>CAWVQO010000569.1:2591666-3887500 GCA_963932275.1 Andrena praecox
GGCCGTGGGGACGACCCTATAGTCGTCGGAAATGTCGCCGGCTGGCCAACTTTGGCCCGTGGTCGTGGGGACGACCCTTTAGTCGTCGGACAAGTCGGCGGCTGTCCAACTTTGGCCCGGGGTCGTGGGGACGACCCTATAGTCGTCGGACATGTCGGCGGCGAGGCCACCTAGTCGGGGGGTCGTGGGGACGACCCTATAGTCGTCGGACAAGTCGGCGGCCGGCCAACCTAGTCCCGGGGTCGTGGGGACGACCCTATAGTCGTCAGACATATCGGTGGCGAGCCAACCTAGTCCCGGGGTCGTGGGGACGACCCTATAGTCGTCGGACAAGTCGGCGGCTGGCCAACTTTGGCCCGTCGTCGTGGGGACGATCCGATAGTCGTCGGACATGACGGTGGCGGGCCAATCTAGTCCCGGGGTCATAGGGACGACCCTATAGTCATCGGACATGTCGGCGGCTGGTCAACTTAGGGCCGTGGTCGTAGGCACGATCCGATAGTCGTTGGACATGACGGTGCCGGGCCAATCAAGTCCCGGGGTCGTGGGTACGACCCTATAGTCGTCGGACATGTCGTCGATTGGCCATTATTGGCCCGGGGTCGTGGGGACGACCCTATAATCGTCGGAAATGTCGGCGGCTGGCCAACATTGGCCCGTGGTCGTGGGGACGACCCAACAGTCGTCGGACATGTCGGCGGCAGGCCAACTTTGGCCCGTGGTCGTGGGGACGATCCGAAAGTCGTCGGACGTGACGGTGGCTAGCCAATCTAGTCCCGGGATCGTGGGGACGACCCTATAGTCGTCGGAGATGTCGGCGGCTGTCCTACTTTGGCCCGGTGTCTTGGGGACGACTCTATAGTCGTCAGACATGTCGGCGGCTGGCCAACCTAGACCCGGGGTCGTGGGGACGACCCTATAGTCCTCGAACAAGTCGGCGGCTGGCCAACTTTGGCCCGTGGTCGTGGGAACGACCCTATAGTCGTCGGACAAGTCGGCGGCTGGCCAAATATGGCCCGTGGTCGTGGGGACGACCCTATAGTCGTCGGAAATGTCGGCGGCGAGCCAACCTAGTCCCGGCGTCGTGGGGACGACCCTATAATGTTCGGACAAGTCGGCAGCTGGCCAAATTTAGCCCGTGGTCGTGAGGACGACCCTATAGTCGTCGGAAATGTCGGCGGCTGGCCAACTTTGGCCCCTGGTCGTGAAGACGACCCTATAGTCGTCGGACATGTCGGCGGCGAGCCAACATTGACCCGGGGTCGTGGGGACGACTTTATAGTCGTCGGACATGTCGGTGGCGGGCCAGTCTAGTCCCGGGTCGTGGGGACGACCCTATAGTCGTCGGACATGTCGGCGGCTGGCCAACTTTGGCCCGGGGTCGTGGGGACGACCCAATAGTCGTCGGACATGTTGGTGGCTTGTCAGCCTAGTCCCGGGGTCGTGGGTACGACCCTATAGTCGTCGGACAAGTCGGCGGCGGGCCAACCTTGTCCCGGGGTAGTGGGGACGACCCTATAGTCGTCGGACATGTCGGCGGTTGGCCAACTTTGGCCTGTGGTCGTGGGGACGACCCTATAGTCGTTGGACATGACGGTGGCGGGCCAATCTAGTCCCGGGGTCGTGGGGACGACCCTATAGTCGTCGGACAAGACGGCGGCTGGACATCTTTGGCCCGGGGTCGTGGGGACGACCCTATAGTCGTCGGACATGACGGTGGCGGGCCAATCTAGTCCCAGAGTCGTGGGAACGACCCTATAGTCTTCGGACATGTCGGCGGCCGGCCAACTTTGGCCCGTGGTCGTGGGGACGACCCTATAGTCGTCGGAAATAACGATGGCGGGGCAATCTATTCCCGGGGTCGTGGGGACGACCCTGTAGTCGTCAGACATGACGGTGGCGGGCCAATCTAGTCCCGGGGTTATGGGAACGACCCTATAGTCGTCGGACATGTCGGCGGCCGGCCAACTTTGGCCCGTGGTCGTGGGGACGATCCAATAGTCGTCGGACATGTCGGCGGCTGGCCAACTTTGGCCCATGGTCGTGGGGACGACCCAATAGTCGTCGGACATGTCGGCGGCTGGCCAACTTTGGCCCGTGGTCGTGGGGACGATCCGATAGTCGTTGGACATGACGGTGGCGGGGCAATCTATTCCCGGGGTCGTGGGCACGACCCTGTAGTCGTCGGACATGACGGTGGCGGGCCAATCTAGTCCCGGGGACTTGGGGACGACCCTATAGTCGTCGGACATGTCGGCGGCTGGCCAACTTTGGCCCGGTGTCGTGGGGACGACTCTATAGTCGTCGGACATGTCGGCGGCTGGCCAACTTTGGCCCCTGGTCGTGGGGACGACCCAATAGTGGTCGGGCATGTCGGCGGCTGGCCAAGCTTGTCCCGGGGTCGTGGGGACGACCCTATAATCGTCGGACAAGACGGCGGCGGGCCAATCCAGTCCCGGGGTCGTAGGGACGACCCTATAGTCGACGGACATGTCGGCGATTGGCCAACATTGGCCCGGGGTCGTGGGGACGACCCTATAGTCGTCGGACATGTCGGCGGTTGGCCAACTTTGGCCTGTGGTCGTGGGGACGACCCTATAGTCGTTGGACATGACGGTGGCGGGCCAATCTAGTCCCGGGGTCGTGGGGACGACCCTATAGTCGTCGGACAAGACGGCGGCTGGACATCTTTGGCCCGGGGTCGTGGGGACGACCCTATAGTCGTCGGACATGACGGTGGCGGGCCAATCTAGTCCCAGAGTCGTGGGAACGACCCTATAGTCTTCGGACATGTCGGCGGCCGGCCAACTTTGGCCCGTGGTCGTGGGGACGACCCTATAGTCGTCGGAAATAACGATGGCGGGGCAATCTATTCCCGGGGTCGTGGGGACGACCCTGTAGTCGTCGGACATGACGGTGGCGGGCCAATCTAGTCCCGGGGTTATGGGAACGACCCTATAGTCGTCGGACATGTCGGCGGCCGGCCAACTTTGGCCCGTGGTCGTGGGGACGATCCAATAGTCGTCGGACATGTCGGCGGCTGGCCAACTTTGGCCCATGGTCGTGGGGACGACCCAATAGTCGTCGGACATGTCGGCGGCTGGCCAACTTTGGCCCGTGGTCGTGGGGACGATCCGATAGTCGTTGGACATGACGGTGGCGGGGCAATCTATTCCCGGGGTCGTGGGCACGACCCTGTAGTCGTCGGACATGACGGTGGCGGGCCAATCTAGTCCCGGGGTCATGGGAACGACCCTATAGTCGTCGGATATTTCGGCGGCCGGCCAACTTTGGCCCGTGGTCGTGGGGACGACCCTATAGTCGTCGGGCATGTTGGCGGCAGGTCAACCTAGTCCCGCGGTCGTGGGGACGACCCTATTGTCGTCGGACATGGCGGTGGCGGGCCAATCTAGTCCCGTGGTCGCGGGGACGACCCTACAGTCGTCGGACATTTCGGCGGCAGGCCAACTTTGGCCCGTGGTCGTGGGGACGACCCTATAGTCGTCGGACATGACGGTAGCGGGCCAATCTAGTCCCGAGGTCGTGGGGACGACCCTATAGTCGTCGGACATTTCGGCGGCTGGCCAACTTTGGCCCGTGGTCGTGGGGACGACCCTATAGTCGTCGGACATGTCGGCGGCTGGCCAACATTGGCCCGTGGTCGTGGAGACGACCCAATAGTCGTTGGACATGTCAGCGGCTGGCCAACTTTGCCCCGGTGTCGTGGTGACGACTCTATAGTCGTCGGACATGTCGGCGGCGGGCCAATCTAGCACCGGGGTCGTGGGGACGACCCTATAGTCTTCGGACATGTCGGCGGCTGGCCAACTTTGGCCCGTGGTCGTGGGGACGACCCAATAGTCGTCGGACATGTCGGCGGCTGGCCAACTTTGGCCCGTAGTCGTGGGGACGATCCGATAGTCGCCGGACATGACGGTGGCGGGCCAATCTATTCCCGGTGTCGTGGGGACGACCCTATAGTCGTCGGACATGTCGGCGGCTGGCCAACATTGGCCCGTGGTCGTGGAGACGACCCAATAGTCGTTGGACATGTCAGCGGCTGGCCAACTTTGCCCCGGTGTCGTGGTGACGACTCTATAGTCGTCGGACATGTCGGCGGCGGGCCAATCTAGTACCGGGGTCGTGGGGACGACCCTATAGTCGTCGGACATGTCGGTGGCTGGCCAACTTTGGCCCGGTGTCGTGGGGACGACTCTATAGTCGTCGGACATGTCGGCGGCGGGCCAATCTAGTACCGGGGTCGTGGGGACGACACTATAGTCGTCGGACATGTCGGCGGCTGGCCAACTTTGGCCCGTGGTCGTGGGGACGACCCAATAGTCGTTGGACATGTCGGCGGCTGGCCAACTTTGGCCCGTGGTCGTGGGGACGATCCGATAGTCGATGGATATGACGGTGCCGGGCCAATCAAGTCCCGGGGTCGTAGGTACGACCTGTCGTGTACCCGGGAGAAATGCGGATAATGATCTTCTTAATATTCTTAAATATTATTTATTGCGTAAAGTAAATTAAAGAGATGCTAGAGATAAGAGAGATGCTTTCGCTTGAGTGTCGGAATACGAAGTGAAGAACGCTGTCTCGTTGACCGTTAGGAAAAGCCTTGACTGTGGGGGTGTGGGAAAAACCCGGGGTCCTTGAGGACCTTGACAAAATCGGCCGTTCCTCGATACGTCGCATGGAACGGAAAATACAAGGTGAAAGTTTCAACCTAGCCTACGTTCTTAAAATATACTAGGTGGCGAAAAATATATGATGGGGTATCTAACACCTCCCTCCTTAAGATTAATTTACGGTTCTTAAAGTAAATTAATTCTATTTGATTCTTATCTTTGAACTGTTTCTATAAGTTATTTAGCTATCAATATAAAAATTTATAATACGTGGAAGTAGTAATACATATGTATAGAAGTGACAATATGATTAATACAAATAATAGAATACTAATAACAAAATGGAATAACATGTAAATAATAAAATACGTATAATAAAATAGAATAATAGAGTATGTGTGATAAAAATAATACAACACGTAAGTAATAAAATAGAATAATAAAATAAAATAATATGCGAATAATAAAGTGATAATGTAAAGTACTACTGTAAAATGTCTGCAACAAATATCCTCTGGTTCTTGACGACGCTAATCAACGCATACAGAGTTTATAAAGTTTAAATAACACATTTTCGTTCATAAAAAAAAAATTACTTTAACAATTTCAGTCCATATTCACAGAAGGTGCACGTGACGTGTCGCCACCGAACCGTATCCGCTTGTGGACCGATGTTTTCGGTCCACGAACCCGGATCGGCAGGTGGCGATGATGTGGGACGTGCATCGCGGATCCCTGCCGTGCTCGATCGCCCGACACGGCAGGGGATGGATGGCCGCGAGATGGGGGGAATTCCTCGCGGTGGGTGTTTACCTTGCGCCGAGGTTTTCCGTCCCGGAGTTCGAGGACCGGCTGCACGAGTTGGGGGCTTTTCTCGCCCCCCTCAGAGCTCAGCCGGTCATACTTCTGGGGGACTTCAACGCCCACGCTTCCGAGTGGGGCGCCCCCAGAACGGACTCCAGGGGCGAGGTGCTCCTCGAGTGGACGACGGCGATGGGGTTCTCGTTGAAGAACCCCCATGCAGTCACGACGTTCCGCGGCCCGCGGGGCGAGTCGATTATCGACTTGATCTGGGTTAACCCCGCGGCCGCCGCTAAGACGTCGGACTGCTGGGTGGCGGAGGATTGTGAGCCAGCGTCGGATCATATGTACGTGATGCTGGCCACCTCCGCCCCCCCGCCGCGTCCCCGAGTCGGCAGACACCCACCGCGTTGGGCGCTCAAACAGCTTGATGCTGAGCAGGCCGCACTAGCCTCCTCCGTCGTTGCCTGGCCTCCAATGCCGGGTGACGTGCTGGACGATCCCGCCGCCGGCGCGCTCTGGTTCCGCGGCGCGTTGCAGTTGGTCTGCGACGCGTCAATGCCGCGGGCCGGGCCGCCGGGCGGGGGTCGGAAGGCGGTGTACTGGTGGTCGCCAGAGATCGCGCAACTCCGCGCGGCGAATCTCGTGGCTAGGCGCCGGTACACCAAGGCCCGTCGTCAAGACCGACGACGGGTCTCGGAGGAGCAGCTCCTCGAGTTGCGCCACGCCTTTGCGGCGGCGCGACACGAACTTCGAGGAGCTATTGCCCGGGCGAAAGACGATTCCTGTCGGGAGTTCGTCGCTACCCTCAACGAGGACCCTTGGGGGCGTCCGTACAGGGCCGTGAGCATCAAGCTCGGACCCTGGGCGCCCCCCGTCACAGAGGGCCTCGATCCCCGGCTCCTAGACCAGGTTCTAGAGGCGCTATTCCCCCCTCCCCCGGTGCACGGGGAGGGTGGCGCCGACGAGTCCGGGGATCCTTGGTTGAGCAGGGGCGCGGATACCTCCGACGTCCCTGGGGTTAGCGACGAGGAGCTCGCGACCGCTGTGGCGCGAATGCGCAAGCGGAACGCGGCTCCTGGTCCCGACGGTGTGCCCGGGCGAGTGCTGGCCTGCACTATGGGCGCCCTAGGAGCCGGCCTCAAACGGATATTTAACGCCGCTCTGAGAACCGGTAGATTCCCCCCTGCTTGGAAGGAGGCGAGGCTAGTCCTCCTTCGCAAGCCCGGAAGACCCGCTGAGTCACCCTCGGCGTACAGGCCGATATGCCTCCTGGACGAGGCGGGCAAGCTGCTCGAGAGAGTTATAGCTGCCCGCCTGTGCGATCACCTAGAGGCCGTGGGCCCAGATCTATCCGACCGCCAATACGGCTTTAGGCGGCAGCGATCGACCATCGACGCCATTAAGATGGTACGGTCGCTGTCGCGCCGGGCGGCCGAGGGATGCGGTGTCAGCGTGGCGGTGTCACTAGACATCGCCAACGCGTTTAACACCGTCTCCTGGGCGGCGATCGAGCGGGCGTTGCTCTATCATAACGTCCCGCTCTACCTTCGCCGCCTGATCTGGGACTTTCTCCGCGGCCGTGTGGTGACGTACGTCGGCCAAGAGGGCGACGGGGTGACTCTCGTGTACCGCGGAGTCCCGCAGGGTTCCGTGCTAGGGCCCCTGTTGTGGATACTCGCATACGACGCGGTACTGCGGGTCGAGCTGCCATCGCTAAGGGTGTCGTTGGTATGTTACGCCGACGACACCCTGGTGGTAGCTGCCGGGCAGAACTGGAAGGAGGCGATAAGCCTCGCCGAGGAAACGCTGCGACGCGTCATCACCTCGATCGGGACGCTTGGTCTGCGAGTCGCCTTGGACAAAACCGAGGCGATGTGGCTCGCGGACAGGGTTGGGAGCGGTGTCCCCAACAGAGCGTCCCTGAGGATCGGGGATGCCTGCATCAGGGTCGGACGTTCGATGAAGTATCTCGGTCTGACCCTGGATACCTACTGGCGATTCACGCGCCACTTCAAAACCCTCGCCCCCAGGTTGGAGAAGCAGGTATTTGCCTTCGGGCGAATCATGCCCAACCTGGGTGGACCACACGAGGGAGTTCGGCGACTCTATGTGACGGTCGTTCGGTCCATGGCGCTGTATGGCGCGCCTATATGGGCCGGCGACCTGGGGGACTGCCGCGTTGGGCGTGAACTCTTGGCCAGAGTTCATCGCCGCGCAGTCCTCCGAGCCGTGCGAGCGTATCGCACGGTGTCACACGCCGAGCTGTCCGCTCTGGCTGGGTCCCCCCCATTCCATCTGCTCGCGGAGATGGAGGCGGAGGTTTATTCCACCGTCCATGATCTCCGCGAAGCTGGGGACCCGAATGCCATCGGACCAGAAGTGGTGCGGGGCCAGGCCCGACAACGCATGGGAGCCAAGTGGCTCGAGTGGTTAGCCCTCCCGCGACATCGGGAGGGCCGCGTTGTCGGGGCGCTCCTACCCATCATGAACGAATGGGTGGGGCGTGGGTACGGCAGGCTCACCTTCCGTCTGACGCAGATATTGACCGGAGTTGGATGCTTCGGCAATTATCTGTGTCGCATAGGGCGGGAGGAGTCGTCGCAGTGTTTCAGCTGCGACTCGGGCGATGAGGACACGGCCGACCACACGCTGGCGGTTTGTCGGTCGTGGTCGGACGAGCGGCGTGTCCTCGAGTCGCGGCTGGGTCCCGATCTCTCGCTACCGACGGTCGTGCGTCGGATGGCGGGAGATCGGGAGTGCTGGAAGGCCGTCTCCGCATTTGCGGAGGCGGTAATGTTGAAGAAGGAGGAGGCGGAGCGGGACAGGATCCGCACCGGGCATCCGTCCCGCGTAGCCGCCCCTCGGAGATCCGGTAGGATCGGGAGGAGGAGATGACCCGGGGCCGGGGGAGGTAGGGCGGTGACGTAATTTAGTGCGTCACCCCCGCTCCCCGTCGGCATCAACCCCGGGTCGGAGGCGCCCTTTTCAGGGCGCCTCGGGAAGGAGGCGGCCTTAGCCGCGAGTTGCCGTCGGCGTCGCGTCGTGGGAGGGCGCGACGCGCGACGGCGGAATTACGAACAGGGGGGGTCCTCGTGTCAGAGGGCCCCCCGGGGAGCAGCCGACCATCTGCTGCTCCCCCGGGAGCCGCGCCATTGGTGCCGTTTTTAGCGCGCTCCCGAGGAAGGCGGTCGAGCAGGTAAAGGGTGAGTGCGGCGGTCAATTGACCATATGACCAAGTGCCGCCTCCCCGCCCGGTCGCGACCCTTCGGGCCGCGTCCGGGTCACTGCTCGACCGCGGGGGGTCGCGGGGTGGGAGTGCCGGGGGGCACGCTCACCCCTCCACCACATCGTGCGACCCCCCCAGAAGTGGCGACGCGGCCGCGTGGTCCGTCTCGCGTCGCCGGAGTTTTGGGAAGACCCCGCGCGTTGCCGCGCGGGGTTGTTGAGCGCGGAGCCAGCATTTGCGCTGAGGGGGGGGCAAGCGAATGTATCGCTAGTTTGCTCTCGCAGAAGTCCTCCCCCTCGAGCGTGCGACTCCGCGCCCGAGGACGACCACCGTGGAGTTTTAGTGGGTGCAAGCCCCACATAACCCCGTCCCTCCCCCGGGGGGCGGGGTATCCGTTAGGGATTTCTCCACGATAAAAAAAAAAAAAAAAAAAAAAAAAAGGTGCACGTGACGTGGATTTTCTTAATCCGTGATGTTCGATGGGCCTGGTAGGCGTACTGCTTCGGCTGCGGTCCTCGACCAGATGGATTGACTGGGGGTAAAATTCCTCTTCTTCTTCCGAAATCTGTGATAGCTGCATCCTTGTGCCAGGTGTGGCGTTGATGTTAGTATTGATAATTTTAAAACAACAACTATCGCTTGCTGTCCTTCCCTCCCTCATGAAGCAGAGATATTTGTTGATAAATCGGGATAAACCGCACCAGCGTAAGATGTTGACGGTGATTATCATGCCGATTATAGATACTATTACGCTTAGGGCGATGGTATACCAGTGATTCTGCTGAACAACGACTGGTTTATTCAATTGTTCTTGTAGTAACGTATCTAACTGCATTAGTTTGTGGTTGCTGTATTTAAATTCTTCAGCTTTCATACTGGTGGTTTTAATCGGTGCTAATCGTACCGGTATAATGGTAGAATTCTTAAAATCTGTAAAACAGCAATCGTCTTTCACGATATTATATGGTATGAATTTGTGACTGCGATTTGTTGTGACATCTTGCGTTGGCTCCAGGACGACGATCTGTGTATAACCCTTGCATTGCGGTTCAATCTGAATGATGCCGGTAGCTTTTAACTCGATGTCCTCAATGTGTGCTGATGAACACGACAGCGTTAATTCCAGTGGCTGACTGATAACGAATAACCATTCGTTATTTTCGAGGTAGTGCCACGTCTCAAAATCAGCCTGGACTGTGCGAGTGTTACAAGACGGCGGTATTCTTCGAATAGTAGATGTAAGGATAATTGCTTCACAGGATGGTTGACCAGATGTTGTTTGTATATGGTTGACAAGACAGATGCGTTCCTGTCCATTGACCTTGGTACATTTTTCTAAATTTCGAAGCTGTGCATAATACACCTTGTCTGTACTCAAAAGGATGTAGGGGTAATTAGGTTCAATGTAAGAATAAGTATCGGGATGATTATGAGGAACAGGGAGAGGTAATGTTTCGTATAGATCATAAGGCAACTCATCAACTAGCGGAATTCTAATAACGAAAATTAATTTGTTGTTAACGTGTGTGACATCTAATTTACTCAATTTACTATATTTGTACATGTTAGAATACGTTAATGGTATAGGCCATTGCTGTCCACTCTGCAAAGTGATATTATTTAATTCATCAAAAAGATCTTGTGAAGATATTATTTGAGGGTGTAATATTTCATTTCTCGCCAAAGTTACATACGAGATTAGGAGACTATAATAATTATCGAGGTTTAAAGTCATTTGAGATAATAGGAATATTTGCTCCGAGATAATGTGTCGTACATAAAGATCATTTAATAGGTTGGAGGTCGAGCTTGAAAAATCATTGAATAGCTTTATATTACTATTGAGCTTGTCTTCGTCAGCTCTAAGCCCTTGAATAGATGCATTAAAGTTTTGAATCGTATTAGTTATTACGGCAATTTGCTGTTTCATTAGCAACTGTACATTCCTATTGTCATGGATAACTGATTCGATTGCTTCTTTATAGAATTTGGCATCTTTGGCATCAGCAATACCGAATAGCCAATGTAAAACATAAGATGTGCCGTCAAATAATCCCCTCTTAGAGATATTGTTCCCTGAATTGGATTTACTAGTTGACATGAAATTTATAATTTGAATTTTGCCCTTAATCGCTGAGATGCGTGAATTTATAGTTTGGAAAGAATTTTGACAAAAATACGCATTAACATCACTTATGGTTTGATTCGGCTTCCATGTGCACATATTTAAAGATTTAGTATAAGACCTAAGCAATTGATCATATTGTTGATTGGCTGTGGCAAGATCAACGTACGTTAATAAGGTATATTTTGAATTAGTTAACCGTACACTGCCTAAATGATTATAATATAACCCTACATGATTTCCCAGTCGGAATATTTTATAATAAAGTTGAGTAGTTCCCAGGAAATGGGTAGGAATAATTAGAGTAAAGATTGCGAATAGGATGACTAGGAAATAATGCCGGTCAGTCATCCTGATCACCTGAAACAGATGGTTTCAGCAAATTAGTATGATACGTCACTAGTTTTCCATTCTTTAATATTTGAACGGTGTTATTAGAATTAATTTGAGTTATTTTGTAAGGACCCTTAAAATTTGAACAAAGCTTCTTATTCAATCCCGTTTTATGTTGCTTATTCAAAATATATACCATATCATTAATTTTATACGAATGCACAATGATTTTATTATCATAATAAGATTTCGATTTTAACTTAGATTGAATCATATTATCCCTTGCTACCTTTTGCGTATGATTTAATTTTTGCTTTAAATTAATTACGTAATCATCGTATGAGTAATTCAACGAGGGTTCCCGAGTTATACTATTGGGCAGGTATGGCTTACTACCGAAAAGAACCTCATACGGTGTATGCCCAGTTGATTTGTGGACGTGAGTATTATATGCCATCATAGCAAAGCTTATAAACTCATCCCAATCTGTCTGTTTGTCGTTAATAAAATGTTTAAGATAGTCCTTCAAAGTCAAATGAGACCTTTCCAGAGCGCCATTAGTTTGAGGATGATAAGGAGAAGATAGAATATGTTTTGTATTAAATAATTTTGTTAAATCTTTCATTAGACGAGACGTGAAATCGGTTCCTTGATCAGAAAGTATGGTTTTTGGAATCCCGAATAATGTAATAAACTTGGATAATTCCATGGCAATTGTCTGTGATTCATGGTTCGGTATAGGAGCAGCATAGGAAAATTTGGTTAAGTCATCTTGCATGGTCAATATAAATCGATTATTATTAATAGTCTGCGGAAGAGGTCCCACTACATCAATCGCAAGCCTTTCGAAGGGTATAGTAGATGTGGAGGTAATTTCCATAGGGGCTTTAGATGGTCTAAAATTTGTCTTATTAACTTGACAAGATGCACATTTCTTTATATATTTCTTAATGTCTTTTTTCATTTTATCCCATTTATAAAATTCTTTAATTCGTTTATATGTTCTGATAAATCCCGAATGACCAGCTAATTTTGAGTCATGGTTATCTTGTAAAATTTTCAAAATTTCATCTTCCGATTTCGGTGTGATTCTTTGAGTATCTAAAATAGTAAGTGCAATATTGGTATCTTTGAAAATATAATATACTATTTCGCAAAACATATCCTTCTTTATATTTTTATTGTTTATCGTTACATCGTGGATATAAAGATTATCTGAATAACTCCTTTCTTCCAAATGAGTTTTTAAATTGCGTAATGAATAAAATATCGCTTTATAATCTAACTTATCAAAATGGAATTGCTTGCAAATGCAAAGATAGGAAGTTTGAGAATTCTTAACAAGTGCAATGAAGGAGTTTAAATCATCAGGTTCTTTAATATTCGATAAATCATATTGATCTCGTATCGCTTCCGAAAATAAATTATTCTCATCAAGATCTCGTGAATAAAACAATACGTTGGGAAAGTATTTAAATTTATCGCAAGGCATCGATTTAACCTTGGGAATTTCAAGTGTTTTATAATGGTACTGTATAAAGTTCTCAAAAGAATCATTGCCATGTACAATATTAACACAAGGAGGACGAGATAACGCATCCGCATTTGAATTAAGTTTCCCTGCTTTATGAACGATTTTATAATCATATTCCTCCAGCTTCAGTCGCCAACGTATTAGTCGACTGCCTGGGTCTTTAGAATTGAAAAGCCAGATCAAGGGTTTATGATCGGTTACTATGATAAACCTCCTGCCATATAAATAAGGCCTGAAATAGTTAATGCTCCATATTATGGCAAGTAATTCCTTTTCTATAGTACTATAATTTTGCTCACTACCACATAATGTACGCGAAGCATATGCAATAGGCAGATCCTTTCCTATCACACCCTGACTCAATACTGAACCTATAGCGTAGTTAGAAGCGTCCGTAGTAAAAAGGAATTCCTTGTTAAAGTCGGGATACTGAAGAATCGGCTGAGTTGTTAATATATTACGAAACTTGTCAAAAGATTCTTGTTGATCACTAGTCCACTCAAATGGTATATCTTTTTTTAACAAGATTGTCAGGGACTTAGCTATTCCAGCAAAACCTTCTATAAATTTTCTATAATAACCAACAAGTCCTAGGAAACTTTTAATATCCTGTTGATTTTTAGGAGTTGGAAATTTTTTTATTGCCTCAGTTTTCTTCGGATTCGGCTGAACACCTTTATCAGATATTATGTGGCCTAAATATGCAACTTCTCGTCGCATGAACTCACATTTTTCAGGTTGTAATTTTAAATTGTTACTCCTAAGTCGATCGAAAATAGATATTAATTTTTTAGAATGTTCCTCTATGGATGATGCATAAATAACGATATCGTCAAGATATACGAAACATTGAAGCCCTTGTAAACCAGATAGAATGGTATTCATCAGTCTCTGAAATGTCGCTGGAGCGTTCTTGAGTCCAAACGGCATTCTCGTAAACTCATAATGGCCTAAGGGTGTTGTAAAAGCCGTTTTCTCTCGATCACGGTCATGCATGGGGATCTGATGGAACCCTGATGCTAGGTCTAAAGTAGTAAAATATTTAGAATGGCCCAATTGATCTAAAATATCAGTAATATTTGGTAACGGATATGCATCACCGACTGTAACGTCATTTAATTTTCTAAAATCGATAACAATTCTCCACTTTTTCTTCCCGGAAGCATCAAGTTTTTTTGGAACTATCCACAAAGGGGCTGACCACGGAGAAATAGAGGGTACTATAATACCTTGCTTGAGCATTTTTTCTATCTGTTTGTTAACCTCAGCTTTGTGAACTTCAGGATATCTGTAAGTCTTAGTATGGATAGGAGCAGGATTTGTAACGCTAATTTCATGTTGAATAGTGCTCGTCGTTGTTAATGCATCGTCAGAAAAATAGAAAATATCATTATATGTGGTACAGATGTCTAATACTGCCTTCTTTTCCTCGGCGTTTAAATGATCTAATCTTAAATTCTTTCGCAGAAGATTTATACGGCTTACCGGACCAGTATTTGAATTACCCAATGATAGAATTACGGAATCTCGTGGAAGTGGTTCCAAACATACTGAGATAGGCAATATCTGTTGATCTATTATCCTTGTATTCAAAATTGTAGCATAGGCTTTGTTATTTTCGTTAACTTTAGTAATAGCTTTAGACAAATAAACTCCTCTCCTTAATTGTATTGGCGGAATAATGCCCTCTTTAATTTCAGGATTTTCTACCTGGATTTCAATAAGTGTTTCTGTTCTAGCCTTAAGATTAATTAAATGAACTTCTTCATGCCCAGAATTTCCGCAATTTGATGGATTTGGAACCGTTACCGACCTAAGGGTTAAAGTATGTGACTCATAGTCAATTGTCGCTAACTCTTTTTGCAAAAAATCTTTCCCTAACAAGCCGTCAAATGGGACGTTTGTTGCTTCATTTAGGATATAGAATTTAATTTCAATGGAATCATCATAAAACCGCACAGGTATACGGCAACTTCCAACGGTTTCTACGGGGTTATTCGCACTAAGACCGTGTAGTACTAGCTTATCCTTCGAATCAAACACAGTATCTGGGTGTAATTTACAAGCCTTAATGAGAGACACATTCGCGCCCGTATCAATTAAGAATTTGAAAGCGTTCTCGGAATTTTTTGAATTTTGAGAAAAAACTTGAATAGAATCAAGATTAGCATTAGATATTGAAACATTTAACTCTCGAACACCATTAATTGAGATATTCGGTCCTCCGTTGTGGTGTTCGTCACGGGGGACTCGTTCGAGTTTAAATGAACGGTTGCGTTATTAGATTGTTGCATGTTACGTGCTGGATTAAATTGTTGTTCCCGCTGACTATTAACATATACTCTCTTCCTACATTCCGAAATAAGATGGCCTGGTTTTTTGCAATAACTACAAATTTTATTCTGATAAGAATGTGTGCTTTGGTGGGGCGGACCCTGACCTTGACTTTGACGTGGATGCTGATATCGGTACTGTTGGATAGGGGGTTGATAATGGCGCTGCTGGTTATCATTAGTGTGACTCTGATTTGGAGTTTGAATATTATTAACGACTCTGGACTGATCAGGATTTGATGATTTAAATCGACATTGTGAGGTATCATGATTAGTCTTGCCACAGATATTACAAGATTTTTGTTTCTGATATTTATGTATATTCAAAGCGCGCTCTTCCGAAACAGCTGCAGTATATGCGGAGTTCAAATTATCAAAATCCTTCCATCTAAGCATCTGAGAGATTTGTGAAGAGCTGTGATACATAAATCGATTTAATGTAATTTCTTCTACAGCCTTTTTCTTTCCGGGAATTTCTAAAGGATCATTCGAATACTGCTGAATGGCACTTAGAGCTCTCGAAGAAAGCTTTTGTAATCTCTGATAAAAGGAACTAATACTTTCAGACTGTGATTGCTTACAACTATTTAGTTCTTCCATTACCTGACAATAATGTTTTTATCCTGATATAACCTTTTCAATTGTTCTTTCAGCTCAGACCAAGTATTAAACTTTTGAAAAGTAAGCTGCTCTTTGGCATGTCCCGAAATTTTCGATAAAATGAAATACAACAACGGAATTTTCTGTCGATCAGTCGCGAGACTATCCGCATTATTGCAATTAGCTATAAATTGTCCAAGTTCGAAACGATTACCGGAGAATTCTTTTGGAATTAATTCAGTTAAAAATTCTATAGGAAGTTCCATTTGAGAAGAGTCATCGGAGGGGTTTGGATTGTTAGAAGACACCGGATTGCTCATTATGAAGGATACTGAGTACTAAGGTGATTACGAAGCAACGAAATAAAAAAAAAAAATGTACCTGCCGTCTACCAGAGAAAGGATCCTTGAGCGTGCCAATGGTTAACTTCCTTCTCTGCAGTGGATATCTGGATCCGTAGACTTTTCCTCTCAGGATTGACACTGTTATTTCCCGTCACGAAGGATTAAAAATCCACAGCGAAGAACACTTTAAATAAAGTTTCACTATTCTTTAACTGCTGACGAGTCCTACCGACTGCGCCAATTTTGTGTCGTGTACCCGGGAGAAATGCGGATAATGATCTTCTTAATATTCTTAAATATTATTTATTGCGTAAAGTAAATTAAAGAGATGCTAGAGATAAGAGAGATGCTTTCGCTTGAGTGTCGGAATACGAAGTGAAGAACGCTGTCTCGTTGACCGTTAGGAAAAGCCTTGACTGTGGGGGTGTGGGAAAAACCCGAGGTCCTTGAGGACCTTGACAAAATCGGCCGTTCCTCGATACGTCGCATGGAACGGAAAATACAAGGTGAAAGTTTCAACCTAGCCTACGTTCTTAAAATATACTAGGTGGCGAAAAATATATGATGGGGTATCTAACAGACCCTATAGTCATCGGACATGTCGGCGATTGGCCATTATTGGCCCGGGGTCGTGGGGACGACCGTATATTCGTCGGACATGACGGTGGCGGGCCAATCTAGTCCCGGGGTCGTGGGGACGACCCTATAGTCGTTGGACATGACGGTGGCGGGCCAATCTAGTCCCGGGGTCGTGGGGACGACCCTATAGTCGTCGGACATGTCGGCGGCTGGCCAACTTTGGCCCGTGGTCGTGGGGACGACCCTATAGTCGTCGGACATGTCGGCGGCTGGCCAACATTGACCCGTGGTCGTGGGGACGATCCGATAGTCGCCGGACATGACGGTGGCGGGCCAATCTATTCCCGGGGTCGTGGGGACGACCCTATAGTCGTCGGACATGTCGGCGGCTGGCCAACTTTGGCCCGGTGTCGTGGGGACGACTCTATAGTCGTCGGACATGTCGGCGGCTGGCCAACATTGACCCGTGGTCGTGGGGACGACCCAATAGTCGTTGGACATGTCAGCGGCTGGCCAGCTTTGGCCCGGTGTCGTGGGGACGACTCTATAGTCGTTGGAAATGTCGGCGGCTGGCCAATCTAGTCCCGGGGACGTGGGGACGACCCTATAGTCTTCGGACATGTCGGCGGCTGGCCAACTTTGGCCCGGGGTCGTGGGGACGACTCTATAGTCGTTGGACATGTCGGCGGCTGGCCAATCTAGTCCCGGGGACGTGGGGACGACCCTATAGTCGTCGGACATGTCGGCGGCTGGCCAACTTTGGCCCGGTGTCGTGGGGACGACTCTATAGTCGTCGGACATGTCGGCGGCTGGCCAACTTTGGCCCCTGGTCGTGGGGACGACCCAATAGTGGTCGGGCATGTCGGCGGCTGGCCAAGCTTGTCCCGGGGTCGTGGGGACGACCCTATAATCGTCGGACAAGACGGCGGCGGGCCAATCCAGTCCCGGGGTCGTAGGGACGACCCTATAGTCGACGGACATGTCGGCGATTGGCCAACATTGGCCCGGGGTCGTGGGGACGACCCTATAGTCGTCGGACATGTCGGCGGTTGGCCAACTTTGGCCTGTGGTCGTGGGGACGACCCTATAGTCGTTGGACATGACGGTGGCGGGCCAATCTAGTCCCGGGGTCGTGGGGACGACCCTATAGTCGTCGGACAAGACGGCGGCTGGACATCTTTGGCCCGGGGTCGTGGGGACGACCCTATAGTCGTCGGACATGACGGTGGCGGGCCAATCTAGTCCCAGAGTCGTGGGAACGACCCTATAGTCTTCGGACATGTCGGCGGCCGGCCAACTTTGGCCCGTGGTCGTGGGGACGACCCTATAGTCGTCGGAAATAACGATGGCGGGGCAATCTATTCCCGGGGTCGTGGGAACGACCCTGTAGTCGTCGGACATGACGGTGGCGGGCCAATCTAGTCCCGGGGTTATGGGAACGACCCTATAGTCGTCGGACATGTCGGCGGCCGGCCAACTTTGGCCCGTGGTCGTGGGGACGATCCAATAGTCGTCGGACATGTCGGCGGCTGGCCAACTTTGGCCCGTGGTCGTGGGGACGACCCAATAGTCGTCGGACATGTCGGCGGCTGGCCAACTTTGGCCCGTGGTCGTGGGGACGATCCGATAGTCGTTGGACATGTCGGTGGCGGGGCAATCTATTCCCGGGGTCGTGGGCACGACCCTGTAGTCGTCGGACATGACGGTGGCGGGCCAATCTAGTCCCGGGGTCATGGGAACGACCCTATAGTCGTCGGATATTTCGGCGGCCGGCCAACTTTGGCCCGTGGTCGTGGGGACGACCCTATAGTCGTCGGACATGTTGGCGGCAGGTCAACCTAGTCCCGCGGTCGTGGGGACGACCCTATTGTCGTCGGACATGGCGGTGGCGGGCCAATCTAGTCCCGTGGTCGCGGGGACGACCCTACAGTCGTCGGACATTTCGGCGGCAGGCCAACTTTGGCCCGTGGTCGTGGGGACGACCCTATAGTCGTCGGACATGACGGTAGCGGGCCAATCTAGTCCCGAGGTCGTGGGGACGACCCTATAGTCGTCGGACATTTCGGCGGCTGGCCAACTTTGGCCCGTGGTCGTGGGGACGATCCGATAGTCGTTGGACATGACGGTTGCGGGCCAATCTAGTCCCGAGGTCGTCGGGACGACCCTATAGTCGTCGGACTTGACGGTGGCGGGCCAATCTAGTCCCGGGGTCGTGGGGCGACCCTACAGTCGTCGGACATTTCGGCGGCTTGCCAACTTTGGCCCGGGGTCGTGGGGACGACCCTATAGTCGTCGGACATGTCGGCGGCTGGCCAACCTAGTCCCGAGGACGTGGGGACGACCCTATAGTCGTCGGACTTGACGGTGGCGTACCAATCTAGTCCCGGGGTCGTGGGGTCGACCCTACAGTCGTCGGACATTTCGGCGGCTTGCCAACTTTGGCCCGGGGTCGTGGGGACGACCCTATAGTCGTCGGACATGTCGGCAGCGGGCCAAGCTTGTCCCGGGGTCGTGGGGACGACCCTATACTCGTCGGACATGACGGTGGCGGGCCAATCTAGTCCCGGGGTCGTGGGGACGAACCAATAGTGGTCGGACATGTCGGCGGCTGGCCAACCTAGTCCCGAAGTCGTGGGGACGACCCTATAGTCGTCGGACTTGACGGTGGCGGGCCAATCTAGTCCCAGGGTCGTGGGGACGACCCTATAGTCTTCGGACATGTCGGCGGCTGGCCAACTTTGGCCCGTAGTCGTGGGGACGATCCGATAGTCGCCGGACATGACGGTGGCGGGCCAATCTATTCCCGGGGTCGTGGGGACGACCCTATAGTCGTCGGACATGTCGGCGGCTGGCCAACTTTGGCCCGGTGTCGTGCGACGACTCTATAGTCGTCGGACATGTCGGCGGCTGGCCAACATTGACCCGTGGTCGTGGGGACGACCCAATAGTCGTTGGACATGTCAGCGGCTGGCCAGCTTTGGCCCGGTGTCGTGGGGACGACTCTATAGTCGTTGGAAATGTCGGCGGCTGGCCAATCTAGTCCCGGGGACGTGGGGACGACCCTATAGTCTTCGGACATGTCGGCGGCTGGCCAACTTTGGCCCGGGGTCGTGGGGACGACTCTATAGTCGTTGGACATGTCGGCGGCTGGCCAATCTAGTCCCGGGGACGTGGGGACGACCCTATAGTCGTCGGACATGTCGGCGGCTGGCCAACTTTGGCCCGGTGTCGTGGGGACGACTCTATAGTCGTCGGACATGTCGGCGGCTGGCCAACTTTGGCCCCTGGTCGTGGGGACGACCCAATAGTGGTCGGGCATGTCGGCGGCTGGCCAAGCTTGTCCCGGGGTCGTGGGGACGACCCTATAATCGTCGGACAAGACGGCGGCGGGCCAATCCAGTCCCGGGGTCGTAGGGACGACCCTATAGTCGACGGACATGTCGGCGATTGGCCAACATTGGCCCGGGGTCGTGGGGACGACCCTATAGTCGTCGGACATGTCGGCGGTTGGCCAACTTTGGCCTGTGGTCGTGGGGACGACCCTATAGTCGTTGGACATGACGGTGGCGGGCCAATCTAGTCCCGGGGTCGTGGGGACGACCCTATAGTCGTCGGACAAGACGGCGGCTGGACATCTTTGGCCCGGGGTCGTGGGGACGACCCTATAGTCGTCGGACATGACGGTGGCGGGCCAATCTAGTCCCAGAGTCGTGGGAACGACCCTATAGTCTTCGGACATGTCGGCGGCCGGCCAACTTTGGCCCGTGGTCGTGGGGACGACCCTATAGTCGTCGGAAATAACGATGGCGGGGCAATCTATTCCCGGGGTCGTGGGGACGACCCTGTAGTCGTCAGACATGACGGTGGCGGGCCAATCTAGTCCCGGGGTTATGGGAACGACCCTATAGTCGTCGGACATGTCGGCGGCCGGCCAACTTTGGCCCGTGGTCGTGGGGACGATCCAATAGTCGTCGGACATGTCGGCGGCTGGCCAACTTTGGCCCATGGTCGTGGGGACGACCCAATAGTCGTCGGACATGTCGGCGGCTGGCCAACTTTGGCCCGTGGTCGTGGGGACGATCCGATAGTCGTTGGACATGACGGTGGCGGGGCAATCTATTCCCGGGGTCGTGGGCACGACCCTGTAGTCGTCGGACATGACGGTGGCGGGCCAATCTAGTCCCGGGGACTTGGGGACGACCCTATAGTCGTCAGACATGACGGTGGCGGGCCAATCTAGTCCCGGGGTTATGGGAACGACCCTATAGTCGTCGGACATGTCGGCGGCCGGCCAACTTTGGCCCGTGGTCGTGGGGACGATCCAATAGTCGTCGGACATGTCGGCGGCTGGCCAACTTTGGCCCCTGGTCGTGGGGACGACCCAATAGTGGTCGGGCATGTCGGCGGCTGGCCAAGCTTGTCCCGGGGTCGTGGGGACGACCCTATAATCGTCGGACAAGACGGCGGCGGGCCAATCCAGTCCCGGGGTCGTAGGGACGACCCTATAGTCGACGGACATGTCGGCGATTGGCCAACATTGGCCCGGGGTCGTGGGGACGACCCTATAGTCGTCGGACATGTCGGCGGTTGGCCAACTTTGGCCTGTGGTCGTGGGGACGACCCTATAGTCGTTGGACATGACGGTGGCGGGCCAATCTAGTCCCGGGGTCGTGGGGACGACCCTATAGTCGTCGGACAAGACGGCGGCTGGACATCTTTGGCCCGGGGTCGTGGGGACGACCCTATAGTCGTCGGACATGACGGTGGCGGGCCAATCTAGTCCCAGAGTCGTGGGAACGACCCTATAGTCTTCGGACATGTCGGCGGCCGGCCAACTTTGGCCCGTGGTCGTGGGGACGACCCTATAGTCGTCGGAAATAACGATGGCGGGGCAATCTATTCCCGGGGTCGTGGGGACGACCCTGTAGTCGTCGGACATGACGGTGGCGGGCCAATCTAGTCCCGGGGTTATGGGAACGACCCTATAGTCGTCGGACATGTCGGCGGCCGGCCAACTTTGGCCCGTGGTCGTGGGGACGATCCAATAGTCGTCGGACATGTCGGCGGCTGGCCAACTTTGGCCCATGGTCGTGGGGACGACCCAATAGTCGTCGGACATGTCGGCGGCTGGCCAACTTTGGCCCGTGGTCGTGGGGACGATCCGATAGTCGTTGGACATGACGGTGGCGGGGCAATCTATTCCCGGGGTCGTGGGCACGACCCTGTAGTCGTCGGACATGACGGTGGCGGGCCAATCTAGTCCCGGGGTCATGGGAACGACCCTATAGTCGTCGGATATTTCGGCGGCCGGCCAACTTTGGCCCGTGGTCGTGGGGACGACCCTATAGTCGTCGGACATGTTGGCGGCAGGTCAACCTAGTCCCGCGGTCGTGGGGACGACCCTATTGTCGTCGGACATGGGGGTGGCGGGCCAATCTAGTCCCGTGGTCGCGGGGACGACCCTACAGTCGTCGGACATTTCGGCGGCAGGCCAACTTTGGCCCGTGGTCGTGGGGACGACCCTATAGTCGTCGGACATGACGGTAGCGGGCCAATCTAGTCCCGAGGTCGTGGGGACGACCCTATAGTCGTCGGACATTTCGGCGGCTGGCCAACTTTGGCCCGTGGTCGTGGGGACGACCCTATAGTCGTCGGACATGTCGGCGGCTGGCCAACATTGGCCCGTGGTCGTGGAGACGACCCAATAGTCGTTGGACATGTCAGCGGCTGGCCAACTTTGCCCCGGTGTCGTGGTGACGACTCTATAGTCGTCGGACATGTCGGCGGCGGGCCAATCTAGCACCGGGGTCGTGGGGACGACCCTATAGTCTTCGGACATGTCGGCGGCTGGCCAACTTTGGCCCGTGGTCGTGGGGACGACCCAATAGTCGTCGGACATGTCGGCGGCTGGCCAACTTTGGCCCGTAGTCGTGGGGACGATCCGATAGTCGCCGGACATGACGGTGGCGGGCCAATCTATTCCCGGTGTCGTGGGGACGACCCTATAGTCGTCGGACATGTCGGCGGCTGGCCAACATTGGCCCGTGGTCGTGGAGACGACCCAATAGTCGTTGGACATGTCAGCGGCTGGCCAACTTTGCCCCGGTGTCGTGGTGACGACTCTATAGTCGTCGGACATGTCGGCGGCGGGCCAATCTAGTACCGGGGTCGTGGGGACGACCCTATAGTCGTCGGACATGTCGGTGGCTGGCCAACTTTGGCCCGGTGTCGTGGGGACGACTCTATAGTCGTCGGACATGTCGGCGGCGGGCCAATCTAGTACCGGGGTCGTGGGGACGACACTATAGTCGTCGGACATGTCGGCGGCTGGCCAACTTTGGCCCGTGGTCGTGGGGACGATCCGATAGTCGATGGATATGACGGTGCCGGGCCAATCAAGTCCCGGGGTCGTAGGTACGACCTGTCGTGTACCCGGGAGAAATGCGGATAATGATCTTCTTAATATTCTTAAATATTATTTATTGCGTAAAGTAAATTAAAGAGATGCTAGAGATAAGAGAGATGCTTTCGCTTGAGTGTCGGAATACGAAGTGAAGAACGCTGTCTCGTTGACCGTTAGGAAAAGCCTTGACTGTGGGGGTGTGGGAAAAACCCGGGGTCCTTGAGGACCTTGACAAAATCGGCCGTTCCTCGATACGTCGCATGGAACGGAAAATACAAGGTGAAAGTTTCAACCTAGCCTACGTTCTTAAAATATACTAGGTGGCGAAAAATATATGATGGGGTATCTAACACCTCCCTCCTTAAGATTAATTTACGGTTCTTAAAGTAAATTAATTCTATTTGATTCTTATCTTTGAACTGTTTCTATAAGTTATTTAGCTATCAATATAAAAATTTATAATACGTGGAAGTAGTAATACATATGTATAGAAGTGACAATATGATTAATACAAATAATAGAATACTAATAACAAAATGGAATAACATGTAAATAATAAAATACGTATAATAAAATAGAATAATAGAGTATGTGTGATAAAAATAATACAACACGTAAGTAATAAAATAGAATAATAAAATAAAATAATATGCGAATAATAAAGTGATAATGTAAAGTACTACTGTAAAATGTCTGCAACAAATATCCTCTGGTTCTTGACGACGCTAATCAACGCATACAGAGTTTATAAAGTTTAAATAACACATTTTCGTTCATAAAAAAAAAATTACTTTAACAATTTCAGTCCATATTCACAGAAGGTGCACGTGACGTGTCGCCACCGAACCGTATCCGCTTGTGGACCGATGTTTTCGGTCCACGAACCCGGATCGGCAGGTGGCGATGATGTGGGACGTGCATCGCGGATCCCTGCCGTGCTCGATCGCCCGACACGGCAGGGGATGGATGGCCGCGAGATGGGGGGAATTCCTCGCGGTGGGTGTTTACCTTGCGCCGAGGTTTTCCGTCCCGGAGTTCGAGGACCGGCTGCACGAGTTGGGGGCTTTTCTCGCCCCCCTCAGAGCTCAGCCGGTCATACTTCTGGGGGACTTCAACGCCCACGCTTCCGAGTGGGGCGCCCCCAGAACGGACTCCAGGGGCGAGGTGCTCCTCGAGTGGACGACGGCGATGGGGTTCTCGTTGAAGAACCCCCATGCAGTCACGACGTTCCGCGGCCCGCGGGGCGAGTCGATTATCGACTTGATCTGGGTTAACCCCGCGGCCGCCGCTAAGACGTCGGACTGCTGGGTGGCGGAGGATTGTGAGCCAGCGTCGGATCATATGTACGTGATGCTGGCCACCTCCGCCCCCCCGCCGCGTCCCCGAGTCGGCAGACACCCACCGCGTTGGGCGCTCAAACAGCTTGATGCTGAGCAGGCCGCACTAGCCTCCTCCGTCGTTGCCTGGCCTCCAATGCCGGGTGACGTGCTGGACGATCCCGCCGCCGGCGCGCTCTGGTTCCGCGGCGCGTTGCAGTTGGTCTGCGACGCGTCAATGCCGCGGGCCGGGCCGCCGGGCGGGGGTCGGAAGGCGGTGTACTGGTGGTCGCCAGAGATCGCGCAACTCCGCGCGGCGAATCTCGTGGCTAGGCGCCGGTACACCAAGGCCCGTCGTCAAGACCGACGACGGGTCTCGGAGGAGCAGCTCCTCGAGTTGCGCCACGCCTTTGCGGCGGCGCGACACGAACTTCGAGGAGCTATTGCCCGGGCGAAAGACGATTCCTGTCGGGAGTTCGTCGCTACCCTCAACGAGGACCCTTGGGGGCGTCCGTACAGGGCCGTGAGCATCAAGCTCGGACCCTGGGCGCCCCCCGTCACAGAGGGCCTCGATCCCCGGCTCCTAGACCAGGTTCTAGAGGCGCTATTCCCCCCTCCCCCGGTGCACGGGGAGGGTGGCGCCGACGAGTCCGGGGATCCTTGGTTGAGCAGGGGCGCGGATACCTCCGACGCCCCTGGGGTTAGCGACGAGGAGCTCGCGACCGCTGTGGCGCGAATGCGCAAGCGGAACGCGGCTCCTGGTCCCGACGGTGTGCCCGGGCGAGTGCTGGCCTGCACTATGGGCGCCCTAGGAGCCGGCCTCAAACGGATATTTAACGCCGCTCTGAGAACCGGTAGATTCCCCCCTGCTTGGAAGGAGGCGAGGCTAGTCCTCCTTCGCAAGCCCGGAAGACCCGCTGAGTCACCCTCGGCGTACAGGCCGATATGCCTCCTGGACGAGGCGGGCAAGCTGCTCGAGAGAGTTATAGCTGCCCGCCTGTGCGATCACCTAGAGGCCGTGGGCCCAGATCTATCCGACCGCCAATACGGCTTTAGGCGGCAGCGATCGACCATCGACGCCATTAAGATGGTACGGTCGCTGTCGCGCCGGGCGGCCGAGGGATGCGGTGTCAGCGTGGCGGTGTCACTAGACATCGCCAACGCGTTTAACACCGTCTCCTGGGCGGCGATCGAGCGGGCGTTGCTCTATCATAACGTCCCGCTCTACCTTCGCCGCCTGATCTGGGACTTTCTCCGCGGCCGTGTGGTGACGTACGTCGGCCAAGAGGGCGACGGGGTGACTCTCGTGTACCGCGGAGTCCCGCAGGGTTCCGTGCTAGGGCCCCTGTTGTGGATACTCGCATACGACGCGGTACTGCGGGTCGAGCTGCCATCGCTAAGGGTGTCGTTGGTATGTTACGCCGACGACACCCTGGTGGTAGCTGCCGGGCAGAACTGGAAGGAGGCGATAAGCCTCGCCGAGGAAACGCTGCGACGCGTCATCACCTCGATCGGGACGCTTGGTCTGCGAGTCGCCTTGGACAAAACCGAGGCGATGTGGCTCGCGGACAGGGTTGGGAGCGGTGTCCCCAACAGAGCGTCCCTGAGGATCGGGGATGCCTGCATCAGGGTCGGACGTTCGATGAAGTATCTCGGTCTGACCCTGGATACCTACTGGCGATTCACGCGCCACTTCAAAACCCTCGCCCCCAGGTTGGAGAAGCAGGTATTTGCCTTCGGGCGAATCATGCCCAACCTGGGTGGACCACACGAGGGAGTTCGGCGACTCTATGTGACGGTCGTTCGGTCCATGGCGCTGTATGGCGCGCCTATATGGGCCGGCGACCTGGGGGACTGCCGCGTTGGGCGTGAACTCTTGGCCAGAGTTCATCGCCGCGCAGTCCTCCGAGCCGTGCGAGCGTATCGCACGGTGTCACACGCCGAGCTGTCCGCTCTGGCTGGGTCCCCCCCATTCCATCTGCTCGCGGAGATGGAGGCGGAGGTTTATTCCACCGTCCATGATCTCCGCGAAGCTGGGGACCCGAATGCCATCGGACCAGAAGTGGTGCGGGGCCAGGCCCGACAACGCATGGGAGCCAAGTGGCTCGAGTGGTTAGCCCTCCCGCGACATCGGGAGGGCCGCGTTGTCGGGGCGCTCCTACCCATCATGAACGAATGGGTGGGGCGTGGGTACGGCAGGCTCACCTTCCGTCTGACGCAGATATTGACCGGAGTTGGATGCTTCGGCAATTATCTGTGTCGCATAGGGCGGGAGGAGTCGTCGCAGTGTTTCAGCTGCGACTCGGGCGATGAGGACACGGCCGACCACACGCTGGCGGTTTGTCGGTCGTGGTCGGACGAGCGGCGTGTCCTCGAGTCGCGGCTGGGTCCCGATCTCTCGCTACCGACGGTCGTGCGTCGGATGGCGGGAGATCGGGAGTGCTGGAAGGCCGTCTCCGCATTTGCGGAGGCGGTAATGTTGAAGAAGGAGGAGGCGGAGCGGGACAGGATCCGCACCGGGCATCCGTCCCGCGTAGCCGCCCCTCGGAGATCCGGTAGGATCGGGAGGAGGAGATGACCCGGGGCCGGGGGAGGTAGGGCGGTGACGTAATTTAGTGCGTCACCCCCGCTCCCCGTCGGCATCAACCCCGGGTCGGAGGCGCCCTTTTCAGGGCGCCTCGGGAAGGAGGCGGCCTTAGCCGCGAGTTGCCGTCGGCGTCGCGTCGTGGGAGGGCGCGACGCGCGACGGCGGAATTACGAACAGGGGGGGTCCTCGTGTCAGAGGGCCCCCCGGGGAGCAGCCGACCATCTGCTGCTCCCCCGGGAGCCGCGCCATTGGTGCCGTTTTTAGCGCGCTCCCGAGGAAGGCGGTCGAGCAGGTAAAGGGTGAGTGCGGCGGTCAATTGACCATATGACCAAGTGCCGCCTCCCCGCCCGGTCGCGACCCTTCGGGCCGCGTCCGGGTCACTGCTCGACCGCGGGGGGTCGCGGGGTGGGAGTGCCGGGGGGCACGCTCACCCCTCCACCACATCGTGCGACCCCCCCAGAAGTGGCGACGCGGCCGCGTGGTCCGTCTCGCGTCGCCGGAGTTTTGGGAAGACCCCGCGCGTTGCCGCGCGGGGTTGTTGAGCGCGGAGCCAGCATTTGCGCTGAGGGGGGGGCAAGCGAATGTATCGCTAGTTTGCTCTCGCAGAAGTCCTCCCCCTCGAGCGTGCGACTCCGCGCCCGAGGACGACCACCGTGGAGTTTTAGTGGGTGCAAGCCCCACATAACCCCGTCCCTCCCCCGGGGGGCGGGGTATCCGTTAGGGATTTCTCCACGATAAAAAAAAAAAAAAAAAAAAAAAAAAGGTGCACGTGACGTGGATTTTCTTAATCCGTGATGTTCGATGGGCCTGGTAGGCGTACTGCTTCGGCTGCGGTCCTCGACCAGATGGATTGACTGGGGGTAAAATTCCTCTTCTTCTTCCGAAATCTGTGATAGCTGCATCCTTGTGCCAGGTGTGGCGTTGATGTTAGTATTGATAATTTTAAAACAACAACTATCGCTTGCTGTCCTTCCCTCCCTCATGAAGCAGAGATATTTGTTGATAAATCGGGATAAACCGCACCAGCGTAAGATGTTGACGGTGATTATCATGCCGATTATAGATACTATTACGCTTAGGGCGATGGTATACCAGTGATTCTGCTGAACAACGACTGGTTTATTCAATTGTTCTTGTAGTAACGTATCTAACTGCATTAGTTTGTGGTTGCTGTATTTAAATTCTTCAGCTTTCATACTGGTGGTTTTAATCGGTGCTAATCGTACCGGTATAATGGTAGAATTCTTAAAATCTGTAAAACAGCAATCGTCTTTCACGATATTATATGGTATGAATTTGTGACTGCGATTTGTTGTGACATCTTGCGTTGGCTCCAGGACGACGATCTGTGTATAACCCTTGCATTGCGGTTCAATCTGAATGATGCCGGTAGCTTTTAACTCGATGTCCTCAATGTGTGCTGATGAACACGACAGCGTTAATTCCAGTGGCTGACTGATAACGAATAACCATTCGTTATTTTCGAGGTAGTGCCACGTCTCAAAATCAGCCTGGACTGTGCGAGTGTTACAAGACGGCGGTATTCTTCGAATAGTAGATGTAAGGATAATTGCTTCACAAGATGGTTGACCAGATGTTGTTTGTATATGGTTGACAAGACAGATGCGTTCCTGTCCATTGACCTTGGTACATTTTTCTAAATTTCGAAGCTGTGCATAATACACCTTGTCTGTACTCAAAAGGATGTAGGGGTAATTAGGTTCAATGTAAGAATAAGTATCGGGATGATTATGAGGAACAGGGAGAGGTAATGTTTCGTATAGATCATAAGGCAACTCATCAACTAGCGGAATTCTAATAACGAAAATTAATTTGTTGTTAACGTGTGTGACATCTAATTTACTCAATTTACTATATTTGTACATGTTAGAATACGTTAATGGTATAGGCCATTGCTGTCCACTCTGCAAAGTGATATTATTTAATTCATCAAAAAGATCTTGTGAAGATATTATTTGAGGGTGTAATATTTCATTTCTCGCCAAAGTTACATACGAGATTAGGAGACTATAATAATTATCGAGGTTTAAAGTCATTTGAGATAATAGGAATATTTGCTCCGAGATAATGTGTCGTACATAAAGATCATTTAATAGGTTGGAGGTCGAGCTTGAAAAATCATTGAATAGCTTTATATTACTATTGAGCTTGTCTTCGTCAGCTCTAAGCCCTTGAATAGATGCATTAAAGTTTTGAATCGTATTAGTTATTACGGCAATTTGCTGTTTCATTAGCAACTGTACATTCCTATTGTCATGGATAACTGATTCGATTGCTTCTTTATAGAATTTGGCATCTTTGGCATCAGCAATACCGAATAGCCAATGTAAAACATAAGATGTGCCGTCAAATAATCCCCTCTTAGAGATATTGTTCCCTGAATTGGATTTACTAGTTGACATGAAATTTATAATTTGAATTTTGCCCTTAATCGCTGAGATGCGTGAATTTATAGTTTGGAAAGAATTTTGACAAAAATACGCATTAACATCACTTATGGTTTGATTCGGCTTCCATGTGCACATATTTAAAGATTTAGTATAAGACCTAAGCAATTGATCATATTGTTGATTGGCTGTGGCAAGATCAACGTACGTTAATAAGGTATATTTTGAATTAGTTAACCGTACACTGCCTAAATGATTATAATATAACCCTACATGATTTCCCAGTCGGAATATTTTATAATAAAGTTGAGTAGTTCCCAGGAAATGGGTAGGAATAATTAGAGTAAAGATTGCGAATAGGATGACTAGGAAATAATGCCGGTCAGTCATCCTGATCACCTGAAACAGATGGTTTCAGCAAATTAGTATGATACGTCACTAGTTTTCCATTCTTTAATATTTGAACGGTGTTATTAGAATTAATTTGAGTTATTTTGTAAGGACCCTTAAAATTTGAACAAAGCTTCTTATTCAATCCCGTTTTATGTTGCTTATTCAAAATATATACCATATCATTAATTTTATACGAATGCACAATGATTTTATTATCATAATAAGATTTCGATTTTAACTTAGATTGAATCATATTATCCCTTGCTACCTTTTGCGTATGATTTAATTTTTGCTTTAAATTAATTACGTAATCATCGTATGAGTAATTCAACGAGGGTTCCCGAGTTATACTATTGGGCAGGTATGGCTTACTACCGAAAAGAACCTCATACGGTGTATGCCCAGTTGATTTGTGGACGTGAGTATTATATGCCATCATAGCAAAGCTTATAAACTCATCCCAATCTGTCTGTTTGTCGTTAATAAAATGTTTAAGATAGTCCTTCAAAGTCAAATGAGACCTTTCCAGAGCGCCATTAGTTTGAGGATGATAAGGAGAAGATAGAATATGTTTTGTATTAAATAATTTTGTTAAATCTTTCATTAGACGAGACGTGAAATCGGTTCCTTGATCAGAAAGTATGGTTTTTGGAATCCCGAATAATGTAATAAACTTGGATAATTCCATGGCAATTGTCTGTGATTCATGGTTCGGTATAGGAGCAGCATAGGAAAATTTGGTTAAGTCATCTTGCATGGTCAATATAAATCGATTATTATTAATAGTCTGCGGAAGAGGTCCCACTACATCAATCGCAAGCCTTTCGAAGGGTATAGTAGATGTGGAGGTAATTTCCATAGGGGCTTTAGATGGTCTAAAATTTGTCTTATTAACTTGACAAGATGCACATTTCTTTATATATTTCTTAATGTCTTTTTTCATTTTATCCCATTTATAAAATTCTTTAATTCGTTTATATGTTCTGATAAATCCCGAATGACCAGCTAATTTTGAGTCATGGTTATCTTGTAAAATTTTCAAAATTTCATCTTCCGATTTCGGTGTGATTCTTTGAGTATCTAAAATAGTAAGTGCAATATTGGTATCTTTGAAAATATAATATACTATTTCGCAAAACATATCCTTCTTTATATTTTTATTGTTTATCGTTACATCGTGGATATAAAGATTATCTGAATAACTCCTTTCTTCCAAATGAGTTTTTAAATTGCGTAATGAATAAAATATCGCTTTATAATCTAACTTATCAAAATGGAATTGCTTGCAAATGCAAAGATAGGAAGTTTGAGAATTCTTAACAAGTGCAATGAAGGAGTTTAAATCATCAGGTTCTTTAATATTCGATAAATCATATTGATCTCGTATCGCTTCCGAAAATAAATTATTCTCATCAAGATCTCGTGAATAAAACAATACGTTGGGAAAGTATTTAAATTTATCGCAAGGCATCGATTTAACCTTGGGAATTTCAAGTGTTTTATAATGGTACTGTATAAAGTTCTCAAAAGAATCATTGCCATGTACAATATTAACACAAGGAGGACGAGATAACGCATCCGCATTTGAATTAAGTTTCCCTGCTTTATGAACGATTTTATAATCATATTCCTCCAGCTTCAGTCGCCAACGTATTAGTCGACTGCCTGGGTCTTTAGAATTGAAAAGCCAGATCAAGGGTTTATGATCGGTTACTATGATAAACCTCCTGCCATATAAATAAGGCCTGAAATAGTTAATGCTCCATATTATGGCAAGTAATTCCTTTTCTATAGTACTATAATTTTGCTCACTACCACATAATGTACGCGAAGCATATGCAATAGGCAGATCCTTTCCTATCACACCCTGACTCAATACTGAACCTATAGCGTAGTTAGAAGCGTCCGTAGTAAAAAGGAATTCCTTGTTAAAGTCGGGATACTGAAGAATCGGCTGAGTTGTTAATATATTACGAAACTTGTCAAAAGATTCTTGTTGATCACTAGTCCACTCAAATGGTATATCTTTTTTTAACAAGATTGTCAGGGACTTAGCTATTCCAGCAAAACCTTCTATAAATTTTCTATAATAACCAACAAGTCCTAGGAAACTTTTAATATCCTGTTGATTTTTAGGAGTTGGAAATTTTTTTATTGCCTCAGTTTTCTTCGGATTCGGCTGAACACCTTTATCAGATATTATGTGGCCTAAATATGCAACTTCTCGTCGCATGAACTCACATTTTTCAGGTTGTAATTTTAAATTGTTACTCCTAAGTCGATCGAAAATAGATATTAATTTTTTAGAATGTTCCTCTATGGATGATGCATAAATAACGATATCGTCAAGATATACGAAACATTGAAGCCCTTGTAAACCAGATAGAATGGTATTCATCAGTCTCTGAAATGTCGCTGGAGCGTTCTTGAGTCCAAACGGCATTCTCGTAAACTCATAATGGCCTAAGGGTGTTGTAAAAGCCGTTTTCTCTCGATCACGGTCATGCATGGGGATCTGATGGAACCCTGATGCTAGGTCTAAAGTAGTAAAATATTTAGAATGGCCCAATTGATCTAAAATATCAGTAATATTTGGTAACGGATATGCATCACCGACTGTAACGTCATTTAATTTTCTAAAATCGATAACAATTCTCCACTTTTTCTTCCCGGAAGCATCAAGTTTTTTTGGAACTATCCACAAAGGGGCTGACCACGGAGAAATAGAGGGTACTATAATACCTTGCTTGAGCATTTTTTCTATCTGTTTGTTAACCTCAGCTTTGTGAACTTCAGGATATCTGTAAGTCTTAGTATGGATAGGAGCAGGATTTGTAACGCTAATTTCATGTTGAATAGTGCTCGTCGTTGTTAATGCATCGTCAGAAAAATAGAAAATATCATTATATGTGGTACAGATGTCTAATACTGCCTTCTTTTCCTCGGCGTTTAAATGATCTAATCTTAAATTCTTTCGCAGAAGATTTATACGGCTTACCGGACCAGTATTTGAATTACCCAATGATAGAATTACGGAATCTCGTGGAAGTGGTTCCAAACATACTGAGATAGGCAATATCTGTTGATCTATTATCCTTGTATTCAAAATTGTAGCATAGGCTTTGTTATTTTCGTTAACTTTAGTAATAGCTTTAGACAAATAAACTCCTCTCCTTAATTGTATTGGCGGAATAATGCCCTCTTTAATTTCAGGATTTTCTACCTGGATTTCAATAAGTGTTTCTGTTCTAGCCTTAAGATTAATTAAATGAACTTCTTCATGCCCAGAATTTCCGCAATTTGATGGATTTGGAACCGTTACCGACCTAAGGGTTAAAGTATGTGACTCATAGTCAATTGTCGCTAACTCTTTTTGCAAAAAATCTTTCCCTAACAAGCCGTCAAATGGGACGTTTGTTGCTTCATTTAGGATATAGAATTTAATTTCAATGGAATCATCATAAAACCGCACAGGTATACGGCAACTTCCAACGGTTTCTACGGGGTTATTCGCACTAAGACCGTGTAGTACTAGCTTATCCTTCGAATCAAACACAGTATCTGGGTGTAATTTACAAGCCTTAATGAGAGACACATTCGCGCCCGTATCAATTAAGAATTTGAAAGCGTTCTCGGAATTTTTTGAATTTTGAGAAAAAACTTGAATAGAATCAAGATTAGCATTAGATATTGAAACATTTAACTCTCGAACACCATTAATTGAGATATTCGGTCCTCCGTTGTGGTGTTCGTCACGGGGGACTCGTTCGAGTTTAAATGAACGGTTGCGTTATTAGATTGTTGCATGTTACGTGCTGGATTAAATTGTTGTTCCCGCTGACTATTAACATATACTCTCTTCCTACATTCCGAAATAAGATGGCCTGGTTTTTTGCAATAACTACAAATTTTATTCTGATAAGAATGTGTGCTTTGGTGGGGCGGACCCTGACCTTGACTTTGACGTGGATGCTGATATCGGTACTGTTGGATAGGGGGTTGATAATGGCGCTGCTGGTTATCATTAGTGTGACTCTGATTTGGAGTTTGAATATTATTAACGACTCTGGACTGATCAGGATTTGATGATTTAAATCGACATTGTGAGGTATCATGATTAGTCTTGCCACAGATATTACAAGATTTTTGTTTCTGATATTTATGTATATTCAAAGCGCGCTCTTCCGAAACAGCTGCAGTATATGCGGAGTTCAAATTATCAAAATCCTTCCATCTAAGCATCTGAGAGATTTGTGAAGAGCTGTGATACATAAATCGATTTAATGTAATTTCTTCTACAGCCTTTTTCTTTCCGGGAATTTCTAAAGGATCATTCGAATACTGCTGAATGGCACTTAGAGCTCTCGAAGAAAGCTTTTGTAATCTCTGATAAAAGGAACTAATACTTTCAGACTGTGATTGCTTACAACTATTTAGTTCTTCCATTACCTGACAATAATGTTTTTATCCTGATATAACCTTTTCAATTGTTCTTTCAGCTCAGACCAAGTATTAAACTTTTGAAAAGTAAGCTGCTCTTTGGCATGTCCCGAAATTTTCGATAAAATGAAATACAACAACGGAATTTTCTGTCGATCAGTCGCGAGACTATCCGCATTATTGCAATTAGCTATAAATTGTCCAAGTTCGAAACGATTACCGGAGAATTCTTTTGGAATTAATTCAGTTAAAAATTCTATAGGAAGTTCCATTTGAGAAGAGTCATCGGAGGGGTTTGGATTGTTAGAAGACACCGGATTGCTCATTATGAAGGATACTGAGTACTAAGGTGATTACGAAGCAACGAAATAAAAAAAAAAAATGTACCTGCCGTCTACCAGAGAAAGGATCCTTGAGCGTGCCAATGGTTAACTTCCTTCTCTGCAGTGGATATCTGGATCCGTAGACTTTTCCTCTCAGGATTGACACTGTTATTTCCCGTCACGAAGGATTAAAAATCCACAGCGAAGAACACTTTAAATAAAGTTTCACTATTCTTTAACTGCTGACGAGTCCTACCGACTGCGCCAATTTTGTGTCGTGTACCCGGGAGAAATGCGGATAATGATCTTCTTAATATTCTTAAATATTATTTATTGCGTAAAGTAAATTAAAGAGATGCTAGAGATAAGAGAGATGCTTTCGCTTGAGTGTCGGAATACGAAGTGAAGAACGCTGTCTCGTTGACCGTTAGGAAAAGCCTTGACTGTGGGGGTGTGGGAAAAACCCGAGGTCCTTGAGGACCTTGACAAAATCGGCCGTTCCTCGATACGTCGCATGGAACGGAAAATACAAGGTGAAAGTTTCAACCTAGCCTACGTTCTTAAAATATACTAGGTGGCGAAAAATATATGATGGGGTATCTAACAGACCCTATAGTCATCGGACATGTCGGCGATTGGCCATTATTGGCCCGGGGTCGTGGGGACGACCGTATATTCGTCGGACATGACGGTGGCGGGCCAATCTAGTCCCGGGGTCGTGGGGACGACCCTATAGTCGTTGGACATGACGGTGGCGGGCCAATCTAGTCCCGGGGTCGTGGGGACGACCCTATAGTCGTCGGACATGTCGGCGGCTGGCCAACTTTGGCCCGTGGTCGTGGGGACGACCCTATAGTCGTCGGACATGTCGGCGGCTGGCCAACATTGACCCGTGGTCGTGGGGACGACCCAATAGTCGTTGGACATGTCAGCGGCTGGCCAACTTTGGCCCGGTGTCGTGGGGACGACTCTATAGTCGTTGGACATGTCGGCGGCTGGCCAATCTAGTCCCGGGGACGTGGGGACGACCCTATAGTCTTCGGACATGTCGGCGGCTGGCCAACTTTGGCCCGTGGTCGTGGGGACGACCCAATAGTCGTCGGACATGTCGGCGGCTGGCCAACTTTGGCCCGTAGTCGTGGGGACGATCCGATAGTCGCCGGACATGACGGTGGCGGGCCAATCTATTCCCGGGGTCGTGGGGACGACCCTATAGTCGTCGGACATGTCGGCGGCTGGCCAACTTTGGCCCGGTGTCGTGGGGACGACTCTATAGTCGTCGGACATGTCGGCGGCGGGCCAATCTAGTACCGGGGTCGTGGGGACGACACTATAGTCGTCGGACATGTCGGCGGCTGGCCAAGTTTGGCCCATGGTCGTGGGGACGACCCAATAGTCGTTGGACATGTCGGCGGCTGGCCAGCTTTGGCCCGTGGTTGTGGGGACGACCCTATAGTCGTTGGACATGACGGTGGCGGGCCAATCTAGTCCCGGGGTCGTGAGGACGACTCTATAGTCGTCGGACATGTCGGCGGCTGGCCAACTTTGGCCCCTGGTCGTGGGGACGACCCAATAGTGGTCGGACATGTCGGCGGCTGGCCAACCTAGTCCCGAGGTCGTGGGGACGACCCTATAGTCGTCGGACTTGACGGTGGTGGGCCAATCTAGTCCCGGGGTCCTGGGGACGACCCTACAGTCGTCGGACATTTCGGCGGCTTGCCAACTTTGGCCCGGGGTCGTGGGGACGACTCTATAGTCGTCGGACTTGACGGTGGCGGGCCAATCTAGCCCCGGGGCCGTGGGGACGACCCTACAGTCGTCGGACATTTCGGCGGCTTGCCAACTTTGGCCCGTGGTCGTGGGGACGACCCAATAGTCGTCGGACATGTCGGCGGCTGGCCAACTTTGGCCCGTGGTCGTGGGGACGATCCGATAGTCGCTGGACATGACGGTGGCGGGCCAATCTAGTCCCGGGTTCGTCGGGACGACCCTATAGTCGTCGGACATGTCGGTGGCTGGCCAACTTTCGCCCGGTGTCGTGGGGACGAGTCTATAGTCGTCGGACATGTCGGCGGCTGGCCAACTTTGGCCCGTGGTCGTGGGGACGATCCGATAGTCGTTGGACATGACGGTGGCGGGCCAATCTAGTCCCGAGGTCGTCGGGACGACCCTATAGTCGTCGGACTTGACGGTGGCGGGCCAATCTAGTCCCGGGGTCGTGGGGCGACCCTACAGTCGTCCGACATTTCGGCGGCTTGCCAACTTTGGCCCGGGGTCGTGGGGACGACCCTATAGTCGTCGGACATGTCGGCGGCTGGCCAACCTAGTCCCGAGGACGTGGGGACGACCCTATAGTCGTCGGACTTGACGGTGGCGTACCAATCTAGTCCCGGGGTCGTGGGGACGACCCTACAGTCGTCGGACATTTCGGCGGCTTGCCAACTTTGGCCCGGGGTCGTGGGGACGACCCTATAGTCGTCGGACAAGTCGGCAGCGGGCCAAGCTTGTCCCGGGGTCGTGGGGACGACCCTATACTCGTCGGACATGACGGTGGCGGGCCAATCTAGTCCCGGGGTCGTGGGGACGACCCAATAGTGGTCGGACATGTCGGCGGCTGGCCAACCTAGTCCCGAGGTCGTGGGGACGACCCTATAGTCGTCGGACTTGACGGTGGCGGGCCAATCTAGTCCCAGGGTCGTGGGGACGACCCTATAGTCTTCGGACATGTCGGCGGCTGGCCAACTTTGGCCCGTAGTCGTGGGGACGATCCGATAGTCGCCGGACATGACGGTGGCGGGCCAATCTATTCCCGGGGTCGTGGGGACGACCCTATAGTCGTCGGACATGTCGGCGGCTGGCCAACTTTGGCCCGGTGTCGTGGGGACGACTCTATAGTCGTCGGACATGTCGGCGGCTGGCCAACATTGACCCGTGGTCGTGGGGACGACCCAATAGTCGTTGGACATGTCAGCGGCTGGCCAGCTTTGGCCCGGTGTCGTGGGGACGACTCAATAGTCGTTGGACATGTCGGCGGCTGGCCAATCTAGTCCCGGGGACGTGGGGACGACCCTATAGTCTTCGGACATGTCGGCGGCTGGCCAACTTTGGCCCGGGGTCGTGGGGACGACTCTATAGTCGTTGGACATGTCGGCGGCTGGCCAATCGAGTCCCGGGGACGTGGGGACGACTCTATAGTCGTTGGACATGTCGGCAGCTGGCCAATCTAGTCCCGGGGACGTGGGGACGACCCTATAGTCTTCGGACATGTCGGCGGCTGGCCAACTTTGGCCCGTGGTCGTGGGGACGACCCAATAGTCGTCGGACATGTCGGCGGCTGGCCAACTTTGGCCCGTAGTCGTGGGGACGATCCGATAGTCGCCGGACATGACGGTGGCGGGCCAATCTATTCCCGGGGTCGTGGGGACGACCCTATAGTCGTCGGACATGTCGGCGGCTGGCCAACTTTGGCCCCTGGTCGTGGGGACGACTCTATAGTCGTCGGACATGTCGGCGGCGGGCCAATCTAGTACCGGGGTCGTGGGGACGACTCTATAGTCGTTGGACATGTCGGCGGCTGGCCAATCTAGTCCCGGGGACGTGGGGACGACCCTATAGTCGTCGGACATGTCGGCGGCTGGCCAACTTTGGCCCGTGGTCGTGGGGACGATCCAATAGTCGTCGGACATGTCGGCGGCTGGCCAACTTTGGCCCGTGGTCGTGGGGACGACCCAATAGTCGTCGGACATGTCGGCGGCTGGCCAACTTTGGCCCGTGGTCGTGGGGACGATCCGATAGTCGTTGGACATGACGGTGGCGGGGCAATCTATTCCCGGGGTCGTGGGCACGACCCTGTAGTCGTCGGACATGACGGTGGCGGGCCAATCTAGTCCCGGGGTCATGGGAACGACCCTATAGTCGTCGGATATTTCGGCGGCCGGCCAACTTTGGCCCGTGGTCGTGGGGTCGACCCTATAGTCGTCGGACAAGTCGGCGGCTGGCCAACTTTGGCCCGTGGTCGTGGGGACGACCCTATAGTCGTCGGACATGTCGGCGGCTCGCCAACATTGGCCCGTGGTCGTGGAGACGACCCAATAGTCGTTGGACATGTCAGCGGCTGGCAACTTTGCCCCGGTGTCGTGGTGACGACTCTATAGTCGTCGGACATGTCGGCGGCGGGCCAATCTAGTACCGGGGTCGTGGGGACGACCCTATAGTCTTCGGACATGTCGGCGGCTGGCCAACTTTGGCCCGTGGTCGTGGGGACGACCCAATAGTCGTCGGACATGTCGGCGTCTGGCCAACTTTGGCCCGTAGTCGTGGGGACGATCCGATAGTCGCCGGACATGACGGTGGCGGGCCAATCTATTCCCGGTGTCGTGGGGACGACCCTATAGTCGTCGGACATGTCGGCGGCTGGCCAACTTTGGCCCGTAGTCGTGGGGACGATCCGATAGTCACCGGACATGACGGTGGCGGGCCAATCTATTCCCGGAGTCGTGGGGACGACCCTATAGTCGTCGGACATGTCGGTGGCTGGCCAACTTTGGCCCGGTGTCGTGGGGACGACTCTATAGTCGTCGGACATGTCGGCGGCGGGCCAATCTAGTACCGGGGTCGTGGGGGCGACACTATAGTCGTCGGACATGTCGGCGGCTGGCCAACTTTGGCCCGTGGTCGTGGGGACGACCCAATAGTCGTTGGACATGTCGGCGGCTGGCCAACTTTGGCCCGTGGTAGTGGGGACGATCCGATAGTCGATGGATATGACGGTGCCGGGCCAATCAAGTCCCGGGGTCGTAGGTACGACCCTATAGTCATCGGCCATGTCGGCGATTGGCCATTATTGGCCCGGGGTCGTGGGGACGACCGTATATTCGTCGGACATGACGGTGGCGGGCCAATCTAGTCCCGGGGTCGTGGGGACGACCCTATAGTCGTTGGACATGACGGTGGCGGGCCAATCTAGTCCCGGGGTCGTGGGGACGACCCTATAGTCGTCGGACATGTCGGCGGCTGGCCAACTTTGGCCCGTAGTCGTGGGGACGATCCGATAGTCGCCGGACATGACGGTGGCGGGCCAATCTATTCCCGGGGTCGTGGGGACGACCCTATAGTCGTCGGACATGTCGGCGGCTGGCCAACTTTGGCCCGTGGTCGTGGGGACGACCCAATAGTCGTTGGACATGTCGGCGGCTGGCCAACTGTGGCCTGTGGTTGTGGGGACGACCCTATAGTCGTTGGACATGACGATGGCGGGCCAATCTAGTCCCGGGGTCGTGGGGACGACCCTATAGTCGTCGGACAACACGGCGGCTGGACATCTTTGGCCCGGGGTCGTGGGGACGACCCTATAGTCGTCGGACATGTCGGCGGCTGGCCAACTTTGGCCCGTGGTCGTGGGGACGACCCTATAGTCGTCGGACATGTCGGCGGCTGGCCAACATTGACCCGTGGTCGTGGGGACGACCCAATAGTCGTTGGACATGTCAGCGGCTGGCCAACTTTGGCCCGGTGTCGTGGGGACGACTCTATAGTCGTTGGACATGTCGGCGGCGGGCCAATCTAGTCCCGGGGACGTGGGGACGACCCTATAGTCTTCGGACATGTCGGCGGCTGGCCAACTTTGGCCCGTGGTCGTGGGGACGACCCAATAGTCGTCGGACATGTCGGCGGCTGGCCAACTTTGGCCCGTAGTCGTGGGGACGATCCGATAGTCGCCGGACATGACGGTGGCGGGCCAATCTATTCCCGGTGTCGTGGGGACGACCCTATAGTCGTCGGACATGTCGGCGGCTGGCCAACTTTGGCCCGTAGTCGTGGGGACGATCCGATAGTCACCGGACATGACGGTGGCGGGCCAATCTATTCCCGGAGTCGTGGGGACGACCCTATAGTCGTCGGACATGTCGGTGGCTGGCCAACTTTGGCCCGGTGTCGTGGGGACGACTCTATAGTCGTCGGACATGTCGGCGGCGGGCCAATCTAGTACCGGGGTCGTGGGGACGACACTATAGTCGTCGGACATGTCGGCGGCTGGCCAACTTTGGCCCGTGGTCGTGGGGACGACCCTATAGTCGTCGGACATGTCTGCGGCTGGCCAACATTGACCCGTGGTCGTGGGGACGACCCTATAGTCGTCGGACATGTCGGCGGCTGGCCAACATTGGCCCGTGGTCGTGGAGACGACCCAATAGTCGTTGGACATGTCAGCGGCTGGCCAACTTTGCCCCGGTGTCGTGGTGACGACTCTATAGTCGTCGGACATGTCGGCGGCGGGCCAATCTAGTACCGGGGTCGTGGGGACGACCCTATAGTCTTCGGACATGTCGGCGGCTGGCCAACTTTGGCCCGTGGTCGTGGGGACGACCCAATAGTCGTCGGACATGTCGGCGGCTGGCCAACTTTGGCCCGTAGTCGTGGGGACGATCCGATAGTCGCCGGACATGACGGTGGCGGGCCAATCTATTCCCGGTGTCGTGGGGACGACCCTATAGTCGTCGGACATGTCGGCGGCTGGCCAACTTTGGCCCGTAGTCGTGGGGACGATCCGATAGTCACCGGACATGACGGTGGCGGGCCAATCTATTCCCGGAGTCGTGGGGACGACCCTATAGTCGTCGGACATGTCGGTGGCTGGCCAACTTTGGCCCGGTGTCGTGGGGACGACTCTATAGTCGTCGGACATGTCGGCGGCGGGCCAATCTAGTACCGGGGTCGTGGGGACGACACTATAGTCGTCGGACATGTCGGCGGCTGGCCAACTTTGGCCCGTGGTCGTGGGGACGACCCTATAGTCGTCGGACATGTCGGCGGCTGGCCAACATTGACCCGTGGTCGTGGGGACGACCCAATAGTCGTTGGACATGTCAGCGGCTGGCCAACTTTGGCCCGGTGTCGTGGGGACGACTCTATAGTCGTTGGACATGTCGGCGGCTGGCCAATCTAGTCCCGGGGACGTAGGGGACGACCCTATAGTCTTCGGACATGTCGGCGGCTGGCCAACTTTGGCCCGTGGTCGTGGGGACGACCCAATAGTCGTCGGACATGTCGGCGGCTGGCCAACTTTGGCCCGTAGTCGTGGGGACGATCCGATAGTCGCCGGACATGACGGTGGCGGGCCAATCTATTCCCGGGGTCGTGGGGACGACCCTATAGTCGTCGGACATGTCGGCGGCTGGCCAACTTTGGCCCGTAGTCGTGGGGACGATCCGATAGTCGCCGGACATGACGGTGGCGGGCCAATCTATTCCCGGGGTCGTGGGGACGACCCTATAGTCGTCGGACATGTCGGCGGCTGGCCAACTTTGGCCCGGTGTCGTGGGGACGACTCTATAGTCGTCGGACATGTCGGCGGCGGGCCAATCTAGTACCGGGGTCGTGGGGACGACACTATAGTCGTCGGACATGTCGGCGGCTGGCCAACTTTGGCCTATGGTCGTGGGGACGACCCAATAGTCGTTGGACATGTCGGCGGCTGGCCAGCTTTGGCCCGTGGTTGTGGGGACGACCCTATAGTCGTTGGACATGACGGTGGCGGGCCAATCTAGTCCCGGGGTCGTGGGGACGACTCTATAGTCGTCGGACATGTCGGCGGCTGGCCAACTTTGGCCCCTGGTCGTGGGGACGACCCAATAGTGGTCGGACATGTCGGCGGCTGGCCAACCTAGTCCCGAGGTCGTGGGGACGACCCTATAGTCTTCGGACTTGACGGTGGTGGGCCAATCTAGTCCCGGGGTCCTGGGGACGACCCTACAGTCGTCGGACATTTCGGCGGCTTGCCAACTTTGGCCCGGGGTCGTGGGGACGACTCTATAGTCGTCGGACTTGACGGTGGCGGGCCAATCTAGCCCCGGGGCCGTGGGGACGACCCTACAGTCGTCGGACATTTCGGCGGCTTGCCAACTTTGGCCCGTGGTCGCGGGGGCGACCCAATAGTCGTTGGACATGTCGGCGGCTGGCCAAATTTGGCCCGTGGTTGTGGGAACGACCCTATAGTCGTTGGACATGACGGTGGCGGGCCAATCTAGTCCCGGGGTCGTGGGGACGACCCTATAGTCGTCGGACAAGACGGCGGCTGGACATCTTTGGCCCGGGGTCGTGGGGACGACCCTATAGTCGTCGGACATGTCGGCGGCTGGCCAACTTTGGCCCGTGGTCGTGGGGACGATCCAATAGTCGTCGGACATTTCGGCGGCTGGCCAACTTTGGCCCGTGGTCGTGGAGACGACCCAATAGTCGTCGGACATGTCGGCGGCTGGCCAACTTTGGCCCGTGGTCGTGGGGACGATCCGATAGTCGTCGGACATGTCGGCGGCTGGCCAACTTTGGCCCGTGGTCGTGGGGACGATCCGATAGTCGTTGGACATGACGGTGGCGGGCCAATCTAGTCCCGGGGTCGTCGGGACGACCCTATAGTCGTCGGACATGTCGGTGGCTGGCCAACTTTCGCCCGGTGTCGTGGGGACGACTCTATAGTCGTCGGACATGTCGGCGGCTGGCCAACTTTGGCCCGTGGTCGTGGGGACGATCCGATAGTCGTTGGACATGACGGTGGCGGGCCAATCTAGTCCCGAGGTCGTCGGGACGACCCTATAGTCGTCGGACTTGACGGTGGCGGGCCAATCTATTCCCGGGGTCGTGGGGCGACCCTACAGTCGTCGGACATTTCGGCGGCTTGACAACTTTGGCCCGGGGTCGTGGGGACGACCCTATAGTCGTCGGACATGTCGGCGGCTGGCCAACCTAGTCCCGAGGACGTGGGGACGACCCTATAGTCGTCGGACTTGACGGTGGCGTACCAATCTAGTCCCGGGGTCGTGGGGACGCCCCTACAGTCGTCGGACATGTCGGCGGCTGGCCAACTTTGGCCCGTAGTCGTGGGGACGATCCGATAGTCGCCGGACATGACGGTGGCGGGGCAATCTATTCCCGGGGTCGTGGGGACGACCCTATAGTCGTCGGACATGTCGGCGGCTGGCCAACTTTGGCCCGGTGTCGTGGGGACGACTCTATAGTCTTCGGACATGTCGGCGGCTGGCCAACATTGACCCGTGGTCGTGGGGACGACCCAATAGTCGTTGGACATGTCAGCGGCTGGCCAGCTTTGGCCCGGTGTCGTGGGGACGACTCTATAGTCGTTGGACATGTCGGCGGCTGGCCAACTTTGGCCCGTGGTCGTGGGGACGACCCAATAGTGGTCGGGCATGTCGGCGGCTGGCCAAGCTTGTCCCGGGGTCGTGGGGACGACCCTATAATCGTCGGATAAGACGGCGGCGGGCCAATCCAGTCCCGGGGTCGTAGGGACGACCCTATAGTCGACGGACATGTCGGCGATTGGCCAACATTGGCCCGGGGTCGTGGGGACGACCCTATAGTCGTCGGACATGTCGGCGGTTGGCCAACTTTGGCCTGTGGTCGTGGGGACGACCCTATAGTCGTTGGACATGACGGTGGCGGGCCAATCTAGTCCCGGGGTCGTGGGGACGACCCTATAGTCGTCGGACAAGACGGCGGCTGGACATCTTTGGCCCGGGGTCGTGGGGACGACCCTGTAGTCGTCGGACATGACGGTGGCGGGCCAATCTAGTCCCGGGGTTATGGGAACGACCCTATAGTCGTCGGACATGTCGGCGGCTGGCCAACTTTGGCCCGTGGTCGTGGGGACGATCCAATAGTCGTCGGACATGTCGGCGGCTGGCCAACTTTGGCCCGTGGTCGTGGGGACGACCCAATAGTCGTCGGACATTTCGGCGGCTTGCCAACTTTGGCCCGGGGTCGTGGGGACGACCCTATAATCGTCGGACATGTCGGCGGGTGGCCAACCTAGTCCCGCGGTCTTGGGGGCGACCCTATAGTCGTCGGACATGTCGGCGGCTGGCCAACTTTGGCCCGTGGTCGCGGGGACGACCCAATAGTCGTTGGACATGTCGGCGGCTGGCCAACTTTGGCCCGTGGTTGTTGGAACGACCCTATAGTCGTTGGACATGACGGTGGCGGGCCAATCTAGTCCCGGGGTCGTGGGGACGACCCTATAGTCGTCGGACAAGACGGCGGCTGGACATCTTTGGCCCGGGGTCGTGGGGACGACCCTATAGTCGTCGGACATGTCGGCGGCTGGCCAACTTTGGCCCGTGGTCGTGGGGACGATCCAATAGTCGTAGGACATGTCGGCGGCTGGCCAACTTTGGCCCGTGGTCGTGGGGACGACCCAATAGTCGTCGGACATGTCGGCGGCTGGCCAACTTTGGCCCGTGGTCGTGGGGACGATCCGATAGTCGTTGGACATGACGGTGGCGGGCCAATCTAGTCCCGGGGTCGTCGGGACGACCCTATAGTCGTCGGAAATGTCGGTGGCTGGCCAACTTTCGCCCGGTGTCGTGGGGACGACTCTATAGTCGTCGGACATGTCGGCGGCTGGCCAACTTTGGCCCGTGGTCGTGGGGACGATCCGATAGTCGTTGGACATGACGGTGGCGGGCCAATCTAGTCCCGAGGTCGTCGGGACGACCCTATAGTCGTCGGACATGTCGGCGGCTGGACATCTTTGGCCCGGGGTCGTGGGGACGACCCTATAGTTGTCGGACATGTCGGCGGCTGGCCAACTGTGGCCCCTGGTCGTGGGGACGACCCAATAGTGGTCGGACATGTCGGCGGCTGGCCAACCTAGTCCCGAGGTCGTGGGGACGACCCTATAGTCGTCGGACTTGACGGTGGCGGGCCAATCTAGTCCCGGGGTCGTGGGGCGACCCTACAGTCGTCGGACATTTCGGCGGCTTGCCAACTTTGGCCCGGGGTCGTGGGGACGACCCTATAGTCGTCGGACATGTCGGCGGCTGGCCAACCTAGTCCCGAGGACGTGGGGACGACCCTATAGTCGTCGGACTTGACGGTGGCGGGCCAATCTAGTCCCGGGGTCGTGGGGACGACCCTACAGTCGTCGGACATTTCGGCGGCTTGCCAACATTGGCCCGGGGTCGTGGGGACGACCCTATAGTCGTCGGACAAGTCGGCAGCGGGCCAAGCTTGTCCTGGGGTCGTGGGGACGACCCTATACCCGTCGGACATGACGGTGGCGGGCCAATCTAGTCCCGGGGTCGTGGGGACGACCCAATAGTGGTCGGACATGTCGGCGGCTGGCCAACCTAGTCCCGAGGTCGTGGGGACGACCCTATAGTCGTCGGACTTGACGGACGCGGGCCAATCTAGTCCCAGGGTCGTGGGGACGACCCTATAGTCTTCGGACATGTCGGCGGCTGGCCAACTTTGGCCCGTAGTCGTGGGGACGATCCGATAGTCGCCGGACATGACGGTGGCGGGCCAATCTATTCCCGGGGTCGTGGGGACGACCCTATAGTCGTCGGACAAGTCGGCAGCGGGCCAAGCTTGTCCCGGGGTCGTGGGGACGACCCTATACTCGTCGGACATGACGGTGGCTGGCCAACCTAGTCCCGAGGTCGTGGGGACGACCCTATAGTCGTCGGACTTGACGGTGGTGGGCCAATCTAGTCCCGGGGTCCTGGGGACGACCCTACAGTCGTCGGACATTTCGGCGGCTTGCCAACTTTGGCCCGGGGTCGTGGGGACGACTCTATAGTCGTCGGACTTGACGGTGGCGGGCCAATCTAGTCCCGGGGCCGTGGGGACGACCCTACAGTCGTCGGACATTTCGGCGGCTTGCCAACTTTGGCCCGGGGTCGTGGGGACGACCCTATAATCGTCGGACATGTCGGCGGGTGGCCAACCTAGTCCCGCGGTCTTGGGGGTGACCCTATAGTCGTCGGACATGTCGGCGGCTGGCCAACTTTGGCCCGTGGTCGCGGGGACGACCCAATAGTCGTTGGACATGTCGGCGGCTGACCAACTTTGGCCCGTGGTTGTGGGGACGACCCTATAGTCGTTGGACATGACGGTGGCGGGCCAATCTAGTCCCGGGGTCGTGGGGACGACCCTATAGTCGTCGGGCAAGACGGCGGCTGGACATCTTTGGCCCGGGGTCGTAGGGACGATCCTATAGTCGTCGGACATGTCGGCGATTGGCCAACATTAGCCCGTGGTCGTGGGGACGATCCGATAGTCGTTGGACATGACGGTGGCGGGCCAATCTAGTCCCGCGGTCGTCGGGACGACCCTATAGTCGTCGGACATGTCGGCGGCTGGACATCTTTGGCCCGGGGTCGTGGGGACGACCCTATAATCGTCGGACAAGACGGCGGCGGGCCAATCCAGTCCCGGGGTCGTAGGGACGACCCTATAGTCGACGGACATGTCGGCGATTGGCCAACATTGGCCCGGGGTCGTGGGGACGACCCTATAGTCGTCGGACATGTCGGCGGTTGGCCAACTTTGGCCCGTGGTCGTGGGGACGACCCTATAGTCGTCGGAAATGTCGGTGGCTGTCCAACTTTGGCCCGGGGGTCGTGGGGACGACCCTATAGTCGTTGGACATGACGGTGGCGGGCCAATCTAGTCCCGGGGTCGTAGGGACGACCCTATAGTCGTCGGACATGTCGGCGATTGGCCAACATTGGCCCGGGGTCGTGGGGACGACCCTATAGCCGTCGGACATGTCGGCGGCTGTCCAACTTTGGCCCGGTGTCGTGGGGACGACTCTATAGTCGTCGGACATGTCGGCGGCTGGCCAACCTAGACCCGGGGTCGTGGGGACGACCCTATAGTCGTCACACATGACGGTGGCGGGCCAGTCTAGTCCCGGGTCTTGGGGACGACCCTATAGTCGCCGGACAAGTCGGCGGCTGGCCAACTTTGGCCCGTGGTCGTCGGGATGACCCTATAGTCGTCGGACATAACGGTGGCGGGCCACTCTAGTCCCGGGGTCGTGGGGACGACCCTATAATCATCGGACATGACGGTGGCGGGCCAATCTAGTCCCGGGGTCGTGGGGACGACCCTATAATCGTTGGACATGACGGTGGCGGGCCAATCTATTCCCGGGGTCGTGGGGACGACCCTATAGTCGTCAGACATGACGGTGGCGAGCCAACCTAGTCCCGGGGTCGTGGGGACGACCCTATAGTCGTCGGACAAGTCGGCGGCGAGCCCACCTAGTCGGGGGGTCGTGGGGACGACCCTATAGTCGTCGGACAAGTCGGCGGCCGGCCAACCTAGTCCGGGGGTCGTGGGGACGACCCTATAGTCGTCGGACATGACGGTGGCGGGCCAGTCTAGTCCCGGGTCATGGGGACGACCCTATAGTCGTCGGACAAGTCGGCGGCTGGCCAACTTTGGCCCGTGGTCGTGGGGACGACCCTATAGTCGTCGGACATGTCGGCGGCTGGCCAACTTTGGCCCGTACTCGTGGGTACGACCCTATAGTCGTCGGACATGACGGTGTCGGGCCAATCTAGTCCCGAGGTCGTGGGGACGACCCTATAGTCGTCGGACTTGACGGTGGTGGGCCAATCTGGTCCCGGGGTCCTGGGGACGACCCTACAGTCGTCGGACATTTCGGCGGCTTGCCAACTTTGGCCCGGGGTCGTGGGGACGACTCTATAGTCGTCGGACTTGACGGTGGCGGGCCAATCTAGTCCCGGGGCCGTGGGGACGACCCTACAGTCGTCGGACATTTCGGCGGCTTGCCAACTTTGGCCCGGGGTCGTGGGGACGACCCTATAATCGTCGGACATGTCGGCGGGTGGCCAACCTAGTCCCGCGGTCTTGGGGGTGACCCTATAGTCGTCGGACATGTCGGCGGCTGGACATCTTTGGCCCGGGGTCGTGGGGACGACCCTATAGTTGTCGGACATGTCGGCGGCTGGCCAACTGTGGCCCCTGGTCGTGGGGACGACCCAATAGTGGTCGGACATGTCGGCGGCTGGCCAACCTAGTCCCGAGGTCGTGGGGACGACCCTATAGTCGTCGGACTTGACGGTGGCGGGCCAATCTAGTCCCGGGGTCGTGGGGCGACCCTACAGTCGTCGGACATTTCGGCGGCTTGCCAACTTTGGCCCGGGGTCGTGGGGACGACCCTATAGTCGTCGGACATGTCGGCGGCTGGCCAACCTAGTCCCGAGGACGTGGGGACGACCCTATAGTCGTCGGACTTGACGGTGGCGGGCCAACCTAGTCCCGGGGTCGTGGGGCGACCCTACAGTCGTCGGACATTTCGGCGGCTTGCCAACTTTGGCCCGGGGTCGTGGGGACGACCCTATAGTCGTCGGACATGTCGGCGGCTGGCCAACCTAGTCCCGAGGACGTGGGGACGACCCTATAGTCGTCGGACTTGACGGTGGCGGGCCAATCTAGTCCCGGGGTCGTGGGGACGACCCTACAGTCGTCGGACATTTCGGCGGCTTGCCAACATTGGCCCGGGGTCGTGGGGACGACCCTATAGTCGTCGGACAAGTCGGCAGCGGGCCAAGCTTGTCCTGGGGTCGTGGGGACGATCCGATAGTCGCCGGACATGACGGTGGCGGGCCAATCTATTCCCGGGGTCGTGGGGACGACCCTATAGTCGTCGGACAAGTCGGCAGCGGGCCAAGCTTGTCCCGGGGTCGTGGGGACGACCCTATACTCGTCGGACATGACGGTGGCTGGCCAACCTAGTCCCGAGGTCGTGGGGACGACCCTATAGTCGTCGGACTTGACGGTGGTGGGCCAATCTAGTCCCGGGGTCCTGGGGACGACCCTACAGTCGTCGGACATTTCGGCGGCTTGCCAACTTTGGCCCGGGGTCGTGGGGACGACTCTATAGTCGTCGGACTTGACGGTGGCGGGCCAATCTAGCCCCGGGGCCGTGGGGACGACCCTACAGTCGTCGGACATTTCGGCGGCTTGCCAACTTTGGCCCGGGGTCGTGGGGACGACCCTATAATCGTCGGACATGTCGGCGGGTGGCCAACCTAGTCCCGCGGTCTTGGGGGCGACCCTATAGTCGTCGGACATGTCGGCGGCTGGCCAACTTTGGCCCGTGGTCGTGGGGACGACCCAATAGTCGTCGGACATGTCGGCGGCTGGCCAACTTTGGCCCGTAGTCGTGGGGTCGATCCGATAGTCGCCGGACATGACGGTGGCGGGCCAATCTATTCCCGGGGTCGTGGGGACGACCCTATAGTCGTCGGACATGTCGGCGGCTGGCCAACTTTGGCCCGGTGTCGTGGGGACGACTCTATAGTCGTCGGACATGTCGGCGGCGGGCCAATCTAGTACCGGGGTCGTGGGGACGACACTATAGTCGTCGGACATGTCGGCGGCTGGCCAACTTTGGCCCATGGTCGTGGGGACGACCCAATAGTCGTTGGACTTGTCGGCGGCTGGCCAGCTTTGGCCCGTGGTTGTGGGGACGACCCTATAGTCGTTGGACATGACGGTGGCGGGCCAATCTAGTCCCGGGGTCGTGGAGACGACTCTATAGTCGTCGGACATGTCGGCGGCTGGCCAACTTTGGCCCCTGGTCGTGGGGACGACCCAATAGTGGTCGGACATGTCGGCGGCTGGCCAACCTAGTCCCGAGGTCGTGGGGACGACCCTATAGTCGTCGGACTTGACGGTGGTGGGCCAATCTAGTCCCGGGGTCCTGGGGACGACCCTACAGTCGTCGGACATTTCGGCGGCTTGCCAACTTTGGCCCGGGGTCGTGGGGACGACTCTATAGTCGTCGGACTTGACGGTGGCGGGCCAATCTAGCCCCGGGGCCGTGGGGACGGCCCTACAGTCGTCGGACATTTCGGCGGCTTGCCAACTTTGGCCCGGGGTCGTGGGGACGACCCTATAATCGTCGGACATGTCGGCGGGTGGCCAACCTAGTCCCGCGGTCTTGGGGGCGTCCCTATAGTCGTCGGACATGTCGGCGGCTGGCCAACTTTGGCCCGTGGTCGCGGGGACGACCCAATAGTCGTTGGACATGTCGGCGGCTGGCCAACTTTGGCCCGTGGTTGTGGGAACGACCCTATAGTCGTTGGACATGACGGTGGCGGGCCAATCTAGTCCCGGGGTCGTGGGGACGACCCTATAGTCGTCGGACAAGACGGCGGCTGGACATCTTTGGCCCGGGGTCGTGGGGACGACCCTATAGTCGTCGGACATGTCGGCGGCTGGCCAACTTTGGCCCGTGGTCGTGGGGACGATCCAATAGTCGTAGGACATGTCGGCGGCTGGCCAACTTTGGCCCGTGGTCGTGGGGACGACCCAATAGTCGTCGGACATGTCGGCGGCTGGCCAACTTTGGCTGTGGTCGTGGGGACGATCCGATAGTCGTTGGACATGACGGTGGCGGGCCAATCTAGTCCCGGGGTCGTCGGGACGACCCTATAGTCGTCGGAAATGTCGGTGGCTGGCCAACTTTCGCCCGGTGTCGTGGGGACGACTCTATAGTCGTCGGACATGTCGGCGGCTGGCCAACTTTGGCCCGTGGTCGTGGGGACGATCGGATAGTCGTTGGACATGACGGTGGCGGGCCAATCTAGTCCCGAGGTCGTCGGGACGACCCTATAGTCGTCGGACATGTCGGCGGCTGGACATCTTTGGCCCGGGGTCGTGGGGACGACCCTATAGTTGTCGGACATGTCGGCGGCTGGCCAACTGTGGCCCCTGGTCGTGGGGACGACCCAATAGTGGTCGGACATGTCGGCGGCTGGCCAACCTAGTCCCGAGGTCGTGGGGACGACCCTATAGTCGTCGGACTTGACGGTGGCGGGCCAATCTAGTCCCGGGGTCGTGGGGACGACCCTACAGTCGTCGGACATTTCGGCGGCTTGCCAACATTGGCCCGGGGTCGTGGGGACGACCCTATAGTCGTCGGACAAGTCGGCAGCGGGCCAAGCTTGTCCTGGGGTCGTGGGGACGACCCTATACTCGTCGGACATGACGGTGGCGGGCCAATCTAGTCCCGGGGTCGTGGGGACGACCCAATAGTGGTCGGACATGTAGGCGGCTGGCCAACCTAGTCCCGAGGTCGTGGGGACGACCCTATAGTCGTCGGACTTGACGGTGCGGGCCAATCTAGTCCCAGGGTCGTGGGGACGACCCTATAGTCTTCGGACATGTCGGCGGCTGGCCAACTTTGGCCCGTAGTCGTGGGGACGATCCGATAGTCGCCGGACATGACGGTGGCGGGCCAATCTATTCCCGGGGTCGTGGGGACGACCCTATAGTCGTCGGACAAGTCGGCAGCGGGCCAAGCTTGTCCCGGGGTCGTGGGGACGACCCTATACTCGTCGGACATGACGGTGGCTGGCCAACCTAGTCCCGAGGTCGTGGGGACGACCCTATAGTCGTCGGACTTGACGGTGGTGGGCCAATCTAGTCCCGGGGTCCTGGGGACGACCCTACAGTCGTCGGACATTTCCGCGGCTTGCCAACTTTGGCCCGGGGTCGTGGGGACGACTCTATAGTCGTCGGACTTGACGGTGGCGGGCCAATCTAGCCCCGGGGCCGTGGGGACGACCCTACAGTCGTCGGACATTTCGGCGGCTTGCCAACTTTGGCCCGGGGTCGTGGGGACGATCCGATAGTCGCCGGACATGACGGTGGCGGGCCAATCTATTCCGGGGGTCGTGGGGACGACCCTATAGTCGTCGGACAAGTCGGCAGCGGGCCAAGCTTGTCCCGGGGTCGTGGGGACGACCCTATACTCGTCGGACATGACGGTGGCTGGCCAACCTAGTCCCGAGGTCGTGGGGACGACCCTATAGTCGTCGGACTTGACGGTGGTGGGCCAATCTAGTCCCGGGGTCCTGGGGACGACCCTACAGTCGTCGGACATTTCGGCGGCTTGCCAACTTTGGCCCGGGGTCGTGGGGACGACTCTATAGTCGTCGGACTTGACGGTGGCGGGCCAATCTAGTCCCGGGGCCGTGGGGACGACCCTACAGTCGTCGGACATTTCGGCGGCTTGCCAACTTTGGCCCGGGGTCGTGGGGACGACCCTATAATCGTCGGACATGTCGGCGGGTGGCCAACCTAGTCCCGCGGTCTTGGGGGTGACCCTATAGTCGTCGGACATGTCGGCGGCTGGACATCTTTGGCCCGGGGTCGTGGGGACGACCCTATAGTTGTCGGACATGTCGGCGGCTGGCCAACTGTGGCCCCTGGTCGTGGGGACGACCCAATAGTGGTCGGACATGTCGGCGGCTGGCCAACCTAGTCCCGAGGTCGTGGGGACGACCCTATAGTCGTCGGACTTGACGGTGGCGGGCCAATCTAGTCCCGGGGTCGTGGGGCGACCCTACAGTCGTCGGACATTTCGGCGGCTTGCCAACTTTGGCCCGGGGTCGTGGGGACGACCCTATAGTCGTCGGACATGTCGGCGGCTGGCCAACCTAGTCCCGAGGACGTGGGGACGACCCTATAGTCGTCGGACTTGACGGTGGCGGGCCAACCTAGTCCCGAGGTCGTGGGGACGACCCTATAGTCGTCGGACTTGACGGTGGCGGGCCAATCTAGTCCCGGGGTCGTGGGGCGACCCTACAGTCGTCGGACATTTCGGCGGCTTGCCAACTTTGGCCCGGGGTCGTGGGGACGACCCTATAGTCTTCGGACATGTCGGCGGCTGGCCAACTTTGGCCCGTAGTCGTGGGGACGATCCGATAGTCGCCGGACATGACGGTGGCGGGCCAATCTATTCCCGGGGTCGCGGGGACGACCCTATAGTCGTCGGACAAGTCGGCAGCGGGCCCAGCTTGTCCCGGGGTCGTGGGGACGACCCTATACTCGTCGGACATGACGGTGGCTGGCCAACCTAGTCCCGAGGTCGTGGGGACGACCCTATAGTCGTCGGACTAGACGGTGGTGGGCCAATCTAGTCCCGGGGTCCTGGGGACGACCCTACAGTCGTCGGACATTTCGGCGGCTTGCCAACTTTGGCCCGGGGTCGTGGGGACGACTCTATAGTCGTCGGACTTGACGGTGGCGGGCCAATCTAGCCCCGGGGCCGTGGGGACGACCCTACAGTCGTCGGACATTTCGGCGGCTTGCCAACTTTGGCCCGGGGTCGTGGGGACGACCCTATAATCGTCGGACATGTCGGCGGGTGGCCAACCTAGTCCCGCGGTCTTGGGGGCGACCCTATAGTCGTCGGACATGTCGGCGGCTGGCCAACTTTGGCCCGTGGTCGCGGGGACGACCCAATAGTCGTTGGACATGTCGGCGGCTGGCCAACTTTGGCCCGTGGTTGTTGGAACGACCCTATAGTCGTTGGACATGACGGTGGCGGGCCAATCTAGTCCCGGGGTCGTGGGGACGACCCTATAGTCGTCGGACAAGACGGCGGCTGGACATCTTTGGCCCGGGGTCGTGGGGACGACCCTATAGTCGTCGGACATGTCGGCGGCTGGCCAACTTTGGCCCGTGGTCGTGGGGACGATCCAATAGTCGTAGGACATGTCGGCGGCTGGCCAACTTTGGCCCGTGGTCGTGGGGACGACCCAATAGTCGTCGGACATGTCGGCGGCTGGCCAACTTTGGCCCGTGGTCGTGGGGACGATCCGATAGTCGTTGGACATGACGGTGGCGGGCCAATCTAGTCCCGGGGTCGTCGGGACGACCCTATAGTCGTCGGAAATGTCGGTGGCTGGCCAACTTTCGCCCGGTGTCGTGGGGACGACTCTATAGTCGTCGGACATGTCGGCGGCTGGCCAACTTTGGCCCGTGGTCGTGGGGACGATCCGATAGTCGTTGGACATGACGGTGGCGGGCCAATCTAGTCCCGAGGTCGTCGGGACGACCCTATAGTCGTCGGACATGTCGGCGGCTGGACATCTTTGGCCCGGGGTCGTGGGGACGACCCTATAGTTGTCGGACATGTCGGCGGCTGGCCAACTGTGGCCCCTGGTCGTGGGGACGACCCAATAGTGGTCGGACATGTCGGCGGCTGGCCAACCTAGTCCCGAGGTCGTGGGGACGACCCTATAGTCGTCGGACTTGACGGTGGCGGGCCAATCTAGTCCCGGGGTCGTGGGGCGACCCTACAGTCGTCGGACATTTCGGCGGCTTGCCAACTTTGGCCCGGGGTCGTGGGGACGACCCTATAGTCGTCGGACATGTCGGCGGCTGGCCAACCTAGTCCCGAGGACGTGGGGACGACCCTATAGTCGTCGGACTTGACGGTGGCGGGCCAATCTAGTCCCGGGGTCGTGGGGACGACCCTACAGTCGTCGGACATTTCGGCGGCTTGCCAACATTGGCCCGGGGTCGTGGGGACGACCCTATAGTCGTCGGACAAGTCGGCTGCGGGCCAAGCTTGTCCTGGGGTCGTGGGGACGACCCTATACCCGTCGGACATGACGGTGGCGGGCCAATCTAGTCCCGGGGTCGTGGGGACGACCCAATAGTGGTCGGACATGTCGGCGGCTGGCCAACCTAGTCCCGAGGTCGTGGGGACGACCCTATAGTCGTCGGACTTGACGGACGCGGGCCAATCTAGTCCCAGGGTCGTGGGGACGACCCTATAGTCTTCGGACATGTCGGCGGCTTGCCAACTTTGGCCCGGGGTCGTGGGGACGACTCTATAGTCGTCGGACTTGACGGTGGCGGGCCAATCTAGTCCCGGGGCCGTGGGGACGACCCTACAGTCGTCGGACATTTCGGCGGCTTGCCAACTTTGGCCCGGGGTCGTGGGGACGACTCTATAGTCGTCGGACTTGACGGTGGCGGGCCAATCTAGTCCCGGGGCCGTGGGGACGACCCTACAGTCGTCGGACATTTCGGCGGCTTGCCAACTTTGGCCCGGGGTCGTGGGGACGACCCTATAATCGTCGGACATGTCGGCGGGTGGCCAACCTAGTCCCGCGGTCTTGGGGGTGACCCTATAGTCGTCGGACATGTCGGCGGCTGGCCAACTTTGGCCCGTGGTCGCGGGGACGACCCAATAGTCGTTGGACATGTCGGCGGCTGACCAACTTTGGCCCGTGGTTGTGGGGACGACCCTATAGTCGTTGGACATGACGGTGGCGGGCCAATCTAGTCCCGGGGTCGTGGGGACGACCCTATAGTCGTCGGGCAAGACGGCGGCTGGACATCTTTGGCCCGGGGTCGTAGGGACGATCCTATAGTCGTCGGACATGTCGGCGATTGGCCAACATTAGCCCGTGGTCGTGGGGACGATCCGATAGTCGTTGGACATGACGGTGGCGGGCCAATCTAGTCCCGCGGTCGTCGGGACGACCCTATAGTCGTCGGACATGTCGGCGGCTGGACATCTTTGGCCCGGGGTCGTGGGGACGACCCTATAATCGTCGGACAAGACGGCGGCGGGCCAATCCAGTCCCGGGGTCGTAGGGACGACCCTATAGTCGACGGACATGTCGGCGATTGGCCAACATTGGCCCGGGGTCGTGGGGACGACCCTATAGTCGTCGGACATGTCGGCGGCTGGCCAACCTAGACCCGGTGTCGTGGGGACGACCCTATTGTCGTCGGACATGCCGGTGGCGGGCCAATCTAGTCCCGTGGTCGTGGGGACGACCCTATAGTCGTCGGACATGTCGCCGGCTGGCCAACTTTGGCCCGTGGTCGTGGGGACGATCCGATAGTCGTTGGAAATGTCAGCGGCTGGCCAACCTAGTCCCGGGGTCGTGGGGACGACCCTATAGTCGTCGGACAAGTCGGCGGCGGGGCAACCTAGTCCCGGGGTCGTGGGGACGAGCCTATAGTCTTCGGACAAGTCGGCGGCGGGCCAATCTAGTCCCGGGGTCGTGGGGACGACCCTATAGTCGTCGGACAAGTCGGCGGCTGGCCAACCTAGACCCGGGGTCGTGGGGACGACCCTATTGTCGTCGGACATGTCGGCGGCTGGCCATCTTTGGCCCGTGGTCGTGGGGACGATCCGATAGTCGTCGGACATGTCGGCGGCTGGCCAACTTTGGCCCGTGGTCGTGGGGACGATCCAATAGTCGTCGGACATGTCGGCGGCTGGCCAACCTAGACCCGGTGTCGTGGGGACGACCCTATTGTCGTCGGACATGCCGGTGGCGGGCCAATCTAGTCCCGTGGTCGTGGGGACGACCCTATAGTCGTCGGACATGTCGGCGGCTGGCCAACTTGGGCCCGTGGTCGTGGGGACGACCCTATAGTCGTCGGAAATGTCGGTGGCTGTCCAACTTTGGCCCGGGGGTCGTGGGGACGACCCTATAGTCGTCGGACCTGTCGGCGGCGAGCCAACATTGACCCGGGGTCGTGGGGACGACTCTATAGTCGTCGGACATGTCGGCGGCTGGCCAAATATGACCCGGGGACGTGGGGACGAGCCTATAGTCTTCGGACAAGTCGGCGGCGGGCCAATCTAGTCCCGGGGTCGTGGGGACGACCCTATAGTCGTCGGACATAACGGTGGCGGGCCAATCTAGTCCCGGGGTCGTGGGGACGACCCTATAGTCGTCGGACAAGTCGGCGGCTGGCCAACCTAGACCCGGGGTCGTGGGGACGACCCTATTGTCGTCGGACATGTCGGCGGCTGGCCATCTTTGGCCCGTGGTCGTGGGGACGATCCGATAGTCGTCGGACATGTCGGCGGCTGGCCAACTTTGGCCCGTGGTCGTGGGGACGATCCAATAGTCGTCGGACATGTCGGCGGCTGGCCAACCTAGACCCGGTGTCGTGGGGACGACCCTATTGTCGTCGGACATGCCGGTGGCGGGCCAATCTAGTCCCGTGGTCGTGGGGACGACCCTATAGTCGTCGGACATGTCGGCGGCTGGCCAACTTGGGCCCGTGGTCGTGGGGACGACCCTATAGTCGTCGGAAATGTCGGTGGCTGTCCAACTTTGGCCCGGGGGTCGTGGGGACGACCCTATAGTCGTCGGACCTGTCGGCGGCGAGCCAACATTGACCCGGTGTCGTGGGGACGACCCTATTGTCGTCGGACATGCCGGTGGCGGGCCAATCTAGTCCCGTGGTCGTGGGGACGACCCTATAGTCGTCGGACATGTCGGCGGCTGGCCAACTTGGGCCCGTGGTCGTGGGGACGACCCTATAGTCGTCGGAGAAGTCGGCGGCGGGCCAACCTAGTCCCGGGGTCGTAGGGACGACCCTATAGTCGTCGGACATGTCGCCGGCTGGCCAACTTTGGCCCGTGGTCGTGGGGACGACCCTATAGTCGTCGGACATAACGGTGGCGGGCCAATCTAGTCCCGGGGTCGTGGGGACGATCCTATAGTCGGCGGACAAGTCGGCGGCTGGCCAACTTTGGCCCGTGGTCGTGTGGACGACCCTATAGTCGGCGGAAATGACGGTGGCGGGCCAATCTAGTCCCGGGGTCGTGGGGACGACCCAACAGTCGTCGGACAAGTCGGCGGCGAACCAATCTAGTCCCGGGTCGTGGGGTCGACCCTATAGTCGTCGGACAAGTCGGCGGCTGGCCAACTTTGGCCCGTGGTCGTGGGGACGACCCTATAGTCGTCAGACATGACGGTGGCGAGCCAACCTAGTCCCGGGGTCGTGGGGACGACCCTATAGTCGTCGGACAAGTCGGCGGCGGGGCAACCTAGTCCCGGGGTTGTGGGGACGACCCTATAGTCGTCGGACATGTCGGCGGCTGGCCAACTTTGGCCCGTGGTCGTGGGTTCGACCCTGTAGTCGTCGGACATGACGGTGTCGGGCCAATCTAGTCCCGGGGTCGTGGGGACGACCCTATAGTCGTCGGACATGTCGGCGGCGGGCCAACCTAGACCCGGGGTCGTGGGGACGACCCTATTGTCGTCGGACATGTCGGCGGCTGGCCATCTTTGGCCCGTGGTCGTGGGGACGATCCGATAGTCGTCGGACATGTCGGCGGCTGGCCAACTTTGGCCCGTGGTCGTGGGGACGATCCAATAGTCGTCGGACATGTCGGCGGCTGGCCAACCTAGACCCGGTGTCGTGGGGACGACCCTATCGTCGTCGGACATGGCGGTGGCGGGCCAATCTAGTCCCGTGATCGTGGGGACGACCCTATAGTCGTCGGACATGTCGGCGGCTGGCCAACTTGGGCCCGTGGTCGTGGGGACGACCCTATAGTCGTCGGAAATGTCGGTGGCTGTCCAACTTTGGCCCGGGGGTCGTGGGGACGACCCTATAGTCGTCGGACATGTCGGCGGCTGGCCAACTTTGGCCCGTGGTCGTGGGGACGACCCAATAGTCGTCGGAAATGTCGGTGGCTGTCCAACTTTGGCCCGGGGGTCGTGGGGACGACCCTACAGTCGTCGGACATGTCGGCGGCGAGCCAACATTGACCCGGGGTCGTGGGGACGACTCTATAGTCGTCGGACATGTCGGCGGCTGGCCAAATATGACCCGGGGACGTGGGGACGAGCCTATAGTCTTCGGACAAGTCGGCGGCGGGCCAATCTAGTCCCGGGGTCGTGGGGACGACCCTATAGTCGTCGAACAAGACGGCGGCTGGACATCTTTGGCCCGGGGTCGTGGGGACGACCCTACAGTCGTCGGTCATTTCGGCGGCTTGCCAACTTTGGCCCGGGGTCGTGGGGACGACCCTATAGTCGTCGGACATGTCGGCGGCTGGCCAACTTTGGCCCGTGGTTGTGGGGACGACCCTATAGTCGTTGGACATGACGGTGGCGGGCCAATCTAGTCCCGGGGCCGTGGGGACGACCCTATAGTCGTCGGACAAGTCGGCGGCGGGCCTACCTAGTCCCGGGGTCGTGGGGACGACCCTATAGTCGTCGGATAAGTCGGTAGCTTGCCAACTTTGGGCCGGGGTCGTGGGAACGACCCTATAGTCGTCGGACAAGTCGGGGGCGAGCCCACCTAGTCCGGGGGTCGTGGGGACGACCCTATAGTCGTCGGACAAGTCGGCGGCCGGCCAACCTAGTCCGGGGGTCGTGGGGACGACCCTATAGTCGTCGGACATGACGGTGGCGGGCTAATCTAGTCCCGGGGTCGAGGGGACGACCCTATAGGCGTCGGACAAGACGGCGGCTGGACATCTTTGGCCCGGGGTCGTGGGGACGACCCTATAGTCGTCGGACATGTCGGCGGCTGGCCAACTTTGGCCCGTGGTCGTGGGGACGACCCAATAGTGGTCGGACATGTCGGCGGCTGGCCAACCTAGTCCCGAGGTCGTGGGGACGACCCTATAGTCGTCGGACTTGACGGTGGCGGGCCAATCTAGTCCCGGGGTCGTGGGGACGACCCTACAGTCGTCGGACATTTCGGCGGCTTGCCAACTTTGGCCCGGGGTCGTGGGACGACCCTATAGTCGTCGGACTTGACGGTAGCGGGCCAATCTAGTCCCGAGGTCGTGGGGACGACCCTATAGTCGTCGGACTTGACTGTGGCGGGCCAATCTAGTCCCGGGGTCGTGGGGACGACCCTACAGTCGTCGGACATTTCGGCGGCTTGCCAACTTTGGCCCGGTGTCGTGGGGACGACTCTATAGTCGTCGGAAATGTCGGGGGCTGGCCAACCTGGACCCGGGGTCGTGGGGACGACCCTATTGTCGTCGGACATGACGGTGGCGGGCCAATCTAGTCTCGGGGTCGTGGGGACGACCCTATAGTCGTCGGACATGTCGGCGGCTGGTCAACTTTGGCCCGGGGTCGTGGGGACGACTCTATAGTCGTCGGAAATGTCGGCGGCTGGCGAACCTGGACCCGGGGTCGTGGAGACGACCCTATTGTCGTCGGACATGACGGTGGCGGGCCAGTCTAGTCCCGGGTCATGGGGACGACCCTATAGTCGTCGGACATGTCGGCGGCTGGTCAACTTTGGCCCGGGGTCGTGGGGACGACTCTATAGTCGTCGGAAATGTCGGCGGCTGGCCAACCTGGACCCGGGGTCGTGGAGACAACCCTATTGTCGTCGGACATGACGGTGGCAGGCCAATCTAGTCTCGGGGTCGTGGGGACGACCCTATAGTCGTCGGACATGTCGGCGGCTGGCCAAATTTGGCCCGTGGTCGTGGGGACGACCCTCTACTCGTCGGACAAGTCGGCGGCGAGCCAACCTAGTCCGGGGGTCGTGGGGACGACCCTATAGTCGTCGGAGAAGTCGGCGGCGGGCCAACCTAGTCCCGGGGTCGTAGGGACGACCCTATAGTCGTCGGACATGTCGCCGGCTGGCCAAATTTGGCCCGTGGTCGTGGGGACGACCCTATACTCGTCGGACAAGTCGGCGGCGAGCCAACCTAGTCCGGGGGTCGTGGGGACGACCCTATAGTCGTCGGAGAAGTCGGCGGCGGGCCAACCTAGTCCCGGGGTCGTAGGGACGACCCTATTGTCGTCGGACATGTCGGCGGCTGGCTATCTTTGGCCCGTGGTCGTGGGGACGATCCGATAGTCGTCGGACATGTCGGCGGCTGGCCAACTTTGGCCCGTGGTCGTGGGGACGATCCAATAGTCGTCGGACATGGCGGTGGCGGGCCAATCTAGTCCCGTGGTCGTGGGGACGACCCTATAGTAGTCGGACATGTCAGCAGCTGTCCAACTTTGGCCCGGTGTCGTGGGGACGACTCTATAGTCGTCGGACATGGCGGCGGCTGGCCAACTTTGGCGCGTGGTCGTGGGGACGATCCGATTGTCGTCGGACATGTTGGCGGCTGGCCAACTTTGGCCCGTGGTCGTGGGGACGATCCAATAGTCGTCGGACATGTCGGCGGCTGGCCAACTTTGGCGCGTGGTCGTGGGGACGATCCAATAGTCGTCGGACATGTCGGCGGCTGGCCAACTTTGGCGCGTGGTCGTGGGGACGATCCGATTGTCGTCGGACATGTTGGCGGCTGGCCAACTTTGGCCCGTGGTCGTGGGGACGATCCAATAGTCGTCGGACATGTCGGCGGCTGGCCAACTTTGGCGCGTGGTCGTGGGGACGATCCAATAGTCGTCGGACATGTCGGCGGCTGGCCAACTTTGGCGCGTGGTCGTGGGGACGATCCAATAGTCGTCGGACATGGCGGCGGCTGGCCAACCTAGACCCGGGGTCGTGGGGACGACCCTATAATCGTTGGACATGACGGTGGCGGGCCAATCTAGTCCCGGGGTCGTAGGGACGACCCTATAGTCGTCGTACATGTTGGCGATTGGCCAACATTGGCCCGGGGTCGTCGGGACGACCCTATAGTCGTCGGACATGTCGGCGGCTGGTCAACTTTGGCCCGGGGTCGTGGGGACGACTCTATAGTCGTCGGAAATGTCGGCGGCTGGCCAACCTGGACCCGGGGTCGTGGAGACAACCCTATTGTCGTCGGACATGACGGTGGCGGGCCAATCTAGTCTCGGGGTCGTGGGGACGACCCTATAGTCGTCGGACATGTCGGCGGCTGGCCAAATTTGGCCCGTGGTCGTGGGGACGACCCTCTACTCGTCGGACAAGTCGGCGGCGAGCCAACCTAGTCCGGGGGTCGTGGGGACGACCCTATAGTCGTCGGAGAAGTCGGCGGCGGGCCAACCTAGTCCCGGGGTCGTAGGGACGACCCTATAGTCGTCGGACATGTCGCCGGCTGGCCAAATTTGGCCCGTGGTCGTGGGGACGACCCTATACTCGTCGGACAAGTCGGCGGCGAGCCAACCTAGTCCGGGGGTCGTGGGGACGACCCTATAGTCGTCGGAGAAGTCGGCGGCGGGCCAACCTAGTCCCGGGGTCGTAGGGACGACCCTATAGTCGTCGGACATGTCGCCGGCTGGCCAAATTTCGGCGGCTTGCCAACTTTGGCCCGGGGTCGTGGGGACGACCCTATAGTCGTCGGACATGACGGTGGCGGGCCAATCTAGTCCCGGGGTCGTGGGTACGACCCTATAGTCGTCGGACATTTCGGCGGCTTGCCAACTTTGGCCCGGGGTCGTGGGGACGACCCTATAGTCGTTGGACGTGTCGGCGATTGGCCAACATTGGCCCGGGGTCGTGGGGACGACCCTATACTCGTCGGACATGTCGGCGGCTGGCCAACTTTGGCGCGTGGTCGTGGGGACGATCCGATTGTCGTCGGACATGTTGGCGGCTGGCCAACTTTGGCCCGTGGTCGTGGGGACGATCCAATAGTCGTCGGACATGTCGGCGGCTGGCCAACTTTGGCGCGTGGTCGTGGGGACGATCCGATTGTCGTCGGACATGTCGGCGGCTGGCCAACCTAGACCCGGGGTCGTGGGGACGACCCTATTGTCGTCGGACATGGCGGTGGCGGGCCAATCTAGTCCCGTGGTCGTGGGGACGACCCTATAGTCTTCTGACATGTCGGTAGCGGGCCAATCTAGACCCGAGGTCGTGGGGACGACCCTATAGTAGTCGGACATGTCAGCGGCTGTCCACCTTTGGCCCGGTGTCGTGGGGACGACTCTATAGTCGTCGGACATGTCGGCGGCTGGCCAACCTAGACCCGGGGTCGTGGGGACGACCCTATAATCGTTGGACATGACGGTGGCGGGCAAATCTAGTCCCGGGGTCGTAGGGACGACCCTATAGTCGTCGTACATGTTGGCGATTGGCCAACATTGGCCCGGGGTCGTCGGGACGACCCTATAGTCGTCGGACATGTCGGCGGCTGGCCAACCTAGTCCCGGGGTCGTGGGGACGACCCTACAGTCGTCGGACATTTCGGCGGCTTGCCAACTTTGGCCCGGGTTCGTGGGGACGACCCTATAGTCGTCGGACATTTCGGCGGCTTGCCAACTTTGGCCCGGGGTCGTGGGGACGACCCTATAGTCGTCGGACATGTTGGCGGCTTGTCAGCCTAGTCCCGGGGTCGTGCGTACGACCCTACTGTCGTCGGACATTTCGGCGGCTTGCCAACTTTGGCCCGGGGTCGTGGGGACGACCCTATAGTCGTCGGACATGACGGTGGCGGGCCAATCTAGTCCCGGGGTCGTGGGGACGACCCTATAGTAGTCGGACATGTCAGCGGCTGTCCACCTTTGGCCCGGTGTCGTGGGGACGACTCTATAGTCGTCGGACATGTCGGCGGCTGGCCAACCTAGACCCGGGGTCGTGGGGACGACCCTATAATCGTCGGACATGACGGTGGCGGGCCAATCTAGTCCCGGGGTCGTGGGGACGACCCTATAGTCGTCGGACATGACGGTGGCGGGCCAATCTAGTCCCGGGGTCGTGGGGACGACCCTATAGTCGTCGGACATTTCGGCGGCTGGCCAACTTTGGCCCGGGGTCGTGGGGACGACCCTATAGTCGTCGGACATGTTGGCGGCTTGTCAGCCTAGTCCCGGGGTCGTGGGTACGGCCCTATATTCGTCGGACAAGTCGGCGGCGGGCCATCCTTGTCCCGGGGTCGTGGGGACGACCCTATAGTCGTCGGACATGTCGGCGGCTGGCCAACTTTGGCCCGGTGTCGTGGGGACGACTCTATAGTCGTCGGAAATGTCGGTGGCTGGCCAACTTTGGCCCGTGGTTGTGGGGACGACCCTATAGTCGTTGGACATGACGGTGGCGGCCCAATCTAGTCCCGGGGTCGTGGGTAAGACCCTATAGTCGTCGGACAAGACGGCGGCTGGACAGCTTTGGCCCGGGGTCGTGGGGACGACCCTATAGTCGTCGGACATGTTGGCGGGTTGTCAGCCTAGTCCCGGGGTCGTGGGTACGACCCTATAGTCGTCGGACATGACGGTGGCGGACCAATCTAGTCCCGGGGTCGTGGGGACGACCGTATAGTCGTCGCACATGTCGGCGGCTGGCCAACTTTGGCCCGTGGTCGTGGGGACGATCCAATAATCGTCGGACATGTCGGCGGCTGGCCAACTTTGGCCCGTGGTTGTGGGGACGACCCTATAGTCGTTGGACATGACGGTGGCGGGCCAATCTAGTCCCGGGGTCGTGGGGACGACCCTATAGTCGTCGGACAAGACGGCGGCTGGACATCTTTGGCCCGGGGTCGTGGGGACGACCCTACAGTCGTCGGACATTTCGGCGGCTTGCCAACTTTGGCCCGGGGTCGTGGGGACGACCCTATAGTCGTCGGACTTGACGGTGGCGTGCCAATCTAGTCCCGGGGTTGTGGGGACGACCCTACAGTCGTCGGACATTTCGGCGGCTTGCCAACTTTGGCCCGGGGTCGTGGGGACGACCCTATAGTCGTCGGACTTGACGTTGGCGGGCCAATCTAGTCCCGAGGTCGTGGGGACGACCCTACAGTCGTCGGACATTTCGGCGGCTTGCCAACTTTGGCCCGGGGTCGTGGGGACGACCCTATTGTCGTCGGACAAGGCGGTGGCGGGCCAATCTAGTCCCGGGGTCGTGGGGACGACCCTATAGTCGTCGGACTTGTCGGTGGCGGGCCAATCTAGTCCGGGGGTCGTGGGGACGACCCTACAGTCGTCGGACATGTCGGCGGCTGGCCAGCTTTGGCCCGTGGTCGTGGGGACGACCCTATAGTCGTCGGACATGTCGGCGGCTAGCCAACATTGGCCCGTGGTCGTGGGGACGACCCAATAGTCGTTGGAAATGTCAGCGGCTGGCCAACTTTGACCCGGTGTCGTGGGGACGACTCTATAGTCGTCGGACATGTCGGCGGCTGGCCAATCTAGTCCCGGGGTCGTGGGGACGACCTTATAGTCTTCGGACATGTCGGCGGCTGGCCAACTTTGGCCCGTGGTCGTGGGGACGATCCGATAGTCGTTGGACATGACGGTGGCGGGCCAATCTAGTCCCGGGGTCGTGGGGACGACCCTATAGTCGTCGGACTTGTCGGTGGCGGGCCAATCTAGTCCGGGGGTCGTGGGGACGACCCTATTGTCGTCGGACATGGCGGTGGCGGGCCAATCTAGTCCCGTGGTCGTGGGGACGACCCTATAGTCTTCGGACATGACGGTAGCGGGCCAATCTAGACCCGAGGTCGTGGGGACGACCCTATAGTAGTCGGACATGTCAGCGGCTGTCCAACTTTGGCCCGGTGTCGTGGGGACGACTCTATAGTCGTCGGACATGTCGGCGGCTGGCCAACCTAGACCCGGGGTCGTGGGGACGACCCTATAATCGTTGGACATGACGGTGGCGGGCCAATCTAGTCCCGGGGTCGTAGGGACGACCCTATAGTCGTCGTACATGTTGGCGATTGGCCAACATTGGCCCGGGGTCGTCGGGACGACCCTACAGTCGTCGGACATGTCGGCGGCTGGCTAACCTAGTCCCGGGGTCGTGGGGACGACCCTACAGTCGTCGGACATTTCGGCGGCTTGCCAACTTTGGCCCGGGTTCGTGGGGACGACCCTATAGTCGTCGGACATTTCGGCGGCTTGCCAACTTTGGCCCGGGGTCGTGGGGACGACCCTATAGTCGTCGGACATGTTGGCGGCTTGTCAGCCTAGTCCCGGGGTCGTGCGTACGACCCTACACTCGTCGGACATTTCGGCGGCTTGCCAACTTTGGCCCGGGGTCGTGGGGACGACCCTATAGTCGTCGGACATGACGGTGGCGGGCCAATCTAGTCCCGGGGTCGTGGGGAATACCCTATAGTCGTCGGACATTTCGGCGGCTGGCCAACTTTGGCCCGGGGTCGTGGGGACGACCCTATAGTCGTCGGACATGTGGGCGGCTTGTCAGCCTATTCCCGGGGTCGTGGGTACGGCCCTACAGTCGTCGGACATTTCGGCGGCTTGCCAACTTTGGCCCGGGGTCGTGGGGACGACCCTATAGTCGTCGGACATGACGGTGGCGGGCCAATCTAGTCCCGGGGTCGTGGGGACGACCCTATAGTCGTCGGACAAGACGGCGGCTGGACATCTTTGGCCCGGGGTCGTGGGGACGACCCTACAGTCGTCGGACATTTCGGCGGCTTGCCAACTTTGGCCCGGGGTCGTGGGGACGACCCTATAGTCGTCGGACATGTCGGCGGCTGGCCAACTTTGGCCCGTGGTTGTGGGGATGACCCTATAGTCGTTGGACATGACGGTGGCGGGCCAATCTAGTCCCGGGGTCGTGGGTAAGACCCTATAGTCGTCGGACAAGACGGCGGCGTACCAACCTAGTCCGGGGGTCGTGGGGACGACCCTATAGTGGGTCGGACATGACGGTGGCGGGCCAGTCTAGTCCCGGGTCATGGCGACGACCCTATAGTCGTCGGGCAAGTCGGCGGCTGGCCAACTTTGGCCCGTGGTCGTGGGGACGACCCTATAGTCGTCGGAAATGACGGTGGCGGGCCAATCTAGTCCCGGGGTCGTGGGGACGACCCTACAGTCGTCGGACAAGTCGGCGGCGAGCCAATCTAGTCCCGCGGTCGTGGGGACGACCCTATAGTCGTCGGACAAGTCAGCGGCTGGCCAACATTGGCCCGTGGTCGTGGGGACGACCATATAGTCGTCGGACATGACGGTGGCGGGCCACTCTAGTCCCGGGTCGTGGGGACGACCCTATTGTCGTCGGACATGTCGGCTGCTGGCCAACTTTGGCCCGGGGTCATGGGGACGACCCTATAGTCGTCGGATATGTCGGCGGCTGGCCAACTTTGGCCCGTGGTCGTGGGGACGACCCTATAGTCGTCGGACATGTCGGCGGCTGGCCAACTTTGGCCCGTGGTCGTGGGGACGATCCGATAGTCGTCGGACATGTCGGCGGCTGGCCAAATTTGGCCCGTGGTCGTAAAGACGACCCTATAGTCGTCGGGTAGGACGGTGGCGGGCCAATCTAGTCCCGGGGTCGTGGGGACGACACTATAGTCGTCGGACATGTCGGCGGCTGGTCAACATTGGCCCGTGGTCGTGGGGACGACCCTACAGTCGTCGGACATCACGGTGGCGGGCCAATCTAGTCCCGGGGTCATAGGGACGACCCTATAGTCATCGGATATGTCGGCGATTGGCCAACATTGGCCCGGGGTAGTGGGGACGACCCTATAGTCGTCGGACTTGACGGTGGCGGGCCAATCTAGTCCCGGGGTCGTGGGGACGACACTACAGTCGTCGGAAATGTCGGCGGCTGGCCAACCTGGACCCGGGGTCGTGGGGACGACCCTATTGTCGTCGGACATGACGGTGGCGGGCCAATCTAGTCTCGGGGTCGTGGGGACGACCCTATAGTCGTCGGACAAGTCGGCGGTGAGCCAACCTAGTCCAGGGGTCGTGGGGACGACCCTATACTCGTTGGACATGACGGTGGCGGGCCAATCTAGTCCCGGGGTCGTGGGAACGACCCTATAGTCGTCGGACAAGACGGCGGCTGGACATCTTTGGCCCGGGGTCGTGGGTACGACCCTATAGTCGTCGGACAAGTCGGCGGCGGGCCAACCTTGTCCCGGGGTCGTGGGGACGACCCTATAGTCGTCGGACATGTCGGCGGCTGGCCAATTTTGGCCTGGTGTCGTGGGGACGACTCTATAGTCGTCGGAAATGTCGGCGGCTGGCCAACCTAGACCCGGGCTCGTGGGGACAACCCTATTGTCGTCGGACATGACGGTGGCCGGCCAATCTAGTCTCGCGGTCGTGGGGACGACCCTATAATCGTCGGACATGACGGTGGCGGGCCAATCTAGTCCCGGGGTCGTGGGGACGACCCTATAGTCGTCGGACATGTCGGCGGCTGGCCAACTTTGGCCCGGTGTCGTGGGGACGACTCTATAGTCGTCGGAAATGTCGGCGGCTGGCCAACCTGGACCCGGGGTCGTGGGGACGACCCTATTGTCGTCGGACATGACGGTGGCGGGCCAATCTAGTCTCGGGGTCGTGGGTACGACCCTATAGTCGTCGGGAAAGTCGGCGGCTGGCCAACCTAGACCCGGGGTCGTGGGGACGACCCTATTGTCGTCGGACAGGACGGTGGCGGGCCAATCTAGTCCCGGGGTCGTGGGGACGACCCTACAGTCGTCGGACATTTCGGCGGCTTGCCAACTTTGGCCCGGGGTCGTGGGGACGACCCTATAGTCGTCGGACAAGACAGCGGCTGGCCAACATTGGCCCGTGGTCGTGGGGACGACTCTATAGTCGTCGGAAATGGCGGCGGCTGGCCAACCTAGACCCGGGCTCGTGGGGACAACCCTATTGTCGTCGGACATGACGGTGGCCGGCCAATCTAGTCTCGCGGTCGTGGGGACGACCCTATAATCGTCGGACATGACGGTGGCGGGCCAATCTAGTCCCGGGGTCGTGGGGACGACCCTATAGTCGTCGGACATGTCGGCGGCTGGCCAACTTTGGCCCGGTGTCGTGGGGACGACTCTATAGTCGTCGGAAATGTCGGCGGCTGGCCAACCTGGACCCGGGGTCGTGGGGACGACCCTATTGTCGTCGGACATGACGGTGGCGGGCCAATCTAGTCTCGGGGTCGTGGGTACGACCCTATAGTCGTCGGGAAAGTCGGCGGCTGGCCAACCTAGACCCGGGGTCGTGGGGACGACCCTATTGTCGTCGGACAGGACGGTGGCGGGCCAATCTAGTCCCGGGGTCGTGGGGACGACCCTACAGTCGTCGGACATTTCGGCGGCTTGCCAACTTTGGCCCGGGGTCGTGGGGACGACCCTATTGTCGTCGGACAAGTCAGCGGCTGGCCAACATTGGCCCGTGGTCGTGGGGACGACTCTATAGTCGTCGGAAATGTCGGCGGCTGGCCAACCTAGACCCGGGCTCGTGGGGACAACCCTATTGTCGTCGGACATGACGGTGGCCGGCCAATCTAGTCTCGCGGTCGTGGGGACGACCCTATAATCGTCGGACATGACGGTGGCGGGCCAATCTAGTCCCGGGGTCGTGGGGACGACCCTATAGTCGTCGGACATGTCGGCGGCTGGCCAACTTTGGCCCGGTGTCGTGGGGACGACTCTATAGTCGTCGGAAATGTCGGCGGCTGGCCAACCTGGACCCGGGGTCGTGGGGACGACCCTATTGTCGTCGGACATGACGGTGGCGGGCCAATCTAGTCTCGGGGTCGTGGGTACGACCCTATAGTCGTCGGGAAAGTCGGCGGCTGGCCAACCTAGACCCGGGGTCGTGGGGACGACCCTATTGTCGTCGGACAGGACGGTGGCGGGCCAATCTAGTCCCGGGGTCGTGGGGACGACCCTACAGTCGTCGGACATTTCGGCGGCTTGCCAACTTTGGCCCGGGGTCGTGGGGACGACCCTATAGTCGTCGGACAAGTCAGCGGCTGGCCAACATTGGCCCGTGGTCGTGGGGACGACCCTATAGTCGTCGGACAAGTCGGCGGCGAGCCCACCTAGTCGGGGGGTCGTGGGGACGACCCTATAGTCGTCGGACAAGTCGGCGGCTGTCCAACTTTGGCCCGGGGTCGTGGGGACGACCCTATAGTCGTCGGACAAGTCAGCGGCGGGCCAACTTTGGCCCGGGGTCGTGGGGACGACCCTATAGTCGTCGGATATGTCGGCGGCAGGCCAACTTTGGCCCGTGGTCGTGGGGACGACCCTATAGTCGTCGGACAAGTCGGCGGCGAGCCCACCTAGTCGGGGGGTCGTGGGGACGACCCTATAGTCGTCGGACAAGTCGGCGGCCGGCCAACCTAGTCCGGGGGTCGTGGGGCCGACCCTATAGTCGTCGGACATGACGGTGGCGGGCCAGTCTAGTCCCGGGTCGTGGGGACGACCCTATAGTCGTCGGACATGTCGGCGGCTGGCCAACTTTGGCCCGTGGTCGTGGGGACGACCCTATAGTCGTCGGACATGTCGGCGGCTGGCCAACATTGGCCCGTGGTCGTGGGGACGACCCTATAGTCGTCAGACATGACGGTGGCGAGCCAACCTAGTCCCGGGGTCGTGGGGACGACCCTATAGTCGTCGGACAAGTCGGCGGCGAGCCCACCTAGCCGGGGGGTCGTGGGGACGACCCTACAGTCGTCGGACAAGTCGGCGGCGAGCCAATCTAGTCCCGCGGTCGTGGGGACGACCCTATAGTCGTCGGACAAGTCAGTGGCTGGCCAACATTGGCCCGTGGTCGTGGGGACGACCATATAGTCGTCGGACATGACGGTGGCGGGCCACTCTAGTCCCGGGTCGTGGGGACGACCATATAGTCGTCGGACATGTCGGCGGCTGGCCAACTTTGGCCCGGGGACGTGGGGACGACCCTATAGTCGTCGGATATGTCGGCGGCAGGCCAACTTTGGCCCGTGGTCGTGGGGACGACCCTATAGTCGTCGGACAAGTCGGCGGCGGGCCAACCTAGTCCCGGGGTCGTGGGGACGACCCTATATTCGTCGCACAAGCCGGCGACTGGCCAACGGTGGCCCGTGGTCGTGGGGACGACCCTATAGTCGTCGGACAAGTCGGCGGCTGTCCAACTTTGGCCCGGGGTCGTGGGGACGACCCTATAGTCGTCGGACTTGACGGTGGCGGGCCAACCTATTCCCGGGGTCGTGGGGACGACCCTATAGTCGTCGGACAAGTCGGCGGCCGGCCAACCTAGTCCGGGGGTCGTGGGGACGACCCTATAGTCGTCGGACATGTCGGCGGCGAGCCAACATTGACCCGGGGTCGTGGGGACGACTCTATAGTCGTCGGACATGTCGGTGGCGGGCCAGTCTAGTCCCGGGTCGTGGGGACGACCCTATAGTCGTCGGACATGTCGGCGGCTGGCCAACTTTGGCCCGTGGTCGTGGGGAGGACCCTATACTCGTCGGACAAGTCGGCGGCGTACCAACCTAGTCCGGGGGTCGTGGGGACGACCCTATAGTGGGTCGGACATGACGGTGGCGGTCCAGTCTAGTCCCGGGTCATGGCGACGACCCTATAGTCGTCGGGCAAGTCGGCGGCTGGCCAACTTTGGCCCGTGGTCGTGGGGACGACCCTATAGTCGTCGGAAATGACGGTGGCGGGCCAATCTAGTCCCGGGGTCGTGGGGACGACCCTACAGTCGTCGGACAAGTCGGCGGCGAGCCAATCTAGTCCCGCGGTCGTGGGGACGACCCTATAGTCGTCGGACAAGTCAGCGGCTGGCCAACATTGGCCCGTGGACGTGGGGACGACCATATAGTCGTCGGACATGACGGTGGCGGGCCACTCTAGTCCCGGGGTCATAGGGACGACCCTATAGTCATCGGATATGTCGGCGATTGGCCAACATTGGCCCGGGGTAGTGGGGACGACCCTATAGTCGTCGGACTTGACGGTGGCGGGCCAATCTAGTCCCGGGGTCGTGGGGACGACACTACAGTCGTCGGAAATGTCGGCGGCTGGCCAACCTGGACCCGGGGTCGTGGGGACGACCCTATTGTCGTCGGACATGACGGTGGCGGGCCAATCTAGTCTCGGGGTCGTGGGGACGACCCTATAGTCGTCGGACAAGTCGGCGGTGAGCCAACCTAGTCCAGGGGTCGTGGGGACGACCCTATACTCGTTGGACATGACGGTGGCGGGCCAATCTAGTCCCGGGGTCGTGGGAACGACCCTATAGTCGTCGGACAAGACGGCGGCTGGACATCTTTGGCCCGGGGTCGTGGGTACGACCCTATAGTCGTCGGACAAGTCGGCGGCGGGCCAACCTTGTCCCGGGGTCGTGAGGACGACCCTATAGTCGTCGGACATGTCGGTGGCTGGCCAACTTTGGCCTGGTGTCGTGGGGACGACTCTATAGTCGTCGGAAATGTCGGCGGCTGGCCAACCTGGACCCGGGGTCGTGGGGACGACCCTATTGTCGTCGGGCATGACGGTGGCCGGCCAATCTAGTCTCGCGGTCGTGGGGACGACCCTATTATCGTCGGACATGACGGTGGCGGGCCAATCTAGTCCCGGGGTCGTGGGGACGACCCTATAGTCGTCGGACATGTCGGCGGCTGGCCAACTTTGGCCCGGTGTCGTGGGGACGACTCTATAGTCGTCGGAAATGTCGGCGGCTGGCCAACCTGGACCCGGGGTCGTGGGGACGACCCTATTGTCGTCGGACATGACGGTGGCGGGCCAATCTAGTCTCGGGGTCGTGGGTACGACCCTATAGTCGTCGGGAAAGTCGGCGGCTGGCCAACCTAGACCCGGGGTCGTGGGGACGACCCTATTGTCGTCGGACAGGACGGTGGCGGGCCAATCTAGTCCCGGGGTCGTGGGGACGACCCTACAGTCGTCGGACATTTCGGCGGCTTGCCAACTTTGGCCCGGGGTCGTGGGGACGACCCTATAGTCGTCGGACAAGTCAGCGGCTGGCCAACATTGGCCCGTGGTCGTGGGGACGACCCTATAGTCGTCGGACAAGTCGGCGGCGAGCCCACCTAGTCGGGGGGTCGTGGGGACGACCCTATATTCGTCGAACATTTTGGCGTCTTGTCAACCTAGACCCTATAGTCGTCGGACATGTCGGCGGCTGGCCAACTTTGGCCTGTGGTCGTGGGGACGACCCTATAGTCGTCGGACAAGACGGCGGCTGGACATCTTTGGCCCGGGGTCGTGGGGACGACCCTATAGTCGTCGGACATGTCGGCGGCTGGCCAACTTTGGCCCGGGGTCGTGGGGACGACACAATAGTCGTCGGACATGTCGGCGGCTGGCCAACTTTGGCCCGCGGTCGTGGGGACGACCCTATAGTCGTCGGACATGACGGCGGCTGGACATCTTTGGCCCGGGGTCGTGGAGACGACCCTATAGTCGTCGGACATGTCGGCGGCTGGCCAACCTAGTCCCGAGGTCGTTGGGACGACCCTATAGTCGTCGGACTTGACGGTGGCGGGCCAATCTAGTCCCGGGGTCGTGGGGACGACCCTACAGTCGTCGGACATTTCGGCGGCTTGCCAACTTTGGCCCGGGGTCGTGGGGACGACCCTATAGTGGTCGGACTTGACGGTGGCGGGCCAATCTAGTCCCGGGGTCTTGGGGACGACCCTACAGTCGTCGGACATTTCGGCGGCTTGCCAACTTTGGCCCGGTGTCGTGGGGACGACTCTATAGTCGTCGGAAATGTCGGCGGCTGGCCAACCTGGACCCGGTGTCGTGGGGACGACCCTATAGTCGTCGGACATGTCGGCGGCTGGCCAACTTTGGCCCGGTGTCGTGGGGACGACTCTATAGTCATCGGAAATGTCGGCGGCTGGCCAACCTGGACCTGGGGCCGTGGGGACGACTCTATAGTCGTCGGAAATGTCGGCGGCTGGCCAACCTGGACCCGGGGTCGTGGGGACGACCCTATTGTCGTCGGACATGACGGTGGCGGGCCAATCTAGTCTCGGGGTCGTGGGGACGACCCTATAGTCGTCGGACATGTCGGCGGCTGGCCAACTTTGGCCCGGGGTCGTGGGGACGACCCTATAGTCGTCGAACATGTTGGCGGCTTGTCAGCCTAGTCCCGCGGTCGTGGGGATGACCCTATAGTCGTCGGACATTTCGGCGGCATGCCATCTTTAGCCCGGGGTCGTGGGGACGACCCTATAGTCGTCGGACATGTTGGCGGCTTGTCAACCTAGTCCCGGGGTCGTGGGGACGACCCTATAGTCGTTGGACATGACGGTGGCGGGCCAATCTAGTCCCGGGGTCGTAGGGACGACCCTATAGTCGTCGGACATGTCGGCGATTGGCCAACATTGGCCCGGGGTCGTGGGGACGACCCTATAGTCGTCGGACTTGACGGTGGCGGGCCAATCTAGTCCCGGGGTCGTGGGGAAGACCCTATACTCGTCGGACATGTCGGCGGCTGGCCAACTTTGGCCCGTGGTCGTGGGGACGATCCAATAGTCGTCGGACATGTCGGCGGCTGGCCAACTTTGGCCCGTGGTTGTGGGGACGACCCTATAGTCGTTGGACATGACGGTGGCGGGCCAATCTAGTCCCGGGGTCGTGGGGACGACCCTATAGTCGTCGGACAAGACGGCGGCTGGACATCTTTGGCCCGGGGTCGTGGGGACGACCCTATAGTCGTCGGAAATGTCGGCGGCTGGCCTACCTAGTCCCGAGGTCGTTGGGACGACCCTATAGTCGTCGGACTTGACGGTGGCGGGCCAATCTAGTCCCGGGGTCGTGGGGACGACCCTATAGTCGTCGGACAAGGCGGCGGCTGGACATCTTTGGCCCGGGGTCGTGGGGACGACCCTATAGTCGTCGGACAAGACGGCGGCTGGACATCTTTGGCCCGGGGTCGTGGGGACGACCCTATAGTCGCCGGACATGTCGGCGGCTGGCCTACCTAGTCCCGAGGTCGTTGGGACGACCCTATAGTCGTCGGACTTGACGGTGGCGGGCCAATCTAGTCCCGGGGTCGTGGGGAAGACCCTATACTCGTCGGACATGTCGGCGGCTGGACATCTTTGGCCCGGGGTCGTGGGGACGACCCTACAGTCGTCGGACATTTCGGCGGCTGGCCAACTTTGGCCCGGGGTCGTTGGGACGACCCTATAGTCGTCGGACTTGACGGTGGCGGGCCAATCTAGTCCCGGGGTCGTGGGGACGACCCTACAGTCGTCGGACATTTCGGCGGCTGGCCAACTTTGGCCCGGGGTCGTTGGGACGACCCTATAGTCGTCGGACTTGACGGTGGCGGGCCAATCTAGTCCCGGGGTCGTGGGGACGACCCTATGGTCGTCGGACATTTCGGCGGCATGCCATCTTTAGCCCGGGGTCGTGGGGACGACCCTATAGTCATCGGACATGTCGGCGGCTGGCCAACCTAGTCCCGAGGTCGTGGGGACGACCCTACAGTCGTCGGACATTTCGGCGATTGGCCAACATTGGCCCGGGGTCGTGGGGACGACCCTATTGTCGTCGGACATGACGGTGGCGGGCCAATCTAGTCCTGGGGTCGTGGGGACGACCCCATAGTCGTCGGACAAGTCGGCGGCTGGCCAACTTTGGCCCGGGGTCGTGGGGACGACCCAATAGTCGTCGGACATGTCGGCGGCTGGCCAACTTTGGCCCGTGGTGGTGGGGACGATCCGATTGTCGTCGGACATTTCGGCGGCATGCCATCTTTAGCCCGGGGTCGTGGGGACGACCCTATATTCGTCGAACATTTTGGCGTCTTGTCAACCTAGACCCTATAGTCGTTGGACATGACGGTGGCGGGCCAATTTAGTCCCGGGGTCGTATGGACGACCCTATAGTCGTCGGACATGTCGGCGGCTGGCCAACTTTGGCCCGGGGTCGTGGGTACGACCCTATAGTCGTCGGACTTGACGGTGGCGGGCCAATCTAGTCCCGGGGTCGTGGGGACGACCCTACAGTCGTCGGACATTTCGGCGGCTTGCCAACTTTGGCCCGTGGTCGTGGGGACGGCCCAATAGTCGTCGGACATGTCGGCGGCTGGCCAACTTTGGCCCGTGGTCGTGGGGACGACCCTATAGTCGTCGGACAAGACGGCGGCTGGACATCTTTGGCCCGGGGTCGTGGGGACGACCCTATAGTCGTCGGACATGTCGGCGGCTGGCCAATCTAGTCCCGGGGTCGTGGGGACGACCCTACAGTCGTCGGACATTTCGGCGGCTTGCCAACTTTGGCCCGTGGTCGTGGGGACGGCCCAATAGTCGTCGGACATGTCGGCGGCTGGCCAACTTTGGCCCGTGGTCGTGGGGACGACCCTATAGTCGTCGGACAAGACGGCGGATGGACATCTTTGGCCCGGGGTCGTGGGGTCGACCCTATAGTCGTCGGACTTGACGGTGGCGGGCCAATCTAGTCCCGGGGTCGTGGGGAAGACCCTATACTCGTCGGACATGTCGGCGGCTGGCCAACTTTGGCCCGTGGTCGTGGGGACGATCCAATAGTCGTCGGACATGTCGGCGGCTGGCCAACTTTGGCCCGTGGTTGTGGGGACGACCCTATAGTCGTTGGACATGACGGTGGCGGGCCAATCTAGTCCCGGGGTCGTGGGGACGACCCTATAGTCGTCGGACAAGACGGCGGCTGGACATCTTTGGCCCGGGGTCGTGGGGACGACCCTATAGTCGTCGGACATGTCGGCGGCTGGCCTACCTAGTCCCGAGGTCGTTGGGACGACCCTATAGTCGTCGGACTTGACGGTGGCGGGCCAATCTAGTCCCGGGGTCGTGGGGACGACCCTATAGTCGTCGGACAAGGCGGCGGCTGGACATCTTTGGCCCGGGGTCGTGGGGACGACCCTATAGTCGTCGGACAAGACGGCGGCTGGACATCTTTGGCCCGGGGTCGTGGGGACGACCCTATAGTCGCCGGACATGTCGGCGGCTGGCCTACCTAGTCCCGAGGTCGTTGGGACGACCCTATAGTCGTCGGACTTGACGGTGGCGGGCCAATCTAGTCCCGGGGTCGTGGGGAAGACCCTATACTCGTCGGACATGTCGGCGGCTGGCCAACTTTGGCCCGTGGTCGTGGGGACGATCCAATAGTTGTCGGACATGTCGGCGGCTGGCCAACTTTGCCCCGTGGTTGTGGGGACGACCCTATAGTCGTTGGACATGACGGTGGCGGGCCAATATAGTCCCGGGGTCGTGGGGACGACCCTATAGTCGTCGGACAAGACGGCGGCTGGACATCTTTGGCCCGGGGTCGTGGGGACGACCCTATAGTCGTCGGACATGTCGGCGGCTGGCCAACCTAGTCCCGAGGTCGTTGGGACGACCCTATAGTCGTCGGACTTGACGGTGGCGGGCCAATCTAGTCCCGGGGTCGTGGGGACGACCCTAAAGTCGTCGGACAAGACGGCGGCTGGACATCTTTGGCCCGGGGTCGTGGGGACGACCCTATAGTCGTCGGACATGTCGGCGACTGGCCAACCTAGTCCCGAGGTCGTCGGACTTGACGGTGGCGGGCCAATCTAGTCTCGGGGTCGTGGGGACGACCCTATAGTCGTCGGACATGTCGGCGGCTGGCCAACTTTGGCCCGGGGTCGTGGGGACGACCCAATAGTCGTCGGACATGTCGGCGGCTGGCTAACCTGGACCCGGTGTCGTGGGGACGACCCTATAGTCGTCGGACATGTCGGCGGCTGGCCAACTTTGGCCCGGTGTCGTGGGGACGACTCTATAATCGTCGGATATAACGGTGGCGGTCCAATCTAGTCTCGGGGTCGTGGGGACGACCCTATAGTCGTCGGACAAGTCGGCGGCGGGCCTACCTATTCCCGGGGTCGTGGGGTCGACCCTATAGTCGTCGGACAAGTCGGCAGCTTGCCAACTTTGGCCCGGGGACGTGGGGACGACCCTATAGTCTTCGAACAAAACGGCGGCGAGCCAACCTAGTCCCGACGTCGTGGGGACGACCCTATAGTCGCCGGACATGTCGGCGGCTGGCCAATCTACTCCTGGGGTCGTGGGGACGACCCTATATTCGTCGGACTTGACGGTGGCGGGCCAATCTAGTCCCGGGGTCGTGGGGACGACCCTACAGTCGTCAGACATTTCGGCGGCTGGCCAACTTTGGCCCGGGGTCGTTGGGACGACCCTATAGTCGTCGGACTTGACGGTGGCGGGCCAATCTAGTCCCGGGGTCGTGGGGACGACCCTATAGTCGTCGGACATTTCGGCGGCATGCCATCTTTAGCCCGGGGTCGTGGGGACGACCCTATATTCGTCGAACATTTTGGCGTCTTGTCAACCTAGACCCGGGGTCGTGGGGACGACCCTATAGTCGTTGGACATGACGGTGGCGGGCCAATTTAGTCCCGGGGTCGTATGGACGACCCTATAGTCGTCGGACATGTCGGCGATTGGCCAACATTGGCCCGGGGTCGTGGGGACGACCCTATAGTCATCGGACATGTCGGCGGCTGGCCAACCTAGTCCCGAGGTCGTGGGGACGACCCTATAGTCGTCGGACTTGACGGTGGCGGGCCAATCTAGTCCCGGGGTCGTGGGGACGACCCTATAGTCGTTGGACATGACGGTGGCGGGCCAATCTAGTCCCGGGGTCGTGGGGACGACCCTACAGTCGTCGGACATTTCGGCGATTGGCCAACATTGGCCCGGGGTCGTGGGGACGACCCTATTGTCGTCGGACATGACGGTGGCGGGCCAATCTAGTCCTGGGGTCGTGGGGACGACCCCATAGTCGTCGGACAAGTCGGCGGCTGGCCAACTTTGGCCCGGGGTCGTGGGGACGACCCAATAGTCGTCGGACATGTCGGCGGCTGGCCAACTTTGGCCCGTGGTCGTGGGGACGATCCGATTGTCGTCGGACATTTCGGCGGCATGCCATCTTTAGCCCGGGGTCGTGGGGACGACCCTATATTCGTCGAACATTTTGGCGTCTTGTCAACCTAGACCCTATAGTCGTTGGACATGACGGTGGCGGGCCAATTTAGTCCCGGGGTCGTATGGACGACCCTATAGTCGTCGGACATGTCGGCGGCTGGCCAACTTTGGCCCGGGGTCGTGGGTACGACCCTATAGTCGTCGGACTTGACGGTGGCGGGCCAATCTAGTCCCGGGGTCGTGGGGACGACCCTACAGTCGTCGGACATTTCCGCGGCTTGCCAACTTTGGCCCGTGGTCGTGGGGACGGCCCAATAGTCGTCGGACATGTCGGCGGCTGGCCAACTTTGGCCCGTGGTCGTGGGGACGACCCTATAGTCGTCGGACAAGACGGCGGCTGGACATCTTTGGCCCGGGGTCGTGGGGACGACCCTATAGTCGTCGGACATGTCGGCGGCTGGCCAATCTAGTCCCGGGGTCGTGGGGACGACCCTACAGTCGTCGGACATTTCGGCGGCTTGCCAACTTTGGCCCGTGGTCGTGGGGACGGCCCAATAGTCGTCGGACATGTCGGCGGCTGGCCAACTTTGGCCCGTGGTCGTGGGGACGACCCTATAGTCGTCGGACAAGACGGCGGCTGGACATCTTTGGCCCGGGGTGGTGGGGACGACCCTATAGTCGTCGGACTTGACGGTGGCGGGCCAATCTAGTCCCGGGGTCGTGGGGAAGACCCTATACTCGTCGGACATGTCGGCGGCTGGCCAACTTTGGCCCGTGGTCGTGGGGACGATCCAATAGTCGTCGGACATGTCGGCGGCTGGCCAACTTTGGCCCGTGGTTGTGGGGACGACCCTATAGTCGTTGGACATGACGGTGGCGGGCCAATCTAGTCCCGGGGTCGTGGGGACGACCCTATAGTCGTCGGACAAGACGGCGGCTGGACATCTTTGGCCCGGGGTCGTGGGGACGACCCTATAGTCGTCGGACATGTCGGCGGCTGGCCTACCTAGTCCCGAGGTCGTTGGGACGACCCTATAGTCGTCGGACTTGACGGTGGCGGGCCAATCTAGTCCCGGGGTCGTGGGGACGACCCTATAGTCGTCGGACAAGACGGCGGCTGGACATCTTTGGCCCGGGGTCGTGGGGACGACCCTATAGTCGTCGGACATGTCGGCGGCTGGCCAACCTAGTCCCGAGGTCGTCGGACTTGACGGTGGCGGGCCAATCTAGTCTCGGGGTCGTGGGGACGACCCTATAGTCGTCGGACATGTCGGCGGCGAGCCATCCTAGTCCGGGGCCGTGGGGCGACCCAATAGTCGTCGGACAAGTCGGCGGCTGACAAACTTTGGCCCACGGTCGTGGGAACGACCCTATAGTCGTCGGAAATGTCGGTGGCTGGTCAACTTTGGCTCGAGGCCGTGGGGACGATTCTATAGTCGTCGGACATAACGGTGGCTGGCCACGTTTGGCCCAGGATTGTAGGAACGACCCTATATTCGTCGGAAAAGTGGGCGGCTTGCCAACTTTGGCCCGTGGTCGTGGAGACGACCCTATAGTTGTCGGACACGTGGGCGGCGGGTCTACCTAGTCCCGGGGTCGTGGGGACGACCCTATAGTCGTCGGACAATTCGGCAGCTTGCCAACTTTGGCCCGGGGTCGTGGGGACGACCCTATAGTTGTCGGACACGTCGGCGGCGGGTCTACCTAGTCCCGGGGTCGTGGGGACGACTCTATAGTCGTCGGACAAGTCGGCAGCTTGCCAACTATGGCCCGGGGTCGTGGGGACGACTCTATAGTCGTCGGACAAGTCGGCGGCTGGCCAACTTTGGCCCGTGGTCGTGGGGACGCCCAATAGTCGTCGGACATGTCGGCGGCTGGCCAACCTAGTCCCGAGGTCGTCGGACTTGACGGTGGCGGGCCAATCTAGTCCCGGGGTCGTGGGGACGACCCTATAGTCGTCGGACAAGACGGTGGCTGGACATCTTTGGCCCGGGGTCGTGGGGACGACCCTATAGTCGCCGGACATGTCGGCGGCTGGCCAATCTACTCCCGGGGTCGTGGAGACGACCCTATAGTCGTCGGACTTGACGGTGGCGGGCCAATCTAGTCCCGGGGTCGTGGGGACGACCCTACAGTCGTCGGACATTTCGGCGGCTGGCCAACTTTGGCCCGGGGTCGTTGGGACGACCCTATAGTCGTCGGACTTGACGGTGGCGGGCCAATCTAGTCCCGGGGTCGTGGGGGCGACCCTATAGTCGTCGGACATTTCGGCGGCATGCCATCTTTAGCACGGGGTCGTGGGGACGACCCTATATTCGTCGAACATTTTGGCGTCTTGTCAACCTAGACCCGGGGTCGTGGGGACGACCCTATAGTCGTTGGACATGACGGTGGCGGGCCAATTTAGTCCCGGGGTCGTATGGACGACCCTATAGTCGTCGGACATGTCGGCGATTGGCCAACATTGGCCCGGGGTCGTGGGGACGACCCTATAGTCATCGGACATGTCGGCGGCTGGCCAACCTAGTCCCGAGGTCGTGGGGACGACCCTATAGTCGTCGGACTTGACGGTGGCGGGCCAATCTAGTCCCGGGGTCGTGGGGACGACCCTATAGTCGTTGGACATGACGGTGGCGGGCCAATCTAGTCCCGGGGTCGTGGGGACGACCCTACAGTCGTCGGACATTTCGGCGATTGGCCAACATAGGCCCGGGGTCGTGGGGACGACCCTATTGTCGTCGGACATGACGGTGGCGGGCCAATCTAGTCCTGGGGTCGTGGGGACGACCCCATAGTCGTCGGACAAGTCGGCGGCTGGCCAACTTTGGCCCGGGGTCGTGGGGACGACCCAATAGTCATCGGACATGTCGGCGGCTGGCCAACCTAGTCCCGAGGTCGTGGGGACGACCCTATAGTCGTCGGACTTGACGGTGGCGGGCCAATCTAGTCCCGGGGTCGTGGGGACGACCCTACAGTCGTCGGACATTTCGGCGATTGGCCAACATAGGCCCGGGGTCGTGGGGACGACCCTATTGTCGTCGGACATGACGGTGGCGGGCCAATCTAGTCCTGGGGTCGTGGGGACGACCCCATAGTCGTCGGACAAGTCGGCGGCTGGCCAACTTTGGCCCGGGGTCGTGGGGACGACCCAATAGTCATCGGACATGTCGGCGGCTGGCCAACCTAGTCCCGAGGTCGTGGGGACGACCCTATAGTCGTCGGACTTGACGGTGGCGGGCCAATCTAGTCCCGGGGTCGTGGGGACGACCCTACAGTCGTCGGACATTTCGGCGGCTTGCCAACTTTGGCCCGTGGTCGTGGGGACGGCCCAATAGTCGTCGGACATGTCGGCGGCTGGCCAACTTTGGCCCGTGGTCGTGGGGACGACCCTATATTCGTCGGACAAGACGGCGGCTGGACATCTTTGGCCCGGGGTCGTGGGGACGACCCTATAGTCGTCGGACATGTCGGCGGCTGGCCAACCTAGTCCCGAGGTCGTTGGGACGACCCTATAGTCGTCGGACTTGATGGTGGCGGGCCAATCTAGTCCCGGGGTCGTGGGGACGACCCTACAGTCGTCGGACATTTCGGCGGCTTGCCAACTTTGGCCCGGGGTCGTGGGGACGACCCTATAGTCGTCGGACTTGACGGTGGCGGGCCAATCTAGTCCCGGGGTCTTGGGGACGACCCTATAGTCGTCGGACGTGTCGGCGGCTGGCCAACTTTGGCCCCGGGTCGTGGGGACGACCCAATAATCGTCGGACATGTCGGCGGCTGGCCAACTTTGGCCCGTGGTCGTGGGGACGACCCTATAGTCGTCGGACAAGACGGCGGCTGGACATCTTTGGCCCGGGGTCGTGGGGACGACCCTATAGTCGTCGGACATGTCGGCGGCTGGCCAACCTAGTCCCGAGGTCGTTGGGACGACCCTATAGTCGTCGGACTTGACGGTGGCGGGCCAATCTAGTCCCGGGGTCGTGGGGACGACCCTACAGTCGTCAGACATTTCGGCGGCTGGCCAACTTTGGCCCGGGGTCGTTGGGACGACCCTATAGTCGTCGGACTTGACGGTGGCGGGCCAATCTAGTCCCGGGGTCGTGGGGACGACCCTATAGTCGTCGGACATTTCGGCGGCATGCCATCTTTAGCCCGGGGTCGTGGGGACGACCCTATATTCGTCGAACATTTTGGCGTCTTGTCAACCTAGACCCGGGGTCGTGGGGACGACCCTATAGTCGTTGGACATGACGGTGGCGGGCCAATTTAGTCCCGGGGTCGTATGGACGACCCTATAGTCGTCGGACATGTCGGCGATTGGCCAACATTGGCCCGGGGTCGTGGGGACGACCCTATAGTCATCGGACATGTCGGCGGCTGGCCAACCTAGTCCCGAGGTCGTGGGGACGACCCTATAGTCGTCGGACTTGACGGTGGCGGGCCAATCTAGTCCCGGGGTCGTGGGGACGACCCTATAGTCGTTGGACATGACGGTGGCGGGCCAATCTAGTCCCGGGGTCGTGGGGACGACCCTACAGTCGTCGGACATTTCGGCGATTGGCCAACATTGGCCCGGGGTCGTGGGGACGACCCTATTGTCGTCGGACATGACGGTGGCGGGCCAATCTAGTCCTGGGGTCGTGGGGACGACCCCATAGTCGTCGGACAAGTCGGCGGCTGGCCAACTTTGGCCCGGGGTCGTGGGGACGACCCAATAGTCGTCGGACATGTCGGCGGCTGGCCAACTTTGGCCCGTGGTCGTGGGGACGATCCGATTGTCGTCGGACATTTCGGCGGCATGCCATCTTTAGCCCGGGGTCGTGGGGACGACCCTATATTCGTCGAACATTTTGGCGTCTTGTCAACCTAGACCCTATAGTCGTTGGACATGACGGTGGCGGGCCAATTTAGTCCCGGGGTCGTATGGACGACCCTATAGTCGTCGGACATGTCGGCGGCTGGCCAACATTGGCCCGGGGTCGTGGGGACGGCCCAATAGTCGTTGAATATGTCGGCGGCGGGCCATCCTAGCCCCGGGGTCGTGGGGACGACCCTATTGTCGTCGGACATGACGGTGGCGGGCCAATCTAGTCCTGGGGTCTTGGGGACGACCCTACAGTCGTCGGACATTTCGGCGGCTTGCCAACTTTGGCCCGGGGTCGTGGGTACGACCCTATAGTCGTCGGACTTGACGGTGGCGGGCCAATCTAGTCCCGGGGTCGTGGGGACGACCCTACAGTCGTCGGACATTTCGGCGGCTTGCCAACTTTGGCCCGTGGTCGTGGGGACGGCCCAATAGTCGTCGGACATGTCGGCGGCTGGCCAACTTTGGCCCGTGGTCGTGGGGACGACCCTATATTCGTCGGACAAGACGGCGGCTGGACATCTTTGGCCCGGGGTCGTGGGGACGACCCTATAGTCGTCGGACATGTCGGCGGCTGGCCAACCTAGTCCCGAGGTCGTTGGGACGACCCTATAGTCGTCGGACTTGACGGTGGCGGGCCAATCTAGTCCCGGGGTCGTGGGGACGACCCTACAGTCGTCGGACATTTCGGCGGCTTGCCAACTTTGGCCCGGGGTCGTGGGGACGACCCTATAGTCGTCGGACTTGACGGTGGCGGGCCAATCTAGTCCCGGGGTCTTGGGGACGACCCTATAGTCGTCGGACGTGACGCCGGCTGGCCAACTTTGGCCCCGGGTCGTGGGGACGACCCAATAATCGTCGGACATGTCGGCGGCTGGCCAACTTTGGCCCGTGGTCGTGGGGACGACCCTATAGTCGTCGGACAAGACGGCGGCTGGACATCTTTGGCCCGGGGTCGTGGGGACGACCCTATAGTCGTCGGACAAGTCGGCAGCTTGCCAACTATGGCCCGGGGTCGTGGGGACGACTCTATAGTCGTCGGACAAGTCGGCGGCTGGCCAACTTTGGCCCGTGGTCGTGGGGACGCCCAATAGTCGTCGGACATGTCGGCGGCTGGCCAACCTAGTCCCGAGGTCGTCGGACTTGACGGTGGCGGGCCAATCTAGTCCCGGGGTCGTGGGGACGACCCTATAGTCGTCGGACAAGACGGTGGCTGGACATCTTTGGCCCGGGGTCGTGGGGACGACCCTATAGTCGCCGGACATGTCGGCGGCTGGCCAATCTACTCCCGGGGTCGTGGAGACGACCCTATAGTCGTCGGACTTGACGGTGGCGGGCCAATCTAGTCCCGGGGTCGTGGGGACGACCCTACAGTCGTCGGACATTTCGGCGGCTGGCCAACTTTGGCCCGGGGTCGTTGGGACGACCCTATAGTCGTCGGACTTGACGGTGGCGGGCCAATCTAGTCCCGGGGTCGTGGGGACGACCCTATAGTCGTCGGACATTTCGGCGGCATGCCATCTTTAGCACGGGGTCGTGGGGACGACCCTATATTCGTCGAACATTTTGGCGTCTTGTCAACCTAGACCCGGGGTCGTGGGGACGACCCTATAGTCGTTGGACATGACGGTGGCGGGCCAATTTAGTCCCGGGGTCGTATGGACGACCCTATAGTCGTCGGACATGTCGGCGATTGGCCAACATTGGCCCGGGGTCGTGGGGACGACCCTATAGTCATCGGACATGTCGGCGGCTGGCCAACCTAGTCCCGAGGTCGTCGGACTTGACGGTGGCGGGCCAATCTAGTCTCGGGGTCGTGGGGACGACCCTATAGTCGTCGGACATGTCGGCGGCGAGCCATCCTAGTCCGGGGCCGTGGGGCGACCCAATAGTCGTCGGACAAGTCGGCGGCTGACAAACTTTGGCCCACGGTCGTGGGAACGACCCTATAGTCGTCGGAAATGTCGGTGGCTGGTCAACTTTGGCTCGAGGCCGTGGGGACGATTCTATAGTCGTCGGACATAACGGTGGCTGGCCACGTTTGGCCCAGGATTGTAGGAACGACCCTATATTCGTCGGAAAAGTGGGCGGCTTGCCAACTTTGGCCCGTGGTCGTGGAGACGACCCTATAGTTGTCGGACACGTCGGCGGCGGGTCTACCTAGTCCCGGGGTCGTGGGGACGACCCTATAGTCGTCGGACAATTCGGCAGCTTGCCAACTTTGGCCCGGGGTCGTGGGGACGACCCTATAGTTGTCGGACACGTCGGCGGCGGGTCTACCTAGTCCCGGGGTCGTGGGGACGACTCTATAGTCGTCGGACAAGTCGGCAGCTTGCCAACTATGGCCCGGGGTCGTGGGGACGACTCTATAGTCGTCGGACAAGTCGGCGGCTGGCCAACTTTGGCCCGTGGTCGTGGGGACGCCCAATAGTCGTCGGACATGTCGGCGGCTGGCCAACCTAGTCCCGAGGTCGTCGGACTTGACGGTGGCGGGCCAATCTAGTCCCGGGGTCGTGGGGACGACCCTATAGTCGTCGGACAAGACGGTGGCTGGACATCTTTGGCCCGGGGTCGTGGGGACGACCCTATAGTCGCCGGACATGTCGGCGGCTGGCCAATCTACTCCCGGGGTCGTGGAGACGACCCTATAGTCGTCGGACTTGACGGTGGCGGGCCAATCTAGTCCCGGGGTCGTGGGGACGACCCTACAGTCGTCGGACATTTCGGCGGCTGGCCAACTTTGGCCCGGGGTCGTTGGGACGACCCTATAGTCGTCGGACTTGACGGTGGCGGGCCAATCTAGTCCCGGGGTCGTGGGGACGACCCTATAGTCGTCGGACATTTCGGCGGCATGCCATCTTTAGCACGGGGTCGTGGGGACGACCCTATATTCGTCGAACATTTTGGCGTCTTGTCAACCTAGACCCGGGGTCGTGGGGACGACCCTATAGTCGTTGGACATGACGGTGGCGGGCCAATTTAGTCCCGGGGTCGTATGGACGACCCTATAGTCGTCGGACATGTCGGCGATTGGCCAACATTGGCCCGGGGTCGTGGGGACGACCCTATAGTCATCGGACATGTCGGCGGCTGGCCAACCTAGTCCCGAGGTCGTGGGGACGACCCTATAGTCGTCGGACTTGACGGTGGCGGGCCAATCTAGTCCCGGGGTCGTGGGGACGACCCTATAGTCGTTGGACATGACGGTGGCGGGCCAATCTAGTCCCGGGGTCGTGGGGACGACCCTACAGTCGTCGGACATTTCGGCGATTGGCCAACATAGGCCCGGGGTCGTGGGGACGACCCTATTGTCGTCGGACATGACGGTGGCGGGCCAATCTAGTCCTGGGGTCGTGGGGACGACCCCATAGTCGTCGGACAAGTCGGCGGCTGGCCAACTTTGGCCCGGGGTCGTGGGGACGACCCAATAGTCATCGGACATGTCGGCGGCTGGCCAACCTAGTCCCGAGGTCGTGGGGACGACCCTATAGTCGTCGGACTTGACGGTGGCGGGCCAATCTAGTCCCGGGGTCGTGGGGACGACCCTATAGTCGTTGGACATGACGGTGGCGGGCCAATCTAGTCCCGGGGTCGTGGGGACGACCCTACAGTCGTCGGACATTTCGGCGATTGGCCAACATAGGCCCGGGGTCGTGGGGACGACCCTATTGTCGTCGGACATGACGGTGGCGGGCCAATTTAGTCCCGGGGTCGTATGGACGACCCTATAGTCGTCGGACATGTCGGCGGCTGGCCAACATTGGCCCGGGGTCGTGGGGACGGCCCAATAGTCGTTGAATATGTCGGCGGCGGGCCATCCTAGCCCCGGGGTCGTGGGGACGACCCTATTGTCGTCGGACATGACGGTGGCGGGCCAATCTAGTCCTGGGGTCTTGGGGACGACCCTACAGTCGTCGGACATTTCGGCGGCTTGCCAACTTTGGCCCGGGGTCGTGGGTACGACCCTATAGTCGTCGGACTTGACGGTGGCGGGCCAATCTAGTCCCGGGGTCGTGGGGACGACCCTACAGTCGTCGGACATTTCGGCGGCTTGCCAACTTTGGCCCGTGGTCGTGGGGACGGCCCAATAGTCGTCGGACATGTCGGCGGCTGGCCAACTTTGGCCCGTGGTCGTGGGGACGACCCTATATTCGTCGGACAAGACGGCGGCTGGACATCTTTGGCCCGGGGTCGTGGGGACGACCCTATAGTCGTCGGACATGTCGGCGGCTGGCCAACCTAGTCCCGAGGTCGTTGGGACGACCCTATAGTCGTCGGACTTGATGGTGGCGGGCCAATCTAGTCCCGGGGTCGTGGGGACGACCCTACAGTCGTCGGACATTTCGGCGGCTTGCCAACTTTGGCCCGGGGTCGTGGGGACGACCCTATAGTCGTCGGACTTGACGGTGGCGGGCCAATCTAGTCCCGGGGTCTTGGGGACGACCCTATAGTCGTCGGACGTGTCGGCGGCTGGCCAACTTTGGCCCCGGGTCGTGGGGACGACCCAATAATCGTCGGACATGTCGGCGGCTGGCCAACTTTGGCCCGTGGTCGTGGGGACGACCCTATAGTCGTCGGACAAGACGGCGGCTGGACATCTTTGGCCCGGGGTCGTGGGGACGACCCTATAGTCGTCGGACATGTCGGCGGCTGGCCAACCTAGTCCCGAGGTCGTTGGGACGACCCTATAGTCGTCGGACTTGACGGTGGCGGGCCAATCTAGTCCCGGGGTCGTGGGGACGACCCTACAGTCGTCAGACATTTCGGCGGCTGGCCAACTTTGGCCCGGGGTCGTTGGGACGACCCTATAGTCGTCGGACTTGACGGTGGCGGGCCAATCTAGTCCCGGGGTCGTGGGGACGACCCTATAGTCGTCGGACATTTCGGCGGCATGCCATCTTTAGCCCGGGGTCGTGGGGACGACCCTATATTCGTCGAACATTTTGGCGTCTTGTCAACCTAGACCCGGGGTCGTGGGGACGACCCTATAGTCGTTGGACATGACGGTGGCGGGCCAATTTAGTCCCGGGGTCGTATGGACGACCCTATAGTCGTCGGACATGTCGGCGATTGGCCAACATTGGCCCGGGGTCGTGGGGACGACCCTATAGTCATCGGACATGTCGGCGGCTGGCCAACCTAGTCCCGAGGTCGTGGGGACGACCCTATAGTCGTCGGACTTGACGGTGGCGGGCCAATCTAGTCCCGGGGTCGTGGGGACGACCCTATAGTCGTTGGACATGACGGTGGCGGGCCAATCTAGTCCCGGGGTCGTGGGGACGACCCTACAGTCGTCGGACATTTCGGCGATTGGCCAACATTGGCCCGGGGTCGTGGGGACGACCCTATTGTCGTCGGACATGACGGTGGCGGGCCAATCTAGTCCTGGGGTCGTGGGGACGACCCCATAGTCGTCGGACAAGTCGGCGGCTGGCCAACTTTGGCCCGGGGTCGTGGGGACGACCCAATAGTCGTCGGACATGTCGGCGGCTGGCCAACTTTGGCCCGTGGTCGTGGGGACGATCCGATTGTCGTCGGACATTTCGGCGGCATGCCATCTTTAGCCCGGGGTCGTGGGGACGACCCTATATTCGTCGAACATTTTGGCGTCTTGTCAACCTAGACCCTATAGTCGTTGGACATGACGGTGGCGGGCCAATTTAGTCCCGGGGTCGTATGGACGACCCTATAGTCGTCGGACATGTCGGCGGCTGGCCAACATTGGCCCGGGGTCGTGGGGACGGCCCAATAGTCGTTGAATATGTCGGCGGCGGGCCATCCTAGCCCCGGGGTCGTGGGGACGACCCTATTGTCGTCGGACATGACGGTGGCGGGCCAATCTAGTCCTGGGGTCTTGGGGACGACCCTACAGTCGTCGGACATTTCGGCGGCTTGCCAACTTTGGCCCGGGGTCGTGGGTACGACCCTATAGTCGTCGGACTTGACGGTGGCGGGCCAATCTAGTCCCGGGGTCGTGGGGACGACCCTACAGTCGTCGGACATTTCGGCGGCTTGCCAACTTTGGCCCGTGGTCGTGGGGACGGCCCAATAGTCGTCGGACATGTCGGCGGCTGGCCAACATTGGCCCGTGGTCGTGGGGACGACCCTATATTCGTCGGACAAGACGGCGGCTGGACATCTTTGGCCCGGGGTCGTGGGGACGACCCTATAGTCGTCGGACATGTCGGCGGCTGGCCAACCTAGTCCCGAGGTCGTTGGGACGACCCTATAGTCGTCGGACTTGACGGTGGCGGGCCAATCTAGTCCCGGGGTCGTGGGGACGACCCTACAGTCGTCGGACATTTCGGCGGCTTGCCAACTTTGGCCCGGGGTCGTGGGGACGACCCTATAGTCGTCGGACTTGACGGTGGCGGGCCAATCTAGTCCCGGGGTCTTGGGGACGACCCTATAGTCGTCGGACGTGTCGGCGGCTGGCCAACTTTGGCCCCGGGTCGTGGGGACGACCCAATAATCGTCGGACATGTCGGCGGCTGGCCAACTTTGGCCCGTGGTCGTGGGGACGACCCTATAGTCGTCGGACAAGACGGCGGCTGGACATCTTTGGCCCGGGGTCGTGGGGACGACCCTATAGTCGTCGGACATGTCGGCGGCTGGCCAACCTAGTCCCGAGGTCGTTGGGACGACCCTATAGTCGTCGGACTTGACGGTGGCGGGCCAATCTAGTCCCGGGGTCGTGGGGACGACCCTACAGTCGTCGGACATTTCAGCGGCTTGCCAACTTTGGCCCGGGGTCGTGGGGACGACCCTATAGTCGTCGGACTTGACGGTGGCGGGCCAATCTAGTCCCGGGGTCTTGGGGACGACCCTACAGTCGTCGGACATTTCGGCGGCTTGCCAACTTTGGCCCGGTGTCGTGGGGACGACTCTATAGTCGTCGGAAATGTCGGCGGCTGGCCAACCTGGACCCGGGGTCGTGGGGACGACCCTATAGTCGTCGGACATGTAGGCGGCTGGCCAACTATGGCCCGGTGTCGTGGGGACGACTCTATAGTCGTCGGAAATGTCGGCGGCTGGCCAACCTGGACCCGGGGTCGTGGGGACGACCCTATAGTCGTCGGACATGTAGGCGGCTGGCCAACTTTGGCCCGGTGTCGTGGGGACGACTCTATAGTCGTCGGAAATGTCGGCGGCTGGCCAACCTGGACCCGGGGTCGTGGGGACGACCCTATTGTCGTCGGACATGACGGTGGCGGGCCAATCTAGTCCCGGGGTCGTGGGGACGACCCTATTGTCGTCGGACATGACGGTGGCGGGCCAATCTAGTCCCGGGGTCGTGGGGACGACCCTACAGTCGTCGGACATGTCGGCGGCTGGCCAACTTTTGCCCGGGGTCGTGGGGACGACCCTATAGTCGTCGGACATGTCGGCGGCTGGCCAACCTAGTCCCGAGGTCGTGGGGACGACCCTATTGTCGTCGGACTTCACGGTGGCGGGCCAACTTTGGCCCGTGGTCGTGGGGACGACCCTATAGTCGTCGGACATTTCGGCGGCATGCCACCTTTGGCCCGGGGTCGTGGGGACGACCCTATAGTCGTCGGACATGTTCGCGGCTTGTCAACCTAGTCCCGGGGTTGTGGGGACGACCCTATAGTCGTTGGACATGACGGTGGCGGGCCAATCTAGTCCCGGGGTCGTAGGAACGACCCTATAGTCGTCAGACATGTCGGTGGCGAGCCAACCTAGTCCCGGGGTCGTGGGGACGACCCTATAGTCGTCGGACAAGACGGCGGCTGGATATTCTTGGCTCGCGGTCGTGGGGACGACCCTATAGTCGTCGGACATTTCGGCGGCTTGCCAACTTTGGCCCGGGGTCGTGGGGACGACCCTATAGTCGTCGGACATTTCGGCGGCATGCCAACTTTGGCCCGGGGTCATGGGGACGACCCTATAGTCGTTGGACATGACGGTGGCGGGCCAATCTAGTCCCGGGGTCGTAGGGACGACCCAATAGTCGTCGGACATTTCGGCGCCTTGCCAACTTTGGCCCGGGGTCGTGGGGACGACCATATAGTCGTCGGACAAGTCGGCGGCGGGCCAACCTAGTCCCGGGGTCGTGGGGATGACCCTATACTCGTCGGACAAGTCGGCGGCGAACCCACCTAGTCGGGGGGTCGTGGGGACGACCCTATAGTCGTCGGACAAGTCAGCGGCTGGCCAACATTGGCCCGTGGTCGTGGGGACGACCATATAATCGTCGGACATGACGGTGGCGGGCCACTCTAGTCCCGGGTCGTGGGGACGACCCTATAGTCGTCGGACATGTCGGCGGCTGGCCAACTTTGGCCCGGGGTCCTGGGGACGACCCTATAGTCGTCGGATATGTCGGCGGCAGGCCAACTTTGGCCCGTGGTCGTGGGGACGACCCTATAGTCGTCGGACAAGACGGTGGCGGGCCAATCTAGTCCCGGGGTCGTGGGGACGACCCTATAGTCGTCGGACAAGTCGGCGGCGAGCCAACCTACTCCGGGGGTCGTGGGGACGAACCTATAGTCGTCGGACATGTCGGCGGCGAGCCAACCTAGTCCCGGGGTCGTGGGGACGACCCTATAGTGGTCGGACAAATCGGCGGCGAGCCAACCTAGTCCCGGTGTCGTGGGAACGACCCTATAGTCGTCGGACATGTCGGCGGCGAGCCAACCTAGTCCCGGGGTCGTGGGGACGACCCTATAGTCGTCGGACATGTCGGCGGCTGGCCAACATAGTCCCGGTGTCGTGGGAACGACCCTATAGTCGTCGGACATGTCGGCGGCGAGCCAACCTAGTCCCGGGGTCGTGGGGACGACCCTATAGTGGTCGGACATGTCGGCGGCTGGCCAACGTAGGCCCGCTGTCGTGGGGACGACCCTATAGTCGTCGGACAAGACGGTGGCGGGCCAATCTAGTCCCGGGGTCGTGGGGACGACCCTATAGTCGTCGGACATGTCGGCGGCTGGCCAATCTAGTCCCGGGGTCGTGGGGACGACCCTACAGTTGTCGGACATTTCGGCGGCTTGCCAACTTTGGCCCGTGGTCGTGGGGACGACCCTATAGTCGTCGGACATTTCGGCGGCATGCCACCTTTGGCCCGGGGTCGTGGGGACGACCCTATAGTCGTCGGACATGTTGGCGGCTTGTCAACCTAGTCCCGGGGTTGTGGGGACGACCCTATAGTCGTTGGACATGACGGTGGCGGGCCAATCTAGTCCCGGGGTCGTAGGAACGACCCTATAGTCGTCGGACATGTCGGCGGCTTGCCAACTTTGGCCCGGGGTCGTGGGGACGACCCTATAGTCGTCGGACATGTCGGCGGCTGGCCAACCTAGTCCCGAGGTCGTGGGGACGAGCCTATAGTCGTCGGACAAGTCGGCGGCGGGCCAACCTAGTCCCGGGGTCGTGGGGATGACCCTATATTCGTCGGACAAGTCGGCGGCGAACCCACCTAGTCGGGGGGTCGTGGGGACGACCCTATAGTCGTCGGACAAGTCAGCGGCTGGCCAACATTGGCCCGTGGTCGTGGGGACGACCCTATAGTCGTCGGACATGTTGGCGGCTTGTCAACCTAGTCCCGGGGTTGTGGGGACGACCCTATAGTCGTTGGACATGACGGTGGCGGGCCAATCTAGTCCCGGGGTCGTAGGAACGACCCTATAGTCGTCGGACATGTCGGCGGCTTGCCAACTTTGGCCCGGGGTCGTGGGGACGACCCTATAGTCGTCGGACATGTCGGCGGCTGGCCAATCTAGTCCCGGGGTCGTGGGGACGACCCTACAGTTGTCGGACATTTCGGCGGCTTGCCAACTTTGGCCCGTGGTCGTGGGGACGACCCTATAGTCGTCGGACATTTCGGCGGCATGCCACCTTTGGCCCGGGGTCGTGGGGACGACCCTATAGTCGTCGGACATGTTGGCGGCTTGTCAACCTAGTCCCGGGGTTGTGGGGACGACCCTATAGTCGTTGGACATGACGGTGGCGGGCCAATCTAGTCCCGGGGTCGTAGGAACGACCCTATAGTCGTCGGACATGTCGGCGGCTTGCCAACTTTGGCCCGGGGTCGTGGGGACGACCCTATAGTCGTCGGACATGTCGGCGGCTGGCCAACCTAGTCCCGAGGTCGTGGGGACGAGCCTATAGTCGTCGGACAAGTCGGCGGCGGGCCAACCTAGTCCCGGGGTCGTGGGGATGACCCTATATTCGTCGGACAAGTCGGCGGCGAACCCACCTAGTCGGGGGGTCGTGGGGACGACCCTATAGTCGTCGGACAAGTCAGCGGCTGGCCAACATTGGCCCGTGGTCGTGGGGACGACCATATAGTCGTCGGACATGACGGTGGCGGGCCACTCTAGTCCCGGGACGTGGGGACGACCCTATAGTCGTCGGACATGTCGGCGGCTGGCCAACTTTGGCCCGGGGTCGTGGGGACGACCCTATAGTCGTCGGATATGTCGGCGGCAGGCCAACTTTGGCCCGTGGTCGTGGGGACGACCCTATAGTCGTCGGACAAGTCGGCGGCGGGCCAACCTAGTCCCGGGGTCGTGGGGACGACCCTATATTCGTCGGACAAGCCGGCGGCTGGCCAACTTTGGCCCGTGGTCGTGGGGACGACCCTATAGTCGTCGGACAAGTCGGCGGCTGTCCAACTTTGGCCCGGGGTAGTGGGGACGACCCTATAGTTGTCGGACTTGACGGTGGCGGGCCAATCTAGTCCCGGGGTCGTGGGGACGACCCTATAGTCGTCGGACATTTCGGCGCCTTGCCAACTTTGGCCCGGGGTCGTGGGGACGACCATATAGTCGTCGGACAAGTCGGCGGCGGGCCAACCTAGTCCCGGGGTCGTGGGGATGACCCTATACTCGTCGGACAAGTCGGCGGCGAACCCACCTAGTCGGGGGGTCGTGGGGACGACCCTATAGTCGTCGGACAAGTCAGCGGCTGGCCAACATTGGCCCGTGGTCGTGGGGACGACCATATAATCGTCGGACATGACGGTGGCGGGCCACTCTAGTCCCGGGTCGTGGGGACGACCCTATAGTCGTCAGACATGTCGGCGGCTGGCCAACTTTGGCCCGGGGTCCTGGGGACGACCCTATAGTCGTCGGATATGTCGGCGGCAGGCCAACTTTGGCCCGTGGTCGTGGGGACGACCCTATAGTCGTCGGACAAGACGGTGGCGGGCCAATCTAGTCCCGGGGTCGTGGGGACGACCCTATAGTCGTCGGACAAGTCGGCGGCGAGCCAACCTACTCCGGGGGTCGTGGGGACGAACCTATAGTCGTCGGACATGTCGGCGGCGAGCCAACCTAGTCCCGGGGTCGTGGGGACGACCCTATAGTGGTCGGACAAATCGGCGGCGAGCCAACCTAGTCCCGGTGTCGTGGGAACGACCCTATAGTCGTCGGACATGTCGGCGGCGAGCCAACCTAGTCCCGGGGTCGTGGGGACGACCCTATAGTCGTCGGACATGTCGGCGGCTGGCCAACATAGTCCCGGTGTCGTGGGAACGACCCTATAGTCGTCGGACATGTCGGCGGCGAGCCAACCTAGTCCCGGGGTCGTGGGGACGACCCTATAGTGGTCGGACATGTCGGCGGCTGGCCAACGTAGGCCCGCTGTCGTGGGGTCGACCCTATAGTCGTCGGACAAGACGGTGGCGGGCCAATCTAGTCCCGGGGTCGTGGGGACGACCCTATAGTCGTCGGACATGTCGGCGGCTGGCCAATCTAGTCCCGGGGTCGTGGGGACGACCCTACAGTTGTCGGACATTTCGGCGGCTTGCCAACTTTGGCCCGTGGTCGTGGGGACGACCCTATAGTCGTCGGACATTTCGGCGGCATGCCACCTTTGGCCCGGGGTCGTGGGGACGACCCTATAGTCGTCGGACATGTTGGCGGCTTGTCAACCTAGTCCCGGGGTTGTGGGGACGACCCTATAGTCGTTGGACATGACGGTGGCGGGCCAATCTAGTCCCGGGGTCGTAGGAACGACCCTATAGTCGTCGGACATGTCGGCGGCTTGCCAACTTTGGCCCGGGGTCGTGGGGACGACCCTATAGTCGTCGGACATGTCGGCGGCTGGCCAACCTAGTCCCGAGGTCGTGGGGACGAGCCTATAGTCGTCGGACAAGTCGGCGGCGGGCCAACCTAGTCCCGGGGTCGTGGGGATGACCCTATATTCGTCGGACAAGTCGGCGGCGAACCCACCTAGTCGGGGGGTCGTGGGGACGACCCTATAGTCGTCGGACAAGTCAGCGGCTGGCCAACATTGGCCCGTGGTCGTGGGGACGACCCTATAGTCGTCGGACATGTTGGCGGCTTGTCAACCTAGTCCCGGGGTTGTGGGGACGACCCTATAGTCGTTGGACATGACGGTGGCGGGCCAATCTAGTCCCGGGGTCGTAGGAACGACCCTATAGTCGTCGGACATGTCGGCGGCTTGCCAACTTTGGCCCGGGGTCGTGGGGACGACCCTATAGTCGTCGGACATGTCGGCGGCTGGCCAATCGAGTCCCGGGGTCGTGGGGACGACCCTACAGTTGTCGGACATTTCGGCGGCTTGCCAACTTTGGCCCGTGGTCGTGGGGACGACCCTATAGTCGTCGGACATTTCGGCGGCATGCCACCTTTGGCCCGGGGTCGTGGGGACGACCCTATAGTCGTCGGACATGTTGGCGGCTTGTCAACCTAGTCCCGGGGTTGTGGGGACGACCCTATAGTCGTTGGACATGACGGTGGCGGGCCAATCTAGTCCCGGGGTCGTAGGAACGACCCTATAGTCGTCGGACATGTCGGCGGCTTGCCAACTTTGGCCCGGGGTCGTGGGGACGACCCTATAGTCGTCGGACATGTCGGCGGCTGGCCAACCTAGTCCCGAGGTCGTGGGGACGAGCCTATAGTCGTCGGACAAGTCGGCGGCGGGCCAACCTAGTCCCGGGGTCGTGGGGATGACCCTATATTCGTCGGACAAGTCGGCGGCGAACCCACCTAGTCGGGGGGTCGTGGGGACGACCCTATAGTCGTCGGACAAGTCAGCGGCTGGCCAACATTGGCCCGTGGTCGTGGGGACGACCATATAGTCGTCGGACATGACGGTGGCGGGCCACTCTAGTCCCGGGACGTGGGGACGACCCTATAGTCGTCGGACATGTCGGCGGCTGGCCAACTTTGGCCCGGGGTCGTGGGGACGACCCTATAGTCGTCGGATATGTCGGCGGCAGGCCAACTTTGGCCCGTGGTCGTGGGGACGACCCTATAGTCGTCGGACAAGTCGGCGGCGGGCCAACCTAGTCCCGGGGTCGTGGGGACGACCCTATATTCGTCGGACAAGCCGGCGGCTGGCCAACTTTGGCCCGTGGTCGTGGGGACGACCCTATAGTCGTCGGACAAGTCGGCGGCTGTCCAACTTTGGCCCGGGGTAGTGGGGACGACCCTATAGTTGTCGGACTTGACGGTGGCGGGCCAATCTAGTCCCGGGGTCGTGGGGACGACCCTATAGTCGTCGGACAAGTCGGCGGCGAGCCCACCTAGTCGGGGGGTCGTGGGGACGACCCTATAGTCGTCGGACAAGTCGGCGGCCGGCCAACCTAGTCCGGGGGTCGTGGGGACGACCCTATAGTCGTCGGACATGACGGTGGCGGGCCAGTCTAGTCCCGGGTCGTGGGGACGACCCTATAGTCGTCGGGCAAGTCGGCGGCTGGCCAACTTTGGCCCGTGGTCGTGGGGACGACCCTATAGTCGTCGGAAATGACGGTGGCGGGCCAATCTAGTCCCGGGGTCGTGGGGACGACCCTACAGTCGTCGGACAAGTCGGCGGCCGGCCAACCTAGTCCAGGGGTCGTGGGGACGACCCTATAGTCGTCGGACATGACGGTGGCGGGCCAGTCTAGTCCCGGGTCGTGGGGACGACCCTATAGTCGTCGGACATGTCGGCGGCTGGCCAACTTTGGCCCGTGGTCGTGGGGACGACCCTATAGTCGTCGGAAATGTCGGTGGCTGTCCAACTTTGGCCCGGGGGTCGTGGGGACGACTCTATAGTCGTCGGACATGTCGGTGGCGGGCCAGTCTAGTCCCGGGTCGTGGGGACGACCCTATAGTCGTCGGACATTTCGGCGGCTTGCCAACTTTGGCCCGGGGTCGTGGGGACGACCCTATAGTCGTCGGACATGTCGGCGGCTGGCTAATTTTGGCCCGTGGTCGTGGGGACGACCCAATAGTCGTTGGACATATCGGCGGCTGGCCAACTTTGGCCCATGGTCGTGGGGACGACCCTATAGTCGTTGGACATGACGGTGGCGGGCCAATCTAGTCCCGGGGTCGTAGGGACGACCCTATAGTCGTCGGACATGTCGGCAATTGGCCAACATTGGCCCGGGGTCGTGGGGACGACCCTATAGTCGTCGGAGAAGACGACGGCTTGACATCTTTGGCCCGCGGTCCTGGGGACGACCCTATAGTCGTCGGCCATTTCGGCGGCATGCCATCTTTGGCCCGGGGTCGTGGGGACGACCCTATAGTCGTCGGACAAGTCGGCGGCTGTCCAACTTTGGCCCGGGGTAGTGGGGACGAGCCTATAGTCGTCGGACAAGTCGGCGGCGGGCCAACCTAGTCCCGGGGTCGTGGGGATGACCCTATACTCGTCGGACAAGTCGGCGGCGAACCCACCTAGTCGGGGGGTCGTGGGGACGACCCTATAGTCGTCGGACAAGTCAGCGGCTGGCCAACATTGGCCCGTGGTCGTGGGGACGACCATATAGTCGTCGGACATGACGGTGGCGGGCCACTCTAGTCCCGGGTCGTGGGGACGACCCTATAGTCGTCGGACATGTCGGCGGCTGGCCAACTTTGGCCCGGGGTCGTGGGGACGACCCTATAGTCGTCGGATATGTCGGCGGCAGGCCAACTTTGGCCCGTGGTCGTGGGGACGACCCTATAGTCGTCGGACAAGTCGGCGGCGGGCCAACCTAGTCCCGGGGTCGTGGGGACGACCCCTTATTCGTCGGACAAGCCGGCGGCTGGCCAACTTTGGCCCGTGGTCGTGGGGACGACCCTATAGTCGTCGGACAAGTCGGCGGCTGTCCAACTTTGGCCCGGGGTAGTGGGGACGACCCTATAGTTGTCGGACTTGACGGTGGCGGGCCAATCTAGTCCCGGGGTCGTGGGGACGACCCTATAGTCGTCGGACAAGACGGTGGCTGGACATCTTTGGCCCGGGGTCGTGGGGACGACCCTATAGTCGCCGGACATGTCGGCGGCTGGCCAATCTACTCCCGGGGTCGTGGAGACGACCCTATAGTCGTCGGACTTGACGGTGGCGGGCCAATCTAGTCCCGGGGTCGTGGGGACGACCCTACAGTCGTCGGACATTTCGGCGGCTGGCCAACTTTGGCCCGGGGTCGTTGGGACGACCCTATAGTCGTCGGACTTGACGGTGGCGGGCCAATCTAGTCCCGGGGTCGTGGGGACGACCCTATAGTCGTCGGACATTTCGGCGGCATGCCATCTTTAGCACGGGGTCGTGGGGACGACCCTATATTCGTCGAACATTTTGGCGTCTTGTCAACCTAGACCCGGGGTCGTGGGGACGACCCTATAGTCGTTGGACATGACGGTGGCGGGCCAATTTAGTCCCGGGGTCGTATGGACGACCCTATAGTCGTCGGACATGTCGGCGATTGGCCAACATTGGCCCGGGGTCGTGGGGACGACCCTATAGTCATCGGACATGTCGGCGGCTGGCCAACCTAGTCCCGAGGTCGTGGGGACGACCCTATAGTCGTCGGACTTGACGGTGGCGGGCCAATCTAGTCCCGGGGTCGTGGGGACGACCCTATAGTCGTTGGACATGACGGTGGCGGGCCAATCTAGTCCCGGGGTCGTGGGGACGACCCTACAGTCGTCGGACATTTCGGCGATTGGCCAACATAGGCCCGGGGTCGTGGGGACGACCCTATTGTCGTCGGACATGACGGTGGCGGGCCAATCTAGTCCTGGGGTCGTGGGGACGACCCCATAGTCGTCGGACAAGTCGGCGGCTGGCCAACTTTGGCCCGGGGTCGTGGGGACGACCCAATAGTCATCGGACATGTCGGCGGCTGGCCAACCTAGTCCCGAGGTCGTGGGGACGACCCTATAGTCGTCGGACTTGACGGTGGCGGGCCAATCTAGTCCCGGGGTCGTGGGGACGACCCTATAGTCGTTGGACATGACGGTGGCGGGCCAATCTAGTCCCGGGGTCGTGGGGACGACCCTACAGTCGTCGGACATTTCGGCGATTGGCCAACATAGGCCCGGGGTCGTGGGGACGACCCTATTGTCGTCGGACATGACGGTGGCGGGCCAATTTAGTCCCGGGGTCGTATGGACGACCCTATAGTCGTCGGACATGTCGGCGGCTGGCCAACATTGGCCCGGGGTCGTGGGGACGGCCCAATAGTCGTTGAATATGTCGGCGGCGGGCCATCCTAGCCCCGGGGTCGTGGGGACGACCCTATTGTCGTCGGACATGACGGTGGCGGGCCAATCTAGTCCTGGGGTCTTGGGGACGACCCTACAGTCGTCGGACATTTCGGCGGCTTGCCAACTTTGGCCCGGGGTCGTGGGTACGACCCTATAGTCGTCGGACTTGACGGTGGCGGGCCAATCTAGTCCCGGGGTCGTGGGGACGACCCTACAGTCGTCGGACATTTCGGCGGCTTGCCAACTTTGGCCCGTGGTCGTGGGGACGGCCCAATAGTCGTCGGACATGTCGGCGGCTGGCCAACTTTGGCCCGTGGTCGTGGGGACGACCCTATATTCGTCGGACAAGACGGCGGCTGGACATCTTTGGCCCGGGGTCGTGGGGACGACCCTATAGTCGTCGGACATGTCGGCGGCTGGCCAACCTAGTCCCGAGGTCGTTGGGACGACCCTATAGTCGTCGGACTTGATGGTGGCGGGCCAATCTAGTCCCGGGGTCGTGGGGACGACCCTACAGTCGTCGGACATTTCGGCGGCTTGCCAACTTTGGCCCGGGGTCGTGGGGACGACCCTATAGTCGTCGGACTTGACGGTGGCGGGCCAATCTAGTCCCGGGGTCTTGGGGACGACCCTATAGTCGTCGGACGTGTCGGCGGCTGGCCAACTTTGGCCCCGGGTCGTGGGGACGACCCAATAATCGTCGGACATGTCGGCGGCTGGCCAACTTTGGCCCGTGGTCGTGGGGACGACCCTATAGTCGTCGGACAAGACGGCGGCTGGACATCTTTGGCCCGGGGTCGTGGGGACGACCCTATAGTCGTCGGACATGTCGGCGGCTGGCCAACCTAGTCCCGAGGTCGTTGGGACGACCCTATAGTCGTCGGACTTGACGGTGGCGGGCCAATCTAGTCCCGGGGTCGTGGGGACGACCCTACAGTCGTCAGACATTTCGGCGGCTGGCCAACTTTGGCCCGGGGTCGTTGGGACGACCCTATAGTCGTCGGACTTGACGGTGGCGGGCCAATCTAGTCCCGGGGTCGTGGGGACGACCCTATAGTCGTCGGACATTTCGGCGGCATGCCATCTTTAGCCCGGGGTCGTGGGGACGACCCTATATTCGTCGAACATTTTGGCGTCTTGTCAACCTAGACCCGGGGTCGTGGGGACGACCCTATAGTCGTTGGACATGACGGTGGCGGGCCAATTTAGTCCCGGGGTCGTATGGACGACCCTATAGTCGTCGGACATGTCGGCGATTGGCCAACATTGGCCCGGGGTCGTGGGGACGACCCTATAGTCATCGGACATGTCGGCGGCTGGCCAACCTAGTCCCGAGGTCGTGGGGACGACCCTATAGTCGTCGGACTTGACGGTGGCGGGCCAATCTAGTCCCGGGGTCGTGGGGACGACCCTACAGTCGTCGGACATTTCGGCGGCTTGCCAACTTTGGCCTGGGGTCGTGGGGACGACCCCATAGTCGTCGGACAAGTCGGCGGCTGGCCAACTTTGGCCCGGGGTCGTGGGGACGACCCAATAGTCGTCGGACATGTCGGCGGCTGGCCAACTTTGGCCCGTGGTCGTGGGGACGATCCGATTGTCGTCGGACATTTCGGCGGCATGCCATCTTTAGCCCGGGGTCGTGGGGACGACCCTATATTCGTCGAACATTTTGGCGTCTTGTCAACCTAGACCCTATAGTCGTTGGACATGACGGTGGCGGGCCAATTTAGTCCCGGGGTCGTATGGACGACCCTATAGTCGTCGGACATGTCGGCGGCTGGCCAACATTGGCCCGGGGTCGTGGGGACGGCCCAATAGTCGTTGAATATGTCGGCGGCGGGCCATCCTAGCCCCGGGGTCGTGGGGACGACCCTATTGTCGTCGGACATGACGGTGGCGGGCCAATCTAGTCCTGGGGTCTTGGGGACGACCCTACAGTCGTCGGACATTTCGGCGGCTTGCCAACTTTGGCCCGGGGTCGTGGGTACGACCCTATAGTCGTCGGACTTGACGGTGGCGGGCCAATCTAGTCCCGGGGTCGTGGGGACGACCCTACAGTCGTCGGACATTTCGGCGGCTTGCCAACTTTGGCCCGTGGTCGTGGGGACGGCCCAATAGTCGTCGGACATGTCGGCGGCTGGCCAACTTTGGCCCGTGGTCGTGGGGACGACCCTATATTCGTCGGACAAGACGGCGGCTGGACATCTTTGGCCCGGGGTCGTGGGGACGACCCTATAGTCGTCGGACATGTCGGCGGCTGGCCAACCTAGTCCCGAGGTCGTTGGGACGACCCTATAGTCGTCGGACTTGACGGTGGCGGGCCAATCTAGTCCCGGGGTCGTGGGGACGACCCTACAGTCGTCGGACATTTCGGCGGCTTGCCAACTTTGGCCCGGGGTCGTGGGGACGACCCTATAGTCGTCGGACTTGACGGTGGCGGGCCAATCTAGTCCCGGGGTCTTGGGGACGACCCTATAGTCGTCGGACGTGTCGGCGGCTGGCCAACTTTGGCCCCGGGTCGTGGGGACGACCCAATAATCGTCGGACATGTCGGCGGCTGGCCAACTTTGGCCCGTGGTCGTGGGGACGACCCTATAGTCGTCGGACAAGACGGCGGCTGGACATCTTTGGCCCGGGGTCGTGGGGACGACCCTATAGTCGTCGGACATGTCGGCGGCTGGCCAACCTAGTCCCGAGGTCGTTGGGACGACCCTATAGTCGTCGGACTTGACGGTGGCGGGCCAATCTAGTCCCGGGGTCGTGGGGACGACCCTACAGTCGTCGGACATTTCAGCGGCTTGCCAACTTTGGCCCGGGGTCGTGGGGACGACCCTATAGTCGTCGGACTTGACGGTGGCGGGCCAATCTAGTCCCGGGGTCTTGGGGACGACCCTACAGTCGTCGGACATTTCGGCGGCTTGCCAACTTTGGCCCGGTGTCGTGGGGACGACTCTATAGTCGTCGGAAATGTCGGCGGCTGGCCAACCTGGACCCGGGGTCGTGGGGACGACCCTATAGTCGTCGGACATGTAGGCGGCTGGCCAACTATGGCCCGGTGTCGTGGGGACGACTCTATAGTCGTCGGAAATGTCGGCGGCTGGCCAACCTGGACCCGGGGTCGTGGGGACGACCCTATAGTCGTCGGACATGTAGGCGGCTGGCCAACTTTGGCCCGGTGTCGTGGGGACGACTCTATAGTCGTCGGAAATGTCGGCGGCTGGCCAACCTGGACCCGGGGTCGTGGGGACGACCCTATTGTCGTCGGACATGACGGTGGCGGGCCAATCTAGTCCCGGGGTCGTGGGGACGACCCTATTGTCGTCGGACATGACGGTGGCGGGCCAATCTAGTCCCGGGGTCGTGGGGACGACCCTACAGTCGTCGGACATGTCGGCGGCTGGCCAACTTTTGCCCGGGGTCGTGGGGACGACCCTATAGTCGTCGGACATGTCGGCGGCTGGCCAACCTAGTCCCGAGGTCGTGGGGACGACCCTATTGTCGTCGGACTTCACGGTGGCGGGCCAACTTTGGCCCGTGGTCGTGGGGACGACCCTATAGTCGTCGGACATTTCGGCGGCATGCCACCTTTGGCCCGGGGTCGTGGGGACGACCCTATAGTCGTCGGACATGTTCGCGGCTTGTCAACCTAGTCCCGGGGTTGTGGGGACGACCCTATAGTCGTTGGACATGACGGTGGCGGGCCAATCTAGTCCCGGGGTCGTAGGAACGACCCTATAGTCGTCAGACATGTCGGTGGCGAGCCAACCTAGTCCCGGGGTCGTGGGGACGACCCTATAGTCGTCGGACAAGACGGCGGCTGGATATTCTTGGCTCGCGGTCGTGGGGACGACCCTATAGTCGTCGGACATTTCGGCGGCTTGCCAACTTTGGCCCGGGGTCGTGGGGACGACCCTATAGTCGTCGGACATTTCGGCGGCATGCCAACTTTGGCCCGGGGTCATGGGGACGACCCTATAGTCGTTGGACATGACGGTGGCGGGCCAATCTAGTCCCGGGGTCGTAGGGACGACCCTATAGTCGTCGGACATTTCGGCGCCTTGCCAACTTTGGCCCGGGGTCGTGGGGACGACCATATAGTCGTCGGACAAGTCGGCGGCGGGCCAACCTAGTCCCGGGGTCGTGGGGATGACCCTATACTCGTCGGACAAGTCGGCGGCGAACCCACCTAGTCGGGGGGTCGTGGGGACGACCCTATAGTCGTCGGACAAGTCAGCGGCTGGCCAACATTGGCCCGTGGTCGTGGGGACGACCATATAATCGTCGGACATGACGGTGGCGGGCCACTCTAGTCCCGGGTCGTGGGGACGACCCTATAGTCGTCGGACATGTCGGCGGCTGGCCAACTTTGGCCCGGGGTCCTGGGGACGACCCTATAGTCGTCGGATATGTCGGCGGCAGGCCAACTTTGGCCCGTGGTCGTGGGGACGACCCTATAGTCGTCGGACAAGACGGTGGCGGGCCAATCTAGTCCCGGGGTCGTGGGGACGACCCTATAGTCGTCGGACAAGTCGGCGGCGAGCCAACCTACTCCGGGTGTCGTGGGGACGAACCTATAGTCGTCGGACATGTCGGCGGCGAGCCAACCTAGTCCCGGGGTCGTGGGGACGACCCTATAGTGGTCGGACAAATCGGCGGCGAGCCAACCTAGTCCCGGTGTCGTGGGAACGACCCTATAGTCGTCGGACATGTCGGCGGCGAGCCAACCTAGTCCCGGGGTCGTGGGGACGACCCTATAGTCGTCGGACATGTCGGCGGCTGGCCAACTTTGGCCCGTGGTCGTGGGGACGATCCGATTGTCGTCGGACATTTCGGCGGCATGCCATCTTTAGCCCGGGGTCGTGGGGACGACCCTATATTCGTCGAACATTTTGGCGTCTTGTCAACCTAGACCCTATAGTCGTTGGACATGACGGTGGCGGGCCAATTTAGTCCCGGGGTCGTATGGACGACCCTATAGTCGTCGGACATGTCGGCGGCTGGCCAACATTGGCCCGGGGTCGTGGGGACGGCCCAATAGTCGTTGAATATGTCGGCGGCGGGCCATCCTAGCCCCGGGGTCGTGGGGACGACCCTATTGTCGTCGGACATGACGGTGGCGGGCCAATCTAGTCCTGGGGTCTTGGGGACGACCCTACAGTCGTCGGACATTTCGGCGGCTTGCCAACTTTGGCCCGGGGTCGTGGGTACGACCCTATAGTCGTCGGACTTGACGGTGGCGGGCCAATCTAGTCCCGGGGTCGTGGGGACGACCCTACAGTCGTCGGACATTTCGGCGGCTTGCCAACTTTGGCCCGTGGTCGTGGGGACGGCCCAATAGTCGTCGGACATGTCGGCGGCTGGCCAACTTTGGCCCGTGGTCGTGGGGACGACCCTATATTCGTCGGACAAGACGGCGGCTGGACATCTTTGGCCCGGGGTCGTGGGGACGACCCTATAGTCGTCGGACATGTCGGCGGCTGGCCAACCTAGTCCCGAGGTCGTTGGGACGACCCTATAGTCGTCGGACTTGACGGTGGCGGGCCAATCTAGTCCCGGGGTCGTGGGGACGACCCTACAGTCGTCGGACATTTCGGCGGCTTGCCAACTTTGGCCCGGGGTCGTGGGGACGACCCTATAGTCGTCGGACTTGACGGTGGCGGGCCAATCTAGTCCCGGGGTCTTGGGGACGACCCTATAGTCGTCGGACGTGTCGGCGGCTGGCCAACTTTGGCCCCGGGTCGTGGGGACGACCCAATAATCGTCGGACATGTCGGCGGCTGGCCAACTTTGGCCCGTGGTCGTGGGGACGACCCTATAGTCGTCGGACAAGACGGCGGCTGGACATCTTTGGCCCGGGGTCGTGGGGACGACCCTATAGTCGTCGGACATGTCGGCGGCTGGCCAACCTAGTCCCGAGGTCGTTGGGACGACCCTATAGTCGTCGGACTTGACGGTGGCGGGCCAATCTAGTCCCGGGGTCGTGGGGACGACCCTACAGTCGTCGGACATTTCAGCGGCTTGCCAACTTTGGCCCGGGGTCGTGGGGACGACCCTATAGTCGTCGGACTTGACGGTGGCGGGCCAATCTAGTCCCGGGGTCTTGGGGACGACCCTACAGTCGTCGGACATTTCGGCGGCTTGCCAACTTTGGCCCGGTGTCGTGGGGACGACTCTATAGTCGTCGGAAATGTCGGCGGCTGGCCAACCTGGACCCGGGGTCGTGGGGACGACCCTATAGTCGTCGGACATGTAGGCGGCTGGCCAACTATGGCCCGGTGTCGTGGGGACGACTCTATAGTCGTCGGAAATGTCGGCGGCTGGCCAACCTGGACCCGGGGTCGTGGGGACGACCCTATAGTCGTCGGACATGTAGGCGGCTGGCCAACTTTGGCCCGGTGTCGTGGGGACGACTCTATAGTCGTCGGAAATGTCGGCGGCTGGCCAACCTGGACCCGGGGTCGTGGGGACGACCCTATTGTCGTCGGACATGACGGTGGCGGGCCAATCTAGTCCCGGGGTCGTGGGGACGACCCTATTGTCGTCGGACATGACGGTGGCGGGCCAATCTAGTCCCGGGGTCGTGGGGACGACCCTACAGTCGTCGGACATGTCGGCGGCTGGCCAACTTTTGCCCGGGGTCGTGGGGACGACCCTATAGTCGTCGGACATGTCGGCGGCTGGCCAACCTAGTCCCGAGGTCGTGGGGACGACCCTATTGTCGTCGGACTTCACGGTGGCGGGCCAACTTTGGCCCGTGGTCGTGGGGACGACCCTATAGTCGTCGGACATTTCGGCGGCATGCCACCTTTGGCCCGGGGTCGTGGGGACGACCCTATAGTCGTCGGACATGTTCGCGGCTTGTCAACCTAGTCCCGGGGTTGTGGGGACGACCCTATAGTCGTTGGACATGACGGTGGCGGGCCAATCTAGTCCCGGGGTCGTAGGAACGACCCTATAGTCGTCAGACATGTCGGTGGCGAGCCAACCTAGTCCCGGGGTCGTGGGGACGACCCTATAGTCGTCGGACAAGACGGCGGCTGGATATTCTTGGCTCGCGGTCGTGGGGACGACCCTATAGTCGTCGGACATTTCGGCGGCTTGCCAACTTTGGCCCGGGGTCGTGGGGACGACCCTATAGTCGTCGGACATTTCGGCGGCATGCCAACTTTGGCCCGGGGTCATGGGGACGACCCTATAGTCGTTGGACATGACGGTGGCGGGCCAATCTAGTCCCGGGGTCGTAGGGACGACCCTATAGTCGTCGGACATTTCGGCGCCTTGCCAACTTTGGCCCGGGGTCGTGGGGACGACCATATAGTCGTCGGACAAGTCGGCGGCGGGCCAACCTAGTCCCGGGGTCGTGGGGATGACCCTATACTCGTCGGACAAGTCGGCGGCGAACCCACCTAGTCGGGGGGTCGTGGGGACGACCCTATAGTCGTCGGACAAGTCAGCGGCTGGCCAACATTGGCCCGTGGTCGTGGGGACGACCATATAATCGTCGGACATGACGGTGGCGGGCCACTCTAGTCCCGGGTCGTGGGGACGACCCTATAGTCGTCGGACATGTCGGCGGCTGGCCAACTTTGGCCCGGGGTCCTGGGGACGACCCTATAGTCGTCGGATATGTCGGCGGCAGGCCAACTTTGGCCCGTGGTCGTGGGGACGACCCTATAGTCGTCGGACAAGACGGTGGCGGGCCAATCTAGTCCCGGGGTCGTGGGGACGACCCTATAGTCGTCGGACAAGTCGGCGGCGAGCCAACCTACTCCGGGGGTCGTGGGGACGAACCTATAGTCGTCGGACATGTCGGCGGCGAGCCAACCTAGTCCCGGGGTCGTGGGGACGACCCTATAGTGGTCGGACAAATCGGCGGCGAGCCAACCTAGTCCCGGTGTCGTGGGAACGACCCTATAGTCGTCGGACATGTCGGCGGCGAGCCAACCTAGTCCCGGGGTCGTGGGGACGACCCTATAGTCGTCGGACATGTCGGCGGCTGGCCAACATAGTCCCGGTGTCGTGGGAACGACCCTATAGTCGTCGGACATGTCGGCGGCGAGCCAACCTAGTCCCGGGGTCGTGGGGACGACCCTATAGTGGTCGGACATGTCGGCGGCTGGCCAACGTAGGCCCGCTGTCGTGGGGACGACCCTATAGTCGTCGGACAAGACGGTGGCGGGCCAATCTAGTCCCGGGGTCGTGGGGACGACCCTATAGTCGTCGGACATGTCGGCGGCTGGCCAATCTAGTCCCGGGGTCGTGGGGACGACCCTACAGTTGTCGGACATTTCGGCGGCTTGCCAACTTTGGCCCGTGGTCGTGGGGACGACCCTATAGTCGTCGGACATTTCGGCGGCATGCCACCTTTGGCCCGGGGTCGTGGGGACGACCCTATAGTCGTCGGACATGTTGGCGGCTTGTCAACCTAGTCCCGGGGTTGTGGGGACGACCCTATAGTCGTTGGACATGACGGTGGCGGGGCAATCTAGTCCCGGGGTCGTAGGAACGACCCTATAGTCGTCGGACATGTCGGCGGCTTGCCAACTTTGGCCCGGGGTCGTGGGGACGACCCTATAGTCGTCGGACATGTCGGCGGCTGGCCAACCTAGTCCCGAGGTCGTGGGGACGAGCCTATAGTCGTCGGACAAGTCGGCGGCGGGCCAACCTAGTCCCGGGGTCGTGGGGATGACCCTATATTCGTCGGACAAGTCGGCGGCGAACCCACCTAGTCGGGGGGTCGTGGGGACGACCCTATAGTCGTCGGACAAGTCAGCGGCTGGCCAACATTGGCCCGTGGTCGTGGGGACGACCCTATAGTCGTCGGACATGTTGGCGGCTTGTCAACCTAGTCCCGGGGTTGTGGGGACGACCCTATAGTCGTTGGACATGACGGCGGCGGGCCAATCTAGTCCCGGGGTCGTAGGAACGACCCTATAGTCGTCGGACATGTCGGCGGCTTGCCAACTTTGGCCCGGGGTCGTGGGGACGACCCTATAGTCGTCGGACATGTCGGCGGCTGGCCAATCTAGTCCCGGGGTCGTAGGGACGACCCTACAGTTGTCGGACATTTCGGCGGCTTGCCAACTTTGGCCCGTGGTCGTGGGGACGACCCTATAGTCGTCGGACATTTCGGCGGCATGCCACCTTTGGCCCGGGGTCGTGGGGACGACCCTATAGTCGTCGGACATGTTGGCGGCTTGTCAACCTAGTCCCGGGGTTGTGGGGACGACCCTATAGTCGTTGGACATGACGGTGGCGGGCCAATCTAGTCCCGGGGTCGTAGGAACGACCCTATAGTCGTCGGACATGTCGGCGGCTTGCCAACTTTGGCCCGGGGTCGTGGGGACGACCCTATAGTCGTCGGACATGTCGGCGGCTGGCCAACCTAGTCCCGAGGTCGTGGGGACGAGCCTATAGTCGTCGGACAAGTCGGCGGCGGGCCAACCTAGTCCCGGGGTCGTGGGGATGACCCTATATTCGTCGGACAAGTCGGCGGCGAACCCACCTAGTCGGGGGGTCGTGGGGACGACCCTATAGTCGTCGGACAAGTCAGCGGCTGGCCAACATTGGCCCGTGGTCGTGGTGACGACCATATAGTCGTCGGACATGACGGTGGCGGGCCACTCTAGTCCCGGGACGTGGGGACGACCCTATAGTCGTCGGACATGTCGGCGGCTGGCCAACTTTGGCCCGGGGTCGTGGGGACGACCCTATAGTCGTCGGATATGTCGGCGGCAGGCCAACTTTGGCCCGTGGTCGTGGGGACGACCCTATAGTCGTCGGACAAGTCGGCGGCGGGCCAACCTAGTCCCGGGGTCGTGGGGACGACCCTATATTCGTCGGACAAGCCGGCGGCTGGCCAACTTTGGCCCGTGGTCGTGGGGACGACCCTATAGTCGTCGGACAAGTCGGCGGCTGTCCAACTTTGGCCCGGGGTAGTGGGGACGACCCTATAGTTGTCGGACTTGACGGTGGCGGGCCAATCTAGTCCCGGGGTCGTGGGGACGACCCTATAGTCGTCGGACATTTCGGCGCCTTGCCAACTTTGGCCCGGGGTCGTGGGGACGACCATATAGTCGTCGGACAAGTCGGCGGCGGGCCAACCTAGTCCCGGGGTCGTGGGGATGACCCTATACTCGTCGGACAAGTCGGCGGCGAACCCACCTAGTCGGGGGGCCGTGGGGACGACCCTATAGTCGTCGGACAAGTCAGCGGCTGGCCAACATTGGCCCGTGGTCGTGGGGACGACCATATAATCGTCGGACATGACGGTGGCGGGCCACTCTAGTCCCGGGTCGTGGGGACGACCCTATAGTCGTCGGACATGTCGGCGGCTGGCCAACTTTGGCCCGGGGTCCTGGGGACGACCCTATAGTCGTCGGATATGTCGGCGGCAGGCCAACTTTGGCCCGTGGTCGTGGGGACGACCCTATAGTCGTCGGACAAGACGGTGGCGGGCCAATCTAGTCCCGGGGTCGTGGGGACGACCCTATAGTCGTCGGACAAGTCGGCGGCGAGCCAACCTACTCCGGGGGTCGTGGGGACGAACCTATAGTCGTCGGACATGTCGGCGGCGAGCCAACCTAGTCCCGGGGTCGTGGGGACGACCCTATAGTGGTCGGACAAATCGGCGGCGAGCCAACCTAGTCCCGGTGTCGTGGGAACGACCCTATAGTCGTCGGACATGTCGGCGGCGAGCCAACCTAGTCCCGGGGTCGTGGGGACGACCCTATAGTCGTCGGACATGTCGGCGGCTGGCCAACATAGTCCCGGTGTCGTGGGAACGACCCTATAGTCGTCGGACATGTCGGCGGCGAGCCAACCTAGTCCCGGGGTCGTGGGGACGACCCTATAGTGGTCGGACATGTCGGCGGCTGGCCAACGTAGGCCCGCTGTCGTGGGGACGACCCTATAGTCGTCGGACAAGACGGTGGCGGGCCAATCTAGTCCCGGGGTCGTGGGGACGACCCTATAGTCGTCGGACATGTCGGCGGCTGGCCAATCTAGTCCCGGGGTCGTGGGGACGACCCTACAGTTGTCGGACATTTCGGCGGCTTGCCAACTTTGGCCCGTGGTCGTGGGGACGACCCTATAGTCGTCGGACATTTCGGCGGCATGCCACCTTTGGCCCGGGGTCGTGGGGACGACCCTATAGTCGTCGGACATGTTGGCGGCTTGTCAACCTAGTCCCGGGGTTGTGGGGACGACCCTATAGTCGTTGGACATGACGGTGGCGGGCCAATCTAGTCCCGGGGTCGTAGGAACGACCCTATAGTCGTCGGACATGTCGGCGGCTTGCCAACTTTGGCCCGGGGTCGTGGGGACGACCCTATAGTCGTCGGACATGTCGGCGGCTGGCCAACCTAGTCCCGAGGTCGTGGGGACGAGCCTATAGTCGTCGGACAAGTCGGCGGCGGGCCAACCTAGTCCCGGGGTCGTGGGGATGACCCTATATTCGTCGGACAAGTCGGCGGCGAACCCACCTAGTCGGGGGGTCGTGGGGACGACCCTATAGTCGTCGGACAAGTCAGCGGCTGGCCAACATTGGCCCGTGGTCGTGGGGACGACCCTATAGTCGTCGGACATGTTGGCGGCTTGTCAACCTAGTCCCGGGGTTGTGGGGACGACCCTATAGTCGTTGGACATGACGGTGGCGGGCCAATCTAGTCCCGGGGTCGTAGGAACGACCCTATAGTCGTCGGACATGTCGGCGGCTTGCCAACTTTGGCCCGGGGTCGTGGGGACGACCCTATAGTCGTCGGACATGTCGGCGGCTGGCCAATCTAGTCCCGGGGTCGTGGGGACGACCCTACAGTTGTCGGACATTTCGGCGGCTTGCCAACTTTGGCCCGTGGTCGTGGGGACGACCCTATAGTCGTCGGACATTTCGGCGGCATGCCACCTTTGGCCCGGGGTCGTGGGGACGACGCTATAGTCGTCGGACATGTTGGCGGCTTGTCAACCTAGTCCCGGGGTTGTGGGGACGACCCTATAGTCGTTGGACATGACGGTGGCGGGCCAATCTAGTCCCGGGGTCGTAGGAACGACCCTATAGTCGTCGGACATGTCGGCGGCTTGCCAACTTTGGCCCGGGGTCGTGGGGACGACCCTATAGTCGTCGGACATGTCGGCGGCTGGCCAACCTAGTCCCGAGGTCGTGGGGACGAGCCTATAGTCGTCGGACAAGTCGGCGGCGGGCCAACCTAGTCCCGGGGTCGTGGGGATGACCCTATATTCGTCGGACAAGTCGGCGGCGAACCCACCTAGTCGGGGGGTCGTGGGGACGACCCTATAGTCGTCGGACAAGTCAGCGGCTGGCCAACATTGGCCCGTGGTCGTGGGGACGACCATATAGTCGTCGGACATGACGGTGGCGGGCCACTCTAGTCCCGGGACGTGGGGACGACCCTATAGTCGTCGGACATGTCGGCGGCTGGCCAACTTTGGCCCGGGGTCGTGGGGACGACCCTATAGTCGTCGGATATGTCGGCGGCAGGCCAACTTTGGCCCGTGGTCGTGGGGACGACCCTATAGTCGTCGGACAAGTCGGCGGCGGGCCAACCTAGTCCCGGGGTCGTGGGGACGACCCTATATTCGTCGGACAAGCCGGCGGCTGGCCAACTTTGGCCCGTGGTCGTGGGGACGACCCTATAGTCGTCGGACAAGTCGGCGGCTGTCCAACTTTGGCCCGGGGTAGTGGGGACGACCCTATAGTTGTCGGACTTGACGGTGGCGGGCCAATCTAGTCCCGGGGTCGTGGGGACGACCCTATAGTCGTCGGACAAGTCGGCGGCGAGCCCACCTAGTCGGGGGGTCGTGGGGACGACCCTATAGTCGTCGGACAAGTCGGCGGCCGGCCAACCTAGTCCGGGGGTCGTGGGGACGACCCTATTGTCGTCGGACATGACGGTGGCGGGCCAGTCTAGTCCCGGGTCGTGGGGACGACCCTATAGTCGTCGGGCAAGTCGGCGGCTGGCCAACTTTGGCCCGTGGTCGTGGGGACGACCCTATAGTCGTCGGAAATGACGGTGGCGGGCCAATCTAGTCCCGGGGTCGTGGGGACGACCCTACAGTCGTCGGACAAGTCGGCGGCCGGCCAACCTAGTCCAGGGGTCGTGGGGACGACCCTATAGTCGTCGGACATGACGGTGGCGGGCCGGTCTAGTCCCGGGTCGTGGGGACGACCCTATAGTCGTCGGACATGTCGGCGGCTGGCCAACTTTGGCCCGTGGTCGTGGGGACGACCCTATAGTCGTCGGAAATGTCGGTGGCTGTCCAACTTTGGCCCGGGGGTCGTGGGGACGACTCTATAGTCGTCGGACATGTCGGTGGCGGGCCAGTCTAGTCCCGGGTCGTGGGGACGACCCTATAGTCGTCGGACATTTCGGCGGCTTGCCAACTTTGGCCCGGGGTCGTGGGGACGACCCTATAGTCGTCGGACATGTCGGCGGCTGGCTAATTTTGGCCCGTGGTCGTGGGGACGACCCAATAGTCGTTGGACATATCGGCGGCTGGCCAACTTTGGCCCATGGTCGTGGGGACGACCCTATAGTCGTTGGACATGACGGTGGCGGGCCAATCTAGTCCCGGGGTCGTAGGGACGACCCTATAGTCGTCGGACATGTCGGCAATTGGCCAACATTGGCCCGGGGTCGTGGGGACGACCCTATAGTCGTCGGAGAAGACGACGGCTTGACATCTTTGGCCCGCGGTCCTGGGGACGACCCTATAGTCGTCGGCCATTTCGGCGGCATGCCATCTTTGGCCCGGGGTCGTGGGGACGACCCTATAGTCGTCGGACAAGTCGGCGGCTGTCCAACTTTGGCCCGGGGTAGTGGGGACGAGCCTATAGTCGTCGGACAAGTCGGCGGCGGGCCAACCTAGTCCCGGGGTCGTGGGGATGACCCTATACTCGTCGGACAAGTCGGCGGCGAACCCACCTAGTCGGGGGGTCGTGGGGACGACCCTATAGTCGTCGGACAAGTCAGCGGCTGGCCAACATTGGCCCGTGGTCGTGGGGACGACCATATAGTCGTCGGACATGACGGTGGCGGGCCACTCTAGTCCCGGGTCGTGGGGACGACCCTATAGTCGTCGGACATGTCGGCGGCTGGCCAACTTTGGCCCGGGGTCGTGGGGACGACCCTATAGTCGTCGGATATGTCGGCGGCAGGCCAACTTTGGCCCGTGGTCGTGGGGACGACCCTATAGTCGTCGGACAAGTCGGCGGCGGGCCAACCTAGTCCCGGGGTCGTGGGGACGACCCCTTATTCGTCGGACAAGCCGGCGGCTGGCCAACTTTGGCCCGTGGTCGTGGGGACGACCCTATAGTCGTCGGACAAGTCGGCGGCTGTCCAACTTTGGCCCGGGGTAGTGGGGACGACCCTATAGTTGTCGGACTTGACGGTGGCGGGCCAATCTAGTCCCGGGGTCGTGGGGACGACCCTATAGTCGTCAGACATGTCGGTGGCGAGCCAACCTAGTCCCGGGGTCGTGGGGACGACCCTATAGTCGTCGGACAAGTCGGCGGCGAGCCAACCTAGTCCCGGGGTCGTGGGGATGACCCTATAGTCGTCGGACAAGTCGGCGGCGAGCCCACCTAGTCGGGGGGTCGTGGGGACGACCCTATAGTCGTCGGACATGACGGTGGCGGGCCAGTCTAGTCCCGGGTCGTGGGGACAACCCTATAGTCGTCGGACATGTCGGCGGCTGGCCAACTTTGGCCCGTGGTCGTGGGGACGACCCTATAGTCGTCGGACATGTCGGCGGCTGGCCAACTTTGGCCCGTGGTCGTGGGGACGACCCTATAGTCGTCAGACATGACGGTGGCGAGCCAACCTAGTCCCGGGGTCGTGGGGACGACCCTATAGTCGTCGGACAAGTCGGCGGCGAGCCCACCTAGTCGGGGGGTCGTGGGGACGACCCTATAGTCGTCGGACATGACGGTGGCGGGCCAGTCTAGTCCCGGGTCGTGGGGACGACCCTATAGTCGTCGGATATGTCGGCGGCAGGCCAACTTTGACCCGTGGTCGTGGGGACGACCCTATAGTCGTCGGACAAGTCGGCGGCGGGCCAACCTAGTCCCGGGGTCGTGGGGTCGACCCTATATTCGTCGGACAAGCCGGCGGCTGGCCAACTTTGGCCCGTGGTCGTGGGGACGACCCTATAGTCGTGGGACAAGTCGGCGGCTGTCCAACTTTGGCCCGGGGTAGTGGGGACGACCCTATAGTTGTCGGACTTGACGGTGGCGGGCCAATCTAGTCCCGGGGTCGTGGGGACGACCCTATAGTCGTCAGACATGTCGGTGGCGAGCCAACCTAGTCCCGGGGTCGTGGGGACGACCCTATAGTCGTCGGACAAGTCGGCGGCGGGCCAACCTAGTCCCGGGGTCGTGGGGATGACCCTATAGTCGTCGGACAAGTCGGCGGCGAGCCCACCTAGTCGGGGGGTCGTGGGGACGACCCTATAGTCGTCGGACATGACGGTGGCGGGCCAGTCTAGTCCCGGGTCGTGGGGACGACCCTATAGTCGTCGGACATGTCGGCGGCTGGCCAACTTTGGCCCGTGGTCGTGGGGACGACCCTATAGTCGTCGGACATGTCGGCGGCTGGCCAACTTTGGCCCGTGGTCGTGGGGACGACCCTATAGTCGTCAGACATGACGGTGGCGAGCCAACCTAGTCCCGGGGTCGTGGGGACGACCCTATAGTCGTCGGACAAGTCGGCGGCGAGCCCACCTAGTCGGGGGGTCGTGGGGACGACCCTATAGTCGTCGGACATGACGGTGGCGGGCCAGTCTAGTCCCGGGTCGTGGGGACGACCCTATAGTCGTCGGACATGTCGGCGGCTGGCCAACTTTGGCCCGTGGTCGTGGGGACGACCCTATAGTCGTCGGACATGTCGGCCGCTGGCCAACTTTGGCCCGTGGTCGTGGGGACGACCCTATAGTCGTCAGACATGACGGTGGCGAGCCAACCTAGTCCCGGGGTCGTGGGGACGACCCTATAGTCGTCGGACAAGTCGGCGGCGAGCCCACTTAGTCGGGGGTCGTGGGGACGACCCTATAGTCGTCGGACAAGTCGGCGGCCGGCCAACCTAGTCCGGGGGTCGTGGGGACGACCCTATAGTCGTCGGACATGACGGTGGCGGGCCAGTCTAGTCCCGGGTCGTGGGGACGACCCTATAGTCGTCGGACATGTCGGCGGCTGGCCAACTTTGGCCCGTGGTCGTGGGGACGACCCTATAGTCGTCGGAAATGTCGGTGGCTGTCCAACTTTGGCCCGGGGGTCGTGGTGACGACCCTATAGTCGTCGGACATGTCGGCGGCGAGCCAACATTGACCCGGGGTCGTGGGGACGACTCTATAGTCGTCGGACATGTCGGTGGCGGGCCAGTCTAGTCCCGGGTCGTGGGGACGACCCTATAGTCGTCGGAGATGTCGGCGGCCAGCCAACTTTGGCCCGTGGTCGTGGGGAGGACCCTATACTCGTCGGACAAGTCGGCGGCATACCAACCTAGTCCGGGGGTCGTGGGGACGACCCTATAGTGGGTCGGACATGACGGTGGCGGGCCAGTCTAGTCCCGGGTCATGGGGACGACCCTATAGTCGTCGGGCAAGTCGGCGGCTGGCCAACTTTGGCCCGTGGTCGTGGGGACGACCCTATAGTCGTCGGAAATGACGGTGGCGGGCCAATCTAGTCCCGGGGTCGTGGGGACGACCCTACAGTCGTCGGACAAGTCGGCGGCCGGCCAACCTAGTCCGGGGGTCGTGGGGACGACCCTATAGTCGTCGGACATGACGGTGGCGGGCCAGTCTAGTCCCGGGGCGTGGGGACGACCCTATAGTCGTCGGACATGTCGGCGGCTGGCCAACTTTGGCCCGTGGTCGTGGGGACGACCCTATAGTCGTCGGAAATGTCGGTGGCTGTCCAACTTTGGCCCGGGGGTCGTGGGGACGACCCTATAGTCGTCGGACATGTCGGCGGCGAGCCAACATTGACCCGGGGTCGTGGGGACGACTCTATAGTCGTCGGACATGTCGGTGGCGGGCCAGTCTAGTCCCGGGTCGTGGGGACGACCCTATAGTCGTCGGACATTTCGGCGGCTTGCCAACTTTGGCCCGGGGTCGTGGGGACGACCCTATAGTCGTCGGACATGTCGGCGGCTGGCTAACTTTGGCCCGTGGTCGTGGGGACGACCCAATAGTCGTTGGACATATCGGCGGCTGGCCAACTTTGGCCCATGGTCGTGGGGACGACCCTATAGTCGTTGGACATGACGGTGGCGGGCCAATCTAGTCCCGGGGTCGTAGGGACGACCCTATAGTCGTCGGACATGTCGGCAATTGGCCAACATTGGCCCGGGGTCGTGGGGACGACCCTATAGTCGTCGGAGAAGACGACGGCTTGACATCTTTGGCCCGCGGTCCTGGGGACGACCCTATAGTCGTCGGCCATTTCGGCGGCATGCCATCTTTGGCCCGGGGTCGTGGGGACGACCCTATAGTCGACGGACATGTTGGCGGCTTGTCAACCTCGTCCCGGGGTCGTGGGGACGACCCTATTGTCGTTGGACATGACGATGGCGGGCCAATCTAGTCCCGGGGTCGTGGGGACGACCCTATAGTCGTCGGAGATGTCGGCGATTAGCCAACATTGGCCCGGGGTCGTGGGGACGACCCTATAGTCGTCGGAGAAGACGACGGCTTGACATCTTTGGCCCGCGGTCCTGGGGACGACCCTATAGTCGTCGGCCATTTCGGCGGCATGCCATCTTTGGCCCGGGGTCGTGGGGACGACCCTATAGTCGACGGACATGTTGGCGGCTTGTCAACCTCGTCCCGGGGTCGTGGGGACGACCCTATTGTCGTTGGACATGACGATGGCGGGCCAATCTAGTCCCGGGGTCGTGGGGACGACCCTATAGTCGTCGGAGATGTCGGCGATTAGCCAACATTGGCCCGGGGTCGTGGGGACGACCCTATAGTCGTCGGAGAAGACGACGGCTTGACATCTTTGGCCCGCGGTCCTGGGGACGACCCTATAGTCGTCGGCCATTTCGGCGGCATGCCATCTTTGGCCCGGGGTCGTGGGGACGACCCTATAGTCGTCGGACATGTTGGCGGCTTGTCAACCTAGTCCCGGGGTCGTGGGGACGACCCTGTAGTCGTCAGACAAGACGGTGGCGGGCCAATCTAGTCCCGGGGTCGTGGGGACGACCCTATAGTCGTCGGACAAGTCGGCGGGGAGCCAACCTACTCCGGGGGTCGTGGGGACGAACATATAGTCGTCGGACATGTCGGCGGCGAGCCAACCTAGTCCCAGGGTCGTGGGGACGACCCTATAGTGCTCGGACAAGTCGGCGGCGATCCAACCTGGTCCCGGTGTCGTGGGAACGACCCTATAGTCGTCGGACATGTCGGCGGCGAGCCAACCTAGTCCCGGGGTCGTGGGGACGACCCTTTAGTCGTCGGACATGTCGGCGGCTGGCCAACGTAGGCCCGCTGTCGTGGGGACGACCCTATAGTCGTCGGACATGCCGGCGGCGGGCCAATCTAGTCCCGGGGTCGTGGGGACGACCCTATAGTCGTCGGACAAGACGGTGGCGGGCCAATCTAGTCCCGGGGTCGTGGGGACGACCCTATAGTCGTCGGACAAGTCGGCGGCGGGCCAATCTAGTCCCGGGGTCGTGGGGACGACCCTATAGTCGTCGGACATGTCGGCGGCTGGCCAACTTTTGCCCGTGGTCGTTGGGACGACTGTTTAGTCGTCGGACATGTCGGCGGCTGGCCAACCTAGACCCAGGGTCGTGGGGACGCCCCTATTGTCGTCGGACATGACGGTGGCGGGTCAATCTAGTCCCGGGGTCGTAGGTACGACCCTATGGTCGTCGGGCATGTCGGCGATTGGCCAACATTGGCCCGGGGTTGTGGGGACGGTTCGATAGTCGTTGGACATGACGGTGGCGGGCCAATCTAGTCCCGGGGTCGTGGGGACTACCCTATAGTCGTTGGACATGACGGTGGCGGGCCAATCTAGTCCCGGGGTCGTGGGTACGACCCTATAGTCGTCGGACAAGACGGCGGCTGGACATCTTTGGCCCGCGGTCGTGGGGACGACCCTATAGTCGTCGGACATGTCGGCGGCTGGCCGACCTAGTCCCGAGGTCGTGGGGACGACCGTATAGTCGTCGGATATGTTGGCGGCTTGTCAACCTAGTCCCGGGGTCGTGGGGACGACCCTATAGTCGTTGGACATGACGGTGGCCGGCCAATCTAGTGCCGGGGTCGTAGGGACGACCCTATAGTCGTCGGACATGTTGGTGATTGGCCAACATTGGCCCGAGGTCGTCGGGACGACCCTATAGTCGTCGGACATGTTGGCGGCTTGTCTGCCTAGTCCCGGGGTCGTGGGTACGACCCTATAGTCGTCGGACAAGTCGGCGGCGGGCCAACCTTGTCCCGGGGTCGTGGGGACGACCCTATAGTCGTCGGACATGACGGTGGCGGGCCAATCTAGTCCCGGGGTCGTGGGGACGACCCTATAGTCGTCGGACAAGACGGCGGCTGGATATTCTTGGCTCGCGGTCGTGGGGACGACCCTATAGTCGTCGGACATTTCGGCGGCTTGCCAACTTTGGCCCGGGGTCGTGGGGACGACCCTATAGTCGTCGGACATTTCGGCGGCATGCCAACTTTGGCCCGGTGTCATGGGGACGACCCTATAGTCGTTGGACATGACGGTGGCGGGCCAATCTAGTCCCGGGGTCGTAGGGACGACCCTATAGTCGTCGGACATTTCGGCGCCTTGCCAACTTTGGCCCGGGGTCCTGGGGACGACCATATAGTCGTCGAACATGACGGTGGCGGACCAATCTAGTCCCGGGGTCGTGGGGACGACCCTATAGTCGTCGGGCATGTCTGCGGCTGGCCAACTTTGGCCCGTGGTCGTGGGGACGACCCTATAGTCGTTGGACATGACGGTGGCGGGTGTTACGTGCGGGCGTTTATTTTTATGACGACCGAGCGGATTCGTCTAATTATTTTCACGTAACGCTTAACGAAATTTAGATAGATTTTAATATTTCGACATAATCAGGTTATTATGCGAAAATTCAGGATTGTTTTGGGATTCGTATTTGCTGCAACCAATACAGGTTGACCCGTTGGGGATGTGGTATTTTCGTAGACAGGTTCGAATAAAATGAGCTGATATTTAAGTAAATATTACCATGTATTACAAAAACAAATGAAAATAGGAAGTGTTTAAAAGGTGGTACAAAACGGGAATTTACATGGTTTTGAAATATGGAATTTTAGCGCAAGTGTCTTACGGAACGACCATTGATCGAGGGGGATCCCCGCAACTCACTAGGTGAGTTGGATCAATAATTACGTAGTTCTAGTCTTTCCATATGAACGATTTAGGAAAATATCGCAATATAATTTTACAAGAAAACAAAGTTTAGCAAAAACGCAGTGCACGCCCTCAAACGGGGAATATAACAATGATAGAGGGAAAACCCACAACACTCTAAAGAGGTTGGATCATTGGTTTATCCCGTACAGTAATATAATTTGAGGACTTACCGATTCGGCGCAAAGCTTATTAGAATTTTAAAAGCTGTATTTACGGTCTCTCTCTCTCTCTGTCTCTCTCTCTCTCTCTCTCTCTGTCACTCTGTCTCTGTGCGACCTGGGGCGCCGCTGCAAGATGTCGACGCGCAGCACAGGCGTGGAGCACAAATCACACCGAGCAGTTCACTGACATTATAATGTTCACAGTGTTTGAATATTTAAATTTTTAAACGTTGGGAATATAAGTGATTTAATAAAAATGTAAACGATTAAAATAATTAAAGTTTGAACAGACAGTCTCTACGGGGGACTGAGTCTTTTCACGATCACTAAGATGCACTGAAACTCCGGCTCAAAGACTATTTTAATAAAACAGCAAAATGTCCCTCGGACAGAACGACCACGCTCTACGCGACTTAACAGGCGACTGCACCGAGCGTTTGCAGGGTAGGCCCGAGCACTCGGGCCTTTGCACAAAGAGCGCCAAAATTGCTGACTCTGCACCTCATGCACACGGGCCCAACCGTCGTCGCTCGGAACGTTCCCAGCATCTAAGTTGTTATCGCGCCCGGCGTTCTAAGAACGTTGACGGTGTTGGAAGATTTTCGCATGGAAGAACGCAGTGGCGTAACGGCTCGTATAAAATTATTATTATAATACGGTTTATAAATCATTGACAATCGATCGAGGGAAACTCCCGCAACACTCAATGGTAGGATCCGATGTCAATGATGGTATGACAAAATTTAACAGGGAAGAAAAATATAAAATGGTCTACTACAATGCTTCGAAAGGCTTATCACCACGCATTCCAAGAACGTCGACAGCGTTGGAAGATTGCTGACAATAATCTTCCATGGGAATATGCCGTGGCGTGAGAGGCTTTGAATCGGATTAAGTTATTACTATAAAAAAGCTATGGTTAATAAAACATTGACAATTGCTCGAGGGATATCCCGTAACACACCTAGGTGGTTGGATCAATTGTCAATGTTTTAGATTGAGTTTCAAAATTTTTAAATTTTTGGTCGGCACGTAACACCCCTCCCCCCTTGGAATCATCGTCCCCGATGATGATTAGGCGTAAGGACATTTGGAGTGCCGTGTATAATTTAAGAAAACGTGGAGTAGCTGCCTGTCACGCCTGCGGGATATCGCGCTCGTTCCGCCGACACGAATTTCGATTCGGTGGTTGTGAGGATCGCCACGCAGGGCGGAGTATACGCATTCTATAAAAGGGCGTCCTATATGTACGCAGCCCTCCAAATCCATTATTTCTATGGTGGTGCTGTTTCTGACGAGACCGCAAACGTCCTCGTCTATTATTCCCTGATTGTTCCTACAGGTCAACTCCCTGAGCGAAGGCATGTCTTTAAGGAATTGGGCACCGACGTCCGGGTACAGTAGGCTCATCTGTAGTTCAGTGCAGTGGTTCAGATTGCCGAGCGCTTCGAGGCTGAATTGTCCCCTGATGTTAGTGCAACCAGTGACATCGAGTTTAATTAGGTGTTTCATATGTCGACCCACTTCGCCGATGAAGGCACCATCCACCCAGCCGCAGAACGCAACCCCGAGCTCGGTGACCAGAGGGTAACGGGATGGAAGGCTGACCGCCATTTCAACAGGACCAAGGTCGAATTCGAAGAAATCCGCCTCCTCCTGCTGTTCTGCTTCTGCATCCTCCTCCCGCGGTCCTCTATCCCCGGGCCGGGGGTTGCATTCCACGAATTCCATCGACTCCATGGATCGGGGCAATGTACTGCTTTCGATTAATTTCTGTAAAATGTCAGGTTGAAAGTTTTTGATTTTAAATAGACAAAGGTGAGATAACGATTTGAAATGTGAAATGGCTGCAGCGATATATTCGCCTCTGACCGTGCAGTCTTTTAGATTTAGTCTTACTAGACCCCTTGTTATTTGCAACAGGGATCTTCCAGAGAAATCGGTACCCCTGGCGCTGAATTTCTGTAGGGCTTTGTTAGCCTCAAGAACCCTTCCCAATTCGAAGTCGGCGCAGTTTGTGCATCGTCCAATCGATAATTCTCTCAGGGAACCGACCTGTGCCGCCAGCTCTCGAAAAGCCGATGGTCGGGCGTTAACGGCCGTTACATCCAGCTCTTCCAGTGCAGGACAGTTCTTGGCGATCAGGGCCAACAGTTGAGGTCGCAGATTTTCGGCGGCCAACTCGTCATCTAGAATCACGGATTTTAAGAAAGGGGCGCTCCGCGCTGTTACCCAATAGAAGACGTCAGTTCTTATTCGCCTCCATCCCTGCATTCCGGGCCATCGCCAATCGTCGAGGTTGAGTTTTAGTATTTTCCGGAAGGAATCATGTACTCCGGCCCTCCAAGTCCTTGACACCTGTTCCATGCGGGCGCGATCGGCAAAAGGCAGGAACGCCGCTATCCGCGCAATCACCTCCACAGGCTGGGGCGCTGAGCGAACCGGCTCGTACCCTGGAAATGGGTTGTCCCACTCAGGAACGGAATTAGATGGCCGACTCGAAGACGGCAGGTTGAAGCCATGCGTCGGCGACCATGATCCGGAGCTTTCTCTTGTGCAGGATGATCGGTTGAGTTGTTGCGTCGTTCGCTACCCTAGCTGCTTGCTGCGGAGTGGTGAACGTCACGAAGGCCACGTTCCCGCTGCGCTGAACTCTCAGGACAGCGTGTTCGGCTCCGTGAGGGCGAAAAATTTTTAATAAATCTTTTTGCCTTGTGAATTGCGCCAGGCGGCACACAAAAATACGTCGAGAATTCCCGTGGTTGCTGCTAGCTGGTTCCAACATCTCTAATTGTTGACAAGTAAATAATAACAAAGTAATGACAAGCAGAAAATATATATATATATATATATACCGGAAAAAAAACAAAAGGACTACGTGATTATTGATCGAGGGGTTTCCCCGTAACACACATAGTGGTTGGATCAATTACCAATGTCTTAGATTGAATTACAAAAAAATTTTAAATTAATCAATTATCGTCCTTAAGCGATTAATTTAGTGCGGATTAATCCACGATTGCTCTTTGACATGGCAATGACGAAGCGGCGGGTAGATCCGGTGGGCGATTACGCGCTATCTTCTTTGGCGCTTCCGCGTCCTCCAGTGAAGTCTCAGGCTTCCTCTTCCTACAAGGCATTGGGAACCGCACTCTCTTGACGCTACCCCGTAAGCAGTATAGCAGAATTCCCAGGACCAGAATAAATGACATCGTTAGTCCTCCATGCAATAAATGGGCACTAAACCTTCTGTTTCGGTGATGCCGTCCGATCTCGTCAAGTTTATCTTCTACTTCAGACATTGTATCCTCCACATTGGTAAACGTATTTTTATAATCAGTATCCAATGGTCGAATATCGTGGTATTTATAAATTTGAGGTAATAATTCCGAAATGTTTAGTAATAAATTTGGCTGATAAAGATACTGCTCTCGACTCTCCAAATGTTGAATTCCGATTAGAGTTACATGAGTATTTTTAGCAATACATCCCTGTCTAAGCTGCAGAATTCCTGTGCCTTCCATGGTTATTAAATCGTCTTTCATTCCACTGCATATGATTTGCATCGGTTCTGGCGACTCTAAGGAATATAACCATCCCTGTGTTGATCTAAGCCAGGCCCAGAATGGAGTGTGCTGAGGTCTTATACGCACATCGCAGTGTTTGAATGCTTGAACGGTGGGTCGCAACAATAGCGAAACCTCGCAAGCATTAGTGGACGAGACTTCAAACAATGGTCGATCTAATGAGCAGAGGTGCACATAGGATGTTTTGTGGCAGTTACTTATATATAACTCGTCTGCGTTAAAGTAGAACCGGTGATCATTGCTTATTGCCAAATATGGGACCGTTGGGTGGACATGGCTTGATCCTGTTGAATTTTGTGTGAATTTTTGTGGAATAGGCCAAGAATACGTGCGATAGAGGTGATATGCTACTCCATCTACCAACGGTAGGTGTAATGTCAATAAAAATCTGCCCTTGTGATGACCAATTTTTATGCTGGATAACCTAATCAATTCCTCTATGCCCTGATATCCTTCAGGTATCGGAAGATATAACTTTTGTGCATTCCTAATATCCGTTATTATACGGTGAAGTTTTGATCTGTCCAACAGTGTGCGATGTATTTCGCCTACTCTTGCGGCATATATTGCAGCAAGGAATTTTTCAGTTACTCTAATATACTGATCCAAAGATAATTCCAAAGTGTGTACATAATTTGCCAACCAATACATTACTCGAGTATAATTCATTGCCGTATCTAGGTCATCAATCGCTGCAGAGATTTGATTGATTTGCATTCTGTTTTTATTCATTAATTTTGTATTTTGGTCTAATGCCTCATGATATTTATGAAGTCTACTGGTGATAATATGTGTTTGATTTTTTATAATTTGCGTTATTTCATGTTGATCTTGATATAATTTATCAATCTCCGAATTATAGTATTCCGCATCCTCTGTTGATAGCGTGCCAAAGAGAGTGCGGCTCAATGATCCAATGAATCCGAGAGGGACGCTTCTCCGTACGATGGTCCTCGGGCTGTTAAAATCTTCAGGAGTTTGAATTGCTGAGATTAGCTCCTTTAGTTCCAAACGTAGGGCCATAGCTTCTTCCGCTCTTCCCTTGAGATAAATGGTACGCAAGATGCCATCGCATCGCTCCACCACCATCAAAGAGAGGCAATGATTAAGAGTTTTATCTAATTCCTCGTAACCTATTGGGAATTGGGATTCCAATTTATGAGTATCGATGAAAATTGTCACCCGCCAGTCAGCAGTAACCAATCTCATGGTGTGTAGTTTTTCAAAATACAGTCCGGGACTAGCGTGAATTCTTGAAATCTCGTACGGCTTCTGGTGTTCTCCGAGAATATACACGATCCCGACCAGCAGAGAGAGAAGTGTTACCAGCATCATTTTTGACAACTGAAAATAGAGCTCTTCATACTGAGGAGTCTCTTTTTCTCAAAAGTGCACGCACGCAGGTTATTACACATACCGGAAGAATACGGAATTTCAGGCAGGAGAACAAAAAAAAAACATAGGGAAACATACGGAAAATACGGTGAACATACGGAAAATACGGTGAACATACGGAACATACGGTGAACATACGGAACATACGGTTATTCCGGGTGCACGCAGATTATTGCACATCTCGGAAGATAAAACGCCGGTAATGGTATTACAAGAATCGACAAAGAAACGTGGTAGGTATTTACCCACCTACACAGAAATTTCCAGCATCCAAGCCATTCATTTGAATAGATACACCATTGGTGTCAATTGAAAATCCCATAATGCCAGAGAAACATTAATAGTCGAAAAAGGTCGTGCATTCAATGTATTAATCACCCTGGTGGTGTAGTAATAGTTTATCAGCATGCTTTACGAATCGTTCGCCAGATTTCTTTTGTAATATAATGTTATTCTTTTCCAAAATTCCAACAATTTTGTAAGGACCGTGATATCGACTGCCAAATTTTCCTTTCCTGACTTCTACTAAAACGCGTGCCATGTCGCCAATTTTACCCTGGAATGGTCGCGCTTTTTCATCGTAGTATAATTTTGACTTATGTTTAGCCGATATCAAATTCTGTGCAGCCAAAGTCTGCATTTCTGTTAATCGCGTTAACAAATCTCGGAGATAGCCGTTATACGTTAATAAAGACTCATCTGTAGGAAATGCACTAGGACAGCGTGCTATTTCGCCAAATACTAATTCGTGTGGGGTGAAATTTGTTGCCTCGTGAACAGACGTGTTATAAGAAAATATTGCAAATGGTACTATTTTATCCCAATCATCAAAATCATTTAGATAATGTTTTATATATTCAGTTAAGACTATATGGCTACGTTCTAAAGCACCATTTGTTTGCGGACGGTAGCCGGAAGTAGTTACATGATTGATTTTGAAAACTTTTGCCAATTCTTTTAATACTTTATTAATGAAACTAGTACCTTGATCAGTTAAAATTGCACGTGGAGCCCCATATTGCAAAACCAGATGCGTGACCAGCGCATGAGCCACAGTTTCTGCTTTTATATCTGGTACAGGAACTGCGATGCAGTATTTGGTAAGATTATCTTGCATAGTCAAAATGTGCCGATTCCCGCTAGGAGTCAATGGAAGAGGTCCCACAGTATCTAATGATATTTTATCAAATGGTTTTAATGGTGTATCGGTTATCAGCATCGGCTCACGAGTTTTTGTCCTAACAAGTTTGTTTTCCTGACAACTATTGCATGTTCTAATGAAATTTTGAATGTCGTTACGCATCGATGGCCAGTAAAATCTTTCGCGAATCCTTTGATATGTTTTTGTTACGCCCTTATGCCCTCCTATTAAGCTTTCATGCAATTCCGAAATAATTTTCGAACGGAGTTCTTCGGGCGGTACTTGTATGTTTCCGGTACACAGAGTTACTTTGATATCACTATCCGCAAAAACATTCAATAAGATACCAGCTAGTGTACCCTGCGGAAGTGTATCAGTAAATTCACCGGATTTCGAAATTCTAAAAGTTTTTATGCCTGATTGTAAAAGTGTATTTCTTAAATTTTTCAAAGCATTACCTAATTTTGCGATGGAAGTATCATCATAATGCTTTTCTTTAATTACTACACTAAAAATTTTATATTTACCTCGCGGCGTAACGAGTACTTGGCCTTCCTTTGGCTTTGTATTCCGCAGATTTTCTATGCTTATGGCCCCTATATCTGCGAGTAATTTACTTATTGGGGTTACCAATTCCACATCGGAAGAAATAAAATGAACGTAATTTTCGCGAATGTTCGTTAAACTGTTTCGAGTAAAATTAATATTCCCTCCGCATGCGCTTCGGGAGAAAGTCGGTGAAGTTACTATGTCGGGGAGTATACTTTCTGTTATTTGAATTCCTGGTCGATATTGGTCAATTTTGTTGTAGTCCATCGATTCATGAGCCAATGGACGTTTGGGGGTAGAAAGCGGATCGGAAAGTTTTGTTCCTGGTTTTGAATAAGTGGATTGTGAATAAGGGGTAGATAATGCAAGTGGTCTGTTGGACGGTAACGCTTTTGGTATCATGGATCGGCGCGGTGGACGGTGAATTAAGGTATTATCCAATCCTGAGGGAGTGTTCAGTTCTTCTTCTTCTTGTATGGATTCCAAAAGTGGTCTCCTTATTTCGGATCTCGAAGGTACTACCTCGGCGCTTGTCGCTTCAGCACTATCTTGTCCTTGCGTTTTATATTGAGCCCACAAGTCTTCTGCGCGTTTATCCAATTCTTCCCGGAATGAATTTCCTGTATCTGATTCTGGCTCATCGGATGATTTTTGAAGAATGTCGCTATGCTCCTGCAGCGATTGGTCAAAACGGTTAAAAGTTTCCTGAAGTTCCTGTAGCCTAATGGGTCGAGTAGTGTCGAGGCAGGTCTCGTTATCATCGCTATCATTGGATGGAGGTGCAACCTCTATTGTTATGCCTTCGGCAGGTGTTGCAGCCGCGGCAGCTTCATCCTCTGTAGTATCCAAAACCTCGGATAGTTCTTCTTTAGAAAAAGTGCGTTGAAAATCTTGGACCAATATCGGTGATTTGAGGCTAGGTAACACGCTTTTTCGACCTCGGAATACCGGTGGACCGAGCACCTCAGTAGGCGGTTCTTCTTCGGAATTTTGTGAGGATTCAGTGGTAGGTATTTCCGCGTAATTAATAGGAGGTTTAGGTATGACAGTTGGAACTGCAGAACGTGTTCTTGTTGCAATGGCACTTTTATCTAATGGTAATATAGGTTTAGGTTTCTTGACAATTGGCTTAGCTACAGATTTTGATTTTACAGGTACGGATCTAGAAGTGCTTGGTGTTGATAACCTTCTATCAGCGGGAGGTTTCTTAATAGGCAAAATTTTGGAAATCCTAGTATTACCTTCCGAATCGCTATCAGATGTGTCTTTTGAACTAGATTCTGAACTACTATTAAATTCTGTAACCGGGTTTCGAGACAATGCATCAGCATTGGAATTTAGACGTCCAGGTTTATGTACAAATTCATATTCGTAATCATGCAATTTTAATCTCCAACGTACTAATCGTTGTCCCGGATCTTTTATCGAGTCTATCCATTTTAGAGGTTCGTGATCACTAACCAGAGTAAATTTTCTACCGTAAAGGTATGGTCGAAAATTTAATATTGCAAAAAGAACTGCTAGACATTCCTTTTCTGTGGTAAAATAATTTTGTTCCGGCTTCGTTAAATTTCTCGAAAGGTAAGCTACCGGCAAATCGTGTCCGTCCACATTTTGACTAAGTACGGCGCCTATATATGGTTTATCGAAATCGGGATATTGCAGTATGGGGCTCTTGCACAGCGCTTTTCGTAGGATTTGGAAACTCTTTTTATGTTCTCTCCCCCACACAAATTTAGCGTTCTTTTGTAATAATTCTGTAAGAGGCTTGGCCTTGGCTGCAAAATCTTTGATAAATCGGCGATAATAACCGGCGAGTCCAAGAAATTGTCGTATATTCTTTTGATTTTTAGGACGTGGAAAATTTTTTACCGCTGATATTTCTTTGTCTTAATCCAGAACGACTAATAATATGGCCTAGATATGTGACTTCAGTTCTCAGAAATTCGCATTTATCTGGCTGAAGGGTTAATTTTGCATCATTTAATCGAGTGAATAAACGTCGGACTTTCTTTTCATGATCTTCCAAATTTTTCGCATAAACAACAATGTCATCGAGGTAGACAAATACTTCCACACCCTGTAGTCCGCGCAATACCTGATCCATCAGCCTTTGAAACGTCGCGGGAGCATTCTTGAGCCCTTCGGGCATACGAATATATTCGTAATGACCATTAGGCGTAGTGAAAGCTGTTTTAGCACGGTCTCGTGGATCCATTTCGATTTGTTGGAATCCACTGGCGAGATCAAAGGTGGAAAAGTATCTCGCCTCGCCTAAATGATCTAGAATATCCGTGATGTTAGGCAAGGGGTATGCATCACCTATTGTTTTTTCGTTAAGATTCCGAAAATCAATTACCAATCTCCACCTTAGGTTTCCCTCGGAATCAGGTTTCTTTGGTACTATCCAGAGCGGTGAATTGTATGGAGAATTTGAAAGTCCAATAATTTCTTCTGCTAATTTACTAGAAATTTGACGAGCTATTTCTTTTTGATGAACTCGCGGAAACCGATATTGCCTAGTGTTAATGGGCAAATCATCTGTTGTAGGAATTCGATGTTGTACCAAAGGTGTGGATTCTAATTTATCGCCTGGTAGACGAAATCGTTCAGGAAATTCCTCGATTAATTTAATTACGTGATCTTTTTCTTCATCATTTAAATGATCTAAACGCAATTTTGATAAAATTTTGGTTACACGGTCCAGTGATACCGGTGACTCCTGCTGTTCAGAGTCAGAATCGAAGTATTCACGTTCTTCAGGAAAATTATGATATTTGAACGGTAAAATTTCTTGAGGCGGTATTTCTATTTGAATGTCCTTGTCCAAGGTATTAATTGCGAGAACATGGCACACGTGGTTTGTAATTTTTACGACTGCTTCCCCAATATAAATTCCATCTATTGTTTTAACTAATGGAAGATATCCTTCTTTCAAATCACAGTCGATGGTGTCTATGGCGATTGCTTGTCGGGTACGACTACTAATACGATAAACACGCGGTGTACTATTTTTCGGGGGTACTTCCTCTGGAGGAGCCTCGCCAATAAAATGGATCGGTCGAATTGGTTGACTTTGTGTAACTATAGTATTATGTGCAAAAGAAATTTCGGCTTTTTCTTGTCTCAAATAGGCTTTTCCTAAAATACCGTCACTATATATCGGAAAATTTGGTCTAACTACATGAAATAGGACTGGTTGACCCAAAATTGCTACTATTGTGGTTCCAATCGTTTCCGCTTTTTCGGCCGTAATTCCTCTCATTTCGACGGAATCGCGTACGTCGACGGTTACATCCTCGTGTAATGCGTTTAATTTTATTACATTTATGTCCGAACCCGTATCAATAAAAAATGTTGCAGTTTTATATCGTAATTGTTCCGCGGTCAATTTTACAACAGGCGATTCATCGTTACAACCCAAATTTAATACTGATGATCCTTTTCCAGAAATCTTACCGTCGGACGACGCTCTGAGGTTTGATTGTTTAACGGGCGACGCTCGGGATTTTGGTAACTCGTCGTCGCGTCTGTTCGAGGAGTTACACGGGAGTTTAAATCCGAATTATTACGTGTTTCTGACGAATTTTGATTCGGCGAATATGATCGATTTTGATTCGGCGAGTACGATCGGTTTCGATCCGGCGTATACGGCGTGGACTCGCGAAATCCCACGGAGTTCCGCGAATAGGAATTCGAATTTGGAAAACTAGGTTGAAAATTTGAATTATGAGGTGCGACTTGCGTCGCCTGGGGAATTGGACTCGGGCTCCGTGCCAATTGTGGAGCCGTCGGATTTTGTGCGTACGGCGTATTTGACGGAAAACGCGGATCCTGTGGATACGATGGATAATACGGTGGATAAGGCATTTGATAAAAAGGTGGGTAAGGCATGTAGGGGTACGGGGAATAAGCAGGGTACCCATGTTCTGGATATCTACTCGATTCCGTGTTACTTCGCGGTGGTTTAAGAATACTTGTTGGAAATTTGGAATAATCTGAATTTCCAGTCGCGTTTGGACTCGGGCTTCGCGAACGAGAGTCACCAAAATTTTGATTTCGCGAATCGCGATAGGTGAATAAGCTTTGACGGGAGTTACTTTGAACAGGGGAATCTGAACGGGGATTTAAACGAGAATCATCCTGTCTTGAAAGAAACAATCTATTTGGATCTCCAGTCGGTATTACTCCAGACCTCATTCGCGTCTCGACTCGCGTCGCATGTTTTAACGCGTCTTCTAGAGTTTTTGGTTCGCGCGCGTCTACGGCCCTGGCAATCTCGTCGGGCAAGCCCCGAATAAATGCTTCTAACGCGCATTCTTTAATCGGGCGCAACATCTTATCTGCGTCCGCGCCGTACGAGTCTTCCAGCGCGAGACGCGCCCCGCTAACCAAGATATTAAGCCGATCATGGAAATCATTTACAGTTTCGTTTCTATGCATACGGATGCTTCCAATTTCATGATGGTAATATGGATAATTTTTCCCGGGAGCGAATCTAGCTTTCAAATGTTTGATTAATTCATTTACAGTATTAAAAGTTTTTCCAAAAGTACTATCGCGTGCAGCTCCTTGTAATTTTCCTAGGACTGCTTTAACGAATGGGCCTTCCGACGCAGGTGGTACGAAAACGGCACCGTTTTGCACATCTTGTAAGAAATCTTTCAAGGGTATATTTTTCCCGTTAAAGAAAGGAATATTCAGCGTCCCGTGCTGTAAAGCAAAGCATTCCGCCATAGACGTCATCATCGCGTTTGTTACTGATAAATTCGCGGATGACGCGTTTCCAGTCGCACTGGCGTTAGTAGCTTCCATTTTGCTAAATTTTTAAATAGTTCAAAGAATATACACAAAATATATAAATAAGCAGAGTATATATAAGCTGAAAATAATTTAGAAGGCGATATCACGGAATTTTCCTAAACTTTCAAGCAAACACAACAAATGCAAGGCGTACCGATTGAATCACATATACCAATTTACATACATTGCTTTTCTCTCGAACGTCTCAGAAAATACCACAACGGACGGGGTTGACAAAGCAAAAATAATCCCACTTCTGACACCAGTTTAGCTGTTACGTGCGGGCGTTTATTTTTATGACGACCGAGCGGATTCGTCTAATTATTTTCACGTAACGCTTAACGAAATTTAGATAGATTTTAATATTTCGACATAATCAGGTTATTATGCGAAAATTCAGGATTGTTTTGGGATTCGTATTTGCTGCAACCAATACAGGTTGACCCGTTGGGGATGTGGTATTTTCGTAGACAGGTTCGAATAAAATGAGCTGATATTTAAGTAAATATTACCATGTATTACAAAAACAAATGAAAATAGGAAGTGTTTAAAAGGTGGTACAAAACGGGAATTTACATGGTTTTGAAATATGGAATTTTAGCGCAAGTGTCTTACGGAACGACCATTGATCGAGGGGGATCCCCGCAACTCACTAGGTGAGTTGGATCAATAATTACGTAGTTCTAGTCTTTCCATATGAACGATTTAGGAAAATATCGCAATATAATTTTACAAGAAAACAAAGTTTAGCAAAAACGCAGTGCACGCCCTCAAACGGGGAATATAACAATGATAGAGGGAAAACCCACAACACTCTAAAGAGGTTGGATCATTGGTTTATCCCGTACAGTAATATAATTTGAGGACTTACCGATTCGGCGCAAAGCTTATTAGAATTTTAAAAGCTGTATTTACGGTCTCTCTCTCTCTCTGTCTCTCTCTCTCTCTCTCTCTGTCACTCTGTCTCTGTGCGACCTGGGGCGCCGCTGCAAGATGTCGACGCGCAGCACAGGCGTGGAGCACAAATCACACCGAGCAGTTCACTGACATTATAATGTTCACAGTGTTTGAATATTTAAATTTTTAAACGTTGGGAATATAAGTGATTTAATAAAAATGTAAACGATTAAAATAATTAAAGTTTGAACAGACAGTCTCTACGGGGGACTGAGTCTTTTCACGATCACTAAGATGCACTGAAACTCCGGCTCAAAGACTATTTTAATAAAACAGCAAAATGTCCCTCGGACAGAACGACCACGCTCTACGCGACTTAACAGGCGACTGCACCGAGCGTTTGCAGGGTAGGCCCGAGCACTCGGGCCTTTGCACAAAGAGCGCCAAAATTGCTGACTCTGCACCTCATGCACACGGGCCCAACCGTCGTCGCTCGGAACGTTCCCAGCATCTAAGTTGTTATCGCGCCCGGCGTTCTAAGAACGTTGACGGTGTTGGAAGATTTTCGCATGGAAGAACGCAGTGGCGTAACGGCTCGTATAAAATTATTATTATAATACGGTTTATAAATCATTGACAATCGATCGAGGGAAACTCCCGCAACACTCAATGGTAGGATCCGATGTCAATGATGGTATGACAAAATTTAACAGGGAAGAAAAATATAAAATGGTCTACTACAATGCTTCGAAAGGCTTATCACCACGCATTCCAAGAACGTCGACAGCGTTGGAAGATTGCTGACAATAATCTTCCATGGGAATATGCCGTGGCGTGAGAGGCTTTGAATCGGATTAAGTTATTACTATAAAAAAGCTATGGATAATAAAACATTGACAATTGCTCGAGGGATATCCCGTAACACACCTAGGTGGTTGGATCAATTGTCAATGTTTTAGATTGAGTTTCAAAATTTTTAAATTTTTGGTCGGCACGTAACACGGGCCAATCTAGTCCCGGGGTCGTGGGGACGACCCTACAGTCGTCGGACATGTCGGCGGCTTGCCAAATTTGCCCGGGGTCGTGGGGACGACCCTATAGTCGTCGGACTTGACGGTGGCGGGCCAATCTAGTCCCGGGGTCGTGGGGACGACCCAATAGTCGTTGAACATTACGGCGGCTGGCCAACTTTGGCCCATGGTCGTGGGGACGACCCTATAGTCGTTGGACATGACGGTGGCGGGCCAATCTAGTCCCGGGGTCGTAGGAACGACCCTATAGTCGTCGGACATGTCGGCGGCTGGCCAACTTTGGGCCGGGGTCGTGGGGACGACCCTATAGTCGTCGGACATGTCGGCGGCTGGCCAACCTAGTCCCGAGGTCGTGGGGACGACCCTATAGTCGTCGGACTTCACGGTGGCGGGCCAATCTAGTCCCGGGGTCGTGGGGACGACCCTACAGTCGTCGGACATTTCGGCGGCTTGCCAACTTTGGCCCGTGGTCGTGGGGACGACCCTATAGTCGTCGGACATTTCGGCGGCATGCCACCTTTGGCCCGGGGTCGTGGGGACGACCCTATAGTCGTCGGACATGTTGGCGGCTTGTCAACCTAGTCCCGGGGTTGTGGGGACGACCCTATAGTCGTTGGACATGACGGTGGCGGGCCAATCTAGTCCCGGGGTCGTAGGAACGACCCTATAGTCGTCGGACATGTCGGCGGCTTGCCAACTTTGGCCCGGGGTCGTGGGAACGACCCTATAGTCGTCGGACATGTCGGCGGCTGGCCAACCTAGTCCCGAGGTCGTGGGGATGACCCTATAGTCGTCGGACAAGTCGGCGGCGGGCCAACCTAGTCCCGGGCTCGTGGGGATGACCCTATACTCGTCGGACAAGTCGGCGGCGATCCCATCTAGTCGGGGGGTCGTGGGGACGACCCTATAGTCGTCGGACAAGTCAGCGGCTGGCCAACATTGGCCCGTGGTCGTGGGGACGACCATATAGTCGTCGGACATGTCGGCGGCTGGCCAACTTTGGCCCGGGGTCGTGGGGACGACCCTATAGTCGTCGGATATGTCGGCGGCAGGCCAACTTTGGCCCGTGGTCGTGGGGACGACCCTATAGTCGTCGGACAAGTCGGCGGCGGGCCAACCTAGTCCCGGGGTCGTGGGGACGACCCTATATTCGTCGGACAAGCCGGCGGCTGGCCAACTTTGGCCCGTGGTCGTGGGGACGACCCTATAGTCGTCGGACAAGTCGGCGGCAGGCCAACTTTGGCCCGTGGTCGTGGGGACGACCCTATAGTCGTCGGACAAGTCGGCGGCGGGCCAACCTAGTCCGGGGGTCGTGGGGACGACCCTATAGTCGTCGGACATGACGGTGGCGGGCCAGTCTAGTCCCGGGTCGTGGGGACGACCCTATAGTCGTCGGACATGTCGGCGGCTGGCCAACTTTGGCCCGTGGTCGTGGGGACGACCCTATAGTCGTCGGAAATGTCGGTGGCTGTCCAACTTTGGCCCGGGGGTCGTGGTGACGACCCTATAGTCGTCGGACATGTCGGCGGCGAGCCAACATTGACCCGGGGTCGTGGGGACGACTCTATAGTCGTCGGACATGTCGGTGGCGGGCCAGTCTAGTCCCGGGTCGTGGGGACGACCCTATAGTCGTCGGACAAGTCGGCGGCGAGCCAATCTAGTCCCGCGGTCGTGGGGACGACCCTATAGTCGTCGGACAAGTCAGCGGCTGGCCAACATTGGCCCGTGGTCGTGGGGACGACCATATAGTCGTCAGACATGACGGTGGCGGGCCACTCTAGTCCCGGGTCGTGGGGACGACCCTATAGTCGTAGGACATGTCGGCGGCTGGCCAACTTTGGCCCGTGGTCGTGGGGACGACCCAATAGTCGTCAGACATAACGGTGGCGAGCCAACCTAGTCCCGGGGTCGTGGGGACGACCCTATAGTCGTCGGACAAGTCGGCGGCGAGCCCACCTAGTCGGGGGGTCGTGGGGAAGACCCTATAGTCGTCGGACAAGTCGGCGGCCGGCCAACCTTGTCCGGGGGTCGTGGGGACGACCCTATAGTCGTCGGACATGACGGTGGCGGGCCAGTCTAGTCCCGGGTCGTGGGGACGACCCTATAGTCGTCGGACATGTCGGCGGCTGGCCATCTTTGGCCCGTGGTCGTGGGGACGACCCTATAGTCGTCGGAAATGTCGGTGGCTGTCCAACTTTGGCCCGGGGGTCGTGGGGACGACCCTATAGTCGTCGGACATGTCGGCGGCGAGCCAACATTGACCCGGGGTCGTGGGGACGACTCTATAGTCGTCGGACATGTCGGTGGCGGGTCAGTCTAGTCCCGGGTCGTGGGGACGACCCTATAGTCGTCGGACATTTCGGCGGCTTGCCAACTTTGGCCCGGGGTCGTGGGGACGACCCTATAGTCGTCGGACATGTCGGCGGCTGGCTAACTTTGGCCCGTGGTCGTGGGGACGACCCAATAGTCGTTGGACATATCGGCGGCTGGCCAACTTTGGCCCATGGTCGTGGGGACGACCCTATAGTCGTTGGACATGACGGTGGCGGGCCAATCTAGTCCCGGGTTCGTGGGGACGACCCTATAGTCGTCGGACATGTCGGCGGCTGGCCAACTTTGAACCGGTGTCGCGGGGACGACTCTATAGTCGTCGGAAATGTCGGCGGCTGGCCAACCTGGACCCGGAGTCGTGGGGCCGACCCTATTGTCGTCGGACATGACGGTGGCGGGCCAATCTAGTCTCGGGGTCGTGGGGACGACCCTATAGTCGTCGGACATGTCGGCGGCTGGCCAACTTTGGCCCGGGGTCGTGGGGACGATCCAATAGTCGTCGGACATGTCGGCGGCTGGCCAACTTTGGCCCGGGGTCGTGGGGACGACCCTACAGTCGTCGGACATGTCGGCGGCTGGCCAACTTTGGCCCGTGGTTGTGGGGACGACCCTATAGTCGTTGGACATGACGGTGGCGGGCCAATCTAGTCCCGGGGTCGTGGGGACGACCCTATAGTCGTCGGACATGTCGGCGGCTGGCCAACTTTGGCCCGGTGTCGTAGGGACGACTCTATAGTCGTCGGAAATGTCGGCGGCTGGCCAACCAGGACCCGGGGTCGTGGGGATGACCCTATTGTCGTCGGACATGACGGTAGCGGGCCAATCTAGTCTCGGGGTCGTGGGGACGACCCCATAGTCGTCGGACATGTCGGCGGCTGGCCAACTTTGGCCCGGGGTCGTGGGGACGATCCAATAATCGTCGGACATGACGGCGGCTGGCCAACTTTGGCCCGTGGTGGTGGGGACGACCCTATAGTCGTTGGACATGACGGTGGCAGGCCAATCTAGTCCCGGGGTCGTGGGGACGACCCTACAGTCGTCGGACATGTCGGCGGCTGGCCAACTTTGGCCCGGTGTCGTGGGGACGACTCTATAGTCGTCGGAAATGTCGGCGGCTGGCCAACCTGGACCCGGGGTCGTGACGACGACCCTATAGTCGCCGGAGAAGACGGCGGCTGGACATCTTTGGCCCGGGGTCGTGGGGACGACCCTATAGTGGTCGGACATGTCGGCGGCTGGCCAACCTAGTCTCGAGGTCGTGGGGACGACCCTATAGTCGTCGGACTTGACGGTGGCAGGCCAATCTAGTCCCGGGGTCGTGGGGACGACCCTATAGTCGTCGGACATTTCGGCGGCTTGCCAACTTTGGCCCGGGGTCGTGGGGACGACCCTTTAGTCGTCGGACTTGACGGTGGCGGGCCAATCTAGTCCCGAGGTCCTGGGGACGACCCTATAGTCGTCGGACTTGACGGTGGCGGGCCAATGTAGTCCCGGGGTCGTGGAGACGACCCTACAGTCGTCGGACATTTCGGCGGCTTGCCAACTTTGGCCCGGGGTCGTGGGACGACCCTATTGTCGTCGGACATGACGGTAGCGGGCCAATCTAGTCTCGGGGTCGTGGGGACGACCCTATAGTCGTCGGACATGTCGGCGGCTGGCCAACTTTGGCCCGGGGTCGTGGGGACGATCCAATAATCGTCGGACATGTCGGCGGCTGGCCAACTTTGGCCCGTGGTGGTGGAGACGACCCTATAGTCTTTGGACATGACGGTGGCGGGCCAATCTAGTCCCGGGGTCGTGGGGACGACCCTATAGTCGTCGGACATGTCGGCGGCAGGCCAACTTTGGCCCGGGGTCGTGGGGACGACCCTATAGTCGTCGGATATGTCGGCGGCAGGCCAACTTTGGCCCGTGGTCGTGGGGACGACCCTATAGTCGTCGGACAAGTCGGCGGCGGGCCAACCTAGTCCCGGGGTCGTGGGGACGACCCTATATTCGTCGGACAAGCCGGCGGCTGGCCAACTTTGGCCCGTGGTCGTGGGGACGACCCTATAGTCGTCGGACAAGTCGGCGGCAGGCCAACTTTGGCCCGTGGTCGTGGGGACGACCCTATAGTCGTCGGACAAGTCGGCGGCGGGCCAACCTAGTCCGGGGGTCGTGGGGACGACCCTATAGTCGTCGGACATGACGGTGGCGGGCCAGTCTAGTCCCGGGTCGTGGGGACGACCCTATAGTCGTCGGACATGTCGGCGGCTGGCCAACTTTGGCCCGTGGTCGTGGGGACGACCCTATAGTCGTCGGAAATGTCGGTGGCTGTCCAACTTTGGCCCGGGGGTCGTGGTGACGACCCTATAGTCGTCGGACATGTCGGCGGCGAGCCAACATTGACCCGGGGTCGTGGGGACGACTCTATAGTCGTCGGACATGTCGGTGGCGGGCCAGTCTAGTCCCGGGTCGTGGGGACGACCCTATAGTCGTCGGACAAGTCGGCGGCGTGCCAATCTAGTCCCGCGGTCGTGGGGACGACCCTATAGTCGTCGGACAAGTCAGCGGCTGGCCAACATTGGCCCGTGGTCGTGGGGACGACCATATAGTCGTCAGACATGACGGTGGCGGGCCACTCTAGTCCCGGGTCGTGGGGACGACCCTATAGTCGTAGGACATGTCGGCGGCTGGCCAACTTTGGCCCGTGGTCGTGGGGACGACCCAATAGTCGTCAGACATAACGGTGGCGAGCCAACCTAGTCCCGGGGTCGTGGGGACGACCCTATAGTCGTCGGACAAGTCGGCGGCGAGCCCACCTAGTCGGGGGGTCGTGGGGAAGACCCTATAGTCGTCGGACAAGTCGGCGGCCGGCCAACCTTGTCCGGGGGTCGTGGGGACGACCCTATAGTCGTCGGACATGACGGTGGCGGGCCAGTCTAGTCCCGGGTCGTGGGGACGACCCTATAGTCGTCGGACATGTCGGCGGCTGGCCAACTTTGGCCCGTGGTCGTGGGGACGACCCTATAGTCGTCGGAAATGTCGGTGGCTGTCCAACTTTGGCCCGGGGGTCGTGGGGACGACCCTATAGTCGTCGGACATGTCGGCGGCGAGCCAACATTGACCCGGGGTCGTGGGGACGACTCTATAGTCGTCGGACATGTCGGTGGCGGGTCAGTCTAGTCCCGGGTCGTGGGGACGACCCTATAGTCGTCGGACATTTCGGCGGCTTGCCAACTTTGGCCCGGGGTCGTGGGGACGACCCTATAGTCGTCGGACATGTCGGCGGCTGGCTAACTTTGGCCCGTGGTCGTGGGGACGACCCAATAGTCGTTGGACATATCGGCGGCTGGCCAACTTTGGCCCATGGTCGTGGGGACGACCCTATAGTCGTTGGACATGACGGTGGCGGGCCAATCTAGTCCCGGGGTCGTGGGGACGACCCTATAGTCGTCGGACATGTCGGCGGCTGGCCAACTTTGAACCGGTGTCGCGGGGACGACTCTATAGTCGTCGGAAATGTCGGCGGCTGGCCAACCTGGACCCGGAGTCGTGGGGCCGACCCTATTGTCGTCGGACATGACGGTGGCGGGCCAATCTAGTCTCGGGGTCGTGGGGACGACCCTATAGTCGTCGGACATGTCGGCGGCTGGCCAACTTTGGCCCGGGGTCGTGGGGACGATCCAATAGTCGTCGGACATGTCGGCGGCTGGCCAACTTTGGCCCGGGGTCGTGGGGACGACCCTACAGTCGTCGGACATGTCGGCGGCTGGCCAACTTTGGCCCGTGGTTGTGGGGACGACCCTATAGTCGTTGGACATGACGGTGGCGGGCCAATCTAGTCCCGGGGTCGTGGGGACGACCCTATAGTCGTCGGACATGTCGGCGGCTGGCCAACTTTGGCCCGGTGTCGTAGGGACGACTCTATAGTCGTCGGAAATGTCGGCGGCTGGCCAACCAGGACCCGGGGTCGTGGGGATGACCCTATTGTCGTCGGACATGACGGTAGCGGGCCAATCTAGTCTCGGGGTCGTGGGGACGACCCCATAGTCGTCGGACATGTCGGCGGCTGGCCAACTTTGGCCCGGGGTCGTGGGGACGATCCAATAATCGTCGGACATGACGGCGGCTGGCCAACTTTGGCCCGTGGTGGTGGGGACGACCCTATAGTCGTTGGACATGACGGTGGCAGGCCAATCTAGTCCCAGGGTCGTGGGGACGACCCTACAGTCGTCGGACATGTCGGCGGCTGGCCAACTTTGGCCCGGTGTCGTGGGGACGACTCTATAGTCGTCGGAAATGTCGGCGGCTGGCCAACCTGGACCCGGGGTCGTGACGACGACCCTATAGTCGCCGGAGAAGACGGCGGCTGGACATCTTTGGCCCGGGGTCGTGGGGACGACCCTATAGTGGTCGGACATGTCGGCGGCTGGCCAACCTAGTCTCGAGGTCGTGGGGACGACCCTATAGTCGTCGGACAAGACGGCGGCTGGCCAACTTTGGCCCGGTGTCGTGGGACGACTCTATAGTCGTCGGAAATGTCGGCGGCTGGCCAACCTGGACCCGGGGTCGTGGGGACGACCCTATAGTCGTCGGACTTGACGGTGGCGGGCGAATCTAGTCCCGGGGTCGTGGGGACGACCCTATAGTCGTCGGACATGTCGGCGGCTGGCCAACTTTGGCGCGTGGTCGTGGGGACGATCCGATTGTCGTCGGACATGTCGGCGGCTGGCCAACTTTGGCCCGTGGTGGTGGGGACGATCCAATAGTCGTCGGACCTGTCGGCGGCTGGCCAACTTTGGCGCGTGGGCGTGGGGACGATCCGATTGTCGTCGGACATGTCGGCGGCTGGCCAACCTAGACCCGGGGTCGTGGGGACGACCCTATTGTCGTCGGACATGGCGGTGGCGGGCCAATCTAGTCCCGTGGTCGTGGGGACGACCCTATAGTCTTCGGACATGACGGTAGCGGGCCAATCTAGACCCGAGGTCCTGGGGACGACCCTATAGTAGTCGGACATGTCGGCGGCTGTCCAACTTTGGCCCGGTGTCGTGGGGACGACTCTATAGTCGTCGGACATGTCGGCGGCTGGCCAACCTAGTCCTAGGGTCGTGGGGACGACCCTATAGTCGTCGGACATGTTGGCGGCTTGTCAGCCTAGTCCCGGGGTCGTGGGTACGGCCCTATATTCGTCGGACATGTCGGCGGCGGGCCAACCTTGTCCCGGGGTCGTGGGGACGACCCTATAGTCGTCGGACATGTCGGCGGCTGGCCAACTTTGGCCCGGTGTCGTGGGGACGACTCTATAGTCGTCGGAAATGTCGGCGGCTGGCCAACCTGGACACGTGGTGGTGGGGACGACCCTATAGTCGTTGGACATGACGGTGGCAGGCCAATCTAGTCCCGGGGTCGTGGGGACGACCCTATTGGCGTCGGACAAGACGGCGGCTTGCCAACTTTGGCCCGGGGTCGTGGGGACGACCCTATAGTCGTCGGACATTTCAGCGGCTTGCCAACTTTGGCCCGGGGTCGTGGGGACTACCCTATAGTCGTCGGACATTTCGGCGGCTGACCAACTTTGGCCCGGGGTCGTGGGTACGACCCTATATTCGTCGGACATGTCGGCGGCGGGCCAACCTTGTCCCGGGGTCGTGGGGACGACCCTATAGTCGTCGGACATGTCGGCGGCTGGCCAACTTTGGCTCGGTGTCGTGGGGACGACTCTATAGTCGTCGGAAATGTCGGCGGCTGGCCAACCAGGACCCGGGGTCGTGGGGATGACCCTATTGTCGTCGGACATGACGGTAGCGGGCCAATCTAGTCTCGGGGTCGTGGGGACGACCCCATAGTCGTCGGACATGTCGGCGGCTGGCCAATTTTGGCCCGGGGTCGTGGGGACGATCCAATAATCGTCGGACATGACGGCGGCTGGCCAACTTTGGCCCGTGGTGGTGGGGACGACCCTATAGTCGTTGGACATGACGGTGGCAGGCCAATCTAGTCCCGGGGTCGTGGGGACGACCCTACAGTCGTCGGACATGTCGGCGGCTGGCCAACTTTGGCCCGGTGTCGTGGGGACGACTCTATAGTCGTCGGAAATGTCGGCGGCTGGCCAACCTGGACCCGGGGTCGTGACGACGACCCTATAGTCGCCGGAGAAGACGGCGGCTGGACATCTTTGGCCCGGGGTCGTGGGGACGACCCTATAGTGGTCGGACATGTCGGCGGCTGGCCAACCTAGTCTCGAGGTCGTGGGGACGACCCTATAGTCGTCGGACTTGACGGTGGCAGGCCAATCTAGTCCCGGGGTCGTGGGGACGACCCTATAGTCGTCGGACATTTCGGCGGCTTGCCAACTTTGGCCCGGGGTCGTGGGGACGACCCTTTAGTCGTCGGACTTGACGGTGGCGGGCCAATCTAGTCCCGAGGTCCTGGGGACGACCCTATAGTCGTCGGACTTGACGGTGGCGGGCCAATGTAGTCCCGGGGTCGTGGAGACGACCCTACGGTCGTCGGACATTTCGGCGGCTTGCCAACTTTGGCCCGGGGTCGTGGGACGACCCTATTGTCGTCGGACATGACGGTAGCGGGCCAATCTAGTCTCGGGGTCGTGGGGACGACCCTATAGTCGTCGGACATGTCGGCGGCTGGCCAACTTTGGCCCGGGGTCGTGGGGACGATCCAATAATCGTCGGACATGTCGGCGGCTGGCCAACTTTGGCCCGTGGTGGTGGAGACGACCCTATAGTCTTTGGACATGACGGTGGCGGGCCAATCTAGTCCCGGGGTCGTGGGGACGACCCCATAGTCGTCGGACATGTCGGCGGCTGGCCAACTTTGGCCCGGGGTCGTGGGGACGATCCAATAATCGTCGGACATGACGGCGGCTGGCCAACTTTGGCCCGTGGTGGTGGGGACGACCCTATAGTCGTTGGACATGACGGTGGCAGGCCAATCTAGTCCCGGGGTCGTGGGGACGACCCTACAGTCGTCGGACATGTCGGCGGCTGGCCAACTTTGGCCCGGTGTCGTGGGGACGACTCTATAGTCGTCGGAAATGTCGGCGGCTGGCCAACCTGGACCCGGGGTCGTGACGACGACCCTATAGTCGCCGGAGAAGACGGCGGCTGGACATCTTTGGCCCGGGGTCGTGGGGACGACCCTATAGTGGTCGGACATGTCGGCGGCTGGCCAACCTAGTCTCGAGGTCGTGGGGACGACCCTATAGTGGTCGGACATGTCGGCGGCTGGCCAACCTAGTCTCGAGGTCGTGGGGACGACCCTATAGTCGTCGGACTTGACGGTGGCAGGCCAATCTAGTCCCGGGGTCGTGGGGACGACCCTATAGTCGTCGGACATTTCGGCGGCTTGCCAACTTTGGCCCGGGGTCGTGGGGACGACCCTTTAGTCGTCGGACTTGACGGTGGCGGGCCAATCTAGTCCCGAGGTCATGGGGACGACCCTATAGTCGTCGGACTTGACGGTGGCGGGCCAATGTAGTCCCGGGGTCGTGGAGACGACCCTACAGTCGTCGGACATTTCGGCGGCTTGCCAACTTTGGCCCGGGGTCGTGGGACGACCCTATTGTCGTCGGACATGACGGTAGCGGGCCAATCTAGTCTCGGGGTCGTGGGGACGACCCTATAGTCGTCGGACATGTCGGCGGCTGGCCAACTTTGGCCCGTGGTTGTGGGGACGACCCTATAGTCGTCGGAAATGTCGGCGGCTGGCCAACCTGGACCCGGGGTCGTGGGGACGACCCTATAGTCGTCGGACTTGACGGTGGCGGGCCAATCTAGTCTCGGGGTCGTGGGGACGACCCTATAATCGTCCGACATGTCGACGGCTGGCCAACTTTGGCCCGTGGTTGTGGGGACGACCCTATAGTCGTCGGAAATGTCGGCGGCTGGCCAAACTGGACCCGGGGTCGTGGGGACGACCCTATAGTCGTCGGACTTGACGGTGGCGGGCCAATCTAGTCCCGGGGTCGTGGGGACGACCCTATAGTCGTCGAACAATTCGGCGGCGGGCCAAACTTGTCCCGGGGTCGTGGGGACGACCCTATAATCGTCGGACATGACGGTGGCGGGCCAATCTAGTCCCGGGGTCGTGGGGATGACCCTATAGTCGTCGGACATGTCGGCGGCTGGCCAACTTTGGCCCGGTGTCGTAGGGACGACACTATAGTCGTCGGAAATGTCGGCGGCTGGCCAACCTGGACCCGGGGTGTTGGGGACGACCCTATTGTCGTCGGACATGACGGTGGCGGGCCAATCTAGTCTCGGGGTCGTGGGGACGACCCTATAGTCGTCGGACATGTCGACGGCTGGCCAACTTTGGCCCGTGGTTGTGGGGACGACCCTATAGTCGTCGGAAATGTCGGCGGCTGGCCAACCTGGACCCGGGGTCGTGGGGACGACCCTATAGTCGTCGGACTTGACGGTGGCGGGCCAATCTAGTCCCGGGGTCGTGGGGACGACCCTATAGTCGTGGGACATGTCGGCGGCTGGCCAACTTTGGCCCGGTGTCGTCGGGACGACACTATAGTCGTCGGAAATGTCGGCGGCTGGCCAACCTGGACCCGGGGTGTTGGGGACGACCCTATTGTCGTCGGACATGACGGTGGCGGGCCAATCTAGTCTCGGGGTCGTGGGGACGACCCTATAGTCGTCGGACATGTCGACGGCTGGCCAACTTTGGCCCGTGGTTGTGGGGACGACCCTATAGTCGTCGGAAATGTCAGCGGCTGGCCAACTTTGGCCCGTGGTCGTGGGGACGATCCGATAGTCGTTGGACATGACGGTGCCGGGGCAATCGAGTCCCGGGGTCGTAGGTACGACCCTATAGTCGTCGGACATGTCGGGGATTGGCCACCTTTAGCGCGTGGTCGTGGGGACGACCCTATAGCCGTCGGATTTGACGGTGGCGGGCCAATCTAGTCCCTGGGTCGTGGGGACGACCCAACAGTCGTCGGACATTTCGGCGGCTTGCCAACTTTGGCCCGGTGTAGTGGGGACGCCTCTATAGTCGTCGAACATGTCGGCGGTTGGCCAACCTAGACCCGGGGTCGTAGGTACGACCCTATAGTCGTCGGACATGTCGGCGATTGGCCATTATTGGCCCGGGGCCGTGGGGACGACCCTATAGTCGTCGGACATGTCGCCAGCTGGCCAACTTTGGCCCGGGGTCGTGGGGACGACCCTATAGTCGTCGGACATGTCGGCGGCTGGCCAACTTTGGCCCGTGGTTGTGGGGACGACCCTATAGTCGTTGGACATGACGCTGGCGGGCCAATCTAGTCCCGGGGTCGTGGGGACGACCCTATAGTCGTCGGACAAGACGGCGGCTGGACATCTTTGGCCCGGGGTCGTGGGGACATGTTGGCGGCTTGTCAGCCTAGTCCCGGGGTCGTGGGTACGACCCTATAGTCGTCGGACAAGTCGGCGGCTGGCCAACCTAGACCCGGGGTCGTGGGGACGACCCTATTGTCGTCGGACATGACGGTGGCCGGCCAATCTAGTCCCGGGGTCGTGGGGACGACCCTATAGTCGTCGGACAAGACGGCGGCTGGACATCTTTGGCCCGGGGTCGTGGGGACGACCCTATAGTCGGCGGACATGTTGGCGGCTTGTCAGCCTAGTCCCAGGGTCGTGGGTACGACCCTATAGTCGTCGGACAAGTCGGCGGCGGGCCAACCTTGTCCCGGGGTCGTGGGGACGACCCTATAGTCGTCGGACATGTCGGCGGCTGGCCAACTTTGGCCCGGTGTCGTGGGGACGACTCTATAGTCGTCGGAAATGTCGGCGGCTGGCCAACCTGGACCCGGGGTCGTGGGGACGACCCTATTGTCGTCGGACATGACGGTGGCGGGCCAATCTAGTCTCGCGGTCGTGGGGACGACCCTATAATCGTCGGACATGACGGTGGCGGGCCAATCTAGTCCCGGGGTCGTGGGGACGACCCTATAGTCGTCGTCCATGTCGGCGGCTGGCCAACTTTAGCCCGTGGTTGTGGGGACGACCCTATAATCGTTGGACATGACGGTGGCGGGCCAATCTAGTCCCGGGGTCGTGGGGACGACCCTATAGTCGTCGGACATGTCGGCGGCTGGCCAACTTTGGCCCGGTGTCGTGGGGACGACTCTATAGTCGTCGGAAATGTCGGCGGCTGGCCAACCTGGACCCGGGGTCGTGGGGACGACCCTATAATCGTTGGACATGACGGTGGCGGGCCAATCTAGTCCCGGGGTCGTGGGGACGACCCTATAGTCGTCGGACAAGACGGCGGCTGGACATCATTGGCCCGGGGTCGTGGGGACGACCCTATAGTCTTCGGACATGTTGGCGGCTTGTCAGCCTAGTCCCAGGGTCGTGGGTACGACCCTATAGTCGTCGGACATGTCGGCGGCTGGCCAACTTTGGCCCGGTGTCGTGGGGACGACTCTATAGTCGTCGGAAATGTCGGCGGCTGGCCAACCTGGACCCGGGGTCGTGGGGACGACCCTATAATCGTTGGACATGACGGTGGCGGGCCAATCTAGTCCCGGGGTCGTGGGGACGACCCTATAGTCGTCGGACAAGACGGCGGCTGGACATCATTGGCCCGGGGTCGTGGGGACGACCCTATAGTCTTCGGACATGTTGGCGGCTTGTCAGCCTAGTCCCGGGGTCGTGGGGACGACCCTATAGTCGTTGGACAAGTCGGCGGCGGGCCAACCTTGTCCCGGGGTCGTGGGGACGACCCTATAGTCGTCGGACATGTCGGCGGCTGGCCAACTTTGGCCCGGTGTCGTGGGGACGACCCAATAGTGGTCGGACATGTCGGCGGCCGGCCAACCTAGTCCCGAGGTCGTGGGGACGACTCTATAGTCGTCGGACTTGACGGTGGCGGGCCAATCTAGTCCCGGGGTCGTGGGGACGACCCTATAGTCGTCGGACATGAGGGCGGCTGGACATCTTTGGCCCGGGGTCGTGGGGACGACCCTATAGTCGTCGGACATGTTGGCGGCTTGTCAGCCTAGTCCCGGGGTCGTGGGTACGACCCTATAGTCGTCGGACAAGTCGGCGGCTGGCCAACCTAGACCCGGGGTCGTGTGGACGACCCTATTGTCGTCGGACATGACGGTGGCGGGCCAATCTAGTCCCGGGGTCGTGGGGACGACCCTATAGTCGTCGAACAATTCGGTGGCGGGCCAAACTTGTCCCGGGGTCGTGGGGACGACCCTATAATCGTCGGACATGACGGTGGCGGGCCAATCTAGTCCCGGGGTCGTGGGGATGACCCTATAGTCGTCGGACATGTCGGCGGCTGGCCAACTTTGGCCCGGTGTCGTAGGGACGACACTATAGTCGTCGGAAATGTCGGCGGCTGGCCAACCTGGACCCGGGGTGTTGGGGACGACCGTATTGTCGTCGGACATGACGGTGGCGGGCCAATCTAGTCTCGGGGTCGTGGGGACGACCCTATAATCGTCCGACATGTCGACGGCTGGCCAACTTTGGCCCGTGGTTGTGGGGACGACCCTATAGTCGTCGGAAATGTCGGCGGCTGGCCAACCTGGACCCGGGGTCGTGGGGACGACCCTATAGTCGTCGGACTTGACGGTGGCGGGCCAATCTAGTCCCGGGGTCGTGGGGACGACCCTATAGTCGTCGAACAATTCGGCGGCGGGCCAAACTTGTCCCGGGGTCGTGGGGACGACCCTATAATCGTCGGACATGACGGTGGCGGGCCAATCTAGTCCCGGGGTCGTGGGGATGACCCTATAGTCGTCGGACATGTCGGCGGCTGGCCAACTTTGGCCCGGTGTCGTAGGGACGACACTATAGTCGTCGGAAATGTCGGCGGCTGGCCAACCTGGACCCGGGGTGTTGGGGACGACCCTATTGTCGTCGGACATGACGGTGGCGGGCCAATCTAGTCTCGGGGTCGTGGGGACGACCCTATAGTCGTCGGACATGTCGACGGCTGGCCAACTTTGGCCCGTGGTTGTGGGGACGACCCTATAGTCGTCGGAAATGTCGGCGGCTGGCCAACCTGGACCCGGGGTCGTGGGGACGACCCTATAGTCGTCGGACTTGACGGTGGCGGGCCAATCTAGTCCCGGGGTCGTGGGGACGACCCTATAGTCGTGGGACATGTCGGCGGCTGGCCAACTTTGGCCCGGTGTCGTAGGGACGACACTATAGTCGTCGGAAATGTCGGCGGCTGGCCAACCTGGACCCGGGGTGTTGGGGACGACCCTATTGTCGTCGGACATGACGGTGGCGGGCCAATCTAGTCTCGGGGTCGTGGGGACGACCCTATAGTCGTCGGACATGTCGACGGCTGGCCAACTTTGGCCCGTGGTTGTGGGGACGACCCTATAGTCGTCGGAAATGTCAGCGGCTGGCCAACTTTGGCCCGTGGTCGTGGGGACGATCCGATAGTCGTTGGACATGACGGTGCCGGGGCAATCGAGTCCCGGGGTCGTAGGTACGACCCTATAGTCGTCGGACATGTCGGGGATTGGCCACCTTTAGCGCGTGGTCGTGGGGACGACCCTATAGCCGTCGGATTTGACGGTGGCGGGCCAATCTAGTCCCTGGGTCGTGGGGACGACCCAACAGTCGTCGGACATTTCGGCGGCTTGCCAACTTTGGCCCGGTGTAGTGGGGACGCCTCTATAGTCGTCGAACATGTCGGCGGTTGGCCAACCTAGACCCGGGGTCGTAGGTACGACCCTATAGTCGTCGGACATGTCGGCGATTGGCCATTATTGGCCCGGGGCCGTGGGGACGACCCTATAGTCGTCGGACATGTCGGCAGCTGGCCAACTTTGGCCCGGGGTCGTGGGGACGACCCTATAGTCGTCGGACAAGACGGCGGCTGGACATCATTGGCCCGGGGTCGTGGGGACGACCCTATAGTCTTCGGACATGTTGGCGGCTTGTCAGCCTAGTCCCGGGGTCGTGGGGACGACCCTATAGTCGTTGGACAAGTCGGCGGCGGGCCAACCTTGTCCCGGGGTCGTGGGGACGACCCTATAGTCGTCGGACATGTCGGCGGCTGGCCAACTTTGGCCCGGTGTCGTGGGGACGACCCAATAGTGGTCGGACATGTCGGCGGCCGGCCAACCTAGTCCCGAGGTCGTGGGGACGACTCTATAGTCGTCGGACTTGACGGTGGCGGGCCAATCTAGTCCCGGGGTCGTGGGGACGACCTTACAGTCGTCGGACATTTCGGCGGCTTGCCAACTTTGGACCGGGGTCGTGGGGACGACCCTATAGTCGTCGGACTTGACGGTGGCGGGCCAATCTAGTCCCGAGGTCCTGGGGACGACCCAATAGTCGTCGGTCTTGACGGTGGCGGGCCAATGTAGTCCCGGGGTCGTGGGGACAACCCTAAAGCCGTCGGACATTTCAGCGGCTTGCCAACTTTGGCCCGGGGTCGTGGGGACTACCCTATAGTCGTCGGACAAGTCGGCGGCGGGCCAACCTTGTCCCGGGGTCGTGGGGATGACCCTATAGTCGTCGGACATGTCGGCGGCTGGCCAACTTTGGCCCGGTGTCGTAGGGACGACACTATAGTCGTCGAAAATGTCGGCGGCTGGCCAACCTGGACCCGGGGTGTTGGGGACGACCCTATTGTCGTCGGACATGACGGTGGCGGGCCAATCTAGTCTCGGGGTCGTGGGGACGACCCTATAGTCGTCGGACATGTCGGCGGCTGGCCAACTTTGGCCCGGGGTCGTGGGGACGACTCTATAGTCGTCGGAAATGTCGGCGGCTGGCCAACCTGGACTCGGGGTCGTGGGGACGACCCTATAGTCGTCGGACAAGACGGCGGCTGGACATCTTTGGCCCGGGGTCGTGGGGACGACCCTATAGTCGTCGGACATGTTGGCGGCTTGTCAGCCTAGTCCCGGGGTGGTGGGTACGACCCTATAGTCGTCGGACAAGTCGGCGGCTGGACATCTTTGGCCCGGGGTCGTGGGGACGACCCTATAGTCGTCGGACATGTTGGCGGCTTGTCAGCCTAGTCCCGGGGTGGTGGGTACGACCCTATAGTCGTCGGACAAGTCGGCGGCGGGCCAACTTTGTCCCGGGGTCGTGGGGACGACCCTATAGTCGTCGGACATGTCGGCAGCTGGCCAACTTTGGCCCGGGGTCGTGGGGACGACCCTATAGTCGTCGGACATGTCGGCGGCTGGCCAACTTTGGCCCGTGGTTGTGGGGACGACCCTATAGTCGTTGGACATGACGCTGGCGGGCCAATCTAGTCCCGGGGTCGTGGGGACGACCCTATAGTCGTCCGACATGTTGGCGATTGGCCAACATTGGCCCGGGGTCGTCGGGACGACCCTATAGTCGTCGGACATGTCGGCGGCTGGCCAACCTAGTCCCGGGGCCGTGGGGACGACCCTATAGTCGTCGGACATTTCGGCGGCTTGCCAACTTTGGCCCGGGGTCGTGGGGACGACCCTATAGTCGTCGGACATGTCGGCGGCTGGCCAACTTTGGCCCGTGGTTGTGGGGACGACCCTATAGTCGTTGGACATGACGGTGGCGGGCCAATCTAGTCCCGGGGTCGTGGGGACGACCCTTTAGTCGTCGGACAAGACGGCGGCTGGCCAACTTTGGCCCGGTGTCGTGAGACGACTCTATAGTCGTCGGAAATGTCGGCGGCTGGCCAACCTGGACCCGGGGTCGTGGGGACGACCCTATAGTCGTCGGACTTGACGGTGGCGGGCCAATCTAGTCCCGGGGTCGTGGGGACGACCCTATAGTCGTCGGACAAGACGGCGGCTGGACATCTTTGGCCCGGGGTCGTGGGGACATGTTGGCGGCTTGTCAGCCTAGTCCCGGGGTCGTGGGTACGACCCTATAGTCGTCGGACAAGTCGGCGGCTGGCCAACCTAGACCCGGGGTCGTGGGGACGACCCTATTGTCGTCGGACATGACGGTGGCCGGCCAATCTAGTCCCGGGGTCGTGGGGACGACCCTATAGTCGTCGGACAAGACGGCGGCTGGACATCTTTGGCCCGGGGTCGTGGGGACGACCCTATAGTCGGCGGACATGTTGGCGGCTTGTCAGCCTAGTCCCAGGGTCGTGGGTACGACCCTATAGTCGTCGGACAAGTCGGCGGCGGGCCAACCTTGTCCCGGGGTCGTGGGGACGACCCTATAGTCGTCGGACATGTCGGCGGCTGGCCAACTTTGGCCCGGTGTCGTGGGGACGACTCTATAGTCGTCGGAAATGTCGGCGGCTGGCCAACCTGGACCCGGGGTCGTGGGGACGATCCTATTGTCGTCGGACATGACGGTGGCGGGCCAATCTAGTCTCGCGGTCGTGGGGACGACCCTATAATCGTCGGACATGACGGTGGCGGGCCAATCTAGTCCCGGGGTCGTGGGGACGACCCTATAGTCGTCGTCCATGTCGGCGGCTGGCCAACTTTGGCCCGGTGTCGTGGGACGACTCTATAGTCGTCGGAAATGTCGGCGGCTGGCCAACCTGGACCCGGGGTCGTGGGGACGACCCTATAGTCGTCGGACTTGACGGTGGCGGGCCAATCTAGTCCCGGGGTCGTGGGGACGACCCTATAGTCGTCGGACAAGACGGCGGCTGGACATCTTTGGCCCGGGGTCGTGGGGACATGTTGGCGGCTTGTCAGCCTAGTCCCGGGGTCGTGGGTACGACCCTATAGTCGTCGGACAAGTCGGCGGCTGGCCAACCTAGACCCGGGGTCGTGGGGACGACCCTATTGTCGTCGGACATGACGGTGGCCGGCCAATCTAGTCCCGGGGTCGTGGGGACGACCCTATAGTCGTCGGACAAGACGGCGGCTGGACATCTTTGGCCCGGGGTCGTGGGGACGACCCAATAGTGGTCGGACATGTCGGCGGCCGGCCAACCTAGTCCCGAGGTCGTGGGGACGACTCTATAGTCGTCGGACTTGACGGTGGCGGGCCAATCTAGTCCCGGGGTCGTGGGGACGACCTTACAGTCGTCGGACATTTCGGCGGCTTGCCAACTTTGGACCGGGGTCGTGGGGACGACCCTATAGTCGTCGGACTTGACGGTGGCGGGCCAATCTAGTCCCGAGGTCCTGGGGACGACCCAATAGTCGTCGGTCTTGACGGTGGCGGGCCAATGTAGTCCCGGGGTCGTGGGGACAACCCTAAAGCCGTCGGACATTTCAGCGGCTTGCCAACTTTGGCCCGGGGTCGTGGGGACTACCCTATAGTCGTCGGACAAGTCGGCGGCGGGCCAACCTTGTCCCGGGGTCGTGGGGATGACCCTATAGTCGTCGGACATGTCGGCGGCTGGCCAACTTTGGCCCGGTGTCGTAGGGACGACACTATAGTCGTCGAAAATGTCGGCGGCTGGCCAACCTGGACCCGGGGTGTTGGGGACGACCCTATTGTCGTCGGACATGACGGTGGCGGGCCAATCTAGTCTCGGGGTCGTGGGGACGACCCTATAGTCGTCGGACATGTCGGCGGCTGGCCAACTTTGGCCCGGGGTCGTGGGGACGACTCTATAGTCGTCGGAAATGTCGGCGGCTGGCCAACCTGGACTCGGGGTCGTGGGGACGACCCTATAGTCGTCGGACAAGACGGCGGCTGGACATCTTTGGCCCGGGGTCGTGGGGACGACCCTATAGTCGTCGGACATGTTGGCGGCTTGTCAGCCTAGTCCCGGGGTGGTGGGTACGACCCTATAGTCGTCGGACAAGTCGGCGGCTGGACATCTTTGGCCCGGGGTCGTGGGGACGACCCTATAGTCGTCGGACATGTTGGCGGCTTGTCAGCCTAGTCCCGGGGTGGTGGGTACGACCCTATAGTCGTCGGACAAGTCGGCGGCGGGCCAACTTTGTCCCGGGGTAGTGGGGACGACCCTATAGTCGTCGGACATGTCGGCAGCTGGCCAACTTTGGCCCGGGGTCGTGGGGACGACCCTATAGTCGTCGGACATGTCGGCGGCTGGCCAACTTTGGCCCGTGGTTGTGGGGACGACCCTATAGTCGTTGGACATGACGCTGGCGGGCCAATCTAGTCCCGGGGTCGTGGGGACGACCCTATAGTCGTCCGACATGTTGGCGATTGGCCAACATTGGCCCGGGGTCGTCGGGACGACCCTATAGTCGTCGGACATGTCGGCGGCTGGCCAACCTAGTCCCGGGGCCGTGGGGACGACCCTATAGTCGTCGGACATTTCGGCGGCTTGCCAACTTTGGCCCGGTGTCGTGAGACGACTCTATAGTCGTCGGAAATGTCGGCGGCTGGCCAACCTGGACCCGGGGTCGTGGGGACGACCCTATAGTCGTCGGACTTGACGGTGGCGGGCCAATCTAGTCCCGGGGTCGTGGGGACGACCCTATAGTCGTCGGACAAGACGGCGGCTGGACATCTTTGGCCCGGGGTCGTGGGGACATGTTGGCGGCTTGTCAGCCTAGTCCCGGGGTCGTGGGTACGACCCTATAGTCGTCGGACAAGTCGGCGGCTGGCCAACCTAGACCCGGGGTCGTGGGGACGACCCTATTGTCGTCGGACATGACGGTGGCCGGCCAATCTAGTCCCGGGGTCGTGGGGACGACCCTATAGTCGTCGGACAAGACGGCGGCTGGACATCTTTGGCCCGGGGTCGTGGGGACGACCCTATAGTCGGCGGACATGTTGGCGGCTTGTCAGCCTAGTCCCAGGGTCGTGGGTACGACCCTATAGTCGTCGGACAAGTCGGCGGCGGGCCAACCTTGTCCCGGGGTCGTGGGGACGACCCTATAGTCGTCGGACATGTCGGCGGCTGGCCAACTTTGGCCCGGTGTCGTGGGGACGACTCTATAGTCGTCGGAAATGTCGGCGGCTGGCCAACCTGGACCCGGGGTCGTGGGGACGATCCTATTGTCGTCGGACATGACGGTGGCGGGCCAATCTAGTCTCGCGGTCGTGGGGACGACCCTATAATCGTCGGACATGACGGTGGCGGGCCAATCTAGTCCCGGGGTCGTGGGGACGACCCTATAGTCGTCGTCCATGTCGGCGGCTGGCCAACTTTGGCCCGGTGTCGTGGGACGACTCTATAGTCGTCGGAAATGTCGGCGGCTGGCCAACCTGGACCCGGGGTCGTGGGGACGACCCTATAGTCGTCGGACTTGACGGTGGCGGGCCAATCTAGTCCCGGGGTCGTGGGGACGACCCTATAGTCGTCGGACAAGACGGCGGCTGGACATCTTTGGCCCGGGGTCGTGGGGACATGTTGGCGGCTTGTCAGCCTAGTCCCGGGGTCGTGGGTACGACCCTATAGTCGTCGGACAAGTCGGCGGCTGGCCAACCTAGACCCGGGGTCGTGGGGACGACCCTATTGTCGTCGGACATGACGGTGGCCGGCCAATCTAGTCCCGGGGTCGTGGGGACGACCCTATAGTCGTCGGACAAGACGGCGGCTGGACATCTTTGGCCCGGGGTCGTGGGGACGACCCAATAGTGGTCGGACATGTCGGCGGCCGGCCAACCTAGTCCCGAGGTCGTGGGGACGACTCTATAGTCGTCGGACTTGACGGTGGCGGGCCAATCTAGTCCCGGGGTCGTGGGGACGACCTTACAGTCGTCGGACATTTCGGCGGCTTGCCAACTTTGGACCGGGGTCGTGGGGACGACCCTATAGTCGTCGGACTTGACGGTGGCGGGCCAATCTAGTCCCGAGGTCCTGGGGACGACCCAATAGTCGTCGGTCTTGACGGTGGCGGGCCAATGTAGTCCCGGGGTCGTGGGGACAACCCTAAAGCCGTCGGACATTTCAGCGGCTTGCCAACTTTGGCCCGGGGTCGTGGGGACTACCCTATAGTCGTCGGACAAGTCGGCGGCGGGCCAACCTTGTCCCGGGGTCGTGGGGATGACCCTATAGTCGTCGGACATGTCGGCGGCTGGCCAACTTTGGCCCGGTGTCGTAGGGACGACACTATAGTCGTCGAAAATGTCGGCGGCTGGCCAACCTGGACCCGGGGTGTTGGGGACGACCCTATTGTCGTCGGACATGACGGTGGCGGGCTAATCTAGTCTCGGGGTCGTGGGGACGACCCTATAGTCGTCGGACATGTCGGCGGCTGGCCAACTTTGGCCCGGGGTCGTGGGGACGACTCTATAGTCGTCGGAAATGTCGGCGGCTGGCCAACCTGGACTCGGGGTCGTGGGGACGACCCTATAGTCGTCGGACAAGACGGCGGCTGGACATCTTTGGCCCGGGGTCGTGGGGACGACCCTATAGTCGTCGGACATGTTGGCGGCTTGTCAGCCTAGTCCCGGGGTGGTGGGTACGACCCTATAGTCGTCGGACAAGTCGGCGGCTGGACATCTTTGGCCCGGGGTCGTGGGGACGACCCTATAGTCGTCGGACATGTTGGCGGCTTGTCAGCCTAGTCCCGGGGTGGTGGGTACGACCCTATAGTCGTCGGACAAGTCGGCGGCGGGCCAACTTTGTCCCGGGGTCGTGGGGACGACCCTATAGTCGTCGGACATGTCGGCAGCTGGCCAACTTTGGCCCGGGGTCGTGGGGACGACCCTATAGTCGTCGGACATGTCGGCGGCTGGCCAACTTTGGCCCGTGGTTGTGGGGACGACCCTATAGTCGTTGGACATGACGCTGGCGGGCCAATCTAGTCCCGGGGTCGTGGGGACGACCCTATAGTCGTCCGACATGTTGGCGATTGGCCAACATTGGCCCGGGGTCGTCGGGACGACCCTATAGTCGTCGGACATGTCGGCGGCTGGCCAACCTAGTCCCGGGGCCGTGGGGACGACCCTATAGTCGTCGGACATTTCGGCGGCTTGCCAACTTTGGCCCGGGGTCGTGGGGACGACCCTATAGTCGTCGGACATGTCGGCGGCTGGCCAACTTTGGCCCGTGGTTGTGGGGACGACCCTATAGTCGTTGGACATGACGGTGGCGGGCCAATCTAGTCCCGGGGTCGTGGGGACGACCCTTTAGTCGTCGGACAAGACGGCGGCTGGCCAACTTTGGCCCGGTGTCGTGAGACGACTCTATAGTCGTCGGAAATGTCGGCGGCTGGCCAACCTGGACCCGGGGTCGTGGGGACGACCCTATAGTCGTCGGACTTGACGGTGGCGGGCCAATCTAGTCCCGGGGTCGTGGGGACGACCCTATAGTCGTCGGACAAGACGGCGGCTGGACATCTTTGGCCCGGGGTCGTGGGGACATGTTGGCGGCTTGTCAGCCTAGTCCCGGGGTCGTGGGTACGACCCTATAGTCGTCGGACAAGTCGGCGGCTGGCCAACCTAGACCCGGGGTCGTGGGGACGACCCTATTGTCGTCGGACATGACGGTGGCCGGCCAATCTAGTCCCGGGGTCGTGGGGACGACCCTATAGTCGTCGGACAAGACGGCGGCTGGACATCTTTGGCCCGGGGTCGTGGGGACGACCCTATAGTCGGCGGACATGTTGGCGGCTTGTCAGCCTAGTCCCAGGGTCGTGGGTACGACCCTATAGTCGTCGGACAAGTCGGCGGCGGGCCAACCTTGTCCCGGGGTCGTGGGGACGACCCTATAGTCGTCGGACATGTCGGCGGCTGGCCAACTTTGGCCCGGTGTCGTGGGGACGACTCTATAGTCGTCGGAAATGTCGGCGGCTGGCCAACCTGGACCCGGGGTCGTGGGGACGATCCTATTGTCGTCGGACATGACGGTGGCGGGCCAATCTAGTCTCGCGGTCGTGGGGACGACCCTATAATCGTCGGACATGACGGTGGCGGGCCAATCTAGTCCCGGGGTCGTGGGGACGACCCTATAGTCGTCGTCCATGTCGGCGGCTGGCCAACTTTGGCCCGGTGTCGTGGGACGACTCTATAGTCGTCGGAAATGTCGGCGGCTGGCCAACCTGGACCCGGGGTCGTGGGGACGACCCTATAGTCGTCGGACTTGACGGTGGCGGGCCAATCTAGTCCCGGGGTCGTGGGGACGACCCTATAGTCGTCGGACAAGACGGCGGCTGGACATCTTTGGCCCGGGGTCGTGGGGACATGTTGGCGGCTTGTCAGCCTAGTCCCGGGGTCGTGGGTACGACCCTATAGTCGTCGGACAAGTCGGCGGCTGGCCAACCTAGACCCGGGGTCGTGGCGACGACCCTATTGTCGTCGGACATGACGGTGGCCGGCCAATCTAGTCCCGGGGTCGTGGGGACGACCCTATAGTCGTCGGACAAGACGGCGGCTGGACATCTTTGGCCCGGGGTCGTGGGGACGACCCAATAGTGGTCGGACATGTCGGCGGCCGGCCAACCTAGTCCCGAGGTCGTGGGGACGACTCTATAGTCGTCGGACTTGACGGTGGCGGGCCAATCTAGTCCCGGGGTCGTGGGGACGACCTTACAGTCGTCGGACATTTCGGCGGCTTGCCAACTTTGGACCGGGGTCGTGGGGACGACCCTATAGTCGTCGGACTTGACGGTGGCGGGCCAATCTAGTCCCGAGGTCCTGGGGACGACCCAATAGTCGTCGGTCTTGACGGTGGCGGGCCAATGTAGTCCCGGGGTCGTGGGGACAACCCTAAAGCCGTCGGACATTTCAGCGGCTTGCCAACTTTGGCCCGGGGTCGTGGGGACGACTCTATAGTCGTCGGAAATGTCGGCGGCTGGCCAACCTGGACTCGGGGTCGTGGGGACGACCCTATAGTCGTCGGACAAGACGGCGGCTGGACATCTTTGGCCCGGGGTCGTGGGGACGACCCTATAGTCGTCGGACATGTTGGCGGCTTGTCAGCCTAGTCCCGGGGTGGTGGGTACGACCCTATAGTCGTCGGACAAGTCGGCGGCTGGACATCTTTGGCCCGGGGTCGTGGGGACGACCCTATAGTCGTCGGACATGTTGGCGGCTTGTCAGCCTAGTCCCGGGGTGGTGGGTACGACCCTATAGTCGTCGGACAAGTCGGCGGCGGGCCAACTTTGTCCCGGGGTCGTGGGGACGACCCTATAGTCGTCGGACATGTCGGCAGCTGGCCAACTTTGGCCCGGGGTCGTGGGGACGACCCTATAGTCGTCGGACATGTCGGCGGCTGGCCAACTTTGGCCCGTGGTTGTGGGGACGACCCTATAGTCGTTGGACATGACGCTGGCGGGCCAATCTAGTCCCGGGGTCGTGGGGACGACCCTATAGTCGTCCGACATGTTGGCGATTGGCCAACATTGGCCCGGGGTCGTCGGGACGACCCTATAGTCGTCGGACATGTCGGCGGCTGGCCAACCTAGTCCCGGGGCCGTGGGGACGACCCTATAGTCGTCGGACATTTCGGCGGCTTGCCAACTTTGGCCCGGGGTCGTGGGGACGACCCTATAGTCGTCGGACATGTCGGCGGCTGGCCAACTTTGGCCCGTGGTTGTGGGGACGACCCTATAGTCGTTGGACATGGCGGTGGCGGGCCAATCTAGTCCCGGGGTCGTGGGGACGACCCTTTAGTCGTCGGACAAGACGGCGGCTGGCCAACTTTGGCCCGGTGTCGTGAGACGACTCTATAGTCGTCGGAAATGTCGGCGGCTGGCCAACCTGGACCCGGGGTCGTGGGGACGACCCTATAGTCGTCGGACTTGACGGTGGCGGGCCAATCTAGTCCCGGGGTCGTGGGGACGACCCTATAGTCGTCGGACAAGACGGCGGCTGGACATCTTTGGCCCGGGGTCGTGGGGACATGTTGGCGGCTTGTCAGCCTAGTCCCGGGGTCGTGGGTACGGCCCTATAGTCGTCGGACAAGTCGGCGGCTGGCCAACCTAGACCCGGGGTCGTGGGGACGACCCTATTGTCGTCGGACATGACGGTGGCCGGCCAATCTAGTCCCGGGGTCGTGGGGACGACCCTATAGTCGTCGGACAAGACGGCGGCTGGACATCTTTGGCCCGGGGTCGTGGGGACGACCCTATAGTCGGCGGACATGTTGGCGGCTTGTCAGCCTAGTCCCAGGGTCGTGGGTACGACCCTATAGTCGTCGGACAAGTCGGCGGCGGGCCAACCTTGTCCCGGGGTCGTGGGGACGACCCTATAGTCGTCGGACATGTCGGCGGCTGGCCAACTTTGGCCCGGTGTCGTGGGGACGACTCTATAGTCGTCGGAAATGTCGGCGGCTGGCCAACCTGGACCCGGGGTCGTGGGGACGATCCTATTGTCGTCGGACATGACGGTGGCGGGCCAATCTAGTCTCGCGGTCGTGGGGACGACCCTATAATCGTCGGACATGACGGTGGCGGGCCAATCTAGTCCCGGGGTCGTGGGGACGACCCTATAGTCGTCGTCCATGTCGGCGGCTGGCCAACTTTGGCCCGGTGTCGTGGGACGACTCTATAGTCGTCGGAAATGTCGGCGGCTGGCCAACCTGGACCCGGGGTCGTGGGGACGACCCTATAGTCGTCGGACTTGACGGTGGCGGGCCAATCTAGTCCCGGGGTCGTGGGGACGACCCTATAGTCGTCGGACAAGACGGCGGCTGGACATCTTTGGCCCGGGGTCGTGGGGACATGTTGGCGGCTTGTCAGCCTAGTCCCGGGGTCGTGGGTACGACCCTATAGTCGTCGGACAAGTCGGCGGCTGGCCAACCTAGACCCGGGGTCGTGGGGACGACCCTATTGTCGTCGGACATGACGGTGGCCGGCCAATCTAGTCCCGGGGTCGTGGGGACGACCCTATAGTCGTCGGACAAGACGGCGGCTGGACATCTTTGGCCCGGGGTCGTGGGGACGACCCAATAGTGGTCGGACATGTCGGCGGCCGGCCAACCTAGTCCCGAGGTCGTGGGGACGACTCTATAGTCGTCGGACTTGACGGTGGCGGGCCAATCTAGTCCCGGGGTCGTGGGGACGACCTTACAGTCGTCGGACATTTCGGCGGCTTGCCAACTTTGGACCGGGGTCGTGGGGACGACCCTATAGTCGTCGGACTTGACGGTGGCGGGCCAATCTAGTCCCGAGGTCCTGGGGACGACCCAATAGTCGTCGGTCTTGACGGTGGCGGGCCAATGTAGTCCCGGGGTCGTGGGGACAACCCTAAAGCCGTCGGACATTTCAGCGGCTTGCCAACTTTGGCCCGGGGTCGTGGGGACTACCCTATAGTCGTCGGACAAGTCGGTGGCGGGCCAACCTTGTCCCGGGGTCGTGGGGATGACCCTATAGTCGTCGGACATGTCGGCGGCTGGCCAACTTTGGCCCGGTGTCGTAGGGACGACACTATAGTCGTCGAAAATGTCGGCGGCTGGCCAACCTGGACCCGGGGTGTTGGGGACGACCCTATTGTCGTCGGACATGACGGTGGCGGGCCAATCTAGTCTCGGGGTCGTGGGGACGACCCTATAGTCGTCGGACATGTCGGCGGCTGGCCAACTTTGGCCCGGGGTCGTGGGGACGACTCTATAGTCGTCGGAAATGTCGGCGGCTGGCCAACCTGGACTCGGGGTCGTGGGGACGACCCTATAGTCGTCGGACAAGACGGCGGCTGGACATCTTTGGCCCGGGGTCGTGGGGACGACCCTATAGTCGTCGGACATGTTGGCGGCTTGTCAGCCTAGTCCCGGGGTGGTGGGTACGACCCTATAGTCGTCGGACAAGTCGGCGGCTGGACATCTTTGGCCCGGGGTCGTGGGGACGACCCTATAGTCGTCGGACATGTTGGCGGCTTGTCAGCCTAGTCCCGGGGTGGTGGGTACGACCCTATAGTCGTCGGACAAGTCGGCGGCGGGCCAACTTTGTCCCGGGGTCGTGGGGACGACCCTATAGTCGTCGGACATGTCGGCGGGTGGACAACCTAGTCCCGAGGTCGTGGGGACGACCCTATAGTCGTCGGACAAGACGGCGGCTGGACATCTTTGGCCCGGGGTCGTGGGGACATGTCGGCGGCTGGCCAACTTTGGCCCGGTGTCGTGGGGACGACCCAATAGTCGTCGGACATGTCGGCGGCTGGCCAACCTAGACCCGGGGTCGTGGGGACGACCCTATAGTCGTCGGACATGTCGGCGGGTGGACAACCTAGTCCCGAGGTCGTGGGGACGACCCTATAGTCGTCGGACAAGACGGCGGCTGGACATCTTTGGCCCGGGGTCGTGGGGACGACCCTATAGTCGGCGGACATGTTGGCGGCTTGTCAGCCTAGTCCCAGGGTCGTGGGTACGACCCTATAGTCGTCGGACAAGTCGGCGGCGGGCCAACCTTGTCCCGGGGTCGTGGGGACGACCCTATAGTCGTCGGACATGTCGGCGGCTGGCCAACTTTGGCCCGGTGTCGTGGGGACGACCCTATAGTCGGCGGACATGTTGGCGGCTTGTCAGCCTAGTCCCAGGGTCGTGGGTACGACCCTATAGTCGTCGGAAATGTCGGCGGCTGGCCAACCTGGACCCGGGGTCGTGGGGACGACCCTATTGTCGTCGGACATGACGGTGGCGGGCCAATCTAGTCTCGCGGTCGTGGGGACGACCCTATAATCGTCGGACATGACGGTGGCGGGCCAATCTAGTCCCGGGGTCGTGGGGACGACCCTATAGTCGTCGTCCATGTCGGCGGCTGGCCAACTTTAGCCCGTGGTTGTGGGGACGACCCTATAATCGTTGGACATGACGGTGGCGGGCCAATCTAGTCCCGTGGTTGTGGGGACGACCCTATAGTCGTTGGACATGACGCTGGCGGGCCAATCTAGTCCCGGGGTCGTGGGGACGACCCTATAGTCGTCGGACAAGACGGCGGCTGGACATCTTTGGCCCGGGGTCGTGGGGACGACCCTATAGTCGGCGGACATGTTGGCGGCTTGTCAGCCTAGTCCCAGGGTCGTGGGTACGACCCTATAGTCGTCGGACAAGACGGCGGCTGGACATCTTTGGCCCGGGGTCGTGGGGACATGTTGGCGGCTTGTCAGCCTAGTCCCGGGGTCGTGGGTACGACCCTATAGTCGTCGGACAAGTCGGCGGCTGGACATCTTTGGCCCGGGGTCGTGGGGACATGTTGGCGGCTTGTCAGCCTAGTCCCGGGGTCGTGGGTACGACCCTATTGTCGTCGGACATGACGGTGGCCGGCCAATCTAGTCCCGGGGTCGTGGGGACGACCCTATAGTCGTCGGACAAGACGGCGGCTGGACATCTTTGGCCCGGGGTCGTGGGGACGACCCTATAGTCGGCGGACATGTTGGCGGCTTGTCAGCCTAGTCCCAGGGTCGTGGGTACGACCCTATAGTCGTCGGAAATGTCGGCGGCTGGCCAACCTGGACCCGGGGTCGTGGGGACGACCCTATTGTCGTCGGACATGACGGTGGCGGGCCAATCTAGTCTCGCGGTCGTGGGGACGACCCTATAATCGTCGGACATGACGGTGGCGGGCCAATCTAGTCCCGGGGTCGTGGGGACGACCCTATAGTCGTCGTCCATGTCGGCGGCTGGCCAACTTTAGCCCGTGGTTGTGGGGACGACCCTATAATCGTTGGACATGACGGTGGCGGGCCAATCTAGTCCCGTGGTTGTGGGGACGACCCTATAGTCGTTGGACATGACGCTGGCGGGCCAATCTAGTCCCGGGGTCGTGGGGACGACCCTATAGTCGTCGGACAAGACGGCGGCTGGACATCTTTGGCCCGGGGTCGTGGGGACGACCCTATAGTCGGCGGACATGTTGGCGGCTTGTCAGCCTAGTCCCAGGGTCGTGGGTACGACCCTATAGTCGTCGGACAAGTCGGCGGCGGGCCAACCTTGTCCCGGGGTCGTGGGGACGACCCTATAGTCGTCGGACATGTCGGCGGCTGGCCAACTTTGGCCCGGTGTCGTGGGGACGACTCTATAGTCGTCGGAAATGTCGGCGGCTGGCCAACCTGGACCCGGGGTCGTGAGGACGACCCTATTGTCGTCGGACATGACGGTGGCGGGCCAATCTAGTCTCGCGGTCGTGGGGACGACCCTATAATCGTCGGACATGACGGTGGCGGGCCAATCTAGTCCCGGGGTCGTGGGGACGACCCTATAGTCGTCGTCCATGTCGGCGGCTGGCCAACTTTAGCCCGTGGTTGTGGGGACGACCCTATAATCGTTGGACATGACGGTGGCGGGCCAATCTAGTCCCGGGGTCGTGGGGACGACCCTATAGTCGTCGGACAAGACGGCGGCTGGACATCATTGGCCCGGGGTCGTGGGGACGACCCTATAGTCTTCGGACATGTTGGCGGCTTGTCAGCCTAGTCCCGGGGTCGTGGGGACGACCCTATAGTCGTCGGACTTGACGGTGGCGGGCCAATCTAGTCCCGGGGTCGTGGGGACGACCCTATAGTCGTCGGACATGTCGGCGGCTGGCCAACTTTGGCCCGGTGTCGTGGGGACGACCCTATAGTCGTCGGACAAGTCGGCGGCGGGCCAACTTTGTCCCGGGGTCGTGGGGACGACCCTATAGTCGTCGGACATGTCGGCGGCTGGCCAACCTAGTCCCGAGGTCGTCGGACATGTCGGCGGCTGGCCAACAGTAGTAAGGCTAGGAGAGTTCCAACGCAGGTCCTCTGAGGGGAGCGCGGGGGCGGGGGGAAGTGATGGCGCGCGGGGGAGTGCGGTGCAGGGAAACATTGGCGCGGGGGGAGCGGTGAGTGGAAGACCGGTTGCGCGCGCATGAGCCGCGGAGTGGGGGAAGCCGAAATCGTGGAGGGGATCAGTCAGGATCGAACCGTCGCGGAGACCTCTCCAGACTGGACCCACCGCTGGAAAGTTGTTTTTAGGGGGGAATGACCCCCGAAAAATTTTCCGACTTAACCGATGAAGCGGACGACCCCACAGAAATTTTTTTTCCCCCAAATATTGTTTCTAAGTAGCAAACAAATATACATCATGCACCAACGAAATATGATACTTTTTATATATATATATATATATATATATATATATATATATTTATATATATTTATATATATCGTCTAATCTTAAAATTATGTGAAGGGGAAAGAAGGAGGATGGATGATGTGAAAATAAATTTTCCGCAGCGTATCGCGCGATTACGCGTAATTTGACTCCTCTGAAGCAGTCGTGTAGGATGATGTCATTTGGTAGCGCTAAGAACGAAATAAAATTATGAGGCGTCAGCAAGAATTCAGAAACGTCGAATCTTAGAATTAGGTGGCGAGATAAGGAGGCGGAAGACGGGTAAATAAAATTGAGAAATAATATATGGTTAAGAAATTTTATTTAAAATTAAAAGAATATAACTTATCATTTTTCCTACGAGCATCAGCTAGAATATCGTTGATGGCACATGCTAACAGTTCGCAATCTATATGATAATCCTCACAGTAATGTTCACTATCACATATGATTTTAGCAGCATGACGCGCGTCTAACGTTTCGCAGGCAACATCGCTCTGCTGTAGCACGTTAACAAAAGTTTTAAATTTCGTCTGCACATCTCTTACATTTTGATACAGCCGCAAATATACATAGCTTACACATGGCTCAAGATTTAATAAAAATGTTACTGTATCCGGTTTGAAATACAACGGCTTATCATGTAGCATCATCCTTACAATTGGAGAATTATAGATCTTACAAAAATCTATCGTTAATTTATCCATATGCATCGAAGGTGATCCAGGTAATCGCGAACGTTCTTCAATGGCTGTACGACTACTGCATAGCGCATGCCATGTACACCATGGTAACGTGAGATACATCCCACGATTGTCGCCGAGAACAATTTCTACATCGATCGTAGGTCCTACGCTGATTCCAATTTCCAAATATTTGCTGCCCATGAATGTTAATGCGTATCTTCTGACCATGATACGCGATGTTCGGCGCAGGCTAAGAGAGCAATCAAAGATATGAAATAGTTTGCACAAACATAAAAAAATTTAAGAATATGTAAGAATTAAGCCTTACCAAACAACTGTATCCTCCCCGCATTGAGCTACACCATCATCCTGCATGATCGGAACGTAATAATTCCTACGTCCGGCGTTTCCTTCGACACTAGTGCTGCACATTTTTTTTTTCAGAGTAGTATTTGTTCCGTCGAAAGTCACTGAGGCTACTGAGCGATTGATGGAATAGCGTCAGGGAGCCGACTTAAATAGCGGTGTGATTGCTTCCCCCACCACAACATTTTATTTTAAAACTTCCAACTTTTCCATAATGTTTTTCAATCTTAACGATGCAGCATATCGCACGATCATATGTAATTTGAGTCTCACCCTCAAGGATAAAAGTCTTGGCACGTGTTGAATGTAATATAATACTTTTGAAAGCGTCGAATCTTAGAATTAGGTGTCAGCAGAAACTGTGTCGTATGATTTTGCGCGCTAATTCGTCATAAGCGTGAATCATAGAAAGAATTATGCTGTATCAGCGGAGATTTGGGGGCATAAGTATGCGCTCCAAACTGCACAAAGCCTCAAATCGTTGCAACGTGTTGCGTGGAAAAGATATCACATTTACATTCCATTTACGATCATGGAAGAATTCGCGCAAGTAGAACGCCAATTGTTGGATCAATCCGAACGATTGATTTCGCGAGAAAAATACCTCGCGTGGGAAGAACGGTGCAACGAGTGTATAGAATCGTTGGAAGAACACAGCCGAGTGAAACGTCCTCGATTATCGATTGGGGTTCGACAATCATTGGTTGCTCGAATCGCGCGGCTCGAAGGACTAAAATATTCGCTGCGCGGACGTTTCGTGCTTGAAGGTGCCGGACATTCGAGCACAGGACTTTTGTGGCGCGAAATAGACACTGCGTTCGATAGCCGCGTATTAACTGGTGCAGTGCTAAATTCGAATTACATCGAGCCGCGCAATTTCCTCCAAGATGCAGCGACCATTGTGTTGGAGCATGTTCGGGGCGCTTTGAGGAAACATCGAAACCTCAAAGTGAACACTGTGTTTAACGGTGAATTTGTGGCGGGTGACAAGCATGCATGTAAAAGCATCAATACCCGAAACTGTGAACTCTTCCGCACATCCGATCTGCAGGAGTGGTACCAGCGATGCGTTATCGAACCCACCCTGGCATCGTTGGAAGAGTTCCAGGAACGCGACAGTGGATGGGCATTGACGAGAATCCTCAATCTGACTGTCAATGTTAACAAGTACAATCCGCTGCGCGCGGGGTGTCACTACAAGTTACCGAAGAAATTGTTGCTAAAAAATGCAACAATTAGTGTACAATCCACAGACAATGCATGTTTCGCGTGGGCAGTGGTCGCCGCTCTCCATCCTGCTGAACGAGACACCGCGCGCCAAAGTTCATACCCAGACTATGCTTCCGTGCTAAATCTCCAGGGTATTGAGTTTCCAATGTCCCTGGAGCAAATTGGGAAGTTTGAGCGGCAGAACGAAATCTCCATAAACGTGTACAGTTTCGAGGAGCGACTGGAGAAGGACACCGAGAGGATAACTGTTGCAGTCTTTCCGCTGCGTCTCGCCAGCCAAAAGAGGGATCGACACATCAACCTGCTCTACACACCGAATCAAGAGCACGGTGATGTAGGGCACTTTGTGCTGATCAAGAACTTGTCCCGACTGGTGAGCGCACAGCTGAACAGACACAATGGAAAGAAATTCATCTGCGACCGGTACGTATATAAACTTGTGTAATGTTGAAATGTCTCGCAATTTTTTTATGGTTTTGCAGATGCTTGCATTACTTTGGATCCGTCGATAAGTTGGAGGCCCATGCAGTGGACTGTGGGAATATGAATAACTGTGCCATTCTGCTGCCCAGCGAAGGCAACAATTTCCTTAGTTTCAAGAACCACTGCATGAAGGAGCGACATCCATTCGTGGTGTATGCAGATCTCGAGTGCATCATCGAGAAAACGGAAGACCGCATGAAGGGTGATGCGGATTCTAAATTACACGCGTACCAACACCACAAAGTGCATAGCATTGCATATTATATGCATTGTTCGTATGATACATCGCTATCGATGCATCGATGTCGCCGCGACGCGGATTGTATTTCATGGTTCGTCGACGAACTAAAAAATTTTTCAAATTTTGCCAAACCCATTCTAACCAATAATGCTTCTATGGAGAAGTTGACGAAAGACCAGTGGATAACATTTCGCAATGCAACAAATTGTCATATATGCGAAGAGCCATTCGAGGCTGATGATGTACGAGTTCGCGATCATTGTCATATATCCGGGCGGTTTAGAGGACCCGCACATTCGAAATGCAATTTAAAATATAAAAATGCGTTTTACATCCCCATAGTTTTTCATAATTTATCCGGCTATGATTCGCATTTCATTATCATGGAAATAGCTACCGCTTTCAAAGGTCACGTTGATGTATTACCAATAACTAAGGAAAAGTATATTTCTTTCACAAAAAATGTTGAAGATCCGGCTGAATCAGATTCACGAAATCATATTAAATTGCGATTTATCGATTCTTACAAATTTCTCAATACCAGTCTCGACAAATTAGCATCTTTTCTTAACACAGATCAATTAAAAATTTTACGATCTCAATTTGAAACATTATCCATTGAAGATTTCAATTTATTAACGCGAAAGGGTGTCTTTCCATATGAATACCTTGATTGCGCGAACAAGCTGCAGGACCCATGCTTACCACCGCGCGAGTCATTCTACAGTTCGTTAACGGGTGAGACTGTATCCGAAAGCGATTACGCGCATGCCGAGACTGTTTGGCAACGTTTCGGGATTAGAACCTTGGGCGAATACAGTGACTTGTATTTGAAAACAGATGTCTTGTTATTAGCAGATATTTTTGAAAATTTTCGCGAAAGTTGTATCAAGAGTTATGGATTAGATTCAGCGCATTATTATACATTACCTGGTTTCACGTGGGATGCTATGTTAAAACATACCAAAATTACATTCGAATTGCTCAGCGACGTTGATATGGTCATGTTTATCGAACGCGGTATACGCGGGGGTTTAAGTCAATGTTCCGGAAGATATGCACAAGCCAATAACAAGTACATGCCATCTTACGACGCATCGGAACAGTCATCGTACTTGATGTACTTTGACGTGAACAATTTGTATGGATGGGCAATGTGTCAGCCCCTGCCATACGCTAAATTTCAATGGGTCGAAGATGTTGCAAATTTTGATGTGTCTTCGATCGCTGTCGATTCGCCCACGGGATACATTCTCGAGGTAGATCTTGAATATCCGCAACGTCTGCACGATGCTCATGCAGATCTACCATTCTGTCCGACGCGTGCCAAACCACCTGGCAGCAGACAGGACAAGTTACTCGCGACATTATACGATAAGCAGCGTTACGTTATCCATTATCGCAACCTGCAGCAGTGCGCGCGTCACGGTCTTCGTATTACAAAGATACACCGCGTGCTTCAATTCGCTCAATCTCCCTGGCTCCGCGATTACATCGAACTAAATACACGGTTCAGAACAGGCGCGACAAACGATTTTGAGAAAAATTTATACAAATTGATGAACAACGCGGTATTTGGTAAAACTATGGAAAATGTACGAAATCACGTGGATGTAAAACTTTTGACGCATTGGGAAGGGCGATATGGTGCGGAGGCAATGATTGCGAAACCGAATTTCCACAGCAGAAGCGTATTTTCGGAAAATTTAATAGCTGTTGAATTGCGAAAAGTCGAGGTGAAATTCAACAAACCGATATACGTGGGTATGTGCATTCTGGACATATCGAAAATTTGTCTGTATGAATTTCACCATAATTACATGTCTCCACTGCTCGCTCAAAATTGTAAAATTCTGTATACCGACACTGACAGCCTCATTTATCACATTCAATGCGAAGATATCTACGAGACCATGAAACGCAATATCGATAGATTCGACACATCCGATTATCCCATCGACAATACATATAATATGCCGCGCCTAAATAAGAAGGTTCCAGGGTTGATGAAGGACGAAAATAATGGTGCGATAATGACCGAATTCGTAGGTCTTAGAGCGAAAATGTATGCACTTCGCGTAGACGGTAAAAAAGATACGAAAAAGGCGAAAGGCGTCAAGACCAACGTCATAGCCAGAACGATAACTTTCGACGACTACGCGGAGTGTTTGCAAAAGGAGATCGAAATGGTTCGCAGGCAATCATGCATACGGTCTAAATTGCACAAAGTGTACACCATTTCCGAATCCAAAATCGCTCTAAGTCCATACGACGACAAGCGGTATATCGTACCCGATTCGACCGACACTCTGCCCTGGGGACATTACAAAATTCCATTGTAAAAATATCGATGTAAAATAGAAAATTATTGTATTTATTGTATAATATAACATGCTTCACACATGTATGGAAATTATTATAAATAGTGGAATTATTGCATATGTATCATTGTGTGTGTGTGTATATATATATATATATTAACTGGATTATAAATGGTTGAAATAATGTGTAAAAAATAAATAAAAATTGTATGCACATTTACATATGTATATGTATATCATTGTATTTATTGAACCATGTATTATTATTTTACAATACATTATTTTTATTTATCCATGAATTGTGTGATTTATCGAACCCCAGCCACTTGACGTATACCTTATCCCCCTTCCTACGCAACACTTTTTCCACTAAATGTACATCAGGATCGGCGACGCGTTGCAGCTCATGTTCATAGAATCCTCCACCAACTGGTTTTCCACAGGAATCGACGAGCAGATACGTCGCAGGATTAGTTGCCTGTACTTTGTCTATCTTGAACACCTCCGTTGTCCAATTCGGCGTATAGCCTTTATCGAAGATGGTTTTAAATTTGCTCACGCGCACAAACTCGCCCAATTTGAATCTTGCTGGAGCAGCGATCTTTATGTTGTTGTATATGGTGGCTAGCAGCTTATCGGCGATCGCAGGAGTAACATCGCGAGGACACATTTTGATGGTTCTATGTTTTTGCGCGTTATACTCTGCAAGTAGACGCGGTAGAGCATCGGTCCATTTATAGGTTCCATTGAGCGTAAACATTTTCCACATATTGTTCTTCAAAGTTCGATTGAAACGTTCCACGACGGAGGCCTTCATCACCGAATATGTCGAATAATGATTAATGTCGTGTTTTGTCAAGAGTTTCTGCACATCGGCGTTGTAAAATTCTTTTCCTTGATCGGTTTGCAAATTTTTCGGATATCGATCTCTAAATATCTTTGCAAACGCTTTAGTCACCTCAGCGCCACTTTTAGTCTTGAGCGGTAACGCCCATGCATACTTGCTCAGCACATCGATGACTGTGAGTATGTAGTGGTGACCTTGGTTGAATCGCGAGTACGGACGCATTTCTACAACGTCAGCTTGCCACAGATCATCGTATCCATGCACTATGACGCGTCTCCGTGGGAAATGTCTTCGAGCTGGAGCATGCAATTCCTCAACAAGTTGTTGCTTCTTGTGGCTGTGGTTTTCTTCTTTACTCATGGATTTCGATAATGACAACATGTTTGATCGCAGAGGTGTCTTTGACACGAATGATGCGATAATTATCGTGTACATGCATTATGTGCTTCCCGTTGGTCCGAGGAAATTCTGAACAAGTTCGACCGTCTCGCATGATTCTCCTTCGCAGCGCTGCTGTGGAATAGAATTCGACGCCAGTGATATCTTTTGAACGCTGTTTTGCAACGTCAGCATATCTCTCTGAAACATGATCAGCTTTCTCTCTAATTCTTCCAGCTGCTCTCTCAAAAGTTTAATGCTCTTTTCCACGTATAGTTTATTGACGGCATCGGTGTCGACCACCGGCTGAGCTACGCGTCGTATCTTGCGTGATTTTGCATCAAAGTCAACACCAACCACGCAAAGAGCGTTATCTCGCATGTAATTTCGAAGCACACCGTTCCATTTGTAATAGTCCATTCTAGCTGCTCCACTCTTCTCGAGCGATACCCCAAATTTGTTGATCGGCATCTCGACGTATACAGTGCAAATCATCGATGCGCAGTTTAATTTATAATGAGGCCTACCTCGCGGAGTTCCTCGATAATCGATAGAATTTCGGGATCATGAGAGTTGTTACCCGCCTGACGCGACGCTTCCAGCAAACGCAATCGGTCCACCAGTTCGTTGGGATCGTCCCAGTGCACGTAATCTATCTTATTACCGTTTACCACCATGGCTCGCGGTGCAGTTAGACCTTTCCCTGTTTTATTGGTTGATGCGCGAGGGAGTAGCGGTGCAATTACATGTTTATACTTGTATCCCTTGTTGCTCAATATGGGCTTTTTAGCGATATGATCGCGTCTGTGGGCATTCGTCGCCAGCAGTATACTTTTGTATTTTTGTTTATCGGCATCGGTGTATGTGGTATCGTCGGGAATTCTCTTGAAAATCAGTTCGTAAAGACCGGGTGTTCCTCCATATCTTACACCATCTATGATTATATTGTCATCCTTGTCTATATCGAAAGCCTTATCCCCAAGCATCGTTCCGCTATTGCCGAAGTATACACCATACACATAGTCCATTGACGTATCCTTATCACTACTTAGGATTGCGCTCATGTATTTTTGCCCCAGCGGACCGAAATGGTTGCGAAACGTTTCTTGTCCCTCGGATGTTTGGAGTTGTTGTCTAACAGATGTTGCCAACGACTCATTGGGACTAGTTTCGAAAACGTCATCACCAATGGTTGAGAGCGATTGTACAAGAGGAAATGTATTTATTGGTGTAGAAGAAACCGAGGAATCGTTTGACGTGACATTCTGTCGTTTCCGCTTCGATTGAACTGGTGTGGAGGTTACGAGTGAATATTCCGATGACATGTGTGGTTTCCTCTTTGCCCTGCATGGTGTGTTCCTATTCGGATGAGTTTTTGTTTTAGGCGTTAATGTTTCATTCTCTTCGATGTTTGTGCTCATCAGCGACGATTTGTCAACTTCTGCCGCAGCGGTATTTTCCATAATATGTTTTAAGGGTTCGACAATAGGTTTAAAGTATCTCTCCAACGCGATATCTTCCTCCATCTTGCCAGTCTTCAAAGCCAGATATTTCTTGCGAATGGATTCGCTGGTTTTTGCAATTTCCTTCACTATTCTCTCGCGATCCTTAATCTCCAGACTATCGATATCAATCATCGTTGTATCGCAGATGTTGCTTTCCCACCGACGTGTCGACGACAATTAACAATCTCATGGTATTGCAAACTCGTTAAATCCCTTTCTATAACGTCCATTGGACATCGTGCTATCCTTGTCTATTACCATGAAACCATACTCCCGTTGCCAACAATTACGACACAATGCGCAGAAATCCTCGTAGGACATATCAGTGTTTACGTGATCGTTGTACACATGTTTCAAGTTGGTACCATCCTGCTTAAACAGAATCAATAGATTCGCATTGTCGCGTATAAGATGTTTGGGAATCTTTGCATACGTTTGACAGAGATAGAAACAATCAACGTTCGAGTGACGCCCCATTGCAAAGTATTCTCGTATCGTATCTTGCTTGTCGCATGCCACGTCATCAAAGATAAAAATAGAATTCGGAAGCGATTCGCTCGGTGAGATGACATCACTGTTATTCGAAAACGTAAAGTAGCCAATTTCATCTATCGGAGTCAATAAATTCTCCAAATACTGATATTTCGGCTGCTGCAACGACTTGGAATACACGTACACGTTCTCGAAGCGGACGCCGTGTGGACTTTCCATCAAGCTCACCAACACGTTTGTCTTTCCACAATTTGATGGACCGCAAATCAGGCAGCGGATAGTGTTTGGCAACATGCTACCATGTCTGCGTCTTGTTTTCGGACACATCACTCGTGATTTATCGTCAAAATTTGTCACGCGTATAGTCACAGGTTGTCGCACGAATCGCATCCTCTCCGCGAACTGTGAAAAATGATTTTGCTACATCTAAGCGGCGATGCGCCCTATTTATAGGTCCGCGCCGAAGCAAAACAGCTCAGTATTCAAAATGCTTCTGATCCTGTCGGATAATTGCGATATTCGAGACCTAACCTCTGAGCAGTTTAAATATATACCAAAGATTATTCTACTGCGAGAGTTTGGCAGACACATTCATCAGTTGTGGGACAGACTCCCCGAGTATATAAAAGCCGATTCTGAGGTTCAGCAGTATCGTCGGTGTCTGGAACATTATAATCGCCCTTGGCAGCAAACGCATATCGACGGTCCAGCACCATTGATTAAAAACTGTGACGAATGTCGCCAACGAGAGTAAAGAAAGGTCGTGGTTTGTTAAATCGGGCGATAAACGCGCTACCTATCGAATTACATATCCCAGGATACCAGTTTTGCGGTCCAGGAACTCATCTGGCAAAACGATTGGCTAGAGGGGATCAAGGCATCAATCCGTTGGACGCAGCGTGTCGCGAACACGATATTGCATATTCGCGTAGCAACGACCTCGGTGAAAGGCACGCCGCAGATAACGTTCTCGCTGACAAAGCGCGAAAACGCATCGTTGCGCGAGACTCGACTCTGGGTGAAAGAGGTGCTGCCACAGCTGTTTGGGCAGCTATGAAGGCCAAGACGAAAATTGGAATGGGAATAAAAACAAAAACTCGCAAAAGGACTCCAAAGAAAGCATCACAAAAGCGGATTCTTCCTGTAGCAAAACGAGGTGGTATATTACCACTTCTCCCGCTGCTAGGTGTTCTCGGATCATTAGCTGGTGGAGCGGCGGGGATCGCCAAGGCGGTAAACGATAATAAGGCAGCGCAACATCAGCTGCAGGAAATGCAACGCCATAATCGTTCCATGGAAGGTCGTGGCCTTTATCTCACACCGTACAAGCGCGGACAGGGAATATCGAAACGAAAAAAAAAAACGCCGAAAAGAAAATAAAAATGCCTGTCGGCGTAACTACCGATGCGCAATTGGAGGAGTTGGCAAAACGTATGCATATTCCATTCTTTAGGGGTGTTTTCATGCGCAATGCACTACCTGTCGGAGGAGTACGTCGAAACGAGAGCGGTATCGTAAATTTGGACAATGTCGAGGGGTCGGGGACTCATTGGGTGGCATATGCGAAGAGAGGGTGTCGAGCTATATATTTCGACAGCTTTGGGAATCTTCGACCGCCTAGGGAATTGGTACAATATCTGGATAAAGATGCTGTGAAAATCGAATACAATCGAACGTCATATCAGAAGTACAATCAGAGCAATTGTGGACAACTCTGTCTACGCTTTCTACAAACGATCGGCCGCAAATTTAAGGATTGACTTCCCACCGCTATGATTCAGTACTAGTCGAGTCGTACAGCTCGGAATATGTCGTTAACATTCACTCTAACCGGCAAGAGTAGCACCCTCGCGGTGAGCTACTTTCCACCCATAGATTTGAGCGACGATGATTACGAACTTGGTTTAACAACCTTTGAAACTTATCATACAATACCGAACATCGACTGGAGCAACGATAAATTCTACTTCACCTCAAACTATGGCATCAAAAACAGCAGTGTTGACACCACTCCTGAAACTATTAGGATTCCACACGGCTCCTACGAACTAGACGCCATTGCCAAGTATTTGAGGCAGCGATTACTCGAGCGGTATCCTAAAAATCTCGATGACTCTGATGATGACAACGATGTGTATCCTATAGTGTTGCGTCCCAACAACAACACCATGAAAAGCGAGCTGTACTGCTCGTTCATCGTAGATTTTACGAAGCGCAATAACATTGGATCGCTACTGGGATTCTCGACGAATCGGGTATTAGAACCTGGACAATGGCACGAATCGGACGATCCAATTAATATCATAAATGTGAACATTATTCGCATAGAATGTAGCGTGACCGCTGGCGCGTACAACAATGGGAAGCGAGTACATACGATACATGAATTTTCTCCGAGAGTTCCACCAGGATATAAGATATCGGAAACGCCCGCGCAGATCATTTACCTTCCGATCACCGCACGGGTCATTACGGATCTAACGATACGCGTTGTGGATCAAGACGGACGGTTGCTCGATTTTCGAGGTGAAGAGATTACCATCAGACTGCACGTACGACGGCGTCAACGATAATACATGTGGTGTGAACGAATGAAATGCTTGTGTTGAACGACTTCAGAAACACGTTTCTTCCAAGTGAAATTGTTTGCAACAACAACAACAACAACAACAACAACAACAACACCTGCAACAGCTCTGATTACGCTAAAAAGAAGAGACTCAGTGCTGCGAACATTACATTTTTGAAATCATTGGGATTTATTGTACGCATATAAGTTGAAAAAATGGCCGACATTCTAAGCATTGGAGGGAAGCCGGCGTTTGATGATCGCATCGTCAAGCTCGAGACTCACACGTACAACCCATACGTCAACACAACGTTTGGATATAGTGATGAGATAAGAATACCTATACAGCAGCAGGATTTATATGCATTACCGTGTGAAAGTTTCCTCTACGTGGAGGGGAAATTGGTGATAAATAAGCCAAACGAAGCATCAACGACGACGTTGGGAAATAATTGCATGGCGTTCTTATTTGATGAGATTCGATACGAACTGAATGGCGTGGAGATTGACCGCAATAGAAACGTTGGAATAACTAGCACGCTTAAAAACTATGTATCGCTGACATCTGATGAAGACAAAAATATGGAGAATGCCGGATGGGGATTGAAACGACACGATGGACTGATAGTGAAAAATCATTTCAATTTTTGCATCCCACTCAAATATTTGTTGGGATTTTGCGAGGACTACAAACGCATGATTATTAATGCACGTCACGAATTGATTTTAATACGATCGCGCAACGATAACAATTCTCTAATAGGCTCACCGATGTTGGAACCAGAAATTGAATTACTTAAAGTTCAATGGCGAATGCCTCATGTGACGCTGAACGATGTTAATAAGCTATCGTTGCTGCATGCTTTGGAAAGTGGACAAAACCTGAGCATTAGTTTTCGCTCGTGGGATCTGTACGAGTATCCTCTCTTACAGAGCACAACCAAGCATTCGTGGGCCGTGAAGGCAGCTGCACAGCTGGAGAAGCCGCGATACGTTATCTTTGCTCTACAGACTGCTCGAAAGAATGTGATGACTGAAGATGTTACTAAGTTTAACAATTGCAAATTGACCAATGTAAAACTTTTTCTCAACTCGGATTTTTATCCATATGATGACTTGAACTTGGACTTTGACAAGAATAAGCACGCCATCTTGTTTCACATGTATACGCAATTCCATAAATCGTATTATGGACATAGTTGCAACGAGACGTTATTCACTGTGGCTGAATTTTTACAATTTGGTCCTCTCGTGGTGATTGATTGCTCGCGACAAAATGAGTCGATCAAGAATGGCACCGTGGACGTGCGCATAGAATTTGAGTGTAAAGAGAATGTACCCGCAAATACTACGGCCTACTGTTTGATTCTGCACGATCGGGTGGTTGAATACAATCCGCTAACAAACGTGGTGCGCAAAATAAATTAAATTGCCATACTACTTGCCCCGCCCTCTCCTGTGTCAAATTCGTACAACAATTTCATCGTAAAAATCGAGATGCTTTACGAGAAAGACTGCATTCTCTCATCTGTCTTGGAAGCGAGCAGACCTCTAAAATTGTATCGACAATGGTTGTACCAACATTTGTTGACCTGCAAGGATTCATCGTCGACGGAAGATTTGTTGTCAAGGAAGTGGCTGTCCTACGAAAGGGAACAATTCTCTCGCATTATATTTTTGGGAGTTCGACGCCGCAATATCTTCTTACAAAATCCGACAAATCAAGCATCCGATGGTTGGTGGCAAAACATCATGGACTACGGTGGGAAGATGGAGACGTTCCGTACAGTATGGCTAAACAGCTAATTTCGAAAGCTGTAGCTGATGCGATCGATGAAGAAGATGACGCATCCCATATCGTATACGTTAAAGGGTTGCAGAAACGTGACTGGCTTGCAGATTTCCTCGATGAAAATACAAGACCGGACGTGATCATCGAGACGCTTGATATTGACTATGAGAATATTAAATCTCTAAATAAGCTAAATGTAGTTAATACTCTGCGATGTAGTAGACACGCGAAGCATTGTGCCATGCAAAATGTATTTAAAATATTCAACTGGTGGTCTAAACACCAAAGAGAAATTCATAAATAAAATATGATCAATTTTTAATGCATAAATATTTTTTTCAACCTCCCCAACCTCCTATATGCGGTGTACGCTAGATTAAGACGATAGTTATAATTATGTAGAAGTAGTACGATTCACGTTCAGAGTTGTACGATTTACATTCAATACATCTTCAATAGATGTTCAATACCCGTTCGATTCACGTTCCGAGTTGTACGATTTACGTTCAATACCCGATCAAAGCCGTTCAATACCCATTCGATTCATGTTCAATACCCGTTCAAAGCCGTTCAATACCCGATCAAAGCCGTTCAATACCCGTTCGATTCACGTTCAAAGCCGTTCAATACCCGTTCAAAGCCGTTCAATACCCGATCAAAGCCGTTCAATACCCGTTCGATTCACGTTCAAAGCCGTTCAATACCCATTCAATACCCGTTCAAAACCGTTTAATACCCGTTCAAAGTCGTTCAATACCCGTTCAAAGCCGTTCAATACACGTTCAATACCCGTTCAAAGTCGTTCAATATACATTCAATAGATGTTCAAAGTGGTTCGATAGATGTTCAAAGTGGTTCGATAGATGTTTGACACACGTTCAGAGTGGTATGATCTAGTCGAAAAAATATTCTGGCGGCGGATCTGGTTTATAAAAATATTTGGGGGAAAAAATTTCTGGGGCTGGATCGAGTCTGAAAAAAGATTTTTCATACAAGACCCAGCCCCAGAAATTTTTTAAAGGGAGGGGACGACCCTCTGAAAATTTTCCACCGGTGGGTCAGGTCTGGCGAGGTCTCCGCGGCGGCTCGACCCGGACTGATCCCCTCCACGATTTCGGCTTCCCCCACTCCGCGGCTCGTGCGCGCGCAACCGGTCTTCCACTCCCCGCTCCCCCCGCGCCCATGTTTCCCTCCACCGCACTCCCCCGCGCGCCCTCACTTCCCCCCGCCCCCGCGCTCCCCTCAGAGGACCTGCGTTGGAACTCTCCTAGCCTTACTACTGCCAACTTTGGCCCGTGGTCGTGGGAACGATCCAATAGTCGTCGGACATGTCGGCGGCTGGCCAACTTTGGCCCGTGGTCGTGGGGACGACCCTATAGTCGTTGGACATGTCAGCGGCTGGCCAACTTTGGCCCGGTGTCGTGGGGACGACTCTATAGTCGTCGGACATGTCGGCGGCTGGCCAACCTAGACCCGGGGTTCGTGGGGACGACCCTATTGTCGTCGGACATGTCGGCGGCTGGCCAACTTTGGCCCGAGGTCGTGGGGACGACCCTATAGTCGTTGGGCATGTCAGCGGCTGGCCAACTTTGGCCCGTGGTCGTGGGGACGATCCGATAGTCGTTGGACATGACGGTGCCGGGGCAATCGAGTCCCGGGGTCGTAGGTACGACCCTATAGTCGTCGGACATGTCGGGGATTGGCCACCTTTAGCGCGTGGTCGTGGGGACGACCCTATAGCCGTCGGATTTGACGGTGGCGGGCCAATCTAGTCCCTGGGTCGTGGGGACGACCCAACAGTCGTCGGACATTTCGGCGGCTTGCCAACTTTGGCCCGGTGTAGTGGGGACGCCTCTATAGTCGTCGAACATGTCGGCGGTTGGCCAACCTAGACCCGGGGTCGTAGGTACGACCCTATAGTCGTCGGACATGTCGGCGATTGGCCATTATTGGCCCGGGGCCGTGGGGACGACCCTATAGTCGTCGGACATGTCGGCAGCTGGCCAACTTTGGCCCGGGGTCGTGGGGACGACCCTATAGTCGTCGGACATGTCGGCGGCTGGCCAACTTTGGCCCGTGGTTGTGGGGACGACCCTATAGTCGTTGGACATGACGCTGGCGGGCCAATCTAGTCCCGGGGTCGTGGGGACGACCCTATAGTCGTCGGACAAGACGGCGGCTGGACATCTTTGGCCCGGGGTCGTGGGGACGATCCAATAGTCGTCGGACATGTCGGCGGCTGGACATCTTTGGCCCGGGGTCGTGGGGACGACCCTATAGTCGTCGGACATGTTGGCGGCTTGTCAGCCTAGTCCCGGGGTCGTGGGGACGACCCTATAGTCGTCGGACATGTCGGCGGCTGGTCAACTTTGGCCCGGGGTCGTGGGGACGACCCTATAGTCGTCGGACAAGACGGTGGCGGACCGATCTAGTCCCGGGGTCGTGGGGACGACCCTATTGTCGTCGGACATGACGGTGGCGGGCCAATCTAGTCTCGGGGTCGTGGGGACGACTCTATAGTCGTCGGAAATGTCGGCGGCTGGCCAACCTGGACCCGGGGTCGTGGGGACGACCCTATTGTCGTCGGACATGACGGTGGCGGGCCAATCTAGTCCCGGGGTCGTGGGGACGACCCTATAGTCGTCGGACATGTCGGCGGCTGGTCAACTTTGGCCCGGGGTCGTGGGGACGACCCTATAGTCGTCGGACAAGACGGTGGCGGACCAATCTAGTCCCGGGGTCGTGGGGACGACCCTATAGTCGTCGGACAAGACGGCGGCTGGACATCTTTGGCCCGGGGTCGTGGAGACGACCCTATAGTCGTCGGACATGTTGGCGGCTTGTCAGCCTAGTCCCGGGGTCGTGGGTACGACCCTATAGTCGTCGGACAAGTCGGCGGCTGGCCAACCTAGACCCGGGGTCGTGGGGACGACCTTATTGTCGTCGGACATGACGGTGGCGGGCCAATCTAGTCCCGGGGTCGTGGGGACGACCCTATAGTCGTCGAACAATTCGGTGGCGGGCCAAGCTTGTCCCGGGGTCGTGGGGACGACCCTATAATCGTCGGACATGACGGTGGCGGGCCAATCTAGTCCCGGGGTCGTGGGGACGACCCTATAGTCGTCGGACATGTCGGCGGCTGGCCAACTTTGGCCCGGTGTCGTGGGGACGACTCTATAGTCGTCGGAAATGTCGGCGGCTGGCCAACCTGGACTCGGGGTCGTGGGGACGACCCTATAGTCGTCGGACAAGACGGTGGCGGACCAATCGAGTCCCGGGGTCGTGGGGACGACCCTATAGTCGTCGGACATGTCGGCGGCTGGCCAACTTTGGCCCGTGGTCGTGGGGACGATCCAATAGTCGTCGGACATGTCGGCGGCTTGTCAGCCTAGTCCCGGGGTCGTGGGGACGACCCTATAGTCGTCGGACATGTCGGCGGCTGGCCAACTTTGGCCCGGGGTCGTGGGGACGACTCTATAGTCGTCGGAAATGCCGGCGGCTGGCCAACCTGGACTCGGGGTCGTGGGGACGACCCTATAGTCGTCGGACAAGACGGCGGCTGGACATCTTTGGCCCGGGGTCGTGGGGACGACCCTATAGTCGTCGGACATGTCGGCGGCTGGTCAACTTTGGCCCGGGGTCGTGGGGACGACCCTATAGTCGACGGACAAGACGGTGGCGGACCAATCTAGTCCCGGGGTCGTGGGGACGACCCTATTGTCGTCGGACATGACGGTGGCGGGCCAATCTAGTCTCGGGGTCGTGGGGACGACTCTATAGTCGTCGGAAATGTCGGCGGCTGGCCAACCTGGACCCGGGGTCGTGGGGACGACCCTATTGTCGTCGGACATGACGGTGGCGGGCCAATCTAGTCTCGCGGTCGTGGGGACGACCCTATAATCGTCGGACATGACGGTGGTGGGCCAATCTAGTCCCGGGGTCGTGGGGACGACCCTATAGTCGTCGGACATGTCGGCGGCTGGTCAACTTTGGCCCGGGGTCGTGGGGACGACCCTATAGTCGTCGGACAAGACGGTGGCGGACCAATCTAGTCCCGGGGTCGTGGGGACGACCCTATTGTCGTCGGACATGACGGTGGCGGGCCAATCTAGTCTCGCGGTCGTGGGGACGACCCTATAATCGTCGGACATGACGGTGGCGGGCCAATCTAGTCCCGGGGTCGTGGGGACGACCCTATAGTCGTCGGACATGTCGGCGGCTGGCCAACTTTGGCCCGGTGTCGTGGGGACGACTCTATAGTCGTCGGAAATGTCGGCGGCTGGCCAACCTGGACCCGGGGTCGTGGGGACGACCCTATTGTCGTCGGACATGACGGTGGCGGGCCAATCTAGTCTCGGGGTCGTGGGGACGACCCTATAGTCGTCGGACAAGACGGCGGCTGGACATCTTTGGCCCGGGGTCGTGGAGACGACCCTATAGTCGTCGGACATGTTGGCGGCTTGTTAGCCTAGTCCCGGGGTCGTGGGTACGACCCTATAGTCGTCGGACAAGTCGGCGGCTGGCCAACCTAGACCCGGGGTCGTGGGGACGACCTTATTGTCGTCGGACATGACGGTGGCGGGCCAATCTAGTCCCGGGGTCGTGGGGACGACTCTATAGTCGTCGAACAATTCGGTGGCGGGCCAAGCTTGTCCCGGGGTCGTGGGGACGACCCTATAATCGTCGGACATGACGGTGGCGGGCCAGTCTAGTCCCGGGGTCGTGGGGACGACCCTATAGTCGTCGGACATGTCGGCGGCTGGCCAACTTTGGCCCGGTGTCGTGGGGACGACTCTATAGTCGTCGGAAATGTCGGCGGCTGGCCAACCTGGACCCGGGGTCGTGGGGACGACCCTATTGTCGTCGGACATGACGGTGGCGGGCCAATCTAGTCTCGGGGTCGTGGGGACGACCCTATAGTCGTCGGACATGTCGGCGGCTGGCCAACTTTGGCCCGGGGTCGTGGGGACGACTCTATAGTCGTCGGAAATGCCGGCGGCTGGCCAACCTGGACTCGGGGTCGTGGGGACGACCCTATAGTCGTCGGACAAGACGGCGGCTGGACATCTTTGGCCCGGGGTCGTGGGGACGACCCTATAGTCGTCGGACATGTTGGCGGCTTGTCAGCGTAGTCCCGGGGTGGTGGGTACGAACCTATAGTCGTCGGACAAGTCGGCGGCGGGCCAACCTTGTCCCGGGGTCGTGGGGACGACCCTATAGTCGTCGGACATGTCGGCAGCTGGCCAACTTTGGCCCGGGGTCGTGGGGACGACCCTATAGTCGTCGGACATGTCGGCGGCTGGACATCTTTGGCCCGGGGTCGTGGGGACGACCCTATAGTCGTCGGACATGTTGGCGGCTTGTCAGCCTAGTCCCAGGGTCATGGGTACGACCCTATAGTCGTCGGACAAGTCGGCGGCGGGCCAACCTTGTCCCGGGGTCGTGGGGACGACCCTATAGTCGTCGGACATGTCGGCGGCTGGCCAACTTTGGCCCGTGGTTGTGGGGACGACCCTATAGTCGTTGGACATGACGGTGGCGGGCCAATCTAGTCCCGGGGTCGTGGGGACGACCCTATAGTCGTCGGACAAGACGGCGGCTGGACATCTTTGGCCCGGGGTCGTGGGGACGACCCTATAGTCGTCGGACATGTTGGCGGCTTGTCAGCCTAGTCCCGGGGTCGTGGGTACGACCCTATAGTCGTCGGACAAGTCGGCGGCTGGCCAACCTAGACCCGGGGTCGTGGGGACGACCCTATTGTCGTCGGACATGACGGTGGCGGGCCAATCTAGTCCCGGGGTCGTGGGGACGACCCTATAGTCGTCGGACATGTCGGCGGCTGGCCAACTTTGGCCCGGGGTCGTGGGGACGACTCTATAGTCGTCCGAAATGTCGGCGGCTGGCCAACCTGGACTCGGGGTCGTGGGGACGACCCTATAGTCGTCGGACAAGACGGTGGCGGACCAATCGAGTCCCGGGGTCGTGGGGACGACCCTATAGTCGTCGGACATGTCGGCGGCTGGCCAACTTTGGCCCGTGGTCGTGGGGACGATCCAATAGTCGTCGGACATGTCGGCGGCTGGACATCTTTGGCCCGGGGTCGTGGGGACGACCCTATAGTCGTCGGACATGTTGGCGGCTTGTCAGCCTAGTCCCGGGGTCGTGGGGACGACCCTATAGTCGTCGGACATGTCGGCGGCTGGTCAACTTTGGCCCGGGGTCGTGGGGACGACCCTATAGTCGTCGGACAAGACGGTGGCGGACCAATCTAGTCCCGGGGTCGTGGGGACGACCCTATTGTCGTCGGACATGACGGTGGCGGGCCAATCTAGTCTCGGGGTCGTGGGGACGACTCTATAGTCGTCGGAAATGTCGGCGGCTGGCCAACCTGGACCCGGGGTCGTGGGGACGACCCTATTGTCGTCGGACATGACGGTGGCGGGCCAATCTAGTCTCGCGGTCGTGGGGACGACCCTATAATCGTCGGACATGACGGTGGCGGGCCAATCTAGTCCCGGGGTCGTGGGGACGACCCTATAGTCGTCGGACATGTCGGCGGCTGGTCAACTTTGGCCCGGGGTCGTGGGGACGACCCTATAGTCGTCGGACAAGACGGTGGCGGACCAATCTAGTCCCGGGGTCGTGGGGACGACCCTATAGTCGTCGAACAATTCGGCGGCGGGCCAAGCTTGTCCCGGGGTCGTGGGGACGACCCTATAATCGTCGGACATGACGGTGGCGGGCCAATCTAGTCCCGGGGTCGTGGGGACGACCCTATAGTCGTCGGACATGTCGGCGGCTGGCCAACTTTGGCCCGGTGTCGTGGGGACGACTCTATAGTCGTCGGAAATGTCGGCGGCTGGCCAACCTGGACCCGGGGTCGTGGGGACGACCCTATTGTCGTCGGACATGACGGTGGCGGGCCAATCTAGTCTCGGGGTCGTGGGGACGACCCTATAGTCGTCGGACATGTCGGCGTCTGGCCAAATTTGGCCCGGGGTCGTGGGGACGACTCTATAGTCGTCGGAAATGCCGGCGGCTGGCCAACCTGGACTCGGGGTCGTGGGGACGACCCTATAGTCGTCGGACAAGACGGCGGCTGGACATCTTTGGCCCGGGGTCGTGGGGACGACCCTATAGTCGTCGGACATGTTGGCGGCTTGTCAGCGTAGTCCCGGGGTGGTGGGTACGACCCTATAGTCGTCGGACAAGTCGGCGGCGGGCCAACCTTGTCCCGGGGTCGTGGGGACGACCCTATAGTCGTCGGACATGTCGGCAGCTGGCCAACTTTGGCCCGGGGTCGTGGGGACGACCCTATAGTCGTCGGACATGTCGGCGGCTGGACATCTTTGGCCCGGGGTTGTGGGGACGACCCTATAGTCGTTGGACATGACGCTGGCGGGCCAATCTAGTCCCGGGGTCGTGGGGACTACCCTATAGTCGTAGGACCAGACGGCGGCTGGACATCTTTGGCCCGGGGTCGTGGGGACGACCCTATAGTCGTCGGACATGTTGGCGGCTTGTCAGCCTAGTCCCAGGGTCATGGGTACGACCCTATAGTCGTCGGACAAGTCGGCGGCGGGCCAACCTTGTCCCGGGGTCGTGGGGACGACCCTATAGTCGTCGGACATGTCGGCGGCTGGCCAACTTTGGCCCGTGGTTGTGGGGACGACCCTATAGTCGTAGGACCAGACGGCGGCTGGACATCTTTGGCCCGGGGTCGTGGGGACGACCCTATAGTCGTCGGACATGTTGGCGGCTTGTCAGCCTAGTCCCAGGGTCATGGGTACGACCCTATTGTCGTCGGACATGACGGTGGCGGGCCAATCTAGTCTCGGGGTCGTGGGGACGACCCTATAGTCGTCGGACATGTCGGCGGCTGGCCAACTTTGGCCCGGGGTCGTGGGGACGACTCTATAGTCGTCGGAAATGTCGGCGGCTGGCCAACCTGGACTCGGGGTCGTGGGGACGACCCTATAGTCGTCGGACAAGACGGTGGCGGACCAATCTAGTCCCGGGGTCGTGGGGACGACCCTATAGTCGTCGGACATGTCGGCGGCTGGCCAACTTTGGCCCGTGGTCGTGGGGACGATCCAATAGTCGTCGGACATGTCGGCGGCTGGCCAACTTTGGCCCGTGGTTGTGGGAACGACCCTATAGTCGTTGGACATGACGGTGGCGGGCCAATCTAGTCCCGGGGTCGTGGGGACGACCCTATAGTCGTCGGACATGTCGGCGGCTGGTCAACTTTGGCCCGGGGTCGTGGGGTCGACCCTATAGTCGTCGGACAAGACGGTGGCGGACCAATCTAGTCCCGGGGTCGTGGGGACGACCCTATTGTCGTCGGACATGACGGTGGCGGGCCAATCTAGTCTCGGGGTCGTGGGGACGACTCTATAGTCGTCGGAAATGTCGGCGGCTGGCCAACCTGGACCCGGGGTCGTGGGGACGACCCTATTGTCGTCGGACATGACGGTGGCGGGCCAATCTAGTCTCGCGGTCGTGGGGACGACCCTATAATCGTCGGACATGACGGTGGCGGGCCAATCTAGTCCCGGGGTCGTGGGGACGACCCTATAGTCGTCGGACATGTCGGCGGCTGGTCAACTTTGGCCCGGGGTCGTGGGGACGACCCTATAGTCGTCGGACAAGACGGTGGCGGACCAATCTAGTCCCGGGGTCGTGGGGACGACCCTATAGTCGTCGGACAAGACGGCGGCTGGACATCTTTGGCCCGGGGTCGTGGAGACGACCCTATAGTCGTCGGACATGTTGGCGGCTTGTCAGCCTAGTCCCGGGGTCGTGGGTACGACCCTATAGTCGTCGGACAAGTCGGCGGCTGGCCAACCTAGACCCGGGGTCGTGGGGACGACCTTATTGTCGTCGGACATGACGGTGGCGGGCCAATCTAGTCCCGGGGTCGTGGGGACGACCCTATAGTCGTCGAACAATTCGGTGGCGGGCCAAGCTTGTCCCGGGGTCGTGGGGACGACCCTATAATCGTCGGACATGACGGTGGCGGGCCAATCTAGTCCCGGGGTCGTGGGGACGACCCTATAGTCGTCGGACATGTCGGCGGCTGGCCAACTTTGGCCCGGTGTCGTGGGGACGACTCTATAGTCGTCGGAAATGTCGGCGGCTGGCCAACCTGGACTCGGGGTCGTGGGGACGACCCTATAGTCGTCGGACAAGACGGTGGCGGACCAATCGAGTCCCGGGGTCGTGGGGACGACCCTATAGTCGTCGGACATGTCGGCGGCTGGCCAACTTTGGCCCGTGGTCGTGGGGACGATCCAATAGTCGTCGGACATGTCGGCGGCTTGTCAGCCTAGTCCCGGGGTCGTGGGGACGACCCTATAGTCGTCGGACATGTCGGCGGCTGGCCAACTTTGGCCCGGGGTCGTGGGGACGACTCTATAGTCGTCGGAAATGCCGGCGGCTGGCCAACCTGGACTCGGGGTCGTGGGGACGACCCTATAGTCGTCGGACAAGACGGCGGCTGGACATCTTTGGCCCGGGGTCGTGGGGACGACCCTATAGTCGTCGGACATGTCGGCGGCTGGTCAACTTTGGCCCGGGGTCGTGGGGACGACCCTATAGTCGACGGACAAGACGGTGGCGGACCAATCTAGTCCCGGGGTCGTGGGGACGACCCTATTGTCGTCGGACATGACGGTGGCGGGCCAATCTAGTCTCGGGGTCGTGGGGACGACTCTATAGTCGTCGGAAATGTCGGCGGCTGGCCAACCTGGACCCGGGGTCGTGGGGACGACCCTATTGTCGTCGGACATGACGGTGGCGGGCCAATCTAGTCTCGCGGTCGTGGGGACGACCCTATAATCGTCGGACATGACGGTGGTGGGCCAATCTAGTCCCGGGGTCGTGGGGACGACCCTATAGTCGTCGGACATGTCGGCGGCTGGTCAACTTTGGCCCGGGGTCGTGGGGACGACCCTATAGTCGTCGGACAAGACGGTGGCGGACCAATCTAGTCCCGGGGTCGTGGGGACGACCCTATTGTCGTCGGACATGACGGTGGCGGGCCAATCTAGTCTCGCGGTCGTGGGGACGACCCTATAATCGTCGGACATGACGGTGGCGGGCCAATCTAGTCCCGGGGTCGTGGGGACGACCCTATAGTCGTCGGACATGTCGGCGGCTGGCCAACTTTGGCCCGGTGTCGTGGGGACGACTCTATAGTCGTCGGAAATGTCGGCGGCTGGCCAACCTGGACCCGGGGTCGTGGGGACGACCCTATTGTCGTCGGACATGACGGTGGCGGGCCAATCTAGTCTCGGGGTCGTGGGGACGACCCTATAGTCGTCGGACAAGACGGCGGCTGGACATCTTTGGCCCGGGGTCGTGGAGACGACCCTATAGTCGTCGGACATGTTGGCGGCTTGTTAGCCTAGTCCCGGGGTCGTGGGTACGACCCTATAGTCGTCGGACAAGTCGGCGGCTGGCCAACCTAGACCCGGGGTCGTGGGGACGACCTTATTGTCGTCGGACATGACGGTGGCGGGCCAATCTAGTCCCGGGGTCGTGGGGACGACCCTATAGTCGTCGAACAATTCGGTGGCGGGCCAAGCTTGTCCCGGGGTCGTGGGGACGACCCTATAATCGTCGGACATGACGGTGGCGGGCCAGTCTAGTCCCGGGGTCGTGGGGACGACCCTATAGTCGTCGGACATGTCGGCGGCTGGCCAACTTTGGCCCGGTGTCGTGGGGACGACTCTATAGTCGTCGGAAATGTCGGCGGCTGGCCAACCTGGACCCGGGGTCGTGGGGACGACCCTATTGTCGTCGGACATGACGGTGGCGGGCCAATCTAGTCTCGGGGTCGTGGGGACGACCCTATAGTCGTCGGACATGTCGGCGGCTGGCCAACTTTGGCCCGGGGTCGTGGGGACGACTCTATAGTCGTCGGAAATGCCGGCGGCTGGCCAACCTGGACTCGGGGTCGTGGGGACGACCCTATAGTCGTCGGACAAGACGGCGGCTGGACATCTTTGGCCCGGGGTCGTGGGGACGACCCTATAGTCGTCGGACATGTTGGCGGCTTGTCAGCGTAGTCCCGGGGTGGTGGGTACGAACCTATAGTCGTCGGACAAGTCGGCGGCGGGCCAACCTTGTCCCGGGGTCGTGGGGACGACCCTATAGTCGTCGGACATGTCGGCAGCTGGCCAACTTTGGCCCGGGGTCGTGGGGACGACCCTATAGTCGTCGGACATGTCGGCGGCTGGACATCTTTGGCCCGGGGTCGTGGGGACGACCCTATAGTCGTCGGACATGTTGGCGGCTTGTCAGCCTAGTCCCAGGGTCATGGGTACGACCCTATAGTCGTCGGACAAGTCGGCGGCGGGCCAACCTTGTCCCGGGGTCGTGGGGACGACCCTATAGTCGTCGGACATGTCGGCGGCTGGCCAACTTTGGCCCGTGGTTGTGGGGACGACCCTATAGTCGTTGGACATGACGGTGGCGGGCCAATCTAGTCCCGGGGTCGTGGGGACGACCCTATAGTCGTCGGACAAGACGGCGGCTGGACATCTTTGGCCCGGGGTCGTGGGGACGACCCTATAGTCGTCGGACATGTTGGCGGCTTGTCAGCCTAGTCCCGGGGTCGTGGGTACGACCCTATAGTCGTCGGACAAGTCGGCGGCTGGCCAACCTAGACCCGGGGTCGTGGGGACGACCCTATAGTCGTCGGACAAGACGGTGGCGGACCAATCGAGTCCCGGGGTCGTGGGGACGACCCTATAGTCGTCGGACATGTCGGCGGCTGGCCAACTTTGGCCCGTGGTCGTGGGGACGATCCAATAGTCGTCGGACATGTCGGCGGCTGGACATCTTTGGCCCGGGGTCGTGGGGACGACCCTATAGTCGTCGGACATGTTGGCGGCTTGTCAGCCTAGTCCCGGGGTCGTGGGGACGACCCTATAGTCGTCGGACATGTCGGCGGCTGGTCAACTTTGGCCCGGGGTCGTGGGGACGACCCTATAGTCGTCGGACAAGACGGTGGCGGACCAATCTAGTCCCGGGGTCGTGGGGACGACCCTATTGTCGTCGGACATGACGGTGGCGGGCCAATCTAGTCTCGGGGTCGTGGGGACGACTCTATAGTCGTCGGAAATGTCGGCGGCTGGCCAACCTGGACCCGGGGTCGTGGGGACGACCCTATTGTCGTCGGACATGACGGTGGCGGGCCAATCTAGTCTCGCGGTCGTGGGGACGACCCTATAATCGTCGGACATGACGGTGGCGGGCCAATCTAGTCCCGGGGTCGTGGGGACGACCCTATAGTCGTCGGACATGTCGGCGGCTGGTCAACTTTGGCCCGGGGTCGTGGGGACGACCCTATAGTCGTCGGACAAGACGGTGGCGGACCAATCTAGTCCCGGGGTCGTGGGGACGACCCTATAGTCGTCGAACAATTCGGCGGCGGGCCAAGCTTGTCCCGGGGTCGTGGGGACGACCCTATAATCGTCGGACATGACGGTGGCGGGCCAATCTAGTCCCGGGGTCGTGGGGACGACCCTATAGTCGTCGGACATGTCGGCGGCTGGCCAACTTTGGCCCGGTGTCGTGGGGACGACTCTATAGTCGTCGGAAATGTCGGCGGCTGGCCAACCTGGACCCGGGGTCGTGGGGACGACCCTATTGTCGTCGGACATGACGGTGGCGGGCCAATCTAGTCTCGGGGTCGTGGGGACGACCCTATAGTCGTCGGACATGTCGGCGTCTGGCCAAATTTGGCCCGGGGTCGTGGGGACGACTCTATAGTCGTCGGAAATGCCGGCGGCTGGCCAACCTGGACTCGGGGTCGTGGGGACGACCCTATAGTCGTCGGACAAGACGGCGGCTGGACATCTTTGGCCCGGGGTCGTGGGGACGACCCTATAGTCGTCGGACATGTTGGCGGCTTGTCAGCGTAGTCCCGGGGTGGTGGGTACGACCCTATAGTCGTCGGACAAGTCGGCGGCGGGCCAACCTTGTCCCGGGGTCGTGGGGACGACCCTATAGTCGTCGGACATGTCGGCAGCTGGCCAACTTTGGCCCGGGGTCGTGGGGACGACCCTATAGTCGTCGGACATGTCGGCGGCTGGACATCTTTGGCCCGGGGTTGTGGGGACGACCCTATAGTCGTTGGACATGACGCTGGCGGGCCAATCTAGTCCCGGGGTCGTGGGGACTACCCTATAGTCGTAGGACCAGACGGCGGCTGGACATCTTTGGCCCGGGGTCGTGGGGACGACCCTATAGTCGTCGGACATGTTGGCGGCTTGTCAGCCTAGTCCCAGGGTCATGGGTACGACCCTATAGTCGTCGGACAAGTCGGCGGCGGGCCAACCTTGTCCCGGGGTCGTGGGGACGACCCTATAGTCGTCGGACATGTCGGCGGCTGGCCAACTTTGGCCCGTGGTTGTGGGGACGACCCTATAGTCGTAGGACCAGACGGCGGCTGGACATCTTTGGCCCGGGGTCGTGGGGACGACCCTATAGTCGTCGGACATGTTGGCGGCTTGTCAGCCTAGTCCCAGGGTCATGGGTACGACCCTATTGTCGTCGGACATGACGGTGGCGGGCCAATCTAGTCTCGGGGTCGTGGGGACGACCCTATAGTCGTCGGACATGTCGGCGGCTGGCCAACTTTGGCCCGGGGTCGTGGGGACGACTCTATAGTCGTCGGAAATGTCGGCGGCTGGCCAACCTGGACTCGGGGTCGTGGGGACGACCCTATAGTCGTCGGACAAGACGGTGGCGGACCAATCTAGTCCCGGGGTCGTGGGGACGACCCTATAGTCGTCGGACATGTCGGCGGCTGGCCAACTTTGGCCCGTGGTCGTGGGGACGATCCAATAGTCGTCGGACATGTCGGCGGCTGGCCAACTTTGGCCCGTGGTTGTGGGAACGACCCTATAGTCGTTGGACATGACGGTGGCGGGCCAATCTAGTCCCGGGGTCGTGGGGACGACCCTATAGTCGTCGGACATGTCGGCGGCTGGTCAACTTTGGCCCGGGGTCGTGGGGTCGACCCTATAGTCGTCGGACAAGACGGTGGCGGACCAATCTAGTCCCGGGGTCGTGGGGACGACCCTATTGTCGTCGGACATGACGGTGGCGGGCCAATCTAGTCTCGGGGTCGTGGGGACGACTCTATAGTCGTCGGAAATGTCGGCGGCTGGCCAACCTGGACCCGGGGTCGTGGGGACGACCCTATTGTCGTCGGACATGACGGTGGCGGGCCAATCTAGTCGCGCGGTCGTGGGGACGACCCTATAGTCGTTGGACATGACGGTGGCGGGCCAATCTAGTCCCGGGGTCGTGGGGACGACCTTATAGTCGTCGGACAAGACGGCGGCTGGACATCGTTGGCCCGGGGTCGTGGGGACGACCCTATAGTCGTCGGACAAGTCGGCGGCGGGCCAACCTTGTCCCGGGGTCGCGGGGACGACACTATAGTCGTCGGACATGTCGGCGGCTGGCCAACTTTGGCCCGGTGTCGTGGGGACGACTCTATAGTCGTCGGAAATGTCGGCGGCTGGCCAACCTGGACCCGGGGTCGTGGGGACGACCCTATAGTCGTCGAACAATTCGGCGGCGGGCCAAGCTTGTCCCGGGGTCGTGGGGACGACTCTATAGTCGTCCGAAATGTCGGCGGCTGGCCAACCTGGACTCGGGGTCGTGGGGACGACCCTATAGTCGTCGGACAAGACGGCGGCTGGACATCATTGGCCCGGGCTCGTGGGGACGACCCTATAGTCGTCGGACATGTCGGCGGCTGGCCAACCTGGACCCGGGGTCGTGACGACGACCCTATAATCGTCGGAGAAGACGGCGGCTGGTCATCTTTGGCCCGGGGTCGTGGGGACGACCCTATAGTCGTCGGACATGACGGTGGCTGAACAATCTAGTCCCGGGGTCGTGGGGACGACCCTATAGTCGTCGGACATGTCGGCGGCTGGCCAACTTTGGCCCGTGGTCGTGGGGACGATCCAATAGTCGTCGGACATGTCGGCGGCTGGCCAACTTTGGCCCGTGGTTGTGGGAACGACCCTATAGTCGTTGGACATGACGGTGGCGGGCCAATCTAGTCCCGGGGTCGTGGGGACGACCCTATAGTCGTCGGACATGTCGGCGGCATGCCAACTTTGGCCCGTGGTCGTGGGGACGACCCTATAGTCGTTGGACATGACGGTGGCGGGCCAATCTAGTCCCGGGGTCGTAGGGACGACCCTATAGTCGTCGGACATGTCGGCGATTGGCCAACATTGGCCCGGGGTCGTGGGGTCGACCCTATAGTCGTCGGACATGTCGGCGGCTGGCCAACCTAGTCCCGAGGTCGTGGGGACGACCCCATAGTCGTCGGACATGTCGGCGGCTGGCCAACTTTGGTCCGTGGTTGTGGGGACGACCCTATAGTCGTCCGACATGTCGGCGGCTGGCCAACTTTGGCCCGGTGTCGTGGGGACGACTCTATAGTCGTCGGAAATGTCGGTGGCGGGCCAATCTAGTCTCGCGGTCGTGGGCACGACCCTATAATCGTCGGACATGACGGTGGCGGGCCAATCTAGTCTCGGGGTCGTGGGGACGACCCTATAGTCGTTGGACATGACGGTGGCGGGCCAATCTAGTCCCGGGGTCGTAGGGACGACCCTATAGTCGTCGGACATGTTGGCGATTGGCCAACATTGGCCCGGGGTCGTCGGTACGACCCTATAGTCGTCGGACATGTCGGCGGCTGGCCAACCTAGTCTCGGGGTCGTGGGGACGACCCTATAGTCGTCGGACATTTCGGCGGCTTGCCAACTTTGGCCCGGGGTCGTGGGGACGACCCTATAGTCGTCGGACATGTCGGCGGCTGGCCAACTTTGGCCCGTGGTTGTGGGGACGACCCTATAGTCGTTGGACATGACGGTGGCGGGCCAATCTAGTCCCGGGGTCGTGGGGACGACCCTATAGTCGTCGGACATGTCGGCGGCTGGCCAACTTTGGCCCGGTGTCGTGGGGACGACTCTATAGTCGTCGGAAATGTCGGCGGCTGGCCAACCTGGACCCGGGGTCGTGGGGACGACCCTATTGTCGTCGGACATGACGGTGGCGGGCCAATCTAGTCTCGGGGTCGTGGGGACGACCCTATAGTCGTCGGACATGTCGGCGGCTGGCCAACTTTGGCCCGGGGTCGTGGGGACGACTCTATAGTCGTCGGAAATGTCGGCGGCTGGCCAACCTGGACTCGGGGTCGTGGGGACGACCCTATAGTCGTCGGACAAGACGGTGGCGGACCAATCTAGTCCCGGGGTCGTGGGGACGACCCTATAGTCGTCGGACATGTCGGCGGCTGGCCAACTTTGGCCCGTGGTCGTGGGGACGATCCAATAGTCGTCGGACATGTCGGCGGCTGGCCAACTTTGGCCCGTGGTTGTGGGAACGACCCTATAGTCGTTGGACATGACGGTGGCGGGCCAATCTAGTCCCGGGGTCGTGGGGACGACCCTATAGTCGTCGGACATGTCGGCGGCTGGTCAACTTTGGCCCGGGGTCGTGGGGTCGACCCTATAGTCGTCGGACAAGACGGTGGCGGACCAATCTAGTCCCGGGGTCGTGGGGACGACCCTATTGTCGTCGGACATGACGGTGGCGGGCCAATCTAGTCTCGGGGTCGTGGGGACGACTCTATAGTCGTCGGAAATGTCGGCGGCTGGCCAACCTGGACCCGGGGTCGTGGGGACGACCCTATTGTCGTCGGACATGACGGTGGCGGGCCAATCTAGTCGCGCGGTCGTGGGGACGACCCTATAGTCGTTGGACATGACGGTGGCGGGCCAATCTAGTCCCGGGGTCGTGGGGACGACCTTATAGTCGTCGGACAAGACGGCGGCTGGACATCGTTGGCCCGGGGTCGTGGGGACGACCCTATAGTCGTCGGACAAGTCGGCGGCGGGCCAACCTTGTCCCGGGGTCGCGGGGACGACACTATAGTCGTCGGACATGTCGGCGGCTGGCCAACTTTGGCCCGGTGTCGTGGGGACGACTCTATAGTCGTCGGAAATGTCGGCGGCTGGCCAACCTGGACCCGGCGTCGTGGGGACGACCCTATAGTCGTCGAACAATTCGGCGGCGGGCCAAGCTTGTCCCGGGGTCGTGGGGACGACTCTATAGTCGTCCGAAATGTCGGCGGCTGGCCAACCTGGACTCGGGGTCGTGGGGACGACCCTATAGTCGTCGGACAAGACGGCGGCTGGACATCATTGGCCCGGGCTCGTGGGGACGACCCTATAGTCGTCGGACATGTCGGCGGCTGGCCAACCTGGACCCGGGGTCGTGACGACGACCCTATAATCGTCGGAGAAGACGGCGGCTGGTCATCTTTGGCCCGGGGTCGTGGGGACGACCCTATAGTCGTCGGACATGACGGTGGCTGAACAATCTAGTCCCGGGGTCGTGGGGACGACCCTATAGTCGTCGGACATGTCGGCGGCTGGCCAACTTTGGCCCGTGGTCGTGGGGACGATCCAATAGTCGTCGGACATGTCGGCGGCTGGCCAACTTTGGCCCGTGGTTGTGGGAACGACCCTATAGTCGTTGGACATGACGGTGGCGGGCCAATCTAGTCCCGGGGTCGTGGGGACGACCCTATAGTCGTCGGACATGTCGGCAGCATGCCAACTTTGGCCCGTGGTCGTGGGGACGACCCTATAGTCGTTGGACATGACGGTGGCTGGCCAACCTAGTCCCGAGGTCGTGGGGACGACCCCATAGTCGTCGGACATGTCGGCGGCTGGCCAACTTTGGTCCGTGGTTGTGGGGACGACCCTATAGTCGTCGGACATGTCGGCGGCTGGCCAACTTTGGCCCGGTGTCGTGGGGACGACTCTATAGTCGTCGGAAATGTCGGTGGCGGGCCAATCTAGTCTCGCGGTCGTGGGCACGACCCTATAATCGTCGGACATGACGGTGGCGGGCCAATCTAGTCTCGGGGTCGTGGGGACGACCCTATAGTCGTTGGACATGACGGTGGCGGGCCAATCTAGTCCCGGGGTCGTAGGGACGACCCTATAGTCGTCGGACATGTTGGCGATTGGCCAACATTGGCCCGGGGTCGTCGGTACGACCCTATAGTCGTCGGACATGTCGGCGGCTGGCCAACCTAGTCTCGGGGTCGTGGGGACGACCCTATAGTCGTCGGACATTTCGGCGGCTTGCCAACTTTGGCCCGGGGTCGTGGGGACGACCCTATAGTCGTCGGACATGTCGGCGGCTGGCCAACTTTGGCCCGTGGTTGTGGGGACGACCCTATAGTCGTTGGACATGACGGTGGCGGGCCAATCTAGTCCCGGGGTCGTGGGGACGACCCTATAGTCGTCGGACATATCGGCGGCTGGCCAACTTTGGACCGGTGTCGTGGGGACGACTCTATAGTCGTCGGAAATGTCGGCGACTGGCCAACCTGGACCCGGAGTCGTGGGGCCGACCCTATTGTCGTCGGACATGGCGGTGGCGGGCCAATCTAGTCTCGGGGTCGTGGGGACGACCCTATAGTCGTCGGACAAGACGGCGGCTGGACATCTTTGGCCCGGGGTCGTGGGGACGACCCTATAGTCGTCGGACATGTTGGCGGCTTGTCAGCGTAGTCCCGGGGTGGTGGGTACGAACCTATAGTCGTCGGACAAGTCGGCGGCGGGCCAACCTTGTCCCGGGGTCGTGGGGACGACCCTATAGTCGTCGGACATGTCGGCAGCTGGCCAACTTTGGCCCGGGGTCGTGGGGACGACCCTATAGTCGTCGGACATGTCGGCGGCTGGACATCTTTGGCCCGGGGTCGTGGGGACGACCCTATAGTCGTCGGACATGTTGGCGGCTTGTCAGCCTAGTCCCAGGGTCATGGGTACGACCCTATAGTCGTCGGACAAGTCGGCGGCGGGCCAACCTTGTCCCGGGGTCGTGGGGACGACCCTATAGTCGTCGGACATGTCGGCGGCTGGCCAACTTTGGCCCGTGGTTGTGGGGACGACCCTATAGTCGTTGGACATGACGGTGGCGGGCCAATCTAGTCCCGGGGTCGTGGGGACGACCCTATAGTCGTCGGACAAGACGGCGGCTGGACATCTTTGGCCCGGGGTCGTGGGGACGACCCTATAGTCGTCGGACATGTTGGCGGCTTGTCAGCCTAGTCCCGGGGTCGTGGGTACGACCCTATAGTCGTCGGACAAGTCGGCGGCTGGCCAACCTAGACCCGGGGTCGTGGGGACGACCCTATAGTCGTCGGACAAGACGGTGGCGGACCAATCGAGTCCCGGGGTCGTGGGGACGACCCTATAGTCGTCGGACATGTCGGCGGCTGGCCAACTTTGGCCCGTGGTCGTGGGGACGATCCAATAGTCGTCGGACATGTCGGCGGCTGGACATCTTTGGCCCGGGGTCGTGGGGACGACCCTATAGTCGTCGGACATGTTGGCGGCTTGTCAGCCTAGTCCCGGGGTCGTGGGGACGACCCTATAGTCGTCGGACATGTCGGCGGCTGGTCAACTTTGGCCCGGGGTCGTGGGGACGACCCTATAGTCGTCGGACAAGACGGTGGCGGACCAATCTAGTCCCGGGGTCGTGGGGACGACCCTATTGTCGTCGGACATGACGGTGGCGGGCCAATCTAGTCTCGGGGTCGTGGGGACGACTCTATAGTCGTCGGAAATGTCGGCGGCTGGCCAACCTGGACCCGGGGTCGTGGGGACGACCCTATTGTCGTCGGACATGACGGTGGCGGGCCAATCTAGTCTCGCGGTCGTGGGGACGACCCTATAATCGTCGGACATGACGGTGGCGGGCCAATCTAGTCCCGGGGTCGTGGGGACGACCCTATAGTCGTCGGACATGTCGGCGGCTGGTCAACTTTGGCCCGGGGTCGTGGGGACGACCCTATAGTCGTCGGACAAGACGGTGGCGGACCAATCGAGTCCCGGGGTCGTGGGGACGACCCTATAGTCGTCGGACATGTCGGCGGCTGGCCAACTTTGGCCCGTGGTCGTGGGGACGATCCAATAGTCGTCGGACATGTCGGCGGCTGGACATCTTTGGCCCGGGGTCGTGGGGACGACCCTATAGTCGTCGGACATGTTGGCGGCTTGTCAGCCTAGTCCCGGGGTCGTGGGGACGACCCTATAGTCGTCGGACATGTCGGCGGCTGGTCAACTTTGGCCCGGGGTCGTGGGGACGACCCTATAGTCGTCGGACAAGACGGTGGCGGACCAATCTAGTCCCGGGGTCGTGGGGACGACCCTATTGTCGTCGGACATGACGGTGGCGGGCCAATCTAGTCTCGGGGTCGTGGGGACGACTCTATAGTCGTCGGAAATGTCGGCGGCTGGCCAACCTGGACCCGGGGTCGTGGGGACGACCCTATTGTCGTCGGACATGACGGTGGCGGGCCAATCTAGTCTCGCGGTCGTGGGGACGACCCTATAATCGTCGGACATGACGGTGGCGGGCCAATCTAGTCCCGGGGTCGTGGGGACGACCCTATAGTCGTCGGACATGTCGGCGGCTGGTCAACTTTGGCCCGGGGTCGTGGGGACGACCCTATAGTCGTCGGACAAGACGGTGGCGGACCAATCTAGTCCCGGGGTCGTGGGGACGACCCTATAGTCGTCGAACAATTCGGCGGCGGGCCAAGCTTGTCCCGGGGTCGTGGGGACGACCCTATAATCGTCGGACATGACGGTGGCGGGCCAATCTAGTCCCGGGGTCGTGGGGACGACCCTATAGTCGTCGGACATGTCGGCGGCTGGCCAACTTTGGCCCGGTGTCGTGGGGACGACTCTATAGTCGTCGGAAATGTCGGCGGCTGGCCAACCTGGACCCGGGGTCGTGGGGACGACCCTATTGTCGTCGGACATGACGGTGGCGGGCCAATCTAGTCTCGGGGTCGTGGGGACGACCCTATAGTCGTCGGACATGTCGGCGTCTGGCCAAATTTGGCCCGGGGTCGTGGGGACGACTCTATAGTCGTCGGAAATGCCGGCGGCTGGCCAACCTGGACTCGGGGTCGTGGGGACGACCCTATAGTCGTCGGACAAGACGGCGGCTGGACATCTTTGGCCCGGGGTCGTGGGGACGACCCTATAGTCGTCGGACATGTTGGCGGCTTGTCAGCGTAGTCCCGGGGTGGTGGGTACGACCCTATAGTCGTCGGACAAGTCGGCGGCGGGCCAACCTTGTCCCGGGGTCGTGGGGACGACCCTATAGTCGTCGGACATGTCGGCAGCTGGCCAACTTTGGCCCGGGGTCGTGGGGACGACCCTATAGTCGTCGGACATGTCGGCGGCTGGACATCTTTGGCCCGGGGTTGTGGGGACGACCCTATAGTCGTTGGACATGACGCTGGCGGGCCAATCTAGTCCCGGGGTCGTGGGGACTACCCTATAGTCGTAGGACCAGACGGCGGCTGGACATCTTTGGCCCGGGGTCGTGGGGACGACCCTATAGTCGTCGGACATGTTGGCGGCTTGTCAGCCTAGTCCCAGGGTCATGGGTACGACCCTATAGTCGTCGGACAAGTCGGCGGCGGGCCAACCTTGTCCCGGGGTCGTGGGGACGACCCTATAGTCGTCGGACATGTCGGCGGCTGGCCAACTTTGGCCCGTGGTTGTGGGGACGACCCTATAGTCGTAGGACCAGACGGCGGCTGGACATCTTTGGCCCGGGGTCGTGGGGACGACCCTATAGTCGTCGGACATGTTGGCGGCTTGTCAGCCTAGTCCCAGGGTCATGGGTACGACCCTATTGTCGTCGGACATGACGGTGGCGGGCCAATCTAGTCTCGGGGTCGTGGGGACGACCCTATAGTCGTCGGACATGTCGGCGGCTGGCCAACTTTGGCCCGGGGTCGTGGGGACGACTCTATAGTCGTCGGAAATGTCGGCGGCTGGCCAACCTGGACTCGGGGTCGTGGGGACGACCCTATAGTCGTCGGACAAGACGGTGGCGGACCAATCTAGTCCCGGGGTCGTGGGGACGACCCTATAGTCGTCGGACATGTCGGCGGCTGGCCAACTTTGGCCCGTGGTCGTGGGGACGATCCAATAGTCGTCGGACATGTCGGCGGCTGGCCAACTTTGGCCCGTGGTTGTGGGAACGACCCTATAGTCGTTGGACATGACGGTGGCGGGCCAATCTAGTCCCGGGGTCGTGGGGACGACCCTATAGTCGTCGGACATGTCGGCGGCTGGTCAACTTTGGCCCGGGGTCGTGGGGTCGACCCTATAGTCGTCGGACAAGACGGTGGCGGACCAATCTAGTCCCGGGGTCGTGGGGACGACCCTATTGTCGTCGGACATGACGGTGGCGGGCCAATCTAGTCTCGGGGTCGTGGGGACGACTCTATAGTCGTCGGAAATGTCGGCGGCTGGCCAACCTGGACCCGGGGTCGTGGGGACGACCCTATTGTCGTCGGACATGACGGTGGCGGGCCAATCTAGTCGCGCGGTCGTGGGGACGACCCTATAGTCGTTGGACATGACGGTGGCGGGCCAATCTAGTCCCGGGGTCGTGGGGACGACCTTATAGTCGTCGGACAAGACGGCGGCTGGACATCGTTGGCCCGGGGTCGTGGGGACGACCCTATAGTCGTCGGACAAGTCGGCGGCGGGCCAACCTTGTCCCGGGGTCGCGGGGACGACACTATAGTCGTCGGACATGTCGGCGGCTGGCCAACTTTGGCCCGGTGTCGTGGGGACGACTCTATAGTCGTCGGAAATGTCGGCGGCTGGCCAACCTGGACCCGGGGTCGTGGGGACGACCCTATAGTCGTCGAACAATTCGGCGGCGGGCCAAGCTTGTCCCGGGGTCGTGGGGACGACTCTATAGTCGTCCGAAATGTCGGCGGCTGGCCAACCTGGACTCGGGGTCGTGGGGACGACCCTATAGTCGTCGGACAAGACGGCGGCTGGACATCATTGGCCCGGGCTCGTGGGGACGACCCTATAGTCGTCGGACATGTCGGCGGCTGGCCAACCTGGACCCGGGGTCGTGACGACGACCCTATAATCGTCGGAGAAGACGGCGGCTGGTCATCTTTGGCCCGGGGTCGTGGGGACGACCCTATAGTCGTCGGACATGACGGTGGCTGAACAATCTAGTCCCGGGGTCGTGGGGACGACCCTATAGTCGTCGGACATGTCGGCGGCTGGCCAACTTTGGCCCGTGGTCGTGGGGACGATCCAATAGTCGTCGGACATGTCGGCGGCTGGCCAACTTTGGCCCGTGGTTGTGGGAACGACCCTATAGTCGTTGGACATGACGGTGGCGGGCCAATCTAGTCCCGGGGTCGTGGGGACGACCCTATAGTCGTCGGACATGTCGGCGGCATGCCAACTTTGGCCCGTGGTCGTGGGGACGACCCTATAGTCGTTGGACATGACGGTGGCGGGCCAATCTAGTCCCGGGGTCGTAGGGACGACCCTATAGTCGTCGGACATGTCGGCGATTGGCCAACATTGGCCCGGGGTCGTGGGGTCGACCCTATAGTCGTCGGACATGTCGGCGGCTGGCCAACCTAGTCCCGAGGTCGTGGGGACGACCCCATAGTCGTCGGACATGTCGGCGGCTGGCCAACTTTGGTCCGTGGTTGTGGGGACGACCCTATAGTCGTCCGACATGTCGGCGGCTGGCCAACTTTGGCCCGGTGTCGTGGGGACGACTCTATAGTCGTCGGAAATGTCGGTGGCGGGCCAATCTAGTCTCGCGGTCGTGGGCACGACCCTATAATCGTCGGACATGACGGTGGCGGGCCAATCTAGTCTCGGGGTCGTGGGGACGACCCTATAGTCGTTGGACATGACGGTGGCGGGCCAATCTAGTCCCGGGGTCGTAGGGACGACCCTATAGTCGTCGGACATGTTGGCGATTGGCCAACATTGGCCCGGGGTCGTCGGTACGACCCTATAGTCGTCGGACATGTCGGCGGCTGGCCAACCTAGTCTCGGGGTCGTGGGGACGACCCTATAGTCGTCGGACATTTCGGCGGCTTGCCAACTTTGGCCCGGGGTCGTGGGGACGACCCTATAGTCGTCGGACATGTCGGCGGCTGGCCAACTTTGGCCCGTGGTTGTGGGGACGACCCTATAGTCGTTGGACATGACGGTGGCGGGCCAATCTAGTCCCGGGGTCGTGGGGACGACCCTATAGTCGTCGGACATGTCGGCGGCTGGCCAACTTTGGCCCGGTGTCGTGGGGACGACTCTATAGTCGTCGGAAATGTCGGCGGCTGGCCAACCTGGACCCGGGGTCGTGGGGACGACCCTATTGTCGTCGGACATGACGGTGGCGGGCCAATCTAGTCTCGGGGTCGTGGGGACGACCCTATAGTCGTCGGACATGTCGGCGGCTGGCCAACTTTGGCCCGGGGTCGTGGGGACGACTCTATAGTCGTCGGAAATGTCGGCGGCTGGCCAACCTGGACTCGGGGTCGTGGGGACGACCCTATAGTCGTCGGACAAGACGGTGGCGGACCAATCTAGTCCCGGGGTCGTGGGGACGACCCTATAGTCGTCGGACATGTCGGCGGCTGGCCAACTTTGGCCCGTGGTCGTGGGGACGATCCAATAGTCGTCGGACATGTCGGCGGCTGGCCAACTTTGGCCCGTGGTTGTGGGAACGACCCTATAGTCGTTGGACATGACGGTGGCGGGCCAATCTAGTCCCGGGGTCGTGGGGACGACCCTATAGTCGTCGGACATGTCGGCGGCTGGTCAACTTTGGCCCGGGGTCGTGGGGTCGACCCTATAGTCGTCGGACAAGACGGTGGCGGACCAATCTAGTCCCGGGGTCGTGGGGACGACCCTATTGTCGTCGGACATGACGGTGGCGGGCCAATCTAGTCTCGGGGTCGTGGGGACGACTCTATAGTCGTCGGAAATGTCGGCGGCTGGCCAACCTGGACCCGGGGTCGTGGGGACGACCCTATTGTCGTCGGACATGACGGTGGCGGGCCAATCTAGTCGCGCGGTCGTGGGGACGACCCTATAGTCGTTGGACATGACGGTGGCGGGCCAATCTAGTCCCGGGGTCGTGGGGACGACCTTATAGTCGTCGGACAAGACGGCGGCTGGACATCGTTGGCCCGGGGTCGTGGGGACGACCCTATAGTCGTCGGACAAGTCGGCGGCGGGCCAACCTTGTCCCGGGGTCGCGGGGACGACACTATAGTCGTCGAACAATTCGGCGGCGGGCCAAGCTTGTCCCGGGGTCGTGGGGACGACTCTATAGTCGTCCGAAATGTCGGCGGCTGGCCAACCTGGACTCGGGGTCGTGGGGACGACCCTATAGTCGTCGGACAAGACGGCGGCTGGACATCATTGGCCCGGGCTCGTGGGGACGACCCTATAGTCGTCGGACATGTCGGCGGCTGGCCAACCTGGACCCGGGGTCGTGGGGACGACCCTATAGTCGTCGAACAATTCGGCGGCGGGCCAAGCTTGTCCCGGGGTCGTGGGGACGACTCTATAGTCGTCCGAAATGTCGGCGGCTGGCCAACCTGGACTCGGGGTCGTGGGGACGACCCTATAGTCGTCGGACAAGACGGCGGCTGGACATCATTGGCCCGGGCTCGTGGGGACGACCCTATAGTCGTCGGACATGTCGGCGGCTGGCCAACCTGGACCCGGGGTCGTGACGACGACCCTATAATCGTCGGAGAAGACGGCGGCTGGTCATCTTTGGCCCGGGGTCGTGGGGACGACCCTATAGTCGTCGGACATGACGGTGGCTGAACAATCTAGTCCCGGGGTCGTGGGGACGACCCTATAGTCGTCGGACATGTCGGCGGCTGGCCAACTTTGGCCCGTGGTCGTGGGGACGATCCAATAGTCGTCGAACATGTCGGCGGCTGGCCAACTTTGGCCCGTGGTTGTGGGAACGACCCTATAGTCGTTGGACATGACGGTGGCGGGCCAATCTAGTCCCGGGGTCGTGGGGACGACCCTATAGTCGTCGGACATGTCGGCAGCATGCCAACTTTGGCCCGTGGTCGTGGGGACGACCCTATAGTCGTTGGACATGACGGTGGCTGGCCAACCTAGTCCCGAGGTCGTGGGGACGACCCCATAGTCGTCGGACATGTCGGCGGCTGGCCAACTTTGGTCCGTGGTTGTGGGGACGACCCTATAGTCGTCGGACATGTCGGCGGCTGGCCAACTTTGGCCCGGTGTCGTGGGGACGACTCTATAGTCGTCGGAAATGTCGGTGGCGGGCCAATCTAGTCTCGCGGTCGTGGGCACGACCCTATAATCGTCGGACATGACGGTGGCGGGCCAATCTAGTCTCGGGGTCGTGGGGACGACCCTATAGTCGTTGGACATGACGGTGGCGGGCCAATCTAGTCCCGGGGTCGTAGGGACGACCCTATAGTCGTCGGACATGTTGGCGATTGGCCAACATTGGCCCGGGGTCGTCGGTACGACCCTATAGTCGTCGGACATGTCGGCGGCTGGCCAACCTAGTCTCGGGGTCGTGGGGACGACCCTATAGTCGTCGGACATTTCGGCGGCTTGCCAACTTTGGCCCGGGGTCGTGGGGACGACCCTATAGTCGTCGGACATGTCGGCGGCTGGCCAACTTTGGCCCGTGGTTGTGGGGACGACCCTATAGTCGTTGGACATGACGGTGGCGGGCCAATCTAGTCCCGGGGTCGTGGGGACGACCCTATACTCGTCGGACATATCGGCGGCTGGCCAACTTTGGACCGGTGTCGTGGGGACGACTCTATAGTCGTCGGAAATGTCGGCGACTGGCCAACCTGGACCCGGAGTCGTGGGGCCGACCCTATTGTCGTCGGACATGGCGGTGGCGGGCCAATCTAGTCTCGGGGTCGTGGGGACGACCCTATAGTCGTCACACATGTCGGCGGCTGGCCAACTTTGGCCCGGGGTCGTGGGGACGACCCTATAGTCTTCGGACATGTCGACGGCTGGCCAACTTTGGCCCGTGGTTGTGGGGACGACCCTATAGTCGTCGGAAATGTCGGCGGCTGGCCAACCTGGACCCGGGGTCGTGGGGACGACCCTATAGTCGTCGGACTTGACGGTGGCGGGCCAATCTAGTCTCGGGGTCGTGGGGACGACCCTATAGTCGTCGGACAAGACGGCGGCTGGACATCTTTGGCCCGGGGTCGTGGAGACGACCCTATAGTCGTCGGACATGTTGGCGGCTTGTCAGCCTAGTCCCGGGGTCGTGGGTACGACCCTATAGTCGTCGGACAAGTCGGCGGCTGGCCAACCTAGACCCGGGGTCGTGGGGACGACCTTATTGTCGTCGGACATGACGGTGGCGGGCCAATCTAGTCCCGGGGTCGTGGGGACGACCCTATAGTCGTCGAACAATTCGGTGGCGGGCCAAGCTTGTCCCGGGGTCGTCGGGACGACCCTATAATCGTCGGACATGACGGTGGCGGGCCAGTCTAGTCCCGGGGTCGTGGGGACGACCCTATAGTCGTCGGACATGTCGGCGGCTGGCCAACTTTGGCCCGGTGTCGTGGGGACGACTCTATAGTCGTCGGAAATGTCGGCGGCTGGCCAACCTGGACCCGGGGTCGTGGGGACGACCCTATTGTCGTCGGACATGACGGTGGCGGGCCAACCTAGACCCGGGGTCGTGGGGACGACCCTATTGTCGTCGGACATGACGGTGGCGGGCCAATCTAGTCTCGCGGTCGTGGGGACGACCCTATAATCGTCGGACATGACGGTGGCGGGCCAATCTAGTCCCGGGGTCGTGGGGACGACCCTATAGTCGTCGGACAAGTCGGCGGCGGGCCAACCTTGTCCCGGGGTCGCGGGGACGACACTATAGTCGTCGGACATGTCGGCGGCTGGCCAACTTTGGCCCGGTGTCGTGGGGACGACTCTATAGTCGTCGGAAATGTCGGCGGCTGGCCAACCTGGACCCGGGGTCGTGGGGACGACCCTATTGTCGTCGGACATGACGGTGGCGGGCCAATCTAGTCTCGGGGTCGTGGGGACGACCCTATAGTCGTCGGACATGTCGGCGGCTGGCCAACTTTGGCCCGGGGTCGTGGGGACGACTCTATAGTCGTCGGAAATGCCGGCGGCTGGCCACCTGGACTCGGGGTCGTGGGGACGACCCTATAGTCGTCGGACAAGACGGCGGCTGGACATCTTTGGCCCGGGGTCGTGGGGACGACCCTATAGTCGTCGGACATGTTGGCGGCTTGTCAGCGTAGTCCCGGGGTGGTGGGTACGAACCTATAGTCGTCGGACAAGTCGGCGGCGGGCCAACCTTGTCCCGGGGTCGTGGGGACGACCCTATAGTCGTCGGACATGTCGGCAGCTGGCCAACTTTGGCCCGGGGTCGTGGGGACGACCCTATAGTCGTCGGACATGTCGGCGGCTGGACATCTTTGGCCCGGGGTCGTGGGGACGACCCTATAGTCGTCGGACATGTTGGCGGCTTGTCAGCCTAGTCCCAGGGTCATGGGTACGACCCTATAGTCGTCGGACAAGTCGGCGGCGGGCCAACCTTGTCCCGGGGTCGTGGGGACGACCCTATAGTCGTCGGACATGTCGGCGGCTGGCCAACTTTGGCCCGTGGTTGTGGGGACGACCCTATAGTCGTTGGACATGACGGTGGCGGGCCAATCTAGTCCCGGGGTCGTGGGGACGACCCTATAGTCGTCGGACAAGACGGCGGCTGGACATCTTTGGCCCGGGGTCGTGGGGACGACCCTATAGTCGTCGGACATGTTGGCGGCTTGTCAGCCTAGTCCCGGGGTCGTGGGTACGACCCTATAGTCGTCGGACAAGTCGGCGGCTGGCCAACCTAGACCCGGGGTCGTGGGGACGACCCTATTGTCGTCGGACATGACGGTGGCGGGCCAATCTAGTCTCGCGGTCGTGGGGACGACCCTATAATCGTCGGACATGACGGTGGCGGGCCAATCTAGTCCCGGGGTCGTGGGGACGACCCTATAGTCGTCGGACATGTCGGCGGCTGGCCAACTTTGGCCCGGTGTCGTGGGGACGACTCTATAGTCGTCGGAAATGTCGGCGGCTGGCCAACCTGGACCCGGGGTCGTGGGGACGACCCTATTGTCGTCGGACATGACGGTGGCGGGCCAATCTAGTCTCGGGGTCGTGGGGACGACCCTATAGTCGTCGGACATGTTGGCGGCTTGTCAGCCTAGTCCCGGGGTCGTGGGTACGACCCTATAGTCGTCGGACATGTTGGCGGCTTGTCAGCGTAGTCCCGGGGTGGTGGGTACGACCCTATAGTCGTCGGACAAGTCGGCGGCGGGCCAACCTTGTCCCGGGGTCGTGGGGACGACCCTATAGTCGTCGGACATGTCGGCAGCTGGCCAACTTTGGCCCGGGGTCGTGGGGACGACCCTATAGTCGTCGGACATGTCGGCGGCTGGACATCTTTGGCCCGGGGTTGTGGGGACGACCCTATAGTCGTTGGACATGACGCTGGCGGGCCAATCTAGTCCCGGGGTCGTGGGGACTACCCTATAGTCGTAGGACCAGACGGCGGCTGGACATCTTTGGCCCGGGGTCGTGGGGACGACCCTATAGTCGTCGGACATGTTGGCGGCTTGTCAGCCTAGTCCCAGGGTCATGGGTACGACCCTATAGTCGTCGGACAAGTCGGCGGCGGGCCAACCTTGTCCCGGGGTCGTGGGGACGACCCTATAGTCGTCGGACATGTCGGCGGCTGGCCAACTTTGGCCCGTGGTTGTGGGGACGACCCTATAGTCGTTGGACATGACGCTGGCGGGCCAATCTAGTCCCGGGGTCGTGGGGACTACCCTATAGTCGTAGGACAAGACGGCGGCTGGACATCTTTGGCCCGTGGTTGTGGGGACGACCCTATAGTCGTCGGACATGTCGGCAGCTGGCCAACTTTGGCCCGGGGTCGTGGGGACGACCCTATAGTCGTTGGACATGACGCTGGCGGGCCAATCTAGTCCCGGGGTCGTGGGGACTACCCTATAGTCGTAGGACCAGACGGCGGCTGGACATCTTTGGCCCGGGGTCGTGGGGACGACCCTATAGTCGTCGGACATGTTGGCGGCTTGTCAGCCTAGTCCCAGGGTCATGGGTACGACCCTATAGTCGCCGGACATGTCGGCGGCGGGCCAACCTTGTCCCGGGGTCGTGGGGACGACCCTATAGTCGTCGGACATGTCGGCGGCTGGCCAACTTTGGCCCGTGGTTGTGGGGACGACCCTATAGTCGTTGGACATGACGCTGGCGGGCCAATCTAGTCCCGGGGTCGTGGGGACGACCCTATAGTCGTCGGACAAGACGGTGGCGGACCAATCTAGTCCCGGGGTCGTGGGGACGACCCTATAGTCGTCGGACATGTCGGCGGCTGGCCAACTTTGGCCCGTGGTCGTGGGGACGATCCAATAGTCGTCGGACATGTCGGCGGCTGGCCAACTTTGGCCCGTGGTTGTGGGGACGACCCTATAGTCGTTGGACATGACGGTGGCGGGCCAATCTAGTCCCGGGGTCGTGGGGACGACCCTATAGTCGTCGGACATGTTGGCGGCTTGTCAGCCTAGTCCCGGGGTCGTGGGTACGACCCTATAGTCGTCGGACAAGTCGGCGGCTGGCCAACCTAGACCCGGGGTCGTGGGGACGACCCTATTGTCGTCGGACATGACGGTGGCGGGCCAATCTAGTCCCGGGGTCGTGGGGACGACCCTATAGTCGTCGGACATGTCGGCGGCTGGCCAACTTTGGCCCGGTGTCGTGGGGACGACTCTATAGTCGTCGGAAATGTCGGCGGCTGGCCAACCTGGACCCGGGGTCGTGGGGACGACCCTATTGTCGTCGGACATGACGGTGGCGGGCCAATCTAGTCTCGGGGTCGTGGGGACGACCCTATAGTCGTCGGACATGTCGGCGGCTGGCCAACTTTGGCCCGGGGTCGTGGGGACGACTCTATAGTCGTCGGAAATGTCGGCGGCTGGCCAACCTGGACTCGGGGTCGTGGGGACGACCCTATAGTCGTCGGACAAGACGGTGGCGGACCAATCTAGTCCCGGGGTCGTGGGGACGACCCTATAGTCGTCGGACATGTCGGCGGCTGGCCAACTTTGGCCCGTGGTCGTGGGGACGATCCAATAGTCGTCGGACATGTCGGCGGCTGGCCAACTTTGGCCCGTGGTTGTGGGAACGACCCTATAGTCGTTGGACATGACGGTGGCGGGCCAATCTAGTCCCGGGGTCGTGGGGACGACCCTATAGTCGTCGGACATGTCGGCGGCTGGTCAACTTTGGCCCGGGGTCGTGGGGTCGACCCTATAGTCGTCGGACAAGACGGTGGCGGACCAATCTAGTCCCGGGGTCGTGGGGACGACCCTATTGTCGTCGGACATGACGGTGGCGGGCCAATCTAGTCTCGGGGTCGTGGGGACGACTCTATAGTCGTCGGAAATGTCGGCGGCTGGCCAACCTGGACCCGGGGTCGTGGGGACGACCCTATTGTCGTCGGACATGACGGTGGCGGGCCAATCTAGTCGCGCGGTCGTGGGGACGACCCTATAGTCGTTGGACATGACGGTGGCGGGCCAATCTAGTCCCGGGGTCGTGGGGACGACCTTATAGTCGTCGGACAAGACGGCGGCTGGACATCGTTGGCCCGGGGTCGTGGGGACGACCCTATAGTCGTCGGACAAGTCGGCGGCGGGCCAACCTTGTCCCGGGGTCGCGGGGACGACACTATAGTCGTCGGACATGTCGGCGGCTGGCCAACTTTGGCCCGGTGTCGTGGGGACGACTCTATAGTCGTCGGAAATGTCGGCGGCTGGCCAACCTGGACCCGGGGTCGTGGGGACGACCCTATAGTCGTCGAACAATTCGGCGGCGGGCCAAGCTTGTCCCGGGGTCGTGGGGACGACTCTATAGTCGTCCGAAATGTCGGCGGCTGGCCAACCTGGACTCGGGGTCGTGGGGACGACCCTATAGTCGTCGGACAAGACGGCGGCTGGACATCATTGGCCCGGGCTCGTGGGGACGACCCTATAGTCGTCGGACATGTCGGCGGCTGGCCAACCTGGACCCGGGGTCGTGACGACGACCCTATAATCGTCGGAGAAGACGGCGGCTGGTCATCTTTGGCCCGGGGTCGTGGGGACGACCCTATAGTCGTCGGACATGACGGTGGCTGAACAATCTAGTCCCGGGGTCGTGGGGACGACCCTATAGTCGTCGGACATGTCGGCGGCTGGCCAACTTTGGCCCGTGGTCGTGGGGACGATCCAATAGTCGTCGGACATGTCGGCGGCTGGCCAACTTTGGCCCGTGGTTGTGGGAACGACCCTATAGTCGTTGGACATGACGGTGGCGGGCCAATCTAGTCCCGGGGTCGTGGGGACGACCCTATAGTCGTCGGACATGTCGGCGGCATGCCAACTTTGGCCCGTGGTCGTGGGGACGACCCTATAGTCGTTGGACATGACGGTGGCGGGCCAACCTTGTCCCGGGGTCGTGGGGACGACCCTATAGTCGTCGGACATGTCGGCGGCTGGCCAACTTTGGCCCGTGGTTGTGGGGACGACCCTATAGTCGTTGGACATGACGCTGGCGGGCCAATCTAGTCCCGGGGTCGTGGGGACTACCCTATAGTCGTAGGACAAGACGGCGGCTGGACATCTTTGGCCCGTGGTTGTGGGGACGACCCTATAGTCGTCGGACATGTCGGCAGCTGGCCAACTTTGGCCCGGGGTCGTGGGGACGACCCTATAGTCGTTGGACATGACGCTGGCGGGCCAATCTAGTCCCGGGGTCGTGGGGACTACCCTATAGTCGTAGGACCAGACGGCGGCTGGACATCTTTGGCCCGGGGTCGTGGGGACGACCCTATAGTCGTCGGACATGTTGGCGGCTTGTCAGCCTAGTCCCAGGGTCATGGGTACGACCCTATAGTCGCCGGACATGTCGGCGGCGGGCCAACCTTGTCCCGGGGTCGTGGGGACGACCCTATAGTCGTCGGACATGTCGGCGGCTGGCCAACTTTGGCCCGTGGTTGTGGGGACGACCCTATAGTCGTTGGACATGACGCTGGCGGGCCAATCTAGTCCCGGGGTCGTGGGGACGACCCTATAGTCGTCGGACAAGACGGTGGCGGACCAATCTAGTCCCGGGGTCGTGGGGACGACCCTATAGTCGTCGGACATGTCGGCGGCTGGCCAACTTTGGCCCGTGGTCGTGGGGACGATCCAATAGTCGTCGGACATGTCGGCGGCTGGCCAACTTTGGCCCGTGGTTGTGGGGACGACCCTATAGTCGTTGGACATGACGGTGGCGGGCCAATCTAGTCCCGGGGTCGTGGGGACGACCCTATAGTCGTCGGACATGTTGGCGGCTTGTCAGCCTAGTCCCGGGGTCGTGGGTACGACCCTATAGTCGTCGGACAAGTCGGCGGCTGGCCAACCTAGACCCGGGGTCGTGGGGACGACCCTATTGTCGTCGGACATGACGGTGGCGGGCCAATCTAGTCCCGGGGTCGTGGGGACGACCCTATAGTCGTCGGACATGTCGGCGGCTGGCCAACTTTGGCCCGGTGTCGTGGGGACGACTCTATAGTCGTCGGAAATGTCGGCGGCTGGCCAACCTGGACCCGGGGTCGTGGGGACGACCCTATTGTCGTCGGACATGACGGTGGCGGGCCAATCTAGTCTCGGGGTCGTGGGGACGACCCTATAGTCGTCGGACATGTCGGCGGCTGGCCAACTTTGGCCCGGGGTCGTGGGGACGACTCTATAGTCGTCGGAAATGTCGGCGGCTGGCCAACCTGGACTCGGGGTCGTGGGGACGACCCTATAGTCGTCGGACAAGACGGTGGCGGACCAATCTAGTCCCGGGGTCGTGGGGACGACCCTATAGTCGTCGGACATGTCGGCGGCTGGCCAACTTTGGCCCGTGGTCGTGGGGACGATCCAATAGTCGTCGGACATGTCGGCGGCTGGCCAACTTTGGCCCGTGGTTGTGGGAACGACCCTATAGTCGTTGGACATGACGGTGGCGGGCCAATCTAGTCCCGGGGTCGTGGGGACGACCCTATAGTCGTCGGACATGTCGGCGGCTGGTCAACTTTGGCCCGGGGTCGTGGGGTCGACCCTATAGTCGTCGGACAAGACGGTGGCGGACCAATCTAGTCCCGGGGTCGTGGGGACGACCCTATTGTCGTCGGACATGACGGTGGCGGGCCAATCTAGTCTCGGGGTCGTGGGGACGACTCTATAGTCGTCGGAAATGTCGGCGGCTGGCCAACCTGGACCCGGGGTCGTGGGGACGACCCTATTGTCGTCGGACATGACGGTGGCGGGCCAATCTAGTCGCGCGGTCGTGGGGACGACCCTATAGTCGTTGGACATGACGGTGGCGGGCCAATCTAGTCCCGGGGTCGTGGGGACGACCTTATAGTCGTCGGACAAGACGGCGGCTGGACATCGTTGGCCCGGGGTCGTGGGGACGACCCTATAGTCGTCGGACAAGTCGGCGGCGGGCCAACCTTGTCCCGGGGTCGCGGGGACGACACTATAGTCGTCGGACATGTCGGCGGCTGGCCAACTTTGGCCCGGTGTCGTGGGGACGACTCTATAGTCGTCGGAAATGTCGGCGGCTGGCCAACCTGGACCCGGGGTCGTGGGGACGACCCTATAGTCGTCGAACAATTCGGCGGCGGGCCAAGCTTGTCCCGGGGTCGTGGGGACGACTCTATAGTCGTCCGAAATGTCGGCGGCTGGCCAACCTGGACTCGGGGTCGTGGGGACGACCCTATAGTCGTCGGACAAGACGGCGGCTGGACATCATTGGCCCGGGCTCGTGGGGACGACCCTATAGTCGTCGGACATGTCGGCGGCTGGCCAACCTGGACCCGGGGTCGTGACGACGACCCTATAATCGTCGGAGAAGACGGCGGCTGGTCATCTTTGGCCCGGGGTCGTGGGGACGACCCTATAGTCGTCGGACATGACGGTGGCTGAACAATCTAGTCCCGGGGTCGTGGGGACGACCCTATAGTCGTCGGACATGTCGGCGGCTGGCCAACTTTGGCCCGTGGTCGTGGGGACGATCCAATAGTCGTCGGACATGTCGGCGGCTGGCCAACTTTGGCCCGTGGTTGTGGGAACGACCCTATAGTCGTTGGACATGACGGTGGCGGGCCAATCTAGTCCCGGGGTCGTGGGGACGACCCTATAGTCGTCGGACATGTCGGCGGCATGCCAACTTTGGCCCGTGGTCGTGGGGACGACCCTATAGTCGTTGGACATGACGGTGGCGGGCCAATCTAGTCCCGGGGTCGTAGGGACGACCCTATAGTCGTCGGACATGTCGGCGATTGGCCAACATTGGCCCGGGGTCGTGGGGTCGACCCTATAGTCGTCGGACATGTCGGCGGCTGGCCAACCTAGTCCCGAGGTCGTGGGGACGACCCCATAGTCGTCGGACATGTCGGCGGCTGGCCAACTTTGGTCCGTGGTTGTGGGGACGACCCTATAGTCGTCCGACATGTCGGCGGCTGGCCAACTTTGGCCCGGTGTCGTGGGGACGACTCTATAGTCGTCGGAAATGTCGGTGGCGGGCCAATCTAGTCTCGCGGTCGTGGGCACGACCCTATAATCGTCGGACATGACGGTGGCGGGCCAATCTAGTCTCGGGGTCGTGGGGACGACCCTATAGTCGTTGGACATGACGGTGGCGGGCCAATCTAGTCCCGGGGTCGTAGGGACGACCCTATAGTCGTCGGACATGTTGGCGATTGGCCAACATTGGCCCGGGGTCGTCGGTACGAACCTATAGTCGTCGGACATGTCGGCGGCTGGCCAACCTAGTCTCGGGGTCGTGGGGACGACCCTATAGTCGTCGGACATTTCGGCGGCTTGCCAACTTTGGCCCGGGGTCGTGGGGACGACCCTATAGTCGTCGGACATGTCGGCGGCTGGCCAACTTTGGCCCGTGGTTGTGGGGACGACCCTATAGTCGTTGGACATGACGGTGGCGGGCCAATCTAGTCCCGGGGTCGTGGGGACGACCCTATAGTCGTCGGACATGTCGGCGGCTGGCCAACTTTGGCCCGGTGTCGTGGGGACGACTCTATAGTCGTCGGAAATGTCGGCGGCTGGCCAACCTGGACCCGGGGTCGTGGGGACGACCCTATTGTCGTCGGACATGACGGTGGCGGGCCAATCTAGTCTCGGGGTCGTGGGGACGACCCTATAGTCGTCGGACATGTCGGCGGCTGGCCAACTTTGGCCCGGGGTCGTGGGGACGACTCTATAGTCGTCGGAAATGTCGGCGGCTGGCCAACCTGGACTCGGGGTCGTGGGGACGACCCTATAGTCGTCGGACAAGACGGTGGCGGACCAATCTAGTCCCGGGGTCGTGGGGACGACCCTATAGTCGTCGGACATGTCGGCGGCTGGCCAACTTTGGCCCGTGGTCGTGGGGACGATCCAATAGTCGTCGGACATGTCGGCGGCTGGCCAACTTTGGCCCGTGGTTGTGGGAACGACCCTATAGTCGTTGGACATGACGGTGGCGGGCCAATCTAGTCCCGGGGTCGTGGGGACGACCCTATAGTCGTCGGACATGTCGGCGGCTGGTCAACTTTGGCCCGGGGTCGTGGGGTCGACCCTATAGTCGTCGGACAAGACGGTGGCGGACCAATCTAGTCCCGGGGTCGTGGGGACGACCCTATTGTCGTCGGACATGACGGTGGCGGGCCAATCTAGTCTCGGGGTCGTGGGGACGACTCTATAGTCGTCGGAAATGTCGGCGGCTGGCCAACCTGGACCCGGGGTCGTGGGGACGACCCTATTGTCGTCGGACATGACGGTGGCGGGCCAATCTAGTCGCGCGGTCGTGGGGACGACCCTATAGTCGTTGGACATGACGGTGGCGGGCCAATCTAGTCCCGGGGTCGTGGGGACGACCTTATAGTCGTCGGACAAGACGGCGGCTGGACATCGTTGGCCCGGGGTCGTGGGGACGACCCTATAGTCGTCGGACAAGTCGGCGGCGGGCCAACCTTGTCCCGGGGTCGCGGGGACGACACTATAGTCGTCGGACATGTCGGCGGCTGGCCAACTTTGGCCCGGTGTCGTGGGGACGACTCTATAGTCGTCGGAAATGTCGGCGGCTGGCCAACCTGGACCCGGCGTCGTGGGGACGACCCTATAGTCGTCGAACAATTCGGCGGCGGGCCAAGCTTGTCCCGGGGTCGTGGGGACGACTCTATAGTCGTCCGAAATGTCGGCGGCTGGCCAACCTGGACTCGGGGTCGTGGGGACGACCCTATAGTCGTCGGACAAGACGGCGGCTGGACATCATTGGCCCGGGCTCGTGGGGACGACCCTATAGTCGTCGGACATGTCGGCGGCTGGCCAACCTGGACCCGGGGTCGTGGGGTCGACCCTATAGTCGTCGGACATTTCGGCGGCTTGCCAACTTTGGCCCGGGGTCGTGGGGACGACCCTATAGTCGTCGGACATGTCGGCGGCTGGCCAACTTTGGCCCGTGGTTGTGGGGACGACCCTATAGTCGTTGGACATGACGGTGGCGGGCCAATCTAGTCCCGGGGTCGTGGGGACGACCCTATAGTCGTCGGACATATCGGCGGCTGGCCAACTTTGGACCGGTGTCGTGGGGACGACTCTATAGTCGTCGGAAATGTCGGCGACTGGCCAACCTGGACCCGGAGTCGTGGGGCCGACCCTATTGTCGTCGGACATGGCGGTGGCGGGCCAATCTAGTCTCGGGGTCGTGGGGACGACCCTATAGTCGTCACACATGTCGGCGGCTGGCCAACTTTGGCCCGGGGTCGTGGGGACGACCCTATAGTCGTCGGACATGTCGACGGCTGGCCAACTTTGGCCCGTGGTTGTGGGGACGACCCTATAGTCGTCGGAAATGTCGGCGGCTGGCCAACCTGGACCCGGGGTCGTGGGGACGACCCTATAGTCGTCGGACTTGACGGTGGCGGGCCAATCTAGTTCCGGGGTCGTGGGGACGACCCTATAGTCGTCGGACATGTCGGCGGCTGGCCAACTTTGGCCCGGTGTCGTGGGGACGACTCTATAGTCGTCGGAAATGTCGGCGGCTGGCCAACCTGGACCCGGGGTCGTGGGGACGACCCTATAGTCGTCGGACTTGACGGTGGCGGGCCAATCTAGTCCCGGGGTCGTGGGGACGACCCTACAGTCGTCGGACATTTCGGCGGCTTGCCAACTTTGGCCCGGGGTCGTGGGGACGACCCTATAGTCGTCGGACATGTCGGCTGCTGGCCAACTTTGGCTCGTGGTTGTGGGGACGACCCTATAGTCGTCGGACATGTTGGCGGCTTGTCAGCCTAGTCCCAGGGTCGTGGGTACGACCCTATAGTCGTCGGACAAGTCGGCGGCGGGCCAACCTTGTCCCGGGGTCGTGGGGACGACCCTATAGTCGTCGGACATGTCGGCGGCTGGCCAACTTTGGCCCGGTGTCGTGGGGACGACTCTATAGTCGTCGGAAATGTCGGCGGCTGGCCAACCTGGACCCGGGGTCGTGGGGACGACCCTATTGTCGTCGGACATGACGGTGGCGGGCCAATCTAGTCTCGCGGTCGTGGGGACGACCCTATATTCGTCGGACATGACGGTGGCGGGCCAATCTAGTCCCGGGGTCGTGGGGACGACCCTTTAGTCGTCGGACATGTCGGCGGCTGGTCAACTTTGGCCCGTGGTCGTGGGGACGACCCTATAGTCGTCGGACAAGACGGTGGCGGACCAATCTAGTCCCGGGGTCGTGGGGACGACCCTATAGTCGTCGGACATGTCGGCGGCTGGCCAACTTTTGGCCCGTGGTCGTGGGGACGATCCAATAGTCGTCGGACATGTCGGCGGCTGGCCAACTTTGGCCCGTGGTTGTGGGGACGACCCTATAGTCGTTGGACATGACGGTGGCGGGCCAATCTAGTCCCGGGGTCGTGGGGACGACCCTATAGTCGTCGGACAAGACGGCGGCTGGACATCTTTGGCCCGGGGTCGTGGGGACGACCCTATAGTCGTCGGACATGTTGGCGGCTTGTCAGCGTAGTCCCGGGGTGGTGGGTAAGACCCTATAGTCGTCGGACAAGTCGGCGGCGGGCCAACCTTGTCCCGGGGTCGTGGGGACGACCCTATAGTCGTCGGACATGTCGGCGGCTGGACATCTTTGGCCCGGGGTCGTGGGGACGACCCTATAGTCGTCGGACATGTTGGCGGCTTGTCAGCCTAGTCCCAGGGTCATGGGTACGACCCTATAGTCGTCGGACAAGTCGGCGGCGGGCCAACCTTGTCCCGGGGTCGTGGGGACGACCCTATAGTCGTCGGACATGTCGGCGGCTGGCCAACTTTGGCCCGTGGTTGTGGGGACGACCCTATAGTCGTTGGACATGACGGTGGCGGGCCAATCTAGTCCCGAGGTCGTGGGGACGACCCTATAGTCGTCGGACAAGACGGCGGCTGGACATCTTTGGCCCGGGGTCGTGGGGACGACCCTATAGTCGTCGGACATGTTGGCGGCTTGTCAGCCTAGTCCCGGGGTCGTGGGTACGACCCTATAGTCGTCGGACAAGTCGGCGGCTGGCCAACCTAGACCCGGGGTCGTGGGGACGACCCTATTGTCGTCGGACATGACGGTGGCGGGCCAATCTAGTCCCGGGGTCGTGGGGACGACCCTATAGTCGTCGGACATGTCGGCGGCTGGCCAACTTTGGCCCGGGGTCGTGGGGACGACTCTATAGTCGTCGGAAATGTCGGCGGCTGGCCAACCTGGACTCGGGGTCGTGGGGACGACCCTATAGTCGTCGGACAAGACGGTGGCGGACCAATCGAGTCCCGGGGTCGTGGGGACGACCCTATAGCCGTCGGGCATGTCGGCGGCTGGCCAACTTTGGCCCGTGGTCGTGGGGACGATCCAATAGTCGTCGGACATGTCGGCGGCTGGACATCTTTGGCCCGGGGTCGTGGGGACGACCCTATAGTCGTCGGACATGTTGGCGGCTTGTCAGCCTAGTCCCGGGGTCGTGGGGACGACCCTATAGTCGTCGGACATGTCGGCGGCTGGTCAACTTTGGCCCGGGGTCGTGGGGACGACCCTATAGTCGTCGGACAAGACGGTGGCGGACCAATCTAGTCCCGGGGTCGTGGGGACTACCCTATAGTCGTAGGACAAGACGGCGGCTGGACATCTTTGGCCCGGGGTCGTGGGGACGACCCTATAGTCGTCGGACATGTTGGCGGCTTGTCAGCGTAGTCCCGGGGTGGTGGGTACGACCCTATAGTCGTCGGACAAGTCGGCGGCGGGCCAACCTTGTCCCGGGGTCGTGGGGACGACCCTATAGTCGTCGGACATGTCGGCAGCTGGCCAACTTTGGCCCGGGGTCGTGGGGACGACCCTATAGTCGTCGGACATGTCGGCGGCTGGCCAACTTTGGCCCGTGGTTGTGGGGACGACCCTATAGTCGTTGGACATGACGCTGGCGGGCCAATCTAGTCCCGGGGTCGTGGGGACTACCCTATAGTCGTAGGACAAGACGGCGGCTGGACATCTTTGGCCCGGGGTCGTGGGGACGACCCTATAGTCGTCGGACATGTTGGCGGCTTGTCAGCCTAGTCCCAGGGTCGTGGGTACGACCCTATAGTCTTCGGACAAGTCGGCGGCGGGCCAACCTTGTCCCGGGGTCGTGGGGACGACCCTATAGTCGTCGGACATGTCGGCGGCTGGCCAACTTTGGCCCGGTGTCGTGGGGACGACTCAATAGTCGTCGGAAATGTCGGCGGCTGGCCAACCTGGACCCGGGGTCGTGGGGACGACCCTATTGTCGTCGGACATGACGGTGGCGGGCCAATCTAGTCTCGCGGTCGTGGGGACGACCCTATATTCGTCGGACATGACGGTGGCGGGCCAATCTAGTCCCGGGGTCGTGGGGACGACCCTTTAGTCGTCGGACATGTCGGCGGCTGGTCAACTTTGGCCCGTGGTCGTGGGGACGACCCTATAGTCGTCGGACAAGACGGTGGCGGACCAATCTAGTCCCGGAGTCGTGGGGACGACCCTATAGTCGTCGGACAAGACGGCGGCTGGACATCTTTGGCCCGGGGTCGTGGGGACGACCCTATAGTCGTCGGACATGTTGGCGGCTTGTCAGCCTAGTCCCGGGGTCGTGGGTACGACCCTATAGTCGTCGGACAAGACGGTGGCGGACCAATCGAGTCCCGGGGTCGTGGGGACGACCCTATAGTCGTCGGACATGTCGGCGGCTGGCCAACTTTGGCCCGTGGTCGTGGGGACGATCCAATAGTCGTCGGACATGTCGGCGGCTGGACATCTTTGGCCCGGGGTCGTGGGGACGACCCTATAGTCGTCGGACATGTTGGCGGCTTGTCAGCCTAGTCCCGGGGTCGTGGGGACGTCCCTATAGTCGTCCGACATGTCGGCGGCTGGTCAACTTTGGCCCGGGGTCGTGGGGACGACCCTATAGTCGTCGGACAAGACGGTGGCGGACCAATCTAGTCCCGGGGTCGTGGGGACTACCCTATAGTCGTAGGACAAGACGGCGACTGGACATCTTTGGCCCGGGGTCGTGGGGACGACCCTATAGTCGTCGGACATGTTGGCGGCTTGTCAGCCTAGTCCCGGGGTCGTGGGGACGACCCTATAGTCGTCGGACATGTCGGCGGCTGGTCAACTTTGGCCCGGGGTCGTGGGGACGACCCTATAGTCGTCGGACAAGACGGTGGCGGACCAATCTAGTCCCGGGGTCGTGGGGACTACCCTATAGTCGTAGGACAAGACGGCGACTGGACATCTTTGGCCCGGGGTCGTGGGGACGACCCTATAGTCGTCGGACATGTTGGCGGCTTGTCAGCGTAGTCCCGGGGTGGTGGGTACGACCCTATAGTCGTCGGACAAGTCGGCGGCGGGCCAACCTTGTCCCGGGGTCGTGGGGACGACCCTATAGTCGTCGGACATGTCGGCAGCTGGCCAACTTTGGCCCGGGGTCGTGGGGACGACCCTATAGTCGTCGGACATGTCGGCGGCTGGCCAACTTTGGCCCGGTGTCGTGGGGACGACTCTATAGTCGTCGGAAATGTCGGCGGCTGGCCAACCTGGACCCGGGGTCGTGGGGACGACCCTATTGTCGTCGGACATGACGGTGGCGGGCCAATCTAGTCTCGGGGTCGTGGGGACGACCCTATAGTCGTCGGACATGTCGGCGGCTGGCCAACTTTGGCCCGGGGTCGTGGGGACGACTCTATAGTCGTCGGAAATGCCGGCGGCTGGCCAACCTGGACTCGGGGTCGTGGGGACGACCCTATAGTCGTCGGACAAGACGGCGGCTGGACATCTTTGGCCCGGGGTCGTGGGGACGACCCTATAGTCGTCGGACATGTTGGCGGCTTGTCAGCGTAGTCCCGGGGTGGTGGGTACGACCCTATAGTCGTCGGACAAGTCGGCGGCGGGCCAACCTTGTCCCGGGGTCGTGGGGACGACCCTATAGTCGTCGGACATGTCGGCAGCTGGCCAACTTTGGCCCGGGGTCGTGGGGACGACCCTATAGTCGTCGGACATGTCGGCGGCTGGACATCTTTGGCCCGGGGTCGTGGGGACGACCCTATAGTCGTCGGACATGTTGGCGGCTTGTCAGCCTAGTCCCAGGGTCATGGGTACGACCCTATAGTCGTCGGACAAGTCGGCGGCGGGCCAACCTTGTCCCGGGGTCGTGGGGACGACCCTATAGTCGTCGGACATGTCGGCGGCTGGCCAACTTTGGCCCGTGGTTGTGGGGACGACCCTATAGTCGTTGGACATGACGGTGGCGGGCCAATCTAGTCCCGGGGTCGTGGGGACGACCCTATAGTCGTCGGACAAGACGGCGGCTGGACATCTTTGGCCCGGGGTCGTGGGGACGACCCTATAGTCGTCGGACATGTTGGCGGCTTGTCAGCCTAGTCCCGGGGTCGTGGGTACGACCCTATAGTCGTCGGACAAGTCGGCGGCTGGCCAACCTTGTCCCGGGGTCGTGGGGACGACCCTATAGTCGTCGGACATGTCGGCAGCTGGCCAACTTTGGCCCGGGGTCGTGGGGACGACCCTATAGTCGTCGGACATGTCGGCGGCTGGACATCTTTGGCCCGGGGTCGTGGGGACGACCCTATAGTCGTCGGACATGTTGGCGGCTTGTCAGCCTAGTCCCAGGGTCATGGGTACGACCCTATAGTCGTCGGACAAGTCGGCGGCGGGCCAACCTTGTCCCGGGGTCGTGGGGACGACCCTATAGTCGTCGGACATGTCGGCGGCTGGCCAACTTTGGCCCGTGGTTGTGGGGACGACCCTATAGTCGTTGGACATGACGGTGGCGGGCCAATCTAGTCCCGGGGTCGTGGGGACGACCCTATAGTCGTCGGACAAGACGGCGGCTGGACATCTTTGGCCCGGGGTCGTGGGGACGACCCTATAGTCGTCGGACATGTTGGCGGCTTGTCAGCCTAGTCCCGGGGTCGTGGGTACGACCCTATAGTCGTCGGAAATGTCGGCGGCTGGCCAACCTGGACCCGGGGTCGTGGGGACGACCCTATTGTCGTCGGACATGACGGTGGCGGGCCAATCTAGTCTCGCGGTCGTGGGGACGACCCTATAATCGTCGGACATGACGGTGGCGGGCCCATCTAGTCCCGGGGTCGTGGGGACGACCCTATAGTCGTCGGACATGTCGGCGGCTGGTCAACTTTGGCCCGGGGTCGTGGGGACGACCCTATAGTCGTCGGACAAGACGGTGGCGGACCAATCTAGTCCCGGGGTCGTGGGGACGACCCTATAGTCGTCGGACAAGACGGCGGCTGGACATCTTTGGCCCGGGGTCGTGGAGACGACCCTATAGTCGTCGGACATGTTGGCGGCTTGTCAGCCTAGTCCCGGGGTCGTGGGTACGACCCTATAGTCGTCGGACAAGTCGGCGGCTGGCCAACCTAGACCCGGGGTCGTGGGGACGACCTTATTGTCGTCGGACATGACGGTGGCGGGCCAATCTAGTCCCGGGGTCGTGGGGACGACCCTATAGTCGTCGAACAATTCGGTGGCGGGCCAAGCTTGTCCCGGGGTCGTGGGGACGACCCTATAATCGTCGGACATGACGGTGGCGGGCCAATCTAGTCCCGGGGTCGTGGGGACGACCCTATAGTCGTCGGACATGTCGGCGGCTGGCCAACTTTGGCCCGGTGTCGTGGGGACGACTCTATAGTCGTCGGAAATGTCGGCGGCTGGCCAACCTGGACCCGGGGTCGTGGGGACGACCCTATTGTCGTCGGACATGACGGTGGCGGGCCAATCTAGTCTCGGGGTCGTGGGGACGACCCTATAGTCGTCGGACATGTCGGCGGCTGGCCAACTTTGGCCCGGGGTCGTGGGGACGACTCTATAGTCGTCGGAAATGCCGGCGGCTGGCCAACCTGGACTCGGGGTCGTGGGGACGACCCTATAGTCGTCGGACAAGACGGCGGCTGGACATCTTTGGCCCGGGGTCGTGGGGACGACCCTATAGTCGTCGGACATGTTGGCGGCTTGTCAGCGTAGTCCCGGGGTGGTGGGTACGACCCTATAGTCGTCGGACAAGTCGGCGGCGGGCCAACCTTGTCCCGGGGTCGTGGGGACGACCCTATAGTCGTCGGACATGTCGGCAGCTGGCCAACTTTGGCCCGGGGTCGTGGGGACGACCCTATAGTCGTCGGACATGTCGGCGGCTGGACATCTTTGGCCCGGGGTCGTGGGGACGACCCTATAGTCGTCGGACATGTTGGCGGCTTGTCAGCCTAGTCCCAGGGTCATGGGTACGACCCTATAGTCGTCGGACAAGTCGGCGGCGGGCCAACCTTGTCCCGGGGTCGTGGGGACGACCCTATAGTCGTCGGACATGTCGGCGGCTGGCCAACTTTGGCCCGTGGTTGTGGGGACGACCCTATAGTCGTTGGACATGACGGTGGCGGGCCAATCTAGTCCCGGGGTCGTGGGGACGACCCTATAGTCGTCGGACAAGACGGCGGCTGGACATCTTTGGCCCGGGGTCGTGGGGACGACCCTATAGTCGTCGGACATGTTGGCGGCTTGTCAGCCTAGTCCCGGGGTCGTGGGTACGACCCTATAGTCGTCGGACAAGTCGGCGGCTGGCCAACCTAGACCCGGGGTCGTGGGGACGACCCTATAGTCGTCGGACATGTTGGCGGCTTGTCAGCCTAGTCCCGGGGTCGTGGGTACGACCCTATAGTCGTCGGACAAGTCGGCGGCTGGCCAACCTAGACCCGGGGTCGTGGGGACGACCCTATTGTCGTCGGACATGACGGTGGCGGGCCAATCTAGTCCCGGGGTCGTGGGGACGACCCTATAGTCGTCGGACATGTCGGCGGCTGGCCAACTTTGGCCCGTGGTCGTGGGGACGATCCAATAGTCGTCGGACATGTCGGCGGCTGGACATCTTTGGCCCGGGGTCGTGGGGACGACCCTATAGTCGTCGGACATGTTGGCGGCTTGTCAGCCTAGTCCCGGGGTCGTGGGGACGACCCTATAGTCGTCGGACATGTCGGCGGCTGGTCAACTTTGGCCCGGGGTCGTGGCGACGACCCTATAGTCGTCGGACAAGACGGTGGCGGACCAATCTAGTCCCGGGGTCGTGGGGACTACCCTATAGTCGTAGGACAAGACGGCGACTGGACATCTTTGGCCCGGGGTCGTGGGGACGACCCTATAGTCGTCGGACATGTTGGCGGCTTGTCAGCGTAGTCCCGGGGTGGTGGGTACGACCCTATAGTCGTCGGACAAGTCGGCGGCGGGCCAACCTTGTCCCGGGGTCGTGGGGACGACCCTATAGTCGTCGGACATGTCGGCAGCTGGCCAAGTTTGGCCCGGGGTCGTGGGGACGACCCTATAGTCGTCGGACATGTCGGCGGCTGGCCAACTTTGGCCCGTGGTTGTGGGGACGACCCTATAGTCGTTGGACATGACGCTGGCGGGCCAATCTAGTCCCGGGGTCGTGGGGACTACCCTATAGTCGTAGGACAAGACGGCGGCTGGACATCTTTGGCCCGGGGTCGTGGGGACGACCCTATAGTCGTCGGAAATGTTGGCGGCTTGTCAGCCTAGTCCCAGGGTCGTGGGTACGACCCTATAGTCGTCGGACAAGTCGGCGGCGGGCCAACCTTGTCCCGGGGTCGTGGGGACGACCTTATAGTCGTCGGACATGTCGGCGGCTGGCCAACTTTGGCCCGGTGTCGTGGGGACGACTCTATAGTCGTCGGAAATGTCGGCGGCTGGCCAACCTGGACCCGGGGTCGTGGGGACGACACTATTGTCGTCGGACATGACGGTGGCGGGCCAATCTAGTCTCGCGGTCGTGGGGACGACCCTATATTCGTCGGACATGACGGTGGCGGGCCAATCTAGTCCCGGGGTCGTGGGGACGACCCTTTAGTCGTCGGACATGTCGGCGGCTGGTCAACTTTGGCCCGTGGTCGTGGGGACGACCCTATAGTCGTCGGACAAGTCGGCGGCTGGCCAACCTAGACCCGGGGTCGTGGGGACGACCTTATTGTCGTCGGACATGACGGTGGCGGGCCAATCTAGTCCCGGGGTCGTGGGGACGACCCAATAGTCGTCGGACATGTCGGCGGCTGGCCAACTTTGGCCCGTGGTTGTGGGGACGACCCTATAGTCGTTGGACATGACGGTGGCGGGCCAATCTAGTCCCGGGGTCGTGGGGACGACCCTATAGTCGTCGAACAATTCGGTGGCGGGCCAAGCTTGTCCCGGGGTCGTGGGGACGACCCTATAATCGTCGGACATGACGGTGGCGGGCCAATCTAGTCCCGGGGTCGTGGGGACGACCCTATAGTCGTCGGACATGTCGGCGGCTGGCCAACTTTGGCCCGGGGTCGTGGGGACGACTCTATAGTCGTCGGAAATGCCGGCGGCTGGCCAACCTGGACTCGGGGTCGTGGGGACGACCCTATAGTCGTCGGACAAGACGGCGGCTGGACATCTTTGGCCCGGGGTCGTGGGGACGACCCTATAGTCGTCGGACATGTTGGCGGCTTGTCAGCGTAGTCCCGGGGTGGTGGGTACGACCCTATAGTCGTCGGACAAGTCGGCGGCGGGCCAACCTTGTCCCGGGGTCGTGGGGACGACCCTATAGTCGTCGGACATGTCGGCAGCTGGCCAACTTTGGCCCGGGGTCGTGGGGACGACCCTATAGTCGTCGGACATGTCGGCGGCTGGACATCTTTGGCCCGGGGTCGTGGGGACGACCCTATAGTCGTCGGACATGTTGGCGGCTTGTCAGCCTAGTCCCAGGGTCATGGGTACGACCCTATAGTCGTCGGACAAGTCGGCGGCGGGCCAACCTTGTCCCGTGGTCGTGGGGACGATCCAATAGTCGTCGGACATGTCGGCGGCTGGCCAACTTTGGCCCGTGGTTGTGGGGACGACCCTATAGTCGTTGGACATGACGGTGGCGGGCCAATCTAGTCCCGGGGTCGTGGGGACGACCCTATAGTCGTCGGACATGTCGGCGGCTGGTCAACTTTGGCCCGGGGTCGTGGGGACGACCCTATAGTCGTCGGACAAGACGGTGGCGGACCAATCTAGTCCCGGGGTCGTGGGGACGACCCTATTGTCGTCGGACATGACGGTGGTGGGCCAATCTAGTCTCGGGGTCGTGGGGACGACTCTATAGTCGTCGGAAATGTCGGCGGCTGGCCAACCTGGACCCGGGGTCGTGGGGACGACCCTATTGTCGTCGGACATGACGGTGGCGGGCCAATCTAGTCTCGCGGTCGTGGGGACGACCCTATAATCGTCGGACATGACGGTGGCGGGCCAATCTAGTCCCGGGGTCGTGGGGACGACCCTATAGTCGTCGGACATGTCGGCGGCTGGTCAACTTTGGCCCGGGGTCGTGGGGACGACCCTATAGTCGTCGGACAAGACGGTGGCGGACCAATCTAGTCCCGGGGTCGTGGGGACGACCCTATAGTCGTCGGACAAGACGGCGGCTGGACATCTTTGGCCCGGGGTCGTGGAGACGACCCTATAGTCGTCGGACATGTTGGCGGCTTGTCAGCCTAGTCCCGGGGTCGTGGGTACGACCCTATAGTCGTCGGACAAGTCGGCGGCTGGCCAACCTAGACCCGGGGTCGTGGGGACGACCTTATTGTCGTCGGACATGACGGTGGCGGGCCAATCTAGTCCCGGGGTCGTGGGGACGACCCTATAGTCGTCGAACAATTCGGTGGCGGGCCAAGCTTGTCCCGGGGTCGTGGGGACGACCCTATAATCGTCGGACATGACGGTGGCGGGCCAATCTAGTCCCGGGGTCGTGGGGACGACCCTATAGTCGTCGGACATGTCGGCGGCTGGCCAACTTTGGCCCGGGGTCGTGGGGACGACTCTATAGTCGTCGGAAATGCCGGCGGCTGGCCAACCTGGACTCGGGGTCGTGGGGACGACCCTATAGTCGTCGGACAAGACGGCGGCTGGACCTCTTTGGCCCGGGGTCGTGGGGACGACCCTATAGTCGTCGGACATGTTGGCGGCTTGTCAGCGTAGTCCCGGGGTGGTGGGTACGACCCTATAGTCGTCGGACAAGTCGGCGGCGGGCCAACCTTGTCCCGGGGTCGTGGGGACGACCCTATAGTCGTCGGACATGTCGGCAGCTGGCCAACTTTGGCCCGGGGTCGTGGGGACGACCCTATAGTCGTCGGACATGTCGGCGGCTGGACATCTTTGGCCCGGGGTCGTGGGGACGACCCTATAGTCGTCGGACATGGTGGCGGCTTGTCAGCCTAGTCCCAGGGTCATGGGTACGACCCTATAGTCGTCGGACAAGTCGGCGGCGGGCCAACCTTGTCCCGGGGTCGTGGGGACGACCCTATAGTCGTCGGACATATCGGCGGCTGGCCAACTTTGGCCCGTGGTTGTGGGGACGACCCTATAGTCGTTGGACATGACGCTGGCGGGCCAATCTAGTCCCGGGGTCGTGGGGACTACCCTATAGTCGTAGGACAAGACGGCGGCTGGACATCTTTGGCCCGTGGTTGTGGGGACGACCCTATAGTCGTCGGACATGTCGGCAGCTGGCCAACTTTGGCCCGGGGTCGTGGGGACGACCCTATAGTCGTCGGACATGTCGGCGGCTGGCCAACTTTGGCCCGTGGTTGTGGGGACGACCCTATAGTCGTTGGACATGACGCTGGCGGGCCAATCTAGTCCCGGGGTCGTGGGGACTACCCTATAGTCGTAGGACCAGACGGCGGCTGGACATCTTTGGCCCGGGGTCGTGGGGACGACCCTATAGTCGTCGGACATGTTGGCGGCTTGTCAGCCTAGTCCCAGGGTCATGGGTACGACCCTATAGTCGTCGGACAAGTCGGCGGCGGGCCAACCTTGTCCCGGGGTCGTGGGGACGACCCTATAGTCGTCGGACATGTCGGCGGCTGGCCAACTTTGGCCCGTGGTCGTGGGGACGATCCAATAGTCGTCGGACATGTCGGCGGCTGGCCAACTTTGGCCCGTGGTTGTGGGGACGACCCTATAGTCGTTGGACATGACGGTGGCGGGCCAATCTAGTCCCGGGGTCGTGGGGACGACCCTATAGTCGTCGGACATGTCGGCGGCTGGCCAACTTTGGCCCGTGGTTGTGGGGACGACCCTATAGTCGTTGGACATGACGCTGGCGGGCCAATCTAGTCCCGGGGTCGTGGGGACTACCCTATAGTCGTAGGACCAGACGGCGGCTGGACATCTTTGGCCCGGGGTCGTGGGGACGACCCTATAGTCGTCGGACATGTTGGCGGCTTGTCAGCCTAGTCCCAGGGTCATGGGTACGACCCTATAGTCGTCGGACAAGTCGGCGGCTGGCCAACCTAGACCCGGGGTCGTGGGAACGACCCTATTGTCGTCGGACATGACGGTGGCGGGCCAATCTAGTCCCGGGGTCGTGGGGACGACCCTATAGTCGTCGGACATGTCGGCGGCTGGCCAACTTTGGCCCGGTGTCGTGGGGACGACTCTATAGTCGTCGGAAATGTCGGCGGCTGGCCAACCTGGACCCGGGGTCGTGGGGACGACCCTATTGTCGTCGGACATGACGGTGGCGGGCCAATCTAGTCTCGGGGTCGTGGGGACGACCCTATAGTCGTCGGACATGTCGGCGGCTGGCCAACTTTGGCCCGGGGTCGTGGGGACGACTCTGTAGTCGTCGGAAATGTCGGCGGCTGGCCAACCTGGACTCGGGGTCGTGGGGACGACCCTATAGTCGTCGGACAAGACGGTGGCGGACCAATCTAGTCCCGGGGTCGTGGGGACGACCCTATAGTCGTCGGACATGTCGGCGGCTGGCCAACTTTGGCCCGTGGTCGTGGGGACGATCCAATAGTCGTCGGACATGTCGGCGGCTGGCCAACTTTGGCCCGTGGTTGTGGGAACGACCCTATAGTCGTTGGACATGACGGTGGCGGGCCAATCTAGTCCCGGGGTCGTGGGGACGACCCTATAGTCGTCGGACATGTCGGCGGCTGGTCAACTTTGGCCCGGGGTCGTGGGGTCGACCCTATAGTCGTCGGACAAGACGGTGGCGGACCAATCTAGTCCCGGGGTCGTGGGGACGACCCTATTGTCGTCGGACATGACGGTGGCGGGCCAATCTAGTCTCGGGGTCGTGGGGACGACTCTATAGTCGTCGGAAATGTCGGCGGCTGGCCAACCTGGACTCGGGGTCGTGGGGACGACCCTATAGTCGTCGGACAAGACGGCGGCTGGACATCTTTGGCCCGGGGTCGTGGGGACGACCCTATAGTCGTCGGACATGTTGGCGGCTTGTCAGCGTAGTCCCGGGGTGGTGGGTACGAACCTATAGTCGTCGGACAAGTCGGCGGCGGGCCAACCTTGTCCCGGGGTCGTGGGGACGACCCTATAGTCGTCGGACATGTCGGCAGCTGGCCAACTTTGGCCCGGGGTCGTGGGGACGACCCTATAGTCGTCGGACATGTCGGCGGCTGGACATCTTTGGCCCGGGGTCGTGGGGACGACCCTATAGTCGTCGGACATGTTGGCGGCTTGTCAGCCTAGTCCCAGGGTCATGGGTACGACCCTATAGTCGTCGGACAAGTCGGCGGCGGGCCAACCTTGTCCCGGGGTCGTGGGGACGACCCTATAGTCGTCGGACATGTCGGCGGCTGGCCAACTTTGGCCCGTGGTTGTGGGGACGACCCTATAGTCGTTGGACATGACGGTGGCGGGCCAATCTAGTCCCGGGGTCGTGGGGACGACCCTATAGTCGTCGGACAAGACGGCGGCTGGACATCTTTGGCCCGGGGTCGTGGGGACGACCCTATAGTCGTCGGACATGTTGGCGGCTTGTCAGCCTAGTCCCGGGGTCGTGGGTACGACCCTATAGTCGTCGGACAAGTCGGCGGCTGGCCAACCTAGACCCGGGGTCGTGGGGACGACCCTATTGTCGTCGGACATGACGGTGGCGGGCCAATCTAGTCTCGCGGTCGTGGGGACGACCCTATAATCGTCGGACATGACGGTGGCGGGCCAATCTAGTCCCGGGGTCGTGGGGACGACCCTATAGTCGTCGGACATGTCGGCGGCTGGCCAACTTTGGCCCGGTGTCGTGGGGACGACTCTATAGTCGTCGGAAATGTCGGCGGCTGGCCAACCTGGACCCGGGGTCGTGGGGACGACCCTATTGTCGTCGGACATGACGGTGGCGGGCCAATCTAGTCTCGGGGTCGTGGGGACGACCCTATAGTCGTCGGACATGTTGGCGGCTTGTCAGCCTAGTCCCGGGGTCGTGGGTACGACCCTATAGTCGTCGGACATGTTGGCGGCTTGTCAGCGTAGTCCCGGGGTGGTGGGTACGACCCTATAGTCGTCGGACAAGTCGGCGGCGGGCCAACCTTGTCCCGGGGTCGTGGGGACGACCCTATAGTCGTCGGACATGTCGGCAGCTGGCCAACTTTGGCCCGGGGTCGTGGGGACGACCCTATAGTCGTCGGACATGTCGGCGGCTGGACATCTTTGGCCCGGGGTTGTGGGGACGACCCTATAGTCGTTGGACATGACGCTGGCGGGCCAATCTAGTCCCGGGGTCGTGGGGACTACCCTATAGTCGTAGGACCAGACGGCGGCTGGACATCTTTGGCCCGGGGTCGTGGGGACGACCCTATAGTCGTCGGACATGTTGGCGGCTTGTCAGCCTAGTCCCAGGGTCATGGGTACGACCCTATAGTCGTCGGACAAGTCGGCGGCGGGCCAACCTTGTCCCGGGGTCGTGGGGACGACCCTATAGTCGTCGGACATGTCGGCGGCTGGCCAACTTTGGCCCGTGGTTGTGGGGACGACCCTATAGTCGTTGGACATGACGCTGGCGGGCCAATCTAGTCCCGGGGTCGTGGGGACTACCCTATAGTCGTAGGACAAGACGGCGGCTGGACATCTTTGGCCCGTGGTTGTGGGGACGACCCTATAGTCGTCGGACATGTCGGCAGCTGGCCAACTTTGGCCCGGGGTCGTGGGGACGACCCTATAGTCGTTGGACATGACGCTGGCGGGCCAATCTAGTCCCGGGGTCGTGGGGACTACCCTATAGTCGTAGGACCAGACGGCGGCTGGACATCTTTGGCCCGGGGTCGTGGGGACGACCCTATAGTCGTCGGACATGTTGGCGGCTTGTCAGCCTAGTCCCAGGGTCATGGGTACGACCCTATAGTCGCCGGACATGTCGGCGGCGGGCCAACCTTGTCCCGGGGTCGTGGGGACGACCCTATAGTCGTCGGACATGTCGGCGGCTGGCCAACTTTGGCCCGTGGTTGTGGGGACGACCCTATAGTCGTTGGACATGACGCTGGCGGGCCAATCTAGTCCCGGGGTCGTGGGGACGACCCTATAGTCGTCGGACAAGACGGTGGCGGACCAATCTAGTCCCGGGGTCGTGGGGACGACCCTATAGTCGTCGGACATGTCGGCGGCTGGCCAACTTTGGCCCGTGGTCGTGGGGACGATCCAATAGTCGTCGGACATGTCGGCGGCTGGCCAACTTTGGCCCGTGGTTGTGGGGACGACCCTATAGTCGTTGGACATGACGGTGGCGGGCCAATCTAGTCCCGGGGTCGTGGGGACGACCCTATAGTCGTCGGACATGTTGGCGGCTTGTCAGCCTAGTCCCGGGGTCGTGGGTACGACCCTATAGTCGTCGGACAAGTCGGCGGCTGGCCAACCTAGACCCGGGGTCGTGGGGACGACCCTATTGTCGTCGGACATGACGGTGGCGGGCCAATCTAGTCCCGGGGTCGTGGGGACGACCCTATAGTCGTCGGACATGTCGGCGGCTGGCCAACTTTGGCCCGGTGTCGTGGGGACGACTCTATAGTCGTCGGAAATGTCGGCGGCTGGCCAACCTGGACCCGGGGTCGTGGGGACGACCCTATTGTCGTCGGACATGACGGTGGCGGGCCAATCTAGTCTCGGGGTCGTGGGGACGACCCTATAGTCGTCGGACATGTCGGCGGCTGGCCAACTTTGGCCCGGGGTCGTGGGGACGACTCTATAGTCGTCGGAAATGTCGGCGGCTGGCCAACCTGGACTCGGGGTCGTGGGGACGACCCTATAGTCGTCGGACAAGACGGTGGCGGACCAATCTAGTCCCGGGGTCGTGGGGACGACCCTATAGTCGTCGGACATGTCGGCGGCTGGCCAACTTTGGCCCGTGGTCGTGGGGACGATCCAATAGTCGTCGGACATGTCGGCGGCTGGCCAACTTTGGCCCGTGGTTGTGGGAACGACCCTATAGTCGTTGGACATGACGGTGGCGGGCCAATCTAGTCCCGGGGTCGTGGGGACGACCCTATAGTCGTCGGACATGTCGGCGGCTGGTCAACTTTGGCCCGGGGTCGTGGGGTCGACCCTATAGTCGTCGGACAAGACGGTGGCGGACCAATCTAGTCCCGGGGTCGTGGGGACGACCCTATTGTCGTCGGACATGACGGTGGCGGGCCAATCTAGTCTCGGGGTCGTGGGGACGACTCTATAGTCGTCGGAAATGTCGGCGGCTGGCCAACCTGGACCCGGGGTCGTGGGGACGACCCTATTGTCGTCGGACATGACGGTGGCGGGCCAATCTAGTCGCGCGGTCGTGGGGACGACCCTATAGTCGTTGGACATGACGGTGGCGGGCCAATCTAGTCCCGGGGTCGTGGGGACGACCTTATAGTCGTCGGACAAGACGGCGGCTGGACATCGTTGGCCCGGGGTCGTGGGGACGACCCTATAGTCGTCGGACAAGTCGGCGGCGGGCCAACCTTGTCCCGGGGTCGCGGGGACGACACTATAGTCGTCGGACATGTCGGCGGCTGGCCAACTTTGGCCCGGTGTCGTGGGGACGACTCTATAGTCGTCGGAAATGTCGGCGGCTGGCCAACCTGGACCCGGGGTCGTGGGGACGACCCTATAGTCGTCGAACAATTCGGCGGCGGGCCAAGCTTGTCCCGGGGTCGTGGGGACGACTCTATAGTCGTCCGAAATGTCGGCGGCTGGCCAACCTGGACTCGGGGTCGTGGGGACGACCCTATAGTCGTCGGACAAGACGGCGGCTGGACATCATTGGCCCGGGCTCGTGGGGACGACCCTATAGTCGTCGGACATGTCGGCGGCTGGCCAACCTGGACCCGGGGTCGTGACGACGACCCTATAATCGTCGGAGAAGACGGCGGCTGGTCATCTTTGGCCCGGGGTCGTGGGGACGACCCTATAGTCGTCGGACATGACGGTGGCTGAACAATCTAGTCCCGGGGTCGTGGGGACGACCCTATAGTCGTCGGACATGTCGGCGGCTGGCCAACTTTGGCCCGTGGTCGTGGGGACGATCCAATAGTCGTCGGACATGTCGGCGGCTGGCCAACTTTGGCCCGTGGTTGTGGGAACGACCCTATAGTCGTTGGACATGACGGTGGCGGGCCAATCTAGTCCCGGGGTCGTGGGGACGACCCTATAGTCGTCGGACATGTCGGCGGCATGCCAACTTTGGCCCGTGGTCGTGGGGACGACCCTATAGTCGTTGGACATGACGGTGGCGGGCCAATCTAGTCCCGGGGTCGTAGGGACGACCCTATAGTCGTCGGACATGTCGGCGATTGGCCAACATTGGCCCGGGGTCGTGGGGTCGACCCTATAGTCGTCGGACATGTCGGCGGCTGGCCAACCTAGTCCCGAGGTCGTGGGGACGACCCCATAGTCGTCGGACATGTCGGCGGCTGGCCAACTTTGGTCCGTGGTTGTGGGGACGACCCTATAGTCGTCCGACATGTCGGCGGCTGGCCAACTTTGGCCCGGTGTCGTGGGGACGACTCTATAGTCGTCGGAAATGTCGGTGGCGGGCCAATCTAGTCTCGCGGTCGTGGGCACGACCCTATAATCGTCGGACATGACGGTGGCGGGCCAATCTAGTCTCGGGGTCGTGGGGACGACCCTATAGTCGTTGGACATGACGGTGGCGGGCCAATCTAGTCCCGGGGTCGTAGGGACGACCCTATAGTCGTCGGACATGTTGGCGATTGGCCAACATTGGCCCGGGGTCGTCGGTACGAACCTATAGTCGTCGGACATGTCGGCGGCTGGCCAACCTAGTCTCGGGGTCGTGGGGACGACCCTATAGTCGTCGGACATTTCGGCGGCTTGCCAACTTTGGCCCGGGGTCGTGGGGACGACCCTATAGTCGTCGGACATGTCGGCGGCTGGCCAACTTTGGCCCGTGGTTGTGGGGACGACCCTATAGTCGTTGGACATGACGGTGGCGGGCCAATCTAGTCCCGGGGTCGTGGGGACGACCCTATAGTCGTCGGACATGTCGGCGGCTGGCCAACTTTGGCCCGGTGTCGTGGGGACGACTCTATAGTCGTCGGAAATGTCGGCGGCTGGCCAACCTGGACCCGGGGTCGTGGGGACGACCCTATTGTCGTCGGACATGACGGTGGCGGGCCAATCTAGTCTCGGGGTCGTGGGGACGACCCTATAGTCGTCGGACATGTCGGCGGCTGGCCAACTTTGGCCCGGGGTCGTGGGGACGACTCTATAGTCGTCGGAAATGTCGGCGGCTGGCCAACCTGGACTCGGGGTCGTGGGGACGACCCTATAGTCGTCGGACAAGACGGTGGCGGACCAATCTAGTCCCGGGGTCGTGGGGACGACCCTATAGTCGTCGGACATGTCGGCGGCTGGCCAACTTTGGCCCGTGGTCGTGGGGACGATCCAATAGTCGTCGGACATGTCGGCGGCTGGCCAACTTTGGCCCGTGGTTGTGGGAACGACCCTATAGTCGTTGGACATGACGGTGGCGGGCCAATCTAGTCCCGGGGTCGTGGGGACGACCCTATAGTCGTCGGACATGTCGGCGGCTGGTCAACTTTGGCCCGGGGTCGTGGGGTCGACCCTATAGTCGTCGGACAAGACGGTGGCGGACCAATCTAGTCCCGGGGTCGTGGGGACGACCCTATTGTCGTCGGACATGACGGTGGCGGGCCAATCTAGTCTCGGGGTCGTGGGGACGACTCTATAGTCGTCGGAAATGTCGGCGGCTGGCCAACCTGGACCCGGGGTCGTGGGGACGACCCTATTGTCGTCGGACATGACGGTGGCGGGCCAATCTAGTCGCGCGGTCGTGGGGACGACCCTATAGTCGTTGGACATGACGGTGGCGGGCCAATCTAGTCCCGGGGTCGTGGGGACGACCTTATAGTCGTCGGACAAGACGGCGGCTGGACATCGTTGGCCCGGGGTCGTGGGGACGACCCTATAGTCGTCGGACAAGTCGGCGGCGGGCCAACCTTGTCCCGGGGTCGCGGGGACGACACTATAGTCGTCGGACATGTCGGCGGCTGGCCAACTTTGGCCCGGTGTCGTGGGGACGACTCTATAGTCGTCGGAAATGTCGGCGGCTGGCCAACCTGGACCCGGCGTCGTGGGGACGACCCTATAGTCGTCGAACAATTCGGCGGCGGGCCAAGCTTGTCCCGGGGTCGTGGGGACGACTCTATAGTCGTCCGAAATGTCGGCGGCTGGCCAACCTGGACTCGGGGTCGTGGGGACGACCCTATAGTCGTCGGACAAGACGGCGGCTGGACATCATTGGCCCGGGCTCGTGGGGACGACCCTATAGTCGTCGGACATGTCGGCGGCTGGCCAACCTGGACCCGGGGTCGTGGGGTCGACCCTATAGTCGTCGGACATTTCGGCGGCTTGCCAACTTTGGCCCGGGGTCGTGGGGACGACCCTATAGTCGTCGGACATGTCGGCGGCTGGCCAACTTTGGCCCGTGGTTGTGGGGACGACCCTATAGTCGTTGGACATGACGGTGGCGGGCCAATCTAGTCCCGGGGTCGTGGGGACGACCCTATAGTCGTCGGACATATCGGCGGCTGGCCAACTTTGGACCGGTGTCGTGGGGACGACTCTATAGTCGTCGGAAATGTCGGCGACTGGCCAACCTGGACCCGGAGTCGTGGGGCCGACCCTATTGTCGTCGGACATGGCGGTGGCGGGCCAATCTAGTCTCGGGGTCGTGGGGACGACCCTATAGTCGTCACACATGTCGGCGGCTGGCCAACTTTGGCCCGGGGTCGTGGGGACGACCCTATAGTCGTCGGACATGTCGACGGCTGGCCAACTTTGGCCCGTGGTTGTGGGGACGACCCTATAGTCGTCGGAAATGTCGGCGGCTGGCCAACCTGGACCCGGGGTCGTGGGGACGACCCTATAGTCGTCGGACTTGACGGTGGCGGGCCAATCTAGTTCCGGGGTCGTGGGGACGACCCTATAGTCGTCGGACATGTCGGCGGCTGGCCAACTTTGGCCCGGTGTCGTGGGGACGACTCTATAGTCGTCGGAAATGTCGGCGGCTGGCCAACCTGGACCCGGGGTCGTGGGGACGACCCTATAGTCGTCGGACTTGACGGTGGCGGGCCAATCTAGTCCCGGGGTCGTGGGGACGACCCTACAGTCGTCGGACATTTCGGCGGCTTGCCAACTTTGGCCCGGGGTCGTGGGGACGACCCTATAGTCGTCGGACATGTCGGCTGCTGGCCAACTTTGGCTCGTGGTTGTGGGGACGACCCTATAGTCGTCGGACATGTTGGCGGCTTGTCAGCCTAGTCCCAGGGTCGTGGGTACGACCCTATAGTCGTCGGACAAGTCGGCGGCGGGCCAACCTTGTCCCGGGGTCGTGGGGACGACCCTATAGTCGTCGGACATGTCGGCGGCTGGCCAACTTTGGCCCGGTGTCGTGGGGACGACTCTATAGTCGTCGGAAATGTCGGCGGCTGGCCAACCTGGACCCGGGGTCGTGGGGACGACCCTATTGTCGTCGGACATGACGGTGGCGGGCCAATCTAGTCTCGCGGTCGTGGGGACGACCCTATATTCGTCGGACATGACGGTGGCGGGCCAATCTAGTCCCGGGGTCGTGGGGACGACCCTTTAGTCGTCGGACATGTCGGCGGCTGGTCAACTTTGGCCCGTGGTCGTGGGGACGACCCTATAGTCGTCGGACAAGACGGTGGCGGACCAATCTAGTCCCGGGGTCGTGGGGACGACCCTATAGTCGTCGGACATGTCGGCGGCTGGCCAACTTTTGGCCCGTGGTCGTGGGGACGATCCAATAGTCGTCGGACATGTCGGCGGCTGGCCAACTTTGGCCCGTGGTTGTGGGGACGACCCTATAGTCGTTGGACATGACGGTGGCGGGCCAATCTAGTCCCGGGGTCGTGGGGACGACCCTATAGTCGTCGGACAAGACGGCGGCTGGACATCTTTGGCCCGGGGTCGTGGGGACGACCCTATAGTCGTCGGACATGTTGGCGGCTTGTCAGCGTAGTCCCGGGGTGGTGGGTAAGACCCTATAGTCGTCGGACAAGTCGGCGGCGGGCCAACCTTGTCCCGGGGTCGTGGGGACGACCCTATAGTCGTCGGACATGTCGGCGGCTGGACATCTTTGGCCCGGGGTCGTGGGGACGACCCTATAGTCGTCGGACATGTTGGCGGCTTGTCAGCCTAGTCCCAGGGTCATGGGTACGACCCTATAGTCGTCGGACAAGTCGGCGGCGGGCCAACCTTGTCCCGGGGTCGTGGGGACGACCCTATAGTCGTCGGACATGTCGGCGGCTGGCCAACTTTGGCCCGTGGTTGTGGGGACGACCCTATAGTCGTTGGACATGACGGTGGCGGGCCAATCTAGTCCCGAGGTCGTGGGGACGACCCTATAGTCGTCGGACAAGACGGCGGCTGGACATCTTTGGCCCGGGGTCGTGGGGACGACCCTATAGTCGTCGGACATGTTGGCGGCTTGTCAGCCTAGTCCCGGGGTCGTGGGTACGACCCTATAGTCGTCGGACAAGTCGGCGGCTGGCCAACCTAGACCCGGGGTCGTGGGGACGACCCTATTGTCGTCGGACATGACGGTGGCGGGCCAATCTAGTCCCGGGGTCGTGGGGACGACCCTATAGTCGTCGGACATGTCGGCGGCTGGCCAACTTTGGCCCGGGGTCGTGGGGACGACTCTATAGTCGTCGGAAATGTCGGCGGCTGGCCAACCTGGACTCGGGGTCGTGGGGACGACCCTATAGTCGTCGGACAAGACGGTGGCGGACCAATCGAGTCCCGGGGTCGTGGGGACGACCCTATAGCCGTCGGGCATGTCGGCGGCTGGCCAACTTTGGCCCGTGGTCGTGGGGACGATCCAATAGTCGTCGGACATGTCGGCGGCTGGACATCTTTGGCCCGGGGTCGTGGGGACGACCCTATAGTCGTCGGACATGTTGGCGGCTTGTCAGCCTAGTCCCGGGGTCGTGGGGACGACCCTATAGTCGTCGGACATGTCGGCGGCTGGTCAACTTTGGCCCGGGGTCGTGGGGACGACCCTATAGTCGTCGGACAAGACGGTGGCGGACCAATCTAGTCCCGGGGTCGTGGGGACTACCCTATAGTCGTAGGACAAGACGGCGGCTGGACATCTTTGGCCCGGGGTCGTGGGGACGACCCTATAGTCGTCGGACATGTCGGCAGCTGGCCAACTTTGGCCCGGGGTCGTGGGGACGACCCTATAGTCGTCGGACATGTCGGCGGCTGGCCAACTTTGGCCCGTGGTTGTGGGGACGACCCTATAGTCGTTGGACATGACGCTGGCGGGCCAATCTAGTCCCGGGGTCGTGGGGACTACCCTATAGTCGTAGGACAAGACGGCGGCTGGACATCTTTGGCCCGGGGTCGTGGGGACGACCCTATAGTCGTCGGACATGTTGGCGGCTTGTCAGCCTAGTCCCAGGGTCGTGGGTACGACCCTATAGTCTTCGGACAAGTCGGCGGCGGGCCAACCTTGTCCCGGGGTCGTGGGGACGACCCTATAGTCGTCGGACATGTCGGCGGCTGGCCAACTTTGGCCCGGTGTCGTGGGGACGACTCAATAGTCGTCGGAAATGTCGGCGGCTGGCCAACCTGGACCCGGGGTCGTGGGGACGACCCTATTGTCGTCGGACATGACGGTGGCGGGCCAATCTAGTCTCGCGGTCGTGGGGACGACCCTATATTCGTCGGACATGACGGTGGCGGGCCAATCTAGTCCCGGGGTCGTGGGGACGACCCTTTAGTCGTCGGACATGTCGGCGGCTGGTCAACTTTGGCCCGTGGTCGTGGGGACGACCCTATAGTCGTCGGACAAGACGGTGGCGGACCAATCTAGTCCCGGAGTCGTGGGGACGACCCTATAGTCGTCGGACAAGACGGCGGCTGGACATCTTTGGCCCGGGGTCGTGGGGACGACCCTATAGTCGTCGGACATGTTGGCGGCTTGTCAGCCTAGTCCCGGGGTCGTGGGTACGACCCTATAGTCGTCGGACAAGACGGTGGCGGACCAATCGAGTCCCGGGGTCGTGGGGACGACCCTATAGTCGTCGGACATGTCGGCGGCTGGCCAACTTTGGCCCGTGGTCGTGGGGACGATCCAATAGTCGTCGGACATGTCGGCGGCTGGACATCTTTGGCCCGGGGTCGTGGGGACGACCCTATAGTCGTCGGACATGTTGGCGGCTTGTCAGCCTAGTCCCGGGGTCGTGGGGACGTCCCTATAGTCGTCCGACATGTCGGCGGCTGGTCAACTTTGGCCCGGGGTCGTGGGGACGACCCTATAGTCGTCGGACAAGACGGTGGCGGACCAATCTAGTCCCGGGGTCGTGGGGACTACCCTATAGTCGTAGGACAAGACGGCGACTGGACATCTTTGGCCCGGGGTCGTGGGGACGACCCTATAGTCGTCGGACATGTTGGCGGCTTGTCAGCCTAGTCCCGGGGTCGTGGGGACGACCCTATAGTCGTCGGACATGTCGGCGGCTGGTCAACTTTGGCCCGGGGTCGTGGGGACGACCCTATAGTCGTCGGACAAGACGGTGGCGGACCAATCTAGTCCCGGGGTCGTGGGGACTACCCTATAGTCGTAGGACAAGACGGCGACTGGACATCTTTGGCCCGGGGTCGTGGGGACGACCCTATAGTCGTCGGACATGTTGGCGGCTTGTCAGCGTAGTCCCGGGGTGGTGGGTACGACCCTATAGTCGTCGGACAAGTCGGCGGCGGGCCAACCTTGTCCCGGGGTCGTGGGGACGACCCTATAGTCGTCGGACATGTCGGCAGCTGGCCAACTTTGGCCCGGGGTCGTGGGGACGACCCTATAGTCGTCGGACATGTCGGCGGCTGGACATCTTTGGTCCGGGGTCGTGGGGACGACCCTATAGTCGTCGGACATGTTGGCGGCTTGTCAGCCTAGTCCCAGGGTCATGGGTACGACCCTATAGTCGTCGGACAAGTCGGCGGCGGGCCAACCTTGTCCCGGGGTCGTGGGTACGACCCTATAGTCGTCGGACAAGTCGGCGGCTGGCCAACCTAGACCCGGGGTCGTGGGGACGACCCTATTGTCGTCGGACATGACGGTGGCGGGCCAATCTAGTCCCGGGGTCGTGGGGACGACCCTATAGTCGTCGGACATGTCGGCGGCTGGCCAACTTTGGCCCGGGGTCGTGGGGACGACTCTATAGTCGTCGGAAATGTCGGCGGCTGGCCAACCTGGACTCGGGGTCGTGGGGACGACCCTATAGTCGTCGGACAAGACGGTGGCGGACCAATCGAGTCCCGGGTCGTGGGGACGACCCTATAGTCGTCGAACATGTCGGCGGCTGGCCAACTTTGGCCCGTGGTCGTGGGGACGATCCAATAGTCGTCGGACATGTCGGCGGCTGGACATCTTTGGCCCGGGGTCGTGGGGACGACCCTACAGTCGTCGGACATGTTGGCGGCTTGTCAGCCTAGTCCCGGGGTCGTGGGGACGACCCTATAGTCGTCGGACATGTCGGCGGCTGGTCAACTTTGGCCCGGGGTCGTGGGGACGACCCTATAGTCGTCGGACAAGACGGTGGCGGACCAATCTAGTCCCGGGGTCGTGGGGACTACCCTATAGTCGTAGGACAAGACGGCGACTGGACATCTTTGGCCCGGGGTCGCGGGGACGACCCTATAGTCGTCGGACATGTTGGCGGCTTGTCAGCGTAGTCCCGGGGTGGTGGGTACGACCCTATAGTCGTCGGACAAGTCGGCGGCGGGCCAACCTTGTCCCGGGGTCGTGGGGACGACCCTATAGTCGTCGGACATGTCGGCAGCTGGCCAAGTTTGGCCCGGGGTCGTGGGGACGACCCTATAGTCGTCGGACATGTCGGCGGCTGGCCAACTTTGGCCCGTGGTTGTGGGGACGACCCTATAGTCGTTGGACATGACGCTGGCGGGCCAATCTAGTCCCGGGGTCGTGGGGACTACCCTATAGTCGTAGGACAAGACGGCGGCTGGACATCTTTGGCCCGGGGTCGTGGGGACGACCCTATAGTCGTCGGAAATGTTGGCGGCTTGTCAGCCTAGTCCCAGGGTCGTGGGTACGACCCTATAGTCGTCGGACAAGTCGGCGGCGGGCCAACCTTGTCCCGGGGTCGTGGGGACGACCCTATAGTCGTCGGACATGTCGGCGGCTGGCCAACTTTGGCCCGGTGTCGTGGGGACGACTCTATAGTCGTCGGAAATGTCGGCGGCTGGCCAACCTGGACCCGGGGTCGTGGGGACGACACTATTGTCGTCGGACATGACGGTGGCGGGCCAATCTAGTCTCGCGGTCGTGGGGACGACCCTATATTCGTCGGACATGACGGTGGCGGGCCAATCTAGTCCCGGGGTCGTGGGGACGACCCTTTAGTCGTCGGACATGTCGGCGGCTGGTCAACTTTGGCCCGTGGTCGTGGGGACGACCCTATAGTCGTCGGACAAGACGGTGGCGGACCAATCTAGTCCCGGGGTCGTGGGGACGACCCTATAGTCGTCGGACATGTCGGCGGCTGGCCAACTTTTGGCCCGTGGTCGTGGGGACGATCCAATAGTCGTCGGACATGTCGGCGGCTGGCCAACTTTGGCCCGTGGTTGTGGGGACGACCCTATAGTCGTTGGACATGACGGTGGCGGGCCAATCTAGTCCCGGGGTCGTGGGGACGACCCTATAGTCGTCGGACAAGACGGCGGCTGGACATCTTTGGCCCGGGGTCGTGGGGACGACCCTATAGTCGTCGGACATGTTGGCGGCTTGTCAGCCTAGTCCCGGGGTCGTGGGTACGACCCTATAGTCGTCGGACAAGTCGGCGGCTGGCCAACCTAGACCCGGGGTCGTGGGGACGACCCTATTGTCGTCGGACATGACGGTGGCGGGCCAATCTAGTCCCGGGGTCGTGGGGACGACCCTATAGTCGTCGGACATGTCGGCGGCTGGCCAACTTTGGCCCGGGGTCGTGGGGACGACTCTATAGTCGTCGGAAATGTCGGCGGCTGGCCAACCTGGACTCGGGGTCGTGGGGACGACCCTATAGTCGTCGGACAAGACGGTGGCGGACCAATCGAGTCCCGGGGTCGTGGGGACGACCCTATAGTCGTCGGACATGTCGGCGGCTGGCCAACTTTGGCCCGTGGTCGTGGGGACGATCCAATAGTCGTCGGACATGTCGGCGGCTGGCCAACTTTGGCCCGTGGTTGTGGGAACGACCCTATAGTCGTTGGACATGACGGTGGCGGGCCAATCTAGTCCCGGGGTCGTGGGGACGACCCTATAGTCGTCGGACATGTCGGCGGCTGGTCAACTTTGGCCCGGGGTCGTGGGGACGACCCTATAGTCGTCGGACAAGACGGTGGCGGACCAATCTAGTCCCGGGGTCGTGGGGACGACCCTATTGTCGTCGGACATGACGGTGGCGGGCCAATCTAGTCTCGCGGTCGTGGGGACGACCCTATAATCGTCGGACATGACGGTGGCGGGCCAATCTAGTCCCGGGGTCGTGGGGACGACCCTATAGTCGTCGGACATGTCGGCGGCTGGTCAACTTTGGCCCGGGGTCGTGGGGACGACCCTATAGTCGTCGGACATGTCGGCGGCTGGACATCTTTGGCCCGGGGTCGTGGGGACGACCCTATAGTCGTCGGACATGTTGGCGGCTTGTCAGCCTAGTCCCAGGGTCATGGGTACGACCCTATAGTCGTCGGACAAGTCGGCGGCGGGCCAACCTTGTCCCGGGGTCGTGGGGACGACCCTATAGTCGTCGGACATGTCGGCGGCTGGCCAACTTTGGCCCGTGGTTGTGGGGACGACCCTATAGTCGTTGGACATGACGGTGGCGGGCCAATCTAGTCCCGAGGTCGTGGGGACGACCCTATAGTCGTCGGACAAGACGGCGGCTGGACATCTTTGGCCCGGGGTCGTGGGGACGACCCTATAGTCGTCGGACATGTTGGCGGCTTGTCAGCCTAGTCCCGGGGTCGTGGGTACGACCCTATAGTCGTCGGACAAGTCGGCGGCTGGCCAACCTAGACCCGGGGTCGTGGGGACGACCCTATTGTCGTCGGACATGACGGTGGCGGGCCAATCTAGTCCCGGGGTCGTGGGGACGACCCTATAGTCGTCGGACATGTCGGCGGCTGGCCAACTTTGGCCCGGGGTCGTGGGGACGACTCTATAGTCGTCGGAAATGTCGGCGGCTGGCCAACCTGGACTCGGGGTCGTGGGGACGACCCTATAGTCGTCGGACAAGACGGTGGCGGACCAATCGAGTCCCGGGGTCGTGGGGACGACCCTATAGCCGTCGGGCATGTCGGCGGCTGGCCAACTTTGGCCCGTGGTCGTGGGGACGATCCAATAGTCGTCGGACATGTCGGCGGCTGGACATCTTTGGCCCGGGGTCGTGGGGACGACCCTATAGTCGTCGGACATGTTGGCGGCTTGTCAGCCTAGTCCCGGGGTCGTGGGGACGACCCTATAGTCGTCGGACATGTCGGCGGCTGGTCAACTTTGGCCCGGGGTCGTGGGGACGACCCTATAGTCGTCGGACAAGACGGTGGCGGACCAATCTAGTCCCGGGGTCGTGGGGACTACCCTATAGTCGTAGGACAAGACGGCGGCTGGACATCTTTGGCCCGGGGTCGTGGGGACGACCCTATAGTCGTCGGACATGTCGGCAGCTGGCCAACTTTGGCCCGGGGTCGTGGGGACGACCCTATAGTCGTCGGACATGTCGGCGGCTGGCCAACTTTGGCCCGTGGTTGTGGGGACGACCCTATAGTCGTTGGACATGACGCTGGCGGGCCAATCTAGTCCCGGGGTCGTGGGGACTACCCTATAGTCGTAGGACAAGACGGCGGCTGGACATCTTTGGCCCGGGGTCGTGGGGACGACCCTATAGTCGTCGGACATGTTGGCGGCTTGTCAGCCTAGTCCCAGGGTCGTGGGTACGACCCTATAGTCTTCGGACAAGTCGGCGGCGGGCCAACCTTGTCCCGGGGTCGTGGGGACGACCCTATAGTCGTCGGACATGTCGGCGGCTGGCCAACTTTGGCCCGGTGTCGTGGGGACGACTCAATAGTCGTCGGAAATGTCGGCGGCTGGCCAACCTGGACCCGGGGTCGTGGGGACGACCCTATTGTCGTCGGACATGACGGTGGCGGGCCAATCTAGTCTCGCGGTCGTGGGGACGACCCTATATTCGTCGGACATGACGGTGGCGGGCCAATCTAGTCCCGGGGTCGTGGGGACGACCCTTTAGTCGTCGGACATGTCGGCGGCTGGTCAACTTTGGCCCGTGGTCGTGGGGACGACCCTATAGTCGTCGGACAAGACGGTGGCGGACCAATCTAGTCCCGGAGTCGTGGGGACGACCCTATAGTCGTCGGACAAGACGGCGGCTGGACATCTTTGGCCCGGGGTCGTGGGGACGACCCTATAGTCGTCGGACATGTTGGCGGCTTGTCAGCCTAGTCCCGGGGTCGTGGGTACGACCCTATAGTCGTCGGACAAGACGGTGGCGGACCAATCGAGTCCCGGGGTCGTGGGGACGACCCTATAGTCGTCGGACATGTCGGCGGCTGGCCAACTTTGGCCCGTGGTCGTGGGGACGATCCAATAGTCGTCGGACATGTCGGCGGCTGGACATCTTTGGCCCGGGGTCGTGGGGACGACCCTATAGTCGTCGGACATGTTGGCGGCTTGTCAGCCTAGTCCCGGGGTCGTGGGGACGTCCCTATAGTCGTCCGACATGTCGGCGGCTGGTCAACTTTGGCCCGGGGTCGTGGGGACGACCCTATAGTCGTCGGACAAGACGGTGGCGGACCAATCTAGTCCCGGGGTCGTGGGGACTACCCTATAGTCGTAGGACAAGACGGCGACTGGACATCTTTGGCCCGGGGTCGTGGGGACGACCCTATAGTCGTCGGACATGTTGGCGGCTTGTCAGCCTAGTCCCGGGGTCGTGGGGACGACCCTATAGTCGTCGGACATGTCGGCGGCTGGTCAACTTTGGCCCGGGGTCGTGGGGACGACCCTATAGTCGTCGGACAAGACGGTGGCGGACCAATCTAGTCCCGGGGTCGTGGGGACTACCCTATAGTCGTAGGACAAGACGGCGACTGGACATCTTTGGCCCGGGGTCGTGGGGACGACCCTATAGTCGTCGGACATGTTGGCGGCTTGTCAGCGTAGTCCCGGGGTGGTGGGTACGACCCTATAGTCGTCGGACAAGTCGGCGGCGGGCCAACCTTGTCCCGGGGTCGTGGGGACGACCCTATAGTCGTCGGACATGTCGGCAGCTGGCCAACTTTGGCCCGGGGTCGTGGGGACGACCCTATAGTCGTCGGACATGTCGGCGGCTGGACATCTTTGGTCCGGGGTCGTGGGGACGACCCTATAGTCGTCGGACATGTTGGCGGCTTGTCAGCCTAGTCCCAGGGTCATGGGTACGACCCTATAGTCGTCGGACAAGTCGGCGGCGGGCCAACCTTGTCCCGGGGTCGTGGGTACGACCCTATAGTCGTCGGACAAGTCGGCGGCTGGCCAACCTAGACCCGGGGTCGTGGGGACGACCCTATTGTCGTCGGACATGACGGTGGCGGGCCAATCTAGTCCCGGGGTCGTGGGGACGACCCTATAGTCGTCGGACATGTCGGCGGCTGGCCAACTTTGGCCCGGGGTCGTGGGGACGACTCTATAGTCGTCGGAAATGTCGGCGGCTGGCCAACCTGGACTCGGGGTCGTGGGGACGACCCTATAGTCGTCGGACAAGACGGTGGCGGACCAATCGAGTCCCGGGTCGTGGGGACGACCCTATAGTCGTCGAACATGTCGGCGGCTGGCCAACTTTGGCCCGTGGTCGTGGGGACGATCCAATAGTCGTCGGACATGTCGGCGGCTGGACATCTTTGGCCCGGGGTCGTGGGGACGACCCTACAGTCGTCGGACATGTTGGCGGCTTGTCAGCCTAGTCCCGGGGTCGTGGGGACGACCCTATAGTCGTCGGACATGTCGGCGGCTGGTCAACTTTGGCCCGGGGTCGTGGGGACGACCCTATAGTCGTCGGACAAGACGGTGGCGGACCAATCTAGTCCCGGGGTCGTGGGGACTACCCTATAGTCGTAGGACAAGACGGCGACTGGACATCTTTGGCCCGGGGTCGCGGGGACGACCCTATAGTCGTCGGACATGTTGGCGGCTTGTCAGCGTAGTCCCGGGGTGGTGGGTACGACCCTATAGTCGTCGGACAAGTCGGCGGCGGGCCAACCTTGTCCCGGGGTCGTGGGGACGACCCTATAGTCGTCGGACATGTCGGCAGCTGGCCAAGTTTGGCCCGGGGTCGTGGGGACGACCCTATAGTCGTCGGACATGTCGGCGGCTGGCCAACTTTGGCCCGTGGTTGTGGGGACGACCCTATAGTCGTTGGACATGACGCTGGCGGGCCAATCTAGTCCCGGGGTCGTGGGGACTACCCTATAGTCGTAGGACAAGACGGCGGCTGGACATCTTTGGCCCGGGGTCGTGGGGACGACCCTATAGTCGTCGGAAATGTTGGCGGCTTGTCAGCCTAGTCCCAGGGTCGTGGGTACGACCCTATAGTCGTCGGACAAGTCGGCGGCGGGCCAACCTTGTCCCGGGGTCGTGGGGACGACCCTATAGTCGTCGGACATGTCGGCGGCTGGCCAACTTTGGCCCGGTGTCGTGGGGACGACTCTATAGTCGTCGGAAATGTCGGCGGCTGGCCAACCTGGACCCGGGGTCGTGGGGACGACACTATTGTCGTCGGACATGACGGTGGCGGGCCAATCTAGTCTCGCGGTCGTGGGGACGACCCTATATTCGTCGGACATGACGGTGGCGGGCCAATCTAGTCCCGGGGTCGTGGGGACGACCCTTTAGTCGTCGGACATGTCGGCGGCTGGTCAACTTTGGCCCGTGGTCGTGGGGACGACCCTATAGTCGTCGGACAAGACGGTGGCGGACCAATCTAGTCCCGGGGTCGTGGGGACGACCCTATAGTCGTCGGACATGTCGGCGGCTGGCCAACTTTTGGCCCGTGGTCGTGGGGACGATCCAATAGTCGTCGGACATGTCGGCGGCTGGCCAACTTTGGCCCGTGGTTGTGGGGACGACCCTATAGTCGTTGGACATGACGGTGGCGGGCCAATCTAGTCCCGGGGTCGTGGGGACGACCCTATAGTCGTCGGACAAGACGGCGGCTGGACATCTTTGGCCCGGGGTCGTGGGGACGACCCTATAGTCGTCGGACATGTTGGCGGCTTGTCAGCCTAGTCCCGGGGTCGTGGGTACGACCCTATAGTCGTCGGACAAGTCGGCGGCTGGCCAACCTAGACCCGGGGTCGTGGGGACGACCCTATTGTCGTCGGACATGACGGTGGCGGGCCAATCTAGTCCCGGGGTCGTGGGGACGACCCTATAGTCGTCGGACATGTCGGCGGCTGGCCAACTTTGGCCCGGGGTCGTGGGGACGACTCTATAGTCGTCGGAAATGTCGGCGGCTGGCCAACCTGGACTCGGGGTCGTGGGGACGACCCTATAGTCGTCGGACAAGACGGTGGCGGACCAATCGAGTCCCGGGGTCGTGGGGACGACCCTATAGTCGTCGGACATGTCGGCGGCTGGCCAACTTTGGCCCGTGGTCGTGGGGACGATCCAATAGTCGTCGGACATGTCGGCGGCTGGCCAACTTTGGCCCGTGGTTGTGGGAACGACCCTATAGTCGTTGGACATGACGGTGGCGGGCCAATCTAGTCCCGGGGTCGTGGGGACGACCCTATAGTCGTCGGACATGTCGGCGGCTGGTCAACTTTGGCCCGGGGTCGTGGGGACGACCCTATAGTCGTCGGACAAGACGGTGGCGGACCAATCTAGTCCCGGGGTCGTGGGGACGACCCTATTGTCGTCGGACATGACGGTGGCGGGCCAATCTAGTCTCGCGGTCGTGGGGACGACCCTATAATCGTCGGACATGACGGTGGCGGGCCAATCTAGTCCCGGGGTCGTGGGGACGACCCTATAGTCGTCGGACATGTCGGCGGCTGGTCAACTTTGGCCCGGGGTCGTGGGGACGACCCTATAGTCGTCGGACAAGACGGTGGCGGACCAATCTAGTCCCGGGGTCGTGGGGACGACCCTATAGTCGTCGGACAAGACGGCGGCTGGACATCTTTGGCCCGGGGTCGTGGGGACGACCCTATAGTCGTCGGACAAGACGGTGGCGGACCAATCGAGTCCCGGGGTCGTGGGGACGACCCTATAGTCGTCGGACATGTCGGCGGCTGGCCAACTTTGGCCCGTGGTCGTGGGGACGATCCAATAGTCGTCGGACATGTCGGCGGCTGGCCAACTTTGGCCCGTGGTTGTGGGAACGACCCTATAGTCGTTGGACATGACGGTGGCGGGCCAATCTAGTCCCGGGGTCGTGGGGACGACCCTATAGTCGTCGGACATGTCGGCGGCTGGTCAACTTTGGCCCGGGGTCGTGGGGACGACCCTATAGTCGTCGGACAAGACGGTGGCGGACCAATCTAGTCCCGGGGTCGTGGGGACGACCCTATTGTCGTCGGACATGACGGTGGTGGGCCAATCTAGTCTCTGGGTCGTGGGGACGACTCTATAGTCGTCGGAAATGTCGGCGGCTGGCCAACCTGGACCCGGGGTCGTGGGGACGACCCTATTGTCGTCGGACATGACGGTGGCGGGCCAATCTAGTCTCGCGGTCGTGGGGACGACCCTATAATCGTCGGACATGACGGTGGCGGGCCAATCTAGTCCCGGGGTCGTGGGGACGACCCTATAGTCGTCGGACATGTCGGCGGCTGGTCAACTTTGGCCCGGGGTCGTGGGGACGACCCTATAGTCGTCGGACAAGACGGTGGCGGACCAATCTAGTCCCGGGGTCGTGGGGACGACCCTATAGTCGTCGGACAAGACGGCGGCTGGACATCTTTGGCCCGGGGTCGTGGAGACGACCCTATAGTCGTCGGACATGTTGGCGGCTTGTCAGCCTAGTCCCGGGGTCGTGGGTACGACCCTATAGTCGTCGGACAAGTCGGCGGCTGGCCAACCTAGACCCGGGGTCGTGGGGACGACCTTATTGTCGTCGGACATGACGGTGGCGGGCCAATCTAGTCCCGGGGTCGTGGGGACGACCCTATAGTCGTCGAACAATTCGGTGGCGGGCCAAGCTTGTCCCGGGGTCGTGGGGACGACCCTATAATCGTCGGACATGACGGTGGCGGGCCAATCTAGTCCCGGGGTCGTGGGGACGACCCTATAGTCGTCGGACATGTCGGCGGCTGGCCAACTTTGGCCCGGTGTCGTGGGGACGACTCTATAGTCGTCGGAAATGTCGGCGGCTGGCCAACCTGGACCCGGGGTCGTGGGGACGACCCTATTGTCGTCGGACATGACGGTGGCGGGCCAATCTAGTCTCGGGGTCGTGGGGACGACCCTATAGTCGTCGGACATGTCGGCGGCTGGCCAACTTTGGCCCGGGGTCGTGGGGACGACTCTATAGTCGTCGGAAATGCCGGCGGCTGGCCAACCTGGACTCGGGGTCGTGGGGACGACCCTATAGTCGTCGGACAAGACGGCGGCTGGACATCTTTGGCCCGGGGTCGTGGGGACGACCCTATAGTCGTCGGACATGTTGGCGGCTTGTCAGCGTAGTCCCGGGGTGGTGGGTACGACCCTATAGTCGTCGGACAAGTCGGCGGCGGGCCAACCTTGTCCCGGGGTCGTGGGGACGACCCTATAGTCGTCGGACATGTCGGCAGCTGGCCAACTTTGGCCCGGGGTCGTGGGGACGACCCTATAGTCGTCGGACATGTCGGCGGCTGGACATCTTTGGCCCGGGGTCGTGGGGACGACCCTATAGTCGTCGGACATGTTGGCGGCTTGTCAGCCTAGTCCCAGGGTCATGGGTACGACCCTATAGTCGTCGGACAAGTCGGCGGCGGGCCAACCTTGTCCCGGGGTCGTGGGGACGACCCTATAGTCGTCGGACATGTCGGCGGCTGGCCAACTTTGGCCCGTGGTTGTGGGGACGACCCTATAGTCGTTGGACATGACGGTGGCGGGCCAATCTAGTCCCGGGGTCGTGGGGACGACCCTATAGTCGTCGGACAAGACGGCGGCTGGACATCTTTGGCCCGGGGTCGTGGGGACGACCCTATAGTCGTCGGACATGTTGGCGGCTTGTCAGCCTAGTCCCGGGGTCGTGGGTACGACCCTATAGTCGTCGGAAATGTCGGCGGCTGGCCAACCTGGACCCGGGGTCGTGGGGACGACCCTATTGTCGTCGGACATGACGGTGGCGGGCCAATCTAGTCTCGCGGTCGTGGGGACGACCCTATAATCGTCGGACATGACGGTGGCGGGCCAATCTAGTCCCGGGGTCGTGGGGACGACCCTATAGTCGTCGGACATGTCGGCGGCTGGTCAACTTTGGCCCGGGGTCGTGGGGACGACCCTATAGTCGTCGGACAAGACGGTGGCGGACCAATCTAGTCCCGGGGTCGTGGGGACGACCCTATAGTCGTCGGACAAGACGGCGGCTGGACATCTTTGGCCCGGGGTCGTGGAGACGACCCTATAGTCGTCGGACATGTTGGCGGCTTGTCAGCCTAGTCCCGGGGTCGTGGGTACGACCCTATAGTCGTCGGACAAGTCGGCGGCTGGCCAACCTAGACCCGGGGTCGTGGGGACGACCTTATTGTCGTCGGACATGACGGTGGCGGGCCAATCTAGTCCCGGGGTCGTGGGGACGACCCTATAGTCGTCGAACAATTCGGTGGCGGGCCAAGCTTGTCCCGGGGTCGTGGGGACGACCCTATAATCGTCGGACATGACGGTGGCGGGCCAATCTAGTCCCGGGGTCGTGGGGACGACCCTATAGTCGTCGGACATGTCGGCGGCTGGCCAACTTTGGCCCGGTGTCGTGGGGACGACTCTATAGTCGTCGGAAATGTCGGCGGCTGGCCAACCTGGACCCGGGGTCGTGGGGACGACCCTATTGTCGTCGGACATGACGGTGGCGGGCCAATCTAGTCTCGGGGTCGTGGGGACGACCCTATAGTCGTCGGACATGTCGGCGGCTGGCCAACTTTGGCCCGGGGTCGTGGGGACGACTCTATAGTCGTCGGAAATGCCGGCGGCTGGCCAACCTGGACTCGGGGTCGTGGGGACGACCCTATAGTCGTCGGACAAGACGGCGGCTGGACATCTTTGGCCCGGGGTCGTGGGGACGACCCTATAGTCGTCGGACATGTTGGCGGCTTGTCAGCGTAGTCCCGGGGTGGTGGGTACGACCCTATAGTCGTCGGACAAGTCGGCGGCGGGCCAACCTTGTCCCGGGGTCGTGGGGACGACCCTATAGTCGTCGGACATGTCGGCAGCTGGCCAACTTTGGCCCGGGGTCGTGGGGACGACCCTATAGTCGTCGGACATGTCGGCGGCTGGACATCTTTGGCCCGGGGTCGTGGGGACGACCCTATAGTCGTCGGACATGTTGGCGGCTTGTCAGCCTAGTCCCAGGGTCATGGGTACGACCCTATAGTCGTCGGACAAGTCGGCGGCGGGCCAACCTTGTCCCGGGGTCGTGGGGACGACCCTATAGTCGTCGGACATGTCGGCGGCTGGCCAACTTTGGCCCGTGGTTGTGGGGACGACCCTATAGTCGTTGGACATGACGGTGGCGGGCCAATCTAGTCCCGGGGTCGTGGGGACGACCCTATAGTCGTCGGACAAGACGGCGGCTGGACATCTTTGGCCCGGGGTCGTGGGGACGACCCTATAGTCGTCGGACATGTTGGCGGCTTGTCAGCCTAGTCCCGGGGTCGTGGGTACGACCCTATAGTCGTCGGACAAGTCGGCGGCTGGCCAACCTTGTCCCGGGGTCGTGGGGACGACCCTATAGTCGTCGGACATGTCGGCAGCTGGCCAACTTTGGCCCGGGGTCGTGGGGACGACCCTATAGTCGTCGGACATGTCGGCGGCTGGACATCTTTGGCCCGGGGTCGTGGGGACGACCCTATAGTCGTCGGACATGTTGGCGGCTTGTCAGCCTAGTCCCAGGGTCATGGGTACGACCCTATAGTCGTCGGACAAGTCGGCGGCGGGCCAACCTTGTCCCGGGGTCGTGGGGACGACCCTATAGTCGTCGGACATGTCGGCGGCTGGCCAACTTTGGCCCGTGGTTGTGGGGACGACCCTATAGTCGTTGGACATGACGGTGGCGGGCCAATCTAGTCCCGGGGTCGTGGGGACGACCCTATAGTCGTCGGACAAGACGGCGGCTGGACATCTTTGGCCCGGGGTCGTGGGGACGACCCTATAGTCGTCGGACATGTTGGCGGCTTGTCAGCCTAGTCCCGGGGTCGTGGGTACGACCCTATAGTCGTCGGAAATGTCGGCGGCTGGCCAACCTGGACCCGGGGTCGTGGGGACGACCCTATTGTCGTCGGACATGACGGTGGCGGGCCAATCTAGTCTCGCGGTCGTGGGGACGACCCTATAATCGTCGGACATGACGGTGGCGGGCCCATCTAGTCCCGGGGTCGTGGGGACGACCCTATAGTCGTCGGACATGTCGGCGGCTGGTCAACTTTGGCCCGGGGTCGTGGGGACGACCCTATAGTCGTCGGACAAGACGGTGGCGGACCAATCTAGTCCCGGGGTCGTGGGGACGACCCTATAGTCGTCGGACAAGACGGCGGCTGGACATCTTTGGCCCGGGGTCGTGGAGACGACCCTATAGTCGTCGGACATGTTGGCGGCTTGTCAGCCTAGTCCCGGGGTCGTGGGTACGACCCTATAGTCGTCGGACAAGTCGGCGGCTGGCCAACCTAGACCCGGGGTCGTGGGGACGACCTTATTGTCGTCGGACATGACGGTGGCGGGCCAATCTAGTCCCGGGGTCGTGGGGACGACCCTATAGTCGTCGAACAATTCGGTGGCGGGCCAAGCTTGTCCCGGGGTCGTGGGGACGACCCTATAATCGTCGGACATGACGGTGGCGGGCCAATCTAGTCCCGGGGTCGTGGGGACGACCCTATAGTCGTCGGACATGTCGGCGGCTGGCCAACTTTGGCCCGGTGTCGTGGGGACGACTCTATAGTCGTCGGAAATGTCGGCGGCTGGCCAACCTGGACCCGGGGTCGTGGGGACGACCCTATTGTCGTCGGACATGACGGTGGCGGGCCAATCTAGTCTCGGGGTCGTGGGGACGACCCTATAGTCGTCGGACATGTCGGCGGCTGGCCAACTTTGGCCCGGGGTCGTGGGGACGACTCTATAGTCGTCGGAAATGCCGGCGGCTGGCCAACCTGGACTCGGGGTCGTGGGGACGACCCTATAGTCGTCGGACAAGACGGCGGCTGGACATCTTTGGCCCGGGGTCGTGGGGACGACCCTATAGTCGTCGGACATGTTGGCGGCTTGTCAGCGTAGTCCCGGGGTGGTGGGTACGACCCTATAGTCGTCGGACAAGTCGGCGGCGGGCCAACCTTGTCCCGGGGTCGTGGGGACGACCCTATAGTCGTCGGACATGTCGGCAGCTGGCCAACTTTGGCCCGGGGTCGTGGGGACGACCCTATAGTCGTCGGACATGTCGGCGGCTGGACATCTTTGGCCCGGGGTCGTGGGGACGACCCTATAGTCGTCGGACATGTTGGCGGCTTGTCAGCCTAGTCCCAGGGTCATGGGTACGACCCTATAGTCGTCGGACAAGTCGGCGGCGGGCCAACCTTGTCCCGGGGTCGTGGGGACGACCCTATAGTCGTCGGACATGTCGGCGGCTGGCCAACTTTGGCCCGTGGTTGTGGGGACGACCCTATAGTCGTTGGACATGACGGTGGCGGGCCAATCTAGTCCCGGGGTCGTGGGGACGACCCTATAGTCGTCGGACAAGACGGCGGCTGGACATCTTTGGCCCGGGGTCGTGGGGACGACCCTATAGTCGTCGGACATGTTGGCGGCTTGTCAGCCTAGTCCCGGGGTCGTGGGTACGACCCTATAGTCGTCGGACAAGTCGGCGGCTGGCCAACCTAGACCCGGGGTCGTGGGGACGACCCTATTGTCGTCGGACATGACGGTGGCGGGCCAATCTAGTCCCGGGGTCGTGGGGACGACCCTATAGTCGTCGGACATGTCGGCGGCTGGCCAACTTTGGCCCGGGGTCGTGGGGACGACTCTATAGTCGTCGGAAATGTCGGCGGCTGGCCAACCTGGACTCGGGGTCGTGGGGACGACCCTATAGTCGTGGGACAAGACGGTGGCGGACCAATCGAGTCCCGGGGTCGTGGGGACGACCCTATAGTCGTCGGACATGTCGGCGGCTGGCCAACTTTGGCCCGTGGTCGTGGGGACGATCCAATAGTCGTCGGACATGTCGGCGGCTGGACATCTTTGGCCCGGGGTCGTGGGGACGACCCTATAGTCGTCGGACATGTTGGCGGCTTGTCAGCCTAGTCCCGGGGTCGTGGGGACGACCCTATAGTCGTCGGACATGTCGGCGGCTGGTCAACTTTGGCCCGGGGTCGTGGCGACGACCCTATAGTCGTCGGACAAGACGGTGGCGGACCAATCTAGTCCCGGGGTCGTGGGGACTACCCTATAGTCGTAGGACAAGACGGCGACTGGACATCTTTGGCCCGGGGTCGTGGGGACGACCCTATAGTCGTCGGACATGTTGGCGGCTTGTCAGCGTAGTCCCGGGGTGGTGGGTACGACCCTATAGTCGTCGGACAAGTCGGCGGCGGGCCAACCTTGTCCCGGGGTCGTGGGGACGACCCTATAGTCGTCGGACATGTCGGCAGCTGGCCAAGTTTGGCCCGGGGTCGTGGGGACGACCCTATAGTCGTCGGACATGTCGGCGGCTGGCCAACTTTGGCCCGTGGTTGTGGGGACGACCCTATAGTCGTTGGACATGACGCTGGCGGGCCAATCTAGTCCCGGGGTCGTGGGGACTACCCTATAGTCGTAGGACAAGACGGCGGCTGGACATCTTTGGCCCGGGGTCGTGGGGACGACCCTATAGTCGTCGGAAATGTTGGCGGCTTGTCAGCCTAGTCCCAGGGTCGTGGGTACGACCCTATAGTCGTCGGACAAGTCGGCGGCGGGCCAACCTTGTCCCGGGGTCGTGGGGACGACCTTATAGTCGTCGGACATGTCGGCGGCTGGCCAACTTTGGCCCGGTGTCGTGGGGACGACTCTATAGTCGTCGGAAATGTCGGCGGCTGGCCAACCTGGACCCGGGGTCGTGGGGACGACACTATTGTCGTCGGACATGACGGTGGCGGGCCAATCTAGTCTCGCGGTCGTGGGGACGACCCTATATTCGTCGGACATGACGGTGGCGGGCCAATCTAGTCCCGGGGTCGTGGGGACGACCCTTTAGTCGTCGGACATGTCGGCGGCTGGTCAACTTTGGCCCGTGGTCGTGGGGACGACCCTATAGTCGTCGGACAAGACGGTGGCGGACCAATCTAGTCCCGGGGTCGTGGGGACGACCCTATAGTCGTCGGACATGTCGGCGGCTGGCCAACTTTTGGCCCGTGGTCGTGGGGACGATCCAATAGTCGTCGGACATGTCGGCGGCTGGCCAACTTTGGCCCGTGGTTGTGGGAACGACCCTATAGTCGTTGGACATGACGGTGGCGGGCCAATCTAGTCCCGGGGTCGTGGGGACGACCCTATAGTCGTCGGACAAGACGGTGGCGGACCAATCTAGTCCCGGGGTCGTGGGGACGACCCTATTGTCGTCGGACATGACGGTGGTGGGCCAATCTAGTCTCGGGGTCGTGGGGACGACTCTATAGTCGTCGGAAATGTCGGCGGCTGGCCAACCTGGACCCGGGGTCGTGGGGACGACCCTATTGTCGTCGGACATGACGGTGGCGGGCCAATCTAGTCTCGCGGTCGTGGGGACGACCCTATAATCGTCGGACATGACGGTGGCGGGCCAATCTAGTCCCGGGGTCGTGGGGACGACCCTATAGTCGTCGGACATGTCGGCGGCTGGTCAACTTTGGCCCGGGGTCGTGGGGACGACCCTATAGTCGTCGGACAAGACGGTGGCGGACCAATCTAGTCCCGGGGTCGTGGGGACGACCCTATAGTCGTCGGACAAGACGGCGGCTGGACATCTTTGGCCCGGGGTCGTGGAGACGACCCTATAGTCGTCGGACATGTTGGCGGCTTGTCAGCCTAGTCCCGGGGTCGTGGGTACGACCCTATAGTCGTCGGACAAGTCGGCGGCTGGCCAACCTAGACCCGGGGTCGTGGGGACGACCTTATTGTCGTCGGACATGACGGTGGCGGGCCAATCTAGTCCCGGGGTCGTGGGGACGACCCTATAGTCGTCGAACAATTCGGTGGCGGGCCAAGCTTGTCCCGGGGTCGTGGGGACGACCCTATAATCGTCGGACATGACGGTGGCGGGCCAATCTAGTCCCGGGGTCGTGGGGACGACCCTATAGTCGTCGGACATGTCGGCGGCTGGCCAACTTTGGCCCGGTGTCGTGGGGACGACTCTATAGTCGTCGGAAATGTCGGCGGCTGGCCAACCTGGACCCGGGGTCGTGGGGACGACCCTATTGTCGTCGGACATGACGGTGGCGGGCCAATCTAGTCTCGGGGTCGTGGGGACGACCCTATAGTCGTCGGACATGTCGGCGGCTGGCCAACTTTGGCCCGGGGTCGTGGGGACGACTCTATAGTCGTCGGAAATGCCGGCGGCTGGCCAACCTGGACTCGGGGTCGTGGGGACGACCCTATAGTCGTCGGACAAGACGGCGGCTGGACATCTTTGGCCCGGGGTCGTGGGGACGACCCTATAGTCGTCGGACATGTTGGCGGCTTGTCAGCGTAGTCCCGGGGTGGTGGGTACGACCCTATAGTCGTCGGACAAGTCGGCGGCGGGTCAACCTTGTCCCGGGGTCGTGGGGACGACCCTATAGTCGTCGAACATGTCGGCAGCTGGCCAACTTTGGCCCGGGGTCGTGGGGACGACCCTATAGTCGTCGGACATGTCGGCGGCTGGACAGCTTTGGCCCGGGGTCGTGGGGACGACCCTATAGTCGTCGGACATGTTGGCGGCTTGTCAGCCTAGTCCCAGGGTCATGGGTACGACCCTATAGTCGTCGGACAAGTCGGCGGCGGGCCAACCTTGTCCCGGGGTCGTGGGGACGACCCTATAGTCGTCGGACATGTCGGCGGCTGGCCAACTTTGGCCCGTGGTTGTGGGGACGACCCTATAGTCGTTGGACATGACGGTGGCGGGCCAATCTAGTCCCGGGGTCGTGGGGACGACCCTATAGTCGTCGGACAAGACGGCGGCTGGACATCTTTGGCCCGGGGTCGTGGGGACGACCCTATAGTCGTCGGACATGTTGGCGGCTTGTCAGCCTAGTCCCGGGGTCGTGGGTACGACCCTATAGTCGTCGGAAATGTCGGCGGCTGGCCAACCTGGACCCGGGGTCGTGGGGACGACCCTATTGTCGTCGGACATGACGGTGGCGGGCCAATCTAGTCTCGCGGTCGTGGGGACGACCCTATAATCGTCGGACATGACGGTGGCGGGCCAATCTAGTCCCGGGGTCGTGGGGACGACCCTATAGTCGTCGGACATGTCGGCGGCTGGTCAACTTTGGCCCGGGGTCGTGGGGACGACCCTATAGTCGTCGGACAAGACGGTGGCGGACCAATCTAGTCCCGGGGTCGTGGGGACGACCCTATAGTCGTCGGACAAGACGGCGGCTGGACATCTTTGGCCCGGGGTCGTGGAGACGACCCTATAGTCGTCGGACATGTTGGCGGCTTGTCAGCCTAGTCCCGGGGTCGTGGGTACGACCCTATAGTCGTCGGACAAGTCGGCGGCTGGCCAACCTAGACCCGGGGTCGTGGGGACGACCTTATTGTCGTCGGACATGACGGTGGCGGGCCAATCTAGTCCCGGGGTCGTGGGGACGACCCAATAGTCGTCGGACATGTCGGCGGCTGGCCAACTTTGGCCCGTGGTTGTGGGGACGACCCTATAGTCGTTGGACATGACGGTGGCGGGCCAATCTAGTCCCGGGGTCGTGGGGACGACCCTATAGTCGTCGAACAATTCGGTGGCGGGCCAAGCTTGTCCCGGGGTCGTGGGGACGACCCTATAATCGTCGGACATGACGGTGGCGGGCCAATCTAGTCCCGGGGTCGTGGGGACGACCCTATAGTCGTCGGACATGTCGGCGGCTGGCCAACTTTGGCCCGGGGTCGTGGGGACGACTCTATAGTCGTCGGAAATGCCGGCGGCTGGCCAACCTGGACTCGGGGTCGTGGGGACGACCCTATAGTCGTCGGACAAGACGGCGGCTGGACATCTTTGGCCCGGGGTCGTGGGGACGACCCTATAGTCGTCGGACATGTTGGCGGCTTGTCAGCGTAGTCCCGGGGTGGTGGGTACGACCCTATAGTCGTCGGACAAGTCGGCGGCGGGCCAACCTTGTCCCGGGGTCGTGGGGACGACCCTATAGTCGTCGGACATGTCGGCAGCTGGCCAACTTTGGCCCGGGGTCGTGGGGACGACCCTATAGTCGTCGGACATGTCGGCGGCTGGACATCTTTGGCCCGGGGTCGTGGGGACGACCCTATAGTCGTCGGACATGTTGGCGGCTTGTCAGCCTAGTCCCAGGGTCATGGGTACGACCCTATAGTCGTCGGACAAGTCGGCGGCGGGCCAACCTTGTCCCGTGGTCGTGGGGACGATCCAATAGTCGTCGGACATGTCGGCGGCTGGCCAACTTTGGCCCGTGGTTGTGGGGACGACCCTATAGTCGTTGGACATGACGGTGGCGGGCCAATCTAGTCCCGGGGTCGTGGGGACGACCCTATAGTCGTCGGACATGTCGGCGGCTGGTCAACTTTGGCCCGGGGTCGTGGGGACGACCCTATAGTCGTCGGACAAGACGGTGGCGGACCAATCTAGTCCCGGGGTCGTGGGGACGACCCTATTGTCGTCGGACATGACGGTGGTGGGCCAATCTAGTCTCGGGGTCGTGGGGACGACTCTATAGTCGTCGGAAATGTCGGCGGCTGGCCAACCTGGACCCGGGGTCGTGGGGACGACCCTATTGTCGTCGGACATGACGGTGGCGGGCCAATCTAGTCTCGCGGTCGTGGGGACGACCCTATAATCGTCGGACATGACGGTGGCGGGCCAATCTAGTCCCGGGGTCGTGGGGACGACCCTATAGTCGTCGGACATGTCGGCGGCTGGTCAACTTTGGCCCGGGGTCGTGGGGACGACCCTATAGTCGTCGGACAAGACGGTGGCGGACCAATCTAGTCCCGGGGTCGTGGGGACGACCCTATAGTCGTCGGACAAGACGGCGGCTGGACATCTTTGGCCCGGGGTCGTGGAGACGACCCTATAGTCGTCGGACATGTTGGCGGCTTGTCAGCCTAGTCCCGGGGTCGTGGGTACGACCCTATAGTCGTCGGACAAGTCGGCGGCTGGCCAACCTAGACCCGGGGTCGTGGGGACGACCTTATAGTCGTCGGACAAGTCGGCGGCTGGCCAACTTTGGCCCGTGGTCGTGGGGACGACCCTATAGTCGTCGGACAAGTCGGCGGCCGGCCAACCTAGTCCGGGGGTCGTGGGGACGACCCTATAGTCGTCGGACATGACGGTGGCGGGCCAGTCTAGTCCCGGGTCGTGGGGACGACCCTATAGTCGTCGGACATGACGGTGGCGGGCCAGTCTAGTCCCGGGTCATGGGGACGACCCTATAGTCGTCGGACAAGTCGGCGGCTGGCCAACTTTGGCCCGTGGTCGTGGGGACGACCCTATAGTCGTCGGACAAGTCGGCGGCCGGCCAACCTAGTCCGGGCGTCGTGGGGACGACCCTATAGTCGTCGGACATGACGGTGGCGGGCCAGTCTAGTCCCGGGTCGTGGGGACGACCCTATAGTCGTCGGACATGTCGGCGGCTGGCCAACTTTGGCCCGTGGTCGTGGGGACGACCCTATAGTCGTCGGACAAATCGGCGGCTGACCAACTTTGGCCCGGGGTCGTCGGGACGACCCTATAGTCGTCGGACAAGTCGGCGGCGAGCCAACCTAGTCCCGGGGTCGTGGGGACGACCCTATAGTCGTCGGAAATGTCGGCGGCTGGCCAATCTAGTCCCGGGGTCATAGGGACGACCCTATAGTCGCCGGACATGTCGGCGATTGGCCAACTTTGGCCCGTGGTCGTGGGGACGATCCGATAGTCGTCGGACATGACGGTGGAGGGACAATCTAGTCCCGGGGTCGTGGGGACGAACCTATAGTCGTCGGACATGACGGTGGCGGGCCAATCTAGTCCCGGGGTCGTGGGGACGACCCTATAGTCGTCGGACATGTCGGCGGCGGGCCAATCTATTCCCGGGGTCGTGGGGACGACCCTATTGTCGTCGGACATGACGGTAGCGGGCCAATCTAGTCCCGGGGTCGTAGGGATGACCCTATAGTCGTCGGACAAGTCGGCGGCGGGCCAATCTAGTCCCGGGGTCCTGGGGACGACCCTATTGTCGTCGAACATGTCGACGGCTGGCCAACTTTGGCCCGTGGTCGTGGGGACGATCCGATAGTCGTTGGACATGACGGTGGCGGGCCAATCTAGTCCCGGGGTCGTGGGGACGACCCTATAGTCGTCGGACAAGTCGGCGGCGAGCCAACCTACTCCGGGGGTCGTGGGGACGAACCTATAGTCGTCGGACATGACGGTGGCGGGCCAATCTAGTCCCGGGGTCGTGGGGACGACCCTATAGTCGTCGGACAAGTCGGCGGCGAGCCAACCTAGTCCCGGGGTCGTGGGGACGACCCTATAGTCGTCGGAAATGTCGGCGGCTGGCCAACTTTGGCCCGTGGTCGTGGGGAGGACCCTATACTCGTCGGACAAGTCGGCGGCGTACCAACCTAGTCCGGGGGTCCGGGGGACGACCCTATAGTCGTCGGACATGACGGTGGCGGGCCAGTCTAGTCCCGGGTCATGGGGACGACCCTATAGTCGTCGGACAAGTCGGCGGCTGGCCAACTTTGGCCCGTGGTCGTGGGGACGACCCTATAGTCGTCGGAAATGACGGTGGCGCGCCAATCTAGTCCCGGGGTCGTGGGGACGACCCTACAGTCGTCGGACAAGTCGGCGGCGAGCCAATCTAGTCCCGCGGTCGTGGGGACGACCCTATAGTCGTCGGACAAGCCGGCGGCTGGCCAACTTTGGCCCGTGGTCGTGGGGACGACCCTATAGTCGTCGGACAAGTCGGCGGCTGTCCAACTTTGGCCCGGGGTCGTGGGGACGACCCTATAGTCGTCGGACTTGACGGTGGCGGGCCAATCTAGTCCCGGGGTCGTGGGGACGACCCTATAGTCGTCAGACATGACGGTGGTGGGCCAATATTGGCCCGGGGTCGTGGGGACGATCCGATAGTCGTCGGACATGACGGTGGCGGGCCAATCTAGTCCCGGTGTCGTGGGGACGACTCCATAGTCGTCGGACATGTCGGCGGCTGGCCAACCTAGCCCCGGGGTCGTGGGGACGACCCTATGGTCCTCAGACAAGTCGGCGGCTGGCCAAATTTGGTCCGTGATCGTGGGGACGACCCTATAGTCGTCGGAAATGTCGGGGGCTGGCCAACTTTGGCCCGTGGTCGTAAAGACGACCCTATTGTCGTCGGACAAGACGGTGGTGGGCCAATCTAGTGAAGGCGTCGTGGGGACGACCCTATACTCGTCGGACAAGTCGGCGGCTGGCCAACTTTTGCCCGGGGTCGTGGGGACGACCCTATAGTGGTCGGACTAGTCGGCGGCTGGCCAACCTAGTCCCGGGTCCGTGGGGACGACCCTATAGTCCTCGGACAAGTCGGCGACTGGCCAACTTTGGCCCGGGGTCGTAGGGACAACCCTATAGTCGTCGGACAAATCGGAGGCTGGCCAACTTTGGCCCGTGGTCGTGGGGACGACCCTATAGTCGTCGGACATGTCGGCGGCTGGCCAACTTTGGCCCGTGGTCGTGGGGACGACCCTATAGTCGTCGGACAAGTCGGCGGCTGTCCAACTTTGGCCCGGGGTCGTGGGGACGAACCTATAGTCGTCGGACTTGACGGTGGCGGGCCAATCTAGTCCCGGGGTCGTGGGGACGACCCTATAGTCGTCGGACAAGTCGGCGGCGAGCCAACCTACTCCGGGGGTCGTGGGGACGAACCTATAGTCGTCGGACATGACGGTGGCGGGCCAATCTAGTCCCGGGGTCGTGGGGACGACCCTATAGTCGTCGGACAAGTCGGCGGCGAGCCAACCTAGTCCCGGGGTCGTGGGGACGACCCTATAGTCGTCGGAAATGTCGGCGGCTGGCCAATCTAGTCCCGGGGTCATAGGGACGACCCTATAGTCGTCGGACATGTCGGCGATTGGCCAACTTTGGCCCGTGGTCGTGAGGACGATCCGATAGTCGTCGGACATGACGGTGGAGGGACAATCTAGTCCCGGGGTCGTGGGGACGACCCAATAGCCGTCGGACATGTCGGCGGCTGGCCAACTTTGGCCCGTGGTCGTGGGGACGACTGTTTAGTCGTCGGACATGTCGGCGGCTGGCCAATCTAGACCCAGGGTCGTGGGGACGATCCTATTGTCGTCGGACATGACGGTGGCGGGCCAATCTAGTCCCGGGGTCGTGGGGACGAACCTATAGTCGTCTGACATGACGGCGGCGGGCCAATCTAGTCCCGGGGTCGTGGGGACGACCCTATTGTCGTCGAACATGTCGACGGCTGGCCAACTTTGGCCCGTGGTCGTGGGGACGATCCGATAGTCGTTGGACATGACGGTGGCGGGCCAATCTAGTCCCGGGGTCGTGGGGACGACCCTATAGTCGTCGGACAAGTCGGCGGCGAGCCAACCTACTCCGGGGGTCGTGGGGACGAACCTATAGTCGTCGGACATGACGGTGGCGGGCCAATCTAGTCCCGGGGTCGTGGGGACGACCCTATAGTCGTCGGACAAGTCGGCGGCGAGCCAACCTAGTCCCGGGGTCGTGGGGACGACCCTATAGTCGTCGGAAATGTCGGCGGCTGGCCAATTTAGTCCCGGGGTCGTGGGGACGACCCTATAGTCGTCGGACATGACGGTGGCGGGCCAATCTAGACCCGGGGTCCTGGGGACGAACCTATAGTCGTCGGACATGTCGGCGGCTGGCCAACTTTGGCCCGTGGTCGTGGGGACGATCCAATAGTCGTCGGACATGTCCGCGGCTGGCCAACTTTGGCCCGTGGTCGTGGGAACGATCCGATAGGCGTCGGACATGTCGGCGATTGGCCATTATTGGCCCGGGGTCGTGGGGACGACCCTATAGTCGTCGGACATGTCGGCGGCTGGCCAACCTAGTCCCGAGGTCGTCGGACTTGACGGTGGCGGGCCAATCTAGTCCCGGGGTCGTGGGGACGACCCTATAGTCGTCGGACAAGTCGGCGGCGAGCCAACCTACTCCGGGGGTCGTGGGGACGAACCTATAGTCGTCGGACATGACGGTGGCGGGCCAATCTAGTCCCGGGGTCGTGGGGACGACCCTATAGTCGTCGGACAAGTCGGCGGCGAGCCAACCTAGTCCCGGGGTCGTGGGGACGACCCTATAGTCGTCGGAAATGTCGGCGGCTGGCCAATTTAGTCCCGGGGTCGTGGGGACGACCCTATAGTCGTCGGACATGACGGTGGCGGGCCAATCTAGACCCGGGGTCCTGGGGACGAACCTATAGTCGTCGGACATGTCGGCGGCTGGCCAACTTTGGCCCGTGGTCGTGGGGACGATCCAATAGTCGTCGGACATGTCCGCGGCTGGCCAACTTTGGCCCGTGGTCGTGGGAACGATCCGATAGGCGTCGGACATGTCGGCGATTGGCCATTATTGGCCCGGGGTCGTGGGGACGACCCTATAGTCGTCGGACAAGTCGGCGGCGAGCCAACCTACTCCGGGGGTCGTGGGGACGAACCTATAGTCGTCGGACATGACGGTGGCGGGCCAATCTAGTCCCGGGGTCGTGGGGACGACCCTATAGTCGTCGGACAAGTCGGCGGCGAGCCAACCTAGTCCCGGGGTCGTGGGGACGACCCTATAGTCGTCGGAAATGTCGGCGGCTGGCCAATTTAGTCCCGGGGTCGTGGGGACGACCCTATAGTCGTCGGACATGACGGTGGCGGGCCAATCTAGACCCGGGGTCCTGGGGACGAACCTATAGTCGTCGGACATGTCGGCGGCTGGCCAACTTTGGCCCGTGGTCGTGGGGACGATCCAATAGTCGTCGGACATGTCCGCGGCTGGCCAACTTTGGCCCGTGGTCGTGGGAACGATCCGATAGGCGTCGGACATGTCGGCGATTGGCCATTATTGGCCCGGGGTCGTGGGGACGACCCTATAGTCGTCGGACATGTCGGCGGCTGGCCAACCTAGTCCCGAGGTCGTCGGACTTGACGGTGGCGGGCCAATCTAGTCCCGGGGTCGTGGGGACGACCCTATAGTCGTCGGACAAGTCGGCGGCGAGCCAACCTACTCCGGGGGTCGTGGGGACGAACCTATAGTCGTCGGACATGACGGTGGCGGGCCAATCTAGTCCCGGGGTCGTGGGGACGACCCTATAGTCGTCGGACAAGTCGGCGGCGAGCCAACCTAGTCCCGGGGTCGTGGGGACGACCCTATAGTCGTCGGAAATGTCGGCGGCTGGCCAATCTAGTCCCGGGGTCATAGGGACGACCCTATAGTCGCCGGGCATGTCGGCGATTGGCCAACTTTGGCCCGTGGTCGTGGGGACGATCCGATAGTCGTCGGACATGACGGTGGAGGGACAATCTAGTCCCGGGGTCGTGGGGACGAACCTATAGTCGTCGGACATGACGGTGGCGGGCCAATCTAGTCCCGGGGTCGTGGGGACGACCCTATAGTCGTCGGACATGTCGGCGGCGGGCCAATCTATTCCCGGGGTCGTGGGGACGACCCTATTGTCGTCGGACATGACGGTAGCGGGCCAATCTAGTCCCGGGGTCGTAGGGATGACCCTATAGTCGTCGGACAAGTCGGCGGCGGGCCAATCTAGTCCCGGGGTCGTGGGGACGACCCTATTGTCGTCGAACATGTCGACGGCTGGCCAACTTTGGCCCGTGGTCGTGGGGACGATCCGATAGTCGTTGGACATGACGGTGGCGGGCCAATCTAGTCCCGGGGTCGTGGGGACGACCCTATAGTCGTCGGACAAGTCGGCGGCGAGCCAACCTACTCCGGGGGTCGTGGGGACGAACCTATAGTCGTCGGACATGACGGTGGCGGGCCAATCTAGTCCCGGGGTCGTGGGGACGACCCTATAGTCGTCGGACAAGTCGGCGGCGAGCCAACCTAGTCCCGGGGTCGTGGGGACGACCCTATAGTCGTCGGAAATGTCGGCGACTGGCCAATCTAGTCCCGGGGTCATAGGGACGACCCTATAGTCGTCGGACATGTCGGCGATTGGCCAACTTTGGCCCGTGGTCGTGAGGACGATCCGATAGTCGTCGGACATGACGGTGGAGGGACAATCTAGTCCCGGGGTCGTGGGGACGACCCAATAGCCGTCGGACATGTCGGCGGCTGGCCAACTTTGGCCCGTGGTCGTGGGGACGACTGTTTAGTCGTCGGACATGTCGGCGGCTGGCCAATCTAGACCCAGGGTCGTGGGGACGATCCTATTGTCGTCGGACATGACGGTGGCGGGCCAATCTAGTCCCGGGGTCGTGGGGACGAACCTATAGTCGTCGGACATGACGGCGGCGGGCCAATCTAGTCCCGGGGTCGTGGGGACGACCCTATTGTCGTCGAACATGTCGACGGCTGGCCAACTTTGGCCCGTGGTCGTGGGGACGATCCGATAGTCGTTGGACATGACGGTGGCGGGCCAATCTAGTCCCGGGGTCGTGGGGACGACCCTATAGTCGTCGGGCAAGTCGGCGGCGAGCCAACCTACTCCGGGGGTCGTGGGGACGAACCTATAGTCGTCGGACATGACGGTGGCGGGCCAATCTAGTCCCGGGGTCGTGGGGACGACCCTATAGTCGTCGGACAAGTCGGCGGCGAGCCAACCTAGTCCCGGGGTCGTGGGGACGACCCTATAGTCGTCGGAAATTTCGGCGGCTGGCCAACTTTGGCCCGTGGTCGTGGGGACGATCCGATAGGCGTCGGACATGTCGGCGATTGGCCATTATTGGCCCGGGGTCGTGGGGACGACCCTATAGTCGTCGGACATGTCGGCGGCTGGCCAACCTAGTCCCGAGGTCGTCGGACTTGACGGTGGCGGGCCAATCTAGTCCCGGGGTCGTGGGGACGACCCTATTGTCGTCGGACATGGCGGTGGCGGGTCAATCTAGTCCCGTGGTCGTGGGGACGACCCTATAGTCGTCGGACATGTCGGCGGCTGGCCAACTTTGGCCCGTGGTCGTGGGGACGATCCAATAGTCGTCGGACATGTCCGCGGCTGGCCAACTTTGGCCCGTGGTCGTGGGGACGATCCGATAGTCGTCGGACATGTCGGCGGCTGGCCAACCTAGACCCGGGGTCGTGGGGACGACCCTATAGTCGTCGGACATGTCGGCGGCTGGCCAACCTAGTCCCGAGGTCTTCGGACATGACGGTAGCGGGCCAATCTAGACCCGTGGTCGTGGGGACGACCCTATAGTCGTCGGACTTGACGGTGGCGGGCCAATCTAGTCCCGGGGTCCGTGGGGACGACCCTATAGTCGTCGGAAATGTCGGTGGCTGTCCAACTTTGGCCCGTGGTCGTGGGAACGACCCTATAGTCGTCGGACAAGTCGGCGGCTGGCCAAATATGGCCCGTGGTCGTGGGGACGACCCTATAGTCGTCGGACAAGTCGGCGGCCGGCCAACCTAGTCCGGGGGTCGTGGGGACGACCCTATAGTCGTCGGACATGACGGTGGCGGGCCAGTCTAGTCCCGGGTCGTGGGGACGACCCTATAGTCGTCGGACATGACGGTGGCGGGCCAGTCTAGTCCCGGGTCATGGGGACGACCCTATAGTCGTCGGACAAGTCGGCGGCTGGCCAACTTTGGCCCGTGGTCGTGGGGACGACCCTATAGTCGTCGGACAAGTCGGCGGCCGGCCAACCTAGTCCGGGGGTCGTGGGGACGACCCTATAGTCGTCGGACATGACGGTGGCGGGCCAGTCTAGTCCCGGGTCGTGGGGACGACCCTATAGTCGTCAAACATGTCGGCGGCTGGCCAACTTTGGCCCGTGGTCGTGGGGACGACCCTATAGTCGTCGGACAAATCGGCGGCTGACCAACTTTGGCCCGGGGTCGTCGGGACGACCCTATAGTCGTCGGACAAGTCGGCGGCGAGCCAACCTAGTCCCGGGGTCGTGGGGACGACCCTATAGTCGTCGGAAATGTCGGCGGCTGGCCAATCTAGTCCCGGGGTCATAGGGACGACCCTATAGTCGCCGGACATGTCGGCGATTGGCCAACTTTGGCCCGTGGTCGTGGGAACGATCCGATAGTCGTCGGACATGACGGTGGAGGGACAATCTAGTCCCGGGGTCGTGGGGACGAACCTATAGTCGTCGGACATGACGGTGGCGGGCCAATCTAGTCCCGGGGTCGTGGGGACGACCCTATAGTCGTCGGACATGTCGGCGGCGGGCCAATCTATTCCCGGGGTCGTGGGGACGACCCTATTGTCGTCGGACATGACGGTAGCGGGCCAATCTAGTCCCGGGGTCGTAGGGATGACCGTATAGTCGTCGGACAAGTCGGCGGCGGGCCAATCTAGTCCCGGGGTCGTGGGGACGACCCTATTGTCGTCGAACATGTCGACGGCTGGCCAACTTTGGCCCGTGGTCGTGGGGACGATCCGATAGTCGTTGGACATGACGGTGGCGGGCCAATCTAGTCCCGGGGTCGTGGGGACGACCCTATAGTCGTCGGACAAGTCGGCGGCGAGCCAACCTACTCCGGGGGTCGTGGGGACGAACCTATAGTCGTCGGACATGACGGTGGCGGGCCAATCTAGTCCCGGGGTCGTGGGGACGACCCTATAGTCGTCGGACAAGTCGGCGGCGAGCCAACCTAGTCCCGGGGTCGTGGGGACGACCCTATAGTCGTCGGAAATGTCGGCGGCTGGCCAATCTAGTCCCGGGGTCATAGGGACGACCCTATAGTCGTCGGACATGTCGGCGATTGGCCAACTTTGGCCCGTGGTCGTGAGGACGATCCGATAGTCGTCGGACATGACGGTGGAGGGACAATCTAGTCCCGGGGTCGTGGGGACGACCCAATAGCCGTCGGACATGTCGGCGGCTGGCCAACTTTGGCCCGTGGTCGTGGGGACGACTGTTTAGTCGTCGGACATGTCGGCGGCTGGCCAATCTAGACCCAGGGTCGTGGGGACGATCCTATTGTCGTCGGACATGACGGTGGCGGGCCAATCTAGTCCCGGGGTCGTGGGGACGAACCTATAGTCGTCGGACATGACGGCGGCGGGCCAATCTAGTCCCGGGGTCGTGGGGACGACCCTATTGTCGTCGAACATGTCGACGGCTGGCCAACTTTGGCCCGTGGTCGTGGGGACGATCCGATAGTCGTTGGACATGACGGTGGCGGGCCAATCTAGTCCCGGGGTCGTGGGGACGACCCTATAGTCGTCGGGCAAGTCGGCGGCGAGCCAACCTACTCCGGGGGTCGTGGGGACGAACCTATAGTCGTCGGACATGACGGTGGCGGGCCAATCTAGTCCCGGGGTCGTGGGGACGACCCTATAGTCGTCGGACAAGTCGGCGGCGAGCCAACCTAGTCCCGGGGTCGTGGGGACGACCCTATAGTCGTCGGAAATTTCGGCGGCTGGCCAACTTTGGCCCGTGGTCGTGGGGACGATCCGATAGGCGTCGGACATGTCGGCGATTGGCCATTATTGGCCCGGGGTCGTGGGGACGACCCTATAGTCGTCGGACATGTCGGCGGCTGGCCAACCTAGTCCCGAGGTCGTCGGACTTGACGGTGGCGGGCCAATCTAGTCCCGGGGTCGTGGGGACGACCCTATTGTCGTCGGACATGGCGGTGGCGGGTCAATCTAGTCCCGTGGTCGTGGGGACGACCCTATAGTCGTCGGACATGTCGGCGGCTGGCCAACTTTGGCCCGTGGTCGTGGGGACGATCCAATAGTCGTCGGACATGTCCGCGGCTGGCCAACTTTGGCCCGTGGTCGTGGGGACGATCCGATAGTCGTCGGACATGTCGGCGGCTGGCCAACCTAGACCCGGGGTCGTGGGGACGACCCTATAGTCGTCGGACATGTCGGCGGCTGGCCAACCTAGTCCCGAGGTCTTCGGACATGACGGTAGCGGGCCAATCTAGACCCGTGGTCGTGGGGACGACCCTATAGTCGTCGGACTTGACGGTGGCGGGCCAATCTAGTCCCGGGGTCCGTGGGGACGACCCTATAGTCGTCGGAAATGTCGGTGGCTGTCCAACTTTGGCCCGTGGTCGTGGGAACGACCCTATAGTCGTCGGACAAGTCGGCGGCTGGCCAAATATGGCCCGTGGTCGTGGGGACGACCCTATAGTCGTCGGACAAGTCGGCGGCCGGCCAACCTAGTCCGGGGGTCGTGGGGACGACCCTATAGTCGTCGGACATGACGGTGGCGGGCCAGTCTAGTCCCGGGTCGTGGGGACGACCCTATAGTCGTCGGACATGACGGTGGCGGGCCAGTCTAGTCCCGGGTCATGGGGACGACCCTATAGTCGTCGGACAAGTCGGCGGCTGGCCAACTTTGGCCCGTGGTCGTGGGGACGACCCTATAGTCGTCGGACAAGTCGGCGGCCGGCCAACCTAGTCCGGGGGTCGTGGGGACGACCCTATAGTCGTCGGACATGACGGTGGCGGGCCAGTCTAGTCCCGGGTCGTGGGGACGACCCTATAGTCGTCAAACATGTCGGCGGCTGGCCAACTTTGGCCCGTGGTCGTGGGGACGACCCTATAGTCGTCGGACAAATCGGCGGCTGACCAACTTTGGCCCGGGGTCGTCGGGACGACCCTATAGTCGTCGGACAAGTCGGCGGCGAGCCAACCTAGTCCCGGGGTCGTGGGGACGACCCTATAGTCGTCGGAAATGTCGGCGGCTGGCCAATCTAGTCCCGGGGTCATAGGGACGACCCTATAGTCGCCGGACATGTCGGCGATTGGCCAACTTTGGCCCGTGGTCGTGGGAACGATCCGATAGTCGTCGGACATGACGGTGGAGGGACAATCTAGTCCCGGGGTCGTGGGGACGAACCTATAGTCGTCGGACATGACGGTGGCGGGCCAATCTAGTCCCGGGGTCGTGGGGACGACCCTATAGTCGTCGGACATGTCGGCGGCGGGCCAATCTATTCCCGGGGTCGTGGGGACGACCCTATTGTCGTCGGACATGACGGTAGCGGGCCAATCTAGTCCCGGGGTCGTAGGGATGACCGTATAGTCGTCGGACAAGTCGGCGGCGGGCCAATCTAGTCCCGGGGTCGTGGGGACGACCCTATTGTCGTCGAACATGTCGACGGCTGGCCAACTTTGGCCCGTGGTCGTGGGGACGATCCGATAGTCGTTGGACATGACGGTGGCGGGCCAATCTAGTCCCGGGGTCGTGGGGACGACCCTATAGTCGTCGGACAAGTCGGCGGCGAGCCAACCTACTCCGGGGGTCGTGGGGACGAACCTATAGTCGTCGGACATGACGGTGGCGGGCCAATCTAGTCCCGGGGTCGTGGGGACGACCCTATAGTCGTCGGACAAGTCGGCGGCGAGCCAACCTAGTCCCGGGGTCGTGGGGACGACCCTATAGTCGTCGGAAATGTCGGCGGCTGGCCAATCTAGTCCCGGGGTCATAGGGACGACCCTATAGTCGTCGGACATGTCGGCGATTGGCCAACTTTGGCCCGTGGTCGTGAGGACGATCCGATAGTCGTCGGACATGACGGTGGAGGGACAATCTAGTCCCGGGGTCGTGGGGACGACCCAATAGCCGTCGGACATGTCGGCGGCTGGCCAACTTTGGCCCGTGGTCGTGGGGACGACTGTTTAGTCGTCGGACATGTCGGCGGCTGGCCAATCTAGACCCAGGGTCGTGGGGACGATCCTATTGTCGTCGGACATGACGGTGGCGGGCCAATCTAGTCCCGGGGTCGTGGGGACGAACCTATAGTCGTCTGACATGACGGCGGCGGGCCAATCTAGTCCCGGGGTCGTGGGGACGACCCTATTGTCGTCGAACATGTCGACGGCTGGCCAACTTTGGCCCGTGGTCGTGGGGACGATCCGATAGTCGTTGGACATGACGGTGGCGGGCCAATCTAGTCCCGGGGTCGTGGGGACGACCCTATAGTCGTCGGACAAGTCGGCGGCGAGCCAACCTACTCCGGGGGTCGTGGGGACGAACCTATAGTCGTCGGACATGACGGTGGCGGGCCAATCTAGTCCCGGGGTCGTGGGGACGACCCTATAGTCGTCGGACAAGTCGGCGGCGAGCCAACCTAGTCCCGGGGTCGTGGGGACGACCCTATAGTCGTCGGAAATGTCGGCGGCTGGCCAATTTAGTCCCGGGGTCGTGGGGACGACCCTATAGTCGTCGGACATGACGGTGGCGGGCCAATCTAGACCCGGGGTCCTGGGGACGAACCTATAGTCGTCGGACATGTCGGCGGCTGGCCAACTTTGGCCCGTGGTCGTGGGGACGATCCAATAGTCGTCGGACATGTCCGCGGCTGGCCAACTTTGGCCCGTGGTCGTGGGAACGATCCGATAGGCGTCGGACATGTCGGCGATTGGCCATTATTGGCCCGGGGTCGTGGGGACGACCCTATAGTCGTCGGACATGTCGGCGGCTGGCCAACCTAGTCCCGAGGTCGTCGGACTTGACGGTGGCGGGCCAATCTAGTCCCGGGGTCGTGGGGACGACCCTATAGTCGTCGGACAAGTCGGCGGCGAGCCAACCTACTCCGGGGGTCGTGGGGACGAACCTATAGTCGTCGGACATGACGGTGGCGGGCCAATCTAGTCCCGGGGTCGTGGGGACGACCCTATAGTCGTCGGACAAGTCGGCGGCGAGCCAACCTAGTCCCGGGGTCGTGGGGACGACCCTATAGTCGTCGGAAATGTCGGCGGCTGGCCAATCTAGTCCCGGGGTCATAGGGACGACCCTATAGTCGCCGGGCATGTCGGCGATTGGCCAACTTTGGCCCGTGGTCGTGGGGACGATCCGATAGTCGTCGGACATGACGGTGGAGGGACAATCTAGTCCCGGGGTCGTGGGGACGAACCTATAGTCGTCGGACATGACGGTGGCGGGCCAATCTAGTCCCGGGGTCGTGGGGACGACCCTATAGTCGTCGGACATGTCGGCGGCGGGCCAATCTATTCCCGGGGTCGTGGGGACGACCCTATTGTCGTCGGACATGACGGTAGCGGGCCAATCTAGTCCCGGGGTCGTAGGGATGACCCTATAGTCGTCGGACAAGTCGGCGGCGGGCCAATCTAGTCCCGGGGTCGTGGGGACGACCCTATTGTCGTCGAACATGTCGACGGCTGGCCAACTTTGGCCCGTGGTCGTGGGGACGATCCGATAGTCGTTGGACATGACGGTGGCGGGCCAATCTAGTCCCGGGGTCGTGGGGACGACCCTATAGTCGTCGGACAAGTCGGCGGCGAGCCAACCTACTCCGGGGGTCGTGGGGACGAACCTATAGTCGTCGGACATGACGGTGGCGGGCCAATCTAGTCCCGGGGTCGTGGGGACGACCCTATAGTCGTCGGACAAGTCGGCGGCGAGCCAACCTAGTCCCGGGGTCGTGGGGACGACCCTATAGTCGTCGGAAATGTCGGCGACTGGCCAATCTAGTCCCGGGGTCATAGGGACGACCCTATAGTCGTCGGACATGTCGGCGATTGGCCAACTTTGGCCCGTGGTCGTGAGGACGATCCGATAGTCGTCGGACATGACGGTGGAGGGACAATCTAGTCCCGGGGTCGTGGGGACGACCCAATAGCCGTCGGACATGTCGGCGGCTGGCCAACTTTGGCCCGTGGTCGTGGGGACGACTGTTTAGTCGTCGGACATGTCGGCGGCTGGCCAATCTAGACCCAGGGTCGTGGGGACGATCCTATTGTCGTCGGACATGACGGTGGCGGGCCAATCTAGTCCCGGGGTCGTGGGGACGAACCTATAGTCGTCGGACATGACGGCGGCGGGCCAATCTAGTCCCGGGGTCGTGGGGACGACCCTATTGTCGTCGAACATGTCGACGGCTGGCCAACTTTGGCCCGTGGTCGTGGGGACGATCCGATAGTCGTTGGACATGACGGTGGCGGGCCAATCTAGTCCCGGGGTCGTGGGGACGACCCTATAGTCGTCGGGCAAGTCGGCGGCGAGCCAACCTACTCCGGGGGTCGTGGGGACGAACCTATAGTCGTCGGACATGACGGTGGCGGGCCAATCTAGTCCCGGGGTCGTGGGGACGACCCTATAGTCGTCGGACAAGTCGGCGGCGAGCCAACCTAGTCCCGGGGTCGTGGGGACGACCCTATAGTCGTCGGAAATTTCGGCGGCTGGCCAACTTTGGCCCGTGGTCGTGGGGACGATCCGATAGGCGTCGGACATGTCGGCGATTGGCCATTATTGGCCCGGGGTCGTGGGGACGACCCTATAGTCGTCGGACATGTCGGCGGCTGGCCAACCTAGTCCCGAGGTCGTCGGACTTGACGGTGGCGGGCCAATCTAGTCCCGGGGTCGTGGGGACGACCCTATTGTCGTCGGACATGGCGGTGGCGGGTCAATCTAGTCCCGTGGTCGTGGGGACGACCCTATAGTCGTCGGACATGTCGGCGGCTGGCCAACTTTGGCCCGTGGTCGTGGGGACGATCCAATAGTCGTCGGACATGTCCGCGGCTGGCCAACTTTGGCCCGTGGTCGTGGGGACGATCCGATAGTCGTCGGACATGTCGGCGGCTGGCCAACCTAGACCCGGGGTCGTGGGGACGACCCTATAGTCGTCGGACATGTCGGCGGCTGGCCAACCTAGTCCCGAGGTCTTCGGACATGACGGTAGCGGGCCAATCTAGACCCGTGGTCGTGGGGACGACCCTATAGTCGTCGGACTTGACGGTGGCGGGCCAATCTAGTCCCGGGGTCCGTGGGGACGACCCTATAGTCGTCGGAAATGTCGGTGGCTGTCCAACTTTGGCCCGTGGTCGTGGGAACGACCCTATAGTCGTCGGACAAGTCGGCGGCTGGCCAAATATGGCCCGTGGTCGTGAAGACGACCCTATAGTCGTCGGACAAGACGGTGGCGGGCCAATCTAGTCCCGGGGTCGTGGGGACGACCCTATAGTCGTCGGAGAAGTCGGCGGCTGGTCAACGTTTGCCCGGGGTCGTGGGGACGACCCTATAGTCGTCGGACAATTCGGTGGCTGGCCAATTTTGGCCCGTGGTCGTGGGGACGACCCTATTGTCGTCGGACATGACGGTGGCGGGCCAATCTAGTCCCGGGCTCGTGGGGACGACCCTATAGTCGTCGGACATGTCGGTGGCGGGCCAATCTAGTACCGGGGTCGTGGGGACGACCCTATAGTCGTCGGACAAGTCGGCGGCTGGCCAACTTTGGCCCAGGGTTGTGGGGACGACCCTATAGTCGCCGGACATGTTGGCGGCAGGTCAACCTATTCCCGGGGTCGTGGGGACGACCCTATAGTCTTCGGACAAGTCGACGGCGGGCCAAGCTAGTCCGGGGGTCGTGGGGACGACCCTATAGTCGGCGGACTTGACGGTGTCGGGCCAATCTAGTCCCGGGGTTGTGGGGACGACCCTATAGTCGTCGGACATGTCGGCGGCTTGCCAAATTTGCCCGGGGTCGTGGGGACGACCCTATAGTCGTCGGATAAGTCGGCGGCAAGCCAACCTAGTCCCGGGGTCGTGGGAACGACCCTATAGTCGTCGGACAAGTCGGCGGCGAGCCCACCTAGTCGGGGGGTCGTGGGGACCACCCTATAGTCGTCGGACAAGTCGGCGGCCGGCCAACCTAGTCCGGGGGTCGTGGGAACGACCCTATAGTCGTCGGACATGACGGTGGCGGGCCAGTCTAGTCCCGGGTCGTGGGGACGACCCTATAGTCGTCGGACATGTCGGCGGCTGGCCAACTTTGGCCCGTGGTCGTGGGGACGACTCTATAGTCGTCGGAAATGTCGGTGGCTGTCCAACTTTGGCCCAGGGGTCGTGGGGACGACCCAATAGTCGTCGGACAAGTCAGCGGCTGGCCAACATTGGCCCGTGGTCGTGGGGACGACACTATAGTCGTCGGATATGTCGGCGGCTGGCCAACTTTGGCCCGTGGTCGTGGGGACGACCCTATAGTCGTCGGACAAGTCAGCGGCTGGCCAACACTGGCCCGTGGTCGTGGGGACGACCCTATAGTCGTCGGACAAGTCGGCGGCTGTCCAACTTTGGCCCGGGGTCGTGGGGACGACCCTATAGTCGTCGGACTTGACGGTGGCGGGCCAATCTAGTCCCGGGGTCGTGGGGACGACCCTATAGTCGTCAGACATGTCGGTGGCGAGCCAACCTAGTCCCGGGGTCGTGGGGACGACACTATAGTCGTCGGACAAGTCGGCGGCGAGCCAACATTGACCCGGGGTCGTGGGGACGACTCTATAGTCGTCGGACATGTCGGTGGCGGGCCAGTCTAGTCCCGGGTCGTGGGGACGACCCTATAGTCGTCGGACATGTCGGCGGCTGGCCAACTTTGGCCCGTGGTCGTGGGGAGGACCCTATACTCGTCGGACAAGTCGGTGGCGTACCAACCTAGTCCGGGGGTCGTGGGGACGACCCTATAGTCGTCGGACATGACGGTGGCGGGCCAGTCTAGTCCCGGATCATGGGGACGACCCTATAGTCGTCGGACAAGTCGGCGGCTGGCCAACTTTGGCCCGTGGTCGTGGGGACGACCCTATAGTCGTCGGACAAGTCGGCGGCCGGCCAACCTAGTCCGGGGGTCGTGGGGACGGCCCTATAGTCGTCGGACATGACGGTGGCGGGCCAGTCTAGTCCCGGGTCGTGGGGACGACCCTATAGTCGTCGGACATGTCGGCGGCTGGCCAACTTTGGCCCGTGGTCGTGGGGACGACCCTATAGTCGTCGGACAAATCAGCGGCTGACCAACTTTGGCCCGGGGTCGTCGGGACGACCCTATAGTCGTCGGACAAGTCGGCAGCGAGCCAACCTAGTCCCGAGGTCGTGGGGACGACCCTATAGTCGTCGGACATGACGGCGGCTGGCCAACTTTGACCCGTGGTCGTGGGGACAACCCTATAGTCGTCGGACATGTCGGCGGCTGGCCAACTTTTGACCGTGGTCGTAGGGACGACCCTATAGTCGTCGGACAAATCGGCGGCTGACCAACTTTGGCCCGGGGTCGTCGGGGCGACCCTATAGTCGTCGGAAATGTCGGCGGCTGGCCAACTTTGGCCCGTGGTCGTGGGGACGACCCTATAGTCGTCGGACAAATCGGCGGCTGACCAACTTTGGCCCGGGGTCGTCGGGACGACCCTATAGTCGTCGGACAAGTCGGCAGCGAGCCAACCTAGTCCCGGTGTCGTGGGGACGACTCCATAGTCGGCGGACATGTCGGCGGCTGGCCAACCTAGCCCCGGGGTCGTGGGGACGACCCTATGGTCCTCGGACAAGTCGGCGGCTGGCCAAATTTGGTCCGTGATCGTGGGGACGACCCTATAGTCGTCGGAAATGTCGGGGGCTGGCCAACTTTGGCCCGTGGTCGTAAAGACGACCCTATTGTCGTCGGACAAGACGGTGGTGGGCCAATCTAGTGAAGGCGTCGTGGGGACGACCCTATACTCGTCGGACAAGTCGGCGGCTGGCCAACTTTTGCCCGGGGTCGTGGGGACGACCCTATAGTGGTCGGACTAGTCGGCGGCTGGCCAACCTAGTCCCGGGTCCGTGGGGACGACCCTATAGTCCTCGGACAAGTCGGCGACTGGCCAACTTTGGCCCGGGGTCGTAGGGACAACCCTATAGTCGTCGGACAAGTCGGAGGCTGGCCAACTTTGGCCCGTGGTCGTGGGGACGACCCTATACTCGTCGGACAAGTCGGCGGCTGGCCAACTTTTGCCCGGGGTCGTGGGGACGACCCTATAGTGGTCGGACTAGTCGGCGGCTGGCCAACCTAGTCCCGGGTCCGTGGGGACGACCCTATAGTCCTCGGACAAGTCGGCGACTGGCCAACTTTGGCCCGGGGTCGTAGGGACAACCCTATAGTCGTCGGACAAGTCGGAGGCTGGCCAACTTTGGCCCGTGGTCGTGGGGACGACCCTATAGTCGTCGGACATGTCGGCGGCTGGCCAACTTTGGCCCGTGGTCGTGGGGACGACCTTATAGTCGTCGGAAATGTCGGTGGCTGTCCAACATTGGCCCAGGGGTCGTGGGGACGACCCAATAGTCGTCGGACAAGTCAGCGGCTGGCCAACATTGGCCCGTGGTCGTGGGGACGACACTATAGTCGTCGGATATGTCGGCGGCTGGCCAACTTTGGCCCGTGGTCGTGGGGACGACCCTATAGTCGTCGGACAAGACAGCGGCTGGCCAACTCTGGCCCGTGGTCGTGGGGACGACCCTATAGTCGTCGGACAAGTCGGCGGCTGTCCAACTTTGGCCCGGGGTCGTGGGGACGACCCTATAGTCGTCGGACTTGACGGTGGCGGGCCAATCTAGTCCCGGGGTCGTGGGGACGACCCTATAGTCGTCAGACATGTCGGTGGCGAGCCAACCTAGTCCCGGGGTCGTGGGGACGACCCTATAGTCGTCGGACAAGTCGGCGGCGGGCCAACCTAGACCCGGGGTCGTGGGGATGACCCTATAGTCGTCGGACATGTCGGCGGCTGGCCAACTTTGGCCCGTGGTCGTGGGGACGATCCAATAGTCGTCGGACATGTCCGCGGCTGGCCAACTTTGGCCCGTGGTCGTGGGAACGATCCGATAGGCGTCGGACATGTCGGCGATTGGCCATTATTGGCCCGGGGTCGTGGGGACGACCCTATAGTCGTCGGACATGTCGGCGGCTGGCCAACCTAGTCCCGAGGTCGTCGGACTTGACGGTGGCGGGCCAATCTAGTCCCGGGGTCGTGGGGACGACCCTATAGTCGTCGGACAAGTCGGCGGCGAGCCAACCTACTCCGGGGGTCGTGGGGACGAACCTATAGTCGTCGGACATGACGGTGGCGGGCCAATCTAGTCCCGGGGTCGTGGGGACGACCCTATACTCGTCGGACAAGTCGGTGGCGTACCAACCTAGTCCGGGGGTCGTGGGGACGACCCTATAGTCGTCGGACATGACGGTGGCGGGCCAGTCTAGTCCCGGATCATGGGGACGACCCTATAGTCGTCGGACAAGTCGGCGGCTGGCCAACTTTGGCCCGTGGTCGTGGGGACGACCCTATAGTCGTCGGACAAGTCGGCGGCCGGCCAACCTAGTCCGGGGGTCGTGGGGACGGCCCTATAGTCGTCGGACATGACGGTGGCGGGCCAGTCTAGTCCCGGGTCGTGGGGACGACCCTATAGTCGTCGGACATGTCGGCGGCTGGCCAACTTTGGCCCGTGGTCGTGGGGACGACCCTATAGTCGTCGGACAAATCAGCGGCTGACCAACTTTGGCCCGGGGTCGTCGGGACGACCCTATAGTCGTCGGACAAGTCGGCAGCGAGCCAACCTAGTCCCGAGGTCGTGGGGACGACCCTATAGTCGTCGGACATGACGGCGGCTGGCCAACTTTGACCCGTGGTCGTGGGGACAACCCTATAGTCGTCGGACATGTCGGCGGCTGGCCAACTTTTGACCGTGGTCGTAGGGACGACCCTATAGTCGTCGGACAAATCGGCGGCTGACCAACTTTGGCCCGGGGTCGTCGGGGCGACCCTATAGTCGTCGGAAATGTCGGCGGCTGGCCAACTTTGGCCCGTGGTCGTGGGGACGACCCTATAGTCGTCGGACAAATCGGCGGCTGACCAACTTTGGCCCGGGGTCGTCGGGACGACCCTATAGTCGTCGGACAAGTCGGCAGCGAGCCAACCTAGTCCCGGTGTCGTGGGGACGACTCCATAGTCGGCGGACATGTCGGCGGCTGGCCAACCTAGCCCCGGGGTCGTGGGGACGACCCTATGGTCCTCGGACAAGTCGGCGGCTGGCCAAATTTGGTCCGTGATCGTGGGGACGACCCTATAGTCGTCGGAAATGTCGGGGGCTGGCCAACTTTGGCCCGTGGTCGTAAAGACGACCCTATTGTCGTCGGACAAGACGGTGGTGGGCCAATCTAGTGAAGGCGTCGTGGGGACGACCCTATACTCGTCGGACAAGTCGGCGGCTGGCCAACTTTTGCCCGGGGTCGTGGGGACGACCCTATAGTGGTCGGACTAGTCGGCGGCTGGCCAACCTAGTCCCGGGTCCGTGGGGACGACCCTATAGTCCTCGGACAAGTCGGCGACTGGCCAACTTTGGCCCGGGGTCGTAGGGACAACCCTATAGTCGTCGGACAAGTCGGAGGCTGGCCAACTTTGGCCCGTGGTCGTGGGGACGACCCTATACTCGTCGGACAAGTCGGCGGCTGGCCAACTTTTGCCCGGGGTCGTGGGGACGACCCTATAGTGGTCGGACTAGTCGGCGGCTGGCCAACCTAGTCCCGGGTCCGTGGGGACGACCCTATAGTCCTCGGACAAGTCGGCGACTGGCCAACTTTGGCCCGGGGTCGTAGGGACAACCCTATAGTCGTCGGACAAGTCGGAGGCTGGCCAACTTTGGCCCGTGGTCGTGGGGACGACCCTATAGTCGTCGGACATGTCGGCGGCTGGCCAACTTTGGCCCGTGGTCGTGGGGACGACCTTATAGTCGTCGGAAATGTCGGTGGCTGTCCAACATTGGCCCAGGGGTCGTGGGGACGACCCAATAGTCGTCGGACAAGTCAGCGGCTGGCCAACATTGGCCCGTGGTCGTGGGGACGACACTATAGTCGTCGGATATGTCGGCGGCTGGCCAACTTTGGCCCGTGGTCGTGGGGACGACCCTATAGTCGTCGGACAAGACAGCGGCTGGCCAACTCTGGCCCGTGGTCGTGGGGACGACCCTATAGTCGTCGGACAAGTCGGCGGCTGTCCAACTTTGGCCCGGGGTCGTGGGGACGACCCTATAGTCGTCGGACTTGACGGTGGCGGGCCAATCTAGTCCCGGGGTCGTGGGGACGACCCTATAGTCGTCAGACATGTCGGTGGCGAGCCAACCTAGTCCCGGGGTCGTGGGGACGACCCTATAGTCGTCGGACAAGTCGGCGGCGGGCCAACCTAGACCCGGGGTCGTGGGGATGACCCTATAGTCGTCGGACATGTCGGCGGCTGGCCAACTTTGGCCCGTGGTCGTGGGGACGATCCAATAGTCGTCGGACATGTCCGCGGCTGGCCAACTTTGGCCCGTGGTCGTGGGAACGATCCGATAGGCGTCGGACATGTCGGCGATTGGCCATTATTGGCCCGGGGTCGTGGGGACGACCCTATAGTCGTCGGACATGTCGGCGGCTGGCCAACCTAGTCCCGAGGTCGTCGGACTTGACGGTGGCGGGCCAATCTAGTCCCGGGGTCGTGGGGACGACCCTATAGTCGTCGGACAAGTCGGCGGCGAGCCAACCTACTCCGGGGGTCGTGGGGACGAACCTATAGTCGTCGGACATGACGGTGGCGGGCCAATCTAGTCCCGGGGTCGTGGGGACGACCCTATAGTCGTCGGACAAGTCGGCGGCGAGCCAACCTAGTCCCGGGGTCGTGGGGACGACCCTATAGTCGTCGGAAATGTCGGCGGCTGGCCAATCTAGTCCCGGGGTCATAGGGACGACCCTATAGTCGCCGGACATGTCGGCGATTGGCCAACTTTGGCCCGTGGTCGTGGGGACGATCCGATAGTCGTCGGACATGACGGTGGAGGGACAATCTAGTCCCGGGGTCGTGGGGACGAACCTATAGTCGTCGGACATGACGGTGGCGGGCCAATCTAGTCCCGGGGTCGTGGGGACGACCCTATAGTCGTCGGACATGTCGGCGGCGGGCCAATCTATTCCCGGGGTCGTGGGGACGACCCTATTGTCGTCGGACATGACGGTAGCGGGCCAATCTAGTCCCGGGGTCGTAGGGATGACCCTATAGTCGTCGGACAAGTCGGCGGCGGGCCAATCTAGTCCCGGGGTCGTGGGGACGACCCTATTGTCGTCGAACATGTCGACGGCTGGCCAACTTTGGCCCGTGGTCGTGGGGACGATCCGATAGTCGTTGGACATGACGGTGGCGGGCCAATCTAGTCCCGGGGTCGTGGGGACGACCCTATAGTCGTCGGACAAGTCGGCGGCGAGCCAACCTACTCCGGGGGTCGTGGGGACGAACCTATAGTCGTCGGACATGACGGTGGCGGGCCAATCTAGTCCCGGGGTCGTGGGGACGACCCTATAGTCGTCGGACAAGTCGGCGGCGAGCCAACCTAGTCCCGGGGTCGTGGGGACGACCCTATAGTCGTCGGAAATGTCGGCGACTGGCCAATCTAGTCCCGGGGTCATAGGGACGACCCTATAGTCGTCGGACATGTCGGCGATTGGCCAACTTTGGCCCGTGGTCGTGAGGACGATCCGATAGTCGTCGGACATGACGGTGGAGGGACAATCTAGTCCCGGGGTCGTGGGGACGACCCAATAGCCGTCGGACATGTCGGCGGCTGGCCAACTTTGGCCCGTGGTCGTGGGGACGACTGTTTAGTCGTCGGACATGTCGGCGGCTGGCCAATCTAGACCCAGGGTCGTGGGGACGATCCTATTGTCGTCGGACATGACGGTGGCGGGCCAATCTAGTCCCGGGGTCGTGGGGACGAACCTATAGTCGTCGGACATGACGGCGGCGGGCCAATCTAGTCCCGGGGTCGTGGGGACGACCCTATTGTCGTCGAACATGTCGACGGCTGGCCAACTTTGGCCCGTGGTCGTGGGGACGATCCGATAGTCGTTGGACATGACGGTGGCGGGCCAATCTAGTCCCGGGGTCGTGGGGACGACCCTATAGTCGTCGGACAAGTCGGCGGCGAGCCAACCTACTCCGGGGGTCGTGGGGACGAACCTATAGTCGTCGGACATGACGGTGGCGGGCCAATCTAGTCCCGGGGTCGTGGGGACGACCCTATAGTCGTCGGACAAGTCGGCGGCGAGCCAACCTAGTCCCGGGGTCGTGGGGACGACCCTATAGTCGTCGGAAATTTCGGCGGCTGGCCAACTTTGGCCCGTGGTCGTGGGGACGATCCGATAGGCGTCGGACATGTCGGCGATTGGCCATTATTGGCCCGGGGTCGTGGGGACGACCCTATAGTCGTCGGACATGTCGGCGGCTGGCCAACCTAGTCCCGAGGTCGTCGGACTTGACGGTGGCGGGCCAATCTAGTCCCGGGGTCGTGGGGACGACCCTATTGTCGTCGGACATGGCGGTGGCGGGTCAATCTAGTCCCGTGGTCGTGGGGACGACCCTATAGTCGTCGGACATGTCGGCGGCTGGCCAACTTTGGCCCGTGGTCGTGGGGACGATCCAATAGTCGTCGGACATGTCCGCGGCTGGCCAACTTTGGCCCGTGGTCGTGGGGACGATCCGATAGTCGTCGGACATGTCGGCGGCTGGCCAACCTAGACCCGGGGTCGTGGGGACGACCCTATAGTCGTCGGACATGTCGGCGGCTGGCCAACCTAGTCCCGAGGTCTTCGGACATGACGGTAGCGGGCCAATCTAGACCCGTGGTCGTGGGGACGACCCTATAGTCGTCGGACTTGACGGTGGCGGGCCAATCTAGTCCCGGGGTCCGTGGGGACGACCCTATAGTCGTCGGAAATGTCGGTGGCTGTCCAACTTTGGCCCGTGGTCGTGGGAACGACCCTATAGTCGTCGGACAAGTCGGCGGCTGGCCAAATATGGCCCGTGGTCGTGAAGACGACCCTATAGTCGTCGGACAAGACGGTGGCGGGCCAATCTAGTCCCGGGGTCGTGGGGACGACCCTATAGTCGTCGGAGAAGTCGGCGGCTGGTCAACGTTTGCCCGGGGTCGTGGGGACGACCCTATAGTCGTCGGACAATTCGGTGGCTGGCCAATTTTGGCCCGTGGTCGTGGGGACGACCCTATTGTCGTCGGACATGACGGTGGCGGGCCAATCTAGTCCCGGGCTCGTGGGGACGACCCTATAGTCGTCGGACATGTCGGTGGCGGGCCAATCTAGTACCGGGGTCGTGGGGACGACCCTATAGTCGTCGGACAAGTCGGCGGCTGGCCAACTTTGGCCCAGGGTTGTGGGGACGACCCTATAGTCGCCGGACATGTTGGCGGCAGGTCAACCTAGTCCCGGGGTCGTGGGGACGACCCTATAGTCTTCGGACAAGTCGACGGCGGGCCAAGCTAGTCCGGGGGTCGTGGGGACGACCCTATAGTCGGCGGACTTGACGGTGTCGGGCCAATCTAGTCCCGGGGTTGTGGGGACGACCCTATAGTCGTCGGACATGTCGGCGGCTTGCCAAATTTGCCCGGGGTCGTGGGGACGACCCTATAGTCGTCGGATAAGTCGGCGGCAAGCCAACCTAGTCCCGGGGTCGTGGGAACGACCCTATAGTCGTCGGACAAGTCGGCGGCGAGCCCACCTAGTCGGGGGGTCGTGGGGACCACCCTATAGTCGTCGGACAAGTCGGCGGCCGGCCAACCTAGTCCGGGGGTCGTGGGAACGACCCTATAGTCGTCGGACATGACGGTGGCGGGCCAGTCTAGTCCCGGGTCGTGGGGACGACCCTATACTCGTCGGACATGTCGGCGGCTGGCCAACTTTGGCCCGTGGTCGTGGGGACGACTCTATAGTCGTCGGAAATGTCGGTGGCTGTCCAACTTTGGCCCAGGGGTCGTGGGGACAACCCTATAGTCGTCGGACATGTCGGCGGCTGGCCAACTTTTGACCGTGGTCGTAGGGACGACCCTATAGTCGTCGGACAAATCGGCGGCTGACCAACTTTGGCCCGGGGTCGTCGGGGCGACCCTATAGTCGTCGGAAATGTCGGCGGCTGGCCAACTTTGGCCCGTGGTCGTGGGGACGACCCTATAGTCGTCGGACAAATCGGCGGCTGACCAACTTTGGCCCGGGGTCGTCGGGACGACCCTATAGTCGTCGGACAAGTCGGCAGCGAGCCAACCTAGTCCCGGTGTCGTGGGGACGACTCCATAGTCGTCGGACATGTCGGCGGCTGGCCAACCTAGCCCCGGGGTCGTGGGGACGACCCTATGGTCCTCGGACAAGTCGGCGGCTGGCCAAATTTGGTCCGTGATCGTGGGGACGACCCTATAGTCGTCGGAAATGTCGGGGGCTGGCCAACTTTGGCCCGTGGTCGTAAAGACGACCCTATTGTCGTCGGACAAGACGGTGGTGGGCCAATCTAGTGAAGGCGTCGTGGGGACGACCCTATACTCGTCGGACAAGTCGGCGGCTGGCCAACTTTTGCCCGGGGTCGTGGGGACGACCCTATAGTGGTCGGACTAGTCGGCGGCTGGCCAACCTAGTCCCGGGTCCGTGGGGACGACCCTATAGTCCTCGGACAAGTCGGCGACTGGCCAACTTTGGCCCGGGGTCGTAGGGACAACCCTATAGTCGTCGGACAAGTCGGAGGCTGGCCAACTTTGGCCCGTGGTCGTGGGGACGACCCTATACTCGTCGGACAAGTCGGCGGCTGGCCAACTTTTGCCCGGGGTCGTGGGGACGACCCTATAGTGGTCGGACTAGTCGGCGGCTGGCCAACCTAGTCCCGGGTCCGTGGGGACGACCCTATAGTCCTCGGACAAGTCGGCGACTGGCCAACTTTGGCCCGGGGTCGTAGGGACAACCCTATAGTCGTCGGACAAGTCGGAGGCTGGCCAACTTTGGCCCGTGGTCGTGGGGACGACCCTATAGTCGTCGGACATGTCGGCGGCTGGCCAACTTTGGCCCGTGGTCGTGGGGACGACCTTATAGTCGTCGGAAATGTCGGTGGCTGTCCAACATTGGCCCAGGGGTCGTGGGGACGACCCAATAGTCGTCGGACAAGTCAGCGGCTGGCCAAGATTGGCCCGTGGTCGTGGGGACGACACTATAGTCGTCGGATATGTCGGCGGCTGGCCAACTTTGGCCCGTGGTCGTGGGGACGACCCTATAGTCGTCGGACAAGACAGCGGCTGGCCAACTCTGGCCCGTGGTCGTGGGGACGACCCTATAGTCGTCGGACAAGTCGGCGGCTGTCCAACTTTGGCCCGGGGTCGTGGGGACGACCCTATAGTCGTCGGACTTGACGGTGGCGGGCCAATCTAGTCCCGGGGTCGTGGGGACGACCCTATAGTCGTCAGACATGTCGGTGGCGAGCCAACCTAGTCCCGGGGTCGTGGGGACGACCCTATAGTCGTCGGACAAGTCGGCGGCGGGCCAACCTAGACCCGGGGTCGTGGGGATGACCCTATAGTCGTCGGACATGACGGTGGCGGGCCAGTCTAGTCCCGGGTCGTGGGGACGACCCTATAGTCGTCGGACATGTCGGCGGCTGGCCAACTTTGGCCCGTGGTCGTGGGGACGACCCTGTAGTCGTCGGACATAACGGTGGCGGGCCAATCTAGTCCCTGGGTCGTGGGGACGACCCTATAGTCGTCGGACAAGGCGGCGGCTGTCCAACTTTGGCCCGGGGTCGTGGGGACGACCCTATAGTCGTCGGACTTGACGGTGGCGGGCCAATCTAGTCCCGGGGTCGTGGGGACGACCCTATAGTCGTCAGACATGTCGGTGGCGAGCCAACCTAGTCCCGGGGTCGTGGGGACGACACTATAGTCGTCGGACAAGTCGGCGGCGAGCCAACATTGACCCGGGGTCGTGGGGACGACTCTATAGTCGTCGGACATGTCGGTGGCGGGCCAGTCTAGTCCCGGGTCGTGGGGACGACCCTATAGTCGTCGGACATGTCGGCGGCTGGCCAACTTTGGCCCGTGGTCGTGGGGAGGACCCTATACTCGTCGGACAAGTCGGCGGCGTACCAACCTAGTCCGGGGGTCGTGGGGACGACCCTATAGTCGTCGGACATGACGGTGGCGGGCCAGTCTAGTCCCGGGTCATGGGGACGACCCTATAGTCGTCGGACAAGTCGGCGGCTGGCCAACTTTGGCCCGTGGTCGTGGGGACGGCCCTATAGTCGTCGGACAAGTCGGCGGCCGGCCAACCTAGTCCGGGGGTCGTGGGGACGACCCTATAGACGTCCGACATGACGGTGGTGGGCCAATATTGGCCCGGGGTCGTGGGGACGATCCGATAGTCGTCGGACATGACGGTGGCGGGCCAATCTAGTCCCGGGGTCGTGGGGACGGCCCTATAGTCGCCGGGCAAGTCGGCGGCGGGCCAACCTTGTACCGGGGTCGTGGGGACGACCCTATAGTCGTCGGACATGTTGGCGATTGGCCAACTTTGGACCGGTGTCGTGGGGACGACCCTATAGTCGTCGGACATGTCGGCGGCTGGCCAACTTTGGCCCGTGGTCGTGGGGACGATCCGATAGTCGTCGGACATGACGGTGGCGGGCCAATCTAGTCCCGGGGTCGTGGGGACGACCCTATAGTCGTCGGACATGTCGCCGGCTGGCCAACTTTGGACCGGTGTCGTGGGGACGACTCTATATTCGTCGGACATGTCGGCGGCTGGCCAACCTGGACCCGGGGTCGTGGGGACGACCCTATTGTCGTCGGACATGACGGTGGCGGGCAAATCTAGTCCCGGGGTCATAGGGACGACCCTATAGTCGTCGGACTTGTCGGCGATTGGCCGACTTTGGTCCGTGGTCGTGGGGTCGATCCGATAGTCGCCGGAAATGACGGTGGCGGGCCAATCTAGTCCCGGGGTCGTGGGGGACGACCCTATAGTCGTCGGACATGTCGGCGGCTGTGCAACTTTGGCCCGTGGTCGTGGGGCGACCCTATAGTCGTCGGACATGTCGGCGGCTGGCCAACTTTGGCCCGTGGTCGTGGGGACGACTGTTTAGTCGTCGGACATGGCGGCGGCTGGCCAATCTAGACCCAGGGTCGTAGGGACGACCCTATTGTCGTCGGACATGACGGTGGCGGGGCAATCTAATCCCGGGGTCGTAGGTACGACCCTATAGTCGTCGGACATGTCGGCGATTGGCCAATACTGGCCCGGGGTCGTGGGGACGATCCGATAGTCGTTGGATATGACGGTGGCGGGCCAATCTAGTCCCGGGGTCGTAGGGATGACCCTATAGTCGTCGGACAAGTCGGCGGCGGGCCAATCTAGTCCCGGGGTCGTGGGGACGACCCTATTGTCGTCGAACATGTCGACGGCTGGCCAACTTTGGCCCGTGGTCGTGGGGACGATCCGATAGTCGTTGGACATGACGATGGCGGGCCAATCTAGTCCCGGGGTCGTGGGGACGACCCTATAGTCGTCGGACAAGTCGGCGGCGAGCCAACCTACTCCGGGGGTCGTGGGGACGAACCTATAGTCGTCGGACATGACGGTGGCGGGCCAATCTAGTCCCGGGGTCGTGGGGACGAACCTATAGTCGTCGGACATGACGGTGGCGGGCCAATCTAGTCCCGGGGTCGTGGGGACGACCCTATAGTCGTCGGACATGTCGGCGGCGGGCCAATCTATTCCCGGGGTCGTGGGGACGACCCTATTGTCGTCGGACATGACGGTGGCGGGCCAATCTAGTCCCGGGGTCGTAGGGATGACCCTATAGTCGTCGGACAAGTCGGCGGCGGGCCAATCTAGTCCCGGGGTCGTGGGGACGACCCTATTGTCGTCGAACATGTCGACGGCTGGCCAACTTTGGCCCGTGGTCGTAAGGACGATCCGATAGTCGTCGGACATGACGGTGGAGGGACAATCTAGTCCCGGGGTCGTGGGGACGAACCTATAGTCGTCGGACATGACGGTGGCGGGCCAATCTAGTCCCGGGGTCGTGGGGACGACCCTATAGTCGTCGGACATGTCGGCGGCGGGCTAATCTATTCCCGGGGTCGTGGGGACGACCCTATTGTCGTCGGACATGACGGTGGCGGGCCAATCTAGTCCCGGGGTCATAGGGACGAACCTATAGTCGTCGGACATGTCGGCGATTGGCCAACTTTGGTCCGTGGTCGTGGGGTCGATCCGATAGTCGTCGGACATGACGGCGGCTGGCCAACTTTGGCCCGTTGTCGTGGGGACGACTGTTTAGTCGTCGGACATGTCGGCGGCTGGCCAACCTAGACCCGGGGTCGTGGGGACGACCCTATAGTCGTCGGACATGTCGCCGGCTGGCCATCTTTGGCCCGGTGTCGTGGGGACGACTCTATATTCGTCGGACATGTCGGCGGCTGGCCGACCTGGACCCGGGGTCGTGGGGACGACCCTATTGTCGTCGGACATGACGGTGGCGGGCCAAACTAGCCCCGGGGTCATAGGGACGACCCTATAGTCGTCGGACATGTCGGCGATTGGCCAACTTTGGTCCGTGGTCGTTGGGTCGATCCGATAGTCGTCGGACATGACGGCGGCTGGCCAACTTTGGCCCGTGGTCGTGGGGACGACTGTTTAGTCGTCGGACATGTCGGCGGCTAGCCAACCTAGACCCGGGGTCGTGGGGACGACCCTATTGTCGTCGGACATGACGGTGGCGGGCCAATCTCGTCCCGGGGTCATAGGGACGACCCTATTGTCGTCGGACATGTCGGCGATTGGCCAACTTTGGTCCGTGGTCTTTGGGTCGATCCGATAGTCGTCGGACATGACGGCGGCTGGCCAACTTTGGCCCGTGGTCGTGAGGACGACTGTTTAGTCGTCGGACATGTCGGCGGCTAGCCAACCTAGACCCGGGGTCGTGGGGACGACCCTATTGTCGTCGGACATGACGGTGGCGGGCCAATCTCGTCCCGGGGTCATAGGGACGACCCTATAGTCGTCGGACATGTCGGCGGCTGGACAACTTTGGCCCGTGGTCGTGGGGACGACCCTATAGTCGTCGGACATGTTGGCGGAAGGTCAACGTAGGCCCGTGGTCGTGGGGACGACCCTATAGACGTCCGACATGACGGTGGTGGGCCAATATTGGCCCGGGGTCGAGGGGACGATCCGATAGTCGTCGGACATGACGGTGGCTGGCCAACTTTGGCCCGTGGTCGTGGGGACGACTGTTTAGTCGTCGGACATGTCGGCGATTGGCCAACTTTGGCCCGGTGTCGTGGGGACGACCCTATAGTCGTCGGACATGTTGGCGGAAGGTCAACGTAGGCCCGGGGTCATAGGGACGACCCTATTGTCGTCGGACATGTCGGCGATTGGCCAACTTTGGTCCGTGGTCTTTGGGTCGATCCGATAGTCGTCGGACATGACGGCGGCTGGCCAACTTTGGCCCGTGGTCGTGAGGACGACTGTTTAGTCGTCGGACATGTCGGCGATTGGCCAATATTGGCCCGGGGTCGTTGGCACGTTCCGATAGTCGTTGGACATGACGGTGGCGGCCCGTCTAGTCCCGGGGTTGTGGGGACGACCCTATAGTCGTCGGACATGTCGGCGGCTGGACAACTTTGGCCCGTGGTCGTGGGGACGACCCTATAGTCGTCGGACATGTTGGCGGAAGGTCAACGTAGGCCCGTGGTCGTGGGGACGACCCTATAGACGTCCGACATGACGGTGGTGGGCCAATATTGGCCCGGGGTCGAGGGGACGATCCGATAGTCGTCGGACATGACGGTGGCTGGCCAACTTTGGCCCGTGGTCGTGGGGACGACTGTTTAGTCGTCGGACATGTCGGCGATTGGCCAACTTTGGCCCGGTGTCGTGGGGACGACCCTATAGTCGTCGGACATGTTGGCGGAAGGTCAACGTAGGCCCGTGGTCGTGGGGACGACCCTATAGACGTCCGACATGACGGTGGTGGGCCAATATTGGCCCGGGGTCGTGGGGACGATCCGATAGTCGTCGGACATGACGGTGGCTGGCCAACTTTGGCCCGTGGTCGTGGGGACGACTGTTTAGTCGTCGGACATGTCGGCGGCTGGTCAACCTAGACCCGGGGTCGTGGGGACGACCCTATTGTCGTCGGACATGACGGTGGCGGGCCAATCTAGTACCGGGGTCGTGGGGACGACCCTATAGTCGTCGGACATGTCGGCGGCTGGCCAACTTTTGCCCGTGGTCGAGGGGACGACCCAATAGTCGTCGGACATGTCGCCGGCTGGCCAACTTTGGCCCGTGGTCGTGGGGACGAACCGATAATCGTCGGACATGACGGTGGCGGGCCAATCTAGTCCCGGGGTCGTGGGGACGACCCTATAGTCGTCGGACATGTCGGCGGCTGGCCAACTTTTGCCCGTGGTCGTGGGAACGACTCAATAGTCGTCGGACATGTCGGCGGCTGGCCAGCTTTCGCCCGTGGTCGTGGGGACGATCCGATAGTCGTCGGACATGACGGTCTAGGGCCAATCTAGTCCCGGGGTCGTGGGGACGACCCTATAGTCGTCGGACATGTCGCCGGCTGGCCAAATTTGGCCCGGTGTCGTGGGGACGACTCTATATTCGTCGGACATGTCGGCGGCTGGCCGACCTGGACCCGGGGTCGTGGGGACGACCCTATTGTCGTCGGACATGTCGGCGATTTGCCAACATTGGCCCGGGGTCGTGGGCACGACTCTATATTCGTCGGACATATCGGCGGCGAGCCAACCTAGTCCCGGGGTCGTGGGGACGACCCTATAGTCGTCGGAAATGTCGGCGGCTGGCCAATCTAGTCCCGGGGTCATAGGGACGACCCTATAGTCGCCGGACATGTCGGCGATTGGCCAACTTTGGCCCGTGGTCGTGGGGACGATCCGATAGTCGTCGGACATGACGGTGGAGGGACAATCTAGTCCCGGGGTCGTGGGGACGAACCTATAGTCGTCGGACATGACGGTGGCGGGCCAATCTAGTCCCGGGGTCGTGGGGACGACCCTATAGTCGTCGGACATGTCGGCGGCGGGCCAATCTATTCCCGGGGTCGTGGGGACGACCCTATTGTCGTCGGACATGACGGTAGCGGGCCAATCCAGTCCCGGGGTCGTAGGGATGACCCTATAGTCGTCGGACAAGTCGGCGGCGGGCCAATCTAGTCCCGGGGTCGTGGGGACGACCCTATTGTCGTCGAACATGTCGACGGCTGGCCAACTTTGGCCCGTGGTCGTGGGGACGATCCGATAGTCGTTGGACATGACGGTGGCGGGCCAATCTAGTCCCGGGGTCGTGGGGACGACCCTATAGTCGTCGGACAAGTCGGCGGCGAGCCAACCTACTCCGGGGGTCGTGGGGACGAACCTATAGTCGTCGGACATGACGGTGGCGGGCCAATCTAGTCCCGGGGTCGTGGGGACGACCCTATAGTCGTCGGACAAGTCGGCGGCGAGCCAACCTAGTCCCGGGGTCGTGGGGACGACCCTATAGTCGTCGGAAATGTCGGCGACTGGCCAATCTAGTCCCGGGGTCATAGGGACGACCCTATAGTCGTCGGACATGTCGGCGATTGGCCAACTTTGGCCCGTGGTCGTGAGGACGATCCGATAGTCGTCGGACATGACGGTGGAGGGACAATCTAGTCCCGGGGTCGTGGGGACGACCCAATAGCCGTCGGACATGTCGGCGGCTGGCCAACTTTGGCCCGTGGTCGTGGGGACGACTGTTTAGTCGTCAGACATGTCGGCGGCTGGCCAATCTAGACCCAGGGTCGTGGGGACGATCCTATTGTCGTCGGACATGACGGTGGCGGGCCAATCTAGTCCCGGGGTCGTGGGGACGAACCTATAGTCGTCGGACATGACGGCGGCGGGCCAATCTAGTCCCGGGGTCGTGGGGACGACCCTATTGTCGTCGAACATGTCGACGGCTGGCCAACTTTGGCCCGTGGTCGTGGGGACGATCCGATAGTCGTTGGACATGACGGTGGCGGGCCAATCTAGTCCCGGGGTCGTGGGGACGACCCTATAGTCGTCGGACAAGTCGGCGGCGAGCCAACCTACTCCGGGGGTCGTGGGGACGAACCTATAGTCGTCGGACATGACGGTGGCGGGCCAATCTAGTCCCGGGGTCGTGGGGACGACCCTATAGTCGTCGGACAAGTCGGCGGCGAGCCAACCTAGTCCCGGGGTCGTGGGGACGACCCTATAGTCGTCGGAAATTTCGGCGGCTGGCCAACTTTGGCCCGTGGTCGTGGGGACGATCCGATAGGCGTCGGACATGTCGGCGATTGGCCATTATTGGCCCGGGGTCGTGGGGACGACCCTATAGTCGTCGGACATGTCGGCGGCTGGCCAACCTAGTCCCGAGGTCGTCGGACTTGACGGTGGCGGGCCAATCTAGTCCCGGGGTCGTGGGGACGACCCTATTGTCGTCGGACATGGCGGTGGCGGGTCAATCTAGTCCCGTGGTCGTGGGGACGACCCTATAGTCGTCGGACATGTCGGCGGCTGGCCAACTTTGGCCCGTGGTCGTGGGGACGATCCAATAGTCGTCGGACATGTCCGCGGCTGGCCAAATATGGCCCGTGGTCGTGAAGACGACCCTATAGTCGTCGGACAAGACGGTGGCGGGCCAATCTAGTCCCGGGGTCGTGGGGACGACCCTATAGTCGTCGGAGAAGTCGGCGGCTGGTCAACGTTTGCCCGGGGTCGTGGGGACGACCCTATAGTCGTCGGACAATTCGGTGGCTGGCCAATTTTGGCCCGTGGTCGTGGGGACGACCCTATTGTCGTCGGACATGACGGTGGCGGGCCAATCTAGTCCCGGGCTCGTGGGGACGACCCTATAGTCGTCGGACATGTCGGTGGCGGGCCAATCTAGTACCGGGGTCGTGGGGACGACCCTATAGTCGTCGGACAAGTCGGCGGCTGGCCAACTTTGGCCCAGGGTTGTGGGGACGACCCTATAGTCGCCGGACATGTTGGCGGCAGGTCAACCTAGTCCCGGGGTCGTGGGGACGACCCTATAGTCTTCGGACAAGTCGACGGCGGGCCAAGCTAGTCCGGGGGTCGTGGGGACGACCCTATAGTCGGCGGACTTGACGGTGTCGGGCCAATCTAGTCCCGGGGTTGTGGGGACGACCCTATAGTCGTCGGACATGTCGGCGGCTTGCCAAATTTGCCCGGGGTCGTGGGGACGACCCTATAGTCGTCGGATAAGTCGGCGGCAAGCCAACCTAGTCCCGGGGTCGTGGGAACGACCCTATAGTCGTCGGACAAGTCGGCGGCGAGCCCACCTAGTCGGGGGGTCGTGGGGACCACCCTATAGTCGTCGGACAAGTCGGCGGCCGGCCAACCTAGTCCGGGGGTCGTGGGAACGACCCTATAGTCGTCGGACATGACGGTGGCGGGCCAGTCTAGTCCCGGGTCGTGGGGACGACCCTATAGTCGTCGGACATGTCGGCGGCTGGCCAACTTTGGCCCGTGGTCGTGGGGACGACTCTATAGTCGTCGGAAATGTCGGTGGCTGTCCAACTTTGGCCCAGGGGTCGTGGGGACGACCCAATAGTCGTCGGACAAGTCAGCGGCTGGCCAACATTGGCCCGTGGTCGTGGGGACGACACTATAGTCGTCGGATATGTCGGCGGCTGGCCAACTTTGGCCCGTGGTCGTGGGGACGACCCTATAGTCGTCGGACAAGTCAGCGGCTGGCCAACACTGGCCCGTGGTCGTGGGGACGACCCTATAGTCGTCGGACAAGTCGGCGGCTGTCCAACTTTGGCCCGGGGTCGTGGGGACGACCCTATAGTCGTCGGACTTGACGGTGGCGGGCCAATCTAGTCCCGGGGTCGTGGGGACGACCCTATAGTCGTCAGACATGTCGGTGGCGAGCCAACCTAGTCCCGGGGTCGTGGGGACGACACTATAGTCGTCGGACAAGTCGGCGGCGAGCCAACATTGACCCGGGGTCGTGGGGACGACTCTATAGTCGTCGGACATGTCGGTGGCGGGCCAGTCTAGTCCCGGGTCGTGGGGACGACCCTATAGTCGTCGGACATGTCGGCGGCTGGCCAACTTTGGCCCGTGGTCGTGGGGAGGACCCTATACTCGTCGGACAAGTCGGTGGCGTACCAACCTAGTCCGGGGGTCGTGGGGACGACCCTATAGTCGTCGGACATGACGGTGGCGGGCCAGTCTAGTCCCGGATCATGGGGACGACCCTATAGTCGTCGGACAAGTCGGCGGCTGGCCAACTTTGGCCCGTGGTCGTGGGGACGACCCTATAGTCGTCGGACAAGTCGGCGGCCGGCCAACCTAGTCCGGGGGTCGTGGGGACGGCCCTATAGTCGTCGGACATGACGGTGGCGGGCCAGTCTAGTCCCGGGTCGTGGGGACGACCCTATAGTCGTCGGACATGTCGGCGGCTGGCCAACTTTGGCCCGTGGTCGTGGGGACGACCCTATAGTCGTCGGACAAATCAGCGGCTGACCAACTTTGGCCCGGGGTCGTCGGGACGACCCTATAGTCGTCGGACAAGTCGGCAGCGAGCCAACCTAGTCCCGAGGTCGTGGGGACGACCCTATAGTCGTCGGACATGACGGCGGCTGGCCAACTTTGACCCGTGGTCGTGGGGACAACCCTATAGTCGTCGGACATGTCGGCGGCTGGCCAACTTTTGACCGTGGTCGTAGGGACGACCCTATAGTCGTCGGACAAATCGGCGGCTGACCAACTTTGGCCCGGGGTCGTCGGGGCGACCCTATAGTCGTCGGAAATGTCGGCGGCTGGCCAACTTTGGCCCGTGGTCGTGGGGACGACCCTATAGTCGTCGGACAAATCGGCGGCTGACCAACTTTGGCCCGGGGTCGTCGGGACGACCCTATAGTCGTCGGACAAGTCGGCAGCGAGCCAACCTAGTCCCGGTGTCGTGGGGACGACTCCATAGTCGTCGGACATGTCGGCGGCTGGCCAACCTAGCCCCGGGGTCGTGGGGACGACCCTATGGTCCTCGGACAAGTCGGCGGCTGGCCAAATTTGGTCCGTGATCGTGGGGACGACCCTATAGTCGTCGGAAATGTCGGGGGCTGGCCAACTTTGGCCCGTGGTCGTAAAGACGACCCTATTGTCGTCGGACAAGACGGTGGTGGGCCAATCTAGTGAAGGCGTCGTGGGGACGACCCTATACTCGTCGGACAAGTCGGCGGCTGGCCAACTTTTGCCCGGGGTCGTGGGGACGACCCTATAGTGGTCGGACTAGTCGGCGGCTGGCCAACCTAGTCCCGGGTCCGTGGGGACGACCCTATAGTCCTCGGACAAGTCGGCGACTGGCCAACTTTGGCCCGGGGTCGTAGGGACAACCCTATAGTCGTCGGACAAGTCGGAGGCTGGCCAACTTTGGCCCGTGGTCGTGGGGACGACCCTATACTCGTCGGACAAGTCGGCGGCTGGCCAACTTTTGCCCGGGGTCGTGGGGACGACCCTATAGTGGTCGGACTAGTCGGCGGCTGGCCAACCTAGTCCCGGGTCCGTGGGGACGACCCTATAGTCCTCGGACAAGTCGGCGACTGGCCAACTTTGGCCCGGGGTCGTAGGGACAACCCTATAGTCGTCGGACAAGTCGGAGGCTGGCCAACTTTGGCCCGTGGTCGTGGGGACGACCCTATAGTCGTCGGACATGTCGGCGGCTGGCCAACTTTGGCCCGTGGTCGTGGGGACGACCTTATAGTCGTCGGAAATGTCGGTGGCTGTCCAACATTGGCCCAGGGGTCGTGGGGACGACCCAATAGTCGTCGGACAAGACAGCGGCTGGCCAACTCTGGCCCGTGGTCGTGGGGACGACCCTATAGTCGTCGGACAAGTCGGCGGCTGTCCAACTTTGGCCCGGGGTCGTGGGGACGACCCTATAGTCGTCGGACTTGACGGTGGCGGGCCAATCTAGTCCCGGGGTCGTGGGGACGACCCTATAGTCGTCAGACATGTCGGTGGCGAGCCAACCTAGTCCCGGGGTCGTGGGGACGACCCTATAGTCGTCGGACAAGTCGGCGGCGGGCCAACCTAGACCCGGGGTCGTGGGGATGACCCTATAGTCGTCGGACATGACGGTGGCGGGCCAGTCTAGTCCCGGGTCGTGGGGACGACCCTATAGTCGTCGGACATGTCGGCGATTGGCCAATACTGGCCCGGGGTCGTGGGGACGATCCGATAGTCGTTGGATATGACGGTGGCGGGCCAATCTAGTCCCGGGGTCGTGGGGACGACCCTATAGTCGTCGGACATGTCGGCGGCTGGACAACTTTGGCCCGTGGTCGTGGGGACGACCCTATAGTCGTCGGACATGTTGGCGGAAGGTCAACGTAGGCCCGTGGTCGTGGGGACGACCCAATAGACGTCCGACATGACGGTGGTGGGCCAATATTGGCCCGGGGTCGTGGGGACGATCCGATAGTCGTCGGACATGACGGTGGCTGGCCAACTTTGGCCCGTGGTCGTGGGGACGACTGTTTAGTCGTCGGACATGTCGGCGGCTGGCCAACCTAGACCCGGGGTCGTGGGGACGACCCTATTGTCGTCGGACATGACGGTGGCGGGCCAATCTAGTCCCGGGGTCGTAGGTACGACCCTATGGTCGTCGGACATGTCGGCGATTGGCCAACATTGGCCCGGGGTCGTGGGGACGACTGTTTAGTCGCCGTATATGTCGGCGGCTGGCCAACCTAGACCCAGGGTCCTGGGGACGACCCTATTGTCGTTGGACATGACGGTGGAGGGCCAATCTAGTCCCGGGGTCGTGGGGACGACCCTGTAGTCGTCGGACATGTCGCCGGCTGGCCAACCTAGTCCCGGGGTCGTGGGGACGACCCTATAGTCGTCGGACATGTCGGCGGCTGGCCAACGTAGGCCCGTTGTCGTGGGGACGACCCTATAGACGTCGGACATGACGTTGGCGGGCCAATCTAGCCCCGGGGTCGTGGGGACGACCTTATAGTCGTCGTACATGTCGCCGGCTGGCCAACTTTGGCCCAGTGTCGTGGAGCGACTCTATATTCGTCGGCCATGTCGGTGGCTGGCCAACCTGGACCCGGGGTCGTGGGGACGACCCTATTGTCGTCGGACATGACGGTGGCGGGCCAATCTAGACCCGGGGTCCTGGGGACGAACCTATAGTCGTCGGACATGTCGGCGGCTGGCCAACTTTGGCCCGTGGTCGTGGGGACGACTCAATTGTCGTCGGACATGTCGGCGGCTGGCCAACTTTGGCCCGTAGTCGTGGGGACGATCCGATAGTCGTCGGACATGACGGTGGAGGGCCAATCTAGTCCCGTGGTCGTGGGGACTACTGTTTAGTCGTCGGACATGTCGGCGGCTGGCCAATCTAGACCCAGGGTCGTGGGGACGATCCTATTGTCGTCGGACATGACGGTGGCGGGCCAATCTAGTCCCGGGTTCGTAGGTACGACCCTATAGTCGTCGGACATGTCGGCGATTGTCCAATATTGGCCCGTGGTCGTGGGAACGACCCTATAGTCGTCGGACAAGACGGCGGCTGGCCAAATTTGGCCCGTGGTCGTGGGGACGACCCTATATTCGTCGGAAATGTCGGCGGCTGGCCAACTTTGGCCCGTGGTCGTGAAGAGGACCCTATAGTCGTCGGACAAGACGGTGGCGGGCCAATCTAGTCCCGGGGTCGTGGGGACGACCCTATAGTCGTCGGACAAGTCGGCGGCGAGCCAACCTACTCCGGGGGTCGTGGGGACGAACCTATAGTCGTCGGACATGACGGTGGCGGGCCAATCTAGTCCCGGGGTCGTGGGGACGACCCTATAGTCGTCGGACATGTCGGCGGCGGGCCAATCTATTCCCGGGGTCGTGGGGACGACCCTATTGTCGTCGGACATGACGGTGGCGGGCCAATCTAGTCCCGGGGTCGTAGGGATGACCCTATAGTCGTCGGACAAGTCGGCGGCGGGCCAATCTAGTCCCGGGGTCGTGGGGACGACCCTATTGTCGTCGAACATGTCGACGGCTGGCCAACTTTGGCCCGTGGTCGTGGGGACGATCCGATAGTCGTTGGACATGACGATGGCGGGCCAATCTAGTCCCGGGGTCGTGGGGACGACCCTATAGTCGTCGGACAAGTCGGCGGCGAGCCAACCTACTCCGGGGGTCGTGGGGACGAACCTATAGTCGTCGGACATGACGGTGGCGGGCCAATCTAGTCCCGGGGTCGTGGGGACGAACCTATAGTCGTCGGACATGACGGTGGCGGGCCAATCTAGTCCCGGGGTCGTGGGGACGACCCTATAGTCGTCGGACATGTCGGCGGCGGGCCAATCTATTCCCGGGGTCGTGGGGACGACCCTATTGTCGTCGGACATGACGGTGGCGGGCCAATCTAGTCCCGGGGTCGTAGGGATGACCCTATAGTCGTCGGACAAGTCGGCGGCGGGCCAATCTAGTCCCGGGGTCGTGGGGACGACCCTATTGTCGTCGAACATGTCGACGGCTGGCCAACTTTGGCCCGTGGTCGTAAGGACGATCCGATAGTCGTCGGACATGACGGTGGAGGGACAATCTAGTCCCGGGGTCGTGGGGACGAACCTATAGTCGTCGGACATGACGGTGGCGGGCCAATCTAGTCCCGGGGTCGTGGGGACGACCCTATAGTCGTCGGACATGTCGGCGGCGGGCTAATCTATTCCCGGGGTCGTGGGGACGACCCTATTGTCGTCGGACATGACGGTGGCGGGCCAATCTAGTCCCGGGGTCATAGGGACGAACCTATAGTCGTCGGACATGTCGGCGATTGGCCAACTTTGGTCCGTGGTCGTGGGGTCGATCCGATAGTCGTCGGACATGACGGCGGCTGGCCAACTTTGGCCCGTTGTCGTGGGGACGACTGTTTAGTCGTCGGACATGTCGGCGGCTGGCCAACCTAGACCCGGGGTCGTGGGGACGACCCTATAGTCGTCGGACATGTCGCCGGCTGGCCATCTTTGGCCCGGTGTCGTGGGGACGACTCTATATTCGTCGGACATGTCGGCGGCTGGCCGACCTGGACCCGGGGTCGTGGGGACGACCCTATTGTCGTCGGACATGACGGTGGCGGGCCAAACTAGCCCCGGGGTCATAGGGACGACCCTATAGTCGTCGGACATGTCGGCGATTGGCCAACTTTGGTCCGTGGTCGTTGGGTCGATCCGATAGTCGTCGGACATGACGGCGGCTGGCCAACTTTGGCCCGTGGTCGTGGGGACGACTGTTTAGTCGTCGGACATGTCGGCGGCTAGCCAACCTAGACCCGGGGTCGTGGGGACGACCCTATAGTCGTCGGACATGTCGCCGGCTGGCCATCTTTGGCCCGGTGTCGTGGGGACGACTCTATATTCGTCGGACATGTCGGCGGCTGGCCGACCTGGACCCGGGGTCGTGGGGACGACCCTATTGTCGTCGGACATGACGGTGGCGGGCCAATCTCGTCCCGGGGTCATAGGGACGACCCTATAGTCGTCGGACATGTCGGCGATTGGCCAATATTGGCCCGGGGTCGTTGGCACGTTCCGATAGTCGTTGGACATGACGGTGGCGGCCCGTCTAGTCCCGGGGTTGTGGGGACGACCCTATAGTCGTCGGACATGTCGGCGGCTGGACAACTTTGGCCCGTGGTCGTGGGGACGACCCTATAGTCGTCGGACATGTTGGCGGAAGGTCAACGTAGGCCCGTGGTCGTGGGGACGACCCTATAGACGTCCGACATGACGGTGGTGGGCCAATATTGGCCCGGGGTCGAGGGGACGATCCGATAGTCGTCGGACATGACGGTGGCTGGCCAACTTTGGCCCGTGGTCGTGGGGACGACTGTTTAGTCGTCGGACATGTCGGCGATTGGCCAACTTTGGCCCGGTGTCGTGGGGACGACCCTATAGTCGTCGGACATGTTGGCGGAAGGTCAACGTAGGCCCGTGGTCGTGGGGACGACCCTATAGACGTCCGACATGACGGTGGTGGGCCAATATTGGCCCGGGGTCGTGGGGACGATCCGATAGTCGTCGGACATGACGGTGGCTGGCCAACTTTGGCCCGTGGTCGTGGGGACGACTGTTTAGTCGTCGGACATGTCGGCGGCTGGTCAACCTAGACCCGGGGTCGTGGGGACGACCCTATTGTCGTCGGACATGACGGTGGCGGGCCAATCTAGTACCGGGGTCGTGGGGACGACCCTATAGTCGTCGGACATGTCGGCGGCTGGCCAACTTTTGCCCGTGGTCGAGGGGACGACCCAATAGTCGTCGGACATGTCGCCGGCTGGCCAACTTTGGCCCGTGGTCGTGGGGACGAACCGATAATCGTCGGACATGACGGTGGCGGGCCAATCTAGTCCCGGGGTCGTGGGGACGACCCTATAGTCGTCGGACATGTCGGCGGCTGGCCAACTTTTGCCCGTGGTCGTGGGAACGACTCAATAGTCGTCGGACATGTCGGCGGCTGGCCAGCTTTCGCCCGTGGTCGTGGGGACGATCCGATAGTCGTCGGACATGACGGTCTAGGGCCAATCTAGTCCCGGGGTCGTGGGGACGACCCTATAGTCGTCGGACATGTCGCCGGCTGGCCAAATTTGGCCCGGTGTCGTGGGGACGACTCTATATTCGTCGGACATGTCGGCGGCTGGCCGACCTGGACCCGGGGTCGTGGGGACGACCCTATTGTCGTCGGACATGTCGGCGATTTGCCAACATTGGCCCGGGGTCGTGGGCACGACTCTATATTCGTCGGACATATCGGCGGCTGGCCAACCTGGACCCGGGGTCGTGGGGACGACCCTATTGTCGTCGGACATGACGGTGGCGGGCCAATCTAGTCCCGGGGTCATAGGGACGACTCTATAGTCGTCGGACATGTCGGCGATTGGCCAACTTTGGCCCGTGGTCGTGGGGTCGATCCGATAGTCGTCGGACATGACGGTGGCGGCCAATCTAGTCCCGGGGTCGTGGTGACGACCCTATAGCCGTCGGACATGTCGGCGGCTGGCGAACTTTGGCCCGTGGCCGTGGGGACGACTCAATAGTCGTCGGACATGTCGGCGGCTGGCCAGCTTTCGCCCGTGGTCGTGGGGACGACCCAATAGTCGTCGGACATGTCGGCGGCTGGCCAACTTTGGCCCGTGGTCGTGGGGACGACCCTATAGTCGTCGGACATGTCGGCGATTGGCCAATATTGGCCCGGGGTCGTGGGGACGATCCGATAGTCGTTGGACATGACGGTGGCGGGCCAACTTTGGCCCGTGGTCGTGGGGACGACCCTATAGTCGTCGGACATGACGGTGGCGGGCCAATCTAGCCCCGGGGTCGTGGGGACGATCCTATAGTCGACGGGCAAGTCGGCGGCGGGCCAACCTTGTACCGGGGTCGTGGGGACGACCCTATTGTCGTCGGACATGACGGTGGCGGGCCAATCTAGTCCCGGGGTCGTGGGGACGACCCTATAGTCGTCGCACATGTCGGCGGCTGGCCAACTTTGGCCCGTGGTCGTGGGGACGACTCAATAGTCGTCGGACATGTCGGCGGCTGGCCAGCTTTCGCCCGTGGTCGTGGGGACGATCCGATAGTCGTCGGACATGACGGTCTAGGGTCAATCTAGTCCCGGGGTCGTGGGGACGACCCTATAGTCGTCGGACATGTCGCCGGCTGGCCAAATTTGGCCCGGTGTCGTGGGGACGACTCTATATTCGTCGGACATGTCGGCGGCTGGCCGACCTGGACCCGGGGTCGTGGGGACGACCCTATTGTCGTCGGACATGACGGTGGCGGGCCAATCTAGTCCCGGGGTCATAGGGACGAACCTATAGTCGTCGGACATGTCGGCGATTGGCCAACTATGGTCCGTGGTCGTGAGGTCGATCCGATAGTCGTCGGACATGACGGCGGCTGGCCAACTTTGGCCCGTGGTCGTGGGGACGACTGTTTAGTCGTCGGACATGTCGGCGGCTGGCCAACCTAGACCCGGGGTCGTGGGGACGACCCTATAGTCGTCGGACATGTCGCCGGCTGGCCATCTTTGGCCCGGTGTCGTGGGGACGACTCTATATTCGTCGAACATGTCGGCGGCTGGCCGACCTGGACCCGGGGTCGTGGGGACGACCCTATTGTCGTCGGACATGACGGTGGCGGGCCAAACTAGCCCCGGGGTCATAGGGACGACCCTATAGTCGTCGGACATGTCGGCGATTGGCCAACTTTGGTCCGTGGTCGTTGGGTCGATCCGATAGTCGTCGGACATGACGGCGGCTGGCCAACTTTGGCCCGTGGTCGTGGGGACGACTGTTTAGTCGTCGGACATGTCGGCGGCTAGCCAACCTAGACCCGGGGTCGTGGGGACGACCCTATTGTCGTCGGACATGACGGTGGCGGGCCAATCTCGTCCCGGGGTCATAGGGACGATCCTATAGTCGTCGGACATGTCGGCGATTGGCCAACTTTGGTCCGTGGTCGTTGGGTCGATCCGATAGTCGTCGGACATGACGGCGGCTGGCCAACTTTGGCCCGTGGTCGTGAGGACGACTGTTTAGTTGTCGGACATGTCGGCGGCTGGCCAATCTAGACCCAGGGTCGTGGGGACGACCCTATTGTCGTCGGACATGACGGTGGCGGGGCAATCTAGTCCTGGGGTCGTAGGTACGACCCTATAGTCGTCGGACATGTCGGCGATTGGCCAATATTGGCCCGGGGTCGTTGGCACGTTCCGATAGTCGTTGGACATGACGGTGGCGGCCCGTCTAGTCCCGGGGTTGTGGGGACGACCCTATAGTCGTCGGACATGTCGGCGGCTGGACAACATTGGCCCGTGGTCGTGGGGACGACCCTATAGTCGTCGGACATGTTGGCGGAAGGTCAACGTAGGCCCGTGGTCGTGGGGACGACCCTATAGACGTCCGACATGACGGTGGTGGGCCAATATTAGCCCGGGGTCGTGGGGACGATCCGATAGTCGTCGGACATGACGGTGGCTGGCCAACTTTGGCCCGTGGTCGTGGGGACGACTGTTTAGTCGTCGGACATGTCGGCGATTGGCCAACTTTGGCCCGGTGTCGTGGGGACGACCCTATAGTCGTCGGACATGTTGGCGGAAGGTCAACGTAGGCCCGTGGTCGTGGGGACGAGCCTATAGACGTCCGACATGACGGTGGTGGGCCAATATTGGCCCGGGGTCGTGGGGACGACTCTATATTCGTCGGACATGTCGGCGGCTGGCCGACCTGGACCCGGGGTCGTGGGGACGACCCTATTGTCGTCGGACATGTCGGCGATTTGCCAACATTGGCCCGGGGTCGTGGGGACGACTCTATATTCGTCGGACATATCGGCGGCTGGCCAACCTGGACCCGGGGTCGTGGGGACGACCCTATTGTCGTCGGACATGACGGTGGCGGGCCAATCTAGTCCCGGGGTCATAGGGACGACCCTATAGTCGTCGGACATGTCTGCGATTGGCCAACTTTGGCCCGTGGTCGTGGGGTCGATCCGATAGTCGTCGGACATGACGGTGGCGGCCAATCTAGTCCCGGGGTCGTGGTGACGACCCTATAGCCGTCGGACATGTCGGCGGCTGGCCAACTTTGGCCCGTGGTCGTGGGGACGACTCAATAGTCGTCGGACATGTCGGCGGCTGGCCAGCTTTCGCCCGTGGTCGTGGGGACGACGCTATAGTCGTCGGACATGTCGGCGATTGGCCAATATTGGCCCATGGTCGTGGGGACGACCCTATAGTCGTCGGACATGACGGTGGCGGGCCAATCTAGCCCCGGGGTCGTGGGGACGACCCTATAGTCGACGGGCAAGTCGGCGGCGGGCCAACCTTGTACCGGGGTCGTGGGGACGACCCTATTGTTGTCGGACATGACGGTGGCGGGCCAATCTAGTCCCGGGGTCGTGGGGACGACCCTATAGTCGTCGCACATGTCGGCGGCTGGCCAACTTTGGCCCGTGGTCGTGGGGACGACTCAATAGTCGTCGGACATGTCGGCGGCTGGCCAGCTTCCGCCCGTGGTCGTGGGGACGATCCGATAGTCGTCGGACATGACGGTCTAGGGTACATCTAGTCCCGGGGTCGTGGGGACGACCCTATAGTCGTCGGACATGTCGCCGGCTGGCCAAATTTGGCCCGGTGTCGTGGGGACGACTCTATAGTCGTCGGACATGTCGGCGGCTGGCCGACCTGGACCCGGGGTCGTGGGGACAACCCTATTGTCGTCGGACATGTCGGCGATTGGCCAACTTTGGCCCGTGGTCGTGGGGTCGATACGATAGTCGTCGGACATGACGGTGGCGGCCAATCTAGTCCCGGGGTCGTGGTGACGACCCTATAGCCGTCGGACATGTCGGCGGCTGGCCAACTTTGGCCCGTGATCGTGGGGACGACTGTTTAGTCGTCGGTCATGTCGGCGGCCGGCCAATCTAGACCCAGGGTCGTGGGGACGACCCTATTGTCGTCGGACATGACGGCGATTGGCCAACATTGGCCCGGGGTCGTGGGGACGACCCTATAGTCGTCGGACATGTCGGCGGCAGGCCAACTTTGGCCCGTGGTCGTGGGGACGACTCAATAGTCGTCGGACATGTCGGCGATTGGCCAACTTTGGCCCGCGGTCGGCGGGACGACCCTATAGTCGTCGGACATGTCGGCGGCTGGACAATTTAGTCCCGGGGTCGTGGGGACGACCCAATAGTCGTCGGACATGTCGGCGGCTGGCCAACTTTGGCCCGTGGTCGTGGGGACGACTGTTTAGTCGTCGGACATGTCGGCGTCTGGCCAACCTAGACCCGGGGTCGTGGGGACGACCCTCTGGTCGTCGGACATGACGGTGGCGGGCCAATCTAGTCCCGGGGTCGTGGGGACGACCCTATAGTCGCCGGGCAAGTCGGCGGCGGGCCAACCTTGTACCGGGGTCGTGGGGACGACCCTATAGTCGTCGGACATGTCGGCGATTGGCCAACTTTGGCCCGGTGTCGTGGGGACGACCCTATAGTCGTCGGACATGTCGCCGGCTGGCCAACTTTGGCCCGTGGTCGTGGGGACGAACCGATAATCGTCGGACATGACGGTGGCGGGCCAATCTAGTCCCGGGGTCGTGGGGACGACCCTATAGTCGTCGGACATGTCGGCGGCGAGCCAACCTAGTCCCGGGGTCGTGGGGACGACCCTATTGTCGTCGGACATGTCGGCGGCTGGCCAACTTTGGCCCGTGGTCGTGGGGACGACTCAATAGTCGTCGGACATGTCGGCGGCTGGCCAGCTTTCGCCCGTGGTCGTGGGGACGATCCGATAGTCGTCGGACATGACGGTCTAGGGCCAATCTAGTCCCGGGGTCGTGGGGACGACCCTATAGTCGTCGGACATGTCGCCGGCTGGCCAAATTTGGCCCGGTGTCGTGGGGACGACTCTATATTCGTCGGACATGTCGGCGGCTGGCCGACCTGGACCCGGGATCGTGGGGACGACCCTATTGTCGTCGGACATGACGGTGGCGGGCCAATCTAGTCCCGGGGTGATAGGGACGACCCTATAGTCGTCGGACATGTCGGCGATTGGCCAACTTTGGTCCGTGGTCGTGGGGTCGATCCGATAGTCGTCGGACATGACGGCGGCTGGCCAACTTTGGCCCGTGGTCGTGGGGACGACTGTTTAGTCGTCGGACATGTCGGCGGCTGGCCAACATTGGCCCGGGGTCGTGGGGACGACTGTTTAGTCGCCGGACATGTCGGCGGCTGGCCAACCTAGACCCAGGGTCCTGGGGACGACCCCATTGTCGTTGGACATGACGGTGGCGGGTCAATCTAGTCCCGGGGTCGTGGGGACGACCCTATAGTCGCCGGGCAAGACGGCGGCGGGCCAACCTTGTACCGGGGTCGTGGGGACGACCCTATAGTCGTCGGACATGTCGGCGGCTGGCCAACTTTTGTCCGTGGTCGTGGGGACGACCCTATTGTCGTCGGACATGACGGTGGCGGGCCAATCTAGTCCCGGGGTCGTAGGTACGACCCTATGGTCGTCGGACATGTCGGCGATTGGCCAACATTGGCCCGGGGTCGTGGGGACGACTGTTTAGTCGCCGGACATGTCGGCGGCTGGCCAACCTAGACCCAGGGTCCTGGGGACGACCCTATTTTCGTTGGACATGACGGTGGCGGGCCAATCTAGTCCCGGGGTCGTGGGGACGACCCTATAGTCGCCGGGCAAGACGGCGGCGGGCCAACCTTGTACCGGGGTCGTGGGGACGACCCTATAGTCGTCGTACATGTCGCCGGCTGGCCAACTTTGGCCCAGTGTCGTGGGGCGACTCTATATTCGTCGGACATGTCGGCGGCTGGCCAACTTTTGTCCGTGGTCGTGGGGACGACCCTATTGTCGTCGGACATGACGGTGGCGGGCCAATCTAGTCCCGGGGTCGTAGGTACGACCCTATGGTCGTCGGACATGTCGGCGATTGGCCAACATTGGCCCGGGGTCGTGGGGACGACTGTTTAGTCGCCGGACATGTCGGCGGCTGGCCAACCTAGACCCAGGGTCCTGGGGACGACCCTATTGCCGTTGGACATGACGGTGGCGGGCCAATCTAGTCCCGGGGTCGTGGGGACGACCCTATAGTCGCCGGGCAAGACGGCGGCGGGCCAACCTTGTACCGGGGTCGTGGGGACGACCCTATAGTCGTCGTACATGTCGCCGGCTGGCCAACTTTGGCCCAGTGTCGTGGGGCGACTCTATATTCGTCGGACATGTCGGCGGCTGTCCAACCTGGACCCGGAGTCGTGGGGACGACCCTATTGTCGTCGGACATGACGGTGACGGGCCAATCTAGTCCCGGGGTCGTGGGGACGACCCTATAGTCGTCGGACATGTCGGCGGCTGGCCAACTTTTGTCCGTGGTCGTGGGGACGACCCTATTGTCGTCGGACATGACGGTGGCGGGCCAATCTAGTCCCGGGGTCGTAGGTACGACCCTATGGTCGTCGGACATGTCGGCGATTGGCCAACATTGGCCCGGGGTCGTGGGGACGACTGTTTAGTCGCCGGACATGTCGGCGGCTGGCCAACCTAGACCCAGGGTCCTGGGGACGACCCTATTGCCGTTGGACATGACGGTGGCGGGCCAATCTAGTCCCGGGGTCGTGGGGACGACCCTATAGTCGCCGGGCAAGACGGCGGCGGGCCTACCTTGTACCGGGGTCGTGGGGACGACCCTATAGTCGTCGTACATGTCGCCGGCTGGCCAACTTTGGCCCAGTGTCGTGGGGCGACTCTATATTCGTCGGACATGTCGGCGGCTGTCCAACCTGGACCCGGAGTCGTGGGGACGACCCTATTGTCGTCGGACATGACGGTGACGGGCCAATCTAGTCCCGGGGTCGTGGGGACGACCCTATAGTCGTCGGACATGTCGGCGGCTGGCCAACTTTTGTCCGTGGTGGTGGGGACGACTGTTTAGTCGCCGGACAGGTCGGCGGCTGGCCAACCTAGACCCAGGGTCGTGGGGACGACCCTATTGTCGTCGGACATGACGGTGGCGGGCCAATCTAGTCCCGGGGTCGTACGTACGACCCTATGTTCGTCGGACATGTCGGCGATTGGCCAACATTGGCCCGGGGTCGTGGGGACGACTGTTTAGTCGCCGGACATGTCGGCGGCTGGCCAACCTAGACCCAGGGTCCTGGGGACGACCCTATTGTCGTCGGACATGACGGTGGCGGGCCAATCTCGTCCCGGGGTCATAGGGACGATCCTATAGTCGTCGGACATGTCGGCGATTGGCCAACTTTGGTCCGTGGTCGTTGGGTCGATCCGATAGTCGTCGGACATGACGGCGGCTGGCCAACTTTGGCCCGTGGTCGTGGGGACGACTGTGTAGTCGTCGGACATGTCGGCGGCTAGCCAACCTAGACCCGGGGTCGTGGGGACGACCCTATAGTCGTCGGACATGTCGGCGGCGAGCCAACCTAGTCCCGGGGTCGTGGGGACGACCCTATTGTCGTCGGACATGTCGGCGGCTGGCCAACTTTGGCCCGTGGTCGTGGGGACGACTCAATAGTCGTCGGACATGTCGGCGGCTGGCCAGCTTTCGCCCGTGGTCGTGGGGACGATCCGATAGTCGTCGGACATGACGGTCTAGGGCCAATCTAGTCCCGGGGTCGTGGGGTCGATCCGATAGTCGTCGGACATGACGGTGGCGGCCAATCTAGTCCCGGGGTCGTGGTGACGACCCTATAGCCGTCGGACATGTCGGCGGCTGGCCAACTTTGGCCCGTGGTCGTGGGGACGACTCAATAGTCGTCGGACATGTCGGCGGCTGGCCAGCTTTCGCCCGTGGTCGTGGGGACGACCCAATAGTCGTCGGACATGTCGGCGGCTGGCCAACTTTGGCCCGTGGTCGTGGGGACGACCCTATAGTCGTCGGACATGTCGGCGATTGGCCAATATTGGCCCGTGGTCGTGGGGACGACCCTATAGTCGTCGGACATGACGGTGCCGGACCAATCTAGCCCCGGGGTCGTGGGGACGACCCTATAGTCGACGGGCAAGTCGGCGGCGGGCCAACCTTGTACCGGGGTCGTGGGGACGACCCTAATGTCGTCGGACATGACGGTGGCGGGCCAATCTAGTCCCGGGGTCGTGGGGACGACCCTATAGTCGTCGCACATGTCGGCGGCTGGCCAACTTTGGCCCGTGGTCGTGGGGACGACTCAATAGTCGTCGGACATGTCGGCAGCTGGCCAGCTTTCGCCCGTGGTCGTGGGGACGATCCGATAGTCGTCGGACATGACGGTCTAGGTTCAATCTAGTCCCGGGGTCGTGGGGACGACCCTATAGTCGTCGGACATGTCGCCGGCTGGCCAAATTTGGCCCGGTGTCGTGGGGACGACTCTATAGTCGTCGGACATGTCGGCGGCTGGCCGACCTGGACCCGGGGTCGTGGGGACAACCCTATTGTCGTCGGACATGTCGGCGATTTGCCAACATTGGCCCGGGGTCGTGGGGACGACTCTATATTCGTCGGACATATCGGCGGCTGGCCAACCTGGACCCGGGGTCATAGGGACGACCCTATAGTCGTCGGACATGTCGGCGATTGGCCAACTTTGGCCCGTGGTCGTGGGGTCGATACGATAGTCGTCGGACATGACGGTGGCGGCCAATCTAGTCCCGGGGTCGTGGTGACGACCCTATAGCCGTCGGACATGTCGGCGGCTGGCCAACTTTGGCCCGTGGTCGTGGGGACGACTGTTTAGTCGTCGGTCATGTCGGCGGCCGGCCAATCTAGACCCGGGGTCGTGGGGACGACCCTATAGTCGTCGGACATGTCGGCGGCTGGCCAACTTTGGCCCGTGGTCGTGGGGACGACTCAATAGTCGTCGGACATGTCGGCGATTGGCCAACTTTGGCCCGCGGTCGGCGGAACGACCCTATAGTCGTCGGACATGTCGGCGGCTGGACAATTTAGTCCCGGGGTCGTGGGGACGACCCAATAGTCGTCGGACATGTCGGCGGCTGGCCAACTTTGGCCCGTGGTCGTGGGGACGATCCGATAGTCGTCGGACATGACGGTGGCAGGCCAATCTAGTCCCGGGGTTTTGGGGACGACCCTATAGTCGTCGGATATGTCGGCGGCTTGCCAAATTTGCCCGGGGTCGTGGGGACGACCCTATAGTCGTCGGACTTGACGGTGGCGGGCCAATCTTATCCCGGGGTCGTGGGGACGACCCAAAACTCGTTGGACATATCGGCGGCTGGCCAACTTTGGCCCATGGTCGTGGGGACGACCCTATAGTCGTTGGACATGACGGTGGCGGGCCAATCTAGTCCCGGGGTCGTAGGGACGACCCTATAGTCGTCGGACATGTCGGCGATTGGCCAACATTGGCCCGGGGTCGTGGGGACGACCCTATAGTCGACGGACATGTCGGCGGCTGGCCAACTTTGGCCCGTGGTCGTGGAGACGATCCTATAGTCGTCGGACCAGTCGGCGGCGGGCCAACTTTGGCCCGTGGTCGTGGGGACGACCCTATAGTCGTCGGACAAGACGGTGGCGGGCCAATATATTCCCGGGGTCGTGGGGACGACTCTATAGTCGTCGGACATATCGGCGGCTGGTCAACTTTGACCCGGGGTCGTGGGGACGAGCCTATAGTCGTCGGACAAGTCGGCGGTTGGCCAACCTAGTCCCGGGGACGTGGGGACGACCCTATAGTCCTCGGACAAGTCGGCGGCTCGCCAACGTTGGCCCGTGGTCGTGGGGACGACCCTATAGTCGTCGGACATGACGGTGGCGAGCCAACCTAGTCCCGGGGTCGTGGGGACGACCCTATAATCGTGGGGCAAGTCAGCGGCGGGCCAACCTAGTCCCGGGGTCGTGGGGACGACCCTATAGTCCTCGGACAAGTCGGCGGCTGGCCAACTTTGACCCAGACTTGTGGGGACGACCCTATAGTCGCCGGACATATTGGCGGCAGGTGAACCTAGTCCCGGGGTCGTGGGGACGACTCTATAGTCGTCGGACTTGACGGTGGCGGGCCAATCTAGTCCCGGGGTCGTGGGGACGACCCTACAGTCGTCGGACATTTCGGCGGCTTGCCAACATTCGCCCGGGGTCGTGGCGACGACCCTATAGTCGTCGGACAAGTCGGCGGCGGGCCAAGCTTGGCCCGGGGTCGTGGGGAAGAACCTATAGTCGTCGGACATGACGGTGGCGGACCAATCTAGTCCCGTGGTCGTGGGGACGATCCGATAGTCGTCGGACATGTCGGCGGCTGGCCACCTTTGGCCCGTAGTCGTGGGGACGATCCAATAGTCGCCGGACATGACGGTGGCGCGCCAATCTAGTCCCGGGGTCGTAGGAACGACCCTATAGTCGTCGGACATGTCGGCGATTGGCCAACATTGGCCCCGGGGTCGTGGGGACGACCCTATAGTCGTCGGACATTGCGGCGGCATGCCGACTTTGGCCCGGGGTCGTGGGGACGACCCTATAGTCTTCGGACATGTTGGCGGCTTGTCAACCTAGTCCCGAGGTCGTGGGGACGACCCTATAATCGTCGGACATGACGGTGGCGGGCCAATCTAGTCCCGGGGTCGTAGGGACGACCCTATAGTCGTCGGACATGTCGGCGATTGGCGAACATTGGCCCGGGGTCGTGGGGACGACGCCTATAGTCGTCGGAAAAGTCGGCGGCTTGCCAACTTTGGCCCGTGGTCGTGGGGACGACCCTATAGTCGTCGGACCAGTCGGCGGCGGGCCAACTTTGGCCCGTGGTCGTGGGGACGACCCTATAGTCGTCGGACAAGACGGTGGCGGGCCAATATATTCCCGGGGTCGTGGGGACGACTCTATAGTCGTCGGACATATCGGCGGCTGGTCAACTTTGACCCGGGGTCGTGGGGACGAGCCTATAGTCGTCGGACAAGTCGGCGGCGAGCCAACCTAGTCCCGCGGTCGTAGGGACGACCCTATAGTCGTCGGACATTTCGGCGGCTTGCCAACTTTGGCCCGCGGTCGTGGGGACGACCCTATAGTCGTCGGACATGACGGTGGCGGGCCAACCTAGTCCCGGGGTCGTAGGGACGACCCTATAGTCGTCGGACATGTCGGCGATTGGTCAACATTGGCCCGGGGTCGTGGGGACGACCCTATAGTCGTCGGACATGTCGGCGGCTGGCCAACCTAGTCCCGAGGTCGTGGGGACGACCCTATAGTCGTCGGACTTCACGGTGGCGGGCCAATCTAGTCCCCGGGTCGTGGGGACGACCCTACAGTCGTCGGACATTTCGGCGGCTTGCCAACTTTGGCCCGCGGTCGTGGGGACGACCCTATAGTCGTCGGACATGTTGGCGGCTTGTCAGCCTAGTCCCGGGGTCGTGGGTACGACCCTATAGTCGTCGGACAAGTCGGCGGCGGGCCAACCTTGTCCCGGGGTCGTGGGGACGACCCTATAGTCGTCGGACATGACGATGGCGGGCCAATCTAGTCCCGGGGTCGTGGGGACGACCCTATAGTCGTCGGACAAGACGGCGGCTGAACATCTTTGGCCCGCGGTCGTGGGGACGACCCTATAGTCGTCGGACATTTCGGCGGCTTGCCAACTTTGGGCCGGGGTCGTGGGGACGACCCTATAGGCGTCGGACATTTCAGCGGCATGCCAACATTGGCCCGGGGTCGTGGGGACGACCCTATAGTCGTCGGACATGTCGGCGGCTGGCCAACCTAGTCCCGAGGTCGTGGGGACGACCCTATAGTCGTCGGGCTTGACGGTGGCGGGCCAATCTAGTCCCGGGGTCGTGGGGACGACCCTACAGTCGTCGGACATGTCGGCGATTGGCCAACATTGGCCCGGGGTCGTGGGGACGACCCTATAGTCGTCGGACATGTCGGCGGCTGGCCAACCTAGTCCCGAGGTCGTCGGACTTGACGGTGGCGGGCCAATCTAGTCCCGGGGTCGTGGGGACGACCCTATAGTCGTCGGACAAGACGGCGGCTGGACATCTTTGGCCCGCGGTCGTGGGGACAACCCTATAGTCGTCGGACATTTCGGCGGCATGCCATCTTTAGCCCGGGGTCGTGGGGACGACCCTATAGTCGTCGGACTTGACGATGGCGGGCCAATCTAGTCCCGGGGTCGTGGGGACGACCCAATAGTCGTTGGACATATCGGCGGCTGGCCAACTTTGGCCCATGGTCGTGGGGACGACCCTATAGTCGTTGGACATGACGGTGGCGGGCCAATCTAGTCCCGGCGTCGTGGGTACGACCCTATAGTCGTCGAACAAGACGGCGGCTGGACATCCTTGGCTCGCGGTCGTGGGGACGACCCTATAGTCGTCGGACATTTCGGCGGCTTGTCAACCTAGTCCCGGGGTCGTGGGGACGACCCTATAGTCGTCGGACATGACGGTGGCGGGCCAATCTAGTCCCGGGGTCGTAGGGACGACCCTATAGTCGTCGGACATGTCGGCGATTGGCCAACATTGGCCCGGGGTCGTGGGGACGACCCAATAGTCGTCGGACATGTCGGCGGCTGGCCAACTTTGGCCCGTGGTCGTGGGGACGATCCGATAGTCGTCGGACATGACGGTGGCGGGCCTATCTAGTCCCGGGGTCGTAGGGACGACCCTGTTGTCGTCGGACATGTCGGCGATTGGCCAACATTGGCCCGGGGTCGTGGGGACGACCCTATAGTCGTCGGATATGTCGGCGGCTGGCCAACTTTGGCCCATGGTCGTGGGGACGACCCTATAGTCGTTGGACATGACGGTGGCGGGCCAATCTAGTCCCGGGGTCGTGGGGACGACCCTATAGTCGTCGGACAAGACGGCGGCTGGACATCTTTGGCCCGCGGTCGTGGGGACGACCCTATAGTCGTCGGACATTTCGGCGGCTTGCCAACTTTGGCCCGGGGTCGTGGGGACGACCCTATAGTCGTCGGACATGTCGGCGGCTGGATAACTTTGGCCCGTGGTCGTGGGGACGACCCAATAGTCGTTGGACATGTCGGCGGCTGGCCAACTTTGGGCCGTGGTCGTGGAGACGATCCTACAGTCGTCGGACTTGAGGGTGGCGGGCCAATCTAGTCCCGGGGTTGTGGGGACGACCCTATAGTCGTCGGATATGTCGGCGGCTTGCCAAATTTGCCCGGGGTCGTGGCGACGATTATATAGTCGTCGGACATGTCGGCGGCTGGCCAACTTTGGCCCGTGGTCGTGGAGACGATCCTATAGTCGTCGGACTTGACGGTGGCGGGCCAATCTAGTCCCGGGGTTGTGGGGACCACCCTATAGTCGTCGGACATTTCGGCGGCTTGCCAACTTTGGCCCGGGGTCGTGGGGACGACCCTATAGTTGTCGGACACGTCGGCGGCGGGTCTACCTAGTCCCGGGGTCGTGGGGACGACCATATAGTCATCGGACAAGTCGGCAGCTTGCCAACTTTGGCCCGTGGTCGTGGGGACGACCCTATTGTCGTCGGACATGACGGTGGCGGGCCAATCTAGTCGTGGGGTCGTGGGGACGACCCCATAGACGTCGGACAAGTCGGCGGCTGGCCAACTTTGGCCCGGGGTCGTGGGGACGACCCAATAGTCGTCGGACATGTCGGCGGCTGGCCAACTTTGGCCCGTGGTCGTGGGGACGATCCGATAGTCGTCGGACATGACGGTGGCGGGCCTATCTAGTCCCGGGGTCGTAGGGACGAACCTGTAGTCGTCGGACATGTCGGCGATTGGCCAACATTGGCCCGGGGTCGTGGGGACGACCCTATAGTCGTCGGATATGTCGGCGGCTGTCCAACCTTGGCCCGTGGTCGTGGGGACGACCCTATAGTCGTCGGATATGTCGGCGGCTGGCCAACCTAGTCCCGAGGTCGTGGGGACGACCCTATAGTCGTCGGACTTCACGGTGGCGGGCCAATCTAGTCCCGGGGTCGTGGGGACGACCCTACAGTCGTCGGACAAGTCGGCGGCTGGCCAACTTTGGCCTGGGGTCGTGGGGACGACCCAATAGTCGTCGGACATGTCGGCGGCTGGCCAACTTTGGCCCGTGGTCGTGGGGACGACCCTATAGTCGTCGGAAATGTCGGCGGCTGGCCAACCTAGTCCCGAGGTCGTGGGGACGACCCTATAGTCGTCGGACTTCACGGTGGCGGGCCAATCTAGTCCCGGGGTCGTGGGGACGACCCTACAGTCGTCGGACATTTCGGCGGCTTGCCAATTTTGGCCCGCGGTCGTGGGGACGACCCTATAGTCGTCGGACATGTTGGCGGCTTGTCAGCCTAGTCCCGGGGTCGTGGGTACGACCCTATAGTCGTCGGATATGTCGGCGGCTGGCCAACCTAGTCCCGAGGTCGTGGGGACGACCCTATAGTCGTCGGACTTCACGGTGGCGGGCCAATCTAGTGCCGGGGTCGTGGGGACGACCCTACAGTCGTCGGACAAGTCGGCGGCTGGCCAACTTTGGCCTGGGGTCGTGGGGACGACCCAATAGTCGTCGGACATTTCGGCGGCTTGCCAACTTTGGCCCGCGGTCGTGGGGACGACCCTATAGTTGTCGGACATGACGGTGGCGGACCAATCTAGTCCCGGGGTCGTAGGGACGACCCTATAGTCGTCGGACAAGACGGCGGCTGGACATCTTTGGCCCGCGGTCGTGGGGACGACCCTATAGTCGTCGGACATTTCGGCGGCTTGCCAACTTTGGCCCGGGGTCGTGGGGACGACCCTATAGTCGTCGGACATGTCGGCGGCTGGATAACTTTGGCCCGTGGTCGTGGGGACGACCCAATAGTCGTTTGACATGTTGGCGGCTGGCCAACTTTGGGCCGTGGTCGTGGAGACGATCCTATAGTCGTCGGACTTGAGGGTGGCGGGCCAATCTAGTCCCGGGGTTGTGGGGACGACCCTATAGTCGTCGGATATGTCGGCGGCTTGCCAAATTTGCCCGGGGTCGTGGGGACGACCCTATAGTCGTCGGATATGTCGGCGGCAGGCCAATCTAGTCCCGGGGTCGTGGGGACGACCCTATAGTCGTCGGACATGTCGGCGGCTGGCCAACGTAGTCCCGAGGTCGTGGGGACGACCCTATAGTCGTCGGACATGACGGTGGCAGGCCAATCTAGTCCCGGGGTTTTGGGGGAGACCCTATAGTCGTCGGATATGTCGGCGGCTTGCCAAATTTGCCCGGGGTCGTGGGGACGACCCTATAGTCGTCGGACTTGACGGTGGCGGGCCAATCTTATCCCGGGGTCGTGGGGACGACCCAAAACTCGTTGGACATATCGGCGGCTGGCCAACTTTGGCCCATGGTCGTGGGGACGACCCTATAGTCGTTGGACATGACGGTGGCGGGCCAATCTAGTCCCGGGGTCGTAGGCACGACCCTATAGTCGTCGGACATGTCGGCAATTGGCCAACATTGGCCCGGGGTCGTGGGGACGACCCTATAGTCGACGGACATGTCGGCGGCTGGCCAACTATGGCCCGTGGTCGTGGAGACGATCCTATAGTCGTCGGACTTGACGGTGGCGGGCCAATCTAGTCCCGGGGTTGTGGGGACGACCCTATAGTCGTCGGACATTTCGGCGGCTTGCCAACTTTGGCCCGGGGTCGTGGGGACGACCCTATAGTCGTCGGACATGTCGGCGGCTGGCCGACCTAGTCCCGAGGTCGTGGGGACGACCGTATAGTCGTCGGATATGTTGGCGGCTTGTCAACCTAGTCCCGGGGTCTTGGGGACGACCCTATAGTCGTTGGACATGACGGTGGCCGGCCAATCTAGTCCCGGGGTCGTGGGGACGACCGTATAGTCGTCGGACAAGACGGCGGCTGGACATCTTTGGCCCGCGGTCGTGGGGACGAACCTATAGTCGTCGGACATTTCGGCGGCTTGCCAACTTTGGCCCGGGGTCGTGGGGACGACCCTATAGTCGTCGGACATGTCGGCGGCTGGCCAACCTAGTCCCGAGGTCGTGGGGACGACCCTATAGTCGTCGGGCTTGACGGTGGCGGGCCAATCTAGTCCCGGGGTCGTGGGGACGACCCTACAGTCGTCGGACATGTCGGCGATTGGCCAACATTGGCCCGGGGTCGTGGGGACGACCCTACAGTCGTCGGACATGTCGGCGGCTGGCCAACCTAGTCCCGAGGTCGTGGGGACGACCCTATAGTCGTCGGACTTCACGGTGGCGGGCCAATCTAGTCCCGGGGTCGTGGGGACGACCCTACAGTCGTCGGACATTTCGGCGGCTTGCCAACTTTGGCCCGCGGTCGTGGGGACGACCCTATAGTCGTCGGACATGTTGGCGGCTTGTCAGCCTAGTCCCGGGGTCGTGGGTACGACCCTATAGTCGTCGGACAAGTCGGCGGCGGGCCAACCTTGCCCCGGGGTCGTGGGGACGACCCTATAGTCGTCGGACATGACGATGGCGGGCCAATCTAGTCCCGGGGTCGTGGGGACGACCCTATAGTCGTCGGACAAGACGGCGGCTGAACATCTTTGGCCCGCGGTCGTGGGGACGACCCTATAGTCGTCGGACATTTCGGCGGCTTGCCAACTTTGGGCCGGGGTCGTGGGGACGACCCTATAGGCGTCGGACATTTCAGCGGCATGCCAACATTGGCCCGGTGTCGTGGGGACGACCCTATAGTCGTCGGACATGTCGGCGGCTGGCCAACCTAGTCCCGAGGTCGTGGGGACGACCCTATAGTCGTCGGGCTTGACGGTGGCGGGCCAATCTAGTCCCGGGGTCGTGGGGACGACCCTACAGTCGTCGGACATGTCGGCGATTGGCCAACATTGGCCCGGGGTCGTGGGGACGACCCTATAGTCGTCGGACATGTCGGCGATTGGCCAACATTGGCCCGGGGTCGTGGGGACGACCCTATAGTCGTCGGACATGTCGGCGGCTGGCCAACATAGTCCCGAGGTCGTGGGGACGACCCTATAGTCGTCGGACTTGACGGTGGCGGGCCAATCTAGTCCCGGGGTCGTGGGGACGACCCTACAGTCGTCGGACATTTCGGCGGCTTGCCAACTTTGGCCCGGGGTCGTGGGGGCAACCCTATAGTCGTCGGACATGTCGGCGGCTGGCCAACCTAGACCCGGGGTCGTGGCGACAACCCTATAGTCGTCGGACAAGTCGGCGGCGGGCCAAGCTTGGCCCGGGGTCGTGGGGAAGACCCTATAGTCGTCGGACATGACGGTGGCGGACCAATCTAGTCTCGTGGTCGTGGGGACGATCCGATAGTCGTCGGACATGTCGGCGGCTGGCCACCTTTGGCCCGTAGTCGTGGGGACGATCCAATAGTCGCCGGACATGACGGTGGCGGGCCAATCTAGTCCCGGGGTCGTAGGAACGACCCTATAGTCGTCGGACATGTCGGCGATTGGCCAACATTGGCCCGGGGTCGTGGGGACGACCCTATAGTCGTCGGACATTGCGGCGGCATGCCGACTTTGGCCCGGGGTCGTGGGGACGACCCTATAGTCGTCGGAGATGTTGGCGGCTTGTCAACCTACTACCGAGGTCGTGGGTACGACCCTATAATCGTCGGACATGACGGTGGCGGGCCAATCTAGTCCCGGGGTCGTAGGGACGACCCTATAGTCGTCGGACAGGTCGGCGATTGGCCAACATTGGCCCGGGGTCGTGGGGACGACCCTATAGTCGTCGGACATGTCGGCGGCTGGCCAACCTAGTCCCGAGGTCGTGGGGACGACCCTATAGTCGTCGGATCTGTTGGCGGCTTGTCAAACTAGTCCCGGGGTCGTGGGGACGACCCTATAGTCGTTGGACATGACGGTGGCCGGCCAATCTAGTCCCGGGGTCGTAGGGACGACCCTATAGTCGTCGGACAGGTCGGCGATTGGCCAACATTGGCCCGGGGTCGTGGGGACGACCCTATAGTCGTCGGACATGTCGGCGGCTGGCCAACCTAGTCCCGAGGTCGTGGGGACGACCCTACAGTCGTCGGACATTTCGGCGGCTTGCCAACTTTGGCCCGGGGTCGTGGGGGCAACCCTATAGTCGTCGGACATGTCGGCGGCTGGCCAACCTAGACCCGGGGTCGTGGCGACAACCCTATAGTCGTCGGACAAGTCGGCGGCGGGCCAAGCTTGGCCCGGGGTCGTGGGGAAGACCCTATAGTCGTCGGACATGACGGTGGCGGACCAATCTAGTCTCGTGGTCGTGGGGACGATCCGATAGTCGTCGGACATGTCGGCGGCTGGCCACCTTTGGCCCGTAGTCGTGGGGACGATCCAATAGTCGCCGGACATGACGGTGGCGGGCCAATCTAGTCCCGGGGTCGTAGGAACGACCCTATAGTCGTCGGACATGTCGGCGATTGGCCAACATTGGCCCGGGGTCGTGGGGACGACCCTATAGTCGTCGGACATTGCGGCGGCATGCCGACTTTGGCCCGGGGTCGTGGGGACGACCCTATAGTCGTCGGAGATGTTGGCGGCTTGTCAACCTACTACCGAGGTCGTGGGTACGACCCTATAATCGTCGGACATGACGGTGGCGGGCCAATCTAGTCCCGGGGTCGTGGGGACGACCCTACAGTCGTCGGACATTTCGGCGGCTTGCCAACTTCCGCCCGGGGTCGTGGGGACGACCCTATAGTCGTCGGACATGTCGGCGGCTGGCTAACTTTGGCCCGTGGTCGTGGGGACGACCCTATAGTCGTCGGACATGTCGGCGGCTGGCCAACCTAGAACCGGGGTCGTGGCGACAACCCTATAGTCGTCGGACAAGTCGGCGGCGGGCCAAGCTTGGCCCGAGGTCGTAGGGAAGACCCTATTGTCGTCGGACATGACGGTGGCGGACCAATCTAGTCCCGTGGTCGTGGGGACGATCCGATAGTCGTCGGACATGTCGGCGGCTGGCCACCTTTGGCCCGTAGTCGTGGGGACGATCCAATAGTCGCCGGACATGACGGTGGCGGGCCAATCTAGTCGCGGGGTCGTAGGAACGACCCTATAGTCGTCGGACATGTCGGCGATTGGCCAACATTGGCCCGGGGTCGTGGGGACGACCCTATAGTCGACGGACATGTCGGCGGCTGGCCAACTTTGGCCCGTGGTCGTGGAGACGATCCTATAGTCGTCGGACTTGACGGTGGCGGGCCAATCTAGTCCCGGGGTTGTGGGGACGACCCTATAGTCGTCGGACATTTCGGCGGCTTGCCAACTTTGGCCCGGGGTCGTGGGGACGACCCTATAGTCGTCGGACATGTCGGCGGCTGGCCGACCTAGTCCCGAGGTCGTGGGGACGACCGTATAGTCGTCGGATCTGTTGGCGGCTTGTCAAACTAGTCCCGGGGTCGTGGGGACGACCCTATAGTCGTTGGACATGACGGTGGCCGGCCAATCTAGTCCCGGGGTCGTGGGGACGACCGTATAGTCGTCGGACAAGACGGCGGCTGGACATCTTTGGCCCGCGGTCGTGGGGACGAACCTATAGTCGTCGGACATTTCGGCGGCTTGCCAACTTTGGCCCGGGGTCGTGGGGACGACCCTATAGTCGTCGGACATTTCGGCGGCATGCCAACTTTGGCCCGGGGTCGTGGGGACGACCCTATAGTCGTCGGGCTTGACGGTGGCGGGCCAATCTAGTCCCGGGGTCGTGGGGACGACCCTACAGTCGTCGGACATTTCGGCGGCCTGCCAACTTTGGCCCGGGGTCGTGGGGACGACCCTATAGTCGACGGACATGTCGGCGGCTGGCCAACTTTGGCCCGTGGTCGTGGAGACGATCCTATAGTCGTCGGACTTGACGGTGGCGGGCCAATCTAGTCCCGGGGTTGTGGGGACGACCCTATAGTCGTCGGACATTTCGGCGGCTTGCCAACTTTGGCCCGGGGTCGTGGGGACGACCCTATAGTCGTCGGACATGTCGGCGATTGGCCAACATTGACCCGGGGTCGTGGGGACGACCCTATAGTCGTCGGACATGTCGGCGATTGGTCAACATTGGCCCGGGGTCGTGGGGACGACCCTATAGTCGTCGGACATGTCGGCGGCTGGCCAACCTAGTCCCGAGGTCGTGGGGACGACCCTATAGTCGTCGGACTTCACGGTGGCGGGCCAATCTAGTCCCGGGGTCGTGGGGACGACCCTACAGTCGTCGGACATTTCGGCGGCTTGCCAACTTTGGCCCGCGGTCGTGGGGACGACCCTATAGTCGTCGGACAAGTCGGCGGCTGGCCAACTTTGGCCCGTGGTCGTGGAGACGATCCTATAGTCGTCGGACTTGACGGTGGCGGGCCAATCTACTCCCGGGGTTGTGGGGACGACCCTATAGTCGTCGGACGTTTCGGCGGCTTGCCAACTTTGGCCCGGGGTCGTGGGGACGACCCTATAGTCGTCGGACAAGACGGCGGCTGAACATCTTTGGCCCGCGGTCGTGGGGACGACCCTATAGTCGTCGGACATTTCGGCGGCTTGCCAACTTTGGGCCGGGGTCGTGGGGACGACCCTATAGGCGTCGGACATTTCAGCGGCATGCCAACATTGGCCCGGGGTCGTGGGGACGACCCTATAGTCGTCGGACATGTCGGCGGCTGGCCAACCTAGTCCCGAGGTCGTGGGGACGACCCTATAGTCGTCGGGCTTGACGGTGGCGGGCCAATCTAGTCCCGGGGTCGTGGGGACGACCCTACAGTCGTCGGACATGTCGGCGATTGGCCAACATTGGCCCGGGGTCGTGGGGACGACCCTATAGTCGTCGGACATGTCGGCGATTGGCCAACATTGGCCCGGGGTCGTGGGGACGACCCTATAGTCGTCGGACATGTCGGCGGCTGGCCAACATAGTCCCGAGGTCGTGGGGACGACCCTATAGTCGTCGGACTTGACGGTGGCGGGCCAATCTAGTCCCGGGGTCGTGGGGACGACCCTACAGTCGTCGGACATTTCGGCGGCTTGCCAACTTTGGCCCGGGGTCGTGGGGGCAACCCTATAGTCGTCGGACATGTCGGCGGCTGGCCAACCTAGACCCGGGGTCGTGGCAACAACCCTATAGTCGTCGGACAAGTCGGCGGCGGGCCAAGCTTGGCCCGGGGTCGTGGGGAAGACACTATAGTCGTCGGACATGACGGTGGCGGACCAATCTAGTCCCGTGGTCGTGGGGACGATCCGATAGTCGTCGGACATGTCGGCAGCTGGCCACCTTTGGCCCGTAGTCGTGGGGACGATCCAATAGTCGCCGGACATGACGGTGGCGGGCCAATCTAGTCCCGGGGTCGTAGGAACGACCCTATAGTCGTCGGACATGTCGGCGATTGGCCAACATTGGCCCGGGGTCGTGGGGACGACCCTATAGTCGTCGGACATTGCGGCGGCATGCCGACTTTGGCCCGGGGTCGTGGGGACGACCCTATAGTCGTCGGACATGTTGGCGGCTTGTCAACCTAGTACCGAGGTCGTGGGTACGACCCTATAATCGTCGGACATGACGGTGGCGGGCCAATCTAGTCCCGTGGTCGTGGGGACGATCCGATAGTCGTCGGACATGTCGGCGGCTGGCCACCTTTGGCCCGTAGTCGTGGGGACGATCCAATAGTCGCCGGACATGACGGTGGCGGGCCAATCTAGTCCCGGGGTCGTGGGGACGACCCTATAGTCGTCGGACATGTCGGCGGCTGGCCAACTTTGGCCCATGGTCGTGGGGACGACCCTATTGTCGTCGGACTTGGCGGTGGCGGGCCAATCTAGTCCCGTGGTCGTGGGGAAGACCCTATAGTCTTCGGACATGACGGTAGCGGGCCAATCTAGACCCGGGGTCGTGGGGACGACCCTATAGTCGTCGGACATGTCGGCGGCTGGCCAACTTTGGACCGGTGTCGTGGGGACGACCCTATAGTCTTCGGACATGACGGTAGCGGGCCAATCTAGACCCGAGGTCGTGGGGACGACCCTATAGTAGTCGGACATGTCGGCGGCTGTCCAACTTTGGCCCGGTGTCGTGGGGACGACTCTATAGTCGTCGGACAAGTCGGCGGCGGGCCAAGCTTGTCCCGGGGTCGTGGGGACGACCCTACAGTCGTCGGACATTTCGGCGGCTTGCCAACTTTGGCCCGGGGTCGTGGGGACGACCCTATAGTCGTCGGACTTGACGGTGGCGGGCCAATCTAGTCCCGGGGTTGTGGGGACGACCCTACAGTCGTCGGACATTTCGGCGGCTTGCCAACTTTGGCCCGGGGTCGTGGGGACGACCCTATAGTCGTCGGACTTGACGTTGGCGGGCCAATCTAGTCCCGAGGTCGTGGGGACGACCCTATAGTCGTCGGACTTGACGGTGGCCGGCCAATCTATTCCCGGGGTCGTGGGGACGACCCTACAGTCGTCGGACATTTCGGCGGCTTGCCAACTTTGGCCCGGGGTCGTGGGGACGACCCTATAGTCGTCGGACATGTCGGCGGCTGGCCAAAATTGGCCCGAGGTCGTGGGGGCGACCCTATAGTCGTCGGACATGTCGGCGGCTGGCCAACCTAGTCCCGAGGTCGTCGGACTTGACGGTGGCGGGCCAATCTAGTCCCGGGGTCGTGGGGACAACCCTACAGTCGTCGGACATTTCGGCGGCTTGCCAACTTTGGCCCGGGGTCGTGGGGACGACCCTATAGTCGTAGGACTTGACGGTGGCGGGCCAATCTAGTCCCGAGGTCCTGGGGACGACCCTATAGTGGTCGGACAAGTCGGCGGCTGGCCAACCTAGACCCGGGGTCGTGGGGACGACCCTATTGTCGTCGGACATGACGGTGGCGGGCCAATCTAGTCCCGGGGTCGTGGGGACGACCCTATAGTCGTCGGACATGTCGGCGGCTGGCCAACTTTGGCCCGTGGTCGTGGGGACGATCCAATAGTCGTCGGACATGTCGGCGGCTGGCCAACTTTGGCCCGTGGTTGTGGGAACGACCCTACAGTCGTTGGACATGTCGGCGGCTGGCCAACTTTGGCCCGTGGTTGTGGGGACGACCCTATAGTCGTTGGACAGGACGGTGGCGGGCCAATCTAGTCCCGGGGTCGTGGGGACGACCCTATAGTCGTCGGACAAGACGGCGGCTGGACATCGTTGGCCCGGGGTCGTGGGGACGACCCTATAGTTGTCGGACATGTTGGCGGCTTGTCAGCCTAGTCCCAGGGTCGTGGGTACGACCCTATAGTCGTCGGACAAGTCGGAGGCGGGCCAACCTTGTCCCGGGGTCGTGGGGACGACCCTATAGTCGTCGGACATGTCGGCGGCTGGCCAACTTTGTCCCGGTGTCGTGGGGACGACTCTATAGTCGTCGGAAATGTCGGCGGCTGGCCAACCTGGACCCGGGGTCGTGGGGACGACCCTATTGTCGTCGGATATGACGGTGGCGGGCCAATCTAGCCTCGCGGTCGTGAGGACGACCCTATAATCGTCGGACATGACGGTGGCGGGCCAATCTAGTCCCGGGGTCGTGGGGACGACCCTATAGTCGTCGGACATGTCGGCGGCTGGCCAACTTTGGCCCGTGGTCGTGGGGTACGATCCAATAGTCGTCGGACATGTCGGCGGCTGGCCAACTTTGGCCCGTGGTTGTGGGAACGACCCTATAGTCGTTGGACATGACGGTGGCGGGCCAATCTAGTCCCGGGGTCGTGGGGACGACCCTACAGTCTTCGGACATTTCGGCGGCTTGCCAACTTTGGCCCGGGGTCGTGGGGACGACCCTATAATCGTCGGACATTTCGGCGGCATGCCAACTTTGGCCCGTGGTCGTGGGGACGACCCTATAGTCGTTGGACATGACGGTGGCGGGCCAATCTAGTCCCGAGGTCCTGGGGACGACCCTATAGTGGTCGGACAAGTCGGCGGCGGGCCAACCTAGACCCGGGGTCGTGGGGACGACCCTATTGTCGTCGGACATGACGGTGGCGGGCCAATCTAGTCCCGGGGTCGTGGGGACGACCCTATAGTCGTCGGACATGTCGGCGGCTGGCCAACTTTGGCGCGTGGTCGTGGGGACGACCCTATAGTCGTCGGACATGTCGGCGGCTGGCCAACTTTGGCCCGGTGTCGTGGGGACGACCCTATAGTCGTCGGACATGTCGGCGGCTGGCCAACTTTGGCGCGTGGTCGTGGGGACGATCCGATTGTCGTCGGACATGTCGGCGGCTGGTCAACTTTGGCCCGTGGTCGTGGGGACGACCCTATAGTCGTCGGACAAGACGGTGGCGGACCAATCTAGTCCCGGGGTCGTGGGGACGACCCTATAGTCGTCGGACATGTCGGCGGCTGGCCAACTTTGGCCCGTGGTCGTGGGGACGATCCAATAGTCGTCGGACATGTCGGCGGCTGGCCAACTTTGGCCCGTGGTTGTGGGAACGACCCTACAGTCGTTGGACATGACGCTGGCGGGCCAATCTAGTCCCGGGGTCGTGGGGACTACCCTATAGTCGTAGGACAAGACGGCGGCTGGACATCTTTGGCCCGGGGTCGTGGGGACGACCCTATAGTCGTCGGACATGTTGGCGGCTTGTCAGCCTAGTCCCGGGGTGGTGGGTACGACCCTATAGTCGTCGGACAAGTCGGCGGCGGGCCAACCTTGTCCCGGGGTCGTGGGGACGACCCTATAGTCGTCGGACATGTCGGCAGCTGGCCAACTTTGGCCCGGGGTCTTGGGGACGACCCTATAGTCGTCGGACATGTCGGCGGCTGGCCAACTTTGGCCCGTGGTTGTGGGGACGACCCTATTGTCGTCGGACATGACGGTGGCGGGCCAATCTAGTCTCGCGGTCGTGGGGACGACCCTATAATCGTCGGACATGACGGTGGCGGGCCAATCTAGTCCCGGGGTCGTGGGGACGACCCTATAGTCGTCGGACATGTCGGCGGCTGGCCAACTTTGGCCCGTGGTTGTGGGAACGACCCTATAGTCGTTGGACATGACGGTGGCGGGCCAATCTAGTCCCGGGGTCGTGGGGACGACCCTACAGTCTTCGGACATTTCGGCGGCTTGCCAACTTTGGCGCGGGGTCGTGGGGACGACCCTATAATCTTCGGACATTTCGGCGGCATGCCAACTTTGGCCCGTGGTCGTGGGGACGACCCTATAGTCGTTGGACATGACGGTGGCGGGCCAATCTAGTCCCGAGGTCCTGGGGACGACCCTATAGTCGTCGGACAAGTCGGCGGCTGGCCAACCTAGACCCGGGGTCGTGGGGACGACCCTATTGTCGTCGGACATGACGGTGGCGGGCCAATCTAGTCCCGGGGTCGTGGGGACGACCCTATAGTCGTCGGACATGTCGGCGGCTGGCCAACTTTAGCGCGTGGTCGTGGGGACGACCCTATAGTCGTCGGACATGTCGGCGGCTGGCCAACTTTGGCCCGGTGTCGTGGGGACGACCCTATAGTCGTCGGACATGTCGGCGGCTTGTCAGCCTAGTCCCAGGGTCGTGGGTACGACCCTATAGTCGTCGGACAAGTCGGAGGCGGGCCAACCTTGTCCCGGGGTCGTGGGGACGACTCTATAGTCGTCGGACATGTCGGCGGCTGGCCAACTTTGGCCCGGTGTCGTGGGGACGACTCTATAGTCGTCGGAAATGTCGGCGGCTGGCCAACCTGGACCCGGGGTCGTGGGGACGACCCTATTGTCGTCGGACATGACGGTGGCGGGCCAATCTAGCCTCGCGGTCGTGAGGACGACCCTATAATCGTCGGACATGACGGTGGCGGGCCAATCTAGTCCCGGGGTCGTGGGGACGACCCTATAGTCGTCGGACATGTCGGCGGCTGGCCAACTTTGGCCCGTGGTCGTGGGGACGATCCAATAGTCGTCGGACATGTCGGCGGCTGGCCAACTTTGGCCCGTGGTTGTGGGAACGACCCTATAGTCGTTGGACATGACGGTGGCGGGCCAATCTAGTCCCGGGGTCGTGGGGACGACCCTACAGTCTTCGGACATTTCGGCGGCTTGCCACCTTTGGCCCGGGGTCGTGGGGACGACCCTATAGTCGTTGGACATGACGGTGGCGGGCCAATCTAGTCCCGAGGTCCTGGGGACGACCCTATAGTCGTCGGACAAGTCGGCGGCTGGCCAACCTAGACCCGGGGTCGTGGGGACGACCCTATTGTCGTCGGACATGACGGTGGCGGGCCAATCTAGTCCCGGGGTCGTGGGGACGACCCTATAGTCGTCGGACATGTCGGCGGCTGGCCAACTTTGGCGCGTGGTCGTGGGGACGACCCTATAGTCGTCGGACATGTCGGCGGCTGGCCAACTTTGGCCCGGTGTCGTGGGGACGACCCTATAGTCGTCGGACATGTCGGCGGCTGGCCAACTTTGGCGCGTGGTCGTGGGGACGATCCGATTGTCGTCGGACATGTCGGCGGCTGGTCAACTTTGGCCCGTGGTCGTGGGGACGACCCTATAGTCGTCGGACAAGACGGTGGCGGACCAATCTAGTCCCGGGGTCGTGGAGACGACCCTATAGTCGTCGGACATGTCGGCGGCTGGCCAACTTTGGCCCGTGGTCGTGGGGACGATCCAATAGTCGTCGGACATGTCGGCGGCTGGCCAACTTTGGCCCGTGGTTGTGGGAACGACCCTACAGTCGTTGGACATGACGCTGGCGGGCCAATCTAGTCCCGGAGTCGTGGGGACTACCCTATAGTCGTAGGACAAGACGGCGGCTGGACATCTTTGGCCCGGGGTCGTGGGGACGACCCTATAGTCGTCGGACATGTTGGCGGCTTGTCAGCCTAGTCCCGGGGTGGTGGGTACGACCCTATAGTCGTCGGACAAGTCGGCGGCGGGCCAACCTTGTCCCGGGGTCGTGGGGACGACCCTATAGTCGTCGGACATGTCGGCAGCTGGCCAACTTTGGCCCGGGGTCGTGGGGACGACCCTATAGTCGTCGGACATGTTGGCGGCTTGTCAGCCTAGTCCCGGGGTGGTGGGTACGACCCTATAGTCGTCGGACAAGTCGGCGGCGGGCCAACCTTGTCCCGGGGTCGTGGGGACGACCCTATAGTCGTCGGACATGTCGGCAGCTGGCCAACTTTGGCCCGGGGTCGTGGGGACGACCCTATAGTCGTCGGACATGTCGGCGGCTGGCCAATCTAGTCCCGAGGTCCTGGGGACGACCCTATAGTCGTCGGACAAGTCGGCGGCTGGCCAACCTAGACCCGGGGTCGTGGGGACGACCCTATTGTCGTCGGACATGACGGTGGCGGGCCAATCTAGTCCCGGGGTCGTGGGGACGACCCTATAGTCGTCGGACATGTCGGCGGCTGGCCAACTTTAGCGCGTGGTCGTGGGGACGACCCTATAGTCGTCGGACATGTCGGCGGCTGGCCAACTTTGGCCCGGTGTCGTGGGGACGACCCTATAGTCGTCGGACATGTCGGCGGCTGGCCAACTTTGGCGCGTGGTCGTGGGGACGATCCGATTGTCGTCGGACATGTCGGCGGCTGGTCAACTTTGGCCCGTGGTCGTGGGGACGACCCTATAGTCGTCGGACAAGACGGTGGCGGACCAATCTAGTCCCGGGGTCGTGGGGACGACCCTATAGTCGTCGGACATGTCGGCGGCTGGCCAACTTTGGCCCGTGGTCGTGGGGACGATCCAATAGTCGTCGGACATGTCGGCGGCTGGCCAACTTTGGCCCGTGGTTGTGGGAACGACCCTACAGTCGTTGGACATGACGCTGGCGGGACAATCTAGTCCCGGGGTCGTGGGGACTACCCTATAGTCGTAGGACAAGACGGCGGCTGGACATCTTTGGCCCGGGGTCGTGGGGACGACCCTATAGTCGTCGGACATGTTGGCGGCTTGTCAGCCTAGTCCCGGGGTGGTGGGTACGACCCTATAGTCGTCGGACAAGTCGGCGGCGGGCCAACCTTGTCCCGGGGTCGTGGGGACGACCCTATAGTCGTCGGACATGTCGGCAGCTGGCCAACTTTGGCCCGGGGTCGTGGGGACGACCCTATAGTCGTCGGACATGTCGGCGGCTGGCCAACTTTGGCCCGTGGTTGTGGGGACGACCCTATAGTCGTTGGACATGACGGTGGCGGGCCAATCTAGTCCCGGGGTCGTGGGGACGACCCTATAGTCGTCGGACAAGACGGCGGCTGGACATCGTTGGCCCGGGGTCGTGGGGACGACCCTATAGTCGTCGGACATGTTGGCGGCTTGTCAGCCTAGTCCGAGGGTCGTGGGTACGACCCTATAGTCGTCGGACAAGTCGGAGGCGGGCCAACCTTGTCCCGGGGTCGTGGGGACGACCCTATAGTCGTCGGACATGTCGGCGGCTGGCCAACTTTGGCCCGGTGTCGTGGGGACGACTCTATAGTCGTCGGAAATGTCGGCGGCTGGCCAACCTGGACCCGGGGTCGTGGGGACGACCGTATTGTCGTCGGACATGACGGTGGCGGGCCAATCTAGTCTCGCGGTCGTGGGGACGACCCTATAATCGTCGGACATGACGGTGGCGGGCCAATCTAGTCCCGGGGTCGTGGGGACGACCCTACAGTCGTCGGACATTTCGGCGGCTTGCCAACTTTGGCCCGGGGTCATGGGGACGACCCTATAGTCGTCGGACATGACGGTGGCGGACCAATCTAGTCCCGGGGTCGTGGGGCCGACCCTATAGTCGTCGGACATGTCGGCGGCTGGCCAACTTTGGCCCGTGGTCGTGGGGACGATCCAATAGTCGTCGGACATGTCGGCGGCTGGCCAACATTGGCCCGTGGTCGTGGGGACGACCCTATAGTCGTTGGACATGTCAGCGGCTGGCCAACTTTGGCCCGGTGTCGTGGGGACGACTCTATAGTCGTCGGACATGTCGGCGGCTGGCCAACCTAGACCCGGGGTCGTGGGGACGACCCTATTGTCGTCGGACCTGACGGTGGCGGGCCAATCTATTCCCGGGTTCGTACGGACGACCCTATAGTCGTCGGACATGTTGGCGATTGGCCAACTTTGGCCCATGGTCGTGGGGACGACCCTATAGTCGTTGGACATGACGGTGGCGAGCCAATCTAGTCCCCGGGTCGTAGGGACGACCCTATAGTCGTCGGACATGTCGGCGATTGGCCAACATTGGCCCGGGGTCGTGGGGACGACCCTATAGTCGTCGGACATTTCGGCGGCTTGCCAACTTTGGCCCGTGGTCGTGGGAAGGACCCTATACTCGTCGGACAAGTCGGCGGCGGGCCAACCTTGTCCCGTGGTCGTGGAGACGACCCTATAGTCGTCGGACAAGTCGGCGGCGGGCCAACCTTGTCCCGGGGTTGTGGGGACGACCCTATAGTCGTCGGACAAGACGGCGGCTGGACATCGTTGGCCCGGGGTCGTGGGGACGACCCTATAGTCGTCGGACATGACGGTGGCGGGCCAATCTAGTCGCGGGGTCGTGGGGACAACCCTATAGGCGTCGGACAAGACGGCGGCTGGATATTCTTGGCTCGCGGTCGTGGGGACGACCCTATAGTCGTCGGACATTTCGGCGGCTTGCCAACTTTGGCCCGGGGTCGTGGGGACGACCCTATAGTCGTCGGACATGTCGGCGGCTGGCCGACCTAGTCCCGAGGTCGTGGGGACGACCGTATAGTCGTCGGATATGTTGGCGGCTTGTCAACCTAGTCCCGGGGTCGTGGGGACGACCCTATAGTCGTTGGACATGACGGTGGCCGGCCAATCTAGTCCCCGGGTCGTAGGGACGACCCTATAGTCGTCGGACAAGTCGGCGGCGGGCCAACCTTGTCCCGGGGTTGTGGGGACGACCCTATAGTCGTCGGACAAGACGGCGGCTGGACATCGTTGGCCCGGGGTCGTGGGGACGACCCTATAGTCGTCGGACATGACGGTGGCGAGCCAATCTAGTCCCCGGGTCGTAGGGACGACCCTATAGTCGTCGGACATGTCGGCGATTGGCCAACATTGGCCCGGGGTCGTGGGGACGACCCTATAGTCGTCGGACATTTCGGCGGCTTGCCAACTTTGGCCCGTGGTCGTGGGAAGGACCCTATACTCGTCGGACAAGTCGGCGGCGGGCCAACCTTGTCCCGTGGTCGTGGAGACGACCCTATAGTCGTCGGACATGTCGGCGGCTGGCCAACCTAGACCCGGGGTCGTGGGGACGACCCTATTGTCGTCGGACCTGACGGTGGCGGGCCAATCTATTCCCGGGTTCGTACGGACGACCCTATAGTCGTCGGACATGTTGGTGATTGGCCAACATTGGCCCGGGGTCGTCGGGACGACCCTATAGTCGTCGGACATGTTGGCGGCTTGTCAGCCTAGTCCCGGGGTCGTGGGTACGACCCTATAGTCGTCGGACAAGTCGGCGGCGGGCCAACCTTGTCCCGGGGTCGTGGGGACGACCCTATAGTCGTTGGACATGACGGTGGCTGGCCAATCTAGTCCTGAGGTCCTGGGGACGACCCTATAGTCGTCGGACAAGTCGGCGGCTGGCCAACCTAGACCCGGGGTCGTGGGGACGACCCTATTGTCGTCGGACATGACGGTGGCGGGCCAATCTAGTCCCGGGGTCGTGGGGACGACCCTATAGTCGTCGGACATGTCGGCGGCTGGCCAACTTTAGCGCGTGGTCGTGGGGACGACCCTATAGTCGTCGGACATGTCGGCGGCTGGCCAACTTTGGCCCGGTGTCGTGGGGACGACCCTATAGTCGTCGGACATGTCGGCGGCTGGCCAACTTTGGCGCGTGGTCGTGGGGACGATCCGATTGTCGTCGGACATGTCGGCGGCTGGTCAACTTTGGCCCGTGGTCGTGGGGACGACCCTATAGTCGTCGGACAAGACGGTGGCGGACCAATCTAGTCCCGGGGTCGTGGGGACGACCCTATAGTCGTCGGACATGTCGGCGGCTGGCCAACTTTGGCCCGTGGTCGTGGGGACGATCCAATAGTCGTCGGACATGTCGGCGGCTGGCCAACTTTGGCCCGTGGTTGTGGGAACGACCCTACAGTCGTTGGACATGACGCTGGCGGGACAATCTAGTCCCGGGGTCGTGGGGACTACCCTATAGTCGTAGGACAAGACGGCGGCTGGACATCTTTGGCCCGGGGTCGTGGGGACGACCCTATAGTCGTCGGACATGTTGGCGGCTTGTCAGCCTAGTCCCGGGGTGGTGGGTACGACCCTATAGTCGTCGGACAAGTCGGCGGCGGGCCAACCTTGTCCCGGGGTCGTGGGGACGACCCTATAGTCGTCGGACATGTCGGCAGCTGGCCAACTTTGGCCCGGGGTCGTGGGGACGACCCTATAGTCGTCGGACATGTCGGCGGCTGGCCAACTTTGGCCCGTGGTTGTGGGGACGACCCTATAGTCGTTGGACATGACGGTGGCGGGCCAATCTAGTCCCGGGGTCGTGGGGACGACCCTATAGTCGTCGGACAAGACGGCGGCTGGACATCGTTGGCCCGGGGTCGTGGGGACGACCCTATAGTCGTCGGACATGTTGGCGGCTTGTCAGCCTAGTCCCAGGGTCGTGGGTACGACCCTATAGTCGTCGGACAAGTCGGAGGCGGGCCAACCTTGTCCCGGGGTCGTGGGGACGACCCTATAGTCGTCGGACATGTCGGCGGCTGGCCAACTTTGGCCCGGTGTCGTGGGGACGACTCTATAGTCGTCGGAAATGTCGGCGGCTGGCCAACCTGGACCCGGGGTCGTGGGGACGACCCTATGGTCGTCGGACATGACGGTGGCGGGCCAATCTAGCCTCGCGGTCGTGGGGACGACCCTATAATCGTCGGACATGACGGTGGCGGGCCAATCTAGTCCCGGGGTCGTGGGGACGACCCTATAGTCGTCGGACATGTCGGCGGCTGGCCAACTTTGGCCCGTGGTCGTGGGGACGATCCAATAGTCGTCGGACATGTCGGCGGCTGGCCAACTTTGGCCCGTGGTTGTGGGGACGACCCTATAGTCGTTGGACATGACGGTGGCGGGCCAATCTAGTCCCGGGGTCGTGGGGACGACCCTATAGTCGTCGGACATGTCGGCGATTGGCCAACATTGGCCCGGGGTCGTGGGGACGACCCTATAGTCGTCGGACATGTCGGCGGCTGGCCAACATTGGCGCGTGGTCGTGGGGACGATCCGATTGTCGTCGGACATGTCGGCGGCTGGCCAACTTTGGCCCGTGGTCGTGGGGACAATCCAATAGTCGTCGGACATGTCGGCGGCTGGCCAACTTTGGCGCGTGGTCGTGGGGACGATCCGATTGTCGTCGGACATGTCGGCGGCTGGCCAGCCTAGACCCGGGGTCGTGGGGACGACCCTATTGTCGTCGGACTTGGCGGTGGCGGGCCAATCTAGTCCCGTGGTCGTGGGGACGACCCTATAGTCTTCGGACATGACGGTAGCGGGCCAATCTAGACCCGGGGTCGTGGGGACGACCCTATAGTCGTCGGACATGTCGGCGGCTGGCCAACTTTGGACCGGTGTCGTGGGGACGACTCTATAGTCGTCGGAAATGTCGGCGGCTGGCCAACCTGGACCCGGGGTCGTGGGGACGACCCTATTGTCGTCGGACATGACGGTCGCGGGCCAATCTAGTCTCGGGGTCGTGGGGACGACCCTATAGTCGTCGGACAGGTCGGCGGCTGGCCAACTTTGGCCCGGGGTCGTGGGGGCGACCCTATAGTCGTCGGACATGTTGGCGGCTTGTCAGCCTAGTCCCGGGGTCGTGGGTACGACCCTACAGTCCTCGGACATTTCGGCGGCTTGCCAACTTTGGCCCGGGGTCGTGGGGACGACCCTATAGTCGTCGGACTTGACGGTGGCGGGCCAATCTAGTCCCGAGGTCCTGGGGACGACCCTATAGTCGTCGGACTTGACGGTGGCGGGCCAATCTAGTCCCGGGGTCGTGGGGACGACCCTACAGTCGTCGAACAATTCGGCGGCGGGCCAAGCTTGGCCCGTGGTTGTGGGAACGACCCTATAGTCGTTGGACATGACGGTGGCGGGCCAATCTAGTCCCGGGGTCGTGGGGACGACCCTATAGTCGTCGGACATGTTGGCGGCTTGTCAGCCTAGTCCCGGGGTCGTGGGTACGACCCTATAGTCGTCGGACAAGTCGGCGGCTGGCCAACCTAGACCCGGGATCGAGGGGACGACCCTATTGTCGTCGGACATGATGGTGGCGGGCCAATCTAGTCCCGGGGTCGTGGGGACGACCCTACAGTCGTCGGACATTTCGGCGGCTTGCCAACTTTGGCCCGGGGTCGTGGGGACGACCCTATAGTCGTCGGACTTGACGGTGGCGGGCCAATCTAGTCCCGGTGTTGTGGGGACGACCCTACAGTCGTCGGACATTTCGGCGGCTAGCCAACTTTGGCCCGGGGTCGTGGGGACGACCCTATAGTCAGCGGACTTGACGTTGGCGGGCCAATCTAGTCCCGAGGTCGTGGGGACGACCCTATAGTCGTCGGACTTGACGGTGGCCGGCCAATCTATTCCCGGGGTCGTGGGGACGACCCTACAGTCGTCGGACATTTCGGCGGCTTGCCAACTTTGGCCCGGGGTCGTGGGGACGACCCTATAGTCGTCGGACATGTCGGCGGCTGGCCAAAATTGGCCCGAGGTCGTGGGGGCGACCCTATAGTCGTCGGACATGTCGGCGGCTGGCCAACCTAGTCCCGAGGTCGTCGGACTTGACGGTGGCGGGCCAATCTAGTCCCGGGGTCGTGGGGACGACCCTACAGTCGTCGGACATTTCGGCGGCTTGCCAACTTTGGCCCGGGGTCGTGGGGACGATCCGATAGTCGTTGGACATGACGGTGGCGGGCCAATCTAGTCCGGGGGTCGTGGGGACGACCCTACAGTCGTCGGACATTTCGGCGGCTTGCCAACTTTGGCCCGGGGTCGTGGGGACGACCCTATAGTCGTCGGACTTGACGGTGGCGGGCCAATCTAGTCCCGGGGTTGTGGGCACGACCCTACAGTCGTCGGACATTTCGGCGGCTTGCCAACTTTGGCCCGGGGTCGTGGGGACGACCCTATAGTCGTCGACTTGACGTTGTCGGGCCAATCTAGTCCCGAGGTCGTGGGGACGACCCTATAGTCGTCGGACTTGACGGTGGCCGGCCAATCTATTCCCGGGGTCGTGGGGACGACCCTACAGTCGTCGGACATTTCGGCGGCTTGCCAACTTTGGCCCGGGGTCGTGGGGACGACCCTATAGTCGTCGGACATGTCGGCGGCTGGCCAAAATTGGCCCGAGGTCGTGGGGGCGACCCTATAGTCGTCGGACATGTCGGCGGCTGGCCAACCTAGTCCCGAGGTCGTCGGACTTGACGGTGGCGGGCCAATCTAGTCCCGGGGTCGTGGGGACGACCCTACAGTCGTCGGACATTTCGGCGGCTTGCCAGCTTTGGCCCGGGGTCGTGGGGACGACCCTATAGTCGTCGGACATGTCGGCGGCTGGCCAAAATTGGCCCGAGGTCGTGGGGGCGACCCTACAGTCGTTGGACATGACGCTGGCGGGACAATCTAGTCCCGGGGTCGTGGGGACTACCCTATAGTCGTAGGACAAGACGGCGGCTGGACATCTTTGGCCCGGGGTCGTGGGGACGACCCTATAGTCGTCGGACATGTTGGCGGCTTGTCAGCCTAGTCCCGGGGTGGTGGGTACGACCCTATAGTCGTCGGACAAGTCGGCGGCGGGCCAACCTTGTCCCGGGGTCGTGGGGACGACCCTATAGTCGTCGGACATGTCGGCAGCTTGCCAACTTTGGCCAGGGGTCGTGGGGACGACCCTATAGTCGTCGGACTTGACGGTGGCGGGCCAATCTAGTCCCGGGGTCGTGGGGACGACCCTACAGTCGTCGGACATTTCGGCGGCTTGCCAACTTTGGCCAGGGGTCGTGGGGACGACCCTATAGTCGTCGGACATGTCGGCGGCTGGCCAACCTAGTCCCGAGGTCGTCGGACTTGACGGTGGCGGGCCAATCTAGTCCCGGGGTCGTGGGGACGACCCTACAGTCGTCGGACATTTCGGCGGCTTGCCAACTTTGGCCAGGGGTCGTGGGGACGACCCTATAGTCGTCGGACATGTCGGCGGCGAGCCAACATTGACCCGTGGTCGTGGGGACTACTCTATAGTCGTCGGACATGTCGGTGGCGGGCCAGTCTAGTCCCGGGTCGTGGGGACGACCCTATAGTCGTCGGACATGTCGGCGGCTGGCCAACTTTGGCCCGTGGTCGTGGGGAGGACCCTATACTCGTCGGACAAGACGGCGGCGTACCAACCTAGTCCGGGGGTCGTGAGGACGACCCTATAGTCGTCGGACAAGCCGGCGGCTGGCCAACTTTGGCCCAGGGGTCGTGGGGACGACCCTATAGTCGTCGGACATGTCGGCGGCGAGCTAACATTGACCCGTGGTCGTGGGGACCACTCTATAGTCGTCGGACATGTCGGTGGCGGGCCAGTCTAGTCCCGGGTCGTGGGGACGACCCTATAGTCGTCGGACATGTCGGCGGCTGGCCAACTTTGGCCCGTGGTCGTGGGGAGGACCCTATACTCGTCGGACAAGTCGGCGGCGTACCAACCTAGTCCGGGGGTCGTGAGGACGACCCTATAGTCGTCGGACTAAACGGTGGCAGGCCAGTCTAGTCCCGGGTCATGGGGACGACCCTATAGTCGTCGGACAAGCCGGCGGCTGGCCAACTTTGGCCCGTGGTCGTGGGGACGACCCTATAGTCGTCAGACATGACGGTGGCGAGCCAACCTACTCCCGGGGTCGTGGGGACGACCCTATAGTCGTCGGACAAGTCGGCGGCGGGGCAACCTAGTCCCGGGGTCGTGGGGACGACCCTATAGTCGTCGGACATGACGGTGGCGGGCCAGTCTAGTCCCGGGTCGTGGGGACGACCCTATAGTCGTCGGACATGTCGGCGGCTGGCCAACTTTGGCCCGTGGTCGTGGGGACGACCCTATAGTCGTCAGACATGACGGTGGCGAGCCAACCTAGTCCCGGGGTCGTGGGGACGACCCTATAGTCGTCGGACATGTCGGCGGCTGGCTAACTTTGGCCCGTGGTCGTGGGGACGACCCAATAGTCGTCGGACATGTCTGCGGCTGGCCAACCTAGTCCCGAGGTCGTGGGGACGACCCTATAGTCGTCGGACTTGTCGCTGGCGGCCAATCTAGTCCCGGGGTCGTGGGGACGACCCTATAGTCGTCGGACATGTCGGCGGCTGGCTAACTTTGGCCCGTGGTCGTGGGGACGACCCAATAGTCGTTGGACATGTCGGCGGCTGGCCAACTTTGGCCCGTGGTTGTGGGAACGACCCTATAGTCGTTGGACATGACGGTGGCGGGCCAATCTAGTCCCGGGGTCGTGGGGACGACCCTACAGTCTTCGGACATTTCGGCGGCTTGCCAACTTTGGCCCGGGGTCGTGGGGACGACCCTATAATCGTCGGACATGTCGGCGGCTGGTCAACTTTGGCCCGTGGTCGTGGGGACGACCCTATAGTCGTCGGACAAGACGGTGGCGGACCAATCTAGTCCCGGGGTCGTGAGGACGACCCTATAGTCGTCGGACATGTCGGCGGCTGGCCAACTTTGGCCCGTGGTCGTGGGGACGATCCAATAGTCGTCGGACATGTCGGCGGCTGGCCAACTTTGGCCCGTGGTTGTGGGAACGACCCTACAGTCGTTGGACATGTCGGCAGCTGGCCAACTTTGGCCCGTGGTTGTGGGGACGACCCTATAGTCGTCGGACATGTTGGCGGCTTGTCAGCCTAGTCCCAGGGTCGTGGGTACGACCCTATAGTCGTCGGACAAGTCGGAGGCGGGCCAACCTTGTCCCGGGGTCGTGGGGACGACCCTATAGTCGTCGGACATGTCGGCGGCTGGCCAACTTTGTCCCGGTGTCGTGGGGACGACTCTATAGTCGTCGGAAATGTCGGCGGCTGGCCAACCTGGACCCGGGGTCGTGGGGACGACCCTATTGTCGTCGGATATGACGGTGGCGGGCCAATCTAGCCTCGCGGTCGTGAGGACGACCCTATAATCGTCGGACATGACGGTGGCGGGCCAATCTAGTCCCGGGGTCGTGGGGACGACCCTATAGTCGTCGGACATGTCGGCGGCTGGCCAACTTTGGCCCGTGGTCGTGGGGTACGATCCAATAGTCGTCGGACATGTCGGCGGCTGGCCAACTTTGGCCCGTGGTTGTGGGAACGACCCTATAGTCGTTGGACATGACGGTGGCGGGCCAATCTAGTCCCGGGGTCGTGGGGACGACCCTACAGTCTTCGGACATTTCGGCGGCTTGCCAACTTTGGCCCGGGGTCGTGGGGACGACCCTATAATCGTCGGACATTTCGGCGGCATGCCAACTTTGGCCCGTGGTCGTGGGGACGACCCTATAGTCGTTGGACATGACGGTGGCGGGCCAATCTAGTCCCGTGGTCCTGGGGACGACCCTATAGTGGTCGGACAAGTCGGCGGCTGGCCAACCTAGACCCGGGGTCGTGGGGACGACCCTATTGTCGTCGGACATGACGGTGGCGGGCCAATCTAGTCCCGGGGTCGTGGGGACGACCCTATAGTCGTCGGACATGTCGGCGGCTGGCCAACTTTGGCGCGTGGTCGTGGGGACGACCCTATAGTCGTCGGACATGTCGGCGGCTGGCCAACTTTGGCCCGGTGTCGTGGGGACGACCCTATAGTCGTCGGACATGTCGGCGGCTGGCCAACTTTGGCGCGTGGTCGTGGGGACGATCCGATTGTCGTCGGACATGTCGGCGGCTGGTCAACTTTGGCCCGTGGTCGTGGGGACGACCCTATAGTCGTCGGACAAGACGGTGGCGGACCAATCTAGTCCCGGGGTCGTGGGGACGACCCTATAGTCGTCGGACATGTCGGCGGCTGGCCAACTTTGGCCCGTGGTCGTGGGGACGATCCAATAGTCGTCGGACATGTCGGCGGCTGGCCAACTTTGGCCCGTGGTTGTGGGAACGACCCTACAGTCGTTGGACATGACGCTGGCGGGCCAATCTAGTCCCGGGGTCGTGGGGACTACCCTATAGTCGTAGGACAAGACGGCGGCTGGACATCTTTGGCCCGGGGTCGTGGGGACGACCCTATAGTCGTCGGACATGTTGGCGGCTTGTCAGCCTAGTCCCGGGGTGGTGGGTACGACCCTATAGTCGTCGGACAAGTCGGCGGCGGGCCAACCTTGTCCCGGGGTCGTGGGGACGACCCTATAGTCGTCGGACATGTCGGCAGCTGGCCAACTTTGGCCCGGGGTCGTGGGGACGACCCTATAGTCGTCGGACATGTCGGCGGCTGGCCAACTTTGGCCCGTGGTTGTGGGGACGACCCTATAGTCGTTGGACATGACGGTGGCGGGCCAATTTAGTCCCGGGGTCGTGGGGACGACCCTATAGTCGTCGGACAAGACGGCGGCTGGACATCGTTGGCCCGGGGTCGTGGGGACGACCCTATAGTCGTCGGACATGTTGGCGGCTTGTCAGCCTAGTCCCAGGGTCGTGGGTACCACCCTATAGTCGTCGGACAAGTCGGAGGCGGGCCAACCTTGTCCCGGGGTCGTGGGGACGACCCTATAGTCGTCGGACATGTCGGCGGCTGGCCAACTTTGGCCCGGTGTCGTGGGGACGACTCTATAGTCGTCGGAAATGTCGGCGGCTGGCCAACCTGGACCCGGAGTCGTGGGGACGACCCTATTGTCGTCGGACATGACGGTGGCGGGCCAATCTAGTCTCGCGGTCGTGGGGACGACCCTATAATCGTCGGACATGACGGTGGCGGGCCAATCTAGTCCCGGGGTCGTGGGGACGACCCTATAGTCGTCGGACATGTCGGCGGCTGGCCAACTTTGGCCCGTGGTCGTGGGGACGATCCAATAGTCGTCGGACATGTCGGCGGCTGGCCAACTTTGGCCCGTGGTTGTGGGAACGACCCTATAGTCGTTGGACATGACGGTGGCGAGCCAATCTAGTCCCGGGGTCGTGGGGACGACCCTACAGTCTTCGGACATTTCGGCGGCTTGCCAACTTTGGCGCGGGGTCGTGGGGACGACCCTATAATCTTCGGACATTTCGGCGGCATGCCAACTTTGGCCCGTGGTCGTGGGGACGACCCTATAGTCGTTGGACATGACGGTGGCGGGCCAATCTAGTCCCGAGGTCCTGGGGACGACCCTATAGTCGTCGGACAAGTCGGCGGCTGGCCAACCTAGACCCGGGGTCGTGGGGACGACCCTATTGTCGTCGGACATGACGGTGGCGGGCCAATCTAGTCCCGGGGTCGTGGGGACGACCCTATAGTCGTCGGACATGTCGGCGGCTGGCCAACTTTAGCGCGTGGTCGTGGGGACGACCCTATAGTCGTCGGACATGTCGGCGGCTGGCCAACTTTGGCCCGGTGTCGTGGGGACGACCCTATAGTCGTCGGACATGTCGGCGGCTTGTCAGCCTAGTCCCAGGGTCGTGGGTACGACCCTATAGTCGTCGGACAAGTCGGAGGCGGGCCAACCTTGTCCCGGGGTCGTGGGGACGACTCTATAGTCGTCGGACATGTCGGCGGCTGGCCAACTTTGGCCCGGTGTCGTGGGGACGACTCTATAGTCGTCGGAAATGTCGGCGGCTGGCCAACCTGGACCCGGGGTCGTGGGGACGACCCTATTGTCGTCGGACATGACGGTGGCGGGCCAATCTAGCCTCGCGGTCCTGAGGACGACCCTATAATCGTCGGACATGACGGTGGCGGGCCAAATCTAGTCCCGGGGTCGTGGGGACGACCCTATAGTCGTCGGACATGTCGGCGGCTGGCCAACTTTGGCCCGTGGTCGTGGGGACGATCCAATAGTCGTCGGACATGTCGGCGGCTGGCCAACTTTGGCCCGTGGTTGTGGGAACGACCCTATAGTCGTTGGACATGACGGTGGCGGGCCAATCTAGTCCCGGGGTCGTGGGGACGACCCTACAGTCTTCGGACATTTCGGCGGCTTGCCACCTTTGGCCCGGGGTCGTGGGGACGACCCTATAGTCGTTGGACATGACGGTGGCGGGCCAATCTAGTCCCGAGGTCCTGGGGACGACCCTATAGTCGTCGGACAAGTCGGCGGCTGGCCAACCTAGACCCGGGGTCGTGGGGACGACCCTATTGTCGTCGGACATGACGGTGGCGGGCCAATCTAGTCCCGGGGTCGTGGGGACGACCCTATAGTCGTCGGACATGTCGGCGGCTGGCCAACTTTGGCGCGTGGTCGTGGGGACGACCCTATAGTCGTCGGACATGTCGGCGGCTGGCCAACTTTGGCCCGGTGTCGTGGGGACGACCCTATAGTCGTCGGACATGTCGGCGGCTGGCCAACTTTGGCGCGTGGTCGTGGGGACGATCCGATTGTCGTCGGACATGTCGGCGGCTGGTCAACTTTGGCCCGTGGTCGTGGGGACGACCCTATAGTCGTCGGACAAGACGGTGGCGGACCAATCTAGTCCCGGAGTCGTGGGGACTACCCTATAGTCGTAGGACAAGACGGCGGCTGGACATCTTTGGCCCGGGGTCGTGGGGACGACCCTATAGTCGTCGGACATGTTGGCGGCTTGTCAGCCTAGTCCCGGGGTGGTGGGTACGACCCTATAGTCGTCGGACAAGTCGGCGGCGGGCCAACTTTGGCCCGTGGTCGTGGAGACGACCCTATAGTCGTCGGAAATGACGGTGGCGGGCCAATCTAGTCCCGGGGTCGTGGGGACGACCCTATAATCGTCGGACATGACGGTGGCGGGCCAATCTAGTCCCGGGGTCGTGGGGACGACCCTATAGTCGTCGGACATGTCGGCGGCTGGCCAACTTTGGCGCGTGGTCGTGGGGACGACCCTATAGTCGTCGGACATGTCGGCGGCTGGCCAACTTTGGCCCGTGGTCGTGGGGACGATCCAATAGTCGTCGGACATGCCGGCGGCTGGCCAACTTTGGCCCGTGGTTGTGGGAACGACCCTATAGTCGTTGGACATGACGGTGGCGGGCCAATCTAGTCCCGGGGTCGTGGGGACGACCCTACAGTCTTCGGACATTTCGGCGGCTTGCCAACTTTGGCCCGGGGTCGTGGGGACGACCCTATAATCGTCGGACATGTCGGCGGCTGGTCAACTTTGGCCCGTGGTCGTGGGGACGACTCTATAGTCGTCGGACAAGACGGTGGCGGACCAATCTAGTCCCGGGGTCGTGGGGACGACCCTATAGTCGTCGGACATGTCGGCGGCTGGCCAACTTTGGCCCGTGGTCGTGGGGACGATCCAATAGTCGTCGGACATGTCGGCGGCTGGCCAACTTTGGCCCGTGGTTGTGGGAACGACCCTACAGTCGTTGGACATGACGCTGGCGGGCCAATCTAGTCCCGGGGTCGTGGGGACTACCCTATAGTCGTAGGACAAGACGGCGGCTGGACATCTTTGGCCCGGGGTCGTGGGGACGACCCTATAGTCGTCGGACATGTCGGCGGCTGGCCAACCTAGTCCCGAGGTCGTCGGACTTGACGGTGGCGGGCCAATCTAGTCCCGGGGTCGTGGGGACGACCCTACAGTCGTCGGACATTTCGGCGGCTTGCCAACTTTGGCCCGGGGTCGTGGGGACGACCCTATAGTCGTCGGACATGTCGGCGGCTGGCCAAAATTGGCCCGAGGTCGTGGGGGCGACCCTATAGTCGTCGGACATGTCGGCGGCTGGCCAACCTAGTCCCGAGGTCGTCGGACTTGACGGTGGCGGGCCAATCTAGTCCCGGGGTCGTGGGGACGACCCTACAGTCGTCGGACATTTCGGCGGCTTGCCAACTTTGGCCAGGGGTCGTGGGGACGACCCTATAGTCGTCGGACATGTCGGCGGCGAGCCAACATTGACCCGTGGTCGTGGGGACCACTCTATAGTCGTCGGACATGTCGGTGGCGGGCCAGTCTAGTCCCGGGTCGTGGGGACGACCCTATAGTCGTCGGACATGTCGGCGGCTGGCCAACTTTGGCCCGTGGTCGTGGGGAGGACCCTATACTCGTCGGACAAGACGGCGGCGTACCAACCTAGTCCGGGGGTCGTGAGGACGACCCTATAGTCGTCGGACAAGCCGGCGGCTGGCCAACTTTGGCCCAGGGGTCGTGGGGACGACCCTATAGTCGTCGGACATGTCGGCGGCGAGCTAACATTGACCCGTGGTCGTGGGGACCACTCTATAGTCGTCGGACATGTCGGTGGCGGGCCAGTCTAGTCCCGGGTCGTGGGGACGACCCTATAGTCGTCGGACATGTCGGCGGCTGGCCAACTTTGGCCCGTGGTCGTGGGGAGGACCCTATACTCGTCGGACAAGTCGGCGGCGTACCAACCTAGTCCGGGGGTCGTGAGGACGACCCTATAGTCGTCGGACTAAACGGTGGCAGGCCAGTCTAGTCCCGGGTCATGGGGACGACCCTATAGTCGTCGGACAAGCCGGCGGCTGGCCAACTTTGGCCCGTGGTCGTGGGGACGACCCTATAGTCGTCAGACATGACGGTGGCGAGCCAACCTACTCCCGGGGTCGTGGGGACGACCCTATAGTCGTCGGACAAGTCGGCGGCGGGGCAACCTAGTCCCGGGGTCGTGGGGACGACCCTATAGTCGTCGGACATGACGGTGGCGGGCCAGTCTAGTCCCGGGTCGTGGGGACGACCCTATAGTCGTCGGACATGTCGGCGGCTGGCCAACTTTGGCCCGTGGTCGTGGGGACGACCCTATAGTCGTCAGACATGACGGTGGCGAGCCAACCTAGTCCCGGGGTCGTGGGGACGACCCTATAGTCGTCGGACATGTCGGCGGCTGGCTAACTTTGGCCCGTGGTCGTGGGGACGACCCAATAGTCGTCGGACATGTCTGCGGCTGGCCAACCTAGTCCCGAGGTCGTGGGGACGACCCTATAGTCGTCGGACTTGTCGCTGGCGGCCAATCTAGTCCCGGGGTCGTGGGGACGACCCTATAGTCGTCGGACATGTCGGCGGCTGGCTAACTTTGGCCCGTGGTCGTGGGGACGACCCAATAGTCGTTGGACATGTCGGCGGCTGGCCAACTTTGGCCCGTGGTTGTGGGAACGACCCTATAGTCGTTGGACATGACGGTGGCGGGCCAATCTAGTCCCGGGGTCGTGGGGACGACCCTACAGTCTTCGGACATTTCGGCGGCTTGCCAACTTTGGCCCGGGGTCGTGGGGACGACCCTATAATCGTCGGACATGTCGGCGGCTGGTCAACTTTGGCCCGTGGTCGTGGGGACGACCCTATAGTCGTCGGACAAGACGGTGGCGGACCAATCTAGTCCCGGGGTCGTGAGGACGACCCTATAGTCGTCGGACATGTCGGCGGCTGGCCAACTTTGGCCCGTGGTCGTGGGGACGATCCAATAGTCGTCGGACATGTCGGCGGCTGGCCAACTTTGGCCCGTGGTTGTGGGAACGACCCTACAGTCGTTGGACATGTCGGCAGCTGGCCAACTTTGGCCCGTGGTTGTGGGGACGACCCTATAGTCGTCGGACATGTTGGCGGCTTGTCAGCCTAGTCCCAGGGTCGTGGGTACGACCCTATAGTCGTCGGACAAGTCGGAGGCGGGCCAACCTTGTCCCGGGGTCGTGGGGACGACCCTATAGTCGTCGGACATGTCGGCGGCTGGCCAACTTTGTCCCGGTGTCGTGGGGACGACTCTATAGTCGTCGGAAATGTCGGCGGCTGGCCAACCTGGACCCGGGGTCGTGGGGACGACCCTATTGTCGTCGGATATGACGGTGGCGGGCCAATCTAGCCTCGCGGTCGTGAGGACGACCCTATAATCGTCGGACATGACGGTGGCGGGCCAATCTAGTCCCGGGGTCGTGGGGACGACCCTATAGTCGTCGGACATGTCGGCGGCTGGCCAACTTTGGCCCGTGGTCGTGGGGTACGATCCAATAGTCGTCGGACATGTCGGCGGCTGGCCAACTTTGGCCCGTGGTTGTGGGAACGACCCTATAGTCGTTGGACATGACGGTGGCGGGCCAATCTAGTCCCGGGGTCGTGGGGACGACCCTACAGTCTTCGGACATTTCGGCGGCTTGCCAACTTTGGCCCGGGGTCGTGGGGACGACCCTATAATCGTCGGACATTTCGGCGGCATGCCAACTTTGGCCCGTGGTCGTGGGGACGACCCTATAGTCGTTGGACATGACGGTGGCGGGCCAATCTAGTCCCGTGGTCCTGGGGACGACCCTATAGTGGTCGGACAAGTCGGCGGCTGGCCAACCTAGACCCGGGGTCGTGGGGACGACCCTATTGTCGTCGGACATGACGGTGGCGGGCCAATCTAGTCCCGGGGTCGTGGGGACGACCCTATAGTCGTCGGACATGTCGGCGGCTGGCCAACTTTGGCGCGTGGTCGTGGGGACGACCCTATAGTCGTCGGACATGTCGGCGGCTGGCCAACTTTGGCCCGGTGTCGTGGGGACGACCCTATAGTCGTCGGACATGTCGGCGGCTGGCCAACTTTGGCGCGTGGTCGTGGGGACGATCCGATTGTCGTCGGACATGTCGGCGGCTGGTCAACTTTGGCCCGTGGTCGTGGGGACGACCCTATAGTCGTCGGACAAGACGGTGGCGGACCAATCTAGTCCCGGGGTCGTGGGGACGACCCTATAGTCGTCGGACATGTCGGCGGCTGGCCAACTTTGGCCCGTGGTCGTGGGGACGATCCAATAGTCGTCGGACATGTCGGCGGCTGGCCAACTTTGGCCCGTGGTTGTGGGAACGACCCTACAGTCGTTGGACATGACGCTGGCGGGCCAATCTAGTCCCGGGGTCGTGGGGACTACCCTATAGTCGTAGGACAAGACGGCGGCTGGACATCTTTGGCCCGGGGTCGTGGGGACGACCCTATAGTCGTCGGACATGTTGGCGGCTTGTCAGCCTAGTCCCGGGGTGGTGGGTACGACCCTATAGTCGTCGGACAAGTCGGCGGCGGGCCAACCTTGTCCCGGGGTCGTGGGGACGACCCTATAGTCGTCGGACATGTCGGCAGCTGGCCAACTTTGGCCCGGGGTCGTGGGGACGACCCTATAGTCGTCGGACATGTCGGCGGCTGGCCAACTTTGGCCCGTGGTTGTGGGGACGACCCTATAGTCGTTGGACATGACGGTGGCGGGCCAATTTAGTCCCGGGGTCGTGGGGACGACCCTATAGTCGTCGGACAAGACGGCGGCTGGACATCGTTGGCCCGGGGTCGTGGGGACGACCCTATAGTCGTCGGACATGTTGGCGGCTTGTCAGCCTAGTCCCAGGGTCGTGGGTACCACCCTATAGTCGTCGGACAAGTCGGAGGCGGGCCAACCTTGTCCCGGGGTCGTGGGGACGACCCTATAGTCGTCGGACATGTCGGCGGCTGGCCAACTTTGGCCCGGTGTCGTGGGGACGACTCTATAGTCGTCGGAAATGTCGGCGGCTGGCCAACCTGGACCCGGAGTCGTGGGGACGACCCTATTGTCGTCGGACATGACGGTGGCGGGCCAATCTAGTCTCGCGGTCGTGGGGACGACCCTATAATCGTCGGACATGACGGTGGCGGGCCAATCTAGTCCCGGGGTCGTGGGGACGACCCTATAGTCGTCGGACATGTCGGCGGCTGGCCAACTTTGGCCCGTGGTCGTGGGGACGATCCAATAGTCGTCGGACATGTCGGCGGCTGGCCAACTTTGGCCCGTGGTTGTGGGAACGACCCTATAGTCGTTGGACATGACGGTGGCGAGCCAATCTAGTCCCGGGTTCGTGGGGACGACCCTACTGTCTTCGGACATTTCGGCGGCTTGCCAACTTTGGCGCGGGGTCGTGGGGACGACCCTATAATCTTCGGACATTTCGGCGGCATGCCAACTTTGGCCCGTGGTCGTGGGGACGACCCTATAGTCGTTGGACATGACGGTGGCGGGCCAATCTAGTCCCGAGGTCCTGGGGACGACCCTATAGTCGTCGGACAAGTCGGCGGCTGGCCAACCTAGACCCGGGGTCGTGGGGACGACCCTATTGTCGTCGGACATGACGGTGGCGGGCCAATCTAGTCCCGGGGTCGTGGGGACGACCCTATAGTCGTCGGACATGTCGGCGGCTGGCCAACTTTAGCGCGTGGTCGTGGGGACGACCCTATAGTCGTCGGACATGTCGGCGGCTGGCCAACTTTGGCCCGGTGTCGTGGGGACGACCCTATAGTCGTCGGACATGCCGGCGGCTTGTCAGCCTAGTCCCAGGGTCGTGGGTACGACCCTATAGTCGTCGGACAAGTCGGAGGCGGGCCAACCTTGTCCCGGGGTCGTGGGGACGACTCTATAGTCGTCGGACATGTCGGCGGCTGGCCAACTTTGGCCCGGTGTCGTGGGGACGACTCTATAGTCGTCGGAAATGTCGGCGGCTGGCCAACTTTGGCCCGGGGTCGTGGGGACGACCCTATAGTCGTCGGACATGACGGTGGCGGGCCAATCTAGTCCCGGGGTCGTGGGGACGACCCTATAGTCGTCGGACATTTCGGCGGCTTGCCAACTTTGGCCCGGGGTCGTGGGGACGACCCTATAGTCGTCGGACATTTCGGCGGCATGCCAACTTTGGCCCGTGGTCGTGGGGACGACCCTATAGTCGTTGGACATGACGGTGGCGGGCTAATCTAGTCCCGGGTTCGTAGGGACGGCCCTATAGTCGTTGGACATGTTGGCGATTGGCCAACATTGGCCCGGGGTCGTGGGAACGACCCTATAGTCGTCGGACATGTCGGCGGCTGGCCAACATTGGCGCGTGGTCGTGGGGACGATCCGATTGTCGTCGGACATGTCGGCGGCTGGCTAACTTTGGCCCGTGGTCGTGGGGACAATCCAATAGTCGTCGGACATGTCGGCGGCTGGCCAACTTTGGCGCGTGGTCGTGGGGACGATCCGATTGTCGTCGGACATGTCGGCGGCTGGCCAGCCTAGCCCCGGGGTCGTGGGGACGACCCTATTGTCGTCGGACTTGGCGGTGGCGGGCCAATCTAGTCCCGTGGTCGTGGGGAAGACCCTATAGTCTTCGGACATGACGGTAGCGGGCCAATCTAGACCCGAGGTCGTGGGGACGACCCTATAGTAGTCGGACATGTCGGCGGCGGTCCAACTTTGGCCCGGTGTCGTGGGGACGACTCTATAGTCGTCGGACATGTCGGCGGCTGGCCAACCTAGACCCGGGGTCGTGGGGACGACCCAATAATCGTGGGACATGACGGTGGCGGGCCAATCTAGTCCCGGGGTCGTAGGGACGACCCTATAGTCGTCGGACATGTTGGCGATTGGCCAACATTGGCCCGGGGTCGTCGGGACGACCCTATAGTCGTCGGACATGTCGGCGGCTGGCCAACTTTGGCCCGTGGTTGTGGGGACGACCCTATAGTCGTTGGACATGACGGTGTCGGGCCAATCTAGTCCCGGGGTCGTGGGGACGACCCTATAGTCGTCGGACATGTCGGCGGCTGGCCAACTTTGGACCGGTGTCGTGGGGACGACCCTATAGTCTTCGGACATGACGGTAGCGGGCCAATCTAGACCCGAGGTCGTGGGGACGACCCTATAGTAGTCGGACATGTCGGCGGCTGTCCAACTTTGGCCCGGTGTCGTGGGGACGACTCTATAGTCGTCGGACATGTCGGCGGCTGGCCAACCTAGTCCCGGGGTCGTGGGTACGACCCTATAATCGTCGGACATGACGATGGCGGGCCAATCTAGTCCCGGGGTCGTGGGGACGACCCTATAATCGTTGGACATGACGGTGGCGGGCCAATCTAGTCCCGGGGTCGTAGGGACGACCCTATAGTCGTCGGACATGTTGGCGATTGGCCAACATTTGCCCGGGGTCGTCGGGACGACCCTATAGTCGTCGGACATGTTGGCGGCTTGTCAGCCTAGTCCCGGGGTCGTGGGTACGACCCTATAGTCGTCGGACAAGTCGGCGGCGGTCCAACTTTGGCCCGGTGTCGTGGGGACGACTCTATAGTCGTCGGACATGTCGGCGGCTGGCCAACCTAGACCCGGGGTCGTGGGGACGACCCAATAACCGTGGGACATGACGGTGGCGGGCCAATCTAGTCCCGGGGCCGTAGGGACGACCCTATAGTCGTCGGACATGTTGGCGATTGGCCAACATTGGCCCGGGGTCGTGGGGACGACCCTATAATCGTCGGACATGACGATGGCGGGCCAATCTAGTCCCGGGGTCGTGGGGACGACCCTATAATCGTTGGACATGACGGTGGCGGGCCAATCTAGTCCCGGGGTCGTAGGGACGACCCTATAGTCGTCGGACATGTTGGCGATTGGCCAACATTTGCCCGGGGTCGTCGGGACGACCCTATAGTCTTCGGACATGTCGGCGGCTGGCCAACCTAGTCCCGGGGTCGTGGGGACGACCCTATAGTCGTCGGACATTTCGGCGGCTTGCCAACTTTGGCCCGGGTTCGTGGGGACGACCCTATAGTCGTCGGACATGTCGGCGGCTGGCCAACTTTGGCCCGGGGTCGTGGGGACGACCCTATAGTCGTCGGACTTGACGGTGGCGGGCCAATCTAGTCCCGAGGTCCTGGGGACGACCCTATAGTCGTCGGACTTGACGGTGGCGGGCCAATCTAGTCCCGGGGTCGTAGGGACGACCCTATAGTCGTCGGACATGTTGGCGATTGGCCAACATTGGCCCGGGGTCGTGGGGACGACCCTATAAACGTCGGACATGACGATGGCGGGCCAATCTAGTCCCGGGGTCGTGGGGACGACCCTATAATCGTTGGACATGACGGTGGCGGGCCAATCTAGTCCCGGGGTCGTAGGGACGACCCTATAGTCGTCGGACATGTTGGCGATTGGCCAACATTTGCCCGGGGTCGTCGGGACGACCCTATAGTCTTCGGACATGTCGGCGGCTGGCCAACCTAGTCCCGGGGTCGTGGGGACGACCCTATAGTCGTCGGACATTTCGGCGGCTTGCCAACTTTGGCCCGGGGTCGTGGGGACGACCCTATAGTCGTCGGACATTTCGGCGGCATGCCAACTTTGGCCCGTGGTCGTGGGGACGACCCTATAGTCGTTGGACATGACGGTGGCGGGCTAATCTAGTCCCGGGGTCGTAGGGACGGCCCTATAGTCGTTGGACATGTTGGCGATTGGCCAACATTGGCCCGGGGTCGTGGGGACGACCCTATAGTCGTCGGACATGTCGGCGGCTGGCCAACATTGGCGCGTAGTCGTGGGGACGATCCGATTGTCGTCGGACATGTCGGCGGCTGGCTAACTTTGGCCCGTGGTCGTGGGGACAATCCAATAGTCGTCGGACATGTCGGCGGCTGGCCAACTTTGGCGCGTGGTCGTGGGGACGATCCGATTGTCGTCGGACATGTCGGCGGCTGGCCAGCCTAGCCCCGGGGTCGTGGGGAAGACCCTATAGTCTTCGGACATGACGGTAGCGGGCCAATGTAGACCCGAGGTCGTGGGGACGACCCTATAGTAGTCGGACATGTCGGCGGCGGTCCAACTTTGGCCCGGTGTCGTGGGGACGACTCTATAGTCGTCGGACATGTCGGCGGCTGGCCAACCTAGACCCGGGGTCGTGGGGACGACCCAATAATCGTGGGGCATGACGGTGGCGGGCCAATCTAGTCCCGGGGTCGTAGGGACGACCCTATAGTCGTCGGACATGTTGGCGATTGGCCAACATTGGCCCGGGGTCGTCGGGACGACCCTATAGTCGTCGGACATGTCGGCGGCTGGCCAACTTTGGCCCGTGGTTGTGGGGACGACCCTATAGTCGTTGGACATGACGGTGTCGGGCCAATCTAGTCCCGGGGTCGTGGGGACGACCCTATAGTCGTCGGACATGTCGGCGGCTGGCCAACTTTGGACCGGTGTCGTGGGGACGACCCTATAGTCTTCGGACATGACGGTAGCGGGCCAATCTAGTCCCGGGGTCGTGGGGACGACCCTATAATCGTTGGACATGACGGTGGCGGGCCAATCTAGTCCCGGGGTCGTAGGGACGACCCTATAGTCGTCGGACAAGTCGGCGGCGGGCCAAGCTTGTCCCGGGGTCGTGGGGACGACCCTATAATCGTCGGACATGACGATGGCGGGCCAATCTAGTCCCGGGGTCGTGGGGACGACCCTATAATCGTTGGACATGACGGTGGCGGGCCAATCTAGTCCCGGGGTCGTAGGGACGACCCTATAGTCGTCGGACATGTTGGCGATTGGCCAACATTTGCCCGGGGTCGTCGGGACGACCCTATAGTCGTCGGACTTGACGGTGGCGGGCCAATCTAGTCCCGAGGTCCTGGGGACGACCCTATAGTCGTCGGACTTGACGGTGGCGGGCCAATCTAGTCCCGGGGTCGTAGGGACGACCCTATAGTCGTCGGACATGTTGGCGATTGGCCAACATTGGCCCGGGGTCGTGGGGACGACCCTATAAACGTCGGACATGACGATGGCGGGCCAATCTAGTCCCGGGGTCGTGGGGACGACCCTATAATCGTTGGACATGACGGTGGCGGGCCAATCTAGTCCCGGGGTCGTAGGGACGACCCTATAGTCGTCGGACATGTTGGCGATTGGCCAACATTTGCCCGGGGTCGTCGGGACGACCCTATAGTCTTCGGACATGTCGGCGGCTGGCCAACCTAGTCCCGGGGTCGTGGGGACGACCCTATAGTCGTCGGACATTTCGGCGGCTTGCCAACTTTGGCCCGGGGTCGTGGGGACGACCCTATAGTCGTCGGACATTTCGGCGGCATGCCAACTTTGGCCCGTGGTCGTGGGGACGACCCTATAGTCGTTGGACATGACGGTGGCGGGCTAATCTAGTCCCGGGGTCGTAGGGACGGCCCTATATTCGTTGGACATGTTGGCGATTGGCCAACATTGGCCCGGGGTCGTGGGGACGACCCTATAGTCGTCGGACATGTCGGCGGCTGGCCAACATTGGCGCGTGGTCGTGGGGACGATCCGATTGTCGTCGGACATGTCGGCGGCTGGCTAACTTTGGCCCGTGGTCGTGGGGACAATCCAATAGTCGTCGGACATGTCGGCGGCTGGCCAACTTTGGCGCGTGGTCGTGGGGACGATCCGATTGTCGTCGGACATGTCGGCGGCTGGCCAGCCTAGCCCCGGGGTCGTGGGGAAGACCCTATAGTCTTCGGACATGACGGTAGCGGGCCAATGTAGACCCGAGGTCGTGGGGACGACCCTATAGTAGTCGGACATGTCGGCGGCGGTCCAACTTTGGCCCGGTGTCGTGGGGACGACTCTATAGTCGTCGGACATGTCGGCGGCTGGCCAACCTAGACCCGGGGTCGTGGGGACGACCCAATAATCGTGGGACATGACGGTGGCGGGCCAATCTAGTCCCGGGGTCGTAGGGACGACCCTATAGTCGTCGGACATGTTGGCGATTGGCCAACATTGGCCCGGGGTCGTCGGGACGACCCTATAGTCGTCGGACATGTCGGCGGCTGGCCAACTTTGGCCCGTGGTTGTGGGGACGACCCTATAGTCGTTGGACATGACGGTGTCGGGCCAATCTAGTCCCGGGGTCGTGGGGACGACCCTATAGTCGTCGGACATGTCGGCGGCTGGCCAACTTTGGACCGGTGTCGTGGGGACGACCCTATAGTCTTCGGACATGACGGTAGCGGGCCAATCTAGTCCCGGGGTCGTGGGGACGACCCTATAATCGTTGGACATGACGGTGGCGGGCCAATCTAGTCCCGGGGTCGTAGGGACGACCCTATAGTCGTCGGACAAGTCGGCGGCGGGCCAAGCTTGTCCCGGGGTCGTGGGGACGACCCTATAATCGTCGGACATGACGATGGCGGGCCAATCTAGTCCCGGGGTCGTGGGGACGACCCTATAATCGTTGGACATGACGGTGGCGGGCCAATCTAGTCCCGGGGTCGTAGGGACGACCCTATAGTCGTCGGACATGTTGGCGATTGGCCAACATTTGCCCGGGGTCGTCGGGACGACCCTATAGTCGTCGGACATGTTGGCGGCTTGTCAGCCTAGTCCCGGGGTCGTGGGTACGACCCTATAGTCGTCGGACTTGACGGTGGCCGGCCAATCTATTCCCGGGGTCGTGGGGACGACCCTACAGTCGTCGGACATTTCGGCGGCTTGCCAACTTTGGCCCGGGGTTGTGGGGACGACCCTATAGTCGTCGGACATGTCGGCGGCTGGCCAGAATTGGCCCGAGGTCGTGGGGGCGACCCTATAGTCGTCGGACATGTCGGCGGCTGGCCAACCTAGTCCCGAGGTCGTCGGACTTGACGGTGGCGGGCCAATCTAGTCCCGGGGTCGTGGGGACGACCCTACAGTCGTCGGACATTTCGGCGGCTTGCCAACTTTGGCCCGGGGTCGTGGGGACGACCCTATAGTCGTCGGACATGACGGTGGCGGACCAATCTAGTCCCGGGGTCGTGGGGACGACCCTATAGTCGTCGGACATGTCGGCGGCTGGCCAACTTTGGCCCGTGGTCGTGGGGACGATCCAATAGTCGTCGGACATGTCGGCGGCTGGCCAGCTTTGGCCCGTGGTCGTGGGGACGACCCTATAGTCGTCGGACATGTCGGCGGCTAGCCAACATTGGCCTGTGATCGTGGGGACGACCCAATAGTCGTTGGAAATGTCAGCGGCTGGCCAACTTTGACCCGGTGTCGTGGGGACGACTCTATAGTCGTCGGACATGTAGGCGGCTGGCCAATCTAGTCCCGGGGTCGTGGGGACGACCCTATAGTCTTCGGACATGTCGGCGGCTGGCCAACTTTGGCCCGTGGTCGTGGGGACGACATTATAGTCGTCGGACATGTCGGCGGCTGGCCAACTTTGGACCGGTGTCGTGGGGACGACCCAATAGTCGTCGGACATGTCGGCGGCTGGCCAACCTAGACCCGGGGTCGTGGGGACGACCCTATAGTCTTCGGACATGTCGGCGGCTGGCCAACCTAGTCCCGGGGTCGTGGGGACGACCCTACAGTCGTCGGACATTTCGGCGTCTTGCCAACTTTGGCCCGGGGTCGTGGGGACGACCCTATAGTCGTCGGACATGACGGTGGCGGACCAATCTAGTCCCGGGGTCGTGGGGACGACCCTATAGTCGTTGGAAATGTCAGCGGCTGGCCAACTTTGACCCGGTGTCGTGGGGACGACTCTATAGTCGTCGGACATGTAGGCGGCTGGCCAATCTAGTCCCGGGGTCGTGGGGACGACCCTATAGTCTTCGGACATGTCGGCGGCTGGCCAACTTTGGCCCGTGGTCGTGGGGACGACATTATAGTCGTCGGACATGTCGGCGGCTGGCCAACTTTGGACCGGTGTCGTGGGGACGACCCAATAGTCGTCGGACATGTCGGCGGCTGGCCAACCTAGACCCGGGGTCGTGGGGACGACCCTATAGTCTTCGGACATGTCGGCGGCTGGCCAACCTAGTCCCGGGGTCGTGGGGACGACCCTACAGTCGTCGGACATTTCGGCGTCTTGCCAACTTTGGCCCGGGGTCGTGGGGACGACCCTATAGTCGTCGGACATGACGGTGGCGGACCAATCTAGTCCCGGGGTCGTGGGGACGACCCTATAGTCGTCGGACATGTCGGCGGCTGGCCAATCTAGTCCCGGGGTCGTGGGGACGACCCTATAGTCGTCGGACATGTCGGCGATTGGCCAACATTGGCCCGGGGTCGTGGGGACGACATTATAGTCGTCGGACATGTCGGCGGCTGGCCAACCTAGTCCCGAGGTCGTGGGGACGACCCTTTAGTCGTCGGACTTGACGGTGGCGGGCCAATCTAGTCCCGGTGTCGTGGGGACGACCCTACAGTCGTCGGACATTTCGACGTCTTGCCAACTTTGGCCCGGGGTCGTGGGGACGACCCTATAGTCGTCGGACATGACGGTGGCGGACCAATCTAGTCCCGGGGTCGTGGGGACGACCCTATAGTTGTCGGACATGTCGGCGGCTGGCCAACTTTGGCCCGTGGTCGTGGGGACGATCCAAAAGTCGTCGGACATGTCGGCGGCTGGCCAACTTTGTCGCGTGGTCGTGGGGACGATCCGATTGTCGTCGGACATGTCAGCGGCTGGCCAACTGTGGCCCGTGGTCGTGGGGACGACCCTATAGTCGTCGGACATGTCGGCGGCTTGCCAACATTGGCCCGTGGTCGTGGGGACGACCCAATAGTCGTTGGAAATGTCAGCGGCTGGCCAACTTTGACCCGGTGTCGTGGGGACGACTCTATAGTCGTCCGACATGTCGGCGGCTGGCCAATCTAGTCCCGGGGTCGTGGGGACGACCCTATAGTCTTCGGACATGTCGGCGGCTGGCCAACTTTGGACCGGTGTCGTGGGGACGACCCAATAGTCGTCGGACATGTCGGCGGCTGGCCAACCTAGACCCGGGGTCGTGGGGACGACCCTATAGTCTTCGGACATGTCGGCGGCTGGCCAACCTAGTCCCGGGGTCGTGGGGACGACCCTATAGTCGTCGGACATTTCGGCGGCTTGCCAACTTTGGCCCGGGTTCGTGGGGACGACCCTATAGTCGTCGGACATGTCGGCGGCTGGCCAACTTTGGCCCGGGGTCGTGGGGACGACCCTATAGTCGTCGGACTTGACGGTGGCGGGCCAATCTAGTCCCGAGGTCCTGGGGACGACCCTATAGTCGTCGGACTTGACGGTGGCGGGCCAATCTAGTCCCGGGGTCGTAGGGACGACCCTATAGTCGTCGGACATGTTGGCGATTGGCCAACATTGGCCCGGGGTCGTGGGGACGACCCTATAATCGTCGGACATGACGATGGCGGGCCAATCTAGTCCCGGGGTCGTGGGGACGACCCTATAATCGTTGGACATGACGGTGGCGGGCCAATCTAGTCCCGGGGTCGTAGGGACGACCCTATAGTCGTCGGACATGTTGGCGATTGGCCAACATTTGCCCGGGGTCGTCGGGACGACCCTATAGTCTTCGGACATGTCGGCGGCTGGCCAACCTAGTCCCGGGGTCGTGGGGACGACCCTATAGTCGTCGGACATTTTGGCGGCTTGCCAACTTTGGCCCGGGTTCGTGGGGACGACCCTATAGTCGTCGGACATGTCGGCGGCTGGCCAACTTTGGCCCGTGGTTGTGGGGACGACCCTATAGTCGTTGGACATGACGGTGGCGGGCCAATCTAGTCCCGGGGTCGTGGGGACGACCCTACAGTCTTCGGACATTTCGGCGGCTTGCCAACTTTGGCCCGGGGTCGTGGGGACGACCCTATAGTCGTCGGACATGACGGTGGCGGGCCAATCTAGTCCCGGGGTCGTGGGGACGACCCTATAGTCGTCGGACATTTCGGCGGCTTGCCAACTTTGGCCCGGGGTCGTGGGGACGACCCTATAGTCGTCGGACATGACGGTAGCGGGCCAATCTAGACCCGAGGTCGTGGGGACGACCCTATAGTAGTCGGACATGTCGGCGGCTGTCCAACTTTGGCCCGGTGTCGTGGGGACGACTCTATAGTCGTCGGACATGTCGGCGGCTGGCCAACCTAGACCCGGGGTCGTGGGGACGACCCTATTGTCGTCGGACATGACGGTGGCGGGCCAATCTAGTCCCGGGGTCGTGGGGACGACCCTATAGTCGTCGGACAAGTCGGCGGCGGGCCAAGCTTGTCCCGGGGTCGTGGGGACGACCCTATAATCGTCGGACATGACGGTGGCGGGCCAATCTAGTCCCGGGGTCGTGGGGACGACCCTATAATCGTCGGACATGACGGTGGCGGGCCAATCTAGTCCCGGGGTCGTGGGGACGACCCTATAGTCGTCGGACAAGTCGGCGGCGGGCCAAGCTTGTCCCGGGGTCGTGGGGACGACCCTATAGTCGTCGGACTTGACGGTGGCCGGCCAATCTATTCCCGGGGTCGTGGGGACGACCCTACAGTCGTCGGACATTTCGGCGGCTTGCCAACTTTGGCCCGGGGTTGTGGGGACGACCCTATAGTCGTCGGACATGTCGGCGGCTGGCCAGAATTGGCCCGAGGTCGTGGGGGCGACCCTATAGTCGTCGGACATGTCGGCGGCTGGCCAACCTAGTCCCGGGGTCGTCGGGACGACCCTATAGTCGTCGGACATGTCGGCGGCTGGCCAACTTTGGCCCGTGGTTGTGGGGACGACCCTATAGTCGTTGGACCTGACGGTGTCGGGCCAATCTAGTCCCGGGGTCGTGGGGACGACCCTATAGTCGTCGGACATGTTGGCGATTGGCCAACATTGGCCCGGGGTCGTCGGGACGACCCTATAGTCGTCGGACATGTCGGCGGCTGGCCAACTTTGGCCCGTGGTTGTGGGGACGACCCTATAGTCGTTGGACCTGACGGTGTCGGGCCAATCTAGTCCCGGGGTCGTGGGGACGACCCTATAGTCGTCGGACATGTCGGCGGCTGGCCAACTTTGGACCGGTGTCGTGGGGACGACCCTATAGTCTTCGGACATGACGGTAGCGGGCCAATCTAGACCCGAGGTCGTGGGGACGACCCTATAGTAGTCGGACATGTCGGCGGCTGTCCAACTTTGGCCCGGTGTCGTGGGGACGACTCTATAGTCGTCGGACATGTCGGCGGCTGGCCAACCTAGACCCGGGGTCGTGGGGACGACCCTATAGTCGTCGGACATGTCGGCGGGTGGCCAACCTAGTCCCGAGGACGTGGGGACGACCCTATAGTCGTCGGACATGTCGGCGGCTTGCCAACTTTGGCCCGGGGTCGTGGGGACGATCCAATAGTCGTCGGACATGTCGGCGGCTGGTCAACTTTGGCCCGTGGTCGTGGGGACGACCCTATAGTCGTTGGACATGTCAGCGGCTGGCCAACTTTGGCCCGGTCTCGTGGGGACGACCCTATAGTCGTCGGACATGTCGGCGGCTGGCCAACTTTGGCCCGTGGTCGTGGGGACGATCCAAAAGTCGTCGGACATGTCGGCGGCTGGCCAACTTTGGCGCGTGGTCGTGGGGACGATCCGATTGTCGTCGGACATGTCGGCGGCTGGCCAACCTAGACCCGGGGTCGTGGGGACGACCCTATAGTGGTCGGACAAGTCGGCGGCTGGCCAACCTAGTCCGGGGGTCGTGGGGACGACCCTATAGTCCTCGGACAAGTCGGCGGCTGGCCAACTTTGGCCCGTGGTCGTGGGGACGACCCTATAGTCGTCGGGCAAGTCGACGGCAGGCCAACATAGGCCCAGGGTCGTGGCGATAACCCTACAGTCGTCGGACATGTCGGCGGCGGGCCAATCTAGTCCCCGGGTCGTGGGCACGACCCTATAGTCGTCGGACATGTCGGCGGCAGGCCAACTTTGGCCCGTGGTCGTGGGGACGATCCGATAGTCGTTGGACATGACGGTGCCGGGGCAATCGAGTCCCGGGGTAGTAGGTACGACCCTATAGTCGTCGGACATGCTGGCGGCTTGTCAGCCTAGTCCCGGGGTCGTGGGTACGACCCTATAGTCGTTGGAAATGTCAGCGGCTGGCCAACTTTGACCCGGTGTCGTGGGGACGACTCTATAGTCGTCGGACATGTCGGCGGCGGGCCAATCTAGTCCCGGGGTCGTGGGGACGACCCTATAGTCTTCGGACATGTCGGCGGCTGGCCAACTTTGGCCCGGTGTCGTGGGGACGACCCAATAGTCGTCGGACATGTCGGCGGCTGGCCAACCTAGACCCGGGGTCGTGGGGACGACCCTATAGTCGTCGGACATGTCGGCGGGTGGACAACCTAGTCCCGAGGTCGTGGGGACGACCCTATAGTCGTCGGACATGTCGGCGGCTTGCCAACTTTGGCCCGGGGTCGTGGGGACGACCCTATAATCGTCGGACATGACGGTAGCGGGCCAATCTAGTCCCGAGGTCGTGGTGGACGACCCTATAGTCGTCGGACATGTCGGCGGCTGGCCAACATTGGCCCGGTGTCGTGGGGACGACTCTATAGTCGTCGGACATGTCGGCGGCTGGCCAATCTAGTCCCGGGGTCGTGGGGACGACCCTATAGTCTTCGGACATGTCAGCGGCTGGCCAACTTTGCCCCGGTGTCGTGGTGACGACTCTATAGTCGTCGGACATGTCGGCGGCTGGCCAACTTTGGCCCGTGGTCGTGGGGACGATCCAATAGTCGTCGGACATGTCGGCGGCTGGCCAACTTTGGCCCGTGGTCGTGGGGACGACCCTATAGTCGTCGGACATGTCGGCGGCTGGCCAGCTTTAGACCGTGGTCGTAGGGACGACCCTATAGTCGTCGGACAAGTCGGCGTCGAGCCAACCTAGTCCCGGGGTCGTGGGGACGACACTATAGTCGTCGACAAGTCGGCGCCGATCCAACTTTGGGCTGTGGTCGTGGGGACGACCCTCTAGTCGTCGGACATGACGGGGCCGAGCCAATCTAGTCCCGGGATCGTGGGGACGACCCTATAGTCGTCGGACAAGTCGGCGGCTGGCCAGCTTTGGCCCGTGGCCGTGGGGACGACCCTATAGTCGTCGGACATGTCGGCGTCTGGCCAATCTAGTCCCGGGGTCGTGGGGACGACCCTATAATCGTTGGACATGACGGTGGCGGGCCAATCTAGTCCCGGGGTCGTAGGGACGACCCTATAGTCGTCGGACATGTTGGCGATTGGCCAACATTTGCCCGGGGTCGTCGGGACGACCCTATAGTCTTCGGACATGTCGGCGGCTGGCCAACCTAGTCCCGGGGTCGTGGGGACGACCCTATAGTCGTCGGACATTTCGGCGGCTTGCCAACTTTGGCCCGGATTCGTGGGGACGACCCTATAGTCGTCGGACATGTCGGCGGCTGGCCAACTTTGGCCCGTGGTTGTGGGGACGACCCTATAGTCGTTGGACATGACGGTGGCGGGCCAATCTAGTCCCGGGGTCGTAGGGACGACCCTATAGTCGTCGGACATGTCGGCGGCTGGCCAACTTTGGACCGGTGTCGTGGGGACGACTGTATAGTCGTCGGAAATGTCGGCGGCTGCCCAACCTGGACCTGGGGTCGTGGGGACGACCCTATTGCCGTCGGACATGACGGTCGCGGGCCAATCTAGTCTCGGGGTCGTGGGGACGACCCTATAGTCGTCGGACAGGTCGGCGGCTGGCCAACTTTGGCCCGGGGTCGTGGGGGCGACCCTATAGTCGTCGGACCTGTTGGCGGCTTGTCAGCCTAGACCGGGGTCGTGGGTACGACCCTACAGTCGTCGGACATTTCGGCGGCTTGTCAACTTTGGCCCGGGGTCGTGGGGACGACCCTATAGTCGTCGGACTTGACGGTGGCGGGCCAATCTAGTCCCGAGGTCCTGGGGACGACCCTATAGTCGTCGGACTTGACGGTGGCGGGCCAATCTAGTCCCGGGGTCGTGGGGACGACCCTACAGTCGTCGAACAATTCGGCGGCGGGCCAAGCTTGTCCCGGGGTCGTGGGGACGACCCTATAATCGTCGGACATGACGGTGGCGGGCCAATCTAGTCCCGGGGTCGTGGGGACGACCCTATAGTCGTCGGACATGTTGGCGGCTTGTCAGCCTAGTCCCGGGGTCGTGGGTACGACCCTATAGTCGTTGGAAATGTCAGCGGCTGGCCAACTTTGACCCGGTGTCGTGGGGACGACTCTATAGTCGTCGGACATGTCGGCGGCTGGCCAATCTAGTCCCGGGGTCGTGGGGACGACCCTATAGTCTTCGGACATGTCGGCGGCTGGCCAACTTTGGCCCGGTGTCGTGGGGACGACCCAATAGTCGTCGGACATGTCGGCGGCTGGCCAACCTAGACCCGGGGTCGTGGGGACGACCCTATAGTCGTCGGACATGTCGGCGGGTGGACAACCTAGTCCCGAGGTCGTGGGGACGACCCTATAGTCGTCGGACATGTCGGCGGCTTGCCAACTTTGGCCCGGGGTCGTGGGGACGATCCAATAGTCGTCGGACATGTCGGCGGCTGGTCAACTTTGGCCCGTGGTCGTGGGGACGACCCTATAGTCGTTGGACATGTCAGCGGCTGGCCAACTTTGGCCCGGTCTCGTGGGGACGACCCTATAGTCGTCGGACATGTCGGCGGCTGGCCAACTTTGGCCCGTGGTCGTGGGGACGACCCTATAGTCGTCGGATATGTTGGCGGCAGGTCAGCCTAGTCCCGGGGTCATGGGGACGACCCTATAGTCGTCGGACTTGACGGTGGCGGGCGAATCTAGTCCCGGGGTCGTGGGGACGACCCTACAGTCGTCGGACATTTCAGCGGCTGGCCAACTTTGGCCCGTGGTCGTGGGGACGACCCAATAGTGGTCGGAGATGTCGGCGGCTGGCCAACCTAGTCCCGGGGTCGTGGGGACGACCCTACAGTCGTCGGACATTTCGGCGGCTTGCCAACATTGGCCCGGGGTGGTGGGGACGACCCTATAGTCGTCGAACATGTCGGCGGCTGGCCAACCTAGTCCCGAGGTCGTGGGGACGACCCTATAGTCGTCGGACATGACGGTGGCGGACCAATCTAGTCCCGGGGTCATGGGGACGACCCTAGAGTCGTCGGACATGTCGGCGGCTGGCCAACTTTGGCCCGTGGTCGTGGGGACGACCCAACAGTCGTTGGACATGTCGGCGGCTGGCCAACTTTGGCCCGTGTTTGTGGGGACGACCCTATAGTCGTTGGACATGACGGTGGCGGGCCAATCTAGTCCCGGGGTCGTGGGGACGACCCTATAGTCGTCGGACTTGACGGTGGCGGGCCAATCTAGTCTCGGGGTTGTGGGGACATGTCGGCGGCTTGACAAATGTGCCCGGGATCGTGGGGACGAAACTATAGTCGTCGGACATGACGGTGTCGGGCCAATCTAGTCCCGGGATTGTGGGGACATGTCGGCGACTTGCCAAATGTGCCCGGGGTCGTGGGGACGACCCTATAGTGGTCGGACAAGTCGGCGGCTGGCCAACCTAGTCCGGGGGTCGTGGGGACGACTCTATAGTCGTCGGACTAGACGGTGGCGGGCCAATCTAGTCCCGTGGTCGTGGGGACGACCCTATAGTCGTCGGACATGTCGACGGCTGGCCAACGTTGGCTCGGGGTCGTGGGGACGACCCTATAATCGTCGGACATGACGGTAGCGGGCCAATCTAGTCCCGAGGTCGTGGTGGACGACCCTATAGTCGTCGGACATGTCGGCGGCTGGCCAACATTGGCCCGGTGTCGTGGGGACGACTCTATAGTCGTCGGACATGTCGGCGGCTGGCCAATCTAGTCCCGGGGTCGTGGGGACGACCCTATAGTCTTCGGACATGTCAGCGGCTGGCCAACTTTGCCCCGGTGTCGTGGTGACGACTCTATAGTCGTCGGACATGTCGGCGGCTGGCCAACTTTGGCCCGTGGTCGTGGGGACGATCCAATAGTCGTCGGACATGTCGGCGGCTGGCCAACTTTGGCCCGTGGTCGTGGGGACGACCCTATAGTCGTCGGACATGTCGGCGGCTGGCCAGCTTTAGACCGTGGTCGTAGGGACGACCCTATAGTCGTCGGACAAGTCGGCGTCGAGCCAACCTAGTCCCGGGGTCGTGGGGACGACACTATAGTCGTCGACAAGTCGGCGCCGATCCAACTTTGGGCCGTGGTCGTGGGGACGACCCTCTAGTCGTCGGACATGACGGGGCCGAGCCAATCTAGTCCCGGGATCGTGGGGACGACCCTATAGTCGTCGGACAAGTCGGCGGCTGGCCAGCTTTGGCCCGTGGCCGTGGGGACGACCCTATAGTCGTCGGACTTGACGGTGGCGGGCCAATCTAGTCCCGGGGTCGTGGGAACGGCCCTATAGTCGTCGGACAAGTCGGCGGCTGGCCAACTTTGGCCCAGGGTCGTGGGGACGACCCTATAGTCGTCGGACAAGTCGGCGCCTGGCCAACTTTGGCCCGTGGTTGTGGGGACGACCCTATAGTCGTCGACAAGTCGGCGTCGAGCCAACCTAGTCCCGGGGTCGTGGGGACGACCCTATAGTCGTCGGACATGACGGGGCCGAGCCAATCTAGTCCCGGGATCGTGGGGACGACCCTATAGTCGTCGGACAAGTCGGCGGCTGGCCAGCTTTGGCCCGTGGCCGTGGGGACGACCCTATAGTCGTCGGACTTGACGGTGGCGGGCCAATCTAGTCCCGGGGTCGTGGGAACGGCCCCATAGTCGTCGGACAAGTCGGCGGCTGGCCAACTTTGGCCCAGGGTCGTGGGGACGACCCTATAGTCGTCGGACAAGTCGGCGCCTGGCCAACTTTGGCCCGTGGTTGTGGGGACGACCCTATAGTCGTCGACAAGTCGGCGTCGAGCCAACCTAGTCCCGGGGTCGTGGGGACGACCCTATAGTCGTCGGACATGTCGGCGGCTGGCCAACTTTGGCCCGTGGTTGTGGGGACGACCCTATAGTCGTCGGACATGTCGGCGGCTGGCCAGATTTAGACCGTGGTCGTAGGGACGAACCTATTGTCGTCGGACTAGTCGGCGGCGAGCCAACTTTGGCCCGTGGTCGTGGGGACGATCCGATAGTCGTTGGACATGACGGTGGCGGGCCAATCTAGTCCAGGGGTCATCGGGACGACCCTATAGTCGTCGGACATGTCGGCGGCTGGCCAACTTTGGCCCGGTGTCGTGGGGACGACTCACTAGTCGTCGGACATGTCGGCGGCTGGCCAACTTTGGCCCGTGGTCGTGGGGACGATCCAATAGTCGTCGGACATGTCGGCGGCTGGCCAACTTTGGCCCGTGGTCGTGGGGACGACCCTATAGTCGTCGGACATGTCGGCGGCTGGCCAGCTTTAGACCGTGGTCGTAGGGACAACCCTATAGTCGTCGGACAAGTCGGCGGCGAGCCAACATAGTCCCGGGGACGTGGGGCCGGCCCTATAGTCGTCGGACATGTCGGCGGCTGGCCAACTTTGGCCCGTGGTCGTCGGGACGACCCTATAGTCGTCGGACAAGTCCGCGGCGAGCCAACCTTGGCCCCTGGTCGTGGGGGCGAGCCTATAGTCGTCGGAAATGTCGGCGGCTTGCCAACTTTGGCCCGTGGTCGTGGGGACGACCCTATAGTCGTCGGACATGACGGTGGCGGGCCAACCTAGTCCAGGCGTCGTGGGGACGACCCTATAGTCGTCGGATATGTCGGCGGCTGGCCAACTTTGGCCCGTGGTCGTGGGGACGACCCTATAGTCGTCGACAAGTCGGCGTCGAGCCAATCTAGTCCCGGGGTCGTGGGGACGACACTATAGTCGTCGACAAGTCGGCGCCGAGCCAACTTTGGGCCGTGGTCGTGGGGACGACCCTCTAGTCGTCGGACATGACGGTGCCGAGCCAATCTAGTCCCGGGATCGTGGGGACGACCCTATAGTCGTCGGACAAGTCGGCGGCTGGCCAGCTTTGGCCCGTGGCCGTGGGGACGACCCTATAGTCGTCGGACTTGACGGTGGCGGGCCAATCTAGTCCCGGGGTCGTGGGAACGGCCCTATAGTCGTCGGACAAGTCGGCGGCTGGCCAACTTTGGTCCAGGGTCGTGGGGACGACCCTATAGTCGTTGGACATGACGGTGGCGGGCCAATCTAGTCCCGGGGTCGTGGGGACGACCCTATAGTCGTCGGACAAGACGGCGGCTGGACATCTTTGGCCCGGGGTCGTGGGGACGACCCTATAGTCGTCGGACATGTCGGCGGCTGGCCAACTTTGGCCCGGTGTCGTGGGGACGACCCTATAGTCGTCGGACTTGACGGTGGCGGGCCAATCTAGTCCCGGGGTCGTGGGGTCGACCCTATAGTCGTCGGACATGTCGGCGGCGGGCCAACCTAGTCCCGGGGTCGTGGGGACGACCCTATAGTGGTCGGACAAGTCGGCGGCTGGCCAACCTAGTCCCGGGGTCGTGGGGACGACCCTATAGTCCTCGGACAAGTCGGCGGCTGGCCAACTTTGGCCCGTGGTCGTGGGGACGACCCTATAGTCGTCGGATATGTTGGCGGCAGGTCAGCCTAGTCCCGGGGTCATGGGGACGACCCTATAGTCGTCGGACTTGACGGTGGCGGGCGAATCTAGTCCCGGGGTCGTGGGGACGACCCTACAGTCGTCGGACATTTCAGCGGCTGGCCAACTTTGGCCCGTGGTCGTGGGGACGACCCAATAGTGGTCGGAGATGTCGGCGGCTGGCCAACCTAGTCCCGGGGTCGTGGGGACGACCCTACAGTCGTCGGACATTTCGGCGGCTTGCCAACATTGGCCCGGGGTCGTGGGGACGACCCTATAGTCGTCGAACATGTCGGCGGCTGGCCAACCTAGTCCCGAGGTCGTGGGGACGACCCTATAGTCGTCGGACATGACGGTGGCGGACCAATCTAGTCCCGGGGTCATGGGGACGACCCTAGAGTCGTCGGACATGTCGGCGGCTGGCCAACTTTGGCCCGTGGTCGTGGGGACGACCCAACAGTCGTTGGACATGTCGGCGGCTGGCCAACTTTGGCCCGTGGTTGTGGGGACGACCCTATAGTCGTTGGACATGACGGTGGCGGGCCAATCTAGTCCCGGGGTCGTGGGTACGACCCTATAGTCGTCGGACTTGACGGTGGCGGGCGAATCTAGTCCCGGGGTCGTGAGGACGACCCTACAGTCGTCGGACATTTCAGCGGCTGGCCAACTTTGGCCCGTGGTCGTGGGGACGACCCTTGTTTAGCGAAGCAACTGAGCGCGCGTCAAAGGAACTGGGAACTCGCGAGAGGGCTTCTATAAATTTGTGACCCCAACGTCTAAGCACTAGTTTAATGTTTAAGTCACTATTTACAGTTGTACAATAAAAGGTCCGTTATGTACGTTTTACTACGATTAAATTACAGTTTAAGCGCTTAGCAACACTAATTCCTACGCGGTAGGCATGCTTTCTTAAGCGGCGGCAAGGCACGTGGATTCGGCCCGAATCCAGTAACCGAAGCGATTTTAAGCGAAGCGGTACAAGCGATTTAAGCAAGTGTAGTGCAAGCGTTAGCCAGTTTTAAGCGTGTTACCTTGTGGACGGCTCGTCGACTAGTAGATCGAGGAAATCTTAGGCGATTTCCTCGAATCCGTGGTCTCTCCCCCTTCCATCGATCGCCGATCGATGGAAGGGAGCGCATGATCGATTGATCCACATGGACAAGGGGGGATAGAACAATGCGTCACCACGCTGAAGTTAACTCGGTCTCGGGAGATGGCGCAATAAGTATTATTTCTCGAACATTTCCCGCCCGCCATTCATCGTTCGATGAATAAATACTATAGGCGTAACGTGTATTGGCTAAGACGCTATGGCGTGATCGCTCGCGGCTCGCGGCACCGCCGCCCGGTCCATGTGGCGTTCGTTTAACTATTTAGATTGGTTGTGAATTAGTGCGGTGCAGTGGAATTAGAATTCATCGATTCGGCAGCCTGAGCATGAGGTAGGTAAATCAATTTAACGATTGGCCTTACAAATTCCGAGTGCGCGGTCCTTACATGAGCAACGCGTGCCAATCCGTCCGGCCCGGGGATTAATCGAGTGATTCTCGCGAGTGGCCACTTATTAGGTGGCAGGAGTTCATTTTTTAGTATGCAAAGATCCCCAACTCGCGGTTGGGGGTGAGGTCGCGTCCATTTGTTACGAGCTTGGAGTGACTGTAAATACTCGCGTGACCAGCTACGCCAAAACTGCAACCGCATTTGCTGCAGTAGATGCCATCTAGATAAGCGTGACCGGGGAACGTCCTCCACGGTTGGATCGGGAACGGCTAGGAGGGCATCGCCAATCAAGAAATGCCCGGGTGTGAGGGCCGTGACATCTCCCGGGTCGTCGCTCAGCGGTTGCAGCGGTCGTGAATTCAAGCAGGCCTCCACTTGAGTAAGTAGCGTCGTCATCTCTTCAAAGGTGATGTTCTGACCACCCACGACCCTTCGCAGATGATGCTTGGTGGACTTGACGGCAGCCTCCCAGATTCCCCCGAAGTGCGGGGCGGCAGGTGGGTTAAACCGCCACGTGATGCCGTCGTTGACTAGATGGGCCTGCATAACCTCACTTTCGCGGCTGAGGTGTTCCAGGCTCCGGAGCTCCCGTGCTGCGCCCACAAAGTTCGTGCCTCGGTCGCTGTGGATGGTAGAGCAGAGACCCCGCCTCGAGGTAAAGCGCCGCAATGCCGCGAGGAAGGCTTCTGTGCTATAATCAGAGACGACTTCTAAATGAACAGCACGAGTGGTTAAACAAACGAATACGGCGACATAACCCTTGTGCGTCCTCTGGCCCCTGCCTCGGGACGCCAACAGGGTGAATGGCCCAGCATAGTCCAGGCCCACTTGTAGGAAGGGCCGCGCTGGGGTGACTCGGTACTCTGGCAGATTTCCCATCAGCTGTTGGCCGGGCGCCGCCCGCCAGCGTAGGCAAGTGACGCAGCGGTGTATATGGGCCTTGACTCCCTGTCGGCCGCCCAGGATCCAATACCTTTGGCGTAAAGCAGCCAAGGTAAGTTGAGTCCCTCCATGAAGAGTTCGTCGATGAGCCTCATCGATCAGCAATTCCGTAAGGTGACCCTTTCTTGGTAGGATGAGGGGGTGTTTCTCCCAGGATGGCAGTGGAGCGTGCTTCAACCGCCCACCGACCCGCAGCAACCCTTGGGAATCTAAGATGGGTGTGAATCGTAGCAGCTTACTGCGACTCGTAAGCGGGGTTCCCTGTAGCAGCAGGCGGTGCTCCTCCTGGAAGTCCTGGCGTTGGATCACCCTTATCCAGTGCAGACGGGCAGCCTCGATCTCAGCCGGCGACAGGTAGGGGCTCCTACCGTCTTGGGTTGGTCGACGTGGTGACCAGCGCAGGCACCAAGCTGTCACCCTCAGCAAGCGCTGAAGGGAAGAATAGTTATTTAAGAGGTAATTGGGTGTTACCTCCTCATTGCCGGTAGTCAGGTTGGACACGACTCTGGCCTCCAGGTCGGTACACTCCTCCTGGGTCGCAGTGTCGTTCCACCAGTGAGGGGAGCCAGTGAGCCAGGCTGGGCCCCGCCACCATAACTCAAAGCTCGGTAGTTGATTGGGCGGCAAGCCCCTTGAAGCGCAGTCCGCAGGGTTCTCGCTCCCTGCGACATGGTGCCAACGGGCGTCAGGTAGCTCCCGCTGGATGTCCGCTACTCGATTTGCGACGTAAGTCTTCCACCTTGTCGGATGACCGCGAATCCAATCCAGAGCTATCCTTGAATCACTCCACAGGTGCGTCGGGACGCTGTCCAGCTGCAGGGTCCTCTTCGTAACGGTCACCAGGCGGCTCAGCAGGGCAGCAGCGCACAGTTCGAGCCTAGGGAGCGTGACTCGTTGCAGTGGAGCCACCTTCGTCTTGGAGGTGATCAGGTGCGCCTGCGCGTGGTCGTCGTGGTCCACGACGCGTAGGTATACCACGGCGGCGAAGGCTCTCTCCGACGCATCCGCAAATCCGTGGAGCTCCAAGTGTTTGACCCTGGGATGTAGTCCAAGCCAGCGGGGCACGCGGACCTCTGCCAGGCGCGGCAAGTCCGCTAGAAATTGGGTCCACTCTCGTTCGGCCGCTGGCGGTAGCGTGGTATCCCAATCTATCTTCAACAGCCAAAGGGATTGCATAAATATCTTTGCTGTTATAGTTACCGGCGCCAGAAATCCCATAGGGTCGAAGATCCGAGCGATGCGTGATAGGACCGTGCGACGGGTAACCGCTGGAGTAGCTGGATCCTCCGCTACCCGGACTCGGAACTCGTCCTCGCTCACGTTCCAATGGACGCCCAAAGCCGTGTGGAGTGTGCCTTCCTCCCAGTTGACGGCCGCCGGGACCTCTTCGCCTGGGAGCTGCCTCAGCAAGGTGGGTGCGTTAGAGACCCACTTCCTCAGGTTAAAGCCGCCCGCCCTGCAGAGCTGGCGTAGCTCCTCTTGGATCTCGCGGGCCTCCTCTTCTCCGTCGGCTCCAGTAAGCACGTCGTCCATGTATACATCCTCTTCCAGGATCGTAGCAGCCCGTGGAAACCTGGAGCGTTCATCCTGCGCCAGTTGTCGCAGCGTGCGAATGGCCAGGAAGGGGGCACAAGCCAGGCCGTAAGTAACGGTATTCAGCTCGTAATCGCCGATTACTTCATCATTCCGTCGTCGCCAAAGCAGCCTTTGAAAACGGCGGTCCTCAGGATGCACGATAATTTGGCGAAACATCTTTTCCACATCGGCAGTCAAGCAAATCCGATGCACTCGCCACCGCAGCAACACTTGGAGAAGACCTGGTAGCAGGTTGGGTCCCACCAGTAGAAGGTCGTTCAGTGACTTCCCGGAGCTGGTCGCATAGGAGCCATTGAACACCACCCTTAGTTTTGTGGTGGTGCTGCTCTCCTTGAAGACCCCGTGGTGCGGCAGGTAGTAGCACTCGCTATCTGGGTAAATACGTCGAGTTTTAGTCATGTGCCCTAACTCTTCGTACTCACGTAGGAACGCGTGATAGGCCTCCTTAAACTCGGTGTGCCTGCTGCACTTGGACTCCATTCGTTGTAGCATCCGGACGGCCCCGGCTCGAGACTCGCCCAGTCCCTGCGTCTCCGTGAACGGGAGTCGCACCATATAGCGCCCGGAGGGAAGTCGCTGGTGAGTGCTCGCAAAGCAATCCTCGCACTCCTGGTCCTCAGCATTGAGGGTAGTCGCCACCCTCACCTCTTCTTGTTCCCAGAACCTCTGGACCATCGGCACGAGGTCGTCCTCCATGGTGCACTGCAGCGTGACGAGTCCACCTGTATCGCGTGGGTCGTCGCGATTGGGAGTTGCAGCCAATCCTGACACGATCCACCCCAGGGACGTCCTTTGGGCGATGGGCTCGCCCTCTCGCCCCTTTCGAAGGCCGTCTTCCAGAATCAGTGAGTATACGTCGGCACCTAAGAGGACATCGATTTGGGTACCGTCCGTGAAGTCCGGATCTGCCAGCGGGAGGCCCTGGAGGTGATGCCAAACGCTCGTAGGCTGCTTGACGTGTGGAGTGTAGGCCGTAATCCTCGGCAGCACCAACGCCGTGGTCGTCTGCCGTAATCCGTCACCTCCATGTGACGTGAACTCCAGTTGGATACCTCCCCGCACTCGCTCCTTCCGCTGGTTGCCGATGCCGATTAGGTGCACATTCGAAGGGCGCCTTGGTATTCGCAGCAGTTGCACCAAAGCTTCTGTAGCAAGGGAGACTTCGCTGCCCTGATCAATGAGTGCTCTCACTAGTCTGGGTTCGCCGTCTCGAGAACGCACTAAGATCCGGGCAGTAGCTAGCAGGACAGGTGGTAGACAGGCCGCAGCACGAGGTAGGCTCTCCCTCGTCTCGGCCCTCCCCAAATTTACTGAGACTTCCGAAGTCTCGGCGGCATCATGCGTGGAGGTCGCCTCGTGAATCGAGGTATGGTGTCTCTGCTTGCACTCCTGACACCGCTTGTCGCACTTGCAGTCGGCGACGCGATGTTTTCCCAAACAATTAAAACAGAGACGGTTAGCTACCAGGGCCTCTTTGCGCTCTTTCGGGCCCTTAGCCTTGTAATCCGCGCAAAACAGAATAAAATGGCCCGCGCCACAGAGACTGCACTGGTCAGAAGAGCTCTTCGATTTGCTCACCTGATGAACCTTGACGTTTCTTTGGGTTACAGGTGGTTTGGAAGTTCGTCCTGCTGGTCCTCGCCGTTGCTCCTCCAAGGCCTCCACGGTGTTGACTCTTCCTTCTACAAATTCCTTTAGCTCGTCAAAGGTCGAGGGCAGTTTTGACTTGCCGTGGAGCGTCTCCCACTCACGCCGTGATTGTGGGTCCAGCTTCTCGACGATAAGGTGCACGAGCCAGTCGCCGCTGGCGTCGTAAGGCCTCTTCAGGACTGCGAGGGCTTCCACAGAATCGCACATGGTATAGTAGAAGTCCTTGAGTTCCGGCCCGGACTCTCGTGTAAGCATGGGCAAATCGAAGATGGCCGCCGTTAGATTCTTGACCGCCAACCGCTGGTTGGAATAACGGTCTTCCAGAACCTTCCAGGCTGCTTTAAAGTTCTCCTCCCGCACAGGCATATTACGCAGAAGTCTTGCGGCGTCTCCGCTAATGGCACCGCGCAGGTAATACAACCTCTCCGCATCGGACAAAGTCGCGTCCCGGACCACGAGGGACTCGAACAGTCCTTGGAAGGATGGCCAATCCTTATGCTGCCCGGAAAAATTTGGCAATGGAATCCGCGGTAACGAGGCCTTCGATCGTCCTACTGCCGCCGTATCCGTCGTAGTTGTGTTTTCCCGCGAGACGCGATCTACTGCACGCTTCGCGGCCTGCTCCAGGTTGGTTATCTCCTCCAACTTTGCTACTAGTAGGGCCTCCTGTTCCAGAAAGATCTCCTCCATCGCCGATGGCTGACCTTCCTTGAAGTACGGGTGGTCTACTAGATCAGGATCGGCCGACATAGCGATCAACTTATCGTGCTGCGCCTCGAACTTAGCCCAATTCTTGCGCAGGGCCCCCAAGCGAGTAGATACGGTTGCCTTTGTGAAATTATTAGCACCTAATTTCTTTAAATTGTCGTAGGCCCGTGCGATACGACCGTAGAGGTCACGTTGCCCCGTTACGAGATGGCTCATTGTTCCAGAGGTCACGCACGACGGTTACGCACAACGCGCGCGAGGAATCCCGAACGTTCCAGAGGTCACGCGCGACGGTTACGCACAGCACGCGCGAGGAATCCCGAACGTTCCAGAAACAAATCCAAACGGCGCTGATCCGGCTCGAAGGACCAAAATGTTTAGCGAAGCAACTGAGCGCGCGTCAAAGGAACTGGGAACTCGCGAGAGGGCGTCTATAAATTTGTGACCCCAACGTCTAAGCACTAGTTTAATGTTTAAGTCACTATTTACAGTTGTACAATAAAAGGTCCGTTATGTACGTTTTACTACGATTAAATTACAGTTTAAGCGCTTAGCAACACTAATTCCTACGCGGTAGGCATGCTTTCTTAAGCGGCGGCAAGGCACGTGGATTCGGCCCGAATCCAGTAACCGAAGCGATTTTAAGCGAAGCGGTACAAGCGATTTAAGCAAGTGCAGTGCAAGCGTTAGCCAGTTTTAAGCGTGTTACCTTGTGGACGGCTCGTCGACTAGTAGATCGAGGAAATCTTAGGCGATTTCCTCGAATCCGTGGTCTCTCCCCCTTCCATCGATCGCCGATCGATGGAAGGGAGCGCATGATCGATTGATCCACATGGACAAGGGGGGATAGAACAATGCGTCACCACGCTGAAGTTAACTCGGTCTCGGGAGATGGCGCAATAAGTATTATTTCTCGAACATTTCCCGCCCGCCATTCATCGTTCGATGAATAAATACTATAGGCGTAACGTGTATTGGCTAAGACGCTATGGCGTGATCGCTCGCGGCTCGCGGCACCGCCGCCCGGTCCATGTGGCGTTCGTTTAACTATTTAGATTGGTTGTGAATTAGTGCGGTGCAGTGGAATTAGAATTCATCGATTCGGCAGCCTGAGCATGAGGTAGGTAAATCAATTTAACGATTGGCCTTACAAATTCCGAGTGCGCGGTCCTTACATGAGCAACGCGTGCCAATCCGTCCGGCCCGGGGATTAATCGAGTGATTCTCGCGAGTGGCCACTTATTAGGTGGCAGGAGTTCATTTTTTAGTATGCAAAGATCCCCAACTCGCGGTTGGGGGTGAGGTCGCGTCCATTTGTTACGAGCTTGGAGTGACTGTAAATACTCGCGTGACCAGCTACGCCAAAACTGCAACCGCATTTGCTGCAGTAGATGCCATCTAGATAAGCGTGACCGGGGAACGTCCTCCACGGTTGGATCGGGAACGGCTAGGAGGGCATCGCCAATCAAGAAATGCCCGGGTGTGAGGGCCGTGACATCTCCCGGGTCGTCGCTCAGCGGTTGCAGCGGTCGTGAATTCAAGCAGGCCTCCACTTGAGTAAGTAGCGTCGTCATCTCTTCAAAGGTGATGTTCTGACCACCCACGACCCTTCGCAGATGATGCTTGGTGGACTTGACGGCAGCCTCCCAGATTCCCCCGAAGTGCGGGGCGGCAGGTGGGTTAAACCGCCACGTGATGCCGTCGTTGACTAGATGGGCCTGCATAACCTCACTTTCGCGGCTGAGGTGTTCCAGGCTCCGGAGCTCCCGTGCTGCGCCCACAAAGTTCGTGCCTCGGTCGCTGTGGATGGTAGAGCAGAGACCCCGCCTCGAGGTAAAGCGCCGCAATGCCGCGAGGAAGGCTTCTGTGCTATAATCAGAGACGACTTCTAAATGAACAGCACGAGTGGTTAAACAAACGAATACGGCGACATAACCCTTGTGCGTCCTCTGGCCCCTGCCTCGGGACGCCAACAGGGTGAATGGCCCAGCATAGTCCAGGCCCACTTGTAGGAAGGGCCGCGCTGGGGTGACTCGGTACTCTGGCAGATTTCCCATCAGCTGTTGGCCGGGCGCCGCCCGTCGGACATTTCGGCGGATTGCCAACTTTGGCCCGGGGTCGTGGGGACGATCCGATAGTCGCCGGACATGACGGTGGCGGGCCAATCTATTCCCGGGGTCGTGGGGACGACCCTATAGTCGTCGGACATGACGGTGGCGGACCAATCTAGTCCCGTGGTCGTGGGGCGACCCAATAGTCGTCGGACATGTCGGCGGCTGGCCAACTTTGGCCCGTAGGCGTGGGGACGATCCGATAGTCGCCGGACATGACGGTGGCGGGCCAATCTATTCCCGGGGTCGTGGGGACGACCCTATAGTCGTCGGACATGTCGGCGGCTGGCCAACTTTGGCCCGGTGTCGTGGGGACGACTCTATAGTCGTCGGACATGTCGGCGGCGGGCCACTCTGGTACCGGGGTCGTGGGGACGACACTATAGTCGTCGGACATGTCGGCGGCAAGCCAACTTTGGCCCGTGGTTGTGGGGACGACCCAATAGTGGTCGGACATGTCGGCGGCTGGCCAACCTAGTCCCGAGGTCGTGGGGACGACCCTATAGTCGTCGGACTTGACGGTGGCGGGCGAATCTAGTCCCGGGGTCGTGGGGACGACCCTACAGTCGTCGGACATTTCAGCGGCTTGCCAACTTTGGCCCGGGGTCGTGGGGACGACCCTATAGTCGTTGGACATGACGGTGGCGGGCCAATCTAGTCCCGGGGTCGTGGGGACGACCCTATAGTCGTCGGACATGTCGGCGGCTGGCGAACCTACTCCCGAGGTCGTGGGGGCGACCCTATAGTCGTCGGACATAACGGTGGCGGGCCAATCTAGTCCCGGGGTCGTCGGGACGACCCTATAGTCGTCGGACATGTCGGCGGCCGGCCAACCTAGTCCCTACGTCGTGGGAACGACCCTATAGTGGCCGGACATGTCGGCGGGTGGCCAACTTTAGCCCGTGGTCGTGGGGACGACCCTATACTCGTCGGACTTGACGGTGGCGGGCCAATCTAGTCCCGGGGTTGTGGGGACGACCCTATAGTCGTCGGACATTTCGGCGGCTTGCCAACTTTGGCCCGGGGTCGTGTCGACGACCCTACAGTCGTCGGACATTTCGGCGATTGGCCAACATTGGCCCGGGGTCGTGGGGACGACCCTATTGTCGTCGGACATGACGGTGGCGGGCCAATCTAGTCCTGGGGTCGTGGGGACGACCCCATAGTCGTCGGACAAGTCGGCGGCTGGCCAACTTTGGCCCGGGGTCGTGGGGACGACCCAATAGTCGTCGGACATGTCGGCGGCTGGCCTTCTTTGGCCCGTGGTCGTGGGGACGATCCGATTGTCGTCGGACATTTCGGCGGCATGCCATCTTTGGCCCGGGGTCGTGGGGACGACCCTATATTCGTCGAACATTTTGGCGTCTTGTCAACCTAGACCCTATAGTCGTTGGACATGACGGTGGCGGACCAATTTAGTCCCGGGGTCGTATGGACGACCCTATAGTCGTCGGACATGTCGGCGGCTGGCCAAAATTGGCCCGGGGTCGTGGGGACGGCCCAATAGTCGTTGAACATGTCGGCGGCGGGCCATCCTAGCCCCGGGGTCGTGGGGACGACCCTATTGTCGTCGGACATGACGGTGGCGGGCCAATCTAGTCCTGGGGTCTTGGGGACGACCCTACAGTCGTCGGACATTTCGGCGGCTTGCCAACTTTGGCCCGGGGTCGTGGGGACGACCCTATAGTCGTCGGACTTGACGGTGGCGGGCCAATCTAGTCCCGGGGTCGTGGGGACGACCCTACAGTCGTCGGACATTTCGGCGGCTTGCCAACTTTGGCCCGGGGTCGTGGGGACGACACAATAGTCGTCGGACATGTCGGCGGCTGGCCAACTTTGGCCCGTGGTCGTGGGGACGACCCTATAGTCGTCGGACAAGACGGCGGCTGGACATCTTTGGCCCGGGGTCGTGGGGACGACCCTATAGTCGTCGGACATGTCGGCGGCTGGCCAACCTAGTCCCGAGGTCGTTGGGACGACCCTATAGTCGTCGGACTTGACGGTGGCGGGCCAATCTAGTCCCGGGGTCGTGGGGACGACCCTATAGTCGTCGGACAAGACGGTGGCGGGCCAATCTAGTCCCGGGGTCGTGGGGACGACCCTATAGTCGTCGGACAAGTCGGCGGCGAGCCAACCTACTCCGGGGGTCGTGGGGACGAACCTATAGTCGTCGGACATGTCGGCGGCGAGCCAACCTAGTCCCGGGGTCGTGGGGACGACCCTATAGTGGTCGGACAAATCGGCGGCGAGCCAACCTAGTCCCGGTGTCGTGGGAACGACCCTATAGTCGTCGGACATGTCGGCGGCGAGCCAACCTAGTCCCGGGGTCGTGGGGACGCCCCTATAGTCGTCGGACATGTCGGCGGCTGGCCAACATAGTCCCGGTGTCGTGGGAACGACCCTATAGTCGTCGGACATGTCGGCGGCGAGCCAACCTAGTCCCGGGGTCGTGGGGACGACCCTATAGTGGTCGGACATGTCGGCGGCTGGCCAACGTAGGCCCGCTGTCGTGGGGACGACCCTATAGTCGTCGGACAAGACGGTGGCGGGCCAATCTAGTCCCGGGGTCGTGGGGACGACCCTATAGTGGTCGGACAAGTCGGCGGCGAGCCAACCTACTCCGGGGGTCGTGGGGACGAACATATAGTCGTCGGACATGTCGGCGGCGAGCCAACCTAGTCCCAGGGTCGTGGGGACGACCCTATAGTGCTCGGACAAGTCGGCGGCGATCCAACCTAGTCCCGGTGTCGTGGGAACGACCCTATAGTCGTCGGACATGTCGGCGGCGAGCCAACCTAGTCCCGGGGTCGTGGGGACGACCCTTTAGTCGTCGGACATGTCGGCGGCTGGCCAACGTAGGCCCGCTGTCGTGGGGACGACCCTATAGTCGACGGACATGTCGGCGGCTGGCCAACTTTGGCCCGTGGTCGTGGAGACGACCCTATACTCGTCGGACTTGACGGTGGCGGGCCAATCTAGTCCCGGGGTTGTGGGGACGACCCTATAGTCGTCGGACATTTCGGCGGCTTGCCAACTTTGGCCCGGGGTCGTGGGGACGACCCTATAGTCGTCGGACATGTCGGCGGCTGGCCGACCTAGTCCCGAGGTCGTGGGGACGACCGTATAGTCGTCGGATATGTTGGCGGCTTGTCAACCTAGTCCCGGGGTCGTGGGGACGACCCTATAGTCGTTGGACATGACGGTGGCCGGCCAATCTAGTGCCTGGGTCGTAGGGACGACCCTATAGTCGTCGGACATGTTGGTGATTGGCCAACATTGGCCCGGGGTCGTCGGGACGACCCTATAGTCGTCGGACATGTTGGCGGCTTGTCTGCCTAGTCCCGGGGTCGTGGGTACGACCCTATAGTCGTCGGACAAGTCGGCGGCGGGCCAACCTTGTCCCGGGGTCGTGGGGACGACCCTATAGTCGTCGGACATGACGTTGGCGGGCCAATCTAGTCCCGGGGTCGTGGGGACGACCCTATAGTCGTCGGACAAGACGGCGGCTGGATATTCTTGGCTCGCGGTCGTGGGGACGACCCTATAGTCGTCGGACATTTCGGCGGCTTGCCAACTTTGGCCCGGGGTCGTGGGGACGACCCTATAGTCGTCGGACATTTCGGCGGCATGCCAACTTTGGCCCGGGGTCATGGGGACGACCCTATAGTCGTTGGACATGACGGTGGCGGGCCAATCTAGTCCCGGGGTCGTAGGGACGACCCTATAGTCGTCGGACATTTCGGCGCCTTGCCAACTTTGGCCCGGGGTCGTGGGGACGACCATATAGTCGTCGAACATGACGGTGGCGGACCAATCTAGTCCCGGGGTCGTGGGGACGACCCTATAGTCGTCGGGCATGTCGGCGGATGGCCAACTTTGGCCCGTGGTCGTGGGGACGACCCAATAGTCGTTGGACATTACGGCGGCTGGCCAACTTTGGCCCATGGTCGTGGGGACGACCCTATAGTCGTTGGACATGACGGTGACGGGCCAATCTAGTCCCGGGGTCGTGGGGACGACCCTACAGTCGTCGGACATGTCGGCGGCTTGCCAAATTTGCCCGGGGTCGTGGGGACGACCCTATAGTCGTCGGACTTGACGGTGGCGGGCCAATCTAGTCCCGGGGTCGTGGGGACGACCCAATAGTCGTTGGACATTACGGCGGCTGGCCAACTTTGGCCCATGGTCGTGGGGACGACCCTATAGTCGTTGGACATGACGGTGGCGGGCCAATCTAGTCCCGGGGTCGTAGGGACGACCCTATAGTCGTCGAACATGTCGGCGATTGGCCAACATTGGCCCGGGGTCGTGGGGACGACCCTACAGTCGTCGGACATTTCGGCGGCTTGCCAACTTTGGCCCGGGGTCGTGGGGACGACCCTATAGTCGTCGGACATGACGGTGGCGGACCAATCTAGTCCCGGGGTCGTGGGGACGACCCAATAGTCGTTGGACATTACGGTGGCGGGCCAATCTAGTCCCGGGGTCGTAGGTACGACCCTATGGTCGTCGGACATGTCGGCGATTGGCCAACATTGGCCCGGCGTTGTGGGGACGATTCGATAGTCGTTGGACATGACGGTGGCGGGCCAATCTAGTCCCGGGGTCGTAGGGACGACCCTATAGTCGTCGAACATGTCGGCGATTGGCCAACATTGGCCCGGGGTCGTGGGGACGACCCAATAGTCGTTGGACATTACGGTGGCGGACCAATCTAGTCCCGGGGTCGTGGGGACGACCCAATAGTCGTTGGACATGACGGTGGCGGGCCAATCTAGTCCCGGGGTCGTGGGTACGACCCTATAGTCGTCGGACAAGACGGCGGCTGGACATCTTTGGCCCGCGGTCGTGGGGACGACCCTATAGTCGTCGGACATGACGGTGGCGGACCAATCTAGTCCCGGGGTCGTGGGGACGACCCAATAGTCGTTGGACATTACGGTGGCGGGCCAATCTAGTCCCGGGGTCGTAGGTACGACCCTATGGTCGTCGGACATGTCGGCGATTGGCCAACATTGGCCCGGCGTTGTGGGGACGATTCGATAGTCGTTGGACATGACGGTGGCGGGCCAATCTAGTCCCGGGGTCGTAGGGACGACCCTATAGTCGTCGAACATGTCGGCGATTGGCCAACATTGGCCCGGGGTCGTGGGGACGACCCAATAGTCGTTGGACATTACGGTGGCGGACCAATCTAGTCCCGGGGTCGTGGGGACGACCCAATAGTCGTTGGACATGACGGTGGCGGGCCAATCTAGTCCCGGGGTCGTGGGTACGACCCTATAGTCGTCGGACAAGACGGCGGCTGGACATCTTTGGCCCGCGGTCGTGGGGACGACCCTATAGTCGTCGGACATTTCGGCGGCATGCCAACTTTGGCCCGGGGTCATGGGGACGACCCTATAGTCGTCGCACATGTCGGCGGCTGGCCAACATAGTCCCGGTGTCGTGGGAACGACCCTATAGTCGTCGGACATGTCGGCGGCGAGCCAACCTAGTCCCGGGGTCGTGGGGACGACCCTATAGTGGTCGGACATGTCGGCGGCTGGCCAACGTAGGCCCGCTGTCGTGGGGACGACCCTATAGTCGTCGGACAAGACGGTGGCGGGCCAATCTAGTCCCGGGGTCGTGGGGACGACCCTATAGTGGTCGGACAAGTCGGCGGCGAGCCAACCTACTCCGGGGGTCGTGGGGACGAACATATAGTCGTCGGACATGTCGGCGGCGAGCCAACCTAGTCCCAGGGTCGTGGGGACGACCCTATAGTGCTCGGACAAGTCGGCGGCGATCCAACCTAGTCCCGGTGTCGTGGGAACGACCCTATAGTCGTCGGACATGTCGGCGGCGAGCCAACCTAGTCCCGGGGTCGTGGGGACGACCCTTTAGTCGTCGGACATGTCGGCGGCTGGCCAACGTAGGCCCGCTGTCGTGGGGACGACCCTATAGTCGACGGACATGTCGGCGGCTGGCCAACTTTGGCCCGTGGTCGTGGAGACGACCCTATACTCGTCGGACTTGACGGTGGCGGGCCAATCTAGTCCCGGGGTTGTGGGGACGACCCTATAGTCGTCGGACATTTCGGCGGCTTGCCAACTTTGGCCCGGGGTCGTGGGGACGACCCTATAGTCGTCGGACATGTCGGCGGCTGGCCGACCTAGTCCCGAGGTCGTGGGGACGACCGTATAGTCGTCGGATATGTTGGCGGCTTGTCAACCTAGTCCCGGGGTCGTGGGGACGACCCTGTAGTCGTTGGACATGACGGTGGCCGGCCAATCTAGTGCCGGGGTCGTAGGGACGACCCTATAGTCGTCGGACATGTTGGTGATTGGCCAACATTGGCCCGGGGTCGTCGGGACGACCCTATAGTCGTCGGACATGTTGGCGGCTTGTCTGCCTAGTCCCGGGGTCGTGGGTACGACCCTATAGTCGTCGGACAAGTCGGCGGCGGGCCAACCTTGTCCCGGGGTCGTGGGGACGACCCTATAGTCGTCGGACATGACGTTGGCGGGCCAATCTAGTCCCGGGGTCGTGGGGACGACCCTATAGTCGTCGGACAAGACGGCGGCTGGATATTCTTGGCTCGCGGTCGTGGGGACGACCCTATAGTCGTCGGACATTTCGGCGGCTTGCCAACTTTGGCCCGGGGTCGTGGGGACGACCCTATAGTCGTCGGACATTTCGGCGGCATGCCAACTTTGGCCCGGGGTCATGGGGACGACCCTATAGTCGTTGGACATGACGGTGGCGGGCCAATCTAGTCCCGGGGTCGTAGGGACGACCCTATAGTCGTCGGACATTTCGGCGCCTTGCCAACTTTGGCCCGGGGTCGTGGGGACGACCATATAGTCGTCGAACATGACGGTGGCGGACCAATCTAGTCCCGGGGTCGTGGGGACGACCCTATAGTCGTCGGGCATGTCGGCGGCTGGCCAACTTTGGCCCGTGGTCGTGGGGACGACCCAATAGTCGTTGGACATTACGGCGGCTGGCCAACTTTGGCCCATGGTCGTGGGGACGACCCTATAGTCGTTGGACATGACGGTGACGGGCCAATCTAGTCCCGGGGTCGTGGGGAAGACCCTACAGTCGTCGGACATGTCGGCGGCTTGCCAAATTTGCCCGGGGTCGTGGGGACGACCCTATAGTCGTCGGACTTGACGGTGGCGGGCCAATCTAGTCCCGGGGTCGTGGGGACGACCCAATAGTCGTTGGACATTACGGCGGCTGGCCAACTTTGGCCCATGGTCGTGGGGACGACCCTATAGTCGTTGGACATGACGGTGGCGGGCCAATCTAGTCCCGGGGTCGTAGGGACGACCCTATAGTCGTCGAACATGTCGGCGATTGGCCAACATTGGCCCGGGGTCGTGGGGACGACCCTACAGTCGTCGGACATTTCGGCGGCTTGCCAACTTTGGCCCGGGGTCGTGGGGACGACCCTATAGTCGTCGGACATGACGGTGGCGGACCAATCTAGTCCCGGGGTCGTGGGGACGACCCAATAGTCGTTGGACATTACGGTGGCGGGCCAATCTAGTCCCGGGGTCGTAGGTACGACCCTATGGTCGTCGGACATGTCGGCGATTGGCCAACATTGGCCCGGCGTTGTGGGGACGATTCGATAGTCGTTGGACATGACGGTGGCGGGCCAATCTAGTCCCGGGGTCGTAGGGACGACCCTATAGTCGTCGAACATGTCGGCGATTGGCCAACATTGGCCCGGGGTCGTGGGGACGACCCAATAGTCGTTGGACATTACGGTGGCGGACCAATCTAGTCCCGGGGTCGTGGGGACGACCCAATAGTCGTTGGACATGACGGTGGCGGGCCAATCTAGTCCCGGGGTCGTGGGTACGACCCTATAGTCGTCGGACAAGACGGCGGCTGGACATCTTTGGCCCGCGGTCGTGGGGACGACCCTATAGTCGTCGGACATTTCGGCGGCATGCCAACTTTGGCCCGGGGTCATGGGGACGACCCTATAGTCGTTGGACATGACGGTGGCGGGCCAATCTAGTCCCGGGGTCGTAGGGACGACCCTATAGTCGTCGGACATTTCGGCGCCTTGCCAACTTTGGCCCGGGGTCGTGGGGACGACCATATAGTCGTCGAACATGACGGTGGCGGACCAATCTAGTCCCGGGGTCGTGGGGACGACCCTATAGTCGTCGGGCATGTCGGCGGCTGGCCAACTTTGGCCCGTGGTCGTGGGGACGACCCAATAGTCGTTGGACATTACGGCGGCTGGCCAACTTTGGCCCATGGTCGTGGGGACGACCCTATAGTCGTTGGACATGACGGTGACGGGCCAATCTAGTCCCGGGGTCGTGGGGACGACCCTACAGTCGTCGGACATGTCGGCGGCTTGCCAAATTTGCCCGGGGTCGTGGGGACGACCCTATAGTCGTCGGACTTGACGGTGGCGGGCCAATCTAGTCCCGGGGTCGTGGGGACGACCCAATAGTCGTTGGACATTACGGCGGCTGGCCAACTTTGGCCCATGGTCGTGGGGACGACCCTATAGTCGTTGGACATGACGGTGACGGGCCAATCTAGTCCCGGGGTCGTGGGGACGACCCTACAGTCGTCGGACATGTCGGCGGCTTGCCAAATTTGCCCGGGGTCGTGGGGACGACCCTACAGTCGTCGGACATTTCGGCGGCTTGCCAACTTTGGCCCGGGGTCGTGGGGACGACCCTATAGTCGTCGGACATGACGGTGGCGGACCAATCTAGTCCCGGGGTCGTGGGGACGACCCAATAGTCGTTGGACATTACGGTGGCGGGCCAATCTAGTCCCGGGGTCGTAGGTACGACCCTATGGTCGTCGGACATGTCGGCGATTGGCCAACATTGGCCCGGCGTTGTGGGGACGATTCGATAGTCGTTGGACATGACGGTGGCGGGCCAATCTAGTCCCGGGGTCGTAGGGACGACCCTATAGTCGTCGAACATGTCGGCGATTGGCCAACATTGGCCCGGGGTCGTGGGGACGACCCAATAGTCGTTGGACATTACGGTGGCGGACCAATCTAGTCCCGGGGTCGTGGGGACGACCCAATAGTCGTTGGACATGACGGTGGCGGGCCAATCTAGTCCCGGGGTCGTGGGTACGACCCTATAGTCGTCGGACAAGACGGCGGCTGGACATCTTTGGCCCGCGGTCGTGGGGACGACCCTATAGTCGTCGGACATTTCGGCGGCTTGCCAACTTTGGCCCGGGGTCGTGGGGACGACCCTATAGTCGACGGACATGTCGGCGGCTGGCCAACTTTGGCCCGTGGTCGTGGAGACGACCCTATACTCGTCGGACTTGACGGTGGCGGGCCAATCTAGTCCCGGGGTTGTGGGGACGACCCTATAGTCGTCGGACATTTCGGCGGCTTGCCAACTTTGGCCCGGGGTCGTGGGGACGACCCTATAGTCGTCGGACATGTCGGCGGCTGGCCGACCTAGTCCCGAGGTCGTGGGGACGGCCGTATAGTCGTCGGATATGTTGGCGGCTTGTCAACCTAGTCCCGGGGTCGTGGGGACGACCCTATAGTCGTTGGACATGACGGTGGCCTGCCAATCTAGTGCCGGGGTCGTAGGGACGACCCTATAGTCGTCGGACATGTTGGTGATTGGCCAACATTGGCCCGGGGTCGTCGGGACGACCCTATAGTGGTCGGACATGTTGGCGGCTTGTCTGCCTAGTCCCGGGGTCGTGGGTACGACCCTATAGTCGTCGGACAAGTCGGCGGCGGGCCAACCTTGTCCCGGGGTCGTGGGGACGACCCTATAGTCGTCGGACATGACGGTGGCGGGCCAATCTAGTCCCGGGGTCGTGGGGACGACCCTATAGTCGTCGGACAAGACGGCGGCTGGATATTCTTGGCTCGCGGTCGTGGGGACGACCCTATAGTCGTCGGACATTTCGGCGGCTTGCCAACTTTGGCCCGGGGTCGTGGGGACAACCCTATAGTCGTCGGACATTTCGGCGGCATGCCAACTTTGGCCCGGGGTCATGGGGACGACCCTATAGTCGTTGGACATGACGGTGGCGGGCCAATCTAGTCCCGGGGTCGTAGGGACGACCCTATAGTCGTCGGACATTTCGGCGCCTTGCCAACTTTGGCCCGGGGTCGTGGGGACGACCATATAGTCGTCGAACATGACGGTGGCGGACCAATCTAGTCCCGGGGTCGTGGGGACGACCCTATAGTCGTCGGGCATGTCGGCGGCTGGCCAACTTTGGCCCGTGGTCGTGGGGACGACCCAATAGTCGTTGGACATTACGGCGGCTGGCCAACTTTGGCCCATGGTCGTGGGGACGACCCTATAGTCGTTGGACATGACGGTGACGGGCCAATCTAGTCCCGGGGTCGTGGGGACGACCCTACAGTCGTCGGACATGTCGGCGGCTTGCCAAATTTGCCCGGGGTCGTGGGGACGACCCTATAGTCGTCGGACTTGACGGTGGCGGGCCAATCTAGTCCCGGGGTCGTGGGGACGACCCAATAGTCGTTGGACATTACGGCGGCTGGCCAACTTTGGCCCATGGTCGTGGGGACGACCCTATAGTCGTTGGACATGACGGTGGCGGGCCAATCTAGTCCCGGGGTCGTAGGGACGACCCTATAGTCGTCGAACATGTCGGCGATTGGCCAACATTGGCCCGGGGTCGTGGGGACGACCCTACAGTCGTCGGACATTTCGGCGGCTTGCCAACTTTGGCCCGGGGTCGTGGGGACGACCCTATAGTCGTCGGACATGACGGTGGCGGACCAATCTAGTCCCGGGGTCGTGGGGACGACCCTACAGTCGTCGGACAAGTCGGCGGCCGGCCAACCTAGTCCGGGGGTCGTGGGGACGACCCTATAGTCGTCGGACATGACGGTGGCGGGCCAGTCTAGTCCCGGGTCGTGGGGACGACCCTATAGTCGTCGGAAATGTCGGCGGCTGGCCAACCTGGACCCGGTGTCGTGGGGACGACCCTATAGTCGTCGGACATGTCGGCGGCTGGCCAACTTTTGCCCGTGGTCGTTGGGACGACTGTTTAGTCGTCGGACATGTCGGCGGCTGGCCAATCTAGTCCCGGGGTCGTGGGGACGACCCTATAGTCGTCGGACATGTCGGCGGCGGGCCAATCTAGTCCCGGGGTCGTGGGGACGACCCTATAGTCGTCGGACAAGACGGTGGCGGGCCAATCTAGTCCCGGGGTCGTGGGGACGACCCTATAGTCGTCGGACAAGTCGGCGGCGGGCCAATCTAGTCCCGGGGTCGTGGGGACGACCCTATAGTCGTCGGACATGTCGGCGGCTGGCCAACTTTTGCCCGTGGTCGTTGGGACGACTGTTTAGTCGTCGGACATGTCGGCGGCTGGCCAACCTAGACCCAGGGTCGTGGGGACGCCCCTATTGTCGTCGGACATGACGGTGGCGGGCCAATCTAGTCCCGGGGTCGTAGGTACGATCCTATGGTCGTCGGACATGTCGGCGATTGGCCAACATTGGCCCGGGGTTGTGGGGACGATTCGATAGTCGTTGGACATGACGGTGGCGGGCCAATCTAGTCCCGGGGTCGTGGGGACTACCCTATAGTCGTTGGACATGACGGTGGCGGGCCAATCTAGTCCCGGGGTCGTGGGTACGACCCTATAGTCGTCGGACAAGACGGCGGCTGGACATCTTTGGCCCGCGGTCGTGGGGACGACCCTATAGTCGTCGGACATTTCGGCGGCTTGCCAACTTTGGCCCGGGGTCGTGGGGACGACCCTATAGTCGACGGACATGTCGGCGGCTGGCCAACTTTGGCCCGTGGTCGTGGAGACGATCCTATACTCGTCGGACTTGACGGTGGCGGGCCAATCTAGTCCCGGGGTTGTGGGGATGACCCTATAGTCGTCGGACATTTCGGCGGCTTGCCAACTTTGGCCCGGGGTCGTGGGGACGACCCTATAGTCGTCGGACATGTCGGCGGCTGGCCGACCTAGTCCCGAGGTCGTGGGGACGACCGTATAGTCGTCGGATATGTTGGCGGCTTGTCAACATAGTCCCGGGGTCGTGGGGACGACCCTATAGTCGTTGGACATGACGGTGGCCGGCCAATCTAGTCCCGGGGTCGTCGGGACGACCCTATAGTCGTCGGATATGTCGCCGGCAGGACAACTTTGGCCCGTGGTCGTGGGGACGACCCTATAGTCGTCGGACAAGTCGGCGGCGGGCCAACCTAGTCCCGGGGTCGTGGGGACGACCCTATATTCGTCGGACAAGCCGGCGGCTTGCCAACTTTGGCCCGTGGTCGTGGGGACGACCCTATAGTCGTCGGACAAGTCGGCGGCAGGCCAACTTTGGCCCGTGGTCGTGGGGACGACCCTATAGTCGTCGGACAAGTCGGCGGCGGGCGAACCTAGTCCCGGGGTCGTGGGGACGACCCTATAGTCGTCGGACATGTCGGCGGCTTGCCAAATTTGCCCGGGGTCGTGGGGACGACCCTATAGTCGTCGGACTTGACGGTGGCGGGCCAATCTAGTCCCGGGGTCGTGGGGACGACCCAATAGTCGTTGGACATTACGGCGGCTGGCCAACTTTGGCCCATGGTCGTGGGGACGACCCTATAGTCGTTGGACATGACGGCGGCGGGCCAATCTAGTCCCGGGGTCGTAGGGACGACCCTATAGTCGTCGGACATGTCGGCGATTGGCCAACATTGGCCCGGGGTCGTGGGGACGACCCTATAGTCGTCGGACATGTCGGCGGCTGTCCAACTTTGGCCCGGTGTCGTGGGGACGACTCTATAGTCGTCGGACATGTCGGCGGCTGGCCAACCTAGACCCGGGGTCGTGGGGACGACCCTATAGTCGTCGGACATGTCGGCGGCTGGCCAACTTTGGCGCGTGGTCGTGGGGACGACCCTATAGTCGTCGGACATGTCGGCGGCTGGCCAACTTTGGCCCGTGGTTGTGGGAACGTCCCTATAGTCGTTGGACATGACGGTGGCGGGCCAATCTAGTCCCGGGGTCGTGGGGACGACCCTATAGTCGTCGGACATGTCGGCGGCATGCCAACTTTGGCCCGTGGTCGTGGGGACGACCCTATAGTCGTTGGACATGACGGTGGCGGGCCACTCTAGTCCCGGGGTCGTAGGGACGACCCTATAGTCGTCGGACATGTCGGCGATTGGCCAACATTGGCCCGGGGTCGAGGGGACGACCCTATAGTCGTCGGACATGTCGGCGGCTGGCCAACCTAGTCCCGAGGTCGTGGGGACGACCCTATAGTCGTCGGTCATGTCGGCGGCTGGCCAACTTTGGCCCGTGGTTGTGGGGACGACTCTATAGTCGTCGGAAATGTCGGCGGCTGGCCAACCTGGACTCGGGGTCGTGGGGACGACCCTATAGTCGTCGGACAAGACGGCGGCTGGATATCTTTGGCCCGGGGTCGTGGGGACGACCCTATAGTCGTCGGACATGTCGGCGGCGGGCCAACCTTGTCCCGGGGTCGTGGGGACGACCCTATAGTCGTCGAACAAGTCGGCGGCGGGCCAAGCTTGTCCCGGGGTCGTGGGGAGGACCCTATAATCGTCGGACATGACGGTGGCGGGCCAATCTAGTCCCGGGGTCGTGGGGACGACCCTATAGTCGTCGGACATGTCGGCGGCTGGCCAACTTTGGCCCGGTGTCGTGGGGACGACTCTATAGTCGTCGGAAATGTCGGCGGCTGGCCAACCTGGACCCGGGGTCGTGGGGACGAACATATAGTCGTCGGACATGTCGGCGGCGAGCCAACCTAGTCCCAGGGTCGTGGGGACGACCCTATAGTGCTCGGACAAGTCGGCGGCGATCCAACCTAGTCCCGGTGTCGTGGGAACGACCCTATAGTCGTCGGACATGTCGGCGGCGAGCCAACCTAGTCCCGGGGTCGTGGGGACGACCCTTTAGTCGTCGGACATGTCGGCGGCTGGCCAACGTAGGCCCGCTGTCGTGGGGACGACCCTATAGTCGACGGACATGTCGGCGGCTGGCCAACTTTGGCCCGTGGTCGTGGAGACGACCCTATACTCGTCGGACTTGATGGTGGCGGGCCAATCTAGTCCCGGGGTTGTGGGGACGACCCTATAGTCGTCGGACATTTCGGCGGCTTGCCAACTTTGGCCCGGGGTCGTGGGGACGACCCTATAGTCGTCGGACATGTCGGCGGCTGGCCGACCTAGTCCCGAGGTCGTGGGGACGACCGTATAGTCGTCGGATATGTTGGCGGCTTGTCAACCTAGTCCCGGGGTCGTGGGGACGACCCTATAGTCGTTGGACATGACGGTGGCCGGCCAATCTAGTGCCGGGGTCGTAGGCACGACCCTATAGTCGTCGGACATGTTGGTGATTGGCCAACATTGGCCCGGGGTCGTCGGGACGACCCTATAGTCGTCGGACATGTTGGCGGCTTGTCTGCCTAGTCCCGGGGTCGTGGGTACGACCCTATAGTCGTCGGACAAGTCGGCGGCGGGCCAACCTTGTCCCGGGGTCGTGGGGACGACCCTATAGTCGTCGGACATGACGTTGGCGGGCCAATCTAGTCCCGGGGTCGTGGGGACGACCCCATAGTCGTCGGACAAGACGGCGGCTGGATATTCTTGGCTCGCGGTCGTGGGGACGACCCTATAGTCGTCGGACATTTCGGCGGCTTGCCAACTTTGGCCCGGGGTCGTGGGGACGACCCTATAGTCGTCGGACATTTCGGCGGCATGCCAACTTTGGCCCGGGGTCATGGGGACGACCCTATAGTCGTTGGACATGACGGTGGCGGGCCAATCTAGTCCCGGGGTCGTAGGGACGACCCTATAGTCGTCGAACATGTCGGCGATTGGCCAACATTGGCCCGGGGTCGTGGGGACGACCCTACAGTCGTCGGACATTTCGGCGGCTTGCCAACTTTGGCCCGGGGTCGTGGGGACGACCCTATAGTCGTCGGACATGACGGTGGCGGACCAATCTAGTCCCGGGGTCGTGGGGACGACCCCATAGTCGTCGGACAAGACGGCGGCTGGATATTCTTGGCTCGCGGTCGTGGGGACGACCCTATAGTCGTCGGACATTTCGGCGGCTTGCCAACTTTGGCCCGGGGTCGTGGGGACGACCCTATAGTCGTCGGACATGACGGTGGCGGACCAATCTAGTCCCGGGGTCGTGGGGACGACCCAATAGTCGTTGGACATTACGGCGGCTGGCCAACTTTGGCCCATGGTCGTGGGGACGACCCTACAGTCGTCGGACATGTCGGCGGCTGGCCAACTTTTGCCCGGGGTCGTGGGGACGACCCTATAGTCGTCGGACATTTCGGCGGCATGCCATCTTTGGCCCGGGGTCGTGGGGACGACCCTATATTCGTCGAACATTTTGGCGTCTTGTCAACCTAGACCCTATAGTCGTTGGACATGACGGTGGCGGACCAATTTAGTCCCGGGGTCGTATGGACGACCCTATAGTCGTCGGACATGTCGGCGGCTGGCCAACATTGGCCCGGGGTCGTGGGGACGGCCCAATAGTCGTTGAACATGTCGGCGGCGGGCCATCCTAGCCCCGGGGTCGTGGGGACGACCCTATTGTCGTCGGACATGACGGTGGCGGGCCAATCTAGTCCTGGGGTCTTGGGGACGACCCTACAGTCGTCGGACATTTCGGCGGCTTGCCAACTTTGGCCCGGGGTCGTGGGGACGACCCTATAGTCGTCGGACTTGACGGTGGCGGGCCAATCTAGTCCCGGGGTCGTGGGGACGACCCTACAGTCGTCGGACATTTCGGCGGCTTGCCAACTTTGGCCCGGGGTCGTGGGGACGACCCAATAGTCGTCGGACATGTCGGCGGCTGGCCAACATTGGCCCGTGGTCGTGGGGACGACCCTATAGTCGTCGGACAAGACGGCGGCTGGACATCTTTGGCCCGGGGTCGTGGGGACGACCCTATAGTCGTCGGACATGTCGGCGGCTGGCCAACCTAGTCCCGAGGTCGTTGGGACGACCCTATAGTCGTCGGACTTGACGGTGGCGGGCCAATCTAGTCCCGGGGTCGTGGGGACGACCCTACAGTCGTCGGACATTTCGGCGGCTTGCCATCTTTGGCCCGGGGTCGTGGGGACGACCCTATAGTCGTCGGACTTGACGGTGGCGGGCCAATCTAGTCCCGGGGCCTTGGGGACGACCCTATAGTCGTCGGACATGTCGGCGGCTGGCCAACTTTGGCCCGGGGTCGTGGGGACGACACAATAGTCGTCGGACATGTCGGCGGCTGGCCAACTTTGGCCCGTGGTCGTGGGGACGACCCTATAGTCGTCGGACAAGACGGCGGCTGGACATCTTTGGCCCGGGGTCGTGGGGACGACCCTATAGTCGTCGGACATGTCGGCGGCTGGCCAACCTAGTCCCGAGGTCGTTGGGACGACCCTATAGTCGTCGGACTTGACGGTGGCGGGCCAATCTAGTCCCGGGGTCGTGGGGACGACCCTATAGTCGTCGGACAAGACGGTGGCGGGCCAATCTAGTCCCGGGGTCGTGGGGACGACCCTATAGTCGTCGGACAAGTCGGCGGCGAGCCAACCTACTCCGGGGGTCGTGGGGACGAACCTATAGTCGTCGGACATGTCGGCGGCGAGCCAACCTAGTCCCGGGGTCGTGGGGACGACCCTATAAAGGTCGGACAAATCGGCGGCGAGCCAACCTAGTCCCGGTGTCGTGGGAACGACCCTATAGTCGTCGGACATGTCGGCGGCGAGCCAACCTAGTCCCGGGGTCGTGGGGACGACCCTATAGTCGTCGGACATGTCGGCGGCTGGCCAACATAGTCCCGGTGTCGTGGGAACGACCCTATAGTCGTCGGACATGTCGGCGGCGAGCCAACCTAGTCCCGGGGTCGTGGGGACGACCCTATAGTGGTCGGACATGTCGGCGGCTGGCCAACGTAGGCCCGCTGTCGTGGGGACGACCCTATAGTCGTCGGACAAGACGGTGGCGGGCCAATCTAGTCCCGGGGTCGTGGGGACGACCCCATAGTCGTCGGACAAGACGGCGGCAGGATATTCTTGGCTCGCGGTCGTGGGGACGACCCTATAGTCGTCGGACATTTCGGCGGCTTGCCAACTTTGGCCCGGGGTCGTGGGGACGACCCTATAGTCGTCGGACATTTCGGCGGCATGCCAACTTTGGCCCGGGGTCATGGGGACGACCCTATAGTCGTTGGACATGACGGTGGCGGGCCAATCTAGTCCCGGGGTCGTAGGGACGACCCTATAGTCGTCGGACATTTCGGCGCCTTGCCAACTTTGGCCCGGGGTCGTGGGGACGACCATATAGTCGTCGAACATGACGGTGGCGGACCAATCTAGTCCCGGGGTCGTGGGGACGACCCTATAGTCGTCGGGCATGTCGGCGGCTGGCCAACTTTGGCCCGTGGTCGTGGGGACGACCCAATAGTCGTTGGACATGTCGGCGGCTGTCCAACTTTGGCCCGGGGTCGTGTGGACGACCCTATAGTTGTCGGACTTGACGGTAGCGGGCCATTCTAGTCCCGGGGTCGTGGGGACGACTCTATAGTCGTGAGACATATCGGTGGCGAGCCAACCTAGTCCCGGGGTCGTGGGGACGACCCTATAGTCGTCGGACAAGTCGGCGGCGGGCCAACCTAGACCCGGGGTCGTGGGGATGACCCTATAGTCGTCGGACATGACGGTGGCGGGCCAGTCTAGTCCCGGGTCGTGGGGACGACCCAATAGTCGTTGGACATGTCAGCGGCTGGCCAACTTTGGCCCGGCGTCGTGGGGACGACTCTATAGTCGTCGGACATGTCGGCGGCTGGCCAATCTAGTCCCGGGGTCGTGGGGACGACCCTATAGTCTTCGGACATTTCGGCGGCTGGCCAACTTTGGCCCGGGATCGTAGGGACGACCCTATAGTCGTCGGACAAGTCGGCGGCTGGCCATCTTTGGCCCGTGGCCGTGGGGACGACCCTATAGTCGTCGGACAAGTCGGCGGCTGCCCAATCTAGTCCCGGGATCGTAGGGACGACCCTATAGTCGTCGGACAAGTCGGCGGCGAGCCAATCTAGTCCCGCGGTCGTGGGGACGACCCTATAGTCGTCGGACATGTCGGCGGCTGGCCAACTTTGACCCGGGGACGTGGGGACGACCCTATAGTCTTCGGACAAGTCGGCGGCTGGCCAAATTTGGCCCGTGGTCGTGGGGACGACCCTATAGTCGTCGGACATGACGGTGTCGGGCCAATCTAGTCCCGGGATCGTGGGGACGACCCTATAGTCGTGGGACAAGTCGGCGGCGGGCCAACCTAGACCCGGGGTCGTGGGGATGACCCTATAGTCGTCGGACATGACGGTGGCGGGCCAGTCTAGTCCCGGGTCGTGGGGACGACCCTATAGTCGTCGGACATGTCGGCGGCTGGCCAACTTTGGTCCGAGGTCATGGGGACGACCCTATAGTCGTCAGACATGACGGTGGCGAGCCAACCTAGTCCCGGGGTCGTGGGGACGACCCTATAGTCGTCGGACAAGTCGGCGGCGGGCCCACCTAGTCGGGGGGTCGTGGGGACGACCCTATAGTCGTCGGACAAGTCGGCGGCCGGCCAACCTAGTCCGGGGGTCGTGGAGACGACCCTATAGTCGTCGGACATGACGGTGGCGGGCCAGTCTAGTCCCGGGTCGTGGGGACGACCCTATAGTCGTCGGACATGTCGGCGGCTGGCCAACTTTGGCCCGTGGTCGTGGGGACGACCCTATAGTCGTCGGAAATGTCGGTGGCTGTCCAACTTTGGCCCGGGGGTCGTGGGGACGACCCTATAGTCGTCGGACATGTCGGCGGCGAGCCAACATTGACCCGGGGTCGTGGGGACGACCCTATAGTCGTCGGACATGTCGGCGGCTGGCCAACTTTGGCCCGTGGTCGTGGGGACGACCCTATAGTCGTCGGACATGTCGGCGGCTGGCCAACTTTGGCCCGGGGCCGTGGGGACGACCCTATAGTCGTCGGACATGACGGCGGCTGGCCAACTTTGACCCGGGGACGTGGGGACGACCCTATAGTTTTCGGACAAGTCGGCGGCTGGCCAAATTTGGCCCGTGGTCGTGGGGACAACCCTATAGTCGTCGGACAAGTCGGCGGCGGGCCCACCTAGTCGGGGGGTCGTGGGGACGACCCTATAGTCGTCGGACAAGTCGGCGGCCGGCCAACCTAGTCCGGGGGTCGTGGAGACGACCCTATAGTCGTCGGACATGACGGTGGCGGGCCAGTCTAGTCCCGGGTCGTGGGGACGACCCTATAGTCGTCGGACATGTCGGCGGCTGGCCAACTTTGGCCCGTGGTCGTGGGGACGACCCTATAGTCGTCGGACATGACGGCGGCTGGCCAACTTTGGCCCGTGGTCGTGGGGAGGACCCTATACTCGTCGGACAAGTCGGCGGCGTACCAACCTAGTCCGGGGGTCGTGGGGACGACCCTATAGTCGTCGGACATGACGGTGGCGGGCCAGTCTAGTCCCGGGTCATGGGGACGACCCTATAGTCGTCGGACAAGTCGGCGGCTGGCCAACTTTGGCCCGTGGTCGTGGGGACGACCCTATAGTCGTCGGACATGTCGGCGGCTGGCCAACTTTGGCCCGGGGCCGTGGGGACGACCCTATAGTCGTCGGACATGTCGGCGGCTGGCCAACTTTGGCCCGTGGTCGTGGGGAGGACCCTATACTCGTCGGACAAGTCGGCGGCGTACCAACCTAGTCAGGGGGTCGTGGGGACGACCCTATAGTCGTCGGACATGACGGTGGCGGGCCAGTCTAGTCCCGGGTCATGGGCACGACCCTATAGTCGTCGGACAAGTCGGCGGCTGGCCAACTTTGGCCCGTGGTCGTGGGGACGACCCTATAGTCGTCGGAAATGACGGTGGCGGGCCAATCTAGTCCCGGGGTCGTGGGGACGACCCTACAGTCGTCGGACAAGTCGCGGCGAGCCAATCTAGTCCCGCGGTCGTGGGGACGACCCTATAGTCGTCGGACATGTCGGCGGCTGGCCAACTTTGACCCGGGGACGTGGGGACGACCCTATAGTTTTCGGACAAGTCGGCGGCTGGCCAAATTTGGCCCGTGGTCGTGGGGACAACCCTATAGTCGTCGGACATGACGGTGTCGGGCCAATCTAGTCCCGGGATCGTGGGGACGACCCTATAGTCGTGGGACATGACGGTGTCGGGCCAATCTAGTCCCGGGGTCGTGGGGACGACCCTATAGTCGTCGGACATGTCGGCGGCTGGCCAACTTTGGCCCGTGGTCGTGGGGACGACCCTATAGTCGTCAGACATGACGTTGGCGAGCCAACCTAGTCCCGGGGTCGTGGGGACGACCCTATAGTCGTCGGACAAGTCGGCGGCGAGCCCACCTAGTCGGGGGGTCGTGGGGACGACCCTATAGTCGTCGGACAAGTCGGCGGCCGGCCAACCTAGTCCGGGGGTCGTGGGGACGACCCTATAGTCGTCGGACATGACGGTGGCGGGCCAGTCTAGTCCCGGGTCGTGGGGACGACCCTATAGTCGTCGGACATGTCGGCGGCTGGCCAACTTTGGCCCGTGGTCGTGGGGACGACCCTATAGTCGTCGGAAATGTCGGTGGCTGTCCAACTTTGGCCCGGGGGTCGTGGGGACGACCCTATAGTCGTCGGACATGTCGGCGGCGAGCCAACATTGACCCGGGGTCGTGGGGACGACTCTATACTCGTCGGACATGTCGGTGGCGGGACAGTCTAGTCCCGGGTCGTGGGGACGACCCTATAGTCGTCGGACATGTCGGCGGCTGGCCAACTTTGGCCCGTGGTCGTGGGGACGACCCTATAGTCGTCAGACATGACGGTGGCGAGCCAACCTAGTCCCGGGGTCGTGGGGACGACCCTATAGTCGTCGGACATGACGGTGGCGGGCCAGTCTAGTCCCGGGTCGTGGGGACGACCCTATAGTCGTCGGACATGTCGGCGGCTGGCCAACTTTGGCCCGTGGTCGTGGGGACGACCCTATAGTCGTCGGACAAGTCGGAGGCTGGCCAACTTTGGCCCGTGGTCGTGGGGACGACCCTATAGTCGTTGGACATGACGGTGGCGGGCCAATCTAGTCCCGGGGTCGTGGGGACGACCCTATAGTCGTCGGAGAAGACGGCGGCTGGACATCTTTGGCCCGGGGTCGTGGGGACGACCCTATAGTCGTCGGACATTTCGGCGGCATGCCACCTTTGGCCCGGGGTCGTGGGGACGACCCTATAGTCGTCGGACATGTCGGCGGCTGGCCAATCTAGTCCCGGGGTCGTGGGGACGACCCTATAGTCTTCGGACATGTCGGCGGCTGGCCAACTTTGGCCCGTGGTCGTGGGAACGAATCTATAGTCGTCGGACATGTCGGCGGCTGGCCAACTTTGGCCCGTGGCCGTGGGGACGACCTTATTGTCGTCGGACATGGCGGTGGCGGCCCAATCTAGTCCCGGGATCGTAGGGACGACCCTATAGTCGTCGGACAAGTCGGCGGCTGGCCATCTTTGGCCCGTGGCCGTGGGGACGACCCTATAGTCGTCGGACAAGTCGGCGGCTGCCCAATCTAGTCCCGGGATCGTAGGGACGACCCTATAGTCGTCGGACAAGTCGGCGGCTGGTCAACTTTGGCCCGGGGTCGTGAGGACGAATCTATAGTCGTCGGACATGTCGGCGGCTGTCCAACTTTGGCCCGGGGTCGTGGGGACGACCCTATAGTCGTCGGACTTGACGGTGGCGCGCCAATCTAGTCCCGGGGTCGTGGGGACGACTCTATAGTCGTGAGACATATCGGTGGCGAGCCAACCTAGTCCCGGGGTCGTGGGGACGGCCCTATAGTCGTCGGACAAGTCGGCGGCGGGCCAACCTAGACCCGGGGTCGTGGGGATGACCCTATAGTCGTCGGACATGACGGTGGCGGGCCAGTCTAGTCCCGGGTCGTGGGGACGACCCTATAGTCGTCGGACATGTCGGCGGCTGGCCAACTTTGGCCCGTGGTCATGGGGACGACCCTATAGTCGTCAGACATGACGGTGGCGAGCCAACCTAGTCCCGGGGTCGTGGGGACGACCCTATAGTCGTCGGACAAGTCGGCGGCGGGCCCACCTAGTCGGGGGGTCGTGGGGACGACCCTATAGTCGTCGGACAAGTCGGCGGCCGGGCAACCTAGTCCGGGGGTCGTGGAGACGACCCTATAGTCGTCGGACATGACGGTGGCGGGCCAGTCTAGTCCCGGGTCGTGGGGACGACCCTATAGTCGTCGGACATGTCGGCGGCTGGCCAACTTTGGCCCGTGGTCGTGGGGACGACCCTATAGTCGTCGGAAATGTCGGTGGCTGTCCAACTTTGGCCCGGGGGTCGTGGGGACGACCCTATAGTCGTCGGACATGTTGGCGGCGAGCCAACATTGACCCGGGGTCGTGGGGACGACTCTATAGTCGTCGGACATGTCGGTGGCGGGCCAGTCTAGTCCCGGGTCGTGGGGACGACCCTATAGTCGTCGGACATGACGGCGGCTGGCCAACTTTGGCCCGTGGTCGTGGGGAGGACCCTATACTCGTCGGACAAGTCGGCGGCGTACCAACCTAGTCCGGGGGTCGTGGGGACGACCCTATAGTCGTCGGACATGACGGTGGCGGGCCAGTCTAGTCCCGGGTCATGGGGACGACCCTATAGTCGTCGGACAAGTCGGCGGCTGGCCAACTTTGGCCCGTGGTCGTGGGGACGACCCTATAGTCGTCGGACATGTCGGCGGCTGGCCAACTTTGGCCCGGGGCCGTGGGGACGACCCTATAGTCGTCGGACATGTCGGCGGCTGGCCAACTTTGGCCCGTGGTCCTGGGGAGGACCCTATACTCGTCGGACAAGTCGGCGGCGTACCAACCTAGTCAGGGGGTCGTGGGGACGACCCTATAGTCGTCGGACATGACGGTGGCGGGCCAGTCCAGTCCCGGGTCATGGGGACGACCCTATAGTCGTCGGACAAGTCGGCGGCTGGCCAACTTTGGCCCGTGGTCGTGGGGACGACCCTATAGTCGTCGGAAATGACGGTGGCGGGCCAATCTAGTCCCGGGGTCGTGGGGACGACCCTACAGTCGTCGGAGAAGTCGGCGGCGAGCCAATCTAGTCCCGCGGTCGTGGGGACGACCCTATAGTCGTCGGACATGTCGGCGGCTGGCCAACTTTGACCCGGGGACGTGGGGACGACCCTATAGTCTTCGGACAAGTCGGCGGCTGGCCAAATTTGGCCCGTGGTCGTGGGGACGACCCTATAGTCGTCGGACATGACGGTGTCGGGCCAATCTAGTCCCGGGATCGTGGGGACGACCCTATAGTCGTGGGACATGACGGTGTCGGGCCAATGTAGTCCCGGGGTCGTGGGGACGACCCTATAGTCGTCGGACATGTCGGCGGCTGGCCAACTTTGGCCCGTGGTCGTGGGGACGACCCTATAGTCGTCAGACATGACGTTGGCGAGCCAACCTAGTCCCGGGGTCGTGGGGACGACCCTATAGTCGTCGGACAAGTCGGCGGCGAGCCCACCTAGTCGGGGGGTCGTGGGGACGACCCTATAGTCGTCGGACATGTCGGCGGCTGGCCAACTTTGGCCCGTGGTCGTGGGGACGACCCTATAGTCGTCGGAAATGTCGGTGGCTGTCCAACTTTGGCCCGGGGGTCGTGGGGACGACCCTATAGTCGTCGGACATGTCGGCGGCGAGCCAACATTGACCCGGGGTCGTGGGGACGACTCTATAGTCGTCGGACATGTCGGTGGCGGGACAGTCTAGTCCCGGGTCGTGGGGACGACCCTATAGTCGTCGGACATGTCGGCGGCTGGCCAACTTTGGCCCGTGGTCGTGGGGACGACCCTATAGTCGTCAGACCTGACGGTGGCGAGCCAACCTAGTCCCGGGGTCGTGGGGACGACCCTATAGTCGTCGGACAAGTCGGCGGCGAGCCCACCTAGTCGGGGGGTCGTGGGGACGACCCTATAGTCGTCGGACAAGTCGGCGGCCGGCCAACCTAGTCCGGGGGTCGTGAGGACGACCCTATAGTCGTCGGACATGACGGTGGCGGGCCAGTCTAGTCCCGGGTCGTGGGGACGACCCTATAGTCGTCGGACATGTCGGCGGCTGGCCAACTTTGGCCCGTGGTCGTGGGGACGACCCTATAGTCGTCGGAAATGTCGGTGGCTGTCCAACTTTGGCCCGGGGTCGTGGGGACGACCCTATAGTCGTCGGACAAGTCGGCGGCGAGCCCACCTATTCGGGGGGTCGTGGGGACGACCCTATAGTCATCGGACAAGTCGGCGGCCGGCCAACCTAGTCCGGGGGTCGTGGGGACGACCCTATAGTCGTCGGACATGTCGGTGGCGGGCCAGTCTAGTCCCGGGTCGAGGGGGCGACCCTATAGTCGTCGGACATGTCGGCGGCTGGCCAATCTAGTCCCGGGGTCATAGGGACGACCCTATAGTCGTCGGACATGTCGGCGGCTGGTCAACTTAGGCCCGTGGTCGTAGGGACGATCCGATATTCGTTGGACATGACGGTGCCGGGCCAATCAAGTCCCGGGGTCGTGGGTACGACCCTATAGTCGTCGGACATGTCGGCGATTGGCCATTATTGGCCCGGGGTCGTGGGGACGACCCTATAGTCGTCGGACATGTCGGCGGCTGGCCAACATTGGCCCGTGGTCGTGGGGACGACCCAACAGTCGTCAGACATGTCGGCGGCTGGCCAACTTTGGCCCGTGGTCGTGGGGACGATCCGATAGTCGTCGGACATGACGGTGGCGGGCCAGTCTAGTCCCGGGTCGTGGGGACGACCCTATAGTCGTCGGACATGTCGGCGGCTGGCCAACTTTGGCCCGTGGTCGTGGGGACGACCCTATAGTCGTCGGAAATGTCGGTGGCTGTCCAACTTTGGCCCGGGATCGTGGGGCCGACCCTATAGTCGTCGGACAAGTCGGCGGCGAGCCAACCTAGTCCCGCGGTCGTGAGGACGACCCTATAGTCTTCGGACAAGTCAGCGGCTGGCCAACTTTGGCCCGTGGTTGTGGGGACGACCCTATAGTCTTCGGACAAGTCAGCGGCTGGCCAACTTTGGCCCGTGGTTGTGGGGACGACCCTACAGTCGCCGGACAAGTCGGCGGCGAGCCAATCTAGTCCCGCGGTCGTGGGGACGACCCTATAGTCGTCGGACAAGTCAGCGGCTGGCCAACATTGGCCCGTGGTCGTGGGGACGACCCTATAGTCGTCGGACAAGTCGGCGGCTGTCCAGCTTTGGCCCGGGGTCGTGGGGACGACCCTATAGTCGTCGGACTTGACGGTGGCGGGCCAATCTAGTCCCGGGGTCGGGGGGACGACCCTATAGTCGTCGGACTTGACGGTGGCGGGCCAATCTACTCCCGGGGTGGTGGGGACGACCCTATAGTCGTCGGACTTGACGGTGGCGGGCCAATCTCGTCCCGGGGTCGGGGGGGACGACCCTATAGTCGTCGGACTTGACGGTGGCGGGCCAATCTAGTCCCGGGGTCGTGGGGACGACCCTATAGTCGTCGGACATGACGGTGGCGGGCTAATCTAGACCCGGGGTCATGGGGCGACCCTTGAGTCGTCGGATATGACGGCGGCTGGCCAAATTTGGCCCGTGGTTATTGGGACGACCCTATAGTTGTCGGACATGACGGCGGCGAGCCAACCTAGTCCCGGGGTTGTGGGGACGACCCAATAGTCGTCAGACAAGTCGGCGGCGAGCCAACCTAGTCCCGGGGTCGTGGGGACGACCCTATAGTCGTCGGACATGACAGCGGCGGGCCAATCTAGGCCCGGGTCGTGGGGACGACCCTGTAGTCGTCGGACATGTCGCCGGCTGGCCAACTTTGGCCTGTGGTCGTGGGGACGACCCTATAGTCGTCGGACATGACGGTGGCGGGCCAATCTAGTCCTGGGGTCGTGGGGACGACCCTATAGTCGTCGGACATGACGGTGGCGGGCCAATCTAGTCCCGGGGTTGTGGGGACGACCCTATAGTCGTCGGACAAGTCGGCGGCTGGCCAACTTTGGCCCGTGGTCGTGGGGAAGACCCTATAGGCGTCGGACTTGACGGTGGCGGGCCAATCTAGTTTCGAGGTCGTGTGGACGACCCCATAGTCGTCGGACATGACGGTGGCGGGCCAATCTAGTCCCGGGGTCGTGGGAACGATCCCATAGTCGTTGGACATGACGGTGGCGGGCCAGTCTAGTCCCGGGTCGTGGGCACGACCCTATAGTCGTCGGACATGACAGTGGCGGCCAATCTAGGCCCGGGTCGTGGGGACGACCCTGTAGTCGTCGGACATGTCGCCGGCTGGCCAACTTTGGCCCGTGGTCGTGGGGACGACCCTATAGTCGTCGGACAAGTCGGGGGCTGTCCAGCTTTGGCCCGGGGTCGTGGGGACGACCCTATAGTCGTCGGACATGACGGTGGCCGGCCAATCTAGTCCCGGGGTCGTGAGAACGACCCTATAGTCGTCGGACAAGACGGCGGCGGGCCAACCTAGCCCCGGGGTCGTGGGGACCACCCTATTGTCGTCGGACATGACGGTGGCGGGCCAATCTAGTCCTGGGGTCGTGGGGACGACCCTATAGTCGTCGGACATGTCGCCGGCGGGCCAACTTAGGCCCAGGATCGTGGGGACGACCCTATAGTCGTCGGATATGTCGGCGGTTGGCCAACCTAGTCCGGGGGTCGTGGGGAGGACCGTGTAGTCGCCGGACAATTCCGCGGCCGGCCAACTTTGGCCCGGGGTCGTGGGGCCGACCCTATAGTCGTCGGACATGTCGGCGGCTGGCCAACCTAGTCCGGGGTCGTGGGGACGACCCTATAGTCGTCGGACATGTCGGCGGCTGGCCAACTTTGGCCCGTGGTCGTGGGGACGACTGTTTTGTCGTCGGACATGTCGGCGGCTGGCCAACCTAGTCCCGAGGTCGTGGGGACGACCCTATAGTCGTCGGACATGTCGGCGGCGGGCCAGTCTATTCCCGGGGTTGTGGGGACGACCCTATTGTCGTCGGACATGACCGTGGCGGGCCAATCTAGTCCCGGGGTCGTAGGGATGACCCTATAGTCGTCGGACAAGTCGGCGGCGGGCCAATCTAGTCCCGGGGTCGTGGGGACGACCCTATTGTCGTCGGACATGTCGGCGGCTGGCCAACTTTGGCCCGTGGTCGTGGGGACGACTCAATAGTCGCCGGACATGTCGGCGGCTGGCCAACTTTGGCCCGTGGTCGTGGGAACGACCCTATAGTCGTCGGACAAGTCGGCGGCTGGCCAACTTTGGCCCGTGGTCGTGGGGACGACTCAATAGTCGTCGGACATGTCGGCGGCTGGCCAACTTTGGCCCGGGGTCGTGGGGACGACTCTATAGTCGTCGTACATTTCGGGGGCTGGCCAACTTTGGCCCGGGGTCGTGGGGCCGACCCTATAGTCGTCGGACAAGTCGGCGGCGAGCCAACCTAGTCCCGCGGTCGTGAGGACGACCCTATAGTCTTCGGACAAGTCAGCGGCTGGCCAACTTTGGCCCGTGGTTGTGGGGACGACCCTATAGTCTTCGGAAAAGTCAGCGGCTGGCCAACTTTGGCCCGTGGTTGTGGGGACGACCCTACAGTCGCCGGACAAGTCGGCGGCGATCCAATCTAGTCCCGCGGTCGTGGGGACGACCCTATAGTCGTCGGACAAGTCAGCGGCTGGCCAACATTGGCCCGTGGTCGTGGGGACGACCCTATAGTCGTCGGACAAGTCGGCGGCTGTCCAGCTTTGGCCCGGGGTCGTGGGGACGACCCTATAGTCGTCGGACTTGACGGTGGCGGGCCAATCTAGTCCCGGGGTCGGGGGGACGACCCTATAGTCGTCGGACTTGACGATGGCGGGCCAATCTACTCCCGGGGTGGTGGGGACGACCCTATAGTCGTCGGACTTGACGGTGGCGGGCCAATCTCGTCCCGGGGTCGGGGGGGACGACCCTATAGTCGTCGGACTTGACGGTCGCGGGCCAATCTAGTCCCGGGGTCGTGGGGACGACCCTATAGTCGTCGGACATGACGGTGGCGGGCTAATCTAGACCCGGGGTCATGGGGCGACCCTTGAGTCGTCGGATATGACGGCGGCTGGCCAACTTTGGCCCGTGGTTATTGGGACGACCCTATAGTTGTCGGACATGACGGCGGCGAGCCAACCTAGTCCCGGGGTTGTGGGGACGACCCAATAGTCGTCAGACAAGTCGGCGGCGAGCCAACCTAGTCCCGGGGTCGTGGGGACGACCCTATAGTCGTCGGACATGACAGTGGCGGGCCAATCTAGGCCCGGGTCGTGGGGACGACCCTGTAGTCGTCGGACATGTCGCCGGCTGGCCAACTTTGGCCTGTGGTCGTGGGGACGACCCTATAGTCGTCGGACATGACGGTGGCGGGCCAATCTAGTCCTGGGGTCGTGGGGACGACCCTATAGTCGTCGGACATGACGGTGGCGGGCCAATCTAGTCCCGGGGTCGTGGGGACGACCCTATAGTCGTCGGACTTGATGGTGGCGGGCGAATCTAGTCCCGGGGTCGGGGGGACGACCCTATAGTCGTCGGACTTGACGGTGGCGGGCCAATCTACTCCCGGGGTCGTGGGGACGACCCTATAGTCGTCGGACTTGACGGTGGCGGGCCAATCTAGTCCCGGGGTCGGGGGGACGACCCTGTAGTCGCCGGACAATTCCGCGGCCGGCCAACTTTGGCCCGGGGTCGTGGGGCCGACCCTATAGTCGTCGGACATGTCGGCGGCTGGCCAACCTAGTCCGGGGTCGTGGGGACGACCCTATAGTCGTCGGACATGTCGGCGGCTGGCCAACTTTGGCCCGTGGTCGTGGGGACGACTGTTTTGTCGTCGGACATGTCGGCGGCTGGCCAACCTAGTCCCGAGGTCGTGGGGACGACCCTATAGTCGTCGGACATGTCGGCGGCGGGCCAGTCTATTCCCGGGGTTGTGGGGACGACCCTATTGTCGTCGGACATGACCGTGGCGGGCCAATCTAGTCCCGGGGTCGTAGGGATGACCCTATAGTCGTCGGACAAGTCGGCGGCGGGCCAATCTAGTCCCGGGGTCGTGGGGACGACCCTATTGTCGTCGGACATGTCGGCGGCTGGCCAACTTTGGCCCGTGGTCGTGGGGACGACTCAATAGTCGCCGGACATGTCGGCGGCTGGCCAACTTTGGCCCGTGGTCGTGGGGACGACTCAATAGTCGTCGGACATGTCGGCGGCTGGCCAACTTTGGCCCGTAGTCGTGGGGACGATCCGATAGTCGTCGGACATGACGGTGGAGGGCCAATCTAGTCCCGGGGTCGTGGGGACGACCCAATAGCCGTCGGACATGTCGGCGGCTGGCCAACTTTGGCCCGTGGTCGTGGGAACGACCCTATAGTCATCGGACAAGACGGCGGCTGGCCAACTTTGGCCCGTGGTCGTGGGGACGACCCTATAGTCGTCGGAAATGTCGGCGGCTGGCCAACTTTGGCCCGTGGTCGTGGGGAAGACCCTATAGGCGTCGGACTTGACGGTGGCGGGCCAATCTAGTTTCGAGGTCGTGTGGACGACCCCATAGTCGTCGGACATGACGGTGGCGGGCCAATCTAGTCCCGGGGTCGTGGGAACGATCCCATAGTCGTTGGACATGACGGTGGCGGGCCAGTCTAGTCCCGGGTCGTGGGCACGACCCTATAGTCGTCGGACATGACAGTGGCGGCCAATCTAGGCCCGGGTCGTGGGGACGACCCTGTAGTCGTCGGACATGTCGCCGGCTGGCCAACTTTGGCCCGTGGTCGTGGGGACGACCCTGTAGTCGTCGGACAAGTCGGGGGCTGTCCAGCTTTGGCCCGGGGTCGTGGGGACGACCCTATAGTCGTCGGACATGACGGTGGCCGGCCAATCTAGTCCCGGGGTCGTGAGAACGACCCTATAGTCGTCGGACAAGACGGCGGCGGGCCAACCTAGCCCCGGGGTCGTGGGGACCACCCTATTGTCGTCGGACATGACGGTGGCGGGCCAATCTAGTCCTGGGGTCGTGGGGACGACCCTATAGTCGTCGGACATGTCGCCGGCGGGCCAACTTAGGCCCAGGATCGTGGGGACGACCCTATAGTCGTCGGATATGTCGGCGGCTGGCCAACTTTGGCCCGTGGTCGTGAAGAGGACCCTATAGTCGTCGGACAAGACGGTGGCGGGCCAATCTAGTCCCGGGGTCGTGGGGACGACCCTATAGTCGTCGGACATGACGGTGGCGGCCCAATCTAGTCCGGGGTCGTGGGGACGACCCTATAGTCGTCGGACATGTCGGCGGCTGGCCAACTTTGGCCCGTGGTCGTGGGGACGACTGTTTTGTCGTCGGACATGTCGGCGGCTGGCCAACCTAGTCCCGAGGTCGTGGGGACGACCCTATAGTCGTCGGACATGTCGGCGGCGGGCCAGTCTATTCCCGGGGTTGTGGGGACGACCCTATTGTCGTCGGACATGACCGTGGCGGGCCAATCTAGTCCCGGGGTCGTAGGGATGACCCTATAGTCGTCGGACAAGTCGGCGGCGGGCCAATCTAGTCCCGGGGTCGTGGGGACGACCCTATTGTCGTCGGACATGTCGGCGGCTGGCCAACTTTGGCCCGTGGTCGTGGGGACGACTCAATAGTCGCCGGACATGTCGGCGGCTGGCCAACTTTGGCCCGTGGTCGTGGGGACGACTCAATAGTCGTCGGACATGTCGGCGGCTGGCCAACTTTGGCCCGTAGTCGTGGGGACGATCCGATAGTCGTCGGACATGACGGTGGAGGGCCAATCTAGTCCCGGGGTCGTGGGGACGACCCAATAGCCGTCGGACATGTCGGCGGCTGGCCAACTTTGGCCCGTGGTCGTGGGAACGACCCTATAGTCGTCGGACAAGTCGGCGGCTGGCCAACTTTTGCCCGGGGTCGTGGGGACGACTCTATAGTCGTCGTACATTTCGGGGGCTGGCCAACTTTGGCCCGGGGTCGTGGGGCCGACCCTATAGTCGTCGGACAAGTCGGCGGCGAGCCAACCTAGTCCCGCGGTCGTGAGGACGACCCTATAGTCTTCGGACAAGTCAGCGGCTGGCCAACTTTGGCCCGTGGTTGTGGGGACGACCCTATAGTCTTCGGAAAAGTCAGCGGCTGGCCAACTTTGGCCCGTGGTTGTGGGGACGACCCTACAGTCGCCGGACAAGTCGGCGGCGATCCAATCTAGTCCCGCGGTCGTGGGGACGACCCTATAGTCGTCGGACAAGTCAGCGGCTGGCCAACATTGGCCCGTGGTCGTGGGGACGACCCTATAGTCATCGGACAAGACGGCGGCTGGCCAAATTTGGCCCGAGGTCGTGAGGACGACCCTATAGTCGTCGGAAACGTCGGCGGCTGGCCAACTTTGGCCCGTGGTCGTGGGAACGACCCTATAGTCATCGGACAAGACGGCGGCTGGCCAAATTTGGCCCGTGGTCGTGGGGACGACCCTATAGTCGTCGGAAACGTCGGCGGCTGGCCAACTTTGGCCCGTGGTCGTGAAGAGGACCCTATAGTCGTCGGACCAGACGGTGGCGGGCCAATCTAGTCCCGGGGTCGTGGGGACGACCCTATAGTCGTCGGACAAGTCGGCGGCGAGCCAACCTACTCCGGGGGTCGTGGGGACGAACCTATAGTCGTCGGACATGACGGTGGCGGGCCAATCTAGTCCCGGGGTCGTGGGGACGACCCTATAATCGTCGGACATGTCGGCGGCGGGCCAATCTATTCCCGGGGTCGTGGGGACGACCCTATTGTCGTCGGACATGACGGTGGCGGGCCAATCTAGTACCGGGGTTGTGGGGACTACCCTATAGTCGTCGGACATGTCGGCGGCTGGTCAACTTTGGCCCGGGGTCGTGGGGACGACCCTATAGTCGTCGGACAAGACGGTGGCGGACCAATCTAGTACCGGGGTCGTGGGGACGACCCTATAGTCGTTGGACATGTCGGCGGCTGGCCAACTATGGCCCGTGGTCGTGGGGACGATCCAATAGTCGTCGGACATGTCGGCGGCTGGCCAACCTAGTCCCGAGGTCGTGGGGACGACCCTATAGTCGTCGGACTTGACGGTGGCGGGCCAATCTAGTCCCGGGTCGTGGGGACGACCCTATAGTCGTCGGACATGTCGGCGGCTGGCCAACTTTGGCCCGCGGTCGTGGGGACGACCCTATAGTCGTCGGAAATGTCGGTGGCTGTCCAACTTTGGCCCGGGGGTCGTGGGGACGACCCTATAGTCGTCGGACATGTCGGCGGCGAGCCAACATTGACCCGGGGTCGTGGGGACGACTCTATAGTCGTCGGACATGTCGGTGGCGGGCCAGCCTAGTCCCGGGTCGTGGGGACGACCCTATAGTCGTCGGACATGTCGGCGGCTGGCCAACTTAGGCCCGTGGTCGTGGGGACGACCCTATAGTCGTCAGACATGACGGTGGCGAGCCAACCTAGTCCCGGGGTCGTGGGGACGACCCTATAGTCGTCGGACAAGTCGGCGGCGAGCCCACCTAGTCGGGGGGTCGTGGGGACGACCCTATAGTCGTCGGACAAGTCGGCGGCCGGCCAACCTAGTCCGGGGGTCGTGGGGACGACCCTATAGTCGTCGGACATGACGGTGGCGGGCCAGTCTAGTCCCGGGTCGTGGGGACGACCCTATAGTCGTCGGACATGTCGGCGGCTGGCCAACTTTGGCCCGTGGTCGTGGGGACGACCCTATAGTCGTCGGAAATGTCGGTGGCTGTCCAACTTTGGCCCGGGGTCGTGGGGACGACCCTATAGTCGTCGGACAAGTCGGCGGCGAGCCCACCTAGTCGGGGGGTCGTGGGGACGACCCTATAGTCGTCGGACAAGTCGGCGGCCGGCCAACCTAGTCCGGGGGTCGTGGGGACGACCCTATAGTCGTCGGACATGTCGGTGGCGGGCCAGTCTAGTCCCGGGTCGAGGGGGCGACCCTATAGTCGTCGGACATGTCGGCGGCTGGCCAATCTAGTCCCGGGGTCATAGGGACGACCCTATAGTCGTCGGACATGTCGGCGGCTGGTCAACTTAGGCCCGTGGTCGTAGGGACGATCCGATAGTCGTTGGACATGACGGTGCCTGGCCAATCAAGTCCCGGGGTCGTGGGTACGACCCTATAGTCGTCGGACATGTCGGCGATTGGCCATTATTGGCCCGGGGTCGTGGGGACGACCCTATAGTCGTCGGACATGTCGGCGGCTGGCCAACATTGGCCCGTGGTCGTGGGGACGACCCAACAGTCGTCAGACATGTCGGCGGCTGGCCAACTTTGGCCCGCGGTCGTGAGGACGACCCTATAGTCTTCGGACAAGTCAGCGGCTGGCCAACTTTGGCCCGTGGTTGTGGGGACGACCCTATAGTCTTCGGACAAGTCAGCGGCTGGCCAACTTTGGCCCGTGGTTGTGGGGACGACCCTACAGTCGCCGGACAAGTCGGCGGCGAGCCAATCTAGTCCCGCGGTCGTGGGGACGACCCTATAGTCGTCGGACAAGTCAGCGGCTGGCCAACATTGGCCCGTGGTCGTGGGGACGACCCTATAGTCGTCGGACAAGTCGGCGGCTGTCCAGCTTTGGCCCGGGGTCGTGGGGACGACCCTATAGTCGTCGGACTTGACGGTGGCGGGCCAATCTAGTCCCGGGGTCGGGGGGACGACCCTATAGTCGTCGGACTTGACGGTGGCGGGCCAATCTACTCCCGGGGTGGTGGGGACGACCCTATAGTCGTCGGACTTGACGGTGGCGGGCCAATCTCGTCCCGGGGTCCGGGGGGACGACCCTATAGTCGTCGGACTTGATGGTCGCGGGCCAATCTAGTCCCGGGGTCGTGGGGACGACCCTATAGTCGTCGGACATGACGGTGGCGGGCTAATCTAGACCCGGGGTCATGGGGCGACCCTTGAGTCGTCGGATATGACGGCGGCTGGCCAACTTTGGCCCGTGGTTATTGGGACGACCCTATAGTTGTCGGACATGACGGCGGCGAGCCAACCTAGTCCCGGGGTTGTGGGGACGACCCAATAGTCGTCGGACTTGACGGTGGCGGGCCAATCTAGTCCCGGGGTCGTGGGGACGACCCTATAGTCGTCGGACATGACGGTGGCGGGTCAGTCTACTCCCGGGTTGTGGGGACGACCCTATAGTCGTCGGACATGTCGGCGGCTGGCCAACTTTGGCCCCGTGGTCGTGGGGACGACCCTATAGTCGTCGGACATGTCGGCGGCTGGCCAACTTTGACCCGGGGACGTGGGGACGACCCTATAGTCTTCGGACAAGTCGGCGGCTGGCCAAATTTGGCCCGTGGTCGTGGGGACGACCCTATAGTCGTCGGACATGACGGTGTCGGGCCAATCTAGTCCCGGGATCGTGGAGACGACCCTATAGTCGTCGGACATGACGGTGTCGGGCCATTCTAGTCCCGGGGTCTTGGGGACGACCCTACAGTCGTCGGACATTTCGGAGGCTTGCCAACTTTGGCCCGGGGTGGTGGGGACGACCCTATAGTCGTTGGACATGTCGGCGGCTGGCCAACCTAGTCCCGAGGTCGTGGGGGCGACCCTATAGTCGTCGGAAATGTCGGCGGCTGGCCAACCTGGACCCGGGGTCGTGGGGACGACCCTATTGTCGTCGGACATGACGGTGGCGGGCCAATCTAGTCTCGGGGTCGTGGGGACGACCCTATAGTCGTCGGACATGTCGGCGGCTGGTCAACTTTGGCCCGGGGTCGTGGGGACGACCCAATAGTCGTCGGACAAGACGGTGGCGGACCAATCTAGTACCGGGGTCGTGGGGACGACCCTATAGTCGTCGGACATGTCGATGGCTGGCCAGCTTTGGCCCGTGGTCGTGGGGACGATCCGATAGTCGTCGGACATGACGGTCTAGGGCCAATCTAGTCCCGGGGTCGTGGGGACGACCCTATAGTCGTCGGATATGTCGGCGGCTGGACAACGTAGGCCCGTTGTCGTGGGGACGACCCTATAGTGGTCGGAGAAGTCGGCGGCTAGCCAACCTAGTCCGGGGGTCGTGGGGACGACCCTATAGTCGTCGGACATGTAGGCGGCTGGCCAATCCAGTCCCGGGGTCGTGGGGACGACCCTATTGTCGTCGGACATGTCGGCGGCTGGCCAATCTAGTACCGGGGTCGTGGGGAGGACCGTATAGTCGTCGGACAATTCGGCGGCCGGCCAACTTTGGCCCGGGGTTGCGGGGACGACCCTATAGTCGTCGGACATGTCGGCGGCGGGCCAACCTAGCCCCGGGGTCGTGGGGACGACCCTATAGTCGTCGCACATGTCGGTGGCGGGCCAATCTAGTCCCGGGGTCGTGGGGACGACCCTATAGTCGTCGGACATGATGGTGGCGGGCCAATCTAGTCCCGGGGTCGTAGGGATGACCCTATAGACGTCGGACATGTCGGCGATTGGCCAACATTGGCCCGGGGTCGTGGGGACGACCCTATAGTCGTCGGACATGTCGGCGGCTTGCCAACTTTGGCCCCGGGTTGTGGGGACGACTGTTTAGTCGTCGGACATGTCGGCGGCTGGCCAACCTAGACCCGGGGTCGTGGGGACGACCCTATAGTCGTCGGACATGACGGTGGCGAGCCAACCTAGTCCCGGAGTCGTGGGGACGACCCTATAATCGTGGGGCAAGTCAGCGGCGGGCCAACCTAGTCACGGGGTCGTGGGGACGACCCTATAGTCGCCGGGCAAGTCGGCGGCGGGCCAACCTTGTGCCGGGGGTACGTGGGGACGACCCTATAGTCGTCGTACAAGTCGGCGGCGGGCCAATCTAGTCCCGGGGTCGTAGGGACGACCCTATAGTCGTCGGACATGTCGGCGGCTAGCCAACTTTGGCCTGTGGTCGTGGGGACGACCCAATAGTCGTCAGACATGTCGACGGCGAGCCAACCTAGTCCGGGGTTACGTGGGGACGACCCTATAGTCGTCGGACAAGTCGGCGGCGGGCCAATCTAGTCCCGGGGTCGTAGGGACGACCCTATAGTCGTCGGACATGTCGGCGGCTAGCCAACTTTGGCCTGTGGTCGTGGGGACGACCCTATAGTCGTCGGACATTTCGGCGGCTTGCTAACTTTGGCCCGGGGTCGTGGGGACGACCGTATAGTCGTCGGACATGTCGGCGGCTGGCTAACTTTGGCCCGTGGTCGTGGGGACGACCCAATAGTCGTTGGACATGTCGGCGGCTGGCCAACTTTGGGCCGTGGTCGTGGAGACGATCCTATAGTCGTCGGACTTGACGGTGGCGGGCCAATCTAGTCCCGGGGTTGTGGGGACGACCCTATAGTCGTCGGATATGTCGGCGGCTTGCCAAATTTGCCCGGGGTCGTGGGGACGACCCTATAGTCGTCGGACTTGACGGTGGCGGGCCAATCTAGTCCCGGGGTCGTGGGGACGACCCAATAGTCGTTGGACATATCGGCGGCTGGCCAACTTTGGCCCATGGTCGTGGGGACGACCCTATAGTCGTTGGACATGACGGTGGCGGGCCAATCTAGTCCCGGGGTCGTGGGTACGACCCTATAGTCGTCGGACAAGACGGCGGCTGGACATCCTTGGCTCGCGGTCGTGGGGAGGACCCTATAGTCGTCGGACATTTCGGCGCCTTGTCAACCTAGTCCCGGGGTCGTAGGGACGACCCTATAGTCGTCGGACATGACGGTGGCGGGCCAATCTAGCCCCGGGGTCGTAGGGACGACCCTATAGTCGTCGGACATGTCGGCGATTGGCCAACATTGGCCCGGGGTCGTGGGGACGACCCTATAGTCGACGGACATGTCAGCGGCTGGCCAACTTTGGCCCGTGGTCGTGGAGACGATCCTATAGTCGTCGGACTTGACGGTGGCGGACCAATCTAGTCCCGGGGTTGTGGGGACGACCCTATAGTCGTCGGACATTTCGGCGGCTTGCCAACATTGGCACGGGGTCGTGGGGACGACCCTATAGTTGTCGGACACGTCGGCGGCGGGTCTACCTAGTCCCGGGGTCGTGGGGACGACCCTATAGTCGTCGGACAAGTCGGCAGCTTGCCAACTTTGGCCCGTGGTCGTGGGGACGACCCTATTGTCGTCGGACATGACGGTGGCGGGCCAATCTAGTCCTGGGGTCGTGGGGACGACCCCATAGTCGTCGGACAAGACGGCGGCTGGCCAACTTTGGCCCGGGGCCGTGGGGACGACCCAATAGTCGTCGGAGATGTCGGCGGCTGGCCAACTTTGGCCCGTGGTCGTGGGGACGATCCGATAGTCGTCGGACATGACGGTGGCGGGCCTATCTAGTCCCGGGGTCGTAGGGACGACCCTGTAGTCGTCGGACATGTCGGCGATTGGCCAACATTGGCCCGGGGTCGCGGGGACGACCCTATAGTCGTCGGATATGTCGGCGGCTGTCCAACCTTGGCCCGTGGTCATGAGGACGACCCTATAGTCGTCGGATATGTCGGCGGCAGGCGAACCTAGTCCCGAGGTCGTGGGGACGACCCTATAGTCGTCGGACATGACGGTGGCGGGCCAACCTAGACCCGGGGTCGTAGGGACGACCCTATAGTTGTCGGACATGTCGGCGATTGGTCAACATTGGCCCGGGGTCGTGGGGACGACCCTATAGTCGTCGGACATGTCGGCGGCTGGCCAACCTAGTCCCGAGGTCGTGGGGACGACCCTATAGTCGTCGGACTTCACGGTGGCGGGCCAATCTAGTCCCGGGGTCGTGGGGACGACCCTACAGTCGTCGGACATTTCGGCGGCTTGCCAACTTTGGCCCGCGGTCGTGGGGACGACCCTATAGTCGCCGGACATGACGGTGGCGGACCAATCTAGTCCCGGGGTCGTAGGGACGACCCTATAGTCGTCGGACATGTTGGCGATTGGCCAACATTGGCCCGGGGTCGTCGGGACGACCCTATAGTCGTCGGACATTGCGGCGGCATGCCGACTTTGGCCCGGGGTCGTGGGGACGACCCAATAGTCGTCGGACATGTCGGCGGCTGGACATCTTTGGCCCGCGGTCGTGGGGACGACCCTATAGTCGTCGGACATGTCGGCGGCTGGTCAACCTAGTCCCGAGGTCGTGGGGACGACCCTATAGTAGTCGGACTTGACGGTGGCGGGCCAATCTAGTCCCGGGGTCGTGGGGACGACCCTACAGTCGTCGGACATTTCGGCGGCTTGCCAACTTTGGCCCGGGGTCGTGGGGGCGACCCTATAGTCGTCGGACATGTCGGTGGCGGACCAATCTAGTCCCGGGGTCGTAGGGACGACCCTATAGTCGACGGACATGTCGGCGGCTGGCCAACTTTGGCCCGTGGTCGTGGAGACGACCCTATAGTTGTCGGACACGTCGGCGGCGGGTCTACCTAGTCCCGGGGTCGTGGGGACGACCCTATAGTCGTCGGACATTTCGGCGGCTGGCCAACATTGGCCCGGGGTCGTGGGGACGGCCCAATAGTCGTTGAACATGTCGGCGGCGGGCCATCCTAGCCCCGGGGTCGTGGGGACGACCCTATTGTCGTCGGACATGACGGTGGCGGGCCAATCTAGTCCTGGGGTCGTGGGGACGACCCCATAGTCGTCGGACAAGTCGGCGGCTGGCCAACTTTGGCCCGGGGTCGTGGGGACGACCCAATAGTCGTCGGACATGTCGGCGGCTGGACATCTTTGGCCCGCGGTCGTGGGGACGACCCTATAGTCGTCGGACATGTCGGCGGCTGGTCAACCTAGTCCCGAGGTCGTGGGGACGACCCTATAGTCGTCGGACTTGACGGTGGCGGGCCAATCTAGTCCCGGGGTCGTGGGGACGACCCTACAGTCGTCGGACATTTCGGCGGCTTGCCAACTTTGGCCCGGGGTCGTGGGGGCGACCCTATAGTCCTCGGACATGTCGGCGGCTGGCCAACCTAGACCCGGGGTCGTGGGGACGACCCTATAGTCGTCGGACATGTCGGCGGCTGGCCAACCTAGTCCCGAGGTCGTGGGGACGACCCTATAGTCGTCGGACTTGTCGCTGGCGGGCCAATCTAGTCCCGGGGTCGTGGGGACGACCCTACAGTCGTCGTACATTTCGGCAGCTTGCCAACTTCCGCCCGGGGTCGTGGGGACGACCCTATAGTCGTCGGACATGTCGGCGGCTTGCCAACTTTGGCCCGCGGTCGTGGGGACGACCCTATAGTCGTCGGACATGACGGTGGCGGGCCAATCTAGTCCCGGGGTCGTGGGGACGACCCTATAGTCGTCGGACAAGACGGCGGCTGGACATCTTTGGCCCGCGGTCGTGGGGACGACCCTATAGTCGTCGGACATTTCGGCGGCTTGCCAACTTTGGGCCGGGGTCGTGGGGACGACCCTATAGGCGTCGGACATTTCGGCGGCATGCCAACATTGGCCCGGGGTCGTGGGGACGACCCTATAGTCGTCGGACATGTCGGCGGCTGGCCAACCTAGTCCCGAGGTCGTGGGGACGACCCTATAGTCGTCGGACTTGTCGCTGGCGGGCCAATCTAGTCCCGGGGTCGTGGGGACGACCCTACAGTCGTCGGACATTTCGGCGGCTTGCCAACTTCCGCCCGGGGTCGTGGGGACGACCCTATAGTCGTCGGACATGTCGGCGGCTGGCTAACTTTGGCCCGTGGTCGTGGGGACGACCCAATAGTCGTTGGACATGTCGGCGGCTGGCCAACTTTGGGCCGTGGTCGTGGAGACGATCCTATAGTCGTCGGACTTGACGGTGGCGGGCCAATATAGTCCCGGGGTTTTGGGGACGACCCTATAGTCGTCGGATATGTCGGCGGCTTGCCAAATTTGCCCGGGGTCGTGGGGACGACCCTATAGTCGTCGGACTTCACGGTGGCGGGCCAATCTAGTCCCGGGGTCGTGGGGACGACCCTACAGTCGTCGGACATTTCGGCGGCTTGCCAACTTTGGCCCGCGTCGTGGGGACGACCCTATAGTCGTCGGACATGACGGTGGCGGACCAATCTAGTCCCGGGGTCGTAGGGACGACCCTATAGTCGTCGGACATGTTGGCGATTGGCCAACATTGGCCCGGGGTCGTCGGGACGACCCTATAGTCGTCGGACATGTTGGCGGCTTGTCAGCCTAGTCCCGGGGTCGTGGGTACGACCCTATAGTCGTCGGACAAGTCGGCGGCGGGCCAACCTTGTCCCGGGGTCGTGGGGACGACCCTATAGTCGTCGGACATGACGGTGGCGGGCCAATCTAGTCCCGGGGTCGTGGGGACGACCCTATAGTCGTCGGACAAGACGGCGGCTGGACATCTTTGGCCCGCGGTCGTGGGGACGATCCTATAGTCGTCGGACATTTCGGCGGCTTGCCAACTTTGGGCCGGGGTCGTGGGGACGACCCTACAGGCGTCGGACATTTCAGCGGCATGCCAACATTGGCCCGGGGTCGTGGGGACGACCCTATAGTCGTCGGACATGTCGGCGGCTGGCCAACCTAGTCCCGAGGTCGTGGGGACGACCCTATAGTCGTCGGACTTGACGGTGGCGGGCCAATCTAGTCCCGGGGTCGTGGGGACGACCCTATAGTCGTCGGATATGTCGGCGGCTGTCCAACCTTGGCCCGTGGTCGTGGGGACGACCCTATAGTCGTCGGATATGTCGGCGGCAGGCCAACCTAGTCCCGAGGTCGTGGGGACGACCCTATAGTCGTCGGACATGACGGTGGCGGGCCAACCTAGTCCCGGGGTCGTAGGGACGACCCTATAGTCGTCGGACATGTCGGCGATTGGTCAACATTGGCCCGGGGTCGTGGGGACGACCCTATAGTCGTCGGACATGTCGGCGGCTGGCCAACCTAGTCCCGGGGTCGTGGGGACGACCCTATAGTCGTCGGACTTCACGGTGGCGGGCCAATCTAGTCCCGGGGTCGTAGGGACGACCCTACAGTCGTTCGACATTTCGGCGGCTTGCCAACTTTGGCCCGCGGTCGTGGGGACGACCCTATAGTCGTCGGACATGACGGTGGCGGACCAATCTAGTCCCGGGGTCGTAGGGACGACCCTATAGTCGACGGACATGTCGGCGGCTGGCCAACTTTGGCCCGTGGTCGTGGAGACGATCCTATAGTCGTCGGACTTGACGGTGGCGGGCCAATCTAGTCCCGGGGTTGTGGGGACCACCCTATAGTCGTCGGACATTTCGGCGGCTTGCCAACTTTGGCCCGGGGTCGTGGGGACGACCCTATAGTTGTCGGACACGTCGGCGGCGGGTCTACCTAGTCCCGGGGTCGTGGGGACGACCCTATAGTCGTCGGACAAGTCGGCAGCTTGCCAACTTTGGCCCGGGGTTGTGGGGACGACTCTATAGTCGTCGGACATTTCGGCGGCTGGCCAACATTGGCCCGGGGTCGTGGGGACGGCCCAATAGTCGTTGAACATGTCGGCGGCGGGCCATCCTAGCCCCGGGGTCGTGGGGACGACCCTATTGTCGTCGGACATGACGGTGGCGGGCCAATCTAGTCCTGGGGTCGTGGGGACGACCCCATAGTCGTCGGACAAGTCGGCGGCTGGCCATCTTTGGCCCGGGGTCGTGGGGACGACCCAATAGTCGTCGGACATGTCGGCGGCTGGACATCTTTGGCCCGCGGTCGTGGGGACGACCCTATAGTCGTCGGACATGTCGGCGGCTGGCTAACTTTGGCCCGTGGTCGTGGGGACGACCCAATAGTCGTTGGACATGTCGGCGGCTGGCCAACTATGGGCCGTGGTCGTGGAGACGATCCTATAGTCGTCGGACTTGACGGTGGCGGGCCAATCTAGTCCCGGGGTTTTGGGGACGACCCTATAGTCGTCGGATATGTCGGCGGCTTGCCAAATTTGCCCGGGGTCGTGGGGACGACCCTATAGTCGTCGGACTTCACGGTGGCGGGCCAATCTAGTCCCGGGGTCGTGGGGACGACCCTACAGTCGTCGGACATTTCGGCGGCTTGCCAACTTTGGCCCGCGGTCGTGGGGAGGACCCTATAGTCGTCGGACATGACGGTGGCGGACCAATCTAGTCCCGGGGTCGTAGGGACGACCCTATAGTCGTCGGACATGTTGGCGATTGGCCAACATTGGCCCGGGGTCGTCGGGACGACCCTATAGTCGTCGGACATGTTGGCGGCATGTCAGCCTAGTCCCGGGGTCGTGGGTACGACCCTATAGTCGTCGGACAAGTCGGCGGCGGGCCAACCTTGTCCCGGGGTCGTGGGGACGACCTTATAGTCGTCGGACATGACGGTGGCGGGCCAATCTAGTCCCGGGGTCGTGGGGACGACCCTATAGTCGTCGGACAAGACGGCGGCTGGACATCTTTGGCCCGCGGTCGTGGGGACGATCCTATAGTCGTCGGACATTTCGGCGGCTTGCCAACTTTGGGCCGGGGTCGTGGGGACGACCCTATAGGCGTCGGACATTTCAGCGGCATGCCAACATTGGCCCGGGGTCGTGGGGACGACCCTATAGTCGTCGGACATGTCGGCGGCTGGCCAATCTAGTCCCGGGGTCGTGGGGACGACCCTACAGTCGTCGGACATTTCGGCGGCTTGCCAACTTTGGCCCGGGGTCGTGGGGGCGACCCTATAGTCGTCGGACATGTCGGCGGCTGGCCAACCTAGACCCGGGGTCGTGGCGACGACCCTATAGTCGTCGGACAAGTCGGCGGCGGGCCAAGCTTGGCCGGGGGTCGTGGGGAAGACCCTATAGTCGTCGGACATGACGGTGGCGGACCAATCTAGTCCCGTGGTCGTGGGGACGATCCGATAGTCGTCGGACATGTCGGCGGCTGGCCACCTTTGGCCCGTAGTCGTGGGGACGATCCAATAGTCGCCGGACATGACGGTGGCGGGCCAATCTAGTCCCGGGGTCGTAGGAACGACCCTATAGTCGTCGGACATGTCGGCGATTGGCCAACATTGGCCCGGGGTCGTGGGGACGACCCTATAGTCGTCGGACATTGCGGCGGCATGCCGACTTTGGCCCGGGGTCGTGGGGACGACCCTATAGTCGTCGGACATGTTGGCGGCTTGTCAACCTAGTCCCGAGGTCGTGGGGACGACCCTATAATCGTCGGACATGACGGTGGCGGGCCAATCTAGTCCCGGGGTCGTGGGGACGACCCTATAGTCGTCGGACAAGACGGCGGCTGGACATCTTTGGCCCGCGGTCGTGGGGACGACCCTATAGTCGTCGGACATTTCGGCCGCTTGCCAACTTTGGCCCGGGGTCGTGGGGACGACCCTATAGTCGTCGGACATGTCGGCGGCTGGCTAACTTTGGCCCGTGGTCGTGGGGACGACCCAATAGTCGTTGGACATGTCGGCGGCTGGCCAACTTTGGGCCGTGGTCGTGGAGACGATCCTATAGTCGTCGGACTTGAGGGTGGCGGGCCAATCTAGTCCCGGGGTCGTAGGGACGACCCTATAGTCGTCGGACATGTCGGCGATTGGCCAACATTGGCCCGGGGTCGTGGGGACGACCCTATAGTCGACGGACATGTCGGCGGCTGGCCAACTTTGGCCCGTGGTCGTGGAGACGACGCCTATAGTCGTCGGAAAAGTCGGCGGCTTGCCAACTTTGGCCCGTGGTCGTGGGGACGACCCTATAGTCGTCGGACAAGTCAGCGGCTGGCCAACTTTGGCCCGTGGTCGTGGGGACGACCCTATAGTCGTCGGACAAGTCGGCGGCTGGCCAACTTTGACCCGGGGTCGTGGGGACGACCCAATAGTCGTCGGACATGTCGGCGGCTGGCCAACTTTAGCCCGTGGTCGTGGGGACGATCCGATAGTCGTCGGACATGACGGTGGCGGGCCTATCTAGTCCCGGGGTCGTAGGGACGACCCTGTAGTCGTCGGACATGTCGGCGATTGGCCAACATTGGCCCGGGGTCGTGGGGACGACCCTATAGTCGTCGGACTTGACGGTGGCGGGCCAATCTAGTCCCGGGGTCGTGGGGACGACCCTACAGTCGTCGGACACTTCGGCGATTGGCCAACATTGGCCCGGGGTCGTGGGGACGGCCCTATAGTCGTCGGACATGTCGGCGGCTGGCCAACCTAGTCCCGAGGTCGTGGGGGCGACCCTATGGTCGTCGGACATGTCGGCGGCTGGCCAACCTAGTCCCGAGGTCGTCGGACTTGACGGTGGAGGGCCAATCTAGTCCCGGGGTCGTGGGGACGACCCTATAGTCGTCGGACAAGACGGCGGCTGGACATCTTTGACCCGGGGTTGTGGGGACGACCGTATAGTCGTCGGACATGGCGGTGGCGGGCCAATCTAGTCCCGTGGTCGTGGGGACGACCCTATAGTCGTCGGACATGTCGGCGGCAGGCCAACTTTGGCCGGGGGTCGTGGGGACGACCCTATAGTCGTCGGACATGTTGGCGGCTTGTCAGCCTAGTCCCGGGGTCGTGGGTACGACCCTATAGTCGACGGACAAGTCGGCGGCGGGCCAACCTTGTCCCGGGGTCGTGGGGACGACCCTATAGTCGTCGGACATGACGGTGGCTGGCTAACTTTGGCCCGTGGTCGTGGGGACGACCCAATAGTCGTTGGACATGTCGGCGGCTGGCCAACTTTGGGCCGTGGTCGTAGAGACGATCCTATAGTCGTCGGACTTGACGGTGGCGGGCCAATCTAGTCCCGGGGTTTTGGGGACGACCCTATAGTCGTCGGACTTCACGGTGGCGGGCCAATCTAGTCCCGGGGTCGTAGGGACGACCCTACAGTCGTCGGACATTTCGGCGGCTTGCCAACTTTGGCCCGCGGTCGTGGGGACGACCCTATAGTCGTCGGACATGACGGTGGCGGGCCAACCTAGTCCCGGGGTCGTGGGGACGACCCTATGGTCGTCGGACATGTCGGCGGCTGGCCAACCTAGTCCCGAGGTCGTCGGACTTGACGGTGGAGGGCCAATCTAGTCCCGGGGTCGTGGGGACGACCCTATAGTCGTCGGACAAGACGGCGGCTGGACATCTTTGACCCGGGGTTGTGGGGACGACCGTATAGTCGTCGGACATGGCGGTGGCGGGCCAATCTAGTCCCGAGGTCGTGGGGACGACCCTATAGTCGTCGGACATGACGGTGGCGGGCCAACCTAGTCCCGGGGTCGTAGGGACGACCCTATAGTCGTCGGACATGTCGGCGATTGGTCAACATTGGCCCGGGGTCGTGGGGACGACCCTATAGTCGTCGGACATGACGGTGGCGGGCCAATCTAGTCCCGGGGTCGTGGGGACGACCCTATAGTCGTCGGACAAGACGGCGGCGGGCCAATCCAGTCCTGGGGTCGTAGGGACGACCCTATAGTCGTCGGACATGTCGGCGGCTGACCAACTTTGGCCCGTGGTCGTGGGGACGATCCAATAGTCGTCGGACATGTCAGCGGCTGGCCAACTTTGGCCCGGTGTCGTGGGGACGACTCTATAGTCGTCGGACATGTCGACGGCTGGCCAACCTAGACCCGGGGTCGTGGGGACGACCCTATTGTCGTCGGACATGACGGCGGCTGGCCAACTTTTGCCCGTGGTCGTGGGGACGATCCGATAGTCGTCGGACATGTCGGCGGCTGACCAACTTTGGCCCGTGGTCGTGGGGACGATCCAATAGTCGTCGGACATGTCGGCGGCTGGCCAACTTTGGCCCGTGGTCGTGGGGACGACCCTATAGTCGTCGGATATTTCGGCGGCTTGCCAACTTTGGGCCGGGGTCGTGGGGACGACCCTATAGGCGTCGGACATTTCGGCGGCATGCCAACATTGGCCCGGGGTCGTGGGGACGACCCTATAGTCGTCGGACATGTCGGCGGCTGGCCAACCTAGTCCCGAGGTCGTGGGGACGACCCTATAGTCGTCGGACTTGTCGCTGGCGGGCCAATCTAGTCCCGGGGTCGTGGGGACGACCCTACAGTCGTCGGACATTTCGGCGGCTTGCCAACTTCCGCCCGGGGTCGTGGGGACGACCCTATAGTCGTCGGACATGTCGGCGGCTGGCTAACTTTGGCCCGTGGTCGTGGGGACGACCCAATAGTCGTTGGACATGTCGGCCTGCTGGCCAACTTTGGGCCGTGGTCGTAGAGACGATCCTATAGTCGTCGGACTTGACGGTGGCGGGCCAATCTAGTCCCGGGGTTTTGGGGACGACCCTATAGTCGTCGGATATGTTGGCGGCTTGCCAAATTTACCCGGGGTCGTGGGGACGACCCTATAGTCGTCGGATATGTGGGCGGCTGTCCAACCTTGGCCCGTGGTCGTGGGGACGACCCTATAGTCGTCGGATATTTCGGCGGCAGGCCAACCTAGTCCCGAGGTCGTGGGGACGACCCTATAGTCGTCGGACATGACGGTGGCGGGCCAACCTAGTCCCGGGGTCGTAGGGACGACCCTATAGTCGTCGGACATGTCGGCGATTGGTCAACATTGGCCCGGGGTCGTGGGGACGACCCTATAGTCGTCGGACATGACGGTGGCGGGCCAATCTAGTCCCGGGGTCGTGGGGACGACCCTATAGTCGTCGGACAAGACGGCGGCGGGCCAATCCAGTCCTGGGGTCGTAGGGACGACCCTATAGTCGTCGGACATGTCGGCGGCTGACCAACTTTGGCCCGTGGTCGTGGGGACGATCCAATAGTCGTCGGACATGTCAGCGGCTGGCCAACTTTGGCCCGGTGTCGTGGGGACGACTCTATAGTCGTCGGACATGTCGACGGCTGGCCAACCTAGACCCGGGGTCGTGGGGACGACCCTATTGTCGTCGGACATGACGGCGGCTGGCCAACTTTTGCCCGTGGTCGTGGGGACGATCCGATAGTCGTCGGACATGTCGGCGGCTGACCAACTTTGGCCCGTGGTCGTGGGGACGATCCAATAGTCGTCGGACATGTCGGCGGCTGGCCAACTTTGGCCCGTGGTCGTGGGGACGACCCTATAGTCGTTGGACATGTCAGCGGCTGGCCAACTTTGGCCCGGTGTCGTGGGGACGACTCTATAGTCGTCGGACGTGTCGACGGCTGGCCAACCTAGACCCGGGGTCGTGGGGACGACCCTATTGTCGTCGGACATGTCGGCGGCTGGCCAACTTTTGCCCGTGGTCGTGGGGACGATCCGATAGTCGTCGGACATGTCGGCGGCTGGCCAACTTTGGCCCGTGGTCGTGGGGACGATCCAATAGTCGTCGGACATGTCGGCGGCTGGCCAACCTAGACCCGGGGTCGTGGGGACGACCCTATTGTCGTCGGACATGGCGGTGGCGGGCCAATCTAGTCCCGTGGTCGTGGGGACGACCATATAGTCTTCGGACATGACGGCGGCTGGCCAACCTAGTCCCGAGGTCGTGGGGACGACCCTATAGTCGTCGGACTTGACGGTGGCGGGCCAATCTAGTCCCGGGGTCGTGGGGACGACCCTATAATCGTCGGACATGTTGGCGGCTTGTCAGCCTAGTCCCGGGGTCGTGGGTACGACCCTATAGTCGTCGGACAAGTCGGCGGCTGGCCAACCTAGACCTGGGGTCGTGGGGACGACCCTATTGTCGTCGGACATGACGGTGGCGGGCCAATCTAGTCCCGGGGTCGTGGGGACGACCCTATAATCGTCGGACATGTTGGCGGCTTGTCAGCCTAGTCCCGGGGTCGTGGGTACGACCCTATAGTCGTCGGACAAGTCGGCGGCTGGCCAACCTAGACCTGGGGTCGTGGGGACGACCCTATTGTCGTCGGACATGACGGTGGCGGGCCAATCTAGTCCCGGGGTCGTGGGGACGACCCTATAGTCGTCGGGCTTGACGGTGGCGGGCCAATCTAGTCCCGGGGTCGTGTGGACGACCCTACAGTCGTCGGACATTTCGGCGGCTTGCCAACTTTGGCCTGGGGTCGTGGGGACGACCCTATAGTCGTCGGACATGACGGTGGCGGACCAATCTAGTCCCGGGGTCGTGGGGACGACCCTATAGTCGTCGGACATGTCGGCGGCTGGCCAACTTTGGCCCGTGGTCGTGGGGACGATCCAATAGTCGTCGGACATGTCGGCGGCTGGCCAACTTTGGCCCGTGGTTGTGGGGACGACCCTATAGTCGTTGGACATGACGGTGGCGGGCCAATCTAGTTCCGGGGTCATGGGGACGACCCTATAGTCGTCGGACTTGACGGTGGCGGGCCAATCTAGTCCCGGGGTCGTGGGGACGACCCTACAGTCGTCGGACATTTCGACGGCTTGCCAACTTTGGCCCGTGGTTGTGGGGACGACCCTATAGTCGTTGGACATGACGGTGGCGGGCCAATCTAGTTCCGCGGTCGTGGGGCCGACCCTATAGTCGTCGGACTTGACGGTGGCGGGCCAATCTAGTCCCGGGGTCGTGGGGACGATCCAATAGTCGTCGGACAATTCGGCGGCGGGCCAACTTTGGCCCGGTGTCGTGGGGACGACTCTATAGTCGTCGGACATGTCGGCGGCTGGCCAACCTAGACCCGGGGTCGTGGGGACGACCCTATTGTCGTTGGACATGTCGGCGGCTGGCCAACCTAGACCCGGGGTCGTGGCGACGACCCAATAGTCGTCGGAAATGTCGGCGGCTGGCCAAGTTTGGCCCGTGGTCGTGGGGACGATCCAATAGTCGTCGGACATGTCGGCGGCTGGCCAACCTAGTCCCGTGGTCGTGGGGACGACCCTATAGTCTTCGGACATGACGGTAGCGGGCCAATCTAGACCCGAGGTCGTGGGGACGACCCTATAGTCGTCGGACAAGACGGCGGCGGGCCAAGCTTGTCCCGGGGTCGTGGGGACGACCCTATAATCGTCGGACATGACGGTGGCGGGCCAATCTAGTCCCGGGGTCGTGGGGACGACCCTATAGTCGTCGGACATGTCGGCGGCTGGCCAACTTTGGCCCGGTGTCGTGGGGACGACTCTATAGTCGTCGGAAATGTCGGCGGCTGGCCAACCTGGACCCGGGGTCGTGGGGACGACCCTATTGTCGTCGGACATGACGGTGGCGGGCCAATCTAGCCTCGGGCTCGTGGGGACGACCCTATAGTCGTCGGACATGTCGGCGGCTGGCCATCTTTGGCCCGGGGTCGTGGGGACGACCCTATAGTCGTCGGACATGACGGTGGCGGGCCAATCTAGTCCCGGGGTCGTGGGGACGACCCTATAGTCGTCGGACAAGACGGCGGCTGGACATCTTTGGCCCGCGGTCGTGGAGACGACCCTATAGTCGTCGGACATTTCGGCGGCATGCCATCTTTAGCCCGGGGTCGTGGGGACGACCCTATAGTCGTCGGACATGTTGGCGGCTTGTCAACCTAGTCCGGGGGTAGTGGGGACGACCCTATAGTCGTCGGGCTTGGCGGTGGCCGGCCAATCTAGTCCCGGGGTCGTGTGGACGACCCTACAGTCGTCGGACATTTCGGCGGCTTGCCAACTGTGGCCTGGGGTCGTGGGGACGACCCTATAATCGTCGGACATGACGGTGGCGGGCCAATCTAGTCCTGGGGTCGTGGGGACGACCCTATAGTCGTCGGACATGTCGGCGGCTGGCCAACTTTGGCCCGGTGTCGTGGGGACGACTCTATAGTCGTCGGAAATGTCGGCGGCTGGCCAACCTGGACCCGAGGTCGTGGGGACGACCCTATTGTCGTCGGACATGACGGTGGAGGACCAATCTAGTCCCGGGGTCGTGGGGACGACCCTATAGTCGTCGGACATGTCGGCGGCTGGCCAACTTTGGCCCGTGGTCGTGGGGACGACCCTACAGTCGTCGGACCGCTACCGTCCCGCTACCGTCATGACCGACGACTATAGGGTCGTCCCCACGACCTCGGGTCTAGATTGGCCCGCTACCGTCATGTCCGAAGACTATAGGGTCGTCCTCACGACCACGGGACTAGATTGGCCCGCCACCGCCATGTCCGACGACAATAGGGTCGTCCCCACGACCCCGGGTCTAGATTGGCCAGCCGCCGACATGTCCGACGACTATTGGATCGTCCCCACGACCACGGGCCAAAGTTGGCCAGCCGCCGACATGTCCGACGACTATAGGGTCGTGCCCACGACCACGGGACTAGATTGGCCAGCCGCCGACATGTCCGACGACTATCGGATCGTCCCCACGACCACGGGCCAAAGTTGGCCAGCCGCCAATATGTCCGACGACTATTGGATCGTCCCCACGACCACGAGCCAAAGATGGCCAGCCGCCGACATGTCCGACGACTATAGGGTCGTCCCCACGACCCCGGGACTAGATTGGCCAGCCGCCGACATGTCCGCCGACTATAAGGTCGTCCCCACGATCTCGGGACTAGATTGGCCCGCCACCGACATGTCCGACGACAATAGGGTCGTCCCCACGACCCCGAGTCTAGGTTGGCCAGCCGCCGACATGTCCGACGACTATAGAGTCGTCCCCACGACACCGGGCCAAAGTTGGACAGCCGCCGACAAGTCCGACGACTATAGGGTCGTCCCCACGACCTCGGGTCTAGATTGGCCCGCTACCGTCATGTCCGAAGACTATAGGGTCGTCCCCACGACCCCGGGACTAGATTGGCCCGCCACCGTCATGTCCGACGACAATAGGGTCGTCCCCACGACCCCGGGTCTAGGTTGGCCAGCCGCCGACATGTCCGACGACTATTGGGTCGCCCCACGACCACGGGCCAAAGTTGGCCAGCCGCCGACATGTCCGACGACTATAGGGTCGTCCCCACGATCCCGGGTCCAGGTTGGCCAGCCGCCGACATGTCCGACGACTATAGGGTCGTCCCCACGACCCTGGGACCAGATTGGCCCGCCACCGCCATGTCCGACGACTATAGGGTCGTCCCCACGACCGCGGGCCAAAGATGTCCAGCCGCCGTGTTGTCCGACGACTATAGGTTCGTCCCCACGACCCCGGGCCAATGTTGGCCAATCGACGACATGTCCGACGACTATAGGGTCGTCCCTACGACCCCGGGACTACATTGGGCCGCCACCGTCATGTCCGACGACAATAGGGTCGTCCCCACGACCCCGGGTCCAGGTTGGCCAGCCGCCGACATGTCCGACGACTATAGGGTCGTCCCCACGACCCTGGGACTAGATTGGTCCGCCACCGTCATGTCCGACGACTATAGGGTCGTCCCCACGACCGCGGGTCTAGGTTGGCCAGCCGCCGACATGTCCGACGACTATAGGTTCGTCCCTACGACCCCGGGACTAGATTGGCCCGCCACCGTCATGTCCAACGATTATAGGGTCGTCCCCACGACCCCGGGACTAGATTGGCCCGCCACCGTCATGTCCGACGATTATAGGGTCGTCCCCACGACCCCGGGACAAGCTTGGCCCGCCGCCGACTTGTCCGACGACTATAAGGTCGTCCCCACGACCCCGGGACTAGATTGGCCCGCCACCGACATGTCCGACGACAATAGGGTCGTCCCCACGACCCCGAGTCTAGGTTGGCCAGCCGCCGACATGTCCGACGACTATAGAGTCGTCCCCACGACACCGGGCCAAAGTTGGACAGCCGCCGACAAGTCCGACGACTATAGGGTCGTCCCCACGACCTCGGGTCTAGATTGGCCCGCTACCGTCATGTCCGAAGACTATAGGGTCGTCCCCACGACCCCGGGACTAGATTGGCCCGCCACCGTCATGTCCGACGACAATAGGGTCGTCCCCACGACCCCGGGTCTAGGTTGGCCAGCCGCCGACATGTCCGACGACTATTGGGTCGCCCCACGACCACGGGCTAAAGTTGGCCAGCCGCCGACATGTCCGACGACTATAGGGTCGTCCCCACGACCCCGGGACTAGATTGGCCCGCCACCGTCATGTCCGACGACAATAGGGTCGTCCCCACGACCCCGGGTCTAGGTTGGCCAGCCGCCGACATGTCCGACGACTAATGGATCGTTCCCACGACCACGGGCCAAAGTTGGCCAGCCGCCAATATGTCCGACGACTATTGGATCGTCCCCACGACCACGGGCCAAAGTTGGACAGCCGCCGACATGTCCGACGACTATAGGGTCGTCCCCACGACCCCGGGACTAGATTGGTCCGCCACCGTCATGTCCGACGACTATAGGGTCGTCCCCACGACCACGGGCCAAAGTTGGCCAGCCGCCGACATGTCCGACGACTATAGAGTCGTCCCCACGACCAAGGGCCAAAGTTGGCCAGCCGCCGACATGTCCGACGACTATAGGGTCGTTCCCACGACCCCGCGACTAGGCTGACCTGCCGCCAACATGTCCGACGACTATAGGGTCGTCCCCACGACCCAGGGCAAAAGTTGGCCAGCCGCCGACTTGTCCGACGAGTATAGGGTGGTCCCCACGACGCGGGGACTAGATTGGACAGCCGCCGACAAGTCCGACGACTATAGGGTCGTCCCCACGACCTCGGGTCTAGATTGGCCCGCTACCGTCATGTCCGAAGACTATAGGGTCGTCCCCACGACCCCGGGACTAGATTGGCCCGCCACCGTCATGTCCGACGACAATAGGGTCGTCCCCACGACCCCGGGTCTAGGTTGGCCAGCCGCCGACATGTCCGACGACTATTGGGTCGCCCCACGACCACGGGCTAAAGTTGGCCAGCCGCCGACATGTCCGACGACTATAGGGTCGTCCCCACGACCCCGGGACTAGATTGGCCCGCCACCGTCATGTCCGACGACAATAGGGTCGTCCCCACGACCCCGGGTCTAGGTTGGCCAGCCGCCGACATGTCCGACGACTAATGGATCGTTCCCACGACCCCGGGCCAATGTTGGCCAGCCGCCGACATTTCCGACGACTGTAGAGTCGTCCCCACGACACCGGGCCAAATTTGGCCAGCCGCCGTCATGTCCGACGACAATAGGGTCGTCCCCACGACCACGCGCCAAAGTTGGCCAGCCGCCGACATGTCCGACGACTATAGGGTCGTCCCCACGACCCCGGGACTAGATTGGCCCGCCACCGTCATGTCCGACGACAATAGGGTCGTCCCCAGGACCCCGGGTCTAGGTTGGCCAGCCGCCGACTTGTCCGACGACTATAGGGTCGTCCCCAGGACCTCGGGACTAGATTGGCCCGCCACCGTCATGTCCAACGACTATAGGGTCGTCCCCACGACCATGGGCCAAAGTTGGCATGCCGCCGAAATGTCCGACGATTATAGGGTCGTCCCCACGACCCCGGGACTAGTTTGGCCCGCCGCCGACATTTCCGACGACTATAGAGTCGTCCCCACGACGCCGGGCCAAAGTTGGCCAGCCGCCGACATGTCCGACGACTATAGGGTCGTCCCCACGACCCCGAGACTAGATTGGCCAGCCGCCGACATTTCCGACGACTATAGAGTCGTCCCCACGACACCGGGCCAAAGTTGGCCAGCCGCCGACATGTCCGACGACTATAGGGACGTCCCCACGACCCCGGGACAAGGTTGGCCCGCCGCCGACTTGTCCGACGACTATAGGGTCGTAGCCACGACCCTGGGACTAGGCTGACAAGCCGCCAACGTGTCCGACGACTATAGGGTCGTCCCCACGACCCCTGGCCAAAGATGTCCAGCCGCCGTCTTGTCCGACGACTATAGGGTCGTCCCCACAACCACGGGCCAAAGTTGGCCAGCCGCCGACATGTCCGACGACTATAGGGTCGTCCCTACGACACCGGGCCAAAGTTGGCCAGCCGCAGACATGTCCGACGACTATAGGGTCATCCCCACGACCCCGGGACTAGATTGGCCCGCCACCATCATGTCCGACGACTATTGGATCGTCTCCACGACCACGGGCCAAAGTTGGCCAGCCGCCGACATGTCCGACGACTATAGGGTCGTCCCCACGACCTCGGGACTAGGTTGGCCAGCCGCCGACATGTCCGACGACTATAAGGTCGTCCCCACGACCTCGGGACTAGGTTGGCCAGCCGCCGACATGTCCGACGACTATCGGATCGTCCCCACGACCACGGGCCAAAGTTGGCCAGCCGCCGACAAGTCCGACGACTATAGGGTCGTCCCCACGACCCCGGGACTAGATTGGCCAGCCGCCGTCATGTCCGACGACAATAGGGTCGTCCCCACGACCCCGGGCCAATGTTGGCCAATCGCCAACATGTCCGACGACTATAGGGTCGTCCCTACGACCCCGGGACTAGATTGGCCCGCCAGCGTCATGTCCAACGACTATAGGGTCGTCCCCACAACCACGGGCCAAAGTTGGCCAGCCGCCGACATGTCCGACGACTATAGGGTCGTCCCCACGACCCCTGGACTAGGTTGGCTCACCGCCGACTTCTCCGTCGACAATAGCGTCGTCCCCACGACCCCGGGCCAATGTTGGCCAGCCGCCGACATTTCCGACGACTGTAGAGTCGTCCCCACGACACCGGGCCAAATTTGGCCAGCCGCCGTCATGTCCGACGACAATAGGGTCGTCCCCACGACCACGCGCCAAAGTTGGCCAGCCGCCGACTGGTCCGACGACTATAGGGTCGTCCCCACGACCCCGGGACTAGATTGGCCCGCCACCGTCATGTCCGACGACAATAGGGTCGTCCCCAGGACCCCGGGTCTAGGTTGGCCAGCCGCCGACTTGTCCGACGACTATAGGGTCGTCCCCAGGACCTCGGGACTAGATTGGCCCGCCACCGTCATGTCCAACGACTATAGGGTCGTCCCCACGACCATGGGCCAAAGTTGGCATGCCACCGAAATGTCCGACGATTATAGGGTCGTCCCCACGACCCCGGGACTAGTTTGGCCCGCCGCCGACATTTCCGACGACTATAGAGTCGTCCCCACGACGCCGGGCCAAAGTTGGCCAGCCGCCGACATGTCCGACGACTATAGGGTCGTCCCCACGACCCCGAGACTAGATTGGCCAGCCGCCGACATTTCCGACGACTATAGAGTCGTCCCCACGACACCGGGCCAAAGTTGGCCAGCCGCCGACATGTCCGACGACTATAGGGACGTCCCCACGACCCCGGGACAAGGTTGGCCCGCCGCCGACTTGTCCGACGACTATAGGGTCGTAGCCACGACCCTGGGACTAGGCTGACAAGCCGCCAACGTGTCCGACGACTATAGGGTCGTCCCCACGACCCCTGGCCAAAGATGTCCAGCCGCCGTCTTGTCCGACGACTATAGGGTCGTCCCCACGACCCCGGGACTAGATTGGCCCGCCAGCGTCATGTCCAACGACTATAGGGTCGTCCCCACAACCACGGGCCAAAGTTGGCCAGCCGCCGACATGTCCGACGACTATAGGGTCGTCCCTACGACACCGGGCCAAAGTTGGCCAGCCGCAGACATGTCCGACGACTATAGGGTCATCCCCACGACCCCGGGACTAGATTGGCCCGCCACCATCATGTCCGACGATTATAGGGTCGTCCCCACGACCCCGGGACAAGCTTGGCCCGCCGCCGAATTGTTCGACGACTATAGGGTCGTCCCCACGACCCCGGGACTAGATTGGCCCGCCACCGTCATGTCCGACGACAATAGGGTCGTCCCCACGACCCCGGGTCTAGGTTGGCCAGCCGCCGACTTGTCCGACGACTATAGGGTCGTACCCACGACCCCGGGACTAGGCTGACAAGCCGCCAACATGTCCGACGACTATAGGGTCGTCCTCACGACCCCGGGCCAAAGATGTCCAGCCGCCGTCTTGTCCGACGACTATAGGGTCGTCCCCACGACCCCGGGCCAAAGTTGGCCAGCCGCCGACATGTCCGACGACTATTGGATCGTCCCCACGACCACGGGCCAAAGTTGGCCAGCCGCCGACATGTCCGACGACTATAGGGTCGTGCCCACGACCACGGGACTAGATTGGCCAGCCGCCGACATGTCCGACGACTATCGGATCGTCCCCACGACCACGGGCCAAAGTTGGCCAGCCGCCAATATGTCCGACGACAATTGGATCGTCCCCACGACCACGAGCCAAAGATGGCCAGCCGCCGACATGTCCGACGACTATAGGGTCGTCCCCACGACCCCGGGACTAGATTGGTCCGCCACCGTCATGTCCGACGACTATAGGGTCGTCCCCACGACCCCGGGCCAAGCTTGGCCCGCCGCCGACTTGTCCGACGACTATAGGGTCGTCCCCACGACTTCGGGACTAGGTTGGCCAGCCGCCGACATTTCCGACGACTATAGAGTCGTCCCCACGACACCGGGCCAAAGTTGGCCAGCCGCCGACATGTCCGACGACTATAAGGTCGTCCCCACGACCCCGGGACTAGATTGGCCCGCCACCGTCATGTCCGACGATTATAGGGTCGTCCCCACGACCGCGAGACTAGATTGGCCCGCCACCGACATTTCCGACGACTATAGAGTCGTCCCCACGACACCGGGCCAAAGTTGGCCAGCCGCCGACATGTCCGACGACTATAGGGTCGTCCCCACAACCACGGGCCAAAGTTGGCCAGCCGCCGACATGACCGACGACTATAGGGTCGTCCCCACGACCTCGGGACTAGGTTAGCCAGCCGCCGACATGTCCGACGACTATAGGGTCGTCCCCACGACCCCGGGCCAATGTTGGCCAATCGCCGACATGTCCGACGACTATAGGGTCGTCCCCACGACCCCGGGCCAAAGATGTCCAGCCGCCGTCTTCTCCGACGACTATAGGGTCGTCGTCACGACCCCGGGTCCAGGTTGGCCAGCCGCCGACATGTCCGACGACTAAAGGGTCGTCCCCACGACCTCGGGTCTAGATTGGCCCGCTACCGTCATGTCCGAAGACTATAGGGTCGTCCTCACGACCACGGGACTAGATTGGCCCGCCACCGCCATGTCCGACGACAATAGGGTCGTCCCCACGACCCCGGGTCTAGGTTGGCCAGCCGCCGACATGTCCGACGACTATTGGATCGTCCCCACGACCACGGGCCAAAGTTGGCCAGCCGCCGACATGTCCGACGACTATAGGGTCGTGCCCACGACCACGGGACTAGATTGGCCAGCCGCCGACATGTCCGACGACTATCGGATCGTCCCCACGACCACGGGCCAAAGTTGGCCAGCCGCCAATATGTCCGACGACAATTGGATCGTCCCCACGACCACGAGCCAAAGATGGCCAGCCGCCGACATGTCCGACGACTATAGGGTCGTCCCCACGACCCCGGGCCAAAGATGTCCAGCCGCCGTCTTCTCCGACGACTATAGGGTCGTCGTCACGACCCCGGGTCCAGGTTGGCCAGCCGCCGACATGTCCGACGACTATAGGGTCGTCCCCACGACCTCGGGTCTAGATTGGCCCGCTACCGTCATGTCCGAAGACTATAGGGTCGTCCTCACGACCACGGGACTAGATTGGCCCGCCACCGCCATGTCCGACGACAATAGGGTCGTCCCCACGACCCCGGGTCTAGGTTGGCCAGCCGCCGACATGTCCGACGACTATTGGATCGTCCCCACGACCACGGGCCAAGCTTGGCCCGCCGCCGACTTGTCCGTCGACAATAGGGTCGTCCCCACGACCCCGGGTCTAGGTTGGCCAGCCGCCGACATGTCCGACGACTATTGGGTCGCCCCACGACCCCGGGCCAAGCTTGGCCCGCCGCCGACTTGTCCGACGACTATAGGGTCGTCCCCACGACTTCGGGACTAGGTTGGCCAGCCGCCGACATGTCCGACCACTATTGGGTCGTCCCCACGACCACGGGCCAAAGATGGCCAGCCGCCGACATGTACGACGACTATAGGGTCGTGCCCACGACCCCGGGCCCAAGTTGGCAAGCCGCCGACATGTCCGACGACTATAGGGTCGTCCCCACGACCCCTGGACTAGGTTGGCTCACCGCCGACTTGTCCGTCGACAATAGCGTCGTCCCCACGACCCCGGGCCAAAGTTGGCCAGCCGCCGACATGTCCGACGACTATCGGATCGTCCCCACGACCACGGGCCAAAGTTGGTCAGCCGCTGACATGTCCGACGACTATTGGATCGTCTCCACGACCACGGGCCAAAGTTGGCCAGCCGCCGACATGTCCGACGACTATAGGGTCGTCCCCACGACCTCGGGACTAGGTTGGCCAGCCGCCGACATGTCCGACGACTATAAGGTCGTCCCCACGATCTCGGGACTAGGTTGGCCAGCCGCCGACATGTCCGACGACTATAGGGTCGTGCCCACGACCCCGGGCCCAAGTTGGCAAGCCGCCGACATGTCCGAGGACTATAGGGTCGTCCCCACGACCCCTGGACTAGGTTGGCTCACCGCCGACTTGTCCGTCGACAATAGCGTCGTCCCCACGACCCCGGGCCAAAGTTGGCCAGCCGCCGACATTTCCGACGACTATAGAGTCGTCCCCACGACACCGGGCCAAATTTGGCCAGCCGCCGACATGTCCGACGACTATAGAGTCGTCCCCACGACCAAGGGCCAAAGTTGGCCAGCCGCCGACATGTCCGACGACAATAGGGTCGTCCCCACGACCCCGGGACTAGATTGGCCCGCCACCGTCATGTCCGGCGACTGTCGGATCGTCCCCACGTCTACGGGCCAAAGTTGGCCAGCCGCCGACATGTCCGACGACTATAGGGTTGTCCCCACGACCCCGGGCCAATCTTGGCCAATCGCCGACATGTCCGACGACTATAGGGTCGTCCCTACGACCCAGGGACTACATTGGCCCGCCACCGTCATGTCCGACGACAATAGGGTCGTCCCCACGACCCCGGGTCCAGGTTGGCCAGCCGCCGACATGTCCGACGACTATAGGGTCGTCCCCACGACCCTGGGACCAGATTGGCCCGCCACCGTCATGTCCGACGACTATAGGGTCGTCCCCACGACCGCGGGCCAAAGATGTCCAGCCGCCGTGTTGTCCGACGACTATAGGTTCGTCCCCACGACCCCGGGCCAATGTTGGCCAATCGACGACATGTCCGACGACTATAGGGTCGTCCCTACGACCCCGGGACTACATTGGCCCGCCACCGTCATGTCCGACGACAATAGGGTCGTCCCCACGACCCCGGGTCCAGGTTGGCCAGCCGCCGACATGTCCGACGACTATAGGGTCGTCCCCACGACCCTGGGACTAGATTGGTCCGCCACCGTCATGTCCGACGACTATAGGGTCGTCCCCACGACCGCGGGTCTAGGTTGGCCAGCCGCCGACATGTCCGACGACTATAGGGTCGTCCCGACGACCCCGGGCCAATGTTGGCCAATCGCCAACATGTCCGACGACTATAGGTTCGTCCCTACGACCCCGGGACTAGATTGGCCCGCCACCGTCATGTCCAACGATTATAGGGTCGTCCCCACGACCCCGGGACTAGATTGGCCCGCCACCGTCATGTCCGACGATTATAGGGTCGTCCCCACGACCCCGGGACAAGCTTGGCCCGCCGCCGACTTGTCCGACGACTATAAGGTCGTCCCCACGACCCCGGGACTAGATTGGCCCGCCACCGACATGTCCGACGACAATAGGGTCGTCCCCACGACCCCGAGTCTAGGTTGGCCAGCCGCCGACATGTCCGACGACTATAGAGTCGTCCCCACGACACCGGGCCAAAGTTGGACAGCCGCCGACAAGTCCGACGACTATAGGGTCGTCCCCACGACCTCGGGTCTAGATTGGCCCGCTACCGTCATGTCCGAAGACTATAGGGTCGTCCCCACGACCCCGGGACTAGATTGGCCCGCCACCGTCATGTCCGACGACAATAGGGTCGTCCCCACGACCCCGGGTCTAGGTTGGCCAGCCGCCGACATGTCCGACGACTATTGGGTCGCCCCACGACCACGGGCCAAAGTTGGCCAGCCGCCGACATGTCCGACGACTATAGGGTCGTCCCCACGACCCCGGGACTAGATTGGCCCGCCACCGTCATGTCCGACGACAATAGGGTCGTCCCCACGACCCCGGGTCTAGGTTGGCCAGCCGCCGACATGTCCGACGACTATTGGATCGTCCCCACGACCACGGGCCAAAGTTGGCCAGCCGCCGACATGTCCGACGACTATAGAGTCGTCCCCACGACCAAGGGCCAAAGTTGGCCAGCCGCCGACATGTCCGACGACTATAGGGTCGTTCCCACGACCCCGCGACTAGGCTGACCTGCCGCCAACATGTCCGACGACTATAGGGTCGTCCCCACGACCCAGGGCAAAAGTTGGCCAGCCGCCGACTTGTCCGACGAGTATAGGGTGGTCCCCACGACGCGGGGACTAGATTGGCCCGCCACCGTATTGTCCGACGACTAGAGGGTCGTCTTTACGACCACGGGCCAAAGTTGGCCAGCCCCCGACATTTCCGACGACTATAGGGTCGGCCCCACGACCACGGGCCATTTTTGGCCAGCCGCCGACTTGTCCAACGACTATTGGGTCGCCCCACGACCACGGGACTAGATTGGCCCGCCACCGTCATGTCCAACGACTATAGGGTCGTCCCCACGACCATGGGCCAAAGTTGGCCAGCAGCCGTAATGTCCAACGACTATTGGGTCGTCCCCACGACCCCGGGACTAGATTGGCCCGCCACCGTCAAGTCCGACGACTATAGGGTCGTCCCCACGACCCCGGGCAAATTTGGCAAGCCGCCGACATGTCCGACGACTATTGGGTCGTCCCCACGACCCCAGGACTAGATTGGTCCGCCACCGTCATGTCCGACGACTATAGGGTCGTCCCCACGACCCCGGGACTAGATTGGCCCGCCACCGTCATGTCCGAAGACTATAGGGTCGTCCTCACGACCACGGGACTAGATTGGCCCGCCACCGCCATGTCCGACGACAATAGGGTCGTCCCCACGACCCCGGGTCTAGGTTGGCCAGCCGCCGACATGTCCGACGACTATAGAGTTGTCCCCACGACACCGGGCCAAAGTTGGCCAGCCGCTGACATGTCCAACGACTATAGGGTCGTCCCCACGACCACGGGCCAAAGTTGGCCAGCCGCCGACATGTCCGACGACTATTGGATCATCCCCACGACCCCGGGACTAGATTGGCCCGCCACCGTCATGTCCAACGACTATCGGATCGTCCCCACGACCAGGGGCCAAAGTTGGCCAGCCGCCGACATGTCCGACGACTATAGGGTCGTCCCCACGACCCCGGGACTAGATTGGCCAGCCGCCGACATGTCCGACGACTATAGGGTCGTCCCGACGACCCCGGGCCAATGTTGGCCAATCGCCAACATGTCCGACGACTATAGGGTCGTCCCTACGACCCCGGGAATAGATTGGCCCGCCACCGTCATGTCCGACGACAATAGGGTCGTCCCAACGACCCCGGGTCTAGGTTGGCCAGCCGCCGACATGTCCGACGACTATAGAGTTGTCCCCACGACACCGGGCCAAAGTTGGCCAGCCGCTGACATGTCCAACGACTATAGGGTCGTCCCCACGACCACGGGCCAAAGTTGGCCAGCCGCCGACATGTCCGACGACTATTGGATCGTCCCCACGACCCCGGGACTAGATTGGCCCGCCACCGTCATGTCCAACGACTATCGGATCGTCCCCACGACCACGGGCCAAAGTTGGCCAGCCGCCGACAAGTCCGACGACTATAGTGTCGTCCCCACGACCCCGGGACTAGATTGGCCAGCCGCCGTCATGTCCGACGACAATAGGGTCGTCCCCACGACCCCGGGCCAATGTTGGCCAATCGCCGACATGTCCGACGACTATAGGGTCGTCCCCACGACCGCGGGTCTAGGTTGGCCAGCCGCCGACATGTCCGACGACTATAGAGTCGTCCCCACGACCACGGGCCAAAGTTGGCCAGCCGCCGACATGTCCGACGACTATAGGGTCGTCCCCACGACCCTGGGACCAGATTGGCCCGCCACCGTCATGTCCGACGACTATAGGGTCGTCCCCACGACCCTGGGACTAGATTGGCCCGCCACCGTCATGTCCGACGACAATAGGGTCGTCCCCACGACCCCGGGCCAATGTTGGCCAATCGCCGACATGTCCGACGACTATAGGGTCGTCCCCACGACCCCGGGACAAGCTTGGCCCGCCGCCGACTTGTCCGACGACTATAGGGTCGTCCCCACGACCCCGGGACTAGATTGGCCCGCCACCGTCATGTCCGACGACAATAGGGTCGTCCCCACGACCCCGGGTCTAGGTTGGCCAGCCGCCGACATGTCCGACGACTATAGAGTCGTCCCCACGACACCGGGCCAAAGTTGGACAGCCGCCGACATGTCCGAAGACTATGAGGTCGTCCCCACGACCTCGGGTCTAGATTGTCCCGCTACCGTCATGTCCGACGACTATAGGGTCGTCCTCACGACCACGGGACTAGATTGGCCCGCCACCGCCATGTCCGACGACAATAGGGTCGTCCCCACGACCCCGGGTCTAGGTTGGCCAGCCGCCGACATGTCCGACGACTATCGGATCGTCCCCACGACCACGGGCCAAAGTTGGCCAGCCGCCGACATGTCCGACGACTATAGGGTCGTCCCCACGACCTCGGGACTAGGTTGGCCAGCCGCCGACATGTCCGACGACTATAAGGTCGTCCCCACGACCTCGGGACTAGGTTGGCCAGCCGCCGACATGTCCGACGACTATCGGATCGTCCCCACGACCACGGGCCAAAGTTGGCCAGCCGCCGACAAGTCCGACGACTATAGGGTCGTCCCCACGACCCCGGGACTAGATTGGCCAGCCGCCGTCATGTCCGACGACAATAGGGTCGTCCCCACGACCCCGGGCCAATGTTGGCCAATCGCCAACATGTCCGACGACTATAGGGTCGTCCCTACGACCCCGGGACTAGATTGGCCCGCCACCGTCATGTCCAACGATTATAGGGTCGTCCCCACGACCCCGGGACTAGATTGGCCCGCCACCGTCATGTCCGACGATTATAGGGTCGTCCCAACGACCCCGGGACAAGCTTGGCCCGCCGCCGACATGTCCGACGACTATAAGGTCGTCCCCACGACCCCGGGACTAGATTGGCCCGCCACCGACATGTCCGACGACAATAGGGTCGTCCCCACGACCCCGGGTCTAGGTTGGCCAGCCGCCGACATGTCCGACGACTATCGGATCGTCCCCACGACCACGGGCCAAAGTTGGCCAGCCGCCGACATGTTCGACGACTATAGGGTCGTCCCCACGACCCCGGGACTAGATTGGCCCACCACCGTCAAGTCCGACGACTATAGGGTCGGCCCCACGACCTCGGGAGTAGGTTGGCCAGCCGCCGACATGTCCGACGACTATTGGGTCGTCCCCACGACCCCGGGACAAGATTGGCCCGCCTCTGTCTTGTCCGACGACTATAGGGTCGTATTCACGACCACCCGCCAAAGTTAGCCAGCCGCCGACATTTCCGACGACTATAGGGTCGTCCCCACGACCCCGAGACTAGGTTGACCAGCCGGCAACATGTCCGACGAATATAGGGTCGTGCCCACGACCCCGGGCCAAAGTTGGCAAGCCGCCGACATGTCCGACGACTATAGGGTCGTCCCCACGACCCCTGGACTAGGTTGGCTCACCGCCGACTTCTCCGTCGACAATAGCGTCGTCCCCACGACCCCGGGCCAATGTTGGCCAGCCGCCAACATGTCCGACGACTATAGGGTCGTCCCCACGACACCGGGCCAAAGTTAGCCAGCCGCCGACATGTCCGACGACTATTGGATCGTCCCCACGACCACGGGCCAAAGTTGGCCAGCCGCCGACATGCCCGACGACTATAGGGTCGTCCTCACGACCCCGGGACTAGATTGGTCCGCCACCGTCATGTCCGACGACTATAGGGTCGTCCCCACGACCCCGGGCCAAAGTTGGCAAGGCGCCGAAATGTCCGACGACTGTAGGGTCGTCTCCACGACCCCGGGACTAGATTGGTCCGCCACCGTCATGTCCGACGACTATAGGGTCGTCCCCACGACCCCGGGCCAAAGTTGGCAAGCCGCCGAAATGTCCGACGACTGTAGGGTCGTCCCCACGACCCCGGGCCAATGTTGGCGAATCGCCGACATGTCCGACGACTATAGGGTGGTCCCTACGACCCCGGGACTAGATTGGTCCGCCACCGTCATGTCCGACGACTATAGGGTCGTCCCCACGACCCCGGGCCAAGCTTGGCCCGCCGCCGACTTGTCCGACGACTATAGGGTCGTCCCCACGACTTCGGGACTAGGTTGGCCAGCCGCCGACATATCCGACCACTATTGGGTCGTCCCCACGACCACGGGCCAAAGTTGGCCAGCCGCCGACATGTCCGACGACTATAGGGTCGTCCCCACGACCCCGGGACTAGATTGGCCCGCCACCGTCATGTCCGACGACAATAGGGTCGTCCCCACGACCCCGGGTCTAGGCTGGCCAGCCGCCGACATGTCCGACGACTATAGAGTCGTCCCCACGACCACGGGCCAAAGTTGGCCAGCCGCCGACATGTCCGACGACTATAGGGTCGTCCCCACGACCCCGGGACTAGATTGGCCCGCCACCGTCATGTCCGACGACTATAGGGTCGTCCCCACGACCCCGGGACAAGGTTGGCCCGCCGCCGACTTGTCCGACGACTATAGGGTCGTACCCACGACCCCGGGACTAGGCTGACAAGCCCCCAACATGTCCGACGACTATAGAGTAGTCCCCACGACCCCGGGCCAATGTTGGCCAATCGCCAACATGTCCGACGACTATAGGGTCGTCCCCACGACACCGGGCCAAAGTTAGCCAGCCGCCGACATGTCCGACGACTATTGGATCGTCCCCACGACCACGGGCCAAAGTTGGCCAGCCGCCGACATGCCCGACGACTATAGGGTCGTCCTCACGACCCCGGGACTAGATTGGTCCGCCACCGTCATGTCCGACGACTATAGGGTCGTCCCCACGACCCCGGGCCAAAGTTGGCAAGGCGCCGAAATGTCCGACGACTGTAGGGTCGTCTCCACGACCCCGGGACTAGATTGGTCCGCCACCGTCATGTCCGACGACTATAGGGTCGTCCCCACGACCCCGGGCCAAAGTTGGCAAGCCGCCGAAATGTCCGACGACTGTTGGGTCGTCCCCACGACCCCGGGCCAATGTTGGCCAATCGCCGACATGTCCGACGACTATAGGGTGGTCCCTACGACCACGGGACTAGGTTGGCCCGCCACCGTCATGTCCAACGACTATAGGGTCGTCCCAACGACCATGGGCCAGAGTTGGCCAGCCGCCGTAATGTCCAACGACTATTGGGTCGTCCCCACGACCCCGGGACTAGATTGGCCCGCCACCGTCAAATCCGACGACTATAGGGTCGTCCCCACGACCCCGGGCAAATTTGGCAAGCCGCCGACATGTTCGACGACTGTAGGGTCGTCCCCACGACCCCGGGACTAGATTGGTCCGCCACCGTCATGTCCGACGACTATAGGGTCGTCCCCACGACCCCGGGCCAAAGTTGGCAAGCCGCCGAAATGTCCGACGACTGTAGGGTCGTCCCCACGACCCCGGGCCAATGTTGGCCAATCGCCGACATGTCCGACGACTATAGGGTCGTCCCTACGACCCCGGGACTAGATTGGCCCGCCACCGTCATGTCCAACGACTATAGGGTCGTCCCCACGACCATGGGCCAAAGTTGGCCAGCAGCCGTAATGTCCAACGACTATTGGGTCGTCCCCACGACCCCGGGACTAGATTGGCCCGCCACCGTCAAGTCCGACGACTATAGGGTCGTCCCCACGACCCCGGGCAAATTTGGCAAGCCGCCGACATGTCCGACGACTATTGGGTCGTCCCCACGACCCCAGGACTAGATTGGTCCGCCACCGTCATGTCCGACGACTATAGGGTCGTCCCCACGACCCCGGGACTAGATTGGCCCGCCACCGTCCAGTCCGACGACTATAGGATCGTCTCCACGACCACGGCCCAAAGTTGGCCAGCTGCCGATATGTCCAACGACTATTGGGTCGTCCCCACGACCACGGGCCAAAGTTAGCCAGCCGCCGACATGTCCGACGACTATAGGGTCGTCCCCTCGACCCCGGGCCAAAGTTGGCAAGCCGCCGAAATGTCCGACGACTTTAGGGTCGTCCCCACGACCGCGGGCCAAAGATGTCCAGCCGCCGTCTTGCCCGACGACTATAGGGTCGTCCCCACGACCCCGGGACTAGATTGGCCCGCCACCGTCATGTCCGACGACTATACGGTCGTCCCCACGACCTCGGGACAAGGTTGACCCGCCGCCGACTTGTCCGACGACTATAGGTTCGTACCCACGACCCCGGGACTAGATTGGCCCGCCACCGTCATGTCCAACGACTATAGGGTCGTCCCCACGACCCCGGGACTAGGTTGACCAGCCGCCGAAATGTCCGACGACTATAGGGTCGTCCCCACGACCGCGAGCCAAGGATGTCCAGCCGCCGTCTTGTCCGACGACTATAGGGTCGTCCCCACGACCCCGGGCAAATTTGGCAAGCCGCCGACATGTTCGACGACTGTAGGGTCGTCCCCACGACCCCGGGACTAGATTGGTCCGCCACCGTCATGTCCGACGACTATAGGGTCGTCCCCACGACCCCGGGCCAAAGTTGGCAAGCCGCCGAAATGTCCGACGACTGTAGGGTCGTCCCCACGACCCCGGGCCAATGTTGGCCAATCGCCGACATGTCCGACGACTATAGGGTCGTCCCTACGACCCCGGGACTAGATTGGCCCGCCACCGTCATGTCCAACGACTATAGGGTCGTCCCCACGACCATGGGCCAAAGTTGGCCAGCCGCCGTAATGTCCAACGACTATTGGGTCGTCCCCACGACCCCGGGACTAGATTGACCCGCCACCGTCAAGTCCGACGACTATAGGGTCGTCCCCACGACCCCGGGCAAATTTGGCAACCCGCCGACATGTTCGACGACTGTAGGGTCGTCCCCACGACCCCGGGACTAGATTGGTCCGCCACCGTCATGTCCGACGACTATAGGGTCGTCCCCACGACCCCGGGCAAATTTGGCAAGCCGCCGACATGTCCGACGACTATTGGGTCGTCCCCACGACCCCGGGACTAGATTGGCCCGCCACCGTCCAGTCCGACGACTATAGGATCGTCTACACGACCACGGCCCAAAGTTGGCCAGCTGCCGATATGTCCAACAACTATTGGGTCGTCCCCACGACCACGGGCCAAAGTTAGCCAGCCGCCGACATGTCCGACGACTATAGGGTCGTCCCCACGACCCCGGGCCAAAGTTGGCAAGCCGCCGAAATGTCCGACGACTTTAGGGTCGTCCCCACCACCGCGGGCCAAAGATGTCCAGCCGCCGTCTTGCCCGACGACTATAGGGTCGTCCCCACGACCCCGGGACTAGATTGGCCCGCCACCGTCATGTCCGACGACTATACGGTCGTCCCCACGACCCCGGGACAAGGTTGGCCCGCCGCCGACTTGTCCGACGACTATAGGTTCGTACCCACGACCCCGGGACTAGATTGGCCCGCCACCGTCACGTCCAACGACTATAGGGTCGTCCCCACGACCCCGGGCCAAAGTTGGCAAGCCGCCGAAATGTCCGACGACTATAGGGTCGTCCCCACGACCGCGAGCCATGAATATCGAGCCGCCGTCTTGTCCGACGACTATAGGGTCGTCCCCACGACCCCGCGACTAGATTGGCCCGCCACCGTCATGTCCGACGACTATAGTGTCGTCCCCACGACCCCGGGACAAGGTTGGCCCGCCGCCGACTTGTCCGACGACTATAGGGTCGTACCCACGACCCCGGGACTAGGCTGACAAGCCGCCAACATGTCCGACGACTATAGGGTCGTCCCGACGACCCCGGGCCAATGTTGGCCAATCGCCAACATGTCCGACGACTATAGGGTCGTCCCTACGACCCCGGCACTAGATTGGCCGGCCACCGTCATGTCCAACGACTATAGGGTCGTCCCCACGACCCCGGGACTAGGTTGACAAGCCGCCAACATATCCGACGACTATACGGTCGTCCCCACGACTTCGGGACTAGGTCGGCCAGCCGCCGTCATGTCCGACAACTATAGGGTCGTCCCCACGACCCCGGGCCAAAGTTGGCAAGCCGCCGAAATGTCCGACGACTATAGGGTCGTCCCCACAACCCCGGGACTAGATTGGCCCGCCACCGTCAAGTCCGACGACTATAGGATCGTCTCCACGACCACGGGCCAAAGTTGGCCAGCCGCCGACATGTCCGTCGACTATAGGGTTGTCCCCACGACCCCGGGCCAATGTTGGCCAATCGCCGACATGTCCGACGACTATAGGGTCGTCCCTACGACCCCGGGACTAGATTGGCCCGCCACCGTCATGTCCAACGACTATAGGGTCGTCCCCACGACCATGGGCCAAAGTTGCCCAGCCGCCGTAATGTCCAACGACTATTGGGTCGTCCCCACGACCCCGGGACTAGATTGGCCCGCCACCGTCAAGTCCGACGACTATAGGGTCGTCCCCACGACCCCGGGCAAATTTGGCAAGCCGCCGACATATCCGACGACTATAGGGTCGTCCCCACAACCCCGGGACTAGATTGGCCCGCCACCGTCAAGTCCGACGACTATAGGATCGTCTCCACGACCACGGCCCAGAGTTGGCCAGCCGCCGACATGTCCAACGACTATTGGGTCGTCCCCACGACCGCGGGCCAAAGTTAGCCAGCCGCCGACATGTCCGACGACTATAGGGTCGTCCCCACGACCCCGGGCCAAAGTTGGCAAGCCGCCGAAATGTCCGACGACTATAGGGTCGTCCCCACGACCGCGGGCCAAAGATGTCCAGCCGCCGAAATGTCCAACGACTGTAGGGTCGTCCCCACGACCCCGGGACTAGATTGGCCCGCCACCGTCAAGTCCGACGACCTCGGGACTAGGTTGGCTAGCCGCCGACATGTCCGACGACTATAGGGTCGCCCCCACGACCTCGGGCCAAAGTTGGCAAGCCGCCGAAATGTCGGACGACTGTAGGGTCGTCCCCACGACCCCGGGACTAGATTGGCCCGCCACCGTCAAGTCCGACGACCTCGGGACTAGGTTGGCCAGCCGCCGACATGTCCGACGACTATAGGGTCGTCCCCACGACCCCGGGCCAAAGTTGGCAAGCCGCCGAAATGTCGGACGACTGTAGGGTCGTCCCCACGACCCCGGGACTAGATTGGCCCGCCACCGTCAAGTCCGACGACCTCGGGACTAGGTTGGCCACCCGCCGAAATGTCCGACGACTATAGGGTCGTCCCCACGACCTCGGGACTAGGTTGGCCTGCCGCCGACATGTCCGACGACTATAATGTCGTCCCCACGACCCCGGGCCAATGTTGGCCAATCGCCGACATGTCCGACGACTATAGGGTCGTCCCTACGACCCCGGGCCAAAGCTGGCCAGCCGCCGAAATGTCCGACGACTGTAGGGTCGTCCCCACGACCCCGGGACTAGATTGGCCCGCCACCGTCAAGTCCGACGACTATAGGGTCGTCCCCACGACCTCGGGACTAGGTTGGCCTGCCGCCGACATGTCCGACGACTATAATGTCGTCCCCACGACCCCGGGCCAATGTTGGCCAATCGCCGACATGTCCGACGACTATAGTGTCGTCCCCACGACCCCGGGCCAAAGTTGGCAAGCCGCCGAAATGTCCGACGACTGTAGGGTCGTCCCCACAACCCCGGGACTAGATTGGCCCGCCACCGTCAAGTCCGACGACTATAGGGTCGTCCCCACGACCCCGGGACAAGCTTGGCCCGCCGCCGAATTTTTCGACGACTATAGGGTCGTCCCCACGACCCCGGGACAAGCTTGGCCCGCCGCCGAATTTTTCGACGACTATAGGGTCGTCCCCACGACCCCGGGACTAGATTGGCCCGCCACCGTCATGTCCGACGACAATAGGGTCGTCCCCTCGACCCCGGGTCTAGGTTGGCCAGCCGCCGACTTGTCCGACGACTATAGGGTCGTACCCACGACCCCGAGACTAGGCTGACAAGCCGCCAACATGTCCGACGACTATAGGGTCGTCCCACGACCCCGGGTCTAGGTTGGCCAGCCGCCGACATGTCCGACGACTATAGAGTCGTCCCCACGACCCCGGGTCTAGGTTGGCCAGCCGCCGACATGTCCGACGACTAAACAGTCGTCCCCACGACCACGGGCCAAAGTTGGCCAGCCGCCGACATGTCCGACGACTATTGGGTCGTCCCCACGACCCCCGGACTAAATTGGCCAGCCGCCGACATGTCCGACGACTATAGGGTCGTCCCGCCGACCGCGGGCCAATGTTGGCCAATCGCCGACATGTCCGACGACTATTGAGTCGTCCCCACGACCACGGGCCAAAGTTGGCCAGCCGCCGACATGTCCGACGACTATAGGGTCGTCCCCACGACCCCGGGCCAATGTTGGCCAATCGCCGACATGTCCGACGACTATAGGGTCATCCCTACGACCCCGGGACTAGATTGGCCCGCCACCGTCATGTCCGACGACAATAGGGTCGTCCCTACGACCCCGGGACTAGATTGGCCCGCCACCGTCATGTCCGACGACTATAGGGTCGTCCCCACGACCCCGGGACTAGATTGGCCCGCCGCCGACTTGTCCGACGACTATAGGGTCGTCCCCACGACCCCGGGACAAGGTTGGCCAGCCGCCGACTTGTCCGACGACTATAGGGTCGTCCCCACGACCCCGGGACTATATTGGCCCGCCACCGTCATGTCCAACGACTATCGGATCGTCTCCACGACCACGGGCCAAAGTTGGCCAGCCGTCGACATGATCGACGACAATAGGGTCGTCCCCACGACCCCGGGACTAGATTGGCCCGCCGCCGACTTGTCCGACGACTATAGGGTCATTCCTACGACCCCGGGACTATATTGGCCCGCCACCGTCATGTCCGACGACAATAGGGTCGTCCCCACGACCCCGGGAATAGATTGGCCCGCCGCCGACATGTCCGACGACTATAGGCTCGTCCCCACGACCTCGGGACTAGGTTGGCCAGCCGCCGACATGTCCGACGACTAAACAGTCGTTCCCACGACCACGGGCCAAAGTTGGCCAGCCGCCGACATGTCCGACGACTATAGGGTCGTCCCCACCACCCCCGGACTAGGCTGGCTCGCCGCCGACTTGTCCGACCACTATAGGGTCGTCCCCACGACCTCGGGACTAGGTTGGCCAGCCGCCGACATGTCCGACGACTAGAGGGTCGTCCCCACGACATCGGGACTAGGTTGGCCAGCCGCCGACATCTCCGACGACTAAACAGTCGTCCCCACGACCACGGGCCAAAGTTGGCCAGCCGCCGACATGTCCGACGACTATAGGGTCGTCCCCACGACCCCGGGATTTGGTAGACCAGCCGCCAACATGTCCGACGACTATAGGGTCGTCCCCACGACCCAGGGATTTGGTAGACCAGCCGCCAACATGTCCGACGACTATAGGGTCGTCTCCCTGACCCCGGGCCAAAGTTGGCCCGCCGCCGACATGTCCGACGACTATAGGGTCGTCCCTACGACCCTGGGCCGAAGTTGGCAAGCCGCCGAAATGTCCGACGACTGTGGGTCGTCCCCACGACCCCGGGAGTAGGTAGACCAGCCGCCAACATGTCCGACGACTATAGGGTCGTCCCTACGACCCCGGGACTAGATTGGCCCGCCGCCGACTTGTCCGACGACTATAGGGTCGTCCCCACGAACTCCCGGACTAGGTTGGCTCGCCGCCGACATGTCTGACGACTATTGGGTCGTCCCCAAGACCAGGGGCCAAAGTTGGCCCGCCACCGTCATGTCCGACGACAATAGGGTCGTCCCCACGACCTCGGGAATAGGTTGGCCAGCCGCCGACATGTCCGACGACTATAGGGTCGCCCCCACGACCTCGGGACTAGGTTGGCCAGCCGCCGACATGTCCGACGACTATAGGGTCGTCCCCACGACCCCGGGTCTAGGTTGGAGAGCCGCCGACATGTCCGACGACCATAGAGTCGTCCCCACGACACCGGGCCAAAGTTGGTAAGCCGCCGACATGTGCGAAGACTATAGGGTCGTCCCCACGACCCCGGGACTAGATTGGCCAGCCGCCGACATGTCCGACGACTATAGAGTCGTCCCCACGACACCGGGTCAAAGTTGGCCAGCCGCTGACATTTCCAACGACTATTGGGTCGTCCCCACGACCACGGGCCAATGTTGGCTAGCCGCCGACATGTCCGACGACTATAGGGTCGTCCCCACGACCACGGGTCAAAGTTGGCCAGCCGCCGACATGTCCGACGACAATCGGATCGTCCCCACGACCACGCACCAAAGTTGGCCTGCCGCCGACATGTCCGACGACTTTTGGATCGTCCCCACGACCCCGGGCCAAAGCTGGCCAGCCGCCGACATGTCCGACAACTATTGGATCGTCCCCACGACCACGGGCCAAAGTTGGCCAGCCGCCGACATGTCCAACGACTATAGGGTCGTCCCAAACGACCCCGGGCCAAAGCTGGCCAGCCGCCGACATGTCCGACGACTATAGGGTCGTCCCCACGACCCCGGGACTAGATTGGTCCGCCACCGTCATGTCCGACGACTATAGGGTCGTCCCCACGACCCCGGGCCAATGTTGGCCAATCGCCGACATGTCCGAAGACTATAGGGTCGTCCCCACGACCCCGGGACTAGATTGGCCAGCCGCCGACATGTCCGACGACTATAGAGTCGTCCCCACGACACCGGGTCAAAGTTGGCCAGCCGCTGACATTTCCAACGACTATTGGGTCGTCCCCACGACCACGGGCCAATGTTGGCTAGCCGCCGACATGTCCGACGACTATAGGGTCGTCCCCACGACCACGGGCCAAAGCTGGCCAGCCGCCGACATGTCCGACGACTATTGGATCGTCCCCACGACCACGGGCCAAAGTTGGCCAGCCGCCGACATGTCCGACGACTATAGGGTCGTCCCCACGACCCCGGGACTAGATTGGTCCGCCACCGTCATGTCCGACGACTATAGGGTCGTCCCCACGACCCCGGGCCAAAGTTGGCAAGCCGCCGAAATGTCCGACGACTGTAGGGTCGTCCCCACGACCCCGGGACTAGATTGGCCCGCCACCGTCCAGTCCGACGACCTCGGGACTAGGTTGGCCAGCCGCCGACATGTCCGACGACTATAGAGTCGTCCCCACGACACCGGGCCAAAGTTGGCCAGCCGCCGACATGTCCGACGACTATAGGGTCGTCCCCACGACCCCGGGCCAAAGTTGGCAAGCCGCCGAAATGTCCGACGACTGTAGGGTCGTCCCCACGACCCCGGGAATAGATTGGCCGGCCACCGTCAAGTCCGACGACTATAGGGTGGTCCCCACGACCTCGGGACTAGATTGGCCCGCCAACGTCAAGTCCGACGACTATAGGGTCGTCCCCACGACCCCGGGGCTAGGTTGGCCAGCCCCCGACATGTCCGACGACTATAGGGTCGTCCCCACGACCCTGGGTCTAGGTTGGCCAGCCGCCGACATGTCCGGCGACTAAACAGTCGTCCCCACGACCACGGACAAAAGTTGGCCAGCCGCCGACATGTCCGACGACTATAGGGTCGTCCCCACGACCCCGGGACTAGGTTGGCCCGCCACCGTCATGTCCGACGATTACCGGTTCGTCCGCACGACCACGGGCCAAAGTTGGCCAGCCGGCGACATGTCCGACGACTATTGGGTCGTCCCACGACCCCGGTACTAGATTGGCCCGCCACCGTCAAGTCCGACGACTATAGGGTCGTCCCCACGACCCCGGGGCTAGGTTGGCCAGCCCCCGACATGTCCGACGACTATAGGGTCGTCCCCACGACCCTGGGTCTAGGTTGGCCAGCCGCCGACATGTCCGGCGACTAAACAGTCGTCCCCACGACCACGGACAAAAGTTGGCCAGCCGCCGACATGTCCGACGACTATAGGGTCGTCCCCACGACCCCGGGACTAGGTTGGCCCGCCACCGTCATGTCCGACGACTATCGGATCGACCCCACGACCCCGGGCCAATATTGGCCCACCACCGTCATGTCGGACGTCTATAGGGTCGTCCCCACGACCACGGGCCTACGATGTCCTTCCGCCAACATGTCCGACGACTATAGGGTCGTCCCCACGACCACGGGCCTAAGTTGTCCAGCCGCCGACATGTCCGACGACTATAGGGTCGTCCCCACGACCCCGGGACTAGATTGGCCCGCCACCGTCATGTCCGACGATTACCGGTTCGTCCGCACGACCACGGGCCAAAGTTGGCCAGCCGGCGACATGTCCGACGACTATTGGGTCGTCCCACGACCCCGGTACTAGATTGGCCCGCCACCGTCAAGTCCGACGACTATAGGGTCGTCCCCACGACCCCGGGGCTAGGTTGGCCAGCCCCCGACATGTCCGACGACTATAGGGTCGTCCCCACGACCCTGGGTCTAGGTTGGCCAGCCGCCGACATGTCCGGCGACTAAACAGTCGTCCCCACGACCACGGACAAAAGTTGGCCAGCCGCCGACATGTCCGACGACTATAGGGTCGTCCCCACGACCCCGGGACTAGGTTGGCCCGCCACCGTCATGTCCGACGACTATCGGATCGACCCCACGACCCCGGGCCAATATTGGCCCACCACCGTCATGTCGGACGTCTATAGGGTCGTCCCCACGACCACGGGCCTACGATGTCCTTCCGCCAACATGTCCGACGACTATAGGGTCGTCCCCACGACCACGGGCCTAAGTTGTCCAGCCGCCGACATGTCCGACGACTATAGGGTCGTCCCCACGACCCCGGGACTAGATTGGCCCGCCACCGTCATGTCCAACGACTATCGGATCGTCCCCACGACCCCGGGCCAATATTGGCCAATCGCCGACATGTCCGACGACTATAGGGTCGTATCTACGACCCCGGGACTAGATTGCCCCGCCACCGTCATGTCCGACGACAATAGGGTCGTCCCCACGACCCGGGGTCTAGATTGGCCAGCCGCCGACATGTCCGACGACTAAACAGTCGTCCCCACGACCACGGGCCAAAGTTGGCCAGCCGCCGTGTTTGCGATTCGAGCAATAGTTCCCATCACCACCGCTCTCATCTCACCGCAGCACCTCACGGGCAGCGGAACACGACGGCAGATCGACGATCGATGGCCGAATCAGATCTGGCCGTCGGCGCGCTCATCCAATCGGACCAGCCGGCCGCGCGCTCACCCAATCAAAGCTCACTTCCGCTTGGCGCGTCTTCCAGAAGCTTCTGGAAGACACCAAGGCGGAAGCTAGCTTCGGGCCATTGTTCACTCTCGTTCGTAGCGTTCACCGAATCACACGTATCAAGCACGCGATTATTGTTCTGTTCAAACGCGCAATCTCTCATTCTCTCAAAGCTCACCGCTCATGTAAAGCGTTCTTGGCTCACCACGCGTGTTAATCCGCTCAACAACCTAGTTTTGAATAAACGACGTGGCTAACGCTGAACTGCTGGGCTTTGAATTCACTTCGCCACCCTAACCTAAAATTCCGGCACGCGAAAAACATCTACTCGCGAACATTTGGTCCTTCGAGCCGGATACGAAGTGCATCAAAGTGCAGTGAAAGTGCGCAAGCTCACCCGCTCACCCGCTCACCACTCATCGCTCAGAGATGGAGAATAAAGCTGCCACCTCATCGGCGACGTCGAGGCCAACGACGCCCACGATGTCGGTGCTCACGCTCACCATCCCCGACGAGGCAACGGGGACTTCAGAAACGGCCGCTGCGGGTCGAACGAGGGCCACATCACCTTCACTCATTCCGGCAGAGCTCCTCATGAAGGCGAGAACTCAGGTGGGTCGTTTCAATTCTCTCAACGACTTTCAAACTGAAATCCCCACACTCGCTCACACTACATCTCTCGACGAGGTACGCGTGCTCAGTTCTCACGTGGAAGATCTGCATCAGGCCTTTATAAGGGAGCACGCATATTTTGAAATCACCTGGCCAGTGAAGTGCCTCGATCACGAATATTTCACCTCAGAGCTCGTCACTAAGGAGAGGCAGCTCCATCTAAAGACGAAGCTCAGGCTCAACCGTCTTCGTGAAGACGTGGAGGCCATTGCTCAAGCAAGGGTCGCCGTCTCACCCGCTCAACCATCTTCTCGAGCGTCGAAGCTGCCCGAGATTGCGCTGCCGACCTTCTCAGGCAGCTACGTGGACTGGCCAGCATTCAGCGAGCTGTTCACATCACTCATCATCAGGGACACGCAGCTTATGGAAATCGACAGGTTGCACTACCTACGCTCTAGTGTGACTGGCGAGCCAGCAAGGCACGTGAATGCCTACCCGCTCACTGGCGACTCATTTCAAGCTTGCTGGGAGTACTTGACTAAGCGCTTCTCAAACAAGCGCGTGCTCATCCAGGAGCAGCTGAACAAGTTGTTCAGTTTGCCAGCGATCCAGACTCGCAGCTCAACCGCTCTGGACAACCTGCGCTCGTCCATCACCGAGGTGATTAAGACTCTCAAGGCGTTGGGTGCGGCAGACGACATGCTCAACTGTGTTCTAGTACACCTCGCTACCAACTGCTTAGACAAGCACACACGAGAGGCGTGGGAGACCTCGGTGGGCTCAGCCAACACATATCCGAGGTACGAGCAGTTGGAATCGTTCATCGACAACAAAATCGTCGCGTTAGAGCAATTGGAGGGCGCCGCTCAAAAGCAAGCTCAACAGAAGAAGGCTCAACCTCCCTCTGCCGCACCCAGTCGCCCATCTCATCGCTCAGCTACCTCTCACGCAGCGACACACACGCAGACCAGCTCAAAGTTCTACCTCTCAGGGAACAATTACCCGTGCGATTGCTGCCAGGGACCGCATTTCGTGGTGATGTGTCCGGAGTTCCGCGAAATGTCGGTGGAAGCGAGGCGCAAGTTCATCACCAGGTACGAGCTGTGTCGTAACTGTTGTGGACGACACAACACAGAAGTGTGCAAATCGCCCCTCAAGTGCAAGACGTGTGGGGCTCGGCATCACACGATGCTGCACTTGAAGGGGACCCCAACTCAACCATCTCAAACCTCCGCACCAGTTCAATCCTCATCTCAAGCTCAATGAGAAATTGGTGCAGTCGTCGCACCCCGCTCAAGCTCAACATATCAGTCTCAAAGCTCACGCTCAAAAGGTTTTCCACGTTACCCGCTAGCTGTTCGCACATCATTCTCAACCATGTCACTCCTGGCCACGGCCAACGCTCAGCTCATCACTCCAGTATCATTCTCTCCAGTTCGGCTTCTCATCGACTCAAGCTCACCTTTGTTAAGGAGGAGGTCATCAGCCAGCTCAACATTCCACGTGTGCAATCATCCATTTCAATCACTGGCCTTGGAGGCGCCAGCTCTCTCCAAACTAGAGGAATCGCACTGCTCACACTGCGCTCGAATTACGATTCGACAACGATACATGTTCAAGCTCATGTACTCAAGGCATTAACCTCCAATTTGCCATCCGTTGAAGCGCCTCGTCAGGAGTGGCCACATCTCGACGGCCTCAAGCTAGCTGATCCCGACTTTCTCACGCCACGGCCTATTGACATGGTTATCGGCGCAGACACATACGGACAGATTATCAAACCTAACCTCATCAAGGCAGACCCGTCAATGCCAATTGCCCAATTTTCAATGTTTGGGTGGCTCATTCTTGGACCAATCACCATTCACAATTCACAGATTGCAACATCCCATCACTCTGCTGTGGTACAGCATAGCAACAATGATCTCCAAGAAATGCTGACGAGGTTTTGGATTCAAGAAGAGCTTCCCGGTGATACCCCTACTCAGCTCACGCATGAAGAAGAGGAGTGCGAGGAGCACTTTCGAGCGACTCACTCGCGTGACTCAACAGGTAGATACATCGTCCGCATCCCGCTCAAGTTGTCTCCAAAGCTCCTGGGCAATTCATACAACACGGCTCACGCATGCTTGATGCGTACACGCAACAGACTCAAGAAGGATGCTGGACTTCGTGAACTCTATGAAGGGTTCATGAACGAGTACAAAGATCTCCAGCACATGGTAAGAGCACCATCAATCTCTCCTAATTCTCATTCCATTTTCTATTTGCCACACCATGGAGTGCTCAAGCCCGACAGCCAATCAACAAAGCTCAGGGTCGTCTTCAATGGCTCAAGCCCCTTGGGCTCCGGACACTCAATCAACGATCTCATGTACACCGGCAAAAATCTCCTGCTCAATGTCACCGACGTGCTGCTGTGGATACGTCAGCACAAATTCATATTTGCCACGGACGTGACGAAGATGTATCGTCAAGTCCAGGTGCATGAAGCCGATCAGGACCTGCAAAGGGTGCTGTGGTTCGACGGCAATCAGAAGGAGGTGCCATACAAGCTCACCACCGTCACATACGGATTGAAGGCTGCTCCATTCATGGCTGTCAGGGCTCTACTTCAACTTGTGGAAGACGAAGGCCATCGCTTCCCACTGGCAGTACCATCGCTCACTCAAGCCAGATACGTCGACGACATATTCGGCGGAGCCGACACAGGTGAGAAACTCATTGAAATCGCTCAACAGTTACAAGACCTGTGCAACGCGGGAGGCTTTCCACTTGCCAAATGACATGCAACTCACCCTCCGTTGCTTGATTCAATTTCCCCTACTCAGAGAGCTCTCGGCTCAATACTTTCACTAGACGACTGCAAAACCAAAGTTCTCGGATTACATTGGAACGTGCTCAAGGATAGCTTTTCATTCTCAGCCAAACCGGCAACGAGCTCAAAATTCACCAAACGCCTCATTCTCTCAGAAGTAGCTCAGATATTTGATCCGCTCGGCTTTTTGTCACCAGTCATCATTCAAGCAAAGGTGCTTTTACAAGAATTATGGCTGCACAAGCTCAGCTGGGATGATCCACTGCCATCCCAGGTCACTTCAAAATGGCTCACCATCAGAGAAAATCTTCAATGCCTGGCCAGGCTCTCAGTTCCTAGGTGGTTCACCACCTACAGCTACTCAACAGTGGAATTACATGGTTTCTCTGATGCCTCTCAACTCGCCATGGCGGCGGTAGTTTATATTACCGTCCTTTCACCGTCCACAAATCACAAGGTGTCGACACTAGTGTGCTCCAAAACAAAGGTAGCACCCCTCAAAAAGCTCACCATCCCGAGGCTCGAGCTTACGGCATCATTGATGCTTGCAAAGCTCACAAAATATGTTCAAGCAACTCTCAAGCTCAATGTAGCTGCTACTCACCTGTGGACGGACTCTCAAGTGACACTTATATGGATCAAATCTCATGCATCACGCTGGAAGGACTATGTGAGGAATCGTGTCTCCCAGATTCAAGAGCTCACTCAACATGCACAATGGAGACACGTTCCAGGAACCTCAAATCCAGCGGACTGCGCCTCTCGAGGCGTGACTACATCTCAGCTTGAACAACACAAGCTGTGGTGGACGGGACCACCATGGCTCACTCAGCCCAGTGACTCATGGCCATCTCAACCAGAATTGAAGGACGACTCCAGTGCACAGGAGGCTCGTCCAGGAGTTTCAACTCTACTCAACGTTCAAAAGATCGAATATCACTGGGATCTCATTTACAGATATTCTTCTCTCAACAAACTCATTCGCATCACCTCAGTTTGTTTCAGAATTCTTGACAAGCTAAGGAGAGCTCCTATCTCATTACCAATCATCTCACACTCACCAGAGGACCTGGAGAGAGCTAGAATCTTCTGGATTAAGGCAACGCAAGCTCTCTACTTCAACCAGGAGCTCAAAACACTCAGTCTCAATTCCAAGTTGCCATCATCTCACGCCTTCAATCGACTCACGGCGTTTGTCGATGAGCAAGGAGTGATTCGAATTGGAGGCCGACTCAACAACGCTCACATGGATTACGGAAGTAAGCATCCTGTGATTCTACCTCGCAATTCACGCCTCTCTCATCTGATCATAGATAATGCTCACAAAACCACCCTTCATGGAGGGACCCAGCTCACGCTCTCTCACATCCGCCAACGGTATTGGATTCTCGGAGGCAGAGCTCCAGTCAAAACTCACGTTCTTCGCTGTGTGGTGTGTGCTCGGCAAAGGGGGATCCGTGCCCATCAGCTGATGGGCCAACTACCTCTTGCGCGAGTCACACCCTCACAGCCGTTCACCCGCACTGGACTGGACTACGCCGGACCAATTTCACTCAAAGCATGGAAGGGGCGAGGCTCCAAAACTCACAAAGGCTGGATTTGCGTTTTCACCTGTCTCACCACCTCAGCAGTTCATCTAGAATTGGTGACTGACTACTCAACAGAAGGATTCATCGCGACGTACCGCAGATTCATCTCAAGGAGAGGAATACCTCAATCACTCCATTCTGACTGCGGCACCAACTTCATTGGTGCAGATGCCGCGCTCAAGAGGCTATTCACTCAAGGCACGAAGGAACATCACTCTGTGTCACAGCTCTTTGTCAATGACAACACCAAATGGCTCTTCAACCCCCCTGCCGCACCTCACATGGGTGGAAAGTGGGAGGCGGTCGTGAAATCGATCAAACATCATCTCAGGCGCACCGTAAGTGACACTGTACTCACTTACGAGGAATTCAGCACTCTTCTCACACAGATTGAAGCGATGCTCAATTCACGACCGCTAGAGCCACTCAGCGACGACTCTGAAGATGTTACTCCACTCACCCCTGCTCACTTCCTCATCGGACAGCCACTATCAACGCTGCCCGAACCATCAGCAGAACACTCAACAATCTCACCATCAGCGAGGTGGCAGCTCATTCAACAGAAGGCGCAGCGATTCTGGACCCAATGGTCATCACAATATCTACAACGTCAACTCTCAATCTCAAAGTGGCTCCACCCGTCCAACGACATCAAAATCGGTTCCCTGGTGCTCATCACTGATGAGCGCGTTCCACCGAGCAAGTGGCCACTTGCTCGGGTTCTCACCACTCACCCAGGGAAGGACGGACTCACCAGGGTCGCAACGCTCAAGACCGCCACCACCGTTCTAAAAAGACCAATTGCAAAATTGGCACCATTGAATGTTTCAGGCTCATCGTCAACATCTTCTGGAAGCTGTTGATGGCGGGAGAATGTTTGCGATTCGAGCAATAGTTCCCATCACCACCGCTCTCATCTCACCGCAGCACCTCACGGGCAGCGGAACACGACGGCAGATCGACGATCGATGGCCGAATCAGATCTGGCCGTCGGCGCGCTCATCCAATCGGACCAGCCGGCCGCGCGCTCACCCAATCAAAGCTCACTTCCGCTTGGCGCGTCTTCCAGAAGCTTCTGGAAGACACCAAGGCGGAAGCTAGCTTCGGGCCATTGTTCACTCTCGTTCGTAGCGTTCACCGAATCACACGTATCAAGCACGCGATTATTGTTCTGTTCAAACGCGCAATCTCTCATTCTCTCAAAGCTCACCGCTCATGTAAAGCGTTCTTGGCTCACCACGCGTGTTAATCCGCTCAACAACCTAGTTTTGAATAAACGACGTGGCTAACGCTGAACTGCTGGGCTTTGAATTCACTTCGCCACCCTAACCTAAAATTCCGGCACGCGAAAAACATCTACTCGCGAACACGCCGTCATGTCCGACGACTATCGGATCGACCCCACGACCACGGACCAAAGTTGGCCAATCGCCGACATGTCCGACGACTATAGGGTGGTCCCTATGACCCCGGGACTAGATTGGCCCGCCACCGTCATGTCCGACGACAATAGGGTCGTCCCCACGACCCCGGGTCCAGGTCGGCCAGCCGCCGACATGTCCGACGAATATAGAGTCGTCCCCACGACACCGGGCCAAATTTGGCCAGCCGGCGACATGTCCGACGACTATAGGGTCGTCCCCACGACCCCGGGACTAGATTGGCACTAGACCGTCATGTCCGACGACTATCGGATCGTCCCCACGACCACGGGCGAAAGCTGGCCAGCCGCCGACATGTCCGACGACTATTGAGTCGTCCCCACGACCACGGGCCAAAGTTGGCCAGCCGCCGACATGTGCGACGACTATAGGGTCGTCCCCACGACCCCGGGACTAGATTGCCACGCCACCGTCATGTCCGACGACAATAGGGTCGTCCCCACGACCCCGGGACTAGGTTGGCTCGCCGCCGACATGTCCGACGACTATAGGGTCGTCCCCACGACCCCGGGACTAGATTGGCCCGCCACCGTCATGTCCGACGATTATCGGTTTGTCCCCACGACCACGGGCCAAAGTTGGCCAGCCGGCGACATGTCCGACGACTATAGGGTCGTCCCCACGACACCGGGCCAAAATTGGCCAATCGCCGACATGTCCGACGACTATAGGGTCGTCCCCACGACCCCGGTACAAGGTTGGCCCGCCCCCGACTTGCCCGGCGACTATAGGGTCGTCCCCACGACCCCGGGACTAGATTGGCCCGCCACCGTCATGTCCGACGACTATAGGGTCGTCCCCACGACCACGGGCCAAAGTTGGCCAGCCGCCTACATGTCCGACGACTATAGGGTCGTACCTACGACCCCGGGACTAGATTGGCCCGCCACCGTCATGTCCGACGATTATCGGTTCGTCCCCACGACCACGGGCCAAAGTTGGCCAGCCGGCGACATGTCCGACGACTATTGAGTCGTCCCCACGACCACGGGCAAAAGTTGGCCAGCCGGCGACATGTCCGACGACTATTGGGTCGTCCCCACGACCACCGGCAAAAGTTGGCCAGCCGCCGACATGTCCGACGACTATAGGGTCGTCCCCACGACCACGGGCCAAAGTTGGCCAGCCGCCGATATGTCCGACGACTATAGGGTCGTCCCCACGACCCCGAGAATAGATTGGCCCGCCACCGTCATGTCCTAAGACTATAGGGTCGTCCCCACGACCCCGGGGCTAGGTTGGCCAGCCGCCGACTTGCCCGACCACTATTGGGTCGTCCCCACGACCTCGATACTAGGTTGGCCAGCCGCCGACATGTGCGACGACTATAGGGTCGTCCCCACGACCCCGGGCCTAGGTTGGCCCGCCGCCGTCTTGTCCGACGACTATAGGGTCGTTCTCACGACCCCGGGACTAGATTGGCCGGCCACCGTCATGTCCGACGACTATAGGGTCGTCCCCACGACCACAGGCCAATTTGGCCAGCCGCCGACATGTGCGACGACTATAGGGTCGTCCCCACGACCGCGGGCCAAAGTTGGCCAGCCGCCGACATGTCCGACGACTATAGGGTCGCCCCCACGACCTCGGGACTAGGTTGGCCAGCCGCCGACATGTCCGACGACTATAGGGTCGTCCCCGCAACCCCGGGCCAAAGTTGGCCGGCCGCCGAATTGTCCGACGACTATACGGTCCTCCCCACGACCCCGGTACTAGATTGGCCAGCCGCCGACATGTCCGACGACAATAGGGTCGTCCCCACGACCCCGGGACTGGATTGGCCAGCCGCCTACATGTCCGACGACTATAGGGTCGTCCCCACGACCCCCGGACTAGGTTGGCTAGCCGCCGACTTCTCCGACCACTATAGGGTCGTCCCCACGACAACGGGCCTACGTTGGCCAGCCGCCGACATGTCCGACGACTATAGGGTCGTCCCCACGACCCCGGGACTAGATTGGCCCTAGACCGTCATGTCCGACGAATATCGGATCGTCCCCACGACCACGGGCCAAAGCTGGCCAGCCATCGACATGTCCGACGACTATAGGGTCGTCCCCACGACCCCGGCACAAGGTTGGCCCGCCGCCGACTTGCCCGGCGACTATCGGGTCGTCCCCACGACCCCGGGACTAGATTGGCCCACCACCGTCATGTCCAACGACAATAGGGTCGTCCCCAGGACCCTGGGTCTAGGTTGGCCAGCCGCCGACATGTCCGGCGACTAAACAGTCGTCCCCACGACCCCGGGCCAATGTTGGCCAATCGCCGACATGTCCGACGAACATAGGGTCGTACCTACGACCCCGGGACTAGATTGGCCCGCCACCGTCATGTCCGACGACAATAGGGTCGTCCCCACGACCCTGGGTCTAGGTTGGCCAGCCGCCGACATGTCCGGCGGCTAAACAGTCGTCCCCACGACCACGGGCCAAAGTTGGCCAATCGCCGACATGTCCGACGACTATAGGGTCGTCCCCACGACCCCGGTACAAGGTTGGCCTGCCGCCGTCTTGCCCGGCGACTATAGGGTCGTCCCCACGACCCCGGGACTAGATTGGCCCGCCACCGTCATGTCCGACGACAATAGGGTCGTCCCCACGACCACGGGCCAAAGTTGGCCAGCCGCCGACATATCCGACGACTATAGGGTCGTCCCCACGACCCCCGGACTAGGTTGGCTCGCCGCCGACTTGTACGACGACTATAGGGACGTCCCCACGACCCCGGGACTAGATTGGCCCGCCACCGTCAAGTCCGACGACTATAGGGTCGTCCCCACGACCACAGGCCAAAGTTGGCTAGACGCCGACATGTCTGACGACTATAGGGGCGGCTCCACGACCCCGGGACTAGATTGGTCCGCCACCGTCATGTCCGACGACTATAGGGTCGTGCCCACGACCACGGGCCAAAGTTGGCCTGCCGCCGTCTTGTCCGACGACTATAGGGTCGTCCCCACGACCCCGGGACTAGATTGGCGCGCCACCGTCAAGTCGGACGACTATAGGGTCGTCCACACGACCACGGGCCAAAGTTGGCCTGCCGCCGTCTTGTCCGACGACTATAGGGTCGTCCCCACGACCCCGGGACTAGATTGGCGCGCCACCGTCAAGTCGGACGACTATAGGGTCGTCCACACGACCACGGGCCAAAGTTGGCCAGCCGCCGACTTGTCCGACGACTATAGGGACGTCCCCACGACCACGGGCCAAAGTTGGCCAGCCACCGTCACGTCCGACGACTATAGGGTCATCCCCACGCCCACGGGCCAAAGTTGGCCAGCCGCCGACATATCCGACGACTATAGGGTCGTCCCCACGACCCCCGGACTAGGTTGGCTCGTCGCCGACTTGTACGACGACTATAGGGACGTCCCCACGACCCCGGGACTAGATTGGTCCGCCACCGTCATGTCCGACGACTATAGGGTCGTCCCCACGACCACGGGCCAAAGTTGGCCAGCCGCCTACATGTCCGACGACTATAGGGTCGTACCTACGACCCCGGGACTAGATTGGCCCGCCACCGTCATGTCCGACGATTATCGGTTCGTCCCCACGACCACGGGCCAAAGTTGGCCAGCCGGCGACATGTCCGACGACTATTGAGTCGTCCCCACGACCACGGGCAAAAGTTGGCCAGCCGGCGACATGTCCGACGACTATTGGGTCGTCCCCACGACCACGGGCAAAAGTTGGCCAGCCGCCGACATGTCCGACGACTATAGGGTCGTCCCCACGACCACGGGCCAAAGTTGGCCAGCCGCCGACATGTTCAACGACTATTGGGTCGTCCCCACGACCACGGGCCAAAGTTGGCCAGCCGCCGACATGTCCGACGACTATAGGGTCGTCCCCACGACCCCGAGAATAGATTGGCCCGCCACCGTCATGTCCGACGACTATAGGGTCGTCCCCACGACCACGGGCCAAAGTTGGCCAGCCGCCGACATGTCCGACGACTATAGGGTCGTCCCCACGACCCCGAGAATAGATTGGCCCGCCACCGTCATGTCCTAAGACTATAGGGTCGTCCCCACGACCCCGGGGCTAGGTTGGCCAGCCGCCGACTTGCCCGACCACTATTGGGTCGTCCCCACGACCTCGATACTAGGTTGGCCAGCCGCCGACATGTGCGACGACTATAGGGTCGTCCCCACGACCCCGGGCCTAGGTTGGCCCGCCGCCGTCTTGTCCGACGACTATAGGGTCGTCCCCACGACCACAGGCCAATTTGGCCAGCCGCCGACATGTGCGACGACTATAGGGTCGTCCCCACGACCGCGGGCCAAAGTTGGCCAGCCGCCGACATGTCCGACGACTATAGGGTCGCCCCCACGACTTCGGGACTAGGTTGGCCAGCCGCCGACATGTCCGACGACTATAGGGTCGTCCCCACGACCCCGGGACTAGATTGGCCCGCCCCCGTCATGTCCAACGACAATAGGGTCGTCCGCAGGATCCTGGGTCTAGGTTGGCCAGCCGCCGACATGTCCGGCGACTAAACAGTCGTCCCCACGACCCCGGGCCAAAGTTGGCCGGCCGCCGAATTGTCCGACGACTATACGGTCCTCCCCACGACCCCGGTACTAGATTGGCCAGCCGCCGACATGTCCGACGACAATAGGGTCGTCCCCACGACCCCGGGACTGGATTGGCCAGCCGCCTACATGTCCGACGACTATAGGGTCGTCCCCACGACCCCCGGACTAGGTTGGCTAGCCGCCGACTTCTCCGACCACTATAGGGTCGTCCCCACGACAACGGGCCTACGTTGGCCAGCCGCCGACATGTCCGACGACTATAGGGTCGTCCCCACGACCCCGGGACTAGATTGGCCCTAGACCGTCATGTCCGACAACTATCGGATCGTCCCCACGACCACGGGCCAAAGCTGGCCAGCCATCGACATGTCCGACGACTATAGGGTCGTCCCCACGACCCCGGCACAAGGTTGGCCCGCCGCCGACTTGCCCGGCGACTATAGGGTCGTCCCCACGACCCCGGGACTAGATTGGCCCGCCACCGTCATGTCCAACGACAATAGGGTCGTCCCCAGGACCCTGGGTCTAGGTTGGCCAGCCGCCGACATGTCCGGCGACTAAACAGTCGTCCCCACGACCCCGGGCCAATGTTGGCCAATCGCCGACATGTCCGACGAACATAGGGTCGTACCTACGACCCCGGGACTAGATTGGCCCGCCACCGTCATGTCCGACGACAATAGGGTCGTCCCCACGACCCCGGGTCTAGGTTGGCCAGCCGCCGACATGTCCGACGACTATAGAATCGTCCCCACGACACCGGGCCAAAGTTGGAAAGCCGCCGACATGTCCGACGACTATAGGATCGTCCCCACGACCCCGGGACTAGATTGGCCCGCCACCGTCATGTCCGACGACAATAGGGTCGTCCCCACGACCCCGGGTCTAGGTTGGCCAGCCGCCGACTTGTCCGACGACTATACGGTCGTACCCACGACCCCGGGACTAGGCTGACAAGCCGCCAACATGTCCGACGACTACAGGGTCGTCCCCACGACACCGGGCCAAAGATGTCCAGCCGCCGTCTTGTCCGACGACTATAGGGTCGTCCCCACGACCCCGAGTCCAGGTTGGCCAGCCGCCGACATTCCGACGACTATAGAGTCGTCCCCACGACCCCGGGCCAAAGTTGGCCAGCCGCCGACATGTCCGACGACTATAGGGTCGTCCCCACGACCCCGGGACAAGGTTAGCCCGCCGCCGACTTGTCCGACGACTATAGGGTCGTCCCCACGACCCCGGGCCAGTGTTGGCCAATCGCCGACATGTCCAACGACTATAGGGTCGTCCCTACGACCCCGGGACTAGATTAGCCCGCCACCGTCATGTCCAACAACTATAGGGTCGTCCCCACGACCACGGGCCAAAGTTGGCATGCCGCCGAAATGTCCGACGACTATAGGGTCGTCCCCACGACACCGGGCCAAAGTTGGCCAGCCGCCGACATGTCCGACGACTATAGGGTCGTCCCCACGACCCCGGGACTAGATTGGCCCGCCACCGTCATGTCCGACGATTATAGGGTCGTCCCCACGACCGCGAGACTAGATTGGCCCGCCACCGTCATGTCCGACGACAATAGGGTCGTCCCCACGACCCCGGGTCCAGGTTGGCCAGCCGCCGACATTTCCGACGACTATAGAGTCGTCCCCACGACACCGGGCCAAAGTTGGCCAGCCGCCGACATGTCCGACGACTATAGGGTCGTCCCCACGACCCCGGGCCAAAGTTGGCCAGCCGCCGACATGTCCGACGACTATAGGGTCGTCCCCACGACCCCGAGACTAGATTGGCCCGCCACCGTCATGTCCGACGACAATAGGGTCGTCCCCACGACCTCGGGTCCAGGTTGGCCAGCCGCCGACATTTCCGACGACTATAGAGTCGTCCCCACGACACCGGTCCAAAGTTGGCCAGCCGCCGACATGTCCGACGACTATAGGGTCGTCCCCACGACCCCGGGACTAGATTGGCCCGCCACCGTCATGTCCAACGACTATAGGGTCGTCCCCACAACCACGGGCCAAAGTTGGCCAGCCGCCGACATGTCCGACGACTATAGGGTCGTCCCCACGACCCCGGGCCAAAGTTGGCAAGCCGCCGAAATGTCCGACGACTATAGGGTCGTCCCCACGACCCCGGGACTAGGTTGGCCAGCCGCCGACATGTCCGACGACTATAGGGTCGTCCCCACGACCCCGGGACTAGATTGGCCCGCCACCGTCATGTCCGACGATTATAGGGTCGTCCCCACGACCGCGAGACTAGATTGGCCCGCCACCGTCATGTCCGACGACAATAGGGTCGTCCCCACGACCCCGGGTCCAGGTTGGCCAGCCGCCGACATTTCCGACGACTATAGAGTCGTCCCCACGACACCGGGCCAAAGTTGGCCAGCCGCCGACATGTCCGACGACTATAGGGTCGTCCCCACGACCCCGGGCCAAAGTTGGCCAGCCGCCGACATGTCCGACGACTATAGGGTCGTCCCCACGACCCCGAGACTAGATTGGCCCGCCACCGTCATGTCCGACGACAATAGGGTCGTCCCCACGACCTCGGGTCCAGGTTGGCCAGCCGCCGACATTTCCGACGACTATAGAGTCGTCCCCACGACACCGGTCCAAAGTTGGCCAGCCGCCGACATGTCCGACGACTATAGGGTCGTCCCCACGACCCCGGGACTAGATTGGCCCGCCACCGTCATGTCCAACGACTATAGGGTCGTCCCCACAACCACGGGCCAAAGTTGGCCAGCCGCCGACATGTCCGACGACTATAGGGTCGTCCCCACGACCCCGGGCCAAAGTTGGCAAGCCGCCGAAATGTCCGACGACTATAGGGTCGTCCCCACGACCCCGGGACTAGGTTGGCCAGCCGCCGACATGTCCGACGACTATAGGGTCGTCCCCACGACCCCGGGACTAGATTGGCCCGCCACCGTCATGTCCGACGATTATAGGGTCGTCCCCACGACCGCGAGACTAGATTGGCCCGCCACCGTCATGTCCGACGACAATAGGGTCGTCCCCACGACCCCGGGTCCAGGTTGGCCAGCCGCCGACATTTCCGACGACTATAGAGTCGTCCCCACGACCCCGGGCCAAAGTTGGACAGCCGCCGACATGTCCGACGACTATAGAGTCGTCCCGACGACCCCGGGACTAGGTTGGCCAGCCGCCGACATGTCCGACGACTATAGGGTCGTCCCGACGACCCCGGGCCAATGTTGGCCAATCGCCAACATGTCCGACGACTATAGAGTCGTCCCTACGACCCCGGGACTAGCTTGGCCCGCCACCGTCATGTCCAACGATTATAGGGTCGTCCCCACGACCTCGGGACTAGGTTGGCCAGCCGCCGACATGTCCGACCACTATTGGGTCGTCCCCACGACCACGGGCCAAAGTTGGCCAGCCGCCGACATGTCCGACGACTATAGGGTCGTCCCCACGACCCCGGGCCAAAGTTGGCAAGCCGCCGAAATGTCCGACGACTATAGGGTCGTCCCCACGACCCCGGGACTAGGTTGGCCAGCCGCCGACATGTCCGACGACTATAGGGTCGTCCCGACGACCCCGGGCCAATGTTGGCCAATCGCCAACATGTCCGACGACTATAGAGTCGTCCCTACGACCCCGGGACTAGCTTGGCCCGCCACCATCATGTCCAACGATTATAGGGTCGTCCCCACGACCCCGGGACAAGCTTGGCCCGCCGCCGACTTGTCCGACGAATATAGGGTCGTCCCCACGACCTCGGGACTAGATTGGCCCGCTACCGTCAAGTCCCACGACTATAGGGTCGTCCCACGACCCCGGGCCAAAGTTGGCAAGCCGCCGAAATGTCCGACGACTGTAGGGTCGTCTCCACGACCCCGGGACTAGATTGGCCCGCCACCGTCTAGTCCGGCGACTATAGGGTCGTCCCCACGACCTCGGGACTAGGTTGGCCAGCCGCCGACATGTCCGACCACTATTGGGTCGTCCCCACGACCACGGGCCAAAGTTGGCCAGCCGCCGACATGTCCGACGACTATAGGGTCGTCCCCACGACCCCGGGACTAGATTGGCCCGCCACCGTCATGTCCGACGACAATAGGGTCGTTCCCACGACCCCGGGCCAAAGTTGACCAGCCGCCGACATGTCCGACGACTATAGGGTCGTCCCCACGACCCCGGGCCAATGTTGGCCAATCGCCGACATGTCCAACGACTATAGGGTCGTCCCTACGACCCAGGGACTAGATTAGCCCGCCACCTTCATGTCCAACGACTATAGGGTCGTCCCCACGACCCCGGGACTAGATTGGCCCGCCACCGTCATGTCCGACGACTATAGGGTCGTCCCCACGACCCCGGGCCAAAGTTGGCAAGCCGCCAACATGTCCGACGACTATAGGGTCGTCCCCACGACCCCGGGCCAAAGATGTCCAGCCGCCGTCTTGTCCGACGACTATAGGGTCGTCCCCACGACCCCGAGTCCAGGTTGGCCAGCCGCCGACATTTCCGACGACTATAGAGTCGTCCCCACGACCCCGGGCCAAAGTTGGCCAGCCGCCGACATGTCCGACGACTATAGAGTCGTCCCGACGACCCCGGGCCAATGTTGGCCAATCGCCAACATTTCCGACGACTATAGGGTCGTCCCTACGACCCCGGGACTAGCTTGGCCCGCCACCGTCATGTCCAACGATTATAGGGTCGTCCCCACGACCCCGGGACTAGATTGGCCCGCCACCGTCATGTCCGACGAATATAGGGTCTTCCCCACGACCCCGGGACAAGCTTGGCCCGCCGCCGACTTGTCCGACGAATATAGGGTCGTCCCCACGACCTCGGGACTAGATTGGCCCGCTACCGTCAAGTCCGACGACTATTGGGTCGTCCCACGACCCCGGGCCAAAGTTGGCAAGCCGCCGAAATGTCCGACGACTGTAGGGTCGTCTCCACGACCCCGGGACTAGATTGGCCCGCCACCGTCAAGTCCGACGACTATAGGGTCGTCCCCACGACCTCGGGACTAGGTTGGCCAGCCGCCGACATGTCCGACCACTATTGGGTCGTCCCCACGACCACGGGCCAAAGTTGGCCAGCCGCCGACATATCCGACGACTATAGGGTCGTCCCCACGACCCCGGGACTAGATTGGCCCGACACCGTCATGTCCGACGACTATAGGGTCGTACCCACGACCCCGGGCCAAAGTTGACCAGCCGCCGACATGTCCGACGACTATAGGGTCGTCCCCACGACCCCGGGACTAGATTGGCCCGCCACCGTCATGTCCGACGATTATAGGGTCGTCCCCACGACCGCGAGACTAGATTGGCCCGCCACCGTCATGTCCGACGACAATAGGGTCGTCCCCACGACCCCGGGTCCAGGTTGGCCAGCCGCCGACATTTCCGACGACTATAGAGTCGTCCCCACGACACCGGGCCAAAGTTGGCCAGCCGCCGACATGTCCGACGACTATAGGGTCGTCCCCACGACCCCGGGACAAGGTTGGCCCGCCGCCGACTTATCCGACGACTATAGGGTCGTACCCACGACCCCGGGACTAGGCTGACAAGCCGCCAACATGTCCGACGACTATAGGGTCGTCCCCACGACCCCGGGCCAATGATGTCAAGCCGCCGTCTTGTCCGACGACTATAGGGTCGTCCCCACGACCCCGGGACTAGATTGCCCCCCACCGTCATGTCCAACGATTATAGGGTTGTCCCCACAACCACGGGCCAAAGTTGGCCAGCCGCCGACATGTCCGACGACTATAGGGTCGTCCCCACGACCCCGGGCCAATGTTGGCCAATCGCCGACATGTCCAACGACTATAGGGTCGTCCCTACGACCCAGGGACTAGATTAGCCCGCCACCGTCATGTTCAACGACTATAGGGTCGTCCCCACGACCCCGGCACTAGATTGGCCCGCCACCGTCATGTCCGACGACTATAGGGTCGTCCCCACGACCCCGGGCCAAAGTTGGCAAGCCGCCAACATGTCCGATGACTATAGGGTCGTCCCCACGACCCCGGGCCAAAGATGTCCAGCCGCCGTCTTGTCCGACGACTATAGGGTCGTCCCCACGACCCCGAGTCCAGGTTGGCCAGCCGCCGACATTTCCGACGACTATAGAGTCGTCCCCACGACCCAGGGCCAAAGTTGGCCAGCCGCCGACATGTCCGACGACTATAGGGTCGTACCCACGACCCCGGGCCAAAGATGTCCAGCCGCCGTCTTGTCCGCCGACTATAGGGTCGTCCCCACGACCACGGGCCAAAGTTGGCATGCCGCCGAAATGTCCGACGACTATAGGGTCGTCCCCACGACCCCGGGCCAAAGTTGGCAAGCCGCCGAAATGTCCGACGACTATAGGGTCGTCCCCACGACACCGGGCCAAAGTTGGCCAGCCGCCGACATGTCCGACGACTATAGGGTCGTCCCCACGACCCCGGGACTAGATTGGCCCGCCACCGTCATGTCCGACGATTATAGGGTCGTCCCCACGACCCCGGGACAAGCTTGGCCCGCCGCCGAATTGTTCGACGACTATAGGGTCGTCCCCACGACCCCGGGTCTAGGTTGGCCAGCCGCCGACTTGTCCGACGACTATAGGGTCGTCCCCAGGACCTCGGGACTAGATTGGCCCGCCACCGTCATGTCCGACGACAATAGGGTCGTCCCCACGACCCCGGGTCTAGGTTGGCCAGCCGCCGACTTGTCCGACGACTATAGGGTCGTCCCCAGGACCTCGGGACTAGATTGGCCCGCCACCGTCAAGTCCGACGACTATAGGGTCGTCCCCACGACCACGGGCCAAAGTTGGCATGCCGCCGAAATGTCCGACGACTGTAGGGTCGTCTCCACGACCCCGGGACTAGATTGGCCCGCCACCGTCTAGTCCGACGACTATAGGGTCGTACCCACGACCCCGGGCCAAAGATGTCCAGCCGCCGTCTTGTCCGCCGACTATAGGGTCGTCCCCACGACCACGGGCCAAAGTTGGCATGCCGCCGAAATGTCCGACGACTATAGGGTCGTCCCCACGACCCCGGGCCAAAGTTGGCAAGCCGCCGAAATGTCCGACGACTATAGGGTCGTCCCCACGACACCGGGCCAAAGTTGGCCAGCCGCCGACATGTCCGACGACTATAGGGTCGTCCCCACGACCCCGGGACTAGATTGGCCCGCCACCGTCATGTCCAACGATTATAGGGTCGTCCCCACGACCCCGGGACAAGCTTGGCCCGCCGCCGAATTGTTCGACGACTATAGGGTCGTCCCCACGACCCCGGGTCTAGGTTGGCCAGCCGCCGACTTGTCCGACGACTATAGGGTCGTCCCCAGGACCTCGGGACTAGATTGGCCCGCCACCGTCATGTCCGACGACAATAGGGTCGTCCCCACGACCCCGGGTCTAGGTTGGCCAGCCGCCGACTTGTCCGACGACTATAGGGTCGTCCCCAGGACCTCGGGACTAGATTGGCCCGCCACCGTCAAGTCCGACGACCATAGGGTCGTCCCCACGACCACGGGCCAAAGTTGGCATGCCGCCGAAATGTCCGACGACTGTAGGGTCGTCTCCACGACCCCGGGACTAGATTGGCCCGCCACCGTCTAGTCCGACGACTATAGGGTCGTCCCCACGACCCCGGGACTAGATTGGCCCGCCACCGTCATGTCCAACGACTATAGGGTCGTTCCCACAACCACGGGCCAAAGTTGGCCAACCGCCGACATGTCCGACGACAATTGGATCGTCCCCAAGACCACGGGCCAAAGTTGGCCAGCCGCCGACATGTCCGACGACTATAGGGTCGTCCCCACGACCCCGGGCCAAAGTTGGCAAGCCGCCGAAATGTCCGACGACTGTAGGGTCGTCCCCACGACCCCGGGACAAGCTTGGCCCGCCGCCGACTTGTCCGACGAATATAGGGTCGTCCCCACGACCCCGGGCCAAAGTTGGCAAGCCGCCGAAATGTCCGAAGACTGTAGGGTCGTCCCCACGACCCCGGGACTAGATTGGCCCGCCACCGTCATGTCCAACGACTATAGGGTCGTTCCCACAACCACGGGCCAAAGTTGGCCAACCGCCGACATGTCCGACGACTATTGGATCGTCCCCAAGACCACGGGCCAAAGTTTGCCAATCGCCAACATGTCCGACGACTATAGGGTCGTCCCTACGACCCCGGGACTAGCTTGGCCCGCCACCGTCATGTCCAACGATTATAGGGTCGTCCCCACGACCCCGGGACTAGATTGGCCCGCCACCGTCAAGTCCGACGACTATAGGGTCGTCCCCACGACCACGGGCCAAAGTTGGCATGCCGCCGAAATGTCCGACGATTATAGGGTCGTCCCCACGACCCCGGGCCAAAGTTGGCAAGCCGCCGAAATGTCCGAAGACTGTAGGGTCGTCCCCACGACCCCGGGACAAGCTTGGCCCGCCGCCGACTTGTCCGACGAATATAGGGTCGTCCCCACGACCTCGGGACTAGATTGGCCCGCTACCGTCAAGTCCGACGACTATAGGGTCGTCCCACGACCCCGGGCCAAAGTTGGCATGCCGCCGAAATGTCCGACGATTATAGGGTCGTCCCCACGACCCCGGGCCAAAGTTGGCAAGCCGCCGAAATGTCCGAAAACTGTAGGGTCGTCCCCACGACCCCGGTACAAGCTTGGCCCGCCGCCGACTTGTCCGACGAATATAGGGTCGTCCCCACGACCTCGGGACTAGATTGGCCCGCTACCGTCAAGTCCGACGACTATAGGGTCGTCCCACGACCCCGGGCCAAAGTTGGCAAGCCGCCCAAATGTCCGACGACTGTAGGGTCGTCTCCACGACCCCGGGACTAGATTGGCCCGCCACCGTCAATTCCGACGACTATAGGGTCGTCCCCACGACCTCGGGACAAGGTTGGAAAGCCGCCGACATGTCCGACCACTATTGGGTCGTCCCCACGACCCCGGGCCAAAGTTGGCCAGCCGCCGACATGTCCGACGACTATAGGGTCGTCCCCACGACCCCGAGACTAGATTGGCCCGCTACCGTCATGTCCGACGACAATAGGGTCGTCCCCACGACCCCGGGCCAAAGTTGGCAAGCCGCCAACATGTCCGACGACTATAGGGTCGTCCCCACGACCCCGGGCCAAAGATGTCCAGCCGCCGTCTTGTCCGACGACTATAGGGTCGTCCCCACGACCCCGAGTCCAGGTTGGCCAGCCGCCGACATTTCCGAAGACTATAGAGTCGTCCCCACGACCCCGGGCCAAAGTTGGACAGCCGCCGACATGTCCGACGACTATAGAGTCGTCCCGACGACCCCGGGACTAGGTTGGCCAGCCGCCGACATGTCCGACGACTATAGGGTCGTCCCGACGACCCCGGGCCAATGTTGGCCAATCGCCAACATGTCCGACGACTATAGAGTCGTCCCTACGACCCCGGGACTAGCTTGGCCCGCCACCGTCATGTCCAACGATTATAGGGTCGTCCCCACGACCCCGGGACAAGCTTGGCCCGCCGCCGACTTGTCCGACGAATATAGGGTCGTCCCCACGACCTCGGGACTAGATTGGCCCGCTACCGTCAAGTCCGACGACTATAGGGTCGTCCCCACGACCCCGGGTCTAGGTTGGCCAGCCGCCGACTTGTCCGACGACTATAGGGTCGTCCCCAGGACCTCGGGACTAGATTGGCCCGCCACCGTCATGTCCGACGACAATAGGGTCGTCCCCACGACCACGGGCCAAAGTTGGCCAGCCGCCGACATGTCCGACGACTATAGGGTCGTCCCCACGACCCCGGGCCAAAGTTGGCAAGCCGCCGAAATGTCCGACGACTATAGGGTCGTCCCCACGACCCCGGGACTAGGTTGGCCAGCCGCCGACATGTCCGACGACTATAGGGTCGTCCCGACGACCCCGGGCCAATGTTGGCCAATCGCCAACATGTCCGACGACTATAGAGTCGTCCCTACGACCCCGGGACTAGCTTGGCCCGCCACCGTCATGTCCAACGATTATAGGGTCGTCCCCACGACCCCGGGACAAGCTTGGCCCGCCGCCGACTTGTCCGACGAATATAGGGTCGTCCCCACGACTTCGGGACTAGATTGGCCCGCTACCGTCAAGTCCGACGACTATAGGGTCGTCCCACGACCCCGGGCCAAAGTTGGCAAGCCGCCGAAATGTCCGACGACTGTAGGGTCGTCTCCACGACCCCGGGACTAGATTGGCCCGCCACCGTCTAGTCCGACGACTATAGGGTCGTCCCCACGACCTCGGGACTAGGTTGGCCAGCCGCCGACATGTCCGACCACTATTGGGTCGTCCCCACGACCACGGGCCAAAGTTGGCCAGCCGCCGACATGTCCGACGACTATAGGGTCGTCCCCACGACCCCGGGACTAGATTGGCCCGCCACCGTCATGTCCGACGACAATAGGGTCGTTCCCACGACCCCGGGCCAAAGTTGACCAGCCGCCGACATGTCCGACGACTATAGGGTCGTCCCCACGACCCCGGGCCAATGTTGGCCAATCGCCGACATGTCCAACGACTATAGGGTCGTCCCTACGACCCAGGGACTAGATTAGCCCGCCACCTTCATGTCCAACGACTATAGGGTCGTCCCCACGACCCCGGGACTAGATTGGCCCGCCACCGTCATGTCCGACGACTATAGGGTCGTCCCCACGACCCCGGGCCAAAGTTGGCAAGCCGCCAACATGTCCGACGACTATAGGGTCGTCCCCACGACCCCGGGCCAAAGATGTCCAGCCGCCGTCTTGTCCGACGACTATAGGGTCGTCCCCACGACCCCGAGTCCAGGTTGGCCAGCCGCCGACATTTCCGACGACTATAGAGTCGTCCCCACGACCCCGGGCCAAAGTTGGCCAGCCGCCGACATGTCCGACGACTATAGAGTCGTCCCGACGACCCCGGGCCAATGTTGGCCAATCGCCAACATTTCCGACGACTATAGGGTCGTCCCTACGACCCCGGGACTAGCTTGGCCCGCCACCGTCATGTCCAACGATTATAGGGTCGTCCCCACGACCCCGGGACTAGATTGGCCCGCCACCGTCATGTCCGACGAATATAGGGTCGTCCCCACGACCCCGGGACAAGCTTGGCCCGCCGCCGACTTGTCCGACGAATATAGGGTCGTCCCCACGACCTCGGGACTAGATTGGCCCGCTACCGTCAAGTCCGACGACTATTGGGTCGTCCCACGACCCCGGGCCAAAGTTGGCAAGCCGCCGAAATGTCCGACGACTGTAGGGTCGTCTCCACGACCCCGGGACTAGATTGGCCCGCCACCGTCAAGTCCGACGACTATAGGGTCGTCCCCACGACCTCGGGACTAGGTTGGCCAGCCGCCGACATGTCCGACCACTATTGGGTCGTCCCCACGACCACGGGCCAAAGTTGGCCAGCCGCCGACATATCCGACGACTATAGGGTCGTCCCCACGACCCCGGGACTAGATTGTCCCGACACCGTCATGTCCGACGACTATAGGGTCGTACCCACGACCCCGGGCCAAAGTTGACCAGCCGCCGACATGTCCGACGACTATAGGGTCGTCCCCACGACCCCGGGACTAGATTGGCCCGCCACCGTCATGTCCGACGATTATAGGGTCGTCCCCACGACCGCGAGACTAGATTGGCCCGCCACCGTCATGTCCGACGACAATAGGGTCGTCCCCACGACCCCGGGTCCAGGTTGGCCAGCCGCCGACATTTCCGACGACTATAGAGTCGTCCCCACGACACCGGGCCAAAGTTGGCCAGCCGCCGACATGTCCGACGACTATAGGGTCGTCCCCACGACCCCGGGACAAGGTTGGCCCGCCGCCGACTTATCCGACGACTATAGGGTCGTACCCACGACCCCGGGACTAGGCTGACAAGCCGCCAACATGTCCGACGACTATAGGGTCGTCCCCACGACCCCGGGCCAATGATGTCAAGCCGCCGTCTTGTCCGACGACTATAGGGTCGTCCCCACGACCCCGGGACTAGATTGCCCCCCACCGTCATGTCCAACGATTATAGGGTCGTCCCCACAACCACGGGCCAAAGTTGGCCAGCCGCCGACATGTCCGACGACTATAGGGTCGTCCCCACGACCCCGGGCCAATGTTGGCCAATCGCCGACATGTCCAACGACTATAGGGTCGTCCCTACGACCCAGGGACTAGATTAGCCCGCCACCGTCATGTTCAACGACTATAGGGTCGTCCCCACGACCCCGGCACTAGATTGGCCCGCCACCGTCATGTCCGACGACTATAGGGTCGTCCCCACGACCCCGCGCCAAAGTTGGCAAGCCGCCGAAATGTCCGACGACTGTAGGGTCGTCCCCACGACCCCGGGACTAGATTGGCCCGCCACCGTCAAGTCCGACGACTATAGGGTCGTCCCAACGACCTCGGGACTAGGTTGGCCAGCCGCCGACATGTCCGACGACTATAGGGTCGTCCCCACCACCCCGGGCCAAAGTTGGCAAGCCGCCGAAATGTCCGACGACTGTAGGGTCGTCCCCAAGACCCCGGGACTAGATTGGCCCGCCACCGTCAAGTCCGACGACCTCGGGACTAGGTTGGCCAGCCGCCGACATGTCCGACGACTATAGGGTCGCCCCCACGACCTCGGGACTAGGTAGGCCAGCCGCCGACATGTCCGACGACTATAGGGTCGTCCCCACCACCCCGGGCCAAAGTTGGCAAGCCGCCGAAATGTCCGACGACTGTAGGGTCGTCCCCAAGACCCCGGGACTAGATTGGCCCGCCACCGTCAAGTCCGACGACCTCGGGACTAGGTTGGCCAGCCGCCGACATGTCCGACGACTATAGGGTCGTCCCCACGACCCCGGGCCAAAGATTATTATTATTATTATTATTGTATTTACGGGAGAACCCTTTAGAGTACAAAATTTTGAACACAGAAATGCAGTAGTGCATAGTTCATGAAAAAAACATAAAATATAACATAAAACATAATATAAAAAAACATAAAATATACATAAAAAACAGAACAAAACATAACAGTCCACTAAGAGCACAAAAAGCAAAAACGAAAGAATATATCGCATAACACTTAAGACCTAAGAATTAAGACCTAAGAATTGGAGGCGACAGTCCCTTAAGTATACGGTCCCTGAAGACCCCTAAGGAGTCAGTAAATACATCTATATTCACCGGGAAATTATTAATCTCCTCCATCGCACGGTTTATGGGATCAGCAGCGTAATAATGATAATCCGGGACACATGTTGAGAATAGGGGTCTTGAACGCAGAGAGCGTTGCGGTGCGTGAAAGCAAATCAGACCAACGAGCTCCTGGCAGTTTATCTGACCGTGAAGTACTTTATACAGAAATAATATATCAGAGCATACACGACGGTCACTGAGAGTCAAGAGATTAGTTTTTTGCAGGGCAAAACCATAATCATGGTCACTAAACCGCATAGGGCTGCCAGTTACCCACATGGCCAACCTAAGGAACTTGTGCTGGACCCTCTCAATCAAATTAATGTAGTGTTTATGCCTGGGACTCCAGATCACCGACGCATATTCAACATGCGGCCTCACCAATGCTACGTATAGTATTTTCAATGTTCTGATATGTTTAAAGTCTTTACCGAATCGGGCTATAAACCCAAGGGTTTTCAACGCCTTACAATTAATATTACGATAGTGGTTACGAAAGTCCAGCCCTGACGTAAACGTAACCCCAAGATCCAGGACTTCCGCGACCTCTGTCAGAGAGGAATCGCCCAGAGTGTATGTAGAAGGAAAGCCCCTGATTGTCCTGTGAGACCTTAATAATACGCATTTACCAGTGTTTAGTCGCATCCTGTTTGCGGTACACCACACCTCGAACCTAAGGAGATCTGCCTGCAACAGATCAACGTCATCAATACAACTAATAGTGCGGAAGATCTTAAGATCATCCGCATACATAAGAAATCTACTGTGCAGAAAAACCTCCTTAAGATCATTAATAAAGAGGAGAAACAGGAGCGGCCCTATGTGCGATCCCTGAGGGACACCTGAGGTCACATTAACTGGATCGGACAATTGATCCTGTATCCTAACCACCTGTACACGGCCTTCAAGATAGCTATTGATCCAAGCGAGGAGCGGCCCATTAATGCCTATTGAGCTTATTTTACTAAGCAGGATGGAATGATCAACAGAGTCGAAAGCTTTCCGGAAGTCCGTGTACACGGTATCAACTTGGAGACCGTCATCGAGTGCAGCCGAGATGAAGCACTGGTAAACCGCAAGATTGGAAATCGTCGAACGTCCAGGGACAAATCCATGCTGTTCATCGCAGATGACATTAATGAGCTTAGGCATTAAGTGCTCAGTAAGAATCTCTTCGAAGATCTTCGGCATGACCGATAGTTTGCATATCGGTCTGTAATTCCTTACGTCCGAGCGGTCGCCTGCCTTGAAAACCGGAGTGACCAGTGAGGTCTTCCATGCAACAGGGAAAATACCCCTAGCTAGCGAGGAATTAAAGATGTGCCAGAGGGGCCTAGCTAGAATAAAACGACACTCCTTTAGAAACAATGGTGGAACACCATCGAAACCCGGACCTTTTGACGTGTCAAGCGAATCAAGCATGGAGTAGATTTGACCAATCGAAATAGAAATTGAGTGCAAATTAACATCACTGTCCGGGGTAGAACCAGGAATCAGGGCAGGCGCCGTAACGGACCGGATGGAATATACAGAGCCAAAGAAGTCTGCGAAAAGATTAGCTGCCGCCTCATTCGAGGAGGCAGAAGCGTGGTCCAGATAAACGCTACCGGGAATTCCATGCCCGCCACGCCTGGCGTTTACGAATTTCCAAAAACTCTGGACATTATCACACACAGCACTCTCAACACCATCCATATACTCACTATGTTCACGCGCTAAGACAAGCTTACATCTCGAACGGAGACTCGCAAAGCACAGATAATCGCTCCGTGAACCTGAGCTCTTAAAGATCTTATGTGCCCTTTTCTTCTGCCGAATCAAGTACCTTAAACCCGGTGAAAACCACGGCGGATACGAGGAATGGACCACAGACTTAATCGGAATAAAGGCTTCAATTGCATGATTAATATGTCCATACAAACGTTCAAGAGCGGTATCCGGCTCAGAGTCCCCAGTCTCATTATCCCAGTCAACAGAGTTGAGGTAATCGATAACACCGTTGTAATCACCACGCTTAAAGTCCCTGAACTCCGTTATACCGCTCTTATGGCCAGGGCCCGAGGCCAAACCGTTAAACAATACATATAATGGTGGATGATAGGCATCAGGTTGAATATGGACATCAATAACCCGATCGATGGTGACATTAGAGCAGCTAACAAAGACAAGATCGAGCATAACGTCGAAGTCATTAAAAACATTGTTCATTTGGGCCAGATTGCAGTACCCGGCACACCCCAGAAGGAGGTCAATGGCAGCGGATTCATTCGACGAAATGCCCGACCTTCTAAAGCACTCCTGACCAGAGTCATTGAACCAAACCGCATGAGGCAGGTTAAAATCACCATAAAGACACACGGTATCATCGCTAAACTTATGGTAAAGCTCAATGACCGAGTCAACAAAACTTGCATAAAGTGAAGTCTGGGCCACGGGCGGAATATAAACGGCCCCCAGAAGGAGATATTTATTAGTGTGAAGGTGGACTCTAACAAATAGCTGTCCAGCCGCCGTCTTGTCCGACGACTATAGGGTCGTCCCCACGACCCCGGGACTAGATTGGCCCGCCACCGTCAAGTCCGACGACCTCGGGACTAGGTTGGCCAGCCGCGGACATGTCCGACGACTATACGGTCGCCCCCACGACCTCGGGACTAGGTTGGCCAGCCGCCGACATGTCCGAAGACTATAGGGTCGTCCCCACCACCCCGGGCCAAAGTTGGCAAGCCGCCGAAATGTCCGACGACTGTAGGGTCGTCCCCAAGACCCCGGGACTAGATTGGCCCGCCACCGTCAAGTCCGACGACTATAGGGTCGTCCCCACGACCCCGGGCCAAAGTTGGCTCGCCACCGACTTGTCCGACGACTATAGGGTCGTCCCCACGACCCCGAGACGAGATTGGCCCGCCACCGTCATGTCCGACGATTATAGGGTCGTCCCCACGACCCCGGGACAAGCTTGGCCCGCCGCCGACTTGTCCGACGACTATAGGGTCGTCCCTACGACCCCGGGACTGGATTGGCCCGCCGCCGTCTTGTCCGACGACTATAGGGTCGCCCCCACGACCCCGGGCCAAAGATGGCGAGCCGCCGAAATGTCCGACGACTGTAGGGTCGTCCCCACGACCCCGGGACTGGATTGGCCCGCCACCGTCAAGTCCGACGACTATAGGGTCGTCCCCACGACCTCGGGACTAGGTTGGCCAGCCGCCGACATGTCCGACGTCTATAGGGTCGTCCCCACGACCCCGGGCCAAAGATGTCCAGCCGCCGTCTTGTCCGACGACTATAGGGTCGTCCCCACGACCCCGGGCTAAAGATGGCATGCCGCCGAAATGTCCGACGACTATAGGGTTGTCCCCGCGACCGCGGGCCAAAGATGTCCAGCCGCCGTCTTGTCCGACGACTATAGGGTCGTCCCCACGACCCTGGGACTAGATTGGCCCGCCACCGTCATGTCAGACGACTATAGGGTCGTCCCCACGACCCCGAGACTAGATTGGCCCGCCACCGTCATGTCCGACGACAATAGGGTCGTCCCCACGACCCCGGGTCCAGGTTGGCCAAGCGCCGACATTTCCAACGACTATAGAGTCGTCCCCACGACACCGGGCCAAAGTTGGCCAGCCGCCGACATGTCCGACGACTATAGGGTCGTCCCCACGACCCCGGGCCAAAGTTGGCAAGCCGCCGAAATGTCCGACGACTGTAGGGTCGTCCCCACGACCCCGGGACTAGATTGGCCCGCCACCGTCAAGTCCGACGACTATAGGGTCGTCCCAACGACCTCGGGACTAGGTTGGCCAGCCGCCGACATGTCCGACGACTATAGGGTCGTCCCCACCACCCCGGGCCAAAGTTGGCAAGCCGCCGAAATGTCCGACGACTGTAGGGTCGTCCCCAAGACCCCGGGACTAGATTGGCCCGCCACCGTCAAGTCCGACGACCTCGGGACTAGGTTGGCCAGCCGCCGACATGTCCGACGACTATAGGGTCGCCCCCACGACCTCGGGACTAGGTAGGCCAGCCGCCGACATGTCCGACGACTATAGGGTCGTCCCCACCACCCCGGGCCAAAGTTGGCAAGCCGCCGAAATGTCCGACGACTGTAGGGTCGTCCCCAAGACCCCGGGACTAGATTGGCCCGCCACCGTCAAGTCCGACGACTATAGGGTCGTCCCCACCACCCCGGGCCAAAGTTGGCAAGCCTCCGAAATGTCCGACGACTGTAGGGTCGTCCCCAAGACCCCGGGACTAGATTGGCCCGCCACCGTCAAGCCCGACGACTATAGGGTCGTCCCCACGACCCCGGGACTAGATTGGCCCGCCACCGTCAAGTCCGACGACCTCGGGACTAGGTTGGCCAGCCACCGTCATGTCCGACGACTATAGGGTCGTCCCCACGACCCCGGGCCAAAGATGTCCAGCCGCCGTCTTGTCCGACGACTATAGGGTCGTCCCCACGACCCGGGGACTAGATTCGCCCGCCACCGTCAAGTCCGACGACCTCGGGACTAGGTTGGCTAGCCGCCGACATGTCCGACGACTATAGGGTCGCCCCCACGACCTCGGGACTAGGTTGGCCAGCCGCCGACATGTCCGACGACTATAGGGTCGTCCCCACCACCCGGGGCCAAAGTTGGCAAGCCTCCGAAATGTCCGACGACTGTAGGGTCGTCCCCAAGACCCGGGGACTAGATTCGCCCGCCACCGTCAAGTCCGACGACCTCGGGACTAGGTTGGCTAGCCGCCGACATGTCCGACGACTATAGGGTCGCCACCACGACCTCGGGACTAGGTTGGCCAGCCGCCGATATGTCCGACGACTATAGGGGCGTCCCCACCACCCCGGGCCAAAGTTGGCAAGCCTCCGAAATGTCCGACGACTGTAGGGTCGTCCCCAAGACCCCGGGACTAGATTGGCCCGCCACCGTCAAGTCCGACGACTATACGGTCGTCCCCACGACCCCGGGCCAAAGTTGGCAAGCCGCCGAAATGTCCGACGACTATAGGGTCGTCCCCACCACCCCGGGCCAAAGTTGGCAAGCCTCCGAAATGTCCGACGACTGTAGGGTCGTCCCCAAGACCCCGGGACTAGATTGGCCCGCCACCGTCAAGTCCGACGACTATAGGGTCGTCCCCACAACCACGGGCCAAAGTTGGCCAGCCGCCGACATGTCCGACGACTATTGGATCGTGCCCACGACCACGGGCCAAAGTTGGCCAGCCGCCGACATGTCCGACGAGTATAAGGTCTTCCCCACGACCCCGGGACTAGATTGGTCCGCCACCGCCATGTCCGACGACTATAGGGTCGTCCCCACGACCCCGGGCCAAAGTTGGCAAGCCGCCGAAATGTCCGACGACTGTAGGGTCGTCTCCACGACCCCGGGACTAGATTGGCCCGCCACCGTCAAGTCCGACGACCTCGGGACTAGGTTGGCCAGCCGCCGACGTGTCCGACGACTATAGGGTCGTCCCCACGACCCCGGGCCAAAGATGTCCAGCCGCCGTCTTGTCCGACGACTATAGGGTCGTCCCCACGACCCCGGGACTAGATTGGCCCGCCACCGTCAAGTCCGACGACCTCGGGACTAGGTTGGCCAGCCGCGGACATGTCCGACGACTATACGGTCGCCCCCACGACCTCGGGACTAGGTTGGCCAGCCGCCGACATGTCCGAAGACTATAGGGTCGTCCCCACCACCCCGGGCCAAAGTTGGCAAGCCGCCGAAATGTCCGACGACTGTAGGGTCGTCCCCAAGACCCCGGGACTAGATTGGCCCGCCACCGTCAAGTCCGACGACTATAGGGTCGTCCCCACGACCCCGGGCCAAAGTTGGCTCGCCACCGACTTGTCCGACGACTATAGGGTCGTCCCCACGACCCCGAGACGAGATTGGCCCGCCACCGTCATGTCCGACGATTATAGGGTCGTCCCCACGACCCCGGGACAAGCTTGGCCCGCCGCCGACTTGTCCGACGACTATAGGGTCGTCCCTACGACCCCGGGACTGGATTGGCCCGCCGCCGTCTTGTCCGACGACTATAGGGTCGTCCCCACGACCCCGGGCCAAAGATGGCAAGCCGCCGAAATGTCCGACGACTGTAGGGTCGTCCCCACGACCCCGGGACTGGATTGGCCCGCCACCGTCAAGTCCGACGACTATAGGGTCGTCCCCACGACCTCGGGACTAGGTTGGCCAGCCGCCGACATGTCCGACGTCTATAGGGTCGTCCCCACGACCCCGGGCCAAAGATGTCCAGCCGCCGTCTTGTCCGACGACATTAGGGTCGTCCCCACGACCCCGGGCTAAAGATGGCATGCCGCCGAAATGTCCGACGACTATAGGGTTGTCCCCGCGACCGCGGGCCAAAGATGTCCAGCCGCCGTCTTGTCCGACGACTATAGGGTCGTCCCCACGACCCTGGGACTAGATTGGCCCGCCACCGTCATGTCAGACGACTATAGGGTCGTCCCCACGACCCCGAGACTAGATTGGCCCGCCACCGTCATGTCCGACGACAATAGGGTCGTCCCCACGACCCCGGGTCCAGGTTGGCCAAGCGCGGACATTTCCAACGACTATAGAGTCGTCCCCACGACACCGGGCCAAAGTTGGCCAGCCGCCGACATGTCCGACGACTATAGGGTCGTCCCCACGACCCCGGGCCAAAGTTGGCAAGCCGCCGAAATGTCCGACGACTGTAGGGTCGTCCCCACGACCCCGGGACTAGATTGGCCCGCCACCGTCAAGTCCGACGACTATAGGGTCGTCCCAACGACCTCGGGACTAGGTTGGCCAGCCGCCGACATGTCCGACGACTATAGGGTCGTCCCCACCACCCCGGGCCAAAGTTGGCAAGCCGCCGAAATGTCCGACGACTGTAGGGTCGTCCCCAAGACCCCGGGACTAGATTGGCCCGCCACCGTCAAGTCCGACGACCTCGGGACTAGGTTGGCCAGCCGCCGACATGTCCGACGACTATAGGGTCGCCCCCACGACCTCGGGACTAGGTAGGCCAGCCGCCGACATGTCCGACGACTATAGGGTCGTCCCCACCACCCCGGGCCAAAGTTGGCAAGCCGCCGAAATGTCCGACGACTGTAGGGTCGTCCCCAAGACCCCGGGACTAGATTGGCCCGCCACCGTCAAGTCCGACGACTATAGGGTCGTCCCCACCACCCCGGGCCAAAGTTGGCAAGCCTCCGAAATGTCCGACGACTGTAGGGTCGTCCCCAAGACCCCGGGACTAGATTGGCCCGCCACAGTCAAGTCCGACGACTATAGGGTCGTCCCCACGACCCCGGGACTAGATTGGCCCGCCACCGTCAAGTCCGACGACCTCGGGACTAGGTTGGCCAGCCACCGTCATGTCCGACGACTATAGGGTCGTCCCCACGACCCCGGGCCAAAGATGTCCAGCCGCCGTCTTGTCCGACGACTATAGGGTCGTCCCCACGACCCGGGGACTAGATTCGCCCGCCACCGTCAAGTCCGACGACCTCGGGACTAGGTTGGCTAGCCGCCGACATGTCCGACGACTATAGGGTCGCCCCCACGACCTCGGGACTAGGTTGGCCAGCCGCCGACATGTCCGACGACTATAGGGTCGTCCCCACCACCCCGGGCCAAAGTTGGCAAGCCTCCGAAATGTCCGACGACTGTAGGGTCGTCCCCAAGACCCGGGGACTAGATTCGCCCGCCACCGTCAAGTCCGACGACCTCGGGACTAGGTTGGCTAGCCGCCGACATGTCCGACGACTATAGGGTCGCCACCACGACCTCGGGACTAGGTTGGCCAGCCGCCGAAATGTCCGACGACTATAGGGGCGTCCCCACCACCTCGGGCCAAAGTTGGCAAGCCTCCGAAATGTCCGACGACTGTAGGGTCGTCCCCAAGACCCCGGGACTAGATTGGCCCGCCACCGTCAAGTCCGACGACTATAGGGTCGTCCCCACGACCCCGGGCCAAAGTTGGCCAGCCGCCGACATGTCCGACGTCTATAGGGTCGTCCCCACGACCCCGGGCCAAAGATGTCCAGCCGCCGTCTTGTCCGACGACATTAGGGTCGTCCCCACGACCCCGGGCTAAAGATGGCATGCCGCCGAAATGTCCGACGACTATAGGGTTGTCCCCGCGACCGCGGGCCAAAGATGTCCAGCCGCCGTCTTGTCCGACGACTATAGGGTCGTCCCCACGACCCTGGGACTAGATTGGCCCGCCACCGTCATGTCAGACGACTATAGGGTCGTCCCCACGACCCCGAGACTAGATTGGCCCGCCACCGTCATGTCCGACGACAATAGGGTCGTCCCCACGACCCCGGGTCCAGGTTGGCCAAGCGCGGACATTTCCAACGACTATAGAGTCGTCCCCACGACACCGGGCCAAAGTTGGCCAGCCGCCGACATGTCCGACGACTATAGGGTCGTCCCCACGACCCCGGGCCAAAGTTGGCAAGCCGCCGAAATGTCCGACGACTGTAGGGTCGTCCCCACGACCCCGGGACTAGATTGGCCCGCCACCGTCAAGTCCGACGACTATAGGGTCGTCCCAACGACCTCGGGACTAGGTTGGCCAGCCGCCGACATGTCCGACGACTATAGGGTCGTCCCCACCACCCCGGGCCAAAGTTGGCAAGCCGCCGAAATGTCCGACGACTGTAGGGTCGTCCCCAAGACCCCGGGACTAGATTGGGCCGCCACCGTCAAGTCCGACGACCTCGGGACTAGGTTGGCCAGCCGCCGACATGTCCGACGACTATAGGGTCGCCCCTACGACCTCGGGACTAGGTAGGCCAGCCGCCGACATGTCCGACGACTATAGGGTCGTCCCCACCACCCCGGGCCAAAGTTGGCAAGCCGCCGAAATGTCCGACGACTGTAGGGTCGTCCCCAAGACCCCGGGACTAGATTGGCCCGCCACCGTCAAGTCCGACGACTATAGGGTCGTCCCCACCACCCCGGGCCAAAGTTGGCAAGCCTCCGAAATGTCCGACGACTGTAGGGTCGTCCCCAAGACCCCGGGACTAGATTGGCCCGCCACAGTCAAGTCCGACGACTATAGGGTCGTCCCCACGACCCCGGGACTAGATTGGCCCGCCACCGTCAAGTCCGACGACCTCGGGACTAGGTTGGCCAGCCACCGTCATGTCCGACGACTATAGGGTCGTCCCCACGACCCCGGGCCAAAGATGTCCAGCCGCCGTCTTGTCCGACGACTATAGGGTCGTCCCCACGACCCGGGGACTAGATTCGCCCGCCACCGTCAAGTCCGACGACCTCGGGACTAGGTTGGCTAGCCGCCGACATGTCCGACGACTATAGGGTCGCCCCCACGACCTCGGGACTAGGTTGGCCAGCCGCCGACATGTCCGACGACTATAGGGTCGTCCCCACCACCCCGGGCCAAAGTTGGCAAGCCTCCGAAATGTCCGACGACTGTAGGGTCGTCCCCAAGACCCGGGGACTAGATTCGCCCGCCACCGTCAAGTCCGACGACCTCGGGACTAGGTTGGCTAGCCGCCGACATGTCCGACGACTATAGGGTCGCCACCACGACCTCGGGACTAGGTTGGCCAGCCGCCGAAATGTCCGACGACTATAGGGGCGTCCCCACCACCCCGGGCCAAAGTTGGCAAGCCTCCGAAATGTCCGACGACTGTAGGGTCGTCCCCAAGACCCCGGGACTAGATTGGCCCGCCACCGTCAAGTCCGACGACTATAGGGTCGTCCCCACGACCCCGGGCCAAAGTTGGCAAGCCGCCGAAATGTCCGACGACTATAGGGTCGTCCCCACCACCCCGGGCCAAAGTTGGCAAGCCTCCGAAATGTCCGACGACTGTAGGGTCGTCCCCAAGACCCCGGGACTAGATTGGCCCGCCACCGTCAAGTCCGACGACTATAGGGTCGTCCCCACAACCACGGGCCAAAGTTGGCCAGCCGCCGACATGTCCGACGACTATTGGATCGTGCCCACGACCACGGGCCAAAGTTGGCCAGCCGCCGACATGTCCGACGAGTATAGGGTCTTCCCCACGACCCCGGGACTAGATTGGTCCGCCACCGCCATGTCCGACGACTATAGGGTCGTCCCCACGACCCCGGGCCAAAGTTGGCAAGCCGCCGAAATGTCCGACGACTGTAGGGTCGTCTCCACGACCCCGGGACTAGATTGGCCCGCCACCGTCAAGTCCGACGACCTCGGGACTAGGTTGGCCAGCCGCCGACATGTCCGACGACTATAGGGTCGTCCCCACGACCCCGGGCCAAAGATGTCCAGCCGCCGTCTTGTCCGACGACTATAACGTCGTCCCCACGACCCCGGGACTAGATTGACCCGCCACCGTCAAGTCCGACGACCTCGGGACTAGGTTGGCCAGCCGCGGACATGTCCGACGACTATACGGGCGCCCCCACGACCTCGGGACTAGGTTGGCCAGCCGCCGACATGTCCGAAGACTATAGGGTCGTCCCCACCACCCCGGGCCAAAGTTGGCAAGCCGCCGAAATGTCCGACGACTGTAGGGTCGTCCCCAAGACCCCGGGACTAGATTGGCCCACCACCGTCAAGTCCGACGACTATAGGGTCGTCCCCACGACCCCGGGCCAAAGTTGGCTCGCCACCGACTTGTCCGACGACTATAGGGTCGTCCCCACTACCCCGGGACAAGGTTGGCCCGCCGCCGACTTGTCCGACGACTATAGGGTCGTACCCACGACCCCGGGACTAGGCTGACAAGCCGCCAACATGTCCGACGACTATTGGGTCGTCCCCACGTCCACGGCCAGCCGCCGACATGTCTGACGACTATAGGGTCGTCCCCACGACCCCGGGACTAGATTGGCCCGCCACCGTCAAGTCCGACGACCTCGGGACTAGGTTGGCCAGCCGCCGACATGTCCGACGACTATAGGGTCGTCCCCACCACCCCGGGCCAAAGTTGGCAAGCCGCCGAAATGTCCGACGACTGTAGGGTCGTCCCCAAGACCCCGGGACTAGATTGGCCCGCCACCGTCAAGTCCGACGACCTCGGGACTAGGTTGGCCAGCCGCCGACATGTCCGACGACTATAGGGTCGTCCCCACGACCTCGAGACTAGGTTGGCCAGCCGCCGACATGTCCGACGACTATAGGGTCGTCCCCACGACCCCGGGCCAATGTTGGCCAATCGCCGACATGTCCGACGACTATAGGGTCGTCCCCATGTCCCCGGGACTAGATTGGCCCGCCACCGTCATGTCCGACGACTATAGGGTCGTCCCCACGACCCCGGGCCAATGTTGGCCTGCCGCTGACATGTCCAACGACTATTGGGTCGTCCCCACGACCCCGGGCCAAAGATGTCCAGCCGCCGTCTTGTCCGACGACTGTAGGGTCGTCCCCACGACCCCGGGACTAGATTGGCGCACCACCGTCAAGTCCGACGACCTCGGGACTAGGTTGGCCAGCCGCCGACATGTCCGACGACTATAGGGTCGTCCCCACGACCCCGGGCCAAAGATGTCCAGCCGCCGTCTTGTCCGACGACTATAGGGTCGTTCCCACGACCCCGGGACTAGATTGGCCCGCCACCGTCATGTCCAACGAGTATAGGGTCGTCCCCACAACCACGGGCCAAAGTTGGCCAGCCGCCGACATGTCCGACGACTATTGGATCGTCCCCACGACCACGGGCCAAAGTTGGCCAGCCTCCGACATGTCCGACGACTATAGGGTCGTCCCCACGACCCCGGGCCAATGTTGGCCAATCGCCGACATGTCCGACGACTACAGGGTCGTCCCAACGACCCCGGGACTAGATAGGCCAGCCGCCGACATGTCCGACGACTATTGGGTCGTCCCCACGACCCCGGGCAAACGTTGGCCAGCCGCCGACTTGTCCGACGACTATGGGGTCGTCCCCACGACCCCAGGACTAGATTGACAAGACGCCAAAATGTTCGACGAATATAGGGTCGTCCCCACGACCCCGGGCTAAAGATGGCATGCCGCCGAAATGTAAGGCGACTATAGGGTCGTCCCCACGACCCCGGGCCAAAGTTGGCAAGCCGCCGAAATGTCCGATGACAGTAGGGTCGTCCCCACGACCCCGGGACTAGATTGGCCCGCCACCGTCAAGTCCGACGACTATAGGGTCGTCCCCACGACCTCGGGACTAGGTTGGCCAGCCGCCGACATGTCCGATGACTATAGGGTCGTACCCACGACCCCGGGCCAATGTTGGCCAATCGCCGACATGTCCGACGACTATATGGTCGTCCATACGACCCCGGGACTAAATTGGCCCGCCACCGTCATGTTCAACGACTATAGGGTCGTCCCCACGACCCCGGGTCTAGGTTGACAAGACGCCAAAATGTTCGACGAATATAGGGTCGTCCCCACGACCCCGGGCTAAAGATGGCATGCCGCCGAAATGTCCGACGACTATAGGGTCGTCCCCACGACCGCGGGACTAGGCTGAGAAGCCGCCAACATGTCCGACGACTATAGGGTCGTCCCCACGACCCCGGACCAAAGTTGGCCAGCCGCCGACATGTCCGACGACTATAGGGTCGTCCCCACGACCCCGAGACTAGATTGGCCCGCCACCGTCATGTCCGACGACAATAGGGTCGTCCCCACGACCCCGGGTCCAGGTTGGCCAGCCGCCGACATTTCCGACGACTATAGAGTCGTCCCCACGACACCGGGCCAAAGTTGCCCAGCCGCCGACATGTACGACGACTATACGGTCGTCCCCACGACCCCGGGTCCAGGTTGGCCAGCCGCCGACATTTCCGACGACTATAGAGTCGTCCCCACGACACCGGGCCAAAGTTGGCCAGCCGCCGACATGTCCGACGACTATAGGGTCGTCCCCACGACCCCGAGACTAGATTGGCCCGCCACCGATATGTCCGACGACAATAGGGTCGTCCCCACGACCCCGGGTCCAGGTTGGCCAGCCGCCGACTTTTCCGACGACTATAGAGTCGTCCCCACGACACCGGGCCAAAGTTGGCCAGCCGCCGACATGTCCGACGACTATAGGGTCGTCCCCACGACACCGGCTCCAGGTTGGCCAGCCGCCGACATTTCCGACGACTATAGAGTCGTCCCCACGACACCGGGCCAAAGTTGGCCAGCCGCCGACATGTCCGACGACTATAGGGTCGTCCCCACGACCCCGAGACTAGATTGGCCCGCCACCGTCAAGTCCGACGACCTCGGGACTAGGTTGGCCAGCCGCCGACATGTCCGACGACTATAGGGTCGTCCCCACGACCCCGGGCCAAAGTTGGCAAGCCGCCGAAATGTCCGACGACTGTAGGGTCGTCCCCACGACCCCGGGACTAGATTGGCCCGCCACCGTCAAGTCCGACGACTATAGGGTCGTCCCAACGACCTCGGGACTAGGTTGGCCAGCCGCCGACATGTCCGACGACTATAGGGTCGTCCCCACCACCCCGGGCCAAAGTTGGCAAGCCGCCGAAATGTCCGACGACTGTAGGGTCGTCCCCAAGACCCCGGGACTAGATTGGCCCGCCACCGTCAAGTCCGACGACCTCGGGACTAGGTTGGCCAGCCGCCGACATGTCCGACGACTATAGGGTCGCCCCCACGACCTCGGGACTAGGTAGGCCAGCCGCCGACATGTCCGACGACTATAGGGTCGTCCCCACCACCCCGGGCCAAAGTTGGCAAGCCGCCGAAATGTCCGACGACTGTAGGGTCGTCCCCAAGACCCCGGGACTAGATTGGCCCGCCACCGTCAAGTCCGACGACTATAGGGTCGTCCCCACGAGCCCGGGCCAAAGTTGGCAAGCCGCCGAAATGTCCGACGACTGTAGGGTCGTCCCCACGACCCCGGGACTAGATTGGCCCGCCACCGTCAAGTCCGATGACTATAGGGTCGTCCCAACGACCTCGGGACTAGGTTGGCCAGCCGCCGACATGTCCGACGAGTATAGGGTCTTCCCCACGACCCCGGGACTAGGTTGGCCAGCCGCCGACATGTCCGACGACTATAGGGTCGTCCCCACCACCCCGGGCCAAAGTTGGCAAGCCGCCGAAATGTCCGACGACTGTAGGGTCGTCCCCAAGACCCCGGGACTAGATTGGCCCGCCACCGTCAAGTCCGACGACCTCGGGACTAGGTTGGCCAGCCGCCGACATGTCCGACGACTATAGGGTCGCCCCCACGACCTCGGGACTAGGTAGGCCAGCCGCCGACATGTCCGACGACTATAGGGTCGTCCCCACCACCCCGGGCCAAAGTTGGCAAGCCGCCGAAATGTCCGACGACTGTAGGGTCGTCCCCAAGACCCCGGGACTAGATTGGCCCGCCACCGTCAAGTCCGACGACTATAGGGTCGTCCCCACCACCCCGGGCCAAAGTTGGCAAGCCTCCGAAATGTCCGACGACGGTAGGGTCGTCCCCAAGACCCCGGGACTAGATTGGCCCGCCACCGTCAGGTCCGACGACCTCGGGACTAGGTTGGCCAGCCGCCGACATGTCCGAAGACTATAGGGTCGTCCCCACCACCCCGGGCCAAAGTTGGCAATCCGCCGAAATGTCCGACGACTGTAGGGTCGTCCCCAAGACCCCGGGACTAGATTGGCCCGCCACCGTCAAGTCCGACGACCTCGGGACTAGGTTGGCCAGCCGCCGACATGTCCGACGACTATAGGGTCGTCCCCACCACCCCGGGCCAAAGTTGGCAAGCCGCCGAAATGTCCGACGACTGTAGGGTCGTCCCCAAGACCCCGGGACTAGATTGGCCCGCCACCGTCAAGTCCGACGACCTCGGGACTAGGTTGGCCAGCCGCCGACATGTCCGACGACTATAGGGTCGTCCCCACCACCCCGGGCCAAAGTTGGCAAGCCGCCGAAATGTCCGACGACTGTAGGGTCGTCCCCAAGACCCCGGGACTAGATTGGCCCGCCACCGTCAAGTCCGACGACCCCGGGCCAAAGTTGGCTCGCCACCGACTTGTCCGACGACTATAGGGTCGTCCCCACTACCCCGGGACAAGGTTGGCCCGCCGCCGACTTGTCCGACGACTATAGGGTCGTACCCACGACCCCGGGACTAGGCTGACAAGCCGCCAACATGTCCGACGACTATTGGGTCGTCCCCACGTCCACGGCCAGCCGCCGACATGTCTGACGACTATAGGGTCGTCCCCACGACCCCGGGACTAGATTGGCCCGCCACCGTCAAGTCCGACGACCTCGGGACTAGGTTGGCCAGCCGCCGACATGTCCGACGACTATAGGGTCGTCCCCACCACCCCGGGCCAAAGTTGGCAAGCCGCCGAAATGTCCGACGACTGTAGGGTCGTCCCCAAGACCCCGGGACTAGATTGGCCCGCCACCGTCAAGTCCGACGACCTCGGGACTAGGTTGGCCAGCCGCCGACATGTCCGACGACTATAGGGTCGTCCCCACGACCTCGAGACTAGGTTGGCCAGCCGCCGACATGTCCGACGACTATAGGGTCGTCCCCACGACCCCGGGCCAATGTTGGCCAATCGCCGACATGTCCGACGACTATAGGGTCGTCCCCATGTCCCCGGGACTAGATTGGCCCGCCACCGTCATGTCCGACGACTATAGGGTCGTCCCCACGACCCCGGGCCAATGTTGGCCTGCCGCTGACATGTCCAACGACTATTGGGTCGTCCCCACGACCCCGGGCCAAAGATGTCCAGCCGCCGTCTTGTCCGACGACTGTAGGGTCGTCCCCACGACCCCGGGACTAGATTGGCCCACCACCGTCAAGTCCGACGACCTCGGGACTAGGTTGGCCAGCCGCCGACATGTCCGACGACTATAGGGTCGTCCCCACGACCCCGGGCCAAAGATGTCCAGCCGCCGTCTTGTCCGACGACTATAGGGTCGTTCCCACGACCCCGGGACTAGATTGGCCCGCCACCGTCATGTCCAACGAGTATAGGGTCGTCCCCACAACCACGGGCCAAAGTTGGCCAGCCGCCGACATGTCCGACGACTATTGGATCGTCCCCACGACCACGGGCCAAAGTTGGCCAGCCTCCGACATGTCCGACGACTATAGGGTCGTCCCCACGACCCCGGGCCAATGTTGGCCAATCGCCGACATGTCCGACGACTACAGGGTCGTCCCAACGACCCCGGGACTAGATAGGCCAGCCGCCGACATGTCCGACGACTATTGGGTCGTCCCCACGACCCCGGGCAAACGTTGGCCAGCCGCCGACTTGTCCGACGACTATGGGGTCGTCCCCACGACCCCAGGACTAGATTGACAAGACGCCAAAATGTTCGACGAATATAGGGTCGTCCCCACGACCCCGGGCTAAAGATGGCATGCCGCCGAAATGTAAGGCGACTATAGGGTCGTCCCCACGACCCCGGGCCAAAGTTGGCAAGCCGCCGAAATGTCCGATGACAGTAGGGTCGTCCCCACGACCCCGGGACTAGATTGGCCCGCCACCGTCAAGTCCGACGACTATAGGGTCGTCCCCACGACCTCGGGACTAGGTTGGCCAGCCGCCGACATGTCCGATGACTATAGGGTCGTACCCACGACCCCGGGCCAATGTTGGCCAATCGCCGACATGTCCGACGACTATATGGTCGTCCATACGACCCCGGGACTAAATTGGCCCGCCACCGTCATGTCCAACGACTATAGGGTCGTCCCCACGACCCCGGGTCTAGGTTGACAAGACGCCAAAATGTTCGACGAATATAGGGTCGTCCCCACGACCCCGGGCTAAAGATGGCATGCCGCCGAAATGTCCGACGACTATAGGGTCGTCCCCACGACCGCGGGACTAGGCTGAGAAGCCGCCAACATGTCCGACGACTATAGGGTCGTCCCCACGACCCCGGACCAAAGTTGGCCAGCCGCCGACATGTCCGACGACTATAGGGTCGTCCCCACGACCCCGAGACTAGATTGGCCCGCCACCGTCATGTCCGACGACAATAGGGTCGTCCCCACGACCCCGGGTCCAGGTTGGCCAGCCGCCGACATTTCCGACGACTATAGAGTCGTCCCCACGACACCGGGCCAAAGTTGCCCAGCCGCCGACATGTACGACGACTATACGGTCGTCCCCACGACCCCGGGTCCAGGTTGGCCAGCCGCCGACATTTCCGACGACTATAGAGTCGTCCCCACGACACCGGGCCAAAGTTGGCCAGCCGCCGACATGTCCGACGACTATAGGGTCGTCCCCACGACCCCGAGACTAGATTGGCCCGCCACCGATATGTCCGACGACAATAGGGTCGTCCCCACGACCCCGGGTCCAGGTTGGCCAGCCGCCGACATTTCCGACGACTATAGAGTCGTCCCCACGACACCGGGCCAAAGTTGGCCAGCCGCCGACATGTCCGACGACTATAGGGTCGTCCCCACGACACCGGCTCCAGGTTGGCCAGCCGCCGACATTTCCGACGACTATAGAGTCGTCCCCACGACACCGGGCCAAAGTTGGCCAGCCGCCGACATGTCCGACGACTATAGGGTCGTCCCCACGACCCCGAGACTAGATTGGCCCGCCACCGTCAAGTCCGACGACCTCGGGACTAGGTTGGCCAGCCGCCGACATGTCCGACGACTATAGGGTCGTCCCCACGACCCCGGGCCAAAGTTGGCAAGCCGCCGAAATGTCCGACGACTGTAGGGTCGTCCCCACGACCCCGGGACTAGATTGGCCCGCCACCGTCAAGTCCGACGACTATAGGGTCGTCCCAACGACCTCGGGACTAGGTTGGCCAGCCGCCGACATGTCCGACGACTATAGGGTCGTCCCCACCACCCCGGGCCAAAGTTGGCAAGCCGCCGAAATGTCCGACGACTGTAGGGTCGTCCCCAAGACCCCGGGACTAGATTGGCCCGCCACCGTCAAGTCCGACGACCTCGGGACTAGGTTGGCCAGCCGCCGACATGTCCGACGACTATAGGGTCGCCCCCACGACCTCGGGACTAGGTAGGCCAGCCGCCGACATGTCCGACGACTATAGGGTCGTCCCCACCACCCCGGGCCAAAGTTGGCAAGCCGCCGAAATGTCCGACGACTGTAGGGTCGTCCCCAAGACCCCGGGACTAGATTGGCCCGCCACCGTCAAGTCCGACGACTATAGGGTCGTCCCCACGACCCCGGGCCAAAGTTGGCAAGCCGCCGAAATGTCCGACGACTGTAGGGTCGTCCCCACGACCCCGGGACTAGATTGGCCCGCCACCGTCAAGTCCGATGACTATAGGGTCGTCCCAACGACCTCGGGACTAGGTTGGCCAGCCGCCGACATGTCCGACGAGTATAGGGTCTTCCCCACGACCCGGGGACTAGATTGGTCCGCCACTGTCATGTCCGACGACTATGGGGTCGTCCCCACGACCCCGCGCCAAAGTTGGCAAGCCGCCGAAATGTCCGACGACTGTAGGGTCGTCCCCACGACCCCGGGACTAGATTGGCCCGCCACCGTCAAGTCCGACGACTATAGGGTCGTCCCAACGACCTCGGGACTAGGTTGGCCAGCCGCCGACATGTCCGACGACTATAGGGTCGTCCCCACCACCCCGGGCCAAAGTTGGCAAGCCGCCGAAATGTCCGACGACTGTAGGGTCGTCCCCAAGACCCCGGGACTAGATTGGCCCGCCACCGTCAAGTCCGACGACCTCGGGACTAGGTTGGCCAGCCGCCGACATGTCCGACGACTATAGGGTCGCCCCCACGACCTCGGGACTAGGTAGGCCAGCCGCCGACATGTCCGACGACTATAGGGTCGTCCCCACCACCCCGGGCCAAAGTTGGCAAGCCGCCGAAATGTCCGACGACTGTAGGGTCGTCCCCAAGACCCCGGGACTAGATTGGCCCGCCACCGTCAAGTCCGACGACTATAGGGTCGTCCCCACCACCCCGGGCCAAAGTTGGCAAGCCGCCGAAATGTCCGACGACTGTAGGGTCGTCCCCAAGACCCCGGGACTAGATTGGCCCGCCACCGTCAAGTCCGACGACTATAGGGTCGTCCCCACCACCCCGGGCCAAAGTTGGCAAGCCTCCGAAATGTCCGACGACGGTAGGGTCGTCCCCAAGACCCCGGGACTAGATTGGCCCGCCACCGTCAGGTCCGACGACCTCGGGACTAGGTTGGCCAGCCGCCGACATGTCCGAAGACTATAGGGTCGTCCCCACCACCCCGGGCCAAAGTTGGCAATCCGCCGAAATGTCCGACGACTGTAGGGTCGTCCCCAAGACCCCGGGACTAGATTGGCCCGCCACCGTCAAGTCCGACGACTATAGGGTAGTCCCCACGACCCCGGGCCAAAGTTGGCTCGCCACCGACTTGTCCGACGACTATAGGGTCGTCCCCACGACCCCGAGACGAGATTGGCCCGCCACCGTCATGTCCGACGATTATAGGGTCGTCCCCACGACCCCGGGACAAGCTTGGCCCGCCGCCGACTTGTCCGACGACTATAGGGTCGTCCCTACGACCCCGGGACTGGATTGGCCCGCCACCGTCAAGTCCGACGACTATAAGGTCGTCCCCACGACCTCGGGACTAGGTTGGCCAGCCGCCGACATGTCCGACGTCTATAGGGTCGTCCCCACGACCCCGGGCCAAAGATGTCCAGCCGCCGTCTTGTCCGACGACTATAGGGTCGTCCCCACGACCCCGGGCTAAAGATGGCATGCCGCCGAAATGTCCGACGACAATAGGGTTGTCCCCGCGACCGCGGGCCAAAGATGTCCAGCCGCCGTCTTGTCCGACGACTATAGGGTCGTCCCCACGACCCTGGGACTAGATTGGCCCGCCACCGTCATGTCAGACGACTATAGGGTCGTCCCCACTTCCCCGAGACTAGATTGGCCCGCCACCGTCCTGTCCGACGACAATAGGGTCGTCCCCACGACCCCGGGTCCAGGTTGGCCAAGCGCCGACATTTCCAACGACTATAGAGTCGTCCCCACGACACCGGGCCAAAGTTGGCCAGCCGCCGACATGTCCGACGACTATAGGGTCGTCCCCACGACCCCGGGCCAAAGTTGGCAAGCCGCCGAAATGTCCGACGACTGTAGGGTCGTCCCCACGACCCCGGGACTAGATTGGCCCGCCACCGTCAAGTCCGACGACTATAGGGTCGTCCCATCGACCTCGGGACTAGGTTGGCCAGCCGCCGACATGTCCGACGACTATAGGGTCGTCCCCACCACCCCGGGCCAAAGTTGGCAAGCCGCCGAAATGTCCGGCGACTGTAGGGTCGTCCCCAAGACCCCGGGACTAGATTGGCCCGCCACCGTCAAGTCCGACGACCTCGGGACTAGGTTGGCCAGCCGCCGACATGTCCGACGACTATAGGGTCGCCCCCACGACCTCGGGACTAGGTAGGCCAGCCGCCGACATGTCCGACGACTATAGGGTCGTCCCCACCACCCCGGGCCAAAGTTGGCAAGCCGCCGAAATGTCCGACGACTGTAGGGTCGTCCCCAAGACCCCGGGACTAGATTGGCCCGCCACCGTCAAGTCCGACGACTATAGGGTCGTCCCCACCACCCCGGGCCAAAGTTGGCAAGCCTCCGAAATGTCCGACGACTGTAGGGTCGTCCCCAAGACCCCGGGACTAGATTGGCCCGCCACCGTCAAGTCCGACGACGATAGGGTCGTCCCCACGACCCCGGGCCAAAGATGTCCAGCCGCCGTCTTGTCCGACGACTATAGGGTCGTCCCCACGACCCGCGGACTAGATTCGCCCGCCACCGTCAAGTCCGACGACCTCGGGACTAGGTTGGCTAGCCGCCGACATGTCCGACGACTATAGGGTCGCCCCCACGACCTCGGGACTAGGTTGGCCAGCCGCCGACATGTCCGACGACTATAGGGTCGTCCCCACCACCCCGGGCCAAAGTTGGCAAGCCTCCGAAATGTCCGACGACTGTAGGGTCGTCCCCAAGACCCCGGGACTAGATTGGCCCGCCACCGTCAAGTCCGACGACTATAGGGTCGTCCCCACGACCCCGGGCCAAAGTTGGCAGGCCGCCGAAATGTCCGACGACTATAGGGTCGTCCCCACCACCCCGGGCCAAAATTGGCAAGCCTCCGAAATGTCCGACGACTGTAGGGTCGTCCCCAAGACCCCGGGACTAGATTGGCCCGCCACCGTCAAGTCCGACGACTATAGGGTCGTCCCCACAACCACGGGCCAAAGTTGGCCAGCCGCCGACATGTCCGACGACTATTGGATCGTGCCCACGACCACGGGCCAAAGTTGGCCAGCCGCCGACATGTCCGACGAGTATAGGGTCTTCCCCACGACCCCGGGACTAGATTGGTTCGCCACCGTCATGTCCGACGACTATAGGGTCGTCCCCACGACCCGGGCCAAAGTTGGCAAGCCGCCGAAATGTCCGACGACTGTAGGGTCGTCTCCACGACCCCGGGACTAGATTGGCCCGCCACCGACAAGTCCGACGACCTCGGGACTAGGTTGGCCAGCCGCCGACATGTCCGACGACTATAGGGTCCTCCCCACGACCCCGGGCCAAAGATGTCCAGCCGCCGTCTTGTCCGACGACTATAGGGTCGTCCCCGCGAGCGCGGGCCAAAGATGTCCAGCCGCCGTCTTGTCCGACGACTATAGGGTCGTCCCCACGACCCCGGGACTAGATTGGCCCGCCACCGTCATGTCCGACGATTATAGTGTCGTCCCCACGACCCCAGGACAAGCTTGGCCCGCCGCCGACTTGTCAGACGACTATAGGGTGGTCCCCACGACCCCGGGACTAGATTGGCCCGCCACCGTCGTGTCCGACGACATTAGGGTTGTCCCCACGACCCCGGGTCTAGGTTGGCCAGCCGCCGACATGTCCGACGACTATAGAGTCGTCCCCACGACACCGGGCCAAAGTTGGACAGCCGCCGACATGTCCGACTACTATAGGGTCGTCCCCACGACCTCGGGTCTAGATTGGCCCGCTACCGTCCTGTCCGAACACTATAGGGTCGTCCCTACGACCACGGGAGTAGATTGGCCCGCCACCGTCATGTCCAACGACTATAGGGTCGTCCCCACGACCCCGGGACTAGGTTGACAAGCCGCCAACATGTCCGACGACTATAGGGTCGCCCCACGACCCCGGGCTCAAGATGGCTTGCCGCCGAAATGTCCGACGACTATAGGGTCGTCCCCGCGAGCGCGGGCCAAAGATGTCCAGCCGCCGTCTTGTCCGACGACTATAGGGTCGTCCCCACGACCCCGGGACTAGATTGGCCCGCCACCGTCATGTCCGACGATTATAGTGTCGTCCCCACGACCCCGGGACAAGCTTGGCCCGCCGCCGACTTGTCAGACGACTATAGGGTGGTCCCCTTGACCCCGGGACTAGATTGGCCCGCCACCGTCGTGTCCGACGACAATAGGGTTGTCCCCACGACCCCGGGTCTAGGTTGGCCAGCCGCCGACATGTCCGACGACTATAGAGTCGTCCCCACGACACCGGGCCAAAGTTGGACAGCCGCCGACATGTCCGACTACTATAGGGTCGTCCCCACGACCTCGGGTCTAGATTGGCCCGCTACCGTCATGTCCGAACACTATAGGGTCGTCCCTACGACCACGGGACTAGATTGGCCCGCCACCGCCATGTCCGACGACTATAGGGTCGTCCCGACGACCCCGGGCCAAAGATGTCCAGCCGCCGTCTTGTCTGACGACTATAGGGTCGTCCCCACGACCCCGGGACTAGATTGGCCCGCCACCGTCAAGTCCGACGACCTCGGGACTAGGTTGGCCAGCCGCCGACATGTCCGACGACTATAGGGTCGTCCCCACGACCCCGGGCCAAAGATGTCCAGCCGCCGTCTTGTCCGACGACTATAGGGTCGTCCCCACGACCCGGGGACTAGATTCGCCCGCCACCGTCAAGTCCGACGACCTCGGGACTAGGTTGGCTAGCCGCCGACATGTCCGACGACTATAGGGTCGCCCCCACGACCTCGGGACTAGGTTGGCCAGCCGCCGACATGTCCGACGACTATAGGGTCGTCCCCACCACCCCGGGCCAAAGTTGGCAAGCCTCCGAAATGTCCGACGACTGTAGGGTCGTCCCCAAGACCCGGGGACTAGATTCGCCCGCCACCGTCAAGTCCGACGACCTCGGGACTAGGTTGGCTAGCCGCCGACATGTCCGACGACTATAGGGTCGCCCCCACGACCTCGGGACTAGGTTGGCCAGCCGCCGAAATGTCCGACGACTATAGGGTCGTCCCCACCACCCCGGGCCAAAGTTGGCAAGCCGCCGAAATGTCCGACGACTGTAGGGTCGTCCCCACGACCCCGGGACTAGATTGGCCCGCCACCGTCAAGTCCGACGACTATAGGGTCGTCCCAACGACCTCGGGACTAGGTTGGCCAGCCGCCGACATGTCCGACGACTATAGGGTCGTCCCCACCACCCCGGGCCAAAGTTGGCAAGCCGCCGAAATGTCCGACGACTGTAGGGTCGTCCCCAAGACCCCGGGACTAGATTGGCCCGCCACCGTCAAGTCCGACGACCTCGGGACTAGGTTGACCAGCCGCCGATATGTCCGACGACTATAGAGTCGTCCCCACGACCCCGGGACTAGATTGGCCCGCCACCGTCATGTCCGACGATTATAGTGTCGTCCCCACGACCCCGGGACAAGCTTGGCCCGCCGCCGACTTGTTCGACGACTGTAGGGTCGTCCCCACGACCCCGGGACTAGATTGGCCCGCCACCGTCATGTCCGACGATTATAGTGTCGTCCCCACGACCCCGGGACAGGCTTGGCCCGCCGCCGACTTGTTCGACGACTATAGGGTCGTCCCCACGACCCCGGGACTAGATTGGCCCGCCACCGTCATGTCCGACGATTATAGTGTCGTCCTCACGACCCCGGGACAAGCTTGGCCCGCCGCCGACTTGTTCGACGACTATAGGGTCGTCCCCACGACCTCGGGTCTAGATTGGCCCGCTACCGTCATGCCCGAACACTATAAGGTCGTCCCTACGACCACGGGACTAGATTGGCCCGCCACCGCCATTTCCGACGACTATAGGGTCGTCCCCACGACCCCGGGCCAAATATGTCCAGCCGCCGTCTTGTCGGACGACTATAGGGTCGTCCCCACGACCCCGGGACTAGATTGGTCCGCCACCGTCAAGTCCGACGACCTCGGGACTAGGTTGGCCAGCCGCCGACATGTCCGACGACTATAGGGTCGTCCCCACGACCCCGGGCCAAAGATGTCCAGCCGCCGTCTTGTCCGACGACTATAGGGTCGTCCCCACGACCCGGGGACTAGATTCGCCCGCCACCGTCAAGTCCGACGACCTCGGGACTAGGTTGGCTAGCCGCCGACATGTCCGACGACTATAGGGTCGCCCCCACGACCTCGGGACTAGGTTGGCCAGCCGCCGACATGTCCGACGACTATAGGGTCGTCCCCACCACCCCGGGCCAAAGTTGGCAAGCCTCCGAAATGTTCGACGACTGTAGGGTCGTCCCCAAGACCCGGGGACTAGATTCGCCCGCCACCGTCAAGTCCGACGACCTCGGGACTAGGTTGGCTAGCCGCCGACATGTCCGACGACTATAGGGTCGCCCCCACGACCTCGGGACTAGGTTGGCCAGCCGCCGTCTTGTCCGACGACTATAGGGTCGTCCCCACGACCCCGGGACTAGATTGGCCCGCCACTGTCATGTCCGACGATTATAGTGTCGTCCCCACGACCCCGGGACTAGATTGGTCCGCCACCGTCAAGTCCGACGACCTCGGGACTAGGTTGGCCAGCCGCCGACATGTCCGACGACTATAGGGTCGTCCCCACGACCCCGGGCCAAAGATGTCCAGCCGCCGTCTTGTCCGACGACTATAGGGTCGTCCCCACGACCCGGGGACTAGATTCGCCCGCCACCGTCAAGTCCGACGACCTCGGGACTAGGTTGGCTAGCCGCCGACATGTCCGACGACTATAGGGTCGCCCCCACGACCTCGGGACTAGGTTGGCCAGCCGCCGACATGTCCGACGACTATAGGGTCGTCCCCACCACCCCGGGCCAAAGTTGGCAAGCCTCCGAAATGTTCGACGACTGTAGGGTCGTCCCCACGACCCCGGGACTAGATTGGCCCGCCACCGTCATGTCCGACGATTATAGTGTCGTCCCCACGACCCCGGGACAGGCTTGGCCCGCCGCCGACTTGTTCGACGACTATAGGGTCGTCCCCACGACCCCGGGACTAGATTGGCCCGCCACCGTCATGTCCGACGATTATAGTGTCGTCCTCACGACCCCGGGACAAGCTTGGCCCGCCGCCGACTTGTTCGACGACTATAGGGTCGTCCCCACGACCTCGGGTCTAGATTGGCCCGCTACCGTCATGCCCGAACACTATAAGGTCGTCCCTACGACCACGGGACTAGATTGGCCCGCCACCGCCATTTCCGACGACTATAGGGTCGTCCCCACGACCCCGGGCCAAATATGTCCAGCCGCCGTCTTGTCGGACGACTATAGGGTCGTCCCCACGACCCCGGGACTAGATTGGTCCGCCACCGTCAAGTCCGACGACCTCGGGACTAGGTTGGCCAGCCGCCGACATGTCCGACGACTATAGGGTCGTCCCCACGACCCCGGGCCAAAGATGTCCAGCCGCCGTCTTGTCCGACGACTATAGGGTCGTCCCCACGACCCGGGGACTAGATTCGCCCGCCACCGTCGAGTCCGACGACCTCGGGACTAGGTTGGCTAGCCGCCGACATGTCCGACGACTATAGGGTCGCCCCCACGACCTCGGGACTAGGTTGGCCAGCCGCCGACATGTCCGACGACTATAGGGTCGTCCCCACCACCCCGGGCCAAAGTTGGCAAGCCTCCGAAATGTTCGACGACTGTAGGGTCGTCCCCAAGACCCGGGGACTAGATTCGCCGGCCACCGTCAAGTCCGACGACCTCGGGACTAGGTTGGCTAGCCGCCGACATGTCCGACGACTATAGGGTCGCCCCCACGACCTCGGGACTAGGTTGGCCAGCCGCCGTCTTGTCCGACGACTATAGGGTCGTCCCCACGACCCCGGGACTAGATTGGCCCGCCACTGTCATGTCCGACGATTATAGTGTCGTCCCGACGACCCCGGGACTGGATTGGCCCGCCGCCGTCTTGTCCGACGACTATAGGGTGGTCCCCACGACCCCGGGACTAGATTGGCCCGCCACCGTCATGTCCGACGATTATAGGGTCGTCCCCACGACCCCGGGACAAGCTTGGCCCGCCGCCGACTTGTTCGACGACTATAGGGTCGTCCCCACGACCCCGGGACTAGATTGGCCCGCGACCGTCATGTCCAACGAGTATAGGGTCGTCCCCACAACCACGGGCCAAAGTTGGCCAGCCGCCGACATGTCCGACGACTATTGGATCGTTCCCACGACCACGGGCCAAAGTTGGCCAGCCGCCGACATGTCCGACGACTATAGGGTCGTCCCCACGACCCCGGGCCAAAGTTGGCAAGCCGCCGAAATGTCCGACGACTGTAGGGTCGTCTCCACGACCCCGGGACTAGATTGGCCCGCCACCGTCAAGTCCGACGACCTCGGGACTAGGTTGGCCAGACGCCGACATGTCCGACGACTATAGGGTCGTCCCCACGACCCCGGGCCAAAGATGTCCAGCCGCCGTCTTGTCCGACGACTATAGGGTCGTCCCCACGACCCCGGGACTAGATTGGCCCGCCACCGTCAAGTCCGACGACCTCGGGACTAGGTTGGCCAGACGCCGACATGTCCGACGACTATAGGGTCGTCCCCACGACCCCGGGCCAAAGATGTCCAGCCGCCGTCTTGTCCGACGACTATAGGGTCGTCCCCACGACCCCGGGACTAGATTGGCCCGCCACCGTCAAGTCCGACGACTATAGGGTCGTCCCCACGACCTCGGGACTAGGTTGGCCAGCCGCCGACATGTCCGACGTCTATAGGGTCGTCCCCACGACCCCGGGCCAAAGATGTCCAGCCGCCGTCTTGTCCGACGACTATAGGGTCGTCCCCACGACCCCGGGACTAGATTGGCCCGCCACCGTCTTGTCCGACGACTATAGGGTCGTCCCCACGACCCCGGGACTAGATTGGCCCGCCGCCGACATGTCCGACGACTATAGGGTCGTCCCCACGACCACGGGCCAAAGTTGGCAAGCCGCCGAAATGTCCGACGACTGTAGGATCGTCCCCACGACCCCGGGACTAGATTGGCCCGCCACCGTCAAGTCCGACGACCTCGGGACAAGTTTGGCCAGCCGCCGACATGTCCGACGACTATAGGGTCGCCCCCACGACCTCAGGACTAGTTTGGCCAGCCGCCGACATGTCCGACGACTATAGGGTCGTCCCCACAACCCCGGGACTATATTGGTCCGCCTCCGTCAAGTCCGACGACCTCGGGGCTAGTTTGGCCAGCCGCCGACATGTCCGACGACTACAGGGTCGCCCCCACGACCCCCTGACTAGGTTGGTCAGCCGCCGACATGTCCGACGACTATAGGGTCGTCCCCACGACCCCGGGCCAAAGTTAGCAAGACGCCGAAATGTCCGACGACTGTAGGGTCGTCCCCACGACCCCGGGACTAGATTGGCCCGCCACCGTCAAGTCCGACGACTATAGGGTCGTCCCCACGACCCCGGGCCAAAGTTGGCAAGCCGCCGAAATGTCCGACGACTGTAGGGTCGTCCCCACGACCCCCGGACTAGATTGGCCCGCCACCGTCATGTCCAACGACTATCGGATCGTCCCCACGACCACGGGCCAAAGTTGGCCAGCCGCCGACATGTCCGATGACTGTAGGGTCGTCCCCACAACCCCGGGACTAGATTGGCCCGCCACCGTCAAGTCCGACGACTATAGGGTCGTCCCCACGACCCCGGGCCAAAGTTGGCAAGCCGCCGAAATGTCCGACGACTGTAGGGTCGTCCCCACAACCCCGGGACTAGATTGGCCCGCCACCGTCAAGTCCGACGACTATAGGGTCGTCCCCACGACCCCGGGCCAAAGTTGGCAAGCCGCCGAAATGTCCGACGACTGTAGGGTCGTCCCCACGACCCCCGGACTAGATTGGCCCGCCACCGTCATGTCCAACGACTATCGGATCGTCCCCACGACCACGGGCCAAAGTTGGCCAGCCGCCGACATGTCCGACGACTATTGGGTCGTCCCCACGACACCGGGCCAAAGTTGGCCAGCCGCTGACATGTCCAACGACTATAGGGTCGTCCCCACGACCACGGGCCAAAGTTGACCAGCCGCCAACATGTCCGACGACTATTGGATCGTCCCCACGACCCCGGGCCAAAGTTGGCAAGCCGCCGAAATGTCCGACGACTATAGGGTCGTCCCCACGACCCCGGGACTAGATTGGCCCGCCACCGTCATGTCCAAAGACTATCGGATCGTCCCCACGACCCCGGGACTAGATTGGCCCGCCACCGCCTTGTCCGACGACAATAGGGTCGTCCCCACGACCCCGGGTCTAGGTTGGCCAGCCGCCGACATGTCCGACGACAATCGGATCGTCCCCACGACTACGCGCTAAAGTTGGCCAGCCGCCGACATGTCCGACGACTATAGGGTCGTCCCCACGACCCCGGGACTAGATTGGCCCGCCACCGTCATGTCCGACGACTATAGGGTCGTCCCCACGACCCCGGGCCAAAGTTGGCCAGCCGCCGACATGTTCGACGACTATAGGGTCGTCCCCACGACCCCGAGACTAGATTGGCCCGCCACCGTCATGTCCGACGAAAATAGGGTCGTCTCCACGACCCCGGGACTAAGCTGACAAGCCGCCAACATGTCCGACGACTATAGGGTCGTCCCCACGACCCCGGGCCAAAGTTGGCCAGCCGCCGAAATGTCCGACGACTGTAGGGTCGTCCCCACGACCCCAGGACTAGATTGGCCCGCCACCGTCAAGTCCGACGACTATAGGGTCGTCCCCAGACCCTCGGGACTAGATTGGCCCGCCACCGACAAGTCCGACGACTATAGGGTCGTCCCCACGACACCGGGCCAAAGTTGGCCAGCCGCCGACATGTCCGACGACTATAGAGTCGTCCCCACGACACCGGGCCAAAGTTGGCCAGCCGCCGACATGTCCGACGACTATTGGGTCGTCCCCACGACACCGGGCCAAAGTTGGCCGGCCGCTGACATGTCCAACGACTATAGGGTCGTCCCCACGACCACGGGCCAAAGTTGACCAGCCGCCGACATGTCCGACGACTATTGGATCGTCCCCACGACCCCGGGCCAAAGTTGGCAAGCCGCCGAAATGTCCGACGACTGTAGGGTCGTCCCCACAACCCCGGGACTAGATTGGCCCGCCACCGTCAAGTCCGACGACTATAGGGTCGTCCCCACGACCCCGGGTCAAAGTTGGCCAGCCGCTGACATTTCCAACGACTATTGGGTCGTCCCCACGACCACGGGCCAATGTTGGCTAGCCGCCGACATGTCCGTCGACTATTGTATCGTCCCCACGACCCCGAGCCAAAGTTGGCAAGCCGCCGACATGTCCGACGACTATAGGGTCGTCCCCACGACCTCGGGACTAGGTTGGCTACCCGCCGACATGTCCGACGACTATAGGGTCGTCCACACGACGCCGGGCCAAAGTTGGCAAGACGCCGAAATGTCCGACGACTGTAGGGTCGTCCCCACGACCCCGGGACTAGATTGGCCCGCCGCAGACTTCTCCGACGACTATAGGGTCGTCCCCACGACCCCCGGACTAGGTTGGCTCGCCGCCGACTTTTCCGACGAGTATAGGGTCCTCCCCACGACCACGGGCCAAAGTTGGCCAGCCGCCGACATGTCCGACGACTATAGGGTCGTCCCCACGACCCCGGGACTAGATTGGTCCGCCACCGTCATGTCCGACGACTATAGGGTCGTCCACACGACCCCGGGCCAAAGTTGGCAAGCCGCCGAAATGTCCGACGACTGTAGGGTCGTCCCCACGACCCCGGGACTAGATTGGCCCGCCACCGTCAAGTCCGACGACCTCGGGACTAGGTTGGCCAGCCGCCGACATGTCCGACGACTATAGGGTCGTCCCCACGACCTCGGGCCAATTTTGGCCAGCCGCTGACATGTCCAACGACTATAGGGTCGTCCCCACGACCACGGGCCAAAGTTGACCAGCCGCCGACATGTCCGACGACTATTGGATCGTCCCCACGACCCCGGGCCAAAGTTGGCAAGCCGCCGACATGTCCGACGACTATAGGGTCGCCCCCACGAGCTCGGGACTAGATTGGCCCGCCAACGTCAAGTCCGACGACAATAGGGTCGTCCCCACGACCCCGGGCCAAAGTTGGCAAGACGCCGAAATGTCCGACGACTGTAGGGTCGTCCCCACGACCCCGGGACTAGATTGGCCCACCACCGTCAAGTCCGACGACTATAGGGTCGGCCCCACGACCTCGGGAGTAGGTTGGCCAGCCGCCGACATGTCCGACGACTATAGGGTGGTGCCCACGACCCCGGGCCCAAGTTGGCAAGCCGCCGACATGTCCGACGACTATAGGGTCGTCCCCACGACCCCGGGACTAGGTTGGCCCGCCGCAGACTTCTCCGACGACTATAGGGTCGTCCCCACGACCCCCGGACTAGGTTGGCTCGCCGCCGACTTTTCCGACGAGTATAGGGTCCTCCCCACGACCACGGGCCAAAGTTGGCCAGCCGCCGACATGTCCGACGACTATAGGGTCGTCCCCACGACCCCGGGACTAGATTGGTCCGCCACCGTCATGTCCGACGACTATAGGGTCGTCCACACGACCCCGGGCCAAAGTTGGCAAGCCGCCGAAATGTCCGACGACTGTAGGGTCGTCCCCACGACCCCGGGACTAGATTGGCCCGCCACCGTCAAGTCCGACGACCTCGGGACTAGGTTGGCCAGCCGCCGACATGTCCGACGACTATAGGGTCGTCCCCACGACCTCGGGCCAATTTTGGCCAGCCGCTGACATGTCCAACGACTATAGGGTCGTCCCCACGACCACGGGCCAAAGTTGACCAGCCGCCGACATGTCCGACGACTATTGGATCGTCCCCACGACCCCGGGCCAAAGTTGGCAAGACGCCGAAATGTCCGACGACTGTAGGGTCGTCCCCACGACCCCGGGACTAGATTGGCCCACCACCGTCAAGTCCGACGACTATAGGGTCGGCCCCACGACCTCGGGAGTAGGTTGGCCAGCCGCCGACATGTCCGACGACTATAGGGTGGTGCCCACGACCCCGGGCCCAAGTTGGCAAGCCGCCGACATGTCCGACGACTATAGGGTCGTCCCCACGACCCCTGGACTAGGTTGGCTCACCGCCGACTTGTCCGTCGACAATAGCGTCGTCCCCACGACCCCGGGCCAAAGTTGGCCAGCCGCCGACATTTCCGACGACTATAGAGTCGTCCCCACGACACCGGGCCAAATTTGGCCAGCCGCCGACATGTCCGACGACAATAGGGTCGTCCCCACGACCCCGGGACTAGATTGGCCCGCCACCGTCATGTCCGGCGACTGTCGGATCGTCCCCACGTCTACGGGCCAAAGTTGGCCAGCCGCCGAAATGTCCGACGACTGTAGGGTCGTCCCCACGACCCCAGGACTAGATTGGCCCGCCACCGTCAAGTCCGACGACTATAGGGTCGTCCCCAGACCCTCGGGACTAGATTGGCCCGCCACCGACAAGTCCGACGACTATAGGGTCGTCCCCACGACACCGGGCCAAAGTTGGCCAGCCGCCGACATGTCCGACGACTATAGAGTCGTCCCCACGACACCGGGCCAAAGTTGGCCAGCCGCCGACATGTCCGACGACTATTGGGTCGTCCCCACGACACCGGGCCAAAGTTGGCCGGCCGCTGACATGTCCAACGACTATAGGGTCGTCCCCACGACCACGGGCCAAAGTTGACCAGCCGCCGACATGTCCGACGACTATTGGATCGTCCCCACGACCCCGGGCCAAAGTTGGCAAGCCGCCGAAATGTCCGACGACTGTAGGGTCGTCCCCACAACCCCGGGACTAGATTGGCCCGCCACCGTCAAGTCCGACGACTATAGGGTCGTCCCCACGACCCCGGGTCAAAGTTGGCCAGCCGCTGACATTTCCAACGACTATTGGGTCGTCCCCACGACCACGGGCCAATGTTGGCTAGCCGCCGACATGTCCGTCGACTATTGTATCGTCCCCACGACCCCGAGCCAAAGTTGGCAAGCCGCCGACATGTCCGACGACTATAGGGTCGTCCCCACGACCTCGGGACTAGGTTGGCTACCCGCCGACATGTCCGACGACTATAGGGTCGTCCACACGACGCCGGGCCAAAGTTGGCAAGACGCCGAAATGTCCGACGACTGTAGGGTCGTCCCCACGACCCCGGGACTAGATTGGCCCGCCGCAGACTTCTCCGACGACTATAGGGTCGTCCCCACGACCCCCGGACTAGGTTGGCTCGCCGCCGACTTTTCCGACGAGTATAGGGTCCTCCCCACGACCACGGGCCAAAGTTGGCCAGCCGCCGACATGTCCGACGACTATAGGGTCGTCCCCACGACCCCGGGACTAGATTGGTCCGCCACCGTCATGTCCGACGACTATAGGGTCGTCCACACGACCCCGGGCCAAAGTTGGCAAGCCGCCGAAATGTCCGACGACTGTAGGGTCGTCCCCACGACCCCGGGACTAGATTGGCCCGCCACCGTCAAGTCCGACGACCTCGGGACTAGGTTGGCCAGCCGCCGACATGTCCGACGACTATAGGGTCGTCCCCACGACCTCGGGCCAATTTTGGCCAGCCGCTGACATGTCCAACGACTATAGGGTCGTCCCCACGACCACGGGCCAAAGTTGACCAGCCGCCGACATGTCCGACGACTATTGGATCGTCCCCACGACCCCGGGCCAAAGTTGGCAAGCCGCCGACATGTCCGACGACTATAGGGTCGCCCCCACGAGCTCGGGACTAGATTGGCCCGCCAACGTCAAGTCCGACGACAATAGGGTCGTCCCCACGACCCCGGGCCAAAGTTGGCAAGACGCCGAAATGTCCGACGACTGTAGGGTCGTCCCCACGACCCCGGGACTAGATTGGCCCACCACCGTCAAGTCCGACGACTATAGGGTCGGCCCCACGACCTCGGGAGTAGGTTGGCCAGCCGCCGACATGTCCGACGACTATAGGGTGGTGCCCACGACCCCGGGCCCAAGTTGGCAAGCCGCCGACATGTCCGACGACTATAGGGTCGTCCCCACGACCCCGGGACTAGGTTGGCCCGCCGCAGACTTCTCCGACGACTATAGGGTCGTCCCCACGACCCCCGGACTAGGTTGGCTCGCCGCCGACTTTTCCGACGAGTATAGGGTCCTCCCCACGACCACGGGCCAAAGTTGGCCAGCCGCCGACATGTCCGACGACTATAGGGTCGTCCCCACGACCCCGGGACTAGATTGGTCCGCCACCGTCATGTCCGACGACTATAGGGTCGTCCACACGACCCCGGGCCAAAGTTGGCAAGCCGCCGAAATGTCCGACGACTGTAGGGTCGTCCCCACGACCCCGGGACTAGATTGGCCCGCCACCGTCAAGTCCGACGACCTCGGGACTAGGTTGGCCAGCCGCCGACATGTCCGACGACTATAGGGTCGTCCCCACGACCTCGGGCCAATTTTGGCCAGCCGCTGACATGTCCAACGACTATAGGGTCGTCCCCACGACCACGGGCCAAAGTTGACCAGCCGCCGACATGTCCGACGACTATTGGATCGTCCCCACGACCCCGGGCCAAAGTTGGCAAGACGCCGAAATGTCCGACGACTGTAGGGTCGTCCCCACGACCCCGGGACTAGATTGGCCCACCACCGTCAAGTCCGACGACTATAGGGTCGGCCCCACGACCTCGGGAGTAGGTTGGCCAGCCGCCGACATGTCCGACGACTATAGGGTGGTGCCCACGACCCCGGGCCCAAGTTGGCAAGCCGCCGACATGTCCGACGACTATAGGGTCGTCCCCACGACCCCTGGACTAGGTTGGCTCACCGCCGACTTGTCCGTCGACAATAGCGTCGTCCCCACGACCCCGGGCCAAAGTTGGCCAGCCGCCGACATTTCCGACGACTATAGAGTCGTCCCCACGACACCGGGCCAAATTTGGCCAGCCGCCGACATGTCCGACGACAATAGGGTCGTCCCCACGACCCCGGGACTAGATTGGCCCGCCACCGTCATGTCCGGCGACTGTCGGATCGTCCCCACGTCTACGGGCCAAAGTTGGCCAGCCGCCGACATGTCCGACGACTATAGGGTTGTCCCCACGACCCCGGGCCAATGTTGGCCAATCGCCGACATGTCTGACGACTATAGGGTCGTCCCTACGACCCCGGGAATAGATTGGCCCGCCACCGTCATGTCCGACGACAATAGGGTCGTCCCCACGACCCCGGGTCTAGGTTGGCCAGCCGCCGACATGTCCGACGACTATAAAGTTGTCCCCACGACACCGGGCCAAAGTTGGCCAGCCGCTGACATGTCCAACGACTATAGGGTCGTCCCCACGACCACGGGCCAAAGTTGGCCAGCCGCCGACATGTCCGACGACTATTGGATCGTCCCCACGACCCCGGGACTAGATTGGCCCGCCACCGTCATGTCCAACGACTATCGGATCGTCCCCACGACCACGGGCCAAAGTTGGCCAGCCGCCGACATGTCCGACGATTATAGGGTCGTCCCCACGACCCCGGGACTAGATTGGCCAGCCGCCGACATGTCCGACGACTATAGGGTCGTCCCGACGACCCCGGGCCAATGTTGGCCAATCGCCAACATGTCCGACCACTATAGGGTCGTCCCTACGACCCCGGGACTAGATTGGCCCGCCACCGTCATGTCCAAAGATTATAGGGTCGTCCCCACGACCCCGGGACTAGATTGGCCCGCTACCGTCATGTCCGAAGACTATAGGGTCGTCCCCACGACCCCGGGCCAAAGTTGGCCAGCCGCTGACATGTCCAACGACTATAGGGTCGTCCCCACGACCACGGGCCTAAGTTCGTCAGCCGCCGACATGTCCGACGACTATTGGATCGTCCCCACGACCACGGGCCAAAGTTGGCCAGCCGCCGACATGTCCGACGACTATAGGGTCGTCCCCACGAACCCGGGACTAGGTTGGCCAGCCGCCGACATGTCCGACGACTATAGGGTTGTCCCCACGACCCCGGGCCAATGCTGGCCAATCGCCGACATGTCCGACGACTATAGGGTCGTCCCTACGACCCCGGGACTAGGTTGGCCCGCCACCGTCATGTCCGACGACAATAGGGTCGTCCCCACGACCCCGGGACTAGATTGGCCCGACACCGTCATGTCCGACGACTATAGGGTCGTCCCGACGACCCCGGGCCAATGTTGGCCAATCGCCAACATGTCCGACGACTATAGGGTCGTCCCTACGACCCCGGGGCTAGATTGGCCCGCCACCATCATGTCCAAAGATTATAGGGTCGTCCCCACGACCCCGGGACTAGATTGGCCCGCTACCGTCATGTCCGAAGACTATAGGGTCGTCCCCACGACCACGGGCCAAAGTTGGCCAGCCGCTGACATGTCCAACGACTATAGGGTCGTCCCTACGACCCCGGGACTAGATTCGCCCGCCACCGTCATGTCCGACGACAATAGGGTCGTCCCCACGACCACGGGCCAAATTTGGCCAGCCGCCGACATGTCCAACGACTATTGGGTCGCCCCACGACCACGGGCCAAAGTTGGCCAGCCGCCGACATGTCCGACGACTATTGGATCGTCCCCACGACCCCGGGACTAGATTGGCCCGCCACCGTCATGTCCAACGACTATCGGATCGTCCCCACGACCACGGGCCAAAGTTGGCCAGCCGCCGACATGTCCGACGACTATTGGGTCGTCCCCACGACACCGGGCCAAAGTTGGCCGGCCGCTGACATGTCCAACGACTATAGGGTCGTCACCACGACCACGGGCCAAAGTTGACCAGCCGCCGACATGTCCGACGACTATTGGATCGTCCCCACGACCCCGGGCCAAAGTTGGCAAGCCGCCGAAATGTCCGACGACTGTAGGGTCGTCCCCACGACCTCGGGACTAGGTTGGCCACCCGCCGACATGTCCGACGACTATAGGGTCGTCCACACGACCCCGGGCCAAAGTTGGCAAGACGCCGAAATGTCCGACGACTGTAGGGTCGTCCCCACGACCCCGGGACTAGATTGGCCCGCCACCGTCAAGTCCGACGACTATAGGGTCGTCCCCACGACCTCGGGACTAGGTTGGCCAGCCGCCGACATGTCCGACGACTATAATGTCGTCCCCACGACCCCGGGCCAATGTTGGCCAATCGCCGACATGTCCGACGACTATAGGGTCGTCCCTACGACCCCGGGCCAAAGCTGGCCAGCCGCCGACATGTCCGACGACTATTGGATCGTCCCCACGACCACGGGCCAAAGTTGGCCAGCCGCCGACATGTCCGAAGACTATAGGGTCGTCCCCACGACCCCGGGACTAGATTGGCCAGCCGCCGACATGTCCGACGACTATAGAGTCGTCCCCACGACACCGGGTCAAAGTTGGCCAGCCGCTGACATTTCCAACGACTATTGGGTCGTCCCCACGACCACGGGCCAATGTTGGCTAGCCGCCGACATGTCCGACGACTATAGGGTCGTCCCCACGACCACGGGCCAAAGCTGGCCAGCCGCCGACATGTCCGACGACTATTGGATCGTCCCCACGACCACGGGCCAAAGTTGGCCAGCCGCCGACATGTCCGACGACTATAGGGTCGTCCCCACGACCCCGGGACTAGATTGGTCCGCCACCGTCATGTCCGACGACTATAGGGTCGTCCACACGACCCCGGGCCAAAGTTGGCAAGCCGCCGAAATGTCCGACGACTGTAGGGTCGTCCCCAAGACCCCGGGACTAGATTGGCCCGCCACCGTCAAGTCCGACGACCTCGGGACTAGGTTGGCCAGCCGCCGACATGTCCGACGACTATAGGGTCGTCCCCACGACCTCGGGCCAATTTTGGCCAGCCGCTGACATGTCCAACGACTATAGGGTCGTCCCCACGACCACGGGCCAACGTTGACCAGCCGCCGACATGTCCGACGACTATTGGATCGTCCCCACGACCCCGGGCCAAAGTTGGCAAGCCGCCCACATGTCCGACGACTATAGGGTCGTCCCCACGAGCTCGGGACTAGATTGGCCCGCCAACGTCAAGTCCGACGACTATAGGGTCGTCCCCACGACCCCGAGACTAGACTGGCCCGCCACCGTCATGTCCGACGACTATAGGGTCATCCCCACGACCCCGGGACTAGGTTGGCCCGCCGCCGACATGTCCGACGACTATAGGGTCGTCCCCACGACCCCGGGAATAGATTGGCCCGCCACCGTCATTTCCGACGACAATAGGGTCGTCCCCACGACCACGGGCCAAAGTTGGCCAGCCGCCGACATGTCCGAAGACTATAGGGTCGTCCCCACGACCCCGGGACTAGATTGGCCAGCCGCCGACATGTCCGACGACTATAGAGTCGTCCCCACGACACCGGGTCAAAGTTGGCCAGCCGCTGACATTTCCAACGTCTATTGGGTCGTCCCCACGACCACGGGCCAATGTTGGCTAGCCGCCGACATGTCCGACGACTATAGGGTCGTCCCCACGACCACGGGACTAGATTGGTCCGCCACCGTCATGTCCGACGACTATAGGGTCGTCCCCACGACCCCGGGCCAAAGTTGGCAAGCCGCCGAAATGTCCGACGACTGTAGGGTCGTCCCCACGACCCCCGGACTAGATTGGCCCGCCACTGTCATGTCCAACGACTATCGGATCGTCCCCACGACCACGGGCCAAAGTTGGCCAGCCGCCGACTTGTCCGACGACTATAGGGTCGTCCCCACGACCACGGGCCAAAGTTGGCCAGCCGGCGACATGTCCGACGACTATAGGGTCGTCCCTACAACCCCGGGACTAGGTTGGCCCGCCGCAGACTTCTCCGACGACTATAGGGTCGTCCCCACGACCCCCGGACTAGGTTGGCTCGCCGCCGACTTTTCCGACGAGTATAGGGTCCTCCCCACGACCACGGGCCAAAGTTGGCCAGGTGCCGACATGTCCGACGACTATAGGGTCGTCCCCACGACCCGGGACTAGACTGGCCCACCACCGTCATGTCCGACGACTATAGGGTGGTCCCCACGACCCCGGGACTAGGTTGCCCCGCCGCCGACTTGTCCGACGACAATAGGGTCGTCCCCACGACCCCGGGAGTAGGTTGGCTCGCCACCGTCATGTCTGACGACTATAGGGTCGTCCCCACGACCACGGGCCAAAGTTGGCCAGCCGCCGACTTGTCCGACGACTATAGGGTCGTCCCCATGACCCGGGACTAGACTGGCCCGCCACCGTCATGTCCGACGACTATAGGGTCGTCCCCACGACCACGGGCCAAAGTTGGCCAGCCGCCGACATATCCGACGACTATAGGGTCGTCCCCACGACCCCGGGCCAAAGTTGGCCAGCCGCCGACATGTCCGACGACTATAGGGTCGTCCCCACGACTCGGGACTAGAGTGGCCCGCCACCGTCATGTCCGACGCCTATATGGTCGTCCCCACGACCACGGGCCAATGTTGGCCAGCCGCTGACTTGTCCGACGACTATAGGGTCGTCCCCAAGACCGCGGGACTAGATTGGCTCGCCGCCGACTTGTCCGACGACTGTAGGGTCGTCCCCACGACTCCGTGCCAATGTTGGCAAGCTGCCGACTTGTCCGACGACTATAGGGTCGTCCCCACGACCCCGGGAATAGATTGGCCCGCCACCGTCATTTCCGACGACAATAGGGTCGTCCCCACGACCACGGGCCAAAGTTGGCCAGCCGCCGACATGTCCGAAGACTATAGGGTCGTCCCCACGACCCCGGGACTAGATTGGCCAGCCGCCGACATGTCCGACGACTATAGAGTCGTCCCCACGACACCGGGTCAAAGTTGGCCAGCCGCTGACATTTCCAACGTCTATTGGGTCGTCCCCACGACCACGGGCCAATGTTGGCTAGCCGCCGACATGTCCGACGACTATAGGGTCGTACCCACGACCACGGGACTAGATTGGTCCGCCACCGTCATGTCCGACGACTATAGGGTCGTCCCCACGACCCCGGGCCAAAGTTGGCAAGCCGCCGAAATGTCCGACGACTGTAGGGTCGTCCCCACGACCCCCGGACTAGATTGGCCCGCCACCGTCAAGTCCGACGACTATAGGGTCGTCCCCACGACTTCGGGACTAGATTGGCCCGCCAACGTCAAGTCCGACGACTATAGGGTCGTCCCCACGACCCCGGGCCAAAGTTGGCAAGCGGCCGAAATGTCCGACGACTGTAGGGTCGTCCCCACAACCCCGGGACTAGATTGGCCCGCCACCGTCAAGTCCGACGACTATAGGGTCGTCCCCACGACTTCGGGACTAGATTGGCCCGCCAACGTCAAGTCCGACGACTATAGGGTCGTCCCCACGACCACGGGCCAAAGTTGGCCAGCCGCCGACATGTCCGATGACTGTAGGGTCGTCCCCACAACCCCGGGACTAGATTGGCCCGCCACCGTCAAGTCCGACGACTATAGGGTCGTCCCCACGACCCCGGGCCAAAGTTGGCAAGCCGCCGAAATGTCCGACGACTGTAGGGTCGTCCCCACAACCCCGGGACTAGATTGGCCCGCCACCGTCAAGTCCGACGACTATAGGGTCGTCCCCACGACTTCGGGACTAGATTGGCCCGCCAACGTCAAGTCCGACGACTATAGGGTCGTCCCCACGACCCCGGGCCAAAGTTGGCAAGCGGCCGAAATGTCCGACGACTGTAGGGTCGTCCCCACAACCCCGGGACTAGATTGGCCCGCCACCGTCAAGTCCGACGACTATAGGGTCGTCCCCACGACCCCGGGCCAAAGTTGGCCCGCCAACGTCAAGTCCGACGACTATAGGGTCGTCCCCACGACCCCGGGCCAAAGTTGGCAAGCCGCCGAAATGTCCGACGACTGTAGGGTCGTCCCCACGACCCCCGGACTAGATTGGCCCGCCACTGTCATGTCCAACGACTATCGGATCGTCCCCACGACCACGGGCCAAAGTTGGCCAGCCGCCGACATGTCCGATGACTGTAGGGTCGTCCCCACAACCCCGGGACTAGATTGGCCCGCCACCGTCAAGTCCGACGACTATAGGGTCGTCCCCACGACCCCGGGCCAAAGTTGGCAAGCCGCCGAAATGTCCGACGACTGTAGGGTCGTCCCCACAACCCCGGGACTAGATTGGCCCGCCACCGTCAAGTCCGACGACTATAGGGTCGTCCCCACGACCCCGGGCCAAAGTTGGCAAGCCGCCGAAATGTCCGACGACTGTAGGGTCGTCCCCACGACCCCCGGACTAGATTGGCCCGCCACCGACAATTCCGACGACTATAGGGTCGTCCCCACGACCCCGGGACTAGATTGGCCCGCCACCGTCATGTCCAACGACTATCGGATCGTCCCCACGACCACGGGCCAAAGTTGGCCAGCCGCCAACATGTCCGACGACTATTGGATCGTCCCCACGACCCCGGGCCAAAGTTGGCAAGCCGCCGAAATGTCCGACGACTATAGGGTCGTCCCCACGACCCCGGGAATAGATTGGCCGGCCACCGTCAAGTCCGACGACTATAGGGTCGTCCCCACGACCACGGGCCAAAGTTGGCCAGCCGCCGACATGTCCGACGACTATAGGGTCGTCCCCACGACCCCGGGAATAGATTGGCCGGCCACCGTCAAGTCCGACGACTATAGGGTCGTCCCCACGACTTCGGGACTAGATTGGCCCGCCACCGTCAAGTCCGACGACTATAGGGTCGTCCCATCGACCTCGGGACTAGGTTGGCCAGCCGCCGACATGTCCGACGACTATAGGGTCGTCCCCACCACCCCGGGCCAAAGTTGGCAAGCCGCCGAAATTTCCGACGACTGTAGGGTTGTCCCCAAGACCCCGGGACTAGATTGGCCCGCCACCGTCAAGTCCGACGACCTCGGGACTAGGTTGGCCAGCTGCCGACATGTCCGACGACTATAGGGTCGCCCCCACGACCTCGGGACTAGGTAGGCCAGCCGCCGACATGTCCGACGACTATAGGGTCGTCCCCACCACCCCGGGCCAAAGTTGGCAAGCCGCCGAAATGTCCGACGACTGTAGGGTCGTCCCCAAGACCCCGGGACTAGATTGGCCCGCCACCGTCAAGTCCGACGACTATAGGGTCGTCCCCACCACCCCGGGCCAAAGTTGGCAAGCCTCCGAAATGTCCGACGACTGTAGGGTCGTCCCCAAGACCCCGGGACTAGATTGGCCCGCCACCGTCAAGTCCGACGACTATAGGGTCGTCCCCACGACCCCGGGCCAAAGATGTCCAGCCGCCGTCTTGTCCGACGACTATAGGGTCGTCCCCACGACCCGGGGACTAGATTCGCCCGCCACCGTCAAGTCCGACGACCTCGGGACTAGGTTGGTTAGCCGCCGACATGTCCGACGACTATAGGGTCGCCCCCACGACCTCGGGACTAGGTTGGCCAGCCGCCGACATGTCCGACGACTATAGGGTCGTCCCCACCACCCCGGGCCAAAGTTGGCAAGCCTCCGAAATGTCCGACGACTGTAGGGTCGTCCCCAAGACCCGGGGTCTAGATTCGCCCGCCACCGTCAAGTCCGACGACCTCGGGACTAGGTTGGCTAGCCGCCGACATGTCCGACGACTATAGGGTCGCCACCACGACCTCGGGACTAGGTTGGCCAGCCGCCGAAATGTCCGACGACTATAGGGGCGTCCCCACCACCCCGGGCCATAGTTGGCAAGCCTCCGAAATGTCCGACGACTGTAGGGTCGTCCCCAAGACCCCGGGACTAGATTGGCCCGCCACCGTCAAGTCCGACGACTATAGGGTCGTCCCCACGACCCCGGGCCAAAGTTGGCAAGCCGCCGAAATGTCCGACGACTATAGGGTCGTCCCCACCACCCCGGGCCAAAAATTGGCAAGCCTCCGAAATGTCCGACGACTGTAGGGTCGTCCCCAAGACCCCGGGACTAGATTGGCCCGCCACCGTCAAGTCCGACGACTATAGGGTCGTCCCCACAACCACGGGCCAAAGTTGGCCAGCCGCCGACATGTCCGACGACTATTGGATCGTGCCCACGACCACGGGCCAAAGTTGGCCAGCCGCCGACATGTCCGACGAGTATAGGGTCTTCCCCACGACCCCGGGACTAGATTGGTCCGCCACCGTCATGTCCGACGACTATAGGGTCGTCCCCACGACCCCGGGCCAAAGTTGGCAAGCCGCCGAAATGTCCGACGACTGGAGGGTCGTCTCCACGACCCCGGGACTAGATTGGCCCGCCACCGACAAGTCCGACGACCTCGGGACTAGGTTGGCCAGCCGCCGACATGTCCGACGACTATAGGGTCGTCCCCACGACCCCGGGCCAAAGATGTCCAGCCGCCGTCTTGTCCGACGACTATAGGGTCGTCCCCGCGAGCGCGGGCCAAAGATGTCCAGCCGCCGTCTTGTCCGACGACTATAGGGTCGTCCCCACGACCCCGGGACTAGATTGGCCCGCCACCGTCATGTCCGACGATTATAGTGTCGTAGTAGTAAGGCAAAGCCGATTCTAACCCAGGTCCTCTGAGGGGAGCGCGGGGCGGGGGGAGGAAGTGAGGGCGCGCGGGGGAGTGCGGTGGAGGGAACTATGGGCGCGGGGAGAGCTGGGGAGTGGAAGACCGGTTGCGCGCGCACGAACCGCAGAGTGGGGGAAGCTGTAATCGTGGTGGGGATCAGTCCGGGCCGAGCCGCCGCGGAGACCTCTCCAGACCTGACCCATTGTTGGAAAATTTTCAGAGGGTCGTCCCCTCCCTCTAAAAATTTCTGGGGCCGGGTCTTGTATGAAAAAATCTTTTTTTCAGACTCGATCCGGCCCCCAGAAATTTTTTCCCCCAAATATTGGTTCTAAATCAGATCTACCGCCAGAATATTTTTTTCCAAACCAACCGAGCAAACAAATATGCATCATACATTCTAAAGCTACCAATTTTTCAAACTCCAGCAAACAAATATGCATCATGCATTCATAGCACTGTGAAGAAATGGTATCATCTCAGCGTTCCGATTTAACATCGCAGCATATCGCGCGATTATGCGTAATTTGACTCCTCTGGAGCAGTCGTGCAGGATGTCATTTTCGCGGCGCGAAGAACGTACGAATCACAGAAAGAATTATGCAGCGTCGGCAGAAATGTTTTTTCCATACATATATATGATATAAATTTTTCCCCAACGCAGAGAAATAATACTTTTTAGAAACGTTGAATCTTAAAATTAGGTGGCGAGAAGGAGGAAGGTGGGTAAATAAAATGTAGAGGAAAGAAGGAGGATGGATGACGAGTAAATAAATAATACTTTTCATATTAAGGAGGTTGGGTTTGGAAAGGGTGAAGAAAAAACATTTATGCATTAAAAATTGATTATATTTATTTATGAATTTCCATCTGATGTTTAGACCACCAGTAGAATATTTTAAATACATTTTGCAAAGCACAATGCTTTACATGTCTACAGCATCGCAAAGTATTAACTACATTTAGCTTATTTAGAGATTTGATAGCATCGTAGTCAATGATTATGCGGCGTCAGCAGAAATGTTTTTTCCATACATATATGTGATGGAAATTTTCCCCCAACGCAGAGAAATAATAATTTTGAAACGTCGAATCGGGAGACGGGTAAATAAAATGAAGAAATAATATACGTTTAAGAAATTATATATTGTTACATAGAATATAAAATTAACAATATAAATATAAATATTTTATTTATGCAATTCTCTCTGGTGTTTAGACCACCAGTTGAATATTTTAAATACATTTTGCAAAGCACAATGCTTCGCGTGTCTGCCACATCGCAGAGTATTAATTACATTTAGCTTATTTAGAGATTTGATATTCTCATAGTCAATGTCCAGCGTCTCAATGATCACATCCGCTCTCGTATTTTCATCGAGGAAATCCACAGGCCAGTCGCGTTTCTGCAACCCTTTAACGTATACGATATAGGGTGTGTCATCTTCTTCATCGATCGCATCAGCTACAGCTTTCGTAATTAGCTGTTTAGCCATACTGTATGGAACGTCTCCATCATCCCACCGTAGTCCATGATGTTTTGCCACCAACCATCGGATGCTTGATTTGTCGGATTTTGTAAGAAGATATTGCGGCATCGAACTCCCAAAAATATAGTGCGAGAGAATTGTTCCCATTCGTAGGACAGCCACTTCCTTGACAACAAATCTTCCATCGACGATGAACCCTTGCAGGTCAACAAATGTTGGTACGACCATTGTCGATACAATTTTAGAGGTCAGCTCGCTTCCAAGACAGATGAGAGAATGAATTCTTTCTCGTAAAGCATCTCGATTTTTTACGATGAAATGTTTGTACGAATTTGACACAGGAGAGGGCGGGGCAAGTAGTATGGCAATTTAATTTATTTTGCGCACCACGTTTGTTAGCGGATTGTATTCAACCACCCGGTCGTGCAGAATCAGACAGTAGGCCGTAGTATTTGCAGGTACATTCTCTTTACATTCAAATTCTATGCGCACGTCCACGGTACCATTTTTAATCGACTCATTTTGTCGCGAGCAATCAATCACCACGAGGGGACCAAATTGTAAAAATTCAGCCACAGTGAATAATGCCTCGTTGCAACTATGTCCATAATACGATTTACGGAAATGTGTATACATGTGAAACAAGATGGCATGCTTATTCTTATCAAAGTCCAAGTTCAAGTCATCATATGGATAAAATTCCGAGTTGAGAAAAAGTTTTACATTGGTCAATTTACAGTGGTCAAACCGAGTAGCATCTTCGGTCATCACATTCTTTCGAGCAGTCTGTAGAGCAAAGATAACGTATCGCGGCTTCTCCAGCTGTGCAGCTGCCTTCACGGCCCACGAATGCTTGGTTGTGCTCTGTAAGAGAGGATACTCGTACAGACCCCACGAGCGAAAACTAATGCTTAGGTTTTGTCCACTTTCCAAAGCATGTAGCAACGATAGCTTATTAACATCGTTCAGCGTCACATGAGGCATTCGCCATTGCACTTTAAGTAATTCAATTTCTGGTTCCAACATCGGCGATCCTATTAGAGAATTGTTATCGTTGCGCGATCGTATTAAAATCAATTCGTGACGTGCATTAATAAGCATGCGTTTGTAGTCCTCGCAAAATCCCAACAAATATTTGAGTGGGATGCAAAAATTGAAATGATTTTTCACTATTAGTCCATCATGTCGTTTCAAGCCCCATCCGGCATTCTCCATATTTTTGTCTTCGTCAGATGTCAGCGATACATAGTTTTTAAGCGTGCTAGTTATTCCAACGTTTCTATTGCGGTCAATCTCCACACCATTCAGCTCGTACCGAATCTCATCAAATATGAACGCCATGCAATTATTTCCCAACGTTGTCGTTGATGCATCGTTTGGCTTATTTATCACCAATTTTCCCTCCACGTAGAGGAAACTTTCACATGGTAATGTGTATAAATCCTGCTGCTGTATAGGTATTCTTATCTCATCACTGTATCCAAACGTCGTGTTGACGTATGGGTTGTACGTATGAGTCTCGAGCTTGACGATGCAATCATCAAACATCGGCTTCCCTCCAATGCTTAGAATGTCGGCCATTTTTTCAACTTATATGCGTACAATAAATCCCAATGATTTCAAAAATGTAATGTTCGCAGCACTGAGTCTCTTCTTTTTAGCATAATCAGAGCTGTTGCAGGTGTTGTTGTTGTTGTTGTTGTTGTTGTTGCAAACAATTTCACTTGGAAGAAACGGATTTCTGGAGTCGTTCAACACAAGCATTTCTTTCATTCGCACCACATGTATTATCGACGTCGTCGCACGTGCAGTCTGATGGTAATCTCTTCACCTCGAAAATCGAGCAACCGTCCGTCTTGATCCACAACGCGTATCGTTAGATCCGTAATGACCCGTGCGGTGATCGGAAGGTAAATGATCTGCGCGGGCGTTTCCGATATCTTATATCCTGGTGGAACTCTCGGAGAAAATTCATGTATCGTATGTACTCGCTTCCCATTGTTGTACGCGCCAGCGGTCACGCTACATTCTATGCGAATAATGTTCACGTTCATGATATTAATTGGATCGTCCGATTCGTGCCATTGTCCAGGTTCTAATACCCGATTCGTCGAGAATCCCAGTAGCGATCCAATGTTATTGCGCTTCGTAAAATCTACGATGAACGAGCAGTACAGCTCGCTTTTCATGGTGTTGTTGTTGGGACGCAACACTATAGGATACACATCGTTGTCATCATCAGAGTCATCGAGATTTTTAGGATATCGCTCGAGTAATCGCTGCCTCAAATACTTGGCAATGGCATCTAGTTCGTAGGAGCCGTGTGGAATCCTAATAGTTTCAGGAGTGGTGTCAACACTGCTGTTTTTGATGCCATAGTTCGAGGTGAAGTAGAATTTATCGTTGCTCCAATCGATGTTCGGTATTGTATGATAAGTTTCAAAGGTTGTTAAACCAAGCTCGTAATCATCGTCGCTCAAATCTATGGGTGGAAAGTAGCTTACCGCGAGGGTGCTACTGTTGCCGGTTAGAGTGAATGTTAACGACATATTCCGAGCTGTACGACTCGACTAATACTGAATCAGAATGGTGGGAAGTCAATCCTTAAATTTGGTGCCGATCGTTTGTAGAAAGCGTAGACATAGTTGTCCGCAATTGCTCTGATTATACTTCTGATAAGCTGTTCGATTGTATTCGATTTTCACAACATCTTTATTTAGATATTGTACCAATTCTCTAGGCGGTTGAAGATTCCCGAAGCTGTCGAAATATATAGCTCGACACCCTCTCTTCGCATATGCCACCCAATGAGTTCCCGACCCCTCGACATTGTCCAAATTTACGATACCGCTCTCGTTTCGATGTACTCCTCCGGCAGGTAGTGCATTGCGCATAAAAACACCTCTAAAGAATGGAATACGCATACGTTTTGCCAACTCCTCCAATTGTGCATCGGTAGTTACACCGACAGGCATTATTATTTTCTTTTCGGCGTTTTTTTTTTCGTTTTGATATTCCCTGTCCGCGCTTGTATGGTGTGAGATAAAGTCCACGACCTTCCATGGAGCGATTATGACGTTGCATTTCCTGCAGCTGATGCTGCGCCGCCTTATTATCGTTTACCGCCTTGGCGATCCCTGCCGCTCCACCAGCTAATGATCCGAGTACACCTAGCAGCGGGAGAAGCGGTAATATACCACCACGTTTTGCTACCGGAAGAATCCGCTTTTGCGATGCCCTCTTTGGAGTCTTTTGGCGGGTTTTTGTTTTCATCCCCATCCCAATTTTCGTCTTGGCCTTCATAGCTGCCCAAACAGCTGTAGCAGCACCTCTTTCACCCAGTGTCGAGTCTCGTGCAACGATGCGTTTTCGCGCTTTGTCAGCGAGAACGTAATCTGCCGCGTGCCGTTCGCCGAGGTCGTTGCTACGCGAATACGCAATATCGTGTTCGCGACACGCTGCGTCCAACGGATTGATGCCTTGATCACCTCTGGCCAATCGTTTTGCCAGATGAGTTCCTGGACCACAAAACTGATATCCTGGGATATGTAATTCGATAGGTAGCGCGTTTATCGCCCGATTTAACAAACCACGGCCTTTCTTTACTCTCGTCGACGACATTCGCCACAGTTTTTTAATCAATGGTGTCGGACGGTCGATATGCGTTCGCTGCCAAGGGCAATTATAATGTTCCAAACACCGACGATACTGCTGAACCTCAGAATCGGCTTTTATATGCTTGGGGAGTCCCACAACTGATCAATGTGCCTGTCAAACTCTCGCAGTAGAATAATCTTTGGTATATATTTCAACTGCTCAGAGGTTAGGTTTCAAATATCGAAATTATCCGACAGGACCAGAAGCATTTTGAATACTGAGCTGTTTTGCTTCGGTGCGGACCTATAAATAGGACGCGTCACCGCTTCGACGTATCAAAATCATTTTTCGCAGTTCGCGGAGAGGATGCGATTTGTGCGACAACCTGTAACGATACGCGTGACAAATTTTGACGATAAATCGCAAATGATGTCTTCGAAAACAATGCACAGACATGGTAGCATGTTACCAAACACAATACGCTGCCTCATTTGTGGTCCATCAAATTGTGGAAAGACCAACGTGTTGGTGAGCTTGTTGGAAAGTCCACACGGAGTCCGCTTCGAGAACGTGTACGTGTATTCCAAGTCGTTGCAGCAGCCGAAATATCAGTATTTGGAAAATTTATTGTCTCCAATAGATGAAATTGGCTACTTTACGTTTTCGAATAACAGTGACGTCATCCCACCGAGCGAATCGCTTCCGAATTCCATTTTTATCTTTGATGACGTGGCATGTGACAAGCAAGATACGATAAGGGAATACTTTGCAATGGGGCGCCACTCGAACGTTGACTGCTTCTATCTCTGTCAGACATATGCAAAGATTCCTAAACATCTTATACGCGACAATGCGAATCTATTGATTCTGTTTAAGCAGGATGGTACCAACTTGAAACATGTGTACAACGATCACGTAAACACTGATATGTCTTACGACGATTTCTGCGCGTTGTGTCGTAATTGTTGGCAACGGGAGTATGGTTTCATGGTAATAGACAAGGATAGCACGATGTCCAATGGACGTTATAGAAAGGGATTTAACGAGTTTGCCATACCATGAGATTGTCAATTGTCGTCGACACGTCGGTGGGAAAGTAACGTCTGCGGTACAACGATGATTGATATCGATAGTCTGGAGATTAAGGATCGCGAGAGAATAGTGAAGGAAATTGCAAAAACCAGCGAATCCATTCGGAAGAAACATCAGGCTTTGAAGACTGGCAAGATGGAGGAAGATATCGCGTTGGAGAGATACTTTAAACCTGTTGTCGAACCCTTAAAACATATCGTGGAAAATATCGCAGCGACAGAAGCTGACACATCACCGCTGATGAGCACAGACGTCGGAGGGTATGAAACATTAACGCCTAAAACAAAAATCCATCTGAATGGAAACATATCGCGCAAGACAAAGAGGAAACCATACACGTCATCGGAATATTCACTCGTAACCTCCACACCAGTTCAATCGAAGCGGAAACGGCAGAATGTCACGTCAAACGATTCCTCGGTTTCTTCTACACCAATAAATACATTTCCCGATGTACAATCGCTCACAACCAATGATGACGACGTTTTCGAAACTAGTCCCGATGAGTCGTTTGCAACATCTATTAGACATCAACTCCAAACATCCGAGGGACAAGAAACGTTGCGCAACCATTTCGGCCCGCTGGGACAAAAATATATGAGTGCAATCCTAAGTAGTGATAGGGATACGACCATGGACTATGTGTATGGCGTATACTTTGGTGATAGTGGAACGATGCTTGGGGATAAAGCTTTCGATATAGACAAAGATGATAATATAATCATCGACGGTGTAAGATACGGAGGAACACCCGGTCTTTACGAACTGATTTTCAAGAGAATTCCTGACGATACCACATACACCGATGCTGATAAACAAAAATATAAAAGTATACTGCTGACAACGAATGCCCACAGACGCGGTCATAACGCTCAAAATCCCATATTGGGCAACAAGGGATACAAGTATAAATATATAATTGCACCACTACTCCCCCGTGTTTCGGCTAGTAGAACAGGGAAAGGTCTAACAACACCACGAGTCATGGTGGTAAACGATAACAAGATCGATTACGTGCACTGGGACGATCCCAACGAGCTGGTGGACCGATTCCGTTTGCTAGAAGCGTCACGTCAGGCGGGTAACAACTCGCACGACAATGAAATTCTATCGATTATCGAGGAACTCCGCGAGGCAGGGCTCATTATAAATTAAGCCGCTCGCCGATGATGTGCACTGTATGCATCGAGATGCCGATCAACAAATTTGGGGTATCACTCGAGAAGAGTGGAGCAGCTAGAATGGACTACTACAAATGGAGCGGTTTGCTTCGAAATTATATGCGAGATAACGCTCTTTGCATGACCGGTGTCGACTTTGATGCAAAATCACGGAAGATACGACGTGTAGCACAACCCACGGCCGACAGCGATGTTGTCAATAAACTATACATGGAAAAGAGCATTAAACTTTTGAGAGAGCAGCAGGAAGAATTAGAGAGGAAGCTGGTCATGTTTCAGAGAGATATGCTGACGCTGCAAAACGGCGTTCAAAATATATCACAGGCGTCGAATTCTATTCCGCAGCAACGCTGCGAAGGAGAATCATGCGAGACGGTTGAACTTGTTCAGAATTTCCTGGGACCAACGGGAAGCACATAATGCACGTACACGATAATTATCACATCATTCGTGTCAAAGACACCTCTGCGATCAAACATGCAGCCATTATCAAAATCCAAGAGTAAAGAAGAAAACCGCGGCCATAAGAAGCAACAACTTGTTGAGGAATTGCATGCTCCAGCTCGAAGACACTTCCCACGGAGGCGCGTCATAGTGCATGGATATGATGATCTGTGGCAAGCTGACGTTGTAGAAATGCGTCCATACTCGCGATTCAACCAAGGTTACCACTACATACTCACCGTCATCGATGTATTGAGCAAGTATGCATGGGCGTTGCCGCTCAAGACTAAAAGTGGTGTTGAGGTGACTAAAGCGTTTGCAAATATATTTAGAGATCGATATCCAAAAAATTTGCAAACTGATCAAGGAAAAGAATTTTACAACGCCGATGTGCAGAAACTCTTGACAAAACATGATATTAATCATTATTCGACGTATTCGGTGATGAAGGCCTCCGTCGTAGAACGTTTCAATCGAACTTTGAAGAACAATATGTGGAAACTGTTTACGCTCAATGGAACCTATAAATGGACCGATGCGCTACCGCGTCTACTTGCAGAATATAACGCACGAAAACATAGAACCATCAAAATGTGTCCTCGCGATGTTACCCCTGCGATCGCCGATAAGCTGCTAGCCACCGTATACAGCAATATAAAGATCGCTGCTCCAGCGAGATTCAAATTGGGCGAGTTTGTGCGCGTAAGCAAATTTAAAACCATCTTCGATAAAGGCTATACGCCGAATTGGACAACGGAGGTGTTCAAGATAGACAAAGTACAGGCAACTAATCCCGCGACGTATCTGCTCGTCGATTCCTGTGGAAAACCAGTCGCCGGAGGATTCTATGATCACGAGCTGCAGCGCGTCACCGATCCTGATGTGTATCTGGTGGAAAAAGTGTTGCGTAGGAAGGGGGATAAGGTATACGTTAAGTGGCTGGGGTTTGATAAATCACACAATTCATGGATAAATAAAAATAATGTATTGTAAAAAAATAAATGCATGGTTCAATAAAAATAATGTATTGGTAAAATAAATACATGTGTACAATTTTATTTGATATAATTCCACTATTTATAAGGATGAGTTAATAAATACAATTGTATGTTCTATACATGTATGTACAGTCAGTGTCTGTATACAGAATTTTACAATTTTGAGCGAGCAGGGGAGACATGTACTCATAATGTCGCGTGCACTGCTACAGGTTGCGATAGTGGATAATGTAACGCTGCTTATCGTATAATGTCGCGAGTAACTTGTTCTGTCTGCTACCAGGTGGTTTGGCACGCGTCGGGCAGAACGGTAGATCTGCATAAGCATCATGCAGACGTTGCGGATATTCCAGATCTATTTAGACGATACACGTTCAGAGTGGTACCATACACGTTCGATTCACGTTCGATACACGTTCAGAGTGATACCATACACGTTCAATTCACGTTCGATAGATGTTCAAAATGGTATCATACACGTTCGATAGATGTTCAAAGTGGTTCGATACACGTTCGATTCACGTTCAGAGTGGTACGATTCACGTTCAATTCACGTTTAGAGCGGTTCGATATACGTTCGATAGATGTTCAAAGTGGTACGATACATGTTCGATAGATGTTCAGAGTAGTACGATTCACGTTCAATTCACGTTCAGAGTGGTATCATACATGTTCAATTCACGTTCAGAGTGGTACAATTCACGTTCGATTAGCGTTCATAGTTGTACGATTCATGTTCGATACACGTTCAGAGTGATACCATACACGTTCGATTCACGTTCGATTCACGTTCGATTCACGTTCACAGTGGTACGATTCATGTTCAAAGTGGTGCAATTCACGTTCGATTCACGTTCAGAGTGGTGTGATACACGTTCAATACACGATCAAAGTGGTTCAATATACGTTCGATAGATGTTCAAAGTGGTTCGATAGATGTTTGATACGTAATCAAAGTGGTTTGATACACGTTCAGAGTGGTATGATCTAGTCGAATAATGTATCTAAAGAAGAATTCGAAGAAGATGTATGTGAATATTGAGAGGATGGTTAGCGAAGAAGAAAATGAATGTGGAGAACAACAGCATCTTACTTTGCAAAGCTACGCACTTCTCGATTTCATGATAGTAGGGGTTTTTGCATATGTGAGCTTGGAGGAGTTTCTACATGCGAGAGCTTGGAGATGCAGCGAGACTAGTTGTCTTTCAAAGCTTCATCGTGCAGGACGACTGTGAAAGAAAAAAATTAAAATGGGATTACTGAAAATCGCGCCAGAGTGTGACCCTGAGGTATGTACATAACAATATTTTAACATTTTTATCGTGTTTAGTCCTTTAAATCGAGTGAGATTAAATCAGACGATCATGTCAATATTATATCGTGAGTTTCTATGTCTAGGGCTCCTCGCCACCGCTGTCGCCAGTATGGTCCCTAGATTGGGGTTCACCACCACCATCGCCATCACCGCCTTCACCGCCGCAGCCTTCACCGTCACCACCACCGCCTCCACAGGTTGGTAATACTTTGCACTGCTTTGTACATTTGATGTGCTACATTTGATGTGCTAATATTGTATCGTTGTTTGTGTATGTGTTACAGGACTTACCATATCCACAACCGTCGGGAGTCCTGCAACAATCGTACCCCCCATCACCTCCACCACCGCCGTCGCCCCCATCGCCCCCCTCGCCGCAATCGCCTCCATCACCCCTATCACCCCCCTCACCACCATCACCCCCCTCACCTACAGCACATCCATCACCACCATCATCCCCATCACCGCCCTCGCCCTCCTTTTATTAGTTTTAATTATTTATATTTTTCCATTTTTCTATTGTTCTATTTGTTTATATTTATATTTATAATCTATATTTTTTCCTTTTATTTATATCATTATCCTTATCATTTTATATTTACTTTGTTCTATTTTTATTTTTTATCATCATTATTATTAGTATTTTTCCGATTTGTAACATATATATTTTTTCCTTTTATTTATTTATTATGTAACAATATATAATTTCTTAAACATACATTACTTCTCAATTTTATTTACTTGTCATCCATCCATCCTCCTTCTTTCCTCTTCGCATAATTTTAAAGCAAACAAAGATGCATCATGCATTCTTAGCACTGTGAAAATGGTATCGTCTCGCGCGATAACGCGTGTAATTTGACTCTTCTGGTGCAGTCGCGCGAGGCGATACCATTTTCACAGTGCTAAGAATGCATGATGCATATTTGTTTGCTACTAGAGTTTGAAAAATTGTTAGCTTTAGAATATATGATGCATATTTGTTTGCTCTGTTGGTTTTGGGGAAAAAATATTCTACATAATGGTTCGCTGGATCATTGATTAAAAATTATTATTTCTCTGCGTTTGGAGAGAAAGTATCTGTGGGTTTGGAAAAAAATATTCTGGCGGCGGATCTGGTTTATAAAAATATTTAGGGAAATAATTTCTGGGGTTGGATCGAGTCTGAAAAAAGATTTTTTCATTCAAGACCCAACCCCAGAAATTTTTAGAGGGAGGGGATGACCCTCACGACCCTCTGAAAATTTTCCAACAATGGGTCAGGTCTGGAGAGGTCTCCGCGGCGGCTCGGCCCGGACTGATCCCCACCACGATTACAGCTTCCCCCACTCTGCGGTTCGTGCGCGCGCAACCGGTCTTCCACTCCCCAGCTCTCCCCGCGCCCATAGTTCCCTCCACCGCACTCCCCCGCGCGCCATCACTTCCTCCCCCCGCCCCGCGCTCCCCTCAGAGGACCTGGGTTAGAATCGGCTTTGCCTTACTACTTGTCGTCCCCACGACCCCGGGACAAGCTTGGCCCGCCGCCGACTTGTCAGACGACTATAGGGTGGTCCCCACGACCCCGGGACTAGATTGGCCCGCCACCGTCGTGTCCGACGACATTAGGGTTGTCCCCACGACCCCGGGTCTAGGTTGGCCAGCCGCCGACATGTCCGACGACTATAGAGTCGTCCCCACGACACCGGGCCAAAGTTGGACAGCCGCCGACATGTCCGACTACTATAGGGTCGTCCCCACGACCTCGGGTCTAGATTGGCCCGCTACCGTCCTGTCCGAACACTATAGGGTCGTCCCTACGACCACGGGACTAGATTGGACCGCCACCGTCATGTCCAACGACTATAGGGTCGTCCCCACGACCCCGGGACTAGGTTGACAAGCCGCCAACATGTCCGACGACTATAGGGTCGCCCCACGACCCCGGGCTCAAGATGGCATGCCGCCGAAATGTCCGACGACTATAGGGTCGTCCCCGCGAGCGCGGGCCAAAGATGTCCAGCCGCCGTCTTGTCCGACGACTATAGGGTCGTCCCCACGACCCCGGGACTAGATTGGCCCGCCACCGTCATGTCCGACGATTATAGTGTCGTCCCCACGACCCCGGGACAAGCTTGGCCCGCCGCCGACTTGTCAGACGACTATAGGGTGGTCCCCTTGACCCCGGGACTAGATTGGCCCGCCACCGTCGTGTCCGACGACAATAGGGTTGTCCCCACGACCCCGGGTCTAGGTTGGCCAGCCGCCGACATGTCCGACGACTATAGAGTCGTCCCCACGACACCGGGCCAAAGTTGGACAGCCGTCGACATGTCCGACTACTATAGGGTCGTCCCCACGACCTCGGGTCTAGATTGGCCCGCTACCGTCATGTCCGAACACTATAGGGTCGTCCCTACGACCACGGGACTAGATTGGCCCGCCACCGCCATGTCCGACGACTATAGGGTCGTCCCCACGACCCCGGGCCAAAGATGTCCAGCCGCCGTCTTGTCTGACGACTATAGGGTCGTCCCCACGACCCCGGGACTAGATTGGCCCGCCACCGTCAAGTCCGACGACCTCGGGACTAGGTTGGCCAGCCGCCGACATGTCCGACGACTATAGGGTCGTCCCCACGACCCCGGGCCAAAGATGTCCAGCCGCCGTCTTGTCCGACGACTATAGGGTCGTCCCCACGACCCGGGGACTAGATTCGCCCGCCACCGTCAAGTCCGACGACCTCGGGACTAGGTTGGCTAGCCGCCGACATGTCCGACGACTATAGGGTCGCCCCCACGACCTTCGGACTAGGTTGGCCAGCCGCCGACATGTCCGACGACTATAGGGTCGTCCCCACCACCCCAGGCCAAAGTTGGCAAGCCTCCGAAATGTCCGACGACTGTAGGGTCGTCCCCAAGACCCGGGGACTAGATTCGCCCGCCACCGTCAAGTCCGACGACCTCGGGACTAGGTTGGCTAGCCGCCGACATGTCCGACGACTATAGGGTCGCCCCCACGACCTCGGGACTAGGTTGGCCAGCCGCCGAAATGTCCGACGACTATAGGGTCGTCCCCACCACCCCGGGCCAAAGTTGGCAAGCCGCCGAAATGTCCGACGACTGTAGGGTCGCCCCCACGACCCCGGGACTAGATTGGCCCGCCACCGTCAAGTCCGACGACTATAGGGTCGTCCCAACGACCTCGGGACTAGGTTGGCCAGCCGCCGACATGTCCGACGACTATAGGGTCGTCCCCACCACCCCGGGCCAAAGTTGGCAAGCCGCCGAAATGTCCGACGACTGTAGGGTCGTCCCCAAGACCCCGGGACTAGATTGGCCCGCCACCGTCAAGTCCGACGACCTCGGGACTAGGTTGACCAGCCGCCGACATGTCCGACGACTATAGAGTCGTCCCCACGACCCCGGGACTAGATTGGCCCGCCACCGTCATGTCCGACGATTATAGTGTCGTCCCCACGACCCCGGGACAAGCTTGGCCCGCCGCCGACTTGTTCGACGACTGTAGGGTCGTCCCCACGACCCCGGGACTAGATTGGCCCGCCACCGTCATGTCCGACGATTATAGTGTCGTCCCCACGACCCCGGGACAGGCTTGGCCCGCCGCCGACTTGTTCGACGACTATAGGGTCGTCCCCACGACCTCGGGTCTAGATTGGCCCGCTACCGTCATGTCCGAACACTATAAGGTCGTCCCTACGACCACGGGACTAGATTGGCCCGCCACCGCCATTTCCGACGACTATAGGGTCGTCCCCACGACCCCGGGCCAAATATGTCCAGCCGCCGTCTTGTCGGACGACTATAGGGTCGTCCCCACGACCCCGGGACTAGATTGGTCAGCCACCGTCAAGTCCGACGACCTCGGGACTAGGTTGGCCAGCCGCCGACATGTCCGACGACTATAGGGTCGTCCCCACGACCCCGGGCCAAAGATGTCCAGCCGCCGTCTTGTCCGACGACTATAGGGTCGTCCCCACGACCCGGGGACTAGATTCGCCCGCCACCGTCAAGTCCGACGACCTCGGGACTAGGTTGGCTAGCCGCCGACATGTCCGACGACTATAGGGTCGCCCCCACGACCTCGGGACTAGGTTGGCCAGCCGCCGACATGTCCGACGACTATAGGGTCGTCCCCACCACCCCGGGCCAAAGTTGGCAAGCCTCCGAAATGTCCGACGACTGTAGGGTCGTCCCCAAGACCCGGGGACTAGATTCGCCCGCCACCGTCAAGTCCGACGACCTCGTGACTAGGTTGGCTAGCCGCCGACATGTCCGACGACTATAGGGTCGCCCCCACGACCTCGGGACTAGGTTGGCCAGCCGCCGTCTTGTCCGACGACTATAGGGTCGTCCCCACGACCCCGGGACTAGATTGGCCCGCCACTGTCATGTCCGACGATTATAGTGTCGTCCCGACGACCCCGGGACTAGATTGGCCCGCGACCGTCATGTCCAACGAGTATAGGGTCGTTCCCACAACCACGGGCCAAAGTTGGCCAGCCGCCGACATGTCCGACGACTATTGGATCGTTCCCACGACCACGGGCCAAAGTTGGCCAGCCGCCGACATGTCCGACGACTATAGGGTCGTCCCCACGACCCCGGGACTAGATTGGTCCGCCACCGTCATGTCCGACGACTATAGGGTCGTCCCCACCACCCCGGGCCAAAGATGGCAAGCCGCCGAAATGTCCGACGACTGTAGGGTCGTCCCCACGACCCCGGGACTAGATTGGCCCGCCACCGTCAAGTCCGACGACTATAGGGTCGTCCCCACGACCTCGGGACTAGGTTGGCCAGCCGCCGACATGTCCGACGTCTATAGGGTCGTCCCCACGACCCCGGGCCAAAGATGTCCAGCCGCCGTCTTGTCCGACGACTATAGGGTCGTTCCCACGACCCCGGGACTAGATTGGCCCGCCACCGTCTTGTCCGACGACTATAGGGTCGTCCCCACGACCCCGGGACTAGATTGGCCCGCCGCCGACATGTCCGACGACTATAGGGTCGTCCCCACGACCACGGGCCAAAGTTGGCAAGCCGCCGAAATGTCCGACGACTGTAGGATCGTCCCCACGACCCCGGGACTAGATTGGCCCGCCACCGTCAAGTCCGACGACCTCGGGACAAGTTTGGCCAGCCGCCGACATGTCCGACGACTATAGGGTCGCCCCCACGACCTCAGGACTAGTTTGGCCAGCCGCCGACATGTCCGACGACTATAGGGTCGTCCCCACAACCCCGGGACTATATTGGTCCGCCACCGTCAAGTCCGACGACCTCGGGGCTAGTTTGGCCAGCCGCCGACATGTCCGACGACTACAGGGTCGCCCCCACGACCTCGTGACTAGGTTGGTCAGCCGCCGACATGTCCGACGACTATAGGGTCGTCCCCACGACCCCGGGCCAAAGTTAGCAAGACGCCGAAATGTCCGACGACTGTAGGGTCGTCCCCACGACCCCGGGACTAGATTGGCCCACCACCGTCAAGTCCGACGACTATAGGGTCGGCCCCACGACCTCGGGAGTAGGTTGGCCAGCCGCCGACATGTCCGACGACTATAGGGTCGTGCCCACGACCCCGGGCCCAAGTTGGCAAGCCGCCGACATGTCCGACGACTATAGGGTCGTCCCCACGACCCCTGGACTAGGTTGGCTCACCGCCGACTTGTCCGTCGACAATAGCGTCGTCCCCACGACCCCGGGCCAAAGTTGGCGAGCCGCCGACATTTCCGACGACTATAGAGTCGTCCCCACGACCACGGGCCAAAGTTGGCCAGCCGCCGACATGTCCGACGACTATTGGATCGTCCCCACGACCCCGGGACTAGATTGGCCCGCCACCGTCATGTCCAACGACTATCGGATCGTCCCCACGAACACGGGCCAAAGTTGGCCAGCCGCCGACATGTCCGACGACTATAGGGTCGTCCCCACGACCCCGGGACTAGATTGGCCAGCCGCCGACATGTCCGACGACTATGGGGTCGTCCCGACGACCCCGGGCCAATGTTGGCCAATCGCCAACATGTCCGACGACTATAGGGTCGTCCCTACGACCCCGGGACTAGATTGGCCCGCCACCGTCATGTCCAAAGATTATAGGGTCGTCCCCACGACCCCGGGACTAGATTGGCCCGCCACCGTCATGTCCGACGACTATAGGGTCGTCCCCACGACCCCGGGCCAAAGTTGGCCAGCCGCCGACATGTCCGACGACTATAGGGTCGTCCCCACGACCCCGAGACTAGATTGGCCCGCCACCGTCATGTCCGACGACAATAGGGTCGTCTCCACGATCCCGGGTCCAGGTTGGCCAGCCGCCGACATTTCCGACGACTATAGAGTCGTCCCCACGACACCGGGCCAAAGTTGGCCAGCCGCCGACATGTCCGACGACAATCGGATCGTCCCCACGACCACGCGCCAAAGTTGGCCAGCCGCCGACATGTCCGACGACTATAGGGTCGTCCCCACGACCCCGGGCCAATGTTGGCCAATCGCCGACATGTCCAACGACTATAGGGTCGTCCCTACGACCGCGGGACTAGATTGGCTCGCCGCCGACTTGTCCGACGACTATAGGGTCGTCCCCACGACCACGGGCCAAACTTGGCATGCCGCCGAAATGTCCAACGACTATAGGGTCGTCCCCACGACCCCGGGAATAGATTGGCCCGCCACCGTCATTTCCGACGACAATAGGGTCGTCCCCACGACCACGGGCTAAAGTTGGCCAGCCGCCGACATGTCCGAAGACTATAGGGTCGTCCCCACGACCCCGGGACTAGATTGGCCAGCCGCCGACATGTCCGACGACTATAGAGTCGTCCCCACGACACCGGGTCAAAGTTGGCCAGCCGCTGACATTTCCAACGTCTATTGGGTCGTCCCCACGACCACGGGCCAATGTTGGCTAGCCGCCGACATGTCCGACGACTATAGGGTCGTCCCCACGACCACGGGACTAGATTGGTCCGCCACCGTCATGTCCGACGACTATAGGGTCGTCCCCACGACCCCGGGCCAAAGTTGGCAAGCCGCCGAAATGTCCGACGACTGTAGGGTCGTCCCCACGACCCCGGGACTAGATTGGCCCACCACCGTCAAGTCTGACGACCTCGGGACTAGGTTGGCCAGCCGCCGACATGTCCGACGACTATAGGGTTGCCCCCACGACCTCGGGCCAATTTTGGCCAGCCGCCGACATGTCCGACGACTATAGGGTCGTCCCCACGACCCCGGGCCAAAGTTGGCAAGCCGCCGAAATGTCCGACGACTGTAGGGTCGTCCCCACGACCTCGGGCCAATTTTGGCCAGCCGCCGACATGTCCGACGACTATAGGGTCGTCCCCACGACCCCGGGCCAAAGTTGGCAAGCCGCCGAAATGTCCGACGACTGTAGGGTCGTCCCCACAACCCCGGGACTAGATTGGCCCGCCACCGTCAAGTCCGACGACTATAGGGTCGTCCCCACGACCCCGGGCCAAAGTTGGCAAGCCGCCGAAATGTCCGACGACTGTAGGGTCGTCCCCACGACCCCCGGACTAGATTGGCCCGCCACCGTCATGTCCAACGACTATCGGATCGTCCCCACGACCACGGGCCAAAGTTGGCCAGCCGCCGACATGTCCGATGACTGTAGGGTCGTCCCCACAACCCCGGGACTAGATTGGCCCGCCACCGTCAAGTCCGACGACTATAGGGTCGTCCCCACGACCCCGGGCCAAAGTTGGCCAGCCGCCGACATGTCCGACGACTATTGGGTCGTCCCCACGACACCGGGCCAAAGTTGGCCGGCCGCTGACATGTCCAACGACTATAGGGTCGTCCCCACGACCACGGGCCAAAGTTGACCGGCCGCCGACATGTCCGACGACTATTGGATCGTCCCCACGACCCCGGGCCAAAGTTGGCAAGCCGCCGAAATGTCCGACGACTGTAGGGTCGTCCCCACAACCCCGGGACTAGATTGGCCCGCCACCGTCAAGTCCGACGACTATAGGGTCGTCCCCACGACCCCGGGTCAAAGTTGGCCAGCCGCTGACATTTCCAACGACTATTGGGTCGTCCCCACGACCACGGGCCAATGTTGGCTAGCCGCCGACATGTCCGTCGACTATTGTATCGTCCCCACGACCCCGGGCCACAGTTGGCAAGCCGCCGACATGTCCGACGACTATAGGGTCGTCCCCACGACCTCGGGACTAGGTTGGCTACCCGCCGACATGTCCGACGACTATAGGGTCGTCCACACTACCCCGGGCCAAAGTTGGCAAGACGCCGAAATGTCCGACGACTGTAGGGTCGTCCCCACGACCCCGGGACTAGATTGGCCCGCCACCGTCAAGTCCGACGACTATAGGGTCGTCCCCACGACCCCGGGACTATATTGGTCCGCCACCGTCAAGTCCGACGACCTCGGGGCTAGTTTGGCCAGCCGCCGACATGTCCGACGACTACAGGGTCGCCCCCACGACCTCGTGACTAGGTTGGCCAGCCGCCGTCATGTCCGACGACTATAATGTCGTCCCCACGACCCCGGGCCAATGTTGGCCAATCGCCGACATGTCCGACGACTATAGGGTCGTCCCTACGACCCCGGGACTAGGTTGGCCCGCCGCAGACTTCTCCGACGACTATAGGGTCGTCCCCACGACCCCCGGACTAGGTTGGCTCGCCGCCGACTTTTCCGACGAGTATAGGGTCCTCCCCACGACCACGGGCCAAAGTTGGCCAGCCGCCGACATGTCCGACGACTATAGGGTCGTCCCCACGACCCCGGGACTAGATTGGTCCGCCACCGTCATGTCCGACGACTATAGGGTCGTCCACACGACCCCGGGCCAAAGTTGGCAAGCCGCCGAAATGTCCGACGACTGTAGGGTCGTCCCCACGACCCCGGGACTAGATTGGCCCGCCACCGTCAAGTCCGACGACCTCGGGACTAGGTTGGCCAGCCGCCGACATGTCCGACGACTATAGGGTCGTCCCCACGACCTCGGGCCAATTTTGGCCAGCCGCTGACATGTCCAACGACTATAGGGTCGTCCCCACGACCACGGGCCAAAGTTGACCAGCCGCCGACATGTCCGACGACTATTGGATCGTCCCCACGACCCCGGGCCAAAGTTGGCAAGCCGCCGACATGTCCGACGACTATAGGGTCGCCCCCACGAGCTCGGGACTAGATTGGCCCGCCAACGTCAAGTCCGACGACTATAGGGTCGTCCCCACGACCCCGGGCCAAAGTTGGCAAGACGCCGAAATGTCCGACGACTGTAGGGTCGTCCCCACGCCCCCGGGACTAGATTGGCCCACCACCGTCAAGTCCGACGACTATAGGGTCGGCCCCACGACCTCGGGACTAGGTTGGCCACCCGCCGACATGTCCGACGATTATAGGGTCGTCCCCACGACCCCGGGCCAAAGTTGGCCAGCCGCCGACATGTCCGACGACTATTGGGTCGTCCCCACGACCACGGGCCAAAGTTGGGCAACCGCCGACATGCCCGACGACTATAGGGTCGTCCCGACGACCTCGGGACTAGATTGGCCAGTCGCCGACATGTCCGACGACTATTGGATCGTCCCCACGACCACGGGCCAAAGTTGGCCAGCCGCCGACATGTCCGACGACTATAGAGTCGTCCCCACGACACCGGGCCAAAGTTGGCTAGCCGCCGACATGTCCGACGTCTATAGGGTCGTCCCGACGACCTCGGGACTAGGTTGGCCAGCCGCCGACATGTCCGACGACTATAGGGTCGTCCCCACCACCCCGGGCCAAAGTTGGCAAGCCGCCGAAATGTCCGACGACTGTAGGGTCGTCCCCAAGACCCCGGGACTAGATTGGCCCGCCACCGTCAAGTCCGACGACTATAAGGTCGTCCCCACGACCCCGGGCCAATAATGGCCAATCGCCGACATGTCCGATGACTATAGGGTCGTCCCCACGACCACGGACCAAAGTTGGCCAGCCGCCGACATATCCGACGACTATAGGGTCGTCCCCATGACCTCGGGACTAGATTGGCCCGCCACCATCATGTCCGACGACTATAGGGTCGACCCCACGACCCCGGGAGTTGATTGCCCCGCCACCGTTATTTCTGACGACTACAGGGTCGTCCCCACGACCACGGACCAAAGTTCGACAGCCGCCGACATATCCGACGACTATAGGGTCGTCCCCATGACCCCGGGACTAGGTTGGCTCGCCGCCGACTTGTCCGACGACTATAGGGTCGTCCCCACGACCCCGGGACTAGATTGGCCCAACACCGTCTTGTCCGACGACTATAGGGTCGTCCCCACGACAGCGGGCCTACGTTGGCCAGCCGCCGACATGTCCGACCACTATAGGGTCGTCCCCACGACCCCGGGACTAGGTTGGCACGCCGCCGACATGTCCGACGACTATAGGGTCGTTCCCACGACACCGGGACTATGTTGGCCAGCCGCCGACATGTCCGACGACTATAGGGTCGTCCCCACGACCCCGGGACTAGGTTGGCTCGCCGCCGACATGTCCGACGACTATAGGGTCGCCCCCACGACCTCGGGACTAGGTTGGACAGCCGCCGACATGTCCGACGACTATAGGGTCGTCCCCACCACCCCGGGCCAAAGTTGGCAAGCCACCGAAATGTCCGACGACTGTAGGGTCGTCCCCAAGACCCCGGGACTAGATTGGCCCGCCACCGTCAAGTCCGACGACTATAGGGTCGTCCCCACGACCCCGGGCCAAAGTTGGCGAGCCGCCGACATGTTCAACGACTATTGGGCCGTCCCCACGACCCCGGGCCAAAGTTGGACAGCCGCCGACATTTCCGACGACTATAGAGTCGTCCCCACGACACCGGGCCCAAATTGGCCAGCCGCCGACATGTCCGACGACTATAGGGTCGTCCCCACGACCATGGGCCAAAGTTGGTCAGCCGCCGACTTGTCCGACGACGATAGGGTCGTCCCCACGACCACGGGCCAAAGTTGGCCAGCCTCCGACATGTCCGACGACTATAGGGTCGTCCCCACGACCCCGGGACTAGATTGGTCCGCCACCGTCATGTCCGACGACTATAGGGTCGTCCCCACCACCCCGGGCCAAAGTTGGCCAGCCGCCGACATGTCCGACGACTATAGGGTCGTCCCCACGACCCCGGGCCAAAGATGTCCAGCCGCCGTCTTGTCCGACGACTATAGGGTCGTCCCCACGACCCCGGGACTAGATTGGCCCGCCACCGTCAAGTCCGACGACCTCGGGACTAGGTTGGCCAGCCGCCGACATGTCCGACGACTATAGGGTCGCCCCCACGACCTCGGGACTAGGTTGGCCAGCCGCCGACATGTCCGACGACTATAGGGTCGTCCCCACCACCCCGGGCCAAAGTTGGCAAGCCTCCGAAATGTCCGACGACTGTAGGGTCGTCCCCAAGACCCCGGGACTAGATTGGCCCGCCACCGTCAAGTCCGACGACTATCGAATCGTCCCCACAACCCCGGGCCAATGTTGGCCAATCGCCGACATGTCCGACGACTATAGGGTCGCCCCCACGACCCCGGTACAAGGTTCGCCCGCCGCCGTCTTGCCCGGCGACTATAGGGTAGTCCCCACGACCCCGGGACTAGATTGGCCCGCCACCGTCATGTCCAACGACTATCGAATCGTCCCCACAACCCCGGGCCAATGTTGGCCAATCGCCGACATGTCCGACGACCATAGGGTCGTACCTACGACACCGGGACTAGATTGGCCCGCCACCGTCATGTCCGACGACAATAGGGTCGTCCCCACGACCCTGGGTCTAGGTTGGCCAGCCGCCGACATGTCCGACGACTAAACAGTTGTCCCAACGACCACGGGCAAAAGTTGGCTAGCCGCCGACATGTCCGACGACTATAGGGTCGTCCCCACGACAGCGGGCCTACGTTGGCCAGCCGCCGACATGTCCGACGACTAAAGGGTCGTCCCCACGACCCCGGGACTATGTTGGCTCGCCGCCGACATGTCCGACGACTATAGGTTCGTCCCCACGACCCCCGGAGTAGGTTGGCTCGCCGCAGACTTGTCCGACGACTATAGGGTCATCCCCACGACCCCGGGACTAGATTGGCCCGCCACCGTCTTGTCCGACGACTATAGGGTCGTCCCCACGACCCCGGGACTAGATTGGCCCGCCACCGTCAAATCCGACCACCTCGGGACTAGGTTGGCCAGCCGCCGACATGTCCGACGACTATAGGGTCGCCCCCACGACCTCGGGACTAGGTTGGACAGCCGCCGACATGTCCGGCGACTATAGGGTCGTCCCCACCACCCCGGGCCAAAGTTGGCAAGCCACCGAAATGTCCGACGACTGTAGGGTCGTCCCCAAGACCCCGGGACTAGATTGGCCCGCCACCGTCAAGTCCGACGACCCCGGGATTAGATTGGCCCGCCACCGTCAAGTCCGACGACTATAGGGTCGTCCCCACGACCCCGGGTCCAGGTTGGCCAAGCGCCGACATTTCCGACGACTATAGAGTCGTCCCCACGACACCGGGCCCAAATTGGCCAGCCGCCGACATGTCCGACGACTATAGGGTTGTCCCCACGACCCCGGGCCAATGTTGGCCAATCGCCGACATGTCTGACGACTATAGGGTCGTCCCTACGACCCTGGGACTACATTGGCCCGCCACCGTCATGTCCGACGACAATAGGGTCGTCCCCACGACCCCGGGCCAATGTTGGCCAATCGCCAACATGTCCGACGACTATAGGGTCGTCCCTACGACCCCGGGCCAAAGTTGGCCAGCCGCTGACATGTCCAACGACTATAGGGTCGTCCCCACGACCACGGGCCTAAGTTCGTACAGCCGCCGACATGTCCGACGACTATTGGATCGTCCCCACGACCACGGGCCAAAGTTGGCCAGCCGCCGACATGTCCGACGACTATAGGGTCGTCCCCACGAACCCGGGACTAGGTTGGCCAGCCGCCGACATGTCCGACGACTATAGGGTTGTCCCCACGACCCCGGGCCAATGCTGGCCAATCGCCGACATGTCCGACGACTATAGGGTCGTCCCTACGACCCCGGGACTAGGTTGGCCCGCCACCGTCACGTCCGACGACAATAGGGTCGTCCCCACGACCCCGGGACTAGATTGGCCCGACACCGTCATGTCCGACGACTATAGGGTCGTCCCGACGACCCCGGGCCAATGTTGGCCAATCGCCAACATGTCCGACGACTATAGGGTCGTCCCTACGACCCCGGGGCTAGATTGGCCCGCCACCATCATGTCCAAAGATTATAGGGTCGTCCCCACGACCCCGGGACTAGATTGGCCCGCTACCGTCATGTCCGAAGACTATAGGGTCGTCCCCACGACCACGGGCCAAAGTTGGCCAGCCGCTGACATGTCCAACGACTATAGGGTCGTCCCTACGACCCCGGGACTAGATTCGCCCGCCACCGTCATGTCCGACGACAATAGGGTCGTCCCCACGACCACGGGCCAAATTTGGCCAGCCGCCGACATGTCCAACGACTATTGGGTCGCCCCACGACCACGGGCCAAAGTTGGCCAGCCGCCGACATGTCCGACGACTATTGGATCGTCCCCACGACCCCGGGACTAGATTGGCCCGCCACCGTCATGTCCAACGACTATCGGATCGTCCCCACGACCACGGGCCAAAGTTGGCCAGCCGCCGACATGTCCGACGACTATTGGGTCGTCCCCACGACACCGGGCCAAAGTTGGCCGGCCGCTGACATGTCCAACGACTATAGGGTCGTCACCACGACCACGGGCCAAAGTTGACCAGCCGCCGACATGTCCGACGACTATTGGATCGTCCCCACGACCCCGGGCCAAAGTTGGCAAGCCGCCGAAATGTCCGACGACTGTAGGGTCGTCCCCACGACCTCGGGACTAGGTTGGCCACCCGCCGACATGTCCGACGACTATAGGGTCGTCCACACGACCCCGGGCCAAAGTTGGCAAGACGCCGAAATGTCCGACGACTGTAGGGTCGTCCCCACGACCCCGGGACTAGATTGGCCCGCCACCGTCAAGTCCGACGACTATAGGGTCGTCCCCACGACCTCGGGACTAGGTTGGCCAGCCGCCGACATGTCCGACGACTATAATGTCGTCCCCACGACCCCGGGCCAATGTTGGCCAATCGCCGACATGTCCGACGACTATAGGGTCGTCCCTACGACCCCGGGCCAAAGCTGGCCAGCCGCCGACATGTCCGACGACTATTGGATCGTCCCCACGACCACGGGCCAAAGTTGGCCAGCCGCCGACATGTCCGAAGACTATAGGGTCGTCCCCACGACCCCGGGACTAGATTGGCCAGCCGCCGACATGTCCGACGACTATAGAGTCGTCCCCACGACACCGGGTCAAAGTTGGCCAGCCGCTGACATTTCCAACGACTATTGGGTCGTCCCCACGACCACGGGCCAATGTTGGCTAGCCGCCGACATGTCCGACGACTATAGGGTCGTCCCCACGACCACGGGCCAAAGCTGGCCAGCCGCCGACATGTCCGACGACTATTGGATCGTCCCCACGACCACGGGCCAAAGTTGGCCAGCCGCCGACATGTCCGACGACTATAGGGTCGTCCCCACGACCCCGGGACTAGATTGGTCCGCCACCGTCATGTCCGGCGACTATAGGGTCGTCCACACGACCCCGGGCCAAAGTTGGCAAGCCGCCGAAATGTCCGACGACTGTAGGGTCGTCCCCACGACCTCGGGCCAAATTTGGCCAGCCGCTGACATGTCCAACGACTATAGGGTCGTCCCCACGACCACGGGCCAACGTTGACCAGCCGCCGACATGTCCGACGACTATTGGATCGTCCCCACGACCCCGGGCCAAAGTTGGCAAGTCGCCCACATGTCCGACGACTATAGGGTCGTCCCCACGAGCTCGGGACTAGATTGGCCCGCCACCGTCAAATCCGACCACCTCGGGATTAGGTTGGCCAGCCGCCGACATGTCCGACGACTATAGGGTCGCCCCCACGACCTCGGGACTAGGTTGGACAGCCGCCGACATGTCCGACGACTATAGGGTCGTCCCCACCACCCCGGGCCAAAGTTGGCAAGCCACCGAAATGTCCGACGACTGTAGGGTCGTCCCCAAGACCCCGGGACTAGATTGGCCCGCCACCGTCAAGTCCGACGACCCCGGGATTAGATTGGTCCGCCACCGTCAAGTCCGACGACTATAGGGTCGTCCCCACGACCCCGGGTCCAGGTTGGCCAAGCGCCGACATTTCCGACGACTATAGAGTCGTCCCCACGACACCGGGCCCAAATTGGCCAGCCGCCGACATGTCCGACGACTATAGGGTTGTCCCCACGACCCCGGGCCAATGTTGGCCAATCGCCGACATGTCTGACGACTATAGGGTCGTCCCTACGACCCCGGGACTACATTGGCCCGCCACCGTCATGTCCGACGACAATAGGGTCGTCCCCACGACCCCGGGCCAATGTTGGCCAATCGCCAACATGTCCGACGACTATAGGGTCGTCCCTACGACCCCGGGAATAGATTGGCCCGCCACCGTCATGTCCGACGACAATAGGGTCGTCCCCACGACCCCGGGTCTAGGTTGGCCAGCCGCCGACATGTCCGACGACTATAAAGTTGTCCCCACGACACCGGGCCAAAGTTGGCCAGCCGCTGACATGTCCAACGACTATAGGGTCGTCCCCACGACCACGGGCCAAAGTTGGCCAGCCGCCGACATGTCCGACGACTATTGGATCGTCCCCACGACCCCGGGACTAGATTGGCCCGCCACCGTCATGTCCAACGACTATCGGATCGTCCCCACGACCACGGGCCAAAGTTGGCCTACCGCCGACATGTCCGACGATTATAGGGTCGTCCCCACGACCCCGGGACTAGATTGGCCAGCCGCCGACATGTCCGACGACTATAGGGTCGTCCCGACGACCCCGGGCCAATGTTGGCCAATCGCCAACATGTGCGACCACTATAGGGTCGTCCCTACGACCCCGGGACTAGATTGGCCCGCCACCGTCATGTCCAAAGATTATAGGGTCGTCCCCACGACCCCGCGACTAGATTGGCCCGCTACCGTCATGTCCGAAGACTATAGGGTCGTCCCCACGACCCCGGGCCAAAGTTGGCCAGCCGCTGACATGTCCAACGACTATAGGGTCGTCCCCACGACCACGGGCCTAAGTTCGTCAGCCGCCGACATGTCCGACGACTATTGGATCGTCCCCACGACCACGGGCCAAAGTTGGCCAGCCGCCGACATGTCCGACGACTATAGGGTCGTCCCCACGAACCCGGGACTAGGTTGGCCAGCCGCCGACATGTCCGACGACTATAGGGTTGTCCCCACGACCCCGGGCCAATGTTGGCCAATCGCCGACATGTCCGACGACTATAGGGTCGTCCCCACGACCCCGGGAATAGATTGGCCCGCCACCGTCATTTCCGACGACAATAGGGTCGTCCCCACGACCACGGGCCAAAGTTGGCCAGCCGCCGACATGTCCGAAGACTATAGGGTCGTCCCCACGACCCCGGGACTAGATTGGCCAGCCGCCGACATGTCCGACGACTATAGAGTCGTCCCCACGACACCGGGTCAAACTTGGCCAGCCGCTGACATTTCCAACGTCTATTGGGTCGTCCCCACGACCACGGGCCAATGTTGGCTAGCCGCCGACATGTCCGACGACTATAGGGTCGTCCCCACGACCACGGGACTAGATTGGTCCGCCACCGTCATGTCCGACGACTATAGGGTCGTCCCCACGACCCCGGGCCAAAGTTGGCAAGCCGCCGAAATGTCCGACGACTGTAGGGTCGTCCCCACGACCCCCGGACTAGATTGGCCCGCCACTGTCATGTCCAACGACTATCGGATCGTCCCCACGACCACGGGCCAAAGTTGGCCAGCCGCCGACTTGTCCGACGACTATAGGGTCGTCCCCACGACCACGGGCCAAAGTTGGCCAGCCGGCGACATGTCCGACGACTATAGGGTCGTCCCTACAACCCCGGGACTAGGTTGGCCCGCCGCAGACTTCTCCGACGACTATAGGGTCGTCCCCACGACCCCCGGACTAGGTTGGCTCGCCGCCGACTTTTCCGACGAGTATAGGGTCCTCCCCACGACCACGGGCCAAAGTTGGCCAGCCGCCGACATGTCCGACGACTATAGGGTCGTCCCCACGACCCGGGACTAGACTGGCCCACCACCGTCATGTCCGACGACTATAGGGTGGTCCCCACGACCCCGGGACTAGGTTGCCCCGCCGCCGACTTGTCCGACGACAATAGGGTCGTCCCCACGACCCCGGGAGTAGGTTGGCTCGCCACCGTCATGTCTGACGACTATAGGGTCGTCCCCACGACCACGGGCCAAAGTTGGCCAGCCGCCGACTTGTCCGACGACTATAGGGTCGTCCCCATGACCCGGGACTAGACTGGCCCGCCACCGTCATGTCCGACGACTATAGGGTCGTCCCCACGACCACGGGCCAAAGTTGGCCAGCCGCCGACATATCCGACGACTATAGGGTCGTCCCCACGACCCCGGGCCAAAGTTGGCCAGCCGCCGACATGTCCGACGATTATAGGGTCGTCCCCACGACTCGGGACTAGAGTGGCCCGCCACCGTCATGTCCGACGACTATATGGTCGTCCCCACGACCACGGGCCAATGTTGGCCAGCCGCTGACTTGTCCGACGACTATAGGGTCGTCCCCAAGACCGCGGGACTAGATTGGCTCGCCGCCGCCTTGTCCGACGACTGTAGGGTCGTCCCCACGACTCCGTGCCAATGTTGGCAAGCTGCCGACTTGTCCGACGACTATAGGGTCGTCCCCACGAACCCGGGAATAGATTGGCCCGCCACCGTCATTTCCGACGACAATAGGGTCGTCCCCACGACCACGGGCCAATGTTGGCTAGCCGCCGACATGTCCGACGACTATAGGGTCGTCCCCACGACCACGGGACTAGATTGGTCCGCCACCGTCATGTCCGACGACTATAGGGTCGTCCCCACGACCCCGGGCCAAAGTTGGCAAGCCGCCGAAATGTCCGACGACTGTAGGGTCGTCCCCACAACCCCGGGACTAGATTGGCCCGCCACCGTCAAGTCCGACGACTATAGGGTCGTCCCCACGACCCCGGGCCAAAGTTGGCAAGCCGCCGAAATGTCCGATGACTGTAGGGTCGTCCCCACGACCCCCGGACTAGATTGGCCCGCCACCGACAATTCCGACGACTATAGGGTCGTCCCCACGACCCCGGGACTAGATTGGCCCGCCACCGTCATGTCCAACGACTATCGGATCGTCCCCACGACCACGGGCCAAAGTTGGCCAGCCGCCGACATGTCCGACGACTATTGGGTCGTACCCACGACACCGGGCCAAAGTTGGCCAGCCGCTGACATGTCCAACGACTATAGGGTCGTCCCCACGACCACGGGCCAAAGTTGACCAGCCGCCAACATGTCCGACGACTATTGGATCGTCCCCACGACCCCGGGCCAAAGTTGGCAAGCCGCCGAAATGTCCGACGACTATAGGGTCGTCCCCACGACCCCGGGAATAGATTGGCCGGCCACCGTCAAGTCCGACGACTATAGGGTCGTCCCCACGACCACGGGCCAAAGTTGGCCAGCCGGCCGACATGTCCGACGACTATAGGGTCGTCCCCACGACTCGGGACTAGAGTGGCCCGCCACCGTCATGTCCGACGACTATATGGTCGTCCCCACGACCACGGGCCAATGTTGGCCAGCCGCTGACTTGTCCGACGACTATAGGGTCGTCCCCAAGACCGCGGGACTAGATTGGCTCGCCGCCGACTTGTCCGACGACTGTAGGGTCGTCCCCACGACTCCGTGCCAATGTTGGCAAGCTGCCGACTTGTCCGACGACTATAGGGTCGTCCCCACGACCCCGGGAATAGATTGGCCCGCCACCGTCATTTCCGACGACAATAGGGTCGTCCCCACGACCACGGGCCAAAGTTGGCCAGCCGCCGACATGTCCGAAGACTATAGGGTCGTCCCCACGACCCCGGGACTAGATTGGCCAGCCGCCGACATGTCCGACGACTATAGAGTCGTCCCCACGACACCGGGTCAAAGTTGGCCAGGCGCTGACATTTCCAACGTCTATTGGGTCGTCCCCACGACCACGGGCCAATGTTGGCTAGCCGCCGACATGTCCGACGACTATAGGGTCGTCCCCACGACCACGGGACTAGATTGGTCCGCCACCGTCATGTCCGACGACTATAGGGTCGTCCCCACGACCCCGGGCCAAAGTTGGCAAGCCGCCGAAATGTCCGACGACTGTAGGGTCGTCCCCACGACCCCCGGACTAGATTGGCCCGCCACTGTCATGTCCAACGACTATCGGATCGTCCCCACGACCACGGGCCAAAGTTGGCCAGCCGCCGACATGTCCGATGACTGTAGGGTCGTCCCCACAACCCCGGGACTAGATTGGCCCGCCACCGTCAAGTCCGACGACTATAGGGTCGTCCCCACGACCCCGGGCCAAAGTTGGCAAGCCGCCGAAATGTCCGACGACTGTAGGGTCGTCCCCACAACCCCGGGACTAGATTGGCCCGCCACCGTCAAGTCCGACGACTATAGGGTCGTCCCCACGACTTCGGGACTAGATTGGCCCGCCAACGTCAAGTCCGACGACTATAGGGTCGTCCCCACGACCCCGGGCCAAAGTTGGCAAGCGGCCGAAATGTCCGACGACTGTAGGGTCGTCCCCACAACCCCGGGACTAGATTGGCCCGCCACCGTCAAGTCCGACGACTATAGGGTCGTCCCCACGACCCCGGGCCAAAGTTGGCCCGCCAACGTCAAGTCCGACGACTATAGGGTCGTCCCCACGACCCCGGGCCAAAGTTGGCAAGCCGCCGAAATGTCCGACGACTGTAGGGTCGTCCCCACGACCCCCGGACTAGATTGGCCCGCCACTGTCATGTCCAACGACTATCGGATCGTCCCCACGACCACGGGCCAAAGTTGGCCAGCCGCCGACATGTCCGATGACTGTAGGGTCGTCCCCACAACCCCGGGACTAGATTGGCCCGCCACCGTCAAGTCCGACGACTATAGGGTCGTCCCCACGACCCCGGGCCAAAGTTGGCAAGCCGCCGAAATGTCCGACGACTGTAGGGTCGTCCCCACAACCCCGGGACTAGATTGGCCCGCCACCGTCAAATCCGACGACTGTAGGGTCGTCCCCACGACCCCGGGCCAAAGTTGGCAAGCCGCCGAAATGTCCGACGACTGTAGGGTCGTCCCCACGACCCCCGGACTAGATTGGCCCGCCACCGACAATTCCGACGACTATAGGGGCGTCCCCACGACCCCGGGACTAGATTGGCCCGCCACCGTCATGTCCAACGACTATCGGATCGTCCCCACGACCACGGGCCAAAGTTGGCCAGCCGCCGACATGTCCGACGACTATTGGGTCGTACCCACGACACCGGGCCAAAGTTGGCCAGCCGCTGACATGTCCAACGACTATAGGGTCGTCCCCACGACCACGGGCCAAAGTTGACCAGCCGCCAACATGTCCGACGACTATTGGATCGTCCCCACGACCCCGGGCCAAAGTTGGCAAGCCGCCGAAATGTCCGACGACTATAGGGTCGTCCCCACGACCCCGGGAATAGATTGGCCGGCCACCGTCAAGTCCGACGACTATAGGGTCGTCCCCACGACCACGGGCCAAAGTTGGCCAGCCGCCGACATGTCCGACGACTATAGGGTCGTCCCCACGACCCCGGGAATAGATTGGCCGGCCACCGTCAAGTCCGACGACTATAGGGTCGTCCCCACGACTTCGGGACTAGATTGGCCCGCCACCGTCAAGTCCGACGACTATAGGGTCGTCCCATCGACCTCGGGACTAGGTTGGCCAGCCGCCGACATGTCCGACGACTATAGGGTCGTCCCCACCACCCCGGGCCAAAGTTGGCAAGCCGCCGAAATGTCCGACGACTGTAGGGTCGTCCCCAAGACCCCGGGACTAGATTGGCCCGCCACCGTCAAGTCCGACGACCTCGGGACTAGGTTGGCCAGCCGCCGACATGTCCGACGACTATAGGGTCGCCCCCACGACCTCGGGACTAGGTAGGCCAGCCGCCGACATGTCCGACGACTATAGGGTCGTCCCCACCACCCCGGGCCAAAGTTGGCAAGCCGCCGAAATGTCCGACGACTGTAGGGTCGTCCCCAAGACCCCGGGACTAGATTGGCCCGCCACCGTCAAGTCCGACGACCACGGGCCAAAGTTGACCAGCCGCCAACATGTCCGACGACTATTGGATCGTCCCCACGACCCCGGGCCAAAGTTGGCCAGCCGCCGACATGTCCGACGACTATAGGGTCGTCCCCACGACTCGGGACTAGAGTGGCCCGCCACCGTCAAGTCCGACGACTATAGGGTCGTCCCCACGACTTCGGGACTAGATTGGCCCGCCACCGTCAAGTCCGACGACTATAGGGTCGTCCCATCGACCTCGGGACTAGGTTGGCCAGCCGCCGACATGTCCGACGACTATAGGGTCGTCCCCACGACCACGGGCCAAAGTTGGCCAGCCGCCGACATGTCCGACGACTATTGGATCGTCCCCACGACCCCGGGACTAGATTGGCCCGCCACCGTCATGTCCAACGACTATCGGATCGTCCCCACGACCACGGGCCAAAGTTGGCCAGCCGCCGACATGTCCGACGATTATAGGGTCGTCCCCACGACCCCGGGACTAGATTGGCCAGCCGCCGACATGTCCGACGACTATAGGGTCGTCCCGACGACCCCGGGCCAATGTTGGCCAATCGCCAACATGTGCGACCACTATAGGGTCGTCCCTACGACCCCGGGACTAGATTGGCCCGCCACCGTCATGTCCAAAGATTATAGGGTCGTCCCCACGACCCCGGGACTAGATTGGCCCGCTACCGTCATGTCCGAAGACTATAGGGTCGTCCCCACGACCCCGGGCCAAAGTTGGCCAGCCGCTGACATGTCCAACGACTATAGGGTCGTCCCCACGACCACGGGCCTAAGTTCGTCAGCCGCCGACATGTCCGACGACTATTGGATCGTCCCCACGACCACGGGCCAAAGTTGGCCAGCCGCCGACATGTCCGACGACTATAGGGTCGTCCCCACGAACCCGGGACTAGGTTGGCCAGCCGCCGACATGTCCGACGACTATAGGGTTGTCCCCACGACCCCGGGCCAATGCTGGCCAATCGCCGACATGTCCGACGACTATAGGGTCGTCCCCACGACCCCGGGAATAGATTGGCCCGCCACCGTCATTTCCGACGACAATAGGGTCGTCCCCACGACCACGGGCCAAAGTTGGCCAGCCGCCGACATGTCCGAAGACTATAGGGTCGTCCCCACGACCCCGGGACTAGATTGGCCAGCCGCCGACATGTCCGACGACTATAGAGTCGTCCCCACGACACCGGGTCAAACTTGGCCAGCCGCTGACATTTCCAACGTCTATTGGGTCGTCCCCACGACCACGGGCCAATGTTGGCTAGCCGCCGACATGTCCGACGACTATAGGGTCGTCCCCACGACCACGGGACTAGATTGGTCCGCCACCGTCATGTCCGACGACTATAGGGTCGTCCCCACGACCCCGGGCCAAAGTTGGCAAGCCGCCGAAATGTCCGACGACTGTAGGGTCGTCCCCACGACCCCCGGACTAGATTGGCCCGCCACTGTCATGTCCAACGACTATCGGATCGTCCCCACGACCACGGGCCAAAGTTGGCCAGCCGCCGACTTGTCCGACGACTATAGGGTCGTCCCCATGACCCGGGACTAGACTGGCCCGCCACCGTCATGTCCGACGACTATAGGGTCGTCCCCACGACCACGGGCCAAAGTTGGCCAGCCGCCGACATATCCGACGACTATAGGGTCGTCCCCACGACCCCGGGCCAAAGTTGGCCAGCCGCCGACATGTCCGACGATTATAGGGTCGTCCCCACGACTCGGGACTAGAGTGGCCCGCCACCGTCATGTCCGACGACTATATGGTCGTCCCCACGACCACGGGACTAGATTGGTCCGCCACCGTCATGTCCGACGACTATAGGGTCGTCCCCACGACCCCGGGACTAGGTTGCCCCGCCGCCGACTTGTCCGACGACAATAGGGTCGTCCCCACGACCCCGGGAGTAGGTTGGCTCGCCACCGTCATGTCTGACGACTATAGGGTCGTCCCCACGACCACGGGCCAAAGTTGGCCAGCCGCCGACTTGTCCGACGACTATAGGGTCGTCCCCATGACCCGGGACTAGACTGGCCCGCCACCGTCATGTCCGACGACTATAGGGTCGTCCCCACGACCACGGGCCAAAGTTGGCCAGCCGCCGACATATCCGACGACTATAGGGTCGTCCCCACGACCCCGGGCCAAAGTTGGCCAGCCGCCGACATGTCCGACGATTATAGGGTCGTCCCCACGACTCGGGACTAGAGTGGCCCGCCACCGTCATGTCCGACGACTATATGGTCGTCCCCACGACCACGGGCCAATGTTGGCCAGCCGCTGACTTGTCCGACGACTATAGGGTCGTCCCCAAGACCGCGGGACTAGATTGGCTCGCCGCCGCCTTGTCCGACGACTGTAGGGTCGTCCCCACGACTCCGTGCCAATGTTGGCAAGCTGCCGACTTGTCCGACGACTATAGGGTCGTCCCCACGACCCCGGGAATAGATTGGCCCGCCACCGTCATTTCCGACGACAATAGGGTCGTCCCCACGACCACGGGCCAATGTTGGCTAGCCGCCGACATGTCCGACGACTATAGGGTCGTCCCCACGACCACGGGACTAGATTGGTCCGCCACCGTCATGTCCGACGACTATAGGGTCGTCCCCACGACCCCGGGCCAAAGTTGGCAAGCCTCCGAAATGTCCGACGACTGTAGGGTCGTCCCCAAGACCCGGGGACTAGATTCGCCCGCCACCGTCAAGTCCGACGACCTCGGGACTAGGTTGGCTAGCCGCCGACATGTCCGACGACTATAGGGTCGCCACCACGACCTCGGGACTAGGTTGGCCAGCCGCCGAAATGTCCGACGACTATAGGGGCGTCCCCACCACCCCGGGCCAAAGTTGGCAAGCCTCCGAAATGTCCGACGACTGTAGGGTCGTCCCCAAGACCCCGGGACTAGATTGGCCCGCCACCGTCAAGTCCGACGACTATAGGGTCGTCCCCACGACCCCGGGCCAAAGTTGGCAAGCCGCCGAAATGTCCGACGACTATAGGGTCGTCCCCACCACCCCGGGCCAAAGTTGGCAAGCCGCCGAAATGTCCGACGACTGTAGGGTCGTCCCCAAGACCCCGGGACTAGATTGGCCCGCCACCGTCAAGTCCGACGACCTCGGGACTAGGTTGGCCAGCCGCCGACATGTCCGACGACTATAGGGTCGTCCCCACGACCTCGGGCCAATTTTGGCCAGCCGCTGACATGTCCAACGACTATAGGGTCGTCCCCACGACCACGGGCCAACGTTGACCAGCCGCCGACATGTCCGACGACTATTGGATCGTCCCCACGACCCCGGGCCAAAGTTGGCAAGCCGCCCACATGTCCGACGACTATAGGGTCGTCCCCACGAGCTCGGGACTAGATTGGCCCGCCAACGTCAAGTCCGACGACTATAGGGTCGTCCCCACGACCCCGAGACTAGACTGGCCCGCCACCGTCATGTCCGACGACTATAGGGTCATCCCCACGACCCCGGGACTAGGTTGGCCCGCCGCCGACATGTCCGACGACTATAGGGTCGTCCCCACGACCCCGGGAATAGATTGGCCCGCCACCGTCATTTCCGACGACAATAGGGTCGTCCCCACGACCACGGGCCAAAGTTGGCCAGCCGCCGACATGTCCGAAGACTATAGGGTCGTCCCCACGACCCCGGGACTAGATTGGCCAGCCGCCGACATGTCCGACGACTATAGAGTCGTCCCCACGACACCGGGTCAAAGTTGGCCATCCGCTGACATTTCCAACGTCTATTGGGTCGTCCCCACGACCACGGGCCAATGTTGGCTAGCCGCCGACATGTCCGACGACTATAGGGTCGTCCCCACGACCACGGGACTAGATTGGTCCGCCACCGTCATGTCCGACGACTATAGGGTCGTCCCCACGACCCCGGGCCAAAGTTGGCAAGCCGCCGAAATGTCCGACGACTGTAGGGTCGTCCCCACGACCCCCGGACTAGATTGGCCCGCCACTGTCATGTCCAACGACTATCGGATCGTCCCCACGACCACGGGCCAAAGTTGGCCAGCCGCCGACTTGTCCGACGACTATAGGGTCGTCCCCACGACCACGGGCCAAAGTTGGCCCGCCACCGTCATGTCCGACGACTATAGGGTCGTCCCCACGACCCCGGGCCAAAGTTGGCAAGCCGCCGACATATCCGACGACTGTAGGGTCGTCCCCACGACCACGGGACTAGGTTGCCCCGCCGCCGACTTGTCCGACGACTATAGGGTCGTCCCCACGACCCCGGGAGTAGGTTGGCTCGCCACCGTCATGTCTGACGACTATAGGGTCGTCCCCACGACCACGGGCCAAAGTTGGCCAGCCGCCGACTTGTCCGACGACTATAGTGTCGTCCCCATGACCCGGGACTAGACTGGCCCGCCACCGTCATGTCCGACGACTATAGGGTCGTCCCCACGACCACGGGCCAAAGTTGGCCAGCCGCCGACATATCCGACGACTATAGGGTCGTCCCCACGACCCCGGGCCAAAGTTGGCCAGCCGCCGACATGTCCGACGACTATAGGGTCGTCCCCATGACCCGGGACTAGACTGGCCCGCCACCGTCATGTCCGACGACTATAGGGTCGTACCCACGACCACGGGCCAAAGTTGGCCAGCCGCCGACATATCCGACGACTGTAGGGTCGTCCCCACGACCACGGGTCAATGTTGGCCAGCCGCTGACTTGTCCGACGACTATAGGCTCTTTCCCACGACCACGGGCCAGTGTTGGCCAGCCGCTGACTTGTCCGACGACTATAGAGTCGTCCCCACGACCACGGGCCAAAGTTGGCCAGCCGCCGACATATCCGACGACTATAGGGTCGTCCCCACGACCACGGGCCAAAGTTGGCCAGCCGCCGACATGTCCGACGACTATAGGGTCGTCCCCACGACCCCGGGACTAGATTGGCCCGACACCGTCATGTGCGACGACTATAGGGTCGTACCCACGAGTACGGGCCAAAGTTGGCCAGCCGGCGACATGTCCGACGACTATAGGGTCGTCCCTACGACCCCGGGACTAGGTTGGCCCGCCGCAGACTTCGCCGACGACTATAGGGTCGTCCCCACGACGCCCGGACTAGGTTGGCTCGCCGCCGACTTGTCCGACGAGTATAGGGTCCTCCCCACGACCCCGGGACTAGGTTGCCCCGCCGCCGACTTGTCCGACGACCATAGGGTCGTCCCCACGACCCCGGGAGTAGGTTGGCTCGCCACCGTCATGTCTGACGACTATAGGGTCGTCCCCACGACCACGGGCCAAAGTTGGCCAGCCGGCGACATGTCCGACGACTATAGGGTCGTCCCTACGACCCCGGGACTAGGTTGGCCCGCCGCAGACTTCGCCGACGACTATAGGGTCCTCCCCACGACCCCGGGACTAGGTTGCCCCGCCGCCGACTTGTCCGACGACTATAGGGTCGTCCCCACGACCCCGGGCCAAAGTTGGCAAGCCGCCGAAATGTCCGACGACTGTAGGGTCGTCCCCACGACCACGGCCCAAAGATGTCCAGCCGTCGTCTTGTCCGACGACTATAGGGTCGTCCCCACGACCCCGGGACTAGATTGGCCCGCCACCGTCATGTCCAACGACTATAGGGTCGTCCCCACAACCACGGGCCAAAGTTGGCCAGCCGCCGACGTGTCCGACGATTATTGGATCGTCCCCACGACCACGGGCCAAAGTTGGCCAGCCGCCGACATGTCCGACGACTATAGGGTCGTCCCCACAACCCGGGACTAGACTGGCCCGCCACCGTCATGTCCGACGACTATAGGGTCGTCCCCACGACCCCGGGCCAAAGTTGGCAAGCCGCCGAAATGTCCGACGACTGTAGGGTCGTACCCACGACCCCGGGACTAGATTGGCCCGCCACCGTCATGTTCAACGACTATAGGGTCGTCCCCACAACCACGGGCCAAAGTTGGCCAGCCGCCGACATGTCCGTCGACTATTGGATCGTCCCCACGACCACGGGCCAAAGTTGGCCAGCCGCCGACATGTCCGACGACTATAGGGTCGTCCCCACGACCCCGGGACTAGATTGGTCCGCCACCGTCATGTCCAACGACTATAGGGTCGTCCCCACAACCACGGGCCAAAGTTGGCCAGCCGCCGACATGTCCAACGACTATAGGGTCGTCCCACGACCACGGGCCAAAGTTGACCACCCGCCGATATGTCCGACGACTATAGGGTCGTCCCCACGACCCCGGGTCTAGGTTGGCCAGCCGCCGACATGTCCGACGAATATAGAGTCGTCCCCACGACACCGGGCCAAAGTTGACCAGCCGCCGACATGTCCGACGACTATTGGGTCGTCCCCACGACACCAGGCCAAAGTTGGCCAGCAGCCGACATGTCCGACGACAATCGGATCGTCCCCACGACCACGCGCCAAAGTTGGCCAGCCGCCGACATGTCCGACGACTATTGGGTCGTCCCCACGACACCGGGCCAAAGTTGGCCAGCCGCTGACATGTCCAACGACTATAGGGTCGTCCCCACGACCACGGGCCAAAGTTGACCAGCCGCCGACATGTCCGACGACTATTGGATCGTCCCCACGACCCCGGGCCAAAGTTGGCAAGCCGCCGAAATGTCCGACGACTGTAGGGTCGTCCCCACGACCCCCGGACTAGATTGGCCCGCCACCGACAAGTCCGACGACTATAGGGTCGTCCCCACGACCCCGGGACTAGATTGGCCCGCCACCGTCATGTCCGACGACTATAGGGTCGTCCCCACGACCCCGGGCCAAAGTTGGCAAGCCGCCGACATATCCGACGACTGTAGGGTCGTCCCCACGACCACGGGACTAGGTTGCCCCGCCGCCGACTTGTCCGACGACTATAGGGTCGTCCCCACGACCCCGGGAGTAGGTTGGCTCGCCACCGTCATGTCTGACGACTATAGGGTCGTCCCCACGACCACGGGCCAAAGTTGGCCAGCCGCCGACTTGTCCGACGACTATAGTGTCGTCCCCATGACCCGGGACTAGACTGGCCCGCCACCGTCATGTCCGACGACTATAGGGTCGTCCCCACGACCACGGGCCAAAGTTGGCCAGCCGCCGACATATCCGACGACTATAGGGTCGTCCCCACGACCCCGGGCCAAAGTTGGCCAGCCGCCGAAATGTCCGACGACTATAGGGTCGTCCCCACGACCCCGGGCCAAAGTTGGCAAGCCGCTGAAATGTCCGACGACTTTAGGGTTGTCCCCACGACGCCGGGACTAGATTGGCCCGCCACCGTCAAGTCCGACGACTATATGGTCGTCCCCAGGACCTCGGGACTAGATTGGCCCGCCACCGTCAAGTCCAACGACTATAGGATCGTCCCCACGACCCCGGGCCAAAGTTGGCCCGCCGCCGACATGTCCGACGACTATTGGGTCGTCCCCACGACCCCGGGCCAATGTTGGCCAATCGCCGACATGTCCAACGACTATAGGGTCGTCCCTACGACCCCGGGACTAGATTAGCCCGCCACCGTCATGTCCAACGACTATAGGGTCGTCCCCACGACACCGGGCCAAAGTTGGCCAGCCGCCGACATGTCCGACGACTATAGGGTCGTCCCCACGACCCCGAGACTAGATTGGCCCGCTACCGTCATGTCCGACGACAATAGGGTCGTCCCCACGACCCCGGGCCAAAGTTGGCCAGCCGCCGAAATGTCCGACGACTATAGGGTCGTCCCCACGACCCCGGGCCAAAGTTGGCAAGCCGCTGAAATGTCCGACGACTTTAGGGTTGTCCCCACGACGCCGGGACTAGATTGGCCCGCCACCGTCAAGTCCGACGACTATATGGTCGTCCCCAGGACCTCGGGACTAGATTGGCCCGCCACCGTCAAGTCCAACGACTATAGGATCGTACCCACGACCCCGGGCCAATGTTGGCAAGCCGCCGAAATGTCCGACGACTGTAGAGTCATCCCCACGACCCCGGGACTAGATTGGCCCGCCACCGTCAAGTCCGACGACCTCGGGACTAGGTTGGCCAGCCGCCGACATGTCCGACGACTATAGGGTCGCCCCCACGACCTCGGGACTAGGTAGGCCAGCCGCCGACATGTCCGACGACTATAGGGTCGTCCCCACCACCCCGGGCCAAAGTTGGCAAGCCGCCGAAATGTCCGACGACTGTAGGGTCGTCCCCAAGACCCCGGGACTAGATTGGCCCGCCACCGTCAAGTCCGACGACCACGGGCCAAAGTTGACCAGCCGCCAACATGTCCGACGACTATTGGATCGTCCCCACGACCCCGGGCCAAAGTTGGCCAGCCGCCGACATGTCCGACGACTATAGGGTCGTCCCCACGACTCGGGACTAGAGTGGCCCGCCACCGTCAAGTCCGACGACTATAGGGTCGTCCCCACGACTTCGGGACTAGATTGGCCCGCCACCGTCAAGTCCGACGACTATAGGGTCGTCCCATCGACCTCGGGACTAGGTTGGCCAGCCGCCGACATGTCCGACGACTATAGGGTCGTCCCCACGACCACGGGCCAAAGTTGGCCAGCCGCCGACATGTCCGACGACTATTGGATCGTCCCCACGACCCCGGGACTAGATTGGCCCGCCACCGTCATGTCCAACGACTATCGGATCGTCCCCACGACCACGGGCCAAAGTTGGCCAGCCGCCGACATGTCCGACGATTATAGGGTCGTCCCCACGACCCCGGGACTAGATTGGCCAGCCGCCGACATGTCCGACGACTATAGGGTCGTCCCGACGACCCCGGGCCAATGTTGGCCAATCGCCAACATGTGCGACCACTATAGGGTCGTCCCTACGACCCCGGGACTAGATTGGCCCGCCACCGTCATGTCCAAAGATTATAGGGTCGTCCCCACGACCCCGGGACTAGATTGGCCCGCTACCGTCATGTCCGAAGACTATAGGGTCGTCCCCACGACCCCGGGCCAAAGTTGGCCAGCCGCTGACATGTCCAACGACTATAGGGTCGTCCCCACGACCACGGGCCTAAGTTCGTCAGCCGCCGACATGTCCGACGACTATTGGATCGTCCCCACGACCACGGGCCAAAGTTGGCCAGCCGCCGACATGTCCGACGACTATAGGGTCGTCCCCACGAACCCGGGACTAGGTTGGCCAGCCGCCGACATGTCCGACGACTATAGGGTTGTCCCCACGACCCCGGGCCAATGCTGGCCAATCGCCGACATGTCCGACGACTATAGGGTCGTCCCCACGACCCCGGGAATAGATTGGCCCGCCACCGTCATTTCCGACGACAATAGGGTCGTCCCCACGACCACGGGCCAAAGTTGGCCAGCCGCCGACATGTCCGAAGACTATAGGGTCGTCCCCACGACCCCGGGACTAGATTGGCCAGCCGCCGACATGTCCGACGACTATAGAGTCGTCCCCACGACACCGGGTCAAACTTGGCCAGCCGCTGACATTTCCAACGTCTATTGGGTCGTCCCCACGACCACGGGCCAATGTTGGCTAGCCGCCGACATGTCCGACGACTATAGGGTCGTCCCCACGACCACGGGACTAGATTGGTCCGCCACCGTCATGTCCGACGACTATAGGGTCGTCCCCACGACCCCGGGCCAAAGTTGGCAAGCCGCCGAAATGTCCGACGACTGTAGGGTCGTCCCCACGACCCCCGGACTAGATTGGCCCGCCACTGTCATGTCCAACGACTATCGGATCGTCCCCACGACCACGGGCCAAAGTTGGCCAGCCGCCGACTTGTCCGACGACTATAGGGTCGTCCCCACGACCACGGGCCAAAGTTGGCCAGCCGGCGACATGTCCGACGACTATAGGGTCGTCCCTACAACCCCGGGACTAGGTTGGCCCGCCGCAGACTTCTCCGACGACTATAGGGTCGTCCCCACGACCCCCGGACTAGGTTGGCTCGCCGCCGACTTTTCCGACGAGTATAGGGTCCTCCCCACGACCACGGGCCAAAGTTGGCCAGCCGCCGACATGTCCGACGACTATAGGGTCGTCCCCACGACCCGGGACTAGACTGGCCCACCACCGTCATGTCCGACGACTATAGGGTGGTCCCCACGACCCCGGGACTAGGTTGCCCCGCCGCCGACTTGTCCGACGACAATAGGGTCGTCCCCACGACCCCGGGAGTAGGTTGGCTCGCCACCGTCATGTCTGACGACTATAGGGTCGTCCCCACGACCACGGGCCAAAGTTGGCCAGCCGCCGACTTGTCCGACGACTATAGGGTCGTCCCCATGACCCGGGACTAGACTGGCCCGCCACCGTCATGTCCGACGACTATAGGGTCGTCCCCACGACCACGGGCCAAAGTTGGCCAGCCGCCGACATATCCGACGACTATAGGGTCGTCCCCACGACCCCGGGCCAAAGTTGGCCAGCCGCCGACATGTCCGACGATTATAGGGTCGTCCCCACGACTCGGGACTAGACTGGCCCGCCACCGTCATGTCCGACGACTATAGGGTCGTCCCCACGACCACGGGACTAGATTGGTCCGCCACCGTCATGTCCGACGACTATAGGGTCGTCCCCACGACCCCGGGCCAAAGTTGGCAAGCCTCCGAAATGTCCGACGACTGTAGGGTCGTCCCCAAGACCCGGGGACTAGATTCGCCCGCCACCGTCAAGTCCGACGACCTCGGGACTAGGTTGGCTAGCCGCCGACATGTCCGACGACTATAGGGTCGCCACCACGACCTCGGGACTAGGTTGGCCAGCCGCCGAAATGTCCGACGACTATAGGGGCGTCCCCACCACCCCGGGCCAAAGTTGGCAAGCCTCCGAAATGTCCGACGACTGTAGGGTCGTCCCCAAGACCCCGGGACTAGATTGGCCCGCCACCGTCAAGTCCGACGACTATAGGGTCGTCCCCACGACCCCGGGCCAAAGTTGGCAAGCCGCCGAAATGTCCGACGACTATAGGGTCGTCCCCACCACCCCGGGCCAAAGTTGGCAAGCCGCCGAAATGTCCGACGACTGTAGGGTCGTCCCCAAGACCCCGGGACTAGATTGGCCCGCCACCGTCAAGTCCGACGACCTCGGGACTAGGTTGGCCAGCCGCCGACATGTCCGACGACTATAGGGTCGTCCCCACGACCTCGGGCCAATTTTGGCCAGTCGCTGACATGTCCAACGACTATAGGGTCGTCCCCACGACCACGGGCCAACGTTGACCAGCCGCCGACATGTCCGACGACTATTGGATCGTCCCCACGACCCCGGGCCAAAGTTGGCAAGCCGCCCACATGTCCGACGACTATAGGGTCGTCCCCACGAGCTCGGGACTAGATTGGCCCGCCAACGTCAAGTCCGACGACTATAGGGTCGTCCCCACGACCCCGAGACTAGACTGGCCCGCCACCGTCATGTCCGACGACTATAGGGTCATCCCCACGACCCCGGGACTAGGTTGGCCCGCCGCCGACATGTCCGACGACTATAGGGTCGTCCCCACGACCCCGGGAATAGATTGGCCCGCCACCGTCATTTCCGACGACAATAGGGTCGTCCCCACGACCACGGGCCAAAGTTGGCCAGCCGCCGACATGTCCGAAGACTATAGGGTCGTCCCCACGACCCCGGGACTAGATTGGCCAGCCGCCGACATGTCCGACGACTATAGAGTCGTCCCCACGACACCGGGTCAAAGTTGGCCAGCCGCTGACATTTCCAACGTCTATTGGGTCGTCCCCACGACCACGGGCCAATGTTGGCTAGCCGCCGACATGTCCGACGACTATAGGGTCGTCCCCACGACCACGGGACTAGATTGGTCCGCCACCGTCATGTCCGACGACTATAGGGTCGTCCCCACGACCCCGGGCCAAAGTTGGCAAGCCGCCGAAATGTCCGACGACTGTAGGGTCGTCCCCACGACCCCCGGACTAGATTGGCCCGCCACTGTCATGTCCAACGACTATCGGATCGTCCCCACGACCACGGGCCAAAGTTGGCCAGCCGCCGACTTGTCCGACGACTATAGGGTCGTCCCCACGACCACGGGCCAAAGCTGGCCCGCCACCGTCATGTCCGACGACTATAGGGTCGTCCCCACGACCCCGGGCCAAAGTTGGCAAGCCGCCGACATATCCGACGACTGTAGGGTCGTCCCCACGACCACGGGACTAGGTTGCCCCGCCGCCGACTTGTCCGACGACTATAGGGTCGTCCCCACGACCCCGGGAGTAGGTTGGCTCGCCACCGTCATGTCTGACGACTATAGGGTCGTCCCCACGACCACGGGCCAAAGTTGGCCAGCCGCCGACTTGTCCGACGACTATAGTGTCGTCCCCATGACCCGGGACTAGACTGGCCCGCCACCGTCATGTCCGACGACTATAGGGTCGTCCCCACGACCACGGGCCAAAGTTGGCCAGCCGCCGACATATCCGACGACTATAGGGTCGTCCCCACGACCCCGGGCCAAAGTTGGCCAGCCGCCGACATGTCCGACGACTATAGGGTCGTCCCCATGACCCGGGACTAGACTGGCCCGCCACCGTCATGTCCGACGACTATAGGGTCGTACCCACGACCACGGGCCAAAGTTGGCCAGCCGCCGACATATCCGACGACTGTAGGGTCGTCCCCACGACCACGGGTCAATGTTGGCCAGCCGCTGACTTGTCCGACGACTATAGGCTCTTTCCCACGACCACGGGCCAGTGTTGGCCAGCCGCTGACTTGTCCGACGACTATAGAGTCGTCCCCACGACCACGGGCCAAAGTTGGCCAGCCGCCGACATATCCGACGACTATAGGGTCGTCCCCACGACCACGGGCCAAAGTTGGCCAGCCGCCGACATGTCCGACGACTATAGGGTCGTCCCCACGACCCCGGGACTAGATTGGCCCGACACCGTCATGTGCGACGACTATAGGGTCGTACCCACGAGTACGGGCCAAAGTTGGCCAGCCGGCGACATGTCCGACGACCATAGGGTCGTCCCCACGACCCCGGGAGTAGGTTGGCTCGCCACCGTCATGTCTGACGACTATAGGGTCGTCCCCACGACCACGGGCCAAAGTTGGCCAGCCGGCGACATGTCCGACGACTATAGGGTCGTCCCTACGACCCCGGGACTAGGTTGGCCCGCCGCAGACTTCGCCGACGACTATAGGGTCCTCCCCACGACCCCGGGACTAGGTTGCCCCGCCGCCGACTTGTCCGACGACTATAGGGTCGTCCCCACGACCCCGGGCCAAAGTTGGCAAGCCGCCGAAATGTCCGACGACTGTAGGGTCGTCCCCACGACCACGGCCCAAAGATGTCCAGCCGTCGTCTTGTCCGACGACTATAGGGTCGTCCCCACGACCCCGGGACTAGATTGGCCCGCCACCGTCATGTCCAACGACTATAGGGTCGTCCCCACAACCACGGGCCAAAGTTGGCCAGCCGCCGACGTGTCCGACGATTATTGGATCGTCCCCACGACCACGGGCCAAAGTTGGCCAGCCGCCGACATGTCCGACGACTATAGGGTCGTCCCCACAACCCGGGACTAGACTGGCCCGCCACCGTCATGTCCGACGACTATAGGGTCGTCCCCACGACCCCGGGCCAAAGTTGGCAAGCCGCCGAAATGTCCGACGACTGTAGGGTCGTACCCACGACCCCGGGACTAGATTGGCCCGCCACCGTCATGTTCAACGACTATAGGGTCGTCCCCACAACCACGGGCCAAAGTTGGCCAGCCGCCGACATGTCCGTCGACTATTGGATCGTCCCCACGACCACGGGCCAAAGTTGGCCAGCCGCCGACATGTCCGACGACTATAGGGTCGTCCCCACGACCCCGGGACTAGATTGGTCCGCCACCGTCATGTCCAACGACTATAGGGTCGTCCCCACAACCACGGGCCAAAGTTGGCCAGCCGCCGACATGTCCAACGACTATAGGGTCGTCCCACGACCACGGGCCAAAGTTGACCACCCGCCGATATGTCCGACGACTATAGGGTCGTCCCCACGACCCCGGGTCTAGGTTGGCCAGCCGCCGACATGTCCGACGAATATAGAGTCGTCCCCACGACACCGGGCCAAAGTTGACCAGCCGCCGACATGTCCGACGACTATTGGGTCGTCCCCACGACACCAGGCCAAAGTTGGCCAGCAGCCGACATGTCCGACGACAATCGGATCGTCCCCACGACCACGCGCCAAAGTTGGCCAGCCGCCGACATGTCCGACGACTATTGGGTCGTCCCCACGACACCGGGCCAAAGTTGGCCAGCCGCTGACATGTCCAACGACTATAGGGTCGTCCCCACGACCACGGGCCAAAGTTGACCAGCCGCCGACATGTCCGACGACTATTGGATCGTCCCCACGACCCCGGGCCAAAGTTGGCAAGCCGCCGAAATGTCCGACGACTGTAGGGTCGTCCCCACGACCCCCGGACTAGATTGGCCCGCCACCGACAAGTCCGACGACTATAGGGTCGTCCCCACGACCCCGGGACTAGATTGGCCCGCCACCGTCATGTCCGACGACTATAGGGTCGTCCCCACGACCCCGGGCCAAAGTTGGCAAGCCGCCGACATATCCGACGACTGTAGGGTCGTCCCCACGACCACGGGACTAGGTTGCCCCGCCGCCGACTTGTCCGACGACTATAGGGTCGTCCCCACGACCCCGGGAGTAGGTTGGCTCGCCACCGTCATGTCTGACGACTATAGGGTCGTCCCCACGACCACGGGCCAAAGTTGGCCAGCCGCCGACTTGTCCGACGACTATAGTGTCGTCCCCATGACCCGGGACTAGACTGGCCCGCCACCGTCATGTCCGACGACTATAGGGTCGTCCCCACGACCACGGGCCAAAGTTGGCCAGCCGCCGACATATCCGACGACTATAGGGTCGTCCCCACGACCCCGGGCCAAAGTTGGCCAGCCGCCGAAATGTCCGACGACTATAGGGTCGTCCCCACGACCCCGGGCCAAAGTTGGCAAGCCGCTGAAATGTCCGACGACTTTAGGGTTGTCCCCACGACGCCGGGACTAGATTGGCCCGCCACCGTCAAGTCCGACGACTATATGGTCGTCCCCAGGACCTCGGGACTAGATTGGCCCGCCACCGTCAAGTCCAACGACTATAGGATCGTCCCCACGACCCCGGGCCAAAGTTGGCCCGCCGCCGACATGTCCGACGACTATTGGGTCGTCCCCACGACCCCGGGCCAATGTTGGCCAATCGCCGACATGTCCAACGACTATAGGGTCGTCCCTACGACCCCGGGAGTAGGTTGGCTCGCCACCGTCATGTCTGACGACTATAGGGTCGTCCCCACGACCACGGGCCAAAGTTGGCCAGCCGCCGACTTGTCCGACGACTATAGTGTCGTCCCCATGACCCGGGACTAGACTGGCCCGCCACCGTCATGTCCGACGACTATAGGGTCGTCCCCACGACCACGGGCCAAAGTTGGCCAGCCGCCGACATATCCGACGACTATAGGGTCGTCCCCACGACCCCGGGCCAAAGTTGGCCAGCCGCCGAAATGTCCGACGACTATAGGGTCGTCCCCACGACCCCGGGCCAAAGTTGGCAAGCCGCTGAAATGTCCGACGACTTTAGGGTTGTCCCCACGACGCCGGGACTAGATTGGCCCGCCACCGTCAAGTCCGACGACTATATGGTCGTCCCCAGGACCTCGGGACTAGATTGGCCCGCCACCGTCAAGTCCAACGACTATAGGATCGTCCCCACGACCCCGGGCCAAAGTTGGCCCGCCGCCGACATGTCCGACGACTATTGGGTCGTCCCCACGACCCCGGGCCAATGTTGGCCAATCGCCGACATGTCCAACGACTATAGGGTCGTCCCTACGACCCCGGGACTAGATTAGCCCGCCACCGTCATGTCCAACGACTATAGGGTCGTCCCCACGACACCGGGCCAAAGTTGGCCAGCCGCCGACATGTCCGACGACTATAGGGTCGTCCCCACGACCCCGAGACTAGATTGGCCCGCTACCGTCATGTCCGACGACAATAGGGTCGTCCCCACGACCCCGGGCCAAAGTTGGCCAGCCGCCGAAATGTCCGACGACTATAGGGTCGTCCCCACGACCCCGGGCCAAAGTTGGCAAGCCGCTGAAATGTCCGACGACTTTAGGGTTGTCCCCACGACGCCGGGACTAGATTGGCCCGCCACCGTCAAGTCCGACGACTATATGGTCGTCCCCAGGACCTCGGGACTAGATTGGCCCGCCACCGTCAAGTCCAACGACTATAGGATCGTACCCACGACCCCGGGCCAATGTTGGCAAGCCGCCGAAATGTCCGACGACTGTAGAGTCATCCCCACGACCCCGGGACTAGATTGGCCCGCCACCGTCAAGTCCGACGACTATTGGGTCGTCCCCACGACCTCGGGACTAGGTTGGCCAGCCGCCGACATGTCCGACCACTATTGGGTCGTCCCCACGACCACGCGCCAAAGTTGGCCAGCCGCCGACATGTCCGACGACTATAGGGTCGTCCCCACGACCCCGGGCCAATGTTGGCCAATCGCCGACATGTCCAACGACTATAGGGTCGTCCCTACGACCCCGGGACTAGATTAGCCCGCCACCGTCATGTCCAACGACTATAGGGTCGTCCCCACGACCCCGGGAGTAGGTTGGCTCGCCACCGTCATGTCTGACGACTATAGGGTCGTCCCCACGACCACGGGCCAAAGTTGGCCAGCCGCCGACTTGTCCGACGACTATAGTGTCGTCCCCATGACCCGGGACTAGACTGGCCCGCCACCGTCATGTCCGACGACTATAGGGTCGTCCCCACGACCACGGGCCAAAGTTGGCCAGCCGCCGACATATCCGACGACTATAGGGTCGTCCCCACGACCCCGGGCCAAAGTTGGCCAGCCGCCGAAATGTCCGACGACTATAGGGTCGTCCCCACGACCCCGGGCCAAAGTTGGCAAGCCGCTGAAATGTCCGACGACTTTAGGGTTGTCCCCACGACGCCGGGACTAGATTGGCCCGCCACCGTCAAGTCCGACGACTATATGGTCGTCCCCAGGACCTCGGGACTAGATTGGCCCGCCACCGTCAAGTCCAACGACTATAGGATCGTCCCCACGACCCCGGGCCAAAGTTGGCCCGCCGCCGACATGTCCGACGACTATTGGGTCGTCCCCACGACCCCGGGCCAATGTTGGCCAATCGCCGACATGTCCAACGACTATAGGGTCGTCCCTACGACCCCGGGACTAGATTAGCCCGCCACCGTCATGTCCAACGACTATAGGGTCGTCCCCACGACACCGGGCCAAAGTTGGCCAGCCGCCGACATGTCCGACGACTATAGGGTCGTCCCCACGACCCCGAGACTAGATTGGCCCGCTACCGTCATGTCCGACGACAATAGGGTCGTCCCCACGACCCCGGGCCAAAGTTGGCCAGCCGCCGAAATGTCCGACGACTATAGGGTCGTCCCCACGACCCCGGGCCAAAGTTGGCAAGCCGCTGAAATGTCCGACGACTTTAGGGTTGTCCCCACGACGCCGGGACTAGATTGGCCCGCCACCGTCAAGTCCGACGACTATATGGTCGTCCCCAGGACCTCGGGACTAGATTGGCCCGCCACCGTCAAGTCCAACGACTATAGGATCGTACCCACGACCCCGGGCCAATGTTGGCAAGCCGCCGAAATGTCCGACGACTGTAGAGTCATCCCCACGACCCCGGGACTAGATTGGCCCGCCACCGTCAAGTCCGACGACTATTGGGTCGTCCCCACGACCTCGGGACTAGGTTGGCCAGCCGCCGACATGTCCGACCACTATTGGGTCGTCCCCACGACCACGCGCCAAAGTTGGCCAGCCGCCGACATGTCCGACGACTATAGGGTCGTCCCCACGACCCCGGGCCAATGTTGGCCAATCGCCGACATGTCCAACGACTATAGGGTCGTCCCTACGACCCCGGGACTAGATTAGCCCGCCACCGTCATGTCCAACGACTATAGGGTCGTCCCCACGACACCGGGCCAAAGTTGGCCAGCCGCCGACATATCCGACGACTATAGGGTCGTCCCCACGACCCCGAGACTAGATTGGCCAGCCGCCGACATGTCCGACGACTATAGGGTCGTCCCCACGACCCCGGGCCAATGTTGGCCAATCGCCGACATGTCCAACGACTATAGGGTCGTCCCTACGACGCCGGGACTAGATTGGCCCGCCACCGTCAAGTCCGACGACTAAATGGTCGTCCCCAGGACCTCGGGACTAGATTGGCCCGCCACCGTCAAGTCCAACGACTATAGGATCGTCCCCACGACCCCGGGCCAATGTTGGCAAGCCGCCGAAATGTCCGACGACTGTAGAGTCATCCCCACGACCCCGGGACTAGATTGGCCCGCCACCGTCAAGTCCGACGACTATAGGGTCGTCCCCACGACCTCGGGACTAGGTTGGCCAGCCGCCGACATGTCCGACCACTATTGGGTCGTCCCCACGACCACGGGCCAAAGATGTCCAGCCGCCGTCTTGTCCGACGACTATAGGGTCGTCCCCACGACCCCGGGACTAGATTGGCCCGCCACCGTCATGTCCAACGACTATAGGGTCGTCCCCACAACCACGGGCCAAAGTTGACCAGCCGCCGACATGTCCGACGACTATTGGATCGTCCCCACGACCACGGGCCAAAGTTGGCCAGCCGCCGACATGTCCGACGACTATAGGGTCGTCCCCACGACCCCGAGACTAGATTGGCCCGCCACCGTCATGTCCGACGACAATAGGGTCGTCCCCACGACCCCGGGTCCAGGTTGGCCAGCCGCCGACATTTCCGACGACTATAGAGTCGTCCCCACGACACCGGTCCAAAGTTGGCCAGCCGCCGACATGTCCGACGACTATAGGGTCGTCCCCACGACCCCGGGACTAGATTGGCCCGCCACCGTCATGTCCAACGACTATAGGGTCGTCCCCACAACCACGGGCCAAAGCTGGCCAGCCGCCGACATGTCCGACGACTATAGGGTCGTCCCCACGACCCCGGGCCAAAGTTGGCAAGCCGCCGAAATGTCCGACGACTATAGGGTCGTCCCCACGACCCCGGGACTAGGTTGGGCAGCCGCCGACATGTCCGACGACTATAGGGTCGTCCCGACGACCCCGGGCCAATGTTGCCCAATCGCCAACATGTCCGACGACTATAGGGTCGTCCCTACGACCCCGGGACTAGATTGGCCCGCCACCGTCATGTTCAACGATTATAGGGTCGTCCCCACGACCCCGGGACTAGATTGGCCCGCCACCGTCATTTCCGACGATTATAGGGTCGTCCCCACGACCCCGGGACAGGCTTGGTCCGCCGCCGACTTGTCCGACGACTATAGGGTCGTCCCTACGACCCCGGGACTAGATTGGCCCGCCACCGTCATGTTCAACGATTATAGGGTCGTCCCCACGACCCCGGGACTAGATTGGCCCGCCACCGTCATTTCCGACGATTATAGGGTCGTCCCCACGACCCCGGGACAGGCTTGGTCCGCCGCCGACTTGTCCGACGACTATAGGGTCGTCCCCACGACCCCGAGACTAGATTGGTCCGCCACCGTCATGTCCGACGACAATAGGGTCGTCCCCACGACCCCGGGTCCAGGTTGGCCAGCCGCCGACATTTCCGACGACTATAGAGTCGTCCCCACGACACCGGGCCAAAGTTGGCCCGCCGCCGACATGTCCGACGACTATAGGGTCGTCCCCACGACCCCGGGACTAGATTGGCCCGCCACCGTCATGTCCGACGACAATAGGGTCGTTCCCACGACCCCGGGGCAAGGTTGGCCAGCCGCCGACTTGTCCGACGACTATAGGGTCGTACCCACGACCCCGGGACTAGGCTGACAAGCCGCCAACATGTACGACGACTATAGGGTCGTGCCCACGACCCTGGGCCAAAGATGTCCAGCCGCCGTCTTGTCCGACGACTATAGGGTCGTCCCCACGACCCCGGGACTAGATTGGCCCGCCACCGTCATGTCCAACGACTATAGGGTCGTCCCCACAACCACGGGCCAAAGTTGGCCAGCCGCCGACATGTCCGACGACTATAGGGTCGTCCCCACGACCCCGAGACTAGATTGGCCCGCCACCGTCATGTCCGACGACAATAGGGTCGTCCCCACGACCCCGGGTCCACGTTGGCCAGCCGCCGACATTTCCGACGACTATAGAGTCGTCCCCACGACACCGGTCCAAAGTTGGCCAGCCGCCGACATGTCCGACGACTATAGGGTCGTCCCCACGACCCCGGGACTAGATTGGCCCGCCACCGTCATGTCCAACGACTATAGGGTCGTCCCCACAACCACGGGCCAAAGTTGACCAGCCGCCGACATGTCCGACGACTATTGGATCGTCCCCACGACCACGGGCCAAAGTTGGCCAGCCGCCGACATGTCCGACGACTATAGGGTCGTCCCCACGACCCCGAGACTAGATTGGCCCGCCACCGTCATGTCCGACGACAATAGGGTCGTCCCCACGACCCCGGGTCCAGGTTGGCCAGCCGCCGACATTTCCGACGACTATAGAGTCGTCCCCACGACCACGGGCCAAAGTTGGCCAGCCGCCGACATGTCCAACGACTATAGGGTCGTCCCCACGACCCCGGTACTAGATTGGTCCGCCACCGTCTTGTCCGACGACTATAGGGTCGTCCCCACGACCCCGGGCCAAAGTTGACCAGCCGCCGACATGTCCGACGACTATAGGGTCGTCCCCACGACCCCGGGACTAGATTGGCCCGCCACCGTCATGTCCAACGACTATAGGGTCGTCCCCACAACCACGGGCCAAAGTTGACCAGCCGCCGACATGTCCGACGACTATTGGATCGTCCCCACGACCACGGGCCAAAGTTGGCCAGCCGCCGACATGTCCGACGACTATAGGGTCGTCCCCACGACCCCGAGACTAGATTGGCCCGCCACCGTCATGTCCGACGACAATAGGGTCGTCCCGACGACCCCGGGCCAATGTTGCCCAATCGCCAACATGTCCGACGACTGTAGGGTCGTCCCTACGACCCCGGGACTAGATTGGCCCGCCACCGTCATGTTCAACGATTATAGGGTCGTCCCCACGACCCCGGGACTAGATTGGCCCGCCACCGTCATTTCCGACGATTATAGGGTCGTCCCCACGACCCCGGGACAGGCTTGGTCCGCCGCCGACTTGTCCGACGACTATAGGGTCGTCCCTACGACCCCGGGACTAGATTGGCCCGCCACCGTCATGTTCAACGATTATAGGGTCGTCCCCACGACCCCGGGACTAGATTGGCCCGCCACCGTCAGTTCCGACGATTATAGGGTCGTCCCCACGACCCCGGGACAGGCTTGGTCCGCCGCCGACTTGTCCGACGACTATAGGGTCGTCCCCACGACCCCGAGACTAGATTGGTCCGCCACCGTCATGTCCGACGACAATAGGGTCGTCCCCACGACCCCGGGTCCAGGTTGGCCAGCCGCCGACATTTCCGACGACTATAGAGTCGTCCCCACGACACCGGGCCAAAGTTGGCCCGCCGCCGACATGTCCGACGACTATAGGGTCGTCCCCACGACCCCGGGACTAGATTGGCCCGCCACCGTCATGTCCGACGACAATAGGGTCGTTCCCACGACCCCGGGGCAAGGTTGGCCAGCCGCCGACTTGTCCGACGACTATAGGGTCGTACCCACGACCCCGGGACTAGATTGGCCCGCCACCGTCTTGTCCGACGACTATAGGGTCGTCCCCACGACAGCGGGCCTACGTTGGCCAGCCGCCGACATGTCCGACCACTATAGGGTCGTCCCCACGACCCCGGGACTAGGTTGGCTCGCCGCCGACATGTCCGACGACTATAGGGTCGTTCCCACGACACCGGGACTATGTTGGCCAGCCGCCGACATGTCCGACGACTATAGGGTCGTCCCCACGACCCCCGGAGTAGGTTGGCTCGCCGCAGACTTGTCCGACGACTATAGGGTCGTCCCCACGACCCCGGGCCAAAGTTGGCAAGCCGCCGAAATGTCCGACGACTGTAGGGTCGTCCCCACGACCCCGGGACTAGATTGGCCCGCCACCGTCAAGTCCAACGACTATAGGGTCGTCCCCAGGACCTTGGGACTAGATTGGCCCGCCACCCTCATGTCCGACGACAATAGGGTCGTCCCCACGACCCCGGGTCCAGGTTGGCCAGCCGCCGACATTTCCGACGACTATAGAGTCGTCCCCACGACACCGGGCCAAAGTTGGCCCGCCGCCGACATGTCCGACGACTATAGGGTCGTCCCCACGACCCCGGGACTAGATTGGCCCGCCACCGTCATGTCCGACGACAATAGGGTCGTTCCCACGACCCCGGGGCAAGGTTGGCCAGCCGCCAACATGTACGACGACTATAGGGTCGTGCCCACGACCCTGGGCCAAAGATGTCCAGCCGCCGTCTTGTCCGACGACTATAGGGTCGTCCCCACGACCCCGGGACTAGATTGGCCCGCCACCGTTATGTCCAACGACTATAGGGTCGTCCCCACAACCACGGGCCAAAGTTGGCCAGCCGCCGACATGTCCGACGACTATTGGATCGTCCCCACGACCACGGGCCAAAGTTGGCCAGCCGCCGACATGTCCAACGACTATAGGGTACGTCCCCACGACCCCGAGACTAGATTGGCCCGCCACCGTCATGTCCGACGACAATAGGGTCGTCCCCACGACTCCGGGCCAAAGTTGGCAAGCCGCCGAAATGTCCGACGACTGTAGGGTCGTCCCCACGACCCCGGGACTAGATTGGCCCGCCACCGTCAAGTCCGACGACTATAGGGTCGTCCCCACGACCTCGGGACTAGGTTGGCCAGCCGCCGACATGTCCGACGACTATTGGATCGTCCCCACGACCACGGGCCAAAGTTGGCCAGCCGCCGACATGTCCAACGACTATAGGGTCGCCCCCCCGACCACGGTACTAGATTGGTCCGCCACCGTCTTGTCCGACGACTATAGGGTCGTCCCCACGACCCCGGGCCAAAGTTGACCAGCCGCCGACATGTCCGACGACTATAGGGTCGTCCCCACGACCCCGAGACTAGATTGGCCCACCACCGTCATGTCCGACGACAATAGGGTCGTCCCCACGACCCCGGGTCCAGGTTGGCAAGCCGCCGACATTTCCGACGACTATAGGGTCGCCCCCACGACCTCGGGACTAGGTTGGCCAGCCGCCGACATGTCCGACGACTATAGGGTCGTCCCCACCACCCCGGGCCAAAGTTGGCAAGCCTCCGAAATGTCCGACGATTGTAGGGTCGTCCCCAAGACCCCGGGACTAGATTGGCCCGCCACCGTCAAGTCCGACGACTATAGGGTCGTCCCCACGACCCTGGGTCGAGGTTGGCCAGCCGCCGACTTGTCCGACGACGATAGGGTCGTCCCCACGACCACGGGCCAAAGTTGGCCAGCCTCCGACATGTCCGACGACTATAGGGTCGTCCCCACGACCACGGGCCAAAGTTGGCCAGCCTCCGAAATGTCCGACGACTGTAGGGTCGTCCCCAAGACCCCGGGACTAGATTGGCCCGCCACCGTCAAGTCCGACGACTATAAGGTCGTCCCCACGACCCCGGGCCAAAGTTGGCAAGCCGCCGAAATGTCCGACGACTGTAGGGTCGTCCCCACGACCCCGGGATTAGATTGGCCCGCCACCGTCAAGTCCGACGACTATAGGGCCGTCCCCACGACCCCGGGTCCAGGTTGGCCAAGCGCCGACATTTCCGACGACTATAGAGTCGTCCCCACGACACCGGGCCCAAATTGGCCAGCCGCCGACATGTCCGACGACTATAGGGTCGTCCCCACGACCCCGGGCCAATGTTGGCCAATCGCCGACATGTCCGACGACTATAGGGTCGTCCATACGACCCCGGGACTAAATTGGCCCGCCACCGTCATGTCCAACGACTATAGGGTCGTCCCCATGACCCCGGGACTAGGTTGACAAGCCGCCGACTTGTCCGACGACTATAGAGTCGTCCCCACGACTCCGGGTCCAGGTTGGCCAGCCGCCGACTTGTCCGACCACTATAGGGTCGTCCCCACGACCCCGGGCACATTTCGCAAGTCGCCGACATATCCCCACAATCCCGGGACTAGATTGGCCCGACACCGTCATGTCCGACGACTATAGGGTCGTCCCCACGACCCCGGGCACATTTGTCAAGCCGCCGACATGTCCCCACAACCCCGGGACTAGATTGGCCCGCCACCGTCATGTCCGACGACTATAGGGTCGTCCCCACGACCCCGGGCCAAAGTTGGCAAGCCGCCGACATGTCCGACGACTATAGGGTCGTCCCCACGACGACGGGCCAAAGTAGGCCAGCCGCCGACATATCCGACGACTATAGGGTCGTCCCCACGACCCCGGGACTAGATTGGCCCGCCACCGTCATGTCCGACGACAATAGGGTCTTCCCCACGACCCTGGGTCTAGGTTGGCCAGCCGCCGACATGTCCGACGACTATAGGGTCGCCCCCACGACCTCGGGACTAGGTTGGACAGCCACCGTCAAGTCCGACGACTATAGGGTCGTCCCCACGACCCCGGGCCAAAGTTGGCGAGCCGCCGAAATGTCCGACGACTGTAGGGTCGTCCCCACGACCCCGGGACTAGATTGGCCCGCCACCGTCAAGTCCGACGACTATAGGGTCGTCCCCACGACCCCGGGACTAGATTGGCCAGCCGCTGACATGTCCGACGACTATAGGGTCGTCCCCACGACCCCGGGCCAAATATGTCCAGCCACCGTCTTGTCCGACGACTATAGGGTCGTCCCCACGACCCCGGGACTAGATTGGCCCGCCACCGTCAAGTCCGACGACCTCGGGACTAGGTTGGCCAGCCGCCGACATGTCCGACGACTATTGGGCCGTCCCCACGACCACGGGCCAAAGTTGGCCAGCCGCCGACATGTTCAACGACTATTGGGCCGTCCCCACGACCCCGGGCCAAAGTTGGACAGCCGCCGACATTTCCGACGACTATAGAGTCGTCCCCACGACACCGGGCCCAAATTGGCCAGCCGCCGACATGTCCGACGACTATAGGGTCGTCCCCACGACCATGGGCCAAAGTTGGTCAGCCGCCGACTTGTCCGACGACGATAGGGTCGTCCCCACGACCACGGGCCAAAGTTGGCCAGCCTCCGACATGTCCGACGACTATAGGGTCGTCCCCACGACCCCGGGACTAGATTGGTCCGCCACCGTCATGTCCGACGACTATAGGGTCGTCCCCACGACCCCGGGCCAAAGATGTCCAGCCGCCGTCTTGTCCGACGACTATAGGGTCGTCCCCACGACCCCGGGACTAGGTTGGCCAGCCGCCGACATGTCCGACGACTATAGGGTCGTCCCCACCACCCCGGGCCAAAGTTGGCAAGCCGCCGAAATGTCCGACGACTGTAGGGTCGTCCCCAAGACCCCGGGACTAGATTGGCCCGCCACCGTCAAGTCCGACGACCTCGGGACTAGGTTGGCCAGCCGCCGACATGTCCGACGACTATAGGGTCGCCCCCACGACCTCGGGACTAGGTTGGCCAGCCGCCGACATGTCCGACGACTATAGGGTCGTCCCCACCACCCCGGGCCAAAGTTGGCAAGCCGCCGAAATGTCCGACGACTGTAGGGTCGTCCCCAAGACCCCGGGACTAGATTGGCCCGCCACCGTCAAGTCCGACGACTATAAGGTCGTCCCCACGACCCCGGGCCAATAATGGCCAATCGCCGACATGTCCGATGACTATAGGGTCGTCCCCACGACCACGGACCAAAGTTGGCCAGCCGCCGACATATCCGACGACTATAGGGTCGTCCCCATGACCTCGGGACTAGATTGGCCCGCCACCATCATGTCCGACGACTATAGGGTCGACCCCACGACCCCGGGAGTTGATTGCCCCGCCACCGTTATTTCTGACGACTATAGGGTCGTCCCCACGACCACGGACCAAAGTTGGACAGCCGCCGACATATCCGACGACTATCGGGTCGTCCCCATGACCCCGGGACTAGGTTGGCTCGCCGCCGACTTGTCCGACGACTATAGGGTCGTCCCCACGACCCCGGGACTAGATTGGCCCGCCACCGTCTTGTCCGACGACTATAGGGTCGTCCCCACGACAGCGGGCCTACGTTGGCCAGCCGCCGACATGTCCGACCACTATAGGGTCGTCCCCACGACCCCGGGACTAGGTTGGCTCGCCGCCGACATGTCCGACGACTATAGGGTCGTTCCCACGACACCGGGACTATGTTGGCCAGCCGCCGACATGTCCGACGACTATAGGGTCGTCCCCACGACCCCGCGACTAGGTTGGCTCGCCGCCGACATGTCCGACGACTATAGGGTCGTTCCCACGACACCGGGACTAGGTTGGCTCGCCGCCGATTTGTCCGACCACTATAGGGTCGTCCCCACGACCCCGGGACTATGTTGGCTCGCCGCCGACATGTCCGACGACTATAGGTTCGTCCCCACGACCCCCGGAGTAGGTTGGCTCGCCGCAGACTTGTCCGACGACTATAGGGTCGTCCCCACGACCCCGGGACTAGATTGGCCCGCCACCGTCTTGTCCGACGACTATAGGGTCGTCCCCACGACCCCGGGAATAGATTGGCCCGCCACCGTCATGTCCGGCGACTATCGGATCGTCCCCACGACTACGGGCCAAAGTTGGCCAGCCGCCGACATGTCCGACGGCTATTGGGTCGTCCCCACGACCACGGGCCTATGTTGGCCAGCCGCCGACATGTCCGAAGACTATAGGGTCGTCCCCACGACCCCGGGTCCAGGTTGGCCAAGTGCCGACATTTCCGACGACTATAGAGTCGTCCCCACGACACCGGGCCCAAATTGGCCAGCCGCCGACATGTCCGACGACTATAGGGTCGTCCCCACGACCCCGGGCCAATGTTGGCCAATCGCCGACATGTCCGACGACTATAGGGTCGTCCATACGACCCCGGGACTAAATTGGCCCGCCACCGTCATGTCCAACGACTATAGGGTCGTGTCCATGACCCCGGGACTAGGTTGACAAGCCGCCGACTTGTCCGACGACTATAGAGTCGTCCCCACGACTCCGGGTCCAGGTTGGCCAGCCGCCGACTTGTCCGACGACTATAGAGTCGTCCCCACGACACCGGGCCAAAGTTGGCCAGCCACCGACATGTCCGACGACAATAGGGTCGCCCCCAAGACCTCGGGACTAGGTTGGCCACCCGCCGACATGTCCGACGATTATAGGGTCGTCCCCACGACCCCGGGCCAAAGTTGGCAAGCCGCCGAAATGTCCGACGACTGTAGGGTCGTCCCCACGGCCCCGGGACTAGATTGGTCCGCCACCGTCATGTCCGACGACAATAGGGTCGCCCCCAAGACATCGGGACTAGGTTGGCCACCCGCCGACATGTCCGACGATTATAGGGTCGTCCCCACGACCCCGGGCCAAAGTTGGCAAGCCGCCGAAATGTCCGACGACTGTAGGGTCGTCCCCACGGCCCCGGGACTAGATTGGCCCGCCACCGTCAAGTCCGACGACTATAGAGTCGTCCCCACGACCCCGGGCCCAAGTTGGCAAGCCGCCGAAATGTCCGACGACTGTAGGGTCGTCCCCAGGACCCCGGGACTATATTGGCCCACCACCGTCAAGTCCGACGACTATAGGGTCGTCCCCACGACCCCGGGACAAGCTTGGCCCGCTGCCGACTTGTCCGACGACTATAGGGTCGTCCCCACGACCCCGGGCCAAAGCTGGCAAGCCGCCGAAATGTCCGACGACTGTAGGGTCGTCCCCACGACCCCGGGACTAGATTGGCCCGCCACCGTCAAGTCCGACGACTATCGGATCGTCCCCACGACCCCGGGCCAAAGTTGGCAAGCCGCCGAAATGTGCGACGACTGTAGGGTCGTCCCCACAACCACGGGCCAAAGTTGGCCAGCCGCCGACATGTCCGACGACTATTGGGTCGTCCCCACGACCACGGGCCAAAGTTGGCCAGCCGCTGACATGTCCGAAGACTATAGGGTCGTCCCCACGACCCTGGGACTAGATTGGCCCGCCACCGTCAAGTCCGACGACTATAGGGTCGTCCCCAAGACCTCGGGACTAGATTGGCCCGCCACCGTCTTGTCCGACGACTATAGGGTCGTCCCCACGACCCCGGGAATAGATTGGCCCGCCACCGTCATGTCCGGCGACTATCGGATCGTCCCCACGACTACGGGCCAAAGTTGGCCAGCCGCCGACATGTCCGACGGCTATCGGATCGTCCCCACGACCCCGGGCCAAAGTTGGCAAGCCGCCGAAATGTCCGATGACTATAGGGTCGTCCCCACGACCACGGACCAAAGTTGGCCAGCCGCCGACATATCCGACGACTATAGGGTCGTCCCCATGACCTCGGGACTAGATTGGCCCGCCACCATCATGTCCGACGACTATAGGGTCGACCCCACGACCCCGGGAGTTGATTGCCCCGCCACCGTTATATCTGACGACTATAGGGTCGTCCCCACGACCACGGACCAAAGTTGGACAGCCACCGTCATGTCCAACGACTATCGAATCGTCCCCACAACCCCGGGCCAATGTTGGCCAATCGCCGACATGTCCGACGACCATAGGGTCGTACATACGACCCCGGGACTAGATTGGCCCGCCACCGTCATGTCCGACGACAATAGGGTCTTCCCCACGACCCTGGGTCTAGGTTGGCCAGCCGCCGACATGTCCGACGACTATAGGGTCGCCCCCACGACCTCGGGACTAGGTTGGACAGCCGCCGACATGTCCGACGACTATAGGGTCGTCCCCACCACCCCGGGCCAAAGTTGGCAAGCCACCGAAATGTCCGACGACTGTAGGGTCGTCCCCAAGACCCCGGGACTAGATTGGCCCGCCACCGTCAAGTCCGACGACTATAGGGTCGTCCCCACGACCCCGGGCCAAAGTTGGCGAGCCGCCGAAATGTCCGACGACTGTAGGGTCGTCCCCACGACCCCGGGACTAGATTGGCCCGCCACCGTCAAGTCCGACGACTATAGGGTCGTCCCCACGACCCCGGGACTAGATTGGCCAGCCGCTGACATGTCCGACGACTATAGGGTCGTCCCCACGACCCCGGGCCAAATATGTCCAGCCACCGTCTTGTCCGACGACTATAGGGTCGTCCCCACGACCCCGGGACTAGATTGGCCCGCCACCGTCAAGTCCGACGACCTCGGGACTAGGTTGGCCAGCCGCCGACATGTCCGACGACTATTGGGCCGTCCCCACGACCACGGGCCAAAGTTGGCCAGCCGCCGACATGTTCAACGACTATTGGGCCGTCCCCACGACCCCGGGCCAAAGTTGGACAGCCGCCGACATTTCCGACGACTATAGAGTCGTCCCCACGACACCGGGCCCAAATTGGCCAGCCGCCGACATGTCCGACGACTATAGGGTCGTCCCCACGACCATGGGCCAAAGTTGGTCAGCCGCCGACTTGTCCGACGACGATAGGGTCGTCCCCACGACCACGGGCCAAAGTTGGCCAGCCTCCGACATGTCCGACGACTATAGGGTCGTCCCGACGACCCCGGGACTAGATTGGTCCGCCACCGTCATGTCCGACGACTATAGGGTCGTCCCCACGACCCCGGGCCAAAGATGTCCAGCCGCCGTCTTGTCCGACGACTATAGGGTCGTCCCCACGACCCCGGGACTAGGTTGGCCAGCCGCCGACATGTCCGACGACTATAGGGTCGTCCCCACCACCCCGGGCCAAAGTTGGCAAGCCGCCGAAATGTCCGACGACTGTAGGGTCGTCCCCAAGACCCCGGGACTAGATTGGCCCGCCACCGTCAAGTCCGACGACCTCGGGACTAGGTTGGCCAGCCGCCGACATGTCCGACGACTATAGGGTCGCCCCCACGACCTCGGGACTAGGTTGGCCAGCCGCCGACATGTCCGACGACTATAGGGTCGTCCCCACGACCCCGGGCCAAAGCTGGCAAGCCGCCGAAATGTCCGACGACTGTAGGGTCGTCCCTACGACCCCGGGACTAGATTGGCCCGCCACCGTCAAGTCCGACGACTATCGGATCGTCCCCACGACCCCGGGCCAAAGTTGGCAAGCCGCCGAAATGTCCGATGACTATAGGGTCGTCCCCACGACCACGGACCAAAGTTGGCCAGCCGCCGACATATCCGACGACTATAGGGTCGTCCCCATGACCTCGGGACTAGATTGGCCCGCCACCATCATGTCCGACGACTATCGGATCGTCCCCACGACTACGGGCCAAAGTTGGCCGGCCGCCGACATGTCCGACGGCTATTGGGTCGTCCCCACGACCACGGGCCTATGTTGGCCAGCCGCCGACATGTCCGAAGACTATAGGGTCGTCCCCACGACCCCGGGACTAGATTGGCCAGCCGCCGACATGTCCGACGACTATAGAGTCGTCACCACGACACCGGGGCAAAGTTGGCCAGCCGCTGACATGTCCAACGACTATTGGGTCGTCCCCACGACCACGGGCCAATGTTGGCCAACCGCCGACATGTCCGACGACTATAGGGTCGTCCCCACGACCCCGGGCCAATGTTGGCCAATCGCCGACATGTCCGTCGACTATAGGGTCGTCCCTACGACCCCGGGACTGGATTGGCCCGCCGCCGTCTTGTCCGACGATTATAGGGTCGTCCCCACGACCCCGGGACAAGCTTGGCCAGCCGCCGACATGCCCGACGACTATTGGGTCGTCCCCACGACCAGGGGCCAAAGTTGGCCAGGCGCCGACATGTCCGACGACTATTGGGTCGTCCCCACGACCACGGGCCAAAGATGGCCAGCCGCCGACATGTCCGAAGACTATAGGGTCGTCCCCACGACCCCGGTACTAGATTGGCCCGCCGCCGACATGACCGGCGACTATCGGATCGTCCCCACGACTACGGGCCAAAGTTGGCCAGCCGCCGACATGTCCGTCGACTATTGGGTCGTCCCCACGACCACGGGCCAAAGTTGGCCAGCCGCCGACATGTCCGAAGACTATAGGGTCGTCCCCACGACCCCGGTACTAGATTGGCCCGCCGCCGACATTTCCGACGACTATAGAGTCGTCCCCACGACCCCGGGCCAAAGTTGGCCAGCCGCAGACATGTCCGAAGACTATAGGGTCGTCCCCACGTCCCCGGGACTAGATTGGCCAGCCGCCGACATGTCCAACGACTATAGAGTCGTCCCCACGACACCGGGCCAAAGTTGGCCAGCCGCTGACATGTCCAACGACTATTGGGTCGTCCCCACGACCACGGGTCAATGTTGGCCAGCCGCCGACATGTCCGACGACTATAGAGTCGTCCCCACGACACCGGGCCAAAGTTGGCCAGCCGCCGACATGTCCGACGACTATAGAGTCGCCCCCACGACACCGGGACTAGATTGGCCCGCCACCGTCATGTCCAACGACTATAGGGTCGTCCCCACAACCACAGGCCAAAGTTGGCCAGCCGCCGACATGTCCAACGACTATTGGGTCGTCCCCACGACCACGGGCCAAAGTTGGCCAGCCGCCGACATGTCCGACGATTATAGGGTCGTCCCCACGACCCCGGGAATAGATTGGCCCGCCACCGTCATGTCCGGCGACTATCGGATCGTCCCCACGACTACGGGCCAAAGTTGGCCAGCCGCCGACATGTCCGACGACTATAGGGTCGTCCCCACGACCCCGGACTAGATTGGCCCGCCACCGTCATGTCCAACGACTATAGGGTCGTCCCCACAACCACGGGCCAAAGCTGGCCAGCCGCCGACATGTCCAACGACTATTGGGTCGTCCCCACGACCATGGGCCAAAGTTGGCCAGCCGCCGACATGTCCGACGACTATAGTGTCGTCCCCACGACCCCGGTACTAGATTGGCCCGCCGCCGACATGACCGACGACTATAGAGTCGTCCCCACGACACCGGGCCAAAGTTGGCCAGCCGCCGACATGTCCGACGACTATAGGGTCGTCCCCACGACCCCGGGAATAGATTGGCCCGCCACCGTCATGTCCGGCGACTATCGGATCGTCCCCACGACTACGGGCCAAAGTTGGCCAGCCGCCGACATGTCCGAAGACTATAGGGTCGTCCCCACGACCTCGGGACTAGGTTGGCCAGCCGCCGACATGTCTGACCACTATTGGGTCGTCCCCACGACCCCGGGACTAGATTGGCCCGCCACCGTCATGTCCGACGATTATAGGATCGTCCCCACGACCCCGGGACAAGCTTGGCCCGCTGCCGACTTGTCCGACGACTATAGGGTCGTCTCCACGACCTCGGGACTAGGTTGGCCAGCCGCCGACATGTCCGACGACTATAGGGTTGTCCCCACGACCCCGGGCCAAAGCTGGCAAGCCGCCGAAATGTCCGACGACTGTAGGGTCGTCCCCACGACCCCGGGACTAGATTGGCCCGCCACCGTCAAGTCCGACGACTATACGGTCGTCCCCACGACCTCGGGACTAGGTTGGCCAGCCGCCGACATGTCCGACGACTATAGGGTTGTCCCCACGACCCCGGGCCAAAGTTGGCAAGCCGCCGAAATGTCCGACGACTGTAGGGTCGTCCCCACGACCCCGGGACTAGATTGGCCCGCCACCGTCAACTCCGACGACTATAGGGTCGTCCCCACGACCTCGGGACTAGGTTGGCCAGCCGCCGACATGTCCGACCACTATTGGGTCGTCCCCACGACCAGGGGCCACAGTTGGCCAGCCGCCGACATGTCCGACGACTATAGGGTCGTCCCCACGACCCCGGGAATAGATTGGCCCGCCACCGTCATGTCCGGCGACTATCGGATCGTCCCCACGACTACGGGCCCAAGTTGGCCAGCCGCCGACATGTCCGACGGCTATTGGGTCGTCCCCACGACCACGGGCCTATGTTGGCCAGCCGCCGACATGTCCGAAGACTATAGGGTCGTCCCCACGACCCCGGGACTAGATTGGCCAGCCGCCGACATGTCCGACGACTATAGAGTCGTCACCACGACACCGGGGCAAAGTTGGCCAGCCGCTGACATGTCCAACGACTATTGGGTCGTCCCCACGACCACGGGCCAATGTTGGCCAACCGCCGACATGTCCGACGACTATAGGGTCGTCCCCACGACCCCGGGCCAATGTTGGCCAATCGCCGACATGTCCGTCGACTATAGGGTCGTCCCTACGACCCCGGGACTGGATTGGCCCGCCGCCGTCTTGTCCGACGATTATAGGGTCGTCCCCACGACCCCGGGACAAGCTTGGCCAGCCGCCGACATGCCCGACGACTATTGGGTCGTCCCCACGACCAGGGGCCACAGTTGGCCAGCCTCCGACATGTCCGACAACTATAGGGTCGTCCCCACGACCCCGGGCCAAAGATGTCCAGCCGCCGACATGTCCGACGACTATAGGGTCGTCCCGACGACCTCGGGACTAGATTGGCCCGCCACCGTCATGTCCAACGACTATCGGATCGTCCCCACGACCACGGGCCAATGTTGGCCAATCGCCGACATGTCCGACGACTATAGGGTCGTCCCTACGACCCCGGGCCAAAGATGTCCAGCCGCCGTCTTGTCCGACGACTATAGGGTCGTCCCCACGACCCCGGGACTAGATTGGCCCGCCACCGTCCTGTCCAACGACTATAGGGTCGTCCCCACAACCACGGGCCAAAGTTGGTCAGCCGCCGACATGTCCAACGACTATTGGGTCGTCCCCGCGACCACGGGCCAAAGTTGGCCAGCCGCCGACATGTCCGACGACTATAGGGTCACCCCCAAGACCGCAGGACTAGGTTGGCCACCCGCCGACATGTGCGACGATTATAGGGTCGTCCCCACGACCCCGGGACAAGCTTGGCCCGCTGCCGACTTGTCCGACGACTATAGGGTCGTCCCCACGACCCCGGGCCAAAGTTGGCAAGCCGCCGAAATGTCCGACGACTGTAGGGTCGTCCCCACGACCACGGGCCAAAGTTGGCCAGCCGCCGACATGTCCGAAGACTATAGGGTCGTCCCCACGAGCCTGGGACTAGATTGGCCCGCCACCGTCAAGTCCGACGACTATAGGGTCGTCCCCAAGAACTCGGGACTAGGTTGGCCACCCGCCGACATGTCCGACGATTATAGGGTCGTCCCCACGACCCCGGGCCAAAGTTGGCAAGCCGCCGAAATGTCCGACGACTGTAGGGTCGTCCCCACGGCCCCGGGACTAGATTGGCCCGCCACCGTCAAGTCCGACGACTATAGAGTCGTCCCCACGACCCCGGGCCCAAGTTGGCAAGCCGCCGAAATGTCCGACGACTGTAGGATCGTCCCCAGGACCCCGGGACTAGATTGGCCCACCACCGTCAAGTCCGACGACTATAGGGTCGTCCCCACGACCTCGGGACTAGGTTGGCCAGCCCCCGACATGTCCGACCACTATTGGGTCGTCCCCACGACCAGGGGCCACAGTTGGCCAGCCGCCGACATGTCCGACGACTATAGAGTCGTCCCCACGACACCGGGCCAAAGTTGGCCAGCCGCCGACATGTCCGACGACTATAGGGTCGTCCCGACGACCCCGGGACTAGATTGGCCCGCCACCGTCATGTCCAACGACTATCGGATCGTCCCCACGACCACGGGCCAAAATTGGCCAGCCGCCGACATGTCCGACGACTATTGGGTCGTCCCCACGACCACGGGCCAAAGTTGGGCAGCCGCCGACATGCCCGACGACTATAGGGTCGTCCCGACGACCTCGGGACTAGATTGGCCAGTTGCCGACATGTCCGACGACTATTGGATCGTCCCCACGACCACGGGCCAAAGTTGGCCAGCCGCCGACATGTCCGACGACTATAGAGTCGTCCCCACGACACCGGGCCAAAGTTGGCTAGCCGCCGACATGTCCGACGACTATAGGGTCGTCCCGACGACCTCGGGACTAGATTGGCCCGCCACCGTCATGTCCGGCGACTATCGGATCGTCGCCACGACTACGGGCCAAAGTTGGCCAGCCGCCGACATGTCCGACGGCTATTGGGTCGTCCCCACGACCACGGGCCTATGTTGGCCAGCCGCCGACATGTCCGAAGACTATAGGGTCGTCCCCACGACCCCGGGACTAGATTGGCCAGCCGCCGACATGTCCGACGACTATAGAGTCGTCACCACGACACCGGGGCAAAGTTGGCCAGCCGCTGACATGTCCAACGACTATTGGGTCGTCCCCACGACCACGGGCCAATGTTGGCCAACCGCCGACATGTCCGACGACTATAGGGTCGTCCCCACGACCCCGGGCCAATGTTGGCCAATCGCCGACATGTCCGTCGACTATAGGGTCGTCCCTACGACCCCGGGACTGGATTGGCCCGCCGCCGTCTTGTCCGACGATTATAGGGTCGTCCCCACGACCCCGGGACAAGCTTGGCCAGCCGCCGACATGCCCGACGACTATTGGGTCGTCCCCACGACCAGGGGCCACAGTTGGCCAGCCTCCGACATGTCCGACAACTATAGGGTCGTCCCCACGACCCCGGGCCAAAGATGTCCAGCCGCCGACATGTCCGACGACTATAGGGTCGTCCCGACGACCTCGGGACTAGATTGGCCCGCCACCGTCATGTCCAACGACTATCGGATCGTCCCCACGACCACGGGCCAATGTTGGCCAATCGCCGACATGTCCGACGACTATAGGGTCGTCCCTACGACCCCGGGCCAAAGATGTCCAGCCGCCGGCTTGTCCGACGACTATAGGGTCGTCCCCACGACCCCGGGACTAGATTGGCCCGCCACCGTCCTGTCCAACGACTATAGGGTCGTCCCCACAACCACGGGCCAAAGTTGGTCAGCCGCCGACATGTCCAACGACTATTGGGTCGTCCCCGCGACCACGGGCCAAAGTTGGCCAGCCGCCGACATGTCCGACGACTATAGGGTCACCCCCAAGACCGCAGGACTAGGTTGGCCACCCGCCGACATGTCCGACGATTATAGGGTCGTCCCCACGACCCCGGGACAAGCTTGGCCCGCTGCCGACTTGTCCGACGACTATAGGGTCGTCCCCACGACCCCGGGCCAAAGTTGGCAAGCCGCCGAAATGTCCGACGACTATAGGGTCGTCCCTACGACCCCGGGACTGGATTGGCCCGCCGCCGTCTTGTCCGACGATTATAGGGTCGTCCCCACGACCCCGGGACAAGCTTGGCCAGCCGCCGACATGCCCGACGACTATTGGGTCGTCCCCACGACCAGGGGCCACAGTTGGCCAGCCTCCGACATGTCCGACAACTATAGGGTCGTCCCCACGACCCCGGGCCAAAGATGTCCAGCCGCCGACATGTCCGACGACTATAGGGTCGTCCCGACGACCTCGGGACTAGATTGGCCCGCCACCGTCATGTCCAACGACTATCGGATCGTCCCCACGACCACGGGCCAATGTTGGCCAATCGCCGACATGTCCGACGACTATAGGGTCGTCCCTACGACCCCGGGCCAAAGATGTCCAGCCGCCGTCTTGTCCGACGACTATAGGGTCGTCCCCACGACCCCGGGACTAGATTGGCCCGCCACCGTCCTGTCCAACGACTATAGGGTCGTCCCCACAACCACGGGCCAAAGTTGGTCAGCCGCCGACATGTCCAACGACTATTGGGTCGTCCCCGCGACCACGGGCCAAAGTTGGCCAGCCGCCGACATGTCCGACGACTATAGGGTCACCCCCAAGACCGCAGGACTAGGTTGGCCACCCGCCGACATGTGCGACGATTATAGGGTCGTCCCCACGACCCCGGGACAAGCTTGGCCCGCTGCCGACTTGTCCGACGACTATAGGGTCGTCCCCACGACCCCGGGCCAAAGTTGGCAAGCCGCCGAAATGTCCGACGACTGTAGGGTCGTCCCCACGACCACGGGCCAAAGTTGGCCAGCCGCCGACATGTCCGAAGACTATAGGGTCGTCCCCACGAGCCTGGGACTAGATTGGCCCGCCACCGTCAAGTCCGACGACTATAGGGTCGTCCCCAAGAACTCGGGACTAGGTTGGCCACCCGCCGACATGTCCGACGATTATAGGGTCGTCCCCACGACCCCGGGCCAAAGTTGGCAAGCCGCCGAAATGTCCGACGACTGTAGGGTCGTCCCCACGGCCCCGGGACTAGATTGGCCCGCCACCGTCAAGTCCGACGACTATAGAGTCGTCCCCACGACCCCGGGCCCAAGTTGGCAAGCCGCCGAAATGTCCGACGACTGTAGGATCGTCCCCAGGACCCCGGGACTAGATTGGCCCACCACCGTCAAGTCCGACGACTATAGGGTCGTCCCCACGACCTCGGGACTAGGTTGGCCAGCCCCCGACATGTCCGACCACTATTGGGTCGTCCCCACGACCAGGGGCCACAGTTGGCCAGCCGCCGACATGTCCGACGACTATAGAGTCGTCCCCACGACACCGGGCCAAAGTTGGCCAGCCGCCGACATGTCCGACGACTATAGGGTCGTCCCGACGACCCCGGGACTAGATTGGCCCGCCACCGTCATGTCCAACGACTATCGGATCGTCCCCACGACCACGGGCCAAAATTGGCCAGCCGCCGACATGTCCGACGACTATTGGGTCGTCCCCACGACCACGGGCCAAAGTTGGGCAGCCGCCGACATGCCCGACGACTATAGGGTCGTCCCGACGACCTCGGGACTAGATTGGCCAGTTGCCGACATGTCCGACGACTATTGGATCGTCCCCACGACCACGGGCCAAAGTTGGCCAGCCGCCGACATGTCCGACGACTATAGAGTCGTCCCCACGACACCGGGCCAAAGTTGGCTAGCCGCCGACATGTCCGACGACTATAGGGTCGTCCCGACGACCTCGGGACTAGATTGGCCCGCCACCGTCATGTCCGGCGACTATCGGATCGTCGCCACGACTACGGGCCAAAGTTGGCCAGCCGCCGACATGTCCGACGGCTATTGGGTCGTCCCCACGACCACGGGCCTATGTTGGCCAGCCGCCGACATGTCCGAAGACTATAGGGTCGTCCCCACGACCCCGGGACTAGATTGGCCAGCCGCCGACATGTCCGACGACTATAGAGTCGTCACCACGACACCGGGGCAAAGTTGGCCAGCCGCTGACATGTCCAACGACTATTGGGTCGTCCCCACGACCACGGGCCAATGTTGGCCAACCGCCGACATGTCCGACGACTATAGGGTCGTCCCCACGACCCCGGGCCAATGTTGGCCAATCGCCGACATGTCCGTCGACTATAGGGTCGTCCCTACGACCCCGGGACTGGATTGGCCCGCCGCCGTCTTGTCCGACGATTATAGGGTCGTCCCCACGACCCCGGGACAAGCTTGGCCAGCCGCCGACATGCCCGACGACTATTGGGTCGTCCCCACGACCAGGGGCCACAGTTGGCCAGCCTCCGACATGTCCGACAACTATAGGGTCGTCCCCACGACCCCGGGCCAAAGATGTCCAGCCGCCGACATGTCCGACGACTATAGGGTCGTCCCGACGACCTCGGGACTAGATTGGCCCGCCACCGTCATGTCCAACGACTATCGGATCGTCCCCACGACCACGGGCCAATGTTGGCCAATCGCCGACATGTCCGACGACTATAGGGTCGTCCCTACGACCCCGGGCCAAAGATGTCCAGCCGCCGGCTTGTCCGACGACTATAGGGTCGTCCCCACGACCCCGGGACTAGATTGGCCCGCCACCGTCCTGTCCAACGACTATAGGGTCGTCCCCACAACCACGGGCCAAAGTTGGTCAGCCGCCGACATGTCCAACGACTATTGGGTCGTCCCCGCGACCACGGGCCAAAGTTGGCCAGCCGCCGACATGTCCGACGACTATAGGGTCACCCCCAAGACCGCAGGACTAGGTTGGCCACCCGCCGACATGTCCGACGATTATAGGGTCGTCCCCACGACCCCGGGACAAGCTTGGCCCGCTGCCGACTTGTCCGACGACTATAGGGTCGTCCCCACGACCCCGGGCCAAAGTTGGCAAGCCGCCGAAATGTCCGACGACTGTAGGGTCGGCCCCACGGCCCCGGGACTAGATTGGCCCGCCACCGTCAAGTCCGACGACTATAGAGTCGTCCCCACGACCCCGGGCCCAAGTTGGCAAGCCGCCGAAATGTCCGACGACTGTAGGGTCGTCCCCAGGACCCCGGGACTAGATTGGCCCACCACCGTCAAGTCCGACGACTATAGGGTCGTCCCTACGACCTCGGGACTAGGTTGGCCAGCCGCCGAAATGTCCGACGACTGTAGGGTCGTCCCCACGACCCCGGGACTAGATTGGCCCGCCACCGTCAAGTCCGACGACTATCGGATCGTCCCCACGACCCCGGGCCAAAGTTGGCAAGCCGCCGAAATGTCCGACGACTGTAGGGTCGTCCCCACAACCACGGGCCAAAGTTGGCCAGCCGCCGACATGTCCGACGACTATTGGGTCGTCCCCACGACCACGGGCCAAAGTTGGCCAGCCGCCGACATGTCCGAAGACTATAGGGTCGTCCCCACGACCCTGGGACTAGAATGGCCCGCCACCGTCAAGTCCGACGACTATAGGGTCGTCCCCAAGACCTCGGGACTAGGTTGGCCAGCCGCCGACATGTCCGACGACTATAGGGTCGTCCCCACCACCCCGGGCCAAAGTTGGCCAGCCGCCGACATGTCCGACGACTATAGGGTCGTCCCCACGACCCCGGGCCAAAGATGTCCAGCCGCCGTCTTGTCCGACGACTATAGGGTCGTCCCCACGACCCCGGGACTAGATTGGCCCGCCACCGTCAAGTCCGACGACCTCGGGACTAGGTTGGCCAGCCGCCGACATGTCCGACGACTATAGGGTCGTCCCCACCACCCCGGGCCAAAGTTGGCAAGCCTCCGAAATGTCCGACGACTGTAGGGTCGTCCCCAAGACCCCGGGACTAGATTGGCCCGCCACCGTCAAGTCCGACGACTATCGAATCGTCCCCACAACCCCGGGCCAATGTTGGCCAATCGCCGACATGTCCGACGACTATAGGGTCGCCCCCACGACCCCGGTACAAGGTTCGCCCGCCGCCGACTTGCCCGGCGACTATAGGGTAGTTCCCACGACCCCGGGACTAGATTGGCCCGCCACCGTCATGTCCAACGACTATCGAATCGTCCCCACAACCCCGGGCCAATGTTGGCCAATCGCCGACATGTCCGACGACCATAGGGTCGTACCTACGACACCGGGACTAGATTGGCCCGCCACCGTCATGTCCGACGACAATAGGGTCGTCCCCACGACCCTGGGTCTAGGTTGGCCAGCCGCCGACATGTCCGACGGCTAAACAGTCGTCCCAACGACCACGGGCAAAAGTTGGCCAGCCGCCGACATGTCCGACGACTATAGGGTCGTCCCCACGACAGCGGGCCTACGTTGGCCAGCCGCCGACATGTCCGACGACTAAAGGGTCGTCCCCACGACCCCGGGACTATGTTGGCTCGCCGCCGACATGTCCGACGACTATAGGTTCGTCCCCACGACCCTCGGAGTAGGTTGGCTCGCCGCAGACTTGTCCGACGACTATAGGGTCGTCCCCACGACCCCGGGACTAGATTGGCCCGCCACCGTCTTGTCCGACGACTATAGGGTCGTCCCCACGACCCCGGGACTAGATTGGCCCGCCACCGTCAAATCCGACCACCTCGGGACTAGGTTGGCCAACCGCCGACATGTCCGACGACTATAGGGTCGCCCCCACGACCTCGGGACTAGGTTGGACAGCCGCCGACATGTCCGACGACTATAGGGTCGTCCCCACCACCCCGGGCCAAAGTTGGCAAGCCACCGAAATGTCCGACGACTGTAGGGTCGTCCCCAAGACCCCGGGACTAGATTGGCCCGCCACCGTCAAGTCCGACGACTATAGGGTCGTCCCCACGACCCCGGGCCAAAGTTGGCGAGCCGCCGAAATGTCCGACGACTGTAGGGTCGTCCCCACGACCCCGGGACTAGATTGGCCCGCCACCGTCAAGTCCGACGACTATAGGGTCGTCCCCACGACCCCGGGACTAGATTGGCCAGCCGCTGACATGTCCGACGACTATAGGGTCGTCCCCACGACCCCGGGCCAAAGATGTCCAGCCACCGTCTTGTCCGACGACTATAGGGTCGCCCCCACGACCCCGGGACTAGATTGGCCCGCCACCGTCAAGTCCGACGACCCCGGGATTAGATTGGCCCGCCACCGTCAAGTCCGACGACTATAGGGTCGTCCCCACGACCCCGGGTCCAGGTTGGCCAAGCGCCGACATTTCCGACAACTATAGAGTCGTCCCCACGACACCGGGCCCAAATTGGCCAGCCGCCGACATGTCCGACGACTATAGGGTCGTCCCCACGACCCCGGGACTAGATTGGCCCGCCACCGTCAAGTCCGACGACCCCGGGATTAGATTGGCCCGCCACCGTCAAGTCCGACGACTATAGGGTCGTCCCCACGACCACGGGCCAAAGTTGGCCAGCCGCCGACATGTCCGACGACTATAGAGTCGTCCCCACGACACCGGGCCAAAGTTGGCTAGCCGCCGACATGTCCGACGACTATAGGGTCGTCCCGACGACCTCGGGACTAGATTGGCCCGCCACCGTCATGTCCGGCGACTATCGGATCGTCCCCACGACTACGGGCCAAAGTTGGCCAGCCGCCGACATGTCCGACGGCTATTGGGTGGTCCCCACGACCACGGGCCTATGTTGGCCAGCCGCCGACATGTCCGAAGACTATAGGGTCGTCCCCACGACCCCGGGACTAGATTGGCCAGCCGCCGACATGTCCGGCGACTATAGAGTCGTCACCACGACACCGGGGCAAAGTTGGCCAGCCGCTGACATGTCCAACGACTATTGGGTCGTCCCCACGACCACTGGCCAATGTTGGCCAACCGCCGACATGTCCGACGACTATAGGGTCGTCCCCACGACCCCGGGCCAATGTTGGCCAATCGCCGACATGTCCGTCGACTATAGGGTCGTCCCTACGACCCCGGGACTGGATTGGCCCGCCGCCGTCTTGTCCGACGATTATAGGGTCGTCCCCACGACCCCGGGACAAGCTTGGCCAGCCGCCGACATGCCCGACGACTATTGGGTCGTCCCCACGACCAGGGGCCACAGTTGGCCAGCCTCCGACATGTCCGACAACTATAGGGTCGTCCCCACGACCCCGGGCCAAAGATGTCCAGCCGCCGACATGTCCGACGACTATAGGGTCGTCCCGACGACCTCGGGACCAGATTGGCCCGCCACCGTCATGTCCAACGACTATCGGATCGTCCCCACGACCACGGGCCAATGTTGGCCAATCGCCGACATGTCCGACGACTATAGGGTCGTCCCTACGACCCCGGGCCAAAGATGTCCAGCCGCCGGCTTGTCCGACGACTATAGGGTCGTCCCCACGACCCCGGGACTAGATTGGCCCGCCACCGTCCTGTCCAACGACTATACGGTCGTCCCCACAACCACGGGCCAAAGTTGGTCAGCCGCCGACATGTCCAACGACTATTGGGTCGTCCCCGCGACCACGGGCCAAAGTTGGCCAGCCGCCGACATGTCCGACGACTATAGGGTCACCCCCAAGACCGCAGGACTAGGTTGGCCTCCCGCCGACATGTCCGACGATTATAGGGTCGTCCCCACGACAACGGGACAAGCTTGGCCCGCTGCCGACTTGTCCGACGACTATAGGGTCGTCCCCACGACCCCGGGCCAAAGTTGGCAAGCCGCCGAAATGTCCGACGACTGTAGGGTCGGCCCCACGGCCCCGGGACTAGATTGGCCCGCCACCGTCAAGTCCGACGACTATAGAGTCGTCCCCACGACCCCGGGCCCAAGTTGGCAAGCCGCCGAAATGTCCGACGACTGTAGGGTCGTCCCCAGGACCCCGGGACTAGATTGGCCCACCACCGTCAAGTCCGACGACTATAGGGTCGTCCCTACGACCTCGGGACTAGGTTGGCCAGCCGCCGAAATGTCCGACGACTGTAGGGTCGTCCCCACGACCCCGGGACTAGATTGGCCCGCCACCGTCAAGTCCGACGACTATAGGGTCGTCCCCACCACCCCGGGCCAAAGTTGGCAAGCCGCCGAAATGTCCGACGACTGTAGGGTCGTCCCCAAGACCCCGGGACTAGATTGGCCCGCCACCGTCAAGTCCGACGACTATAAGGTCGTCCCCACGACCCCGGGCCAATAATGGCCAATCGCCGACATGTCCGATGACTATAGGGTCGTCCCCACGACCACGGACCAAAGTTGGCCAGCCGCCGACATATCCGACGACTATAGGGTCGTCCCCATGACCTCGGGACTTGATTCGCCCGCCACCATCATGTCCGACGACAATAGGGTCGTCCCCACGACCCCGGGCCAATGTTGGCCAATCGCCGACATGTCCGACGACTATAGGGTCGTCCCCACGACCGCGGGTCTAGGTTGGCCAGCCGCCGACATGTCCGACGACTATAGGGTCGTCCCCACGACCCCGGGACAAGCTTGGCCCGCCGCCGACTTGTCCGACGACTATAGGGTCGTCCCCACGACCCCGGGACTAGATTGGCCCGCCACCGTCATGTCCGACGACAATAGGGTCGTCCCCACGACCCCGGGTCTAGGTTGGCCCGCCGCCGACATGTCCGACGACTATAGAGTCGTCCCCACGACACCGGGCCAAAGTTGGACAGCCGCCGACATGTCCGAAGACTATGAGGTCGTCCCCACGACCTCGGGTCTAGATTGTCCCGCTACCGTCATGTCCGACGACTATAGGGTCGTCCTCACGACCACGGGACTAGATGGCCCGCCACCGCCATGTCCGACGACAATAGGGTCGTCCCCACGACCCCGGGTCTAGGTTGGCCAGCCGCCGACATGTCCGACGACTATCGGATCGTCCCCACGACCACGGGCCAAAGTTGGCCAGCCGCCGACATGTCCGACGACTATAAGGTCGTCCCCACGACCTCGGGACTAGGTTGGCCAGCCGCCGACATGTCCGACGACTATAGGGTCGTCCCCACGACCCCGGGACTAGATTGGCCCACCACCGTCAAGTCCGACGACTATAGGGTCGGCCCCACGACCTCGGGAGTAGGTTGGCAGCCGCCGACATGTCCGACGACTATAGCGTTGTCCCCACGACCCCGGGCCAATGTTGGCCAATCGCCGACATGTCCGACGACTATATGGTCGTCCCTACGACCCCGGGACTAGGTTGGCCCGCCACCGTCATGTCCGACGACAATAGGGTCGTCCCCACGACCCCGGGACTAGATTGGCCAGCCGCCGACATGTCCGACGACTATAGGGTCGTCCCCACGACCCTGGGACCAGATTGGCCCGCCACCGTCATGTCCGACGACTATAGGGTCGTCCCCACGACCGCGGGCCAAAGATGTCCAGCCGCCGTGTTGTCCGACGACTATAGGGTCGTCCCCACGACCACGGGCCATTTTTGGCCAGCCGCCGACTTGTCCAACGACTATTGGGTCGCCCCACGACCACGGGCCAAAGTTGGCCAGCCGCCGACATGTCCGACGACTATAGGGTCGTCCCCACGACCCCGGGACTAGATTGGCCCGCCACCGTCATGTCCGACGACAATAGGGTCGTCCCCATGACCCCGGGTCTAGGCTGGCCAGCCGCCGACATGTCCGACGACTATAGAGTCGTCCCCACGACCACGGGCCAAAGTTGGCCAGCCACCGACATGTCCGACGACTATAGGGTCGTCCCGACGACCCCGGGCCAATGTTGGCCAATCGCCAACATGTCCGACGACTATAGGGTCGTCCCTACGACCCCGGGAATAGATTGGCCCGCCACCGTCATGTCCGACGACAATAGGGTCGTCCCCACGACCCCGGGTCTAGGTTGGCCAGCCGCCGACATGTCCGACGACTATAGAGTTGTCCCCACGACACCGGGCCAAAGTTGGCCAGCCGCTGACATGTCCAACGACTATAGGGTCGTCTCCACGACCACGGGCCAAAGTTGGCCAGCCGCCGACATGTCCGACGACTATTGGATCATCCCCACGACCCCGGGACTAGATTGGCCCGCCACCGTCATGTCCAACGATTATCGGATCGTCCCCACGACCACGGGCCAATGTTGGCCCGCCGCCGACATGTCCGACGACTATAGGGTCGTCCCCACGACCCCGGGACTAGATTGGCCAGCCGCCGACATGTCCGACGACTATAGGGTCGTCCCGACGACCCCGGGCCAATGTTGGCCAATCGCCAACATGTCCGACGACTATAGGGTCGTCCCTACGACCCCGGGACTAGATTGGCCAGCCACCGTCATGTCCAACGATTATAGGGTCGTCCCCACGACCCCGGGACTAGATTGGCCCGCCACCGTCATGTCCGACGATTATAGGGTCGTCCCAACGACCCCGGGACAAGCTTGGCCCGCCGCCGACTTGTCCGACGACTATAAGGTCGTCCCCACGACCTCGGGTCTAGATTGGCCCGCTACCGTCATGTCCGAAGACTATAGGGTCGTCCTCACGACCACGGGACTAGATTGGCCAGCCGCCGACATGTCCGACGACTATAGGGTCGTCCCGACGACCCCGGGACTAGATTGGCCCGCCACCGCCATGTCCGACGACTATTGGATCGTCCCCACGACCACGGGCCAAAGTTGGCCAGCCGCCGACATGTCCGACGACTATAGAGTCGTCCCCACGACCAAGGGCCAAAGTTGGCCAGCCGCCGACATGTCCGACGACTATAGGGTCGTTCCCACGACCCCGCGACTAGGCTGACATGCCGCCAACATGTCCGACGACTATAGGGTCGTCCCCACGACCCAGGGCAAAAGTTGGCCAGCCGCCGACTTGTCCGACGAGTATAGGGTGGTCCCCACGACGCGGGGACTAGATTGGCCCGCCACCGTATTGTCCGACGACTAGAGGGTCGTCCCCACGACCCAGGGCAAAAGTTGGCCAGCCGCCGACATGTCCGACCACTATTGGGTCGTCCCCACGACCAGGGGCCACAGTTGGCCAGCCGCCGACATGTCCGACGACTATAGGGTCGTCCCCACGACCCCGGGAATAGATTGGCCCGCCACCGTCATGTCCGGCGACTATCGGATCGTCCCCACGACTACGGGCCCAAGTTGGCCAGCCGCCGACATGTCCGACGGCTATTGGGTCGTCCCCACGACCACGGGCCTATGTTGGCCAGCCGCCGACATGTCCGAAGACTATAGGGTCGTCCCCACGACCCCGGGACTAGATTGGCCAGCCGCCGACATGTCCGACGACTATAGAGTCGTCACCACGACACCGGGGCAAAGTTGGCCAGCCGCTGACATGTCCAACGACTATTGGGTCGTCCCCACGACCACGGGCCAATGTTGGCCAACCGCCGACATGTCCGACGACTATAGGGTCGTCCCCACGACCCCGGGCCAATGTTGGCCAATCGCCGACATGTCCGTCGACTATAGGGTCGTCCCTACGACCCCGGGACTGGATTGGCCCGCCGCCGTCTTGTCCGACGATTATAGGGTCGTCCCCACGACCCCGGGACAAGCTTGGCCAGCCGCCGACATGCCCGACGACTATTGGGTCGTCCCCACGACCAGGGGCCAAAGTTGGGCAGCCGCCGACATGCCCGACGACTATAGGGTCGTCCCGACGACCTCGGGACTAGATTGGCCAGTCGCCGACATGTCCGACGACTATTGGATCGTCCCCACGACCACGGGCCAAAGTTGGCCAGCCGCCGACTTGTCCGACGAGTATAGGGTGGTCCCCACGACGCGGGGACTAGATTGGCCCGCCACCGTATTGTCCGACGACTAGAGGGTCGTCCCCACGACCCAGGGCAAAAGTTGGCCAGCCGCCGACATGTCCGACCACTATTGGGTCGTCCCCACGACCAGGGGCCACAGTTGGCCAGCCGCCGACATGTCCGACGACTATAGGGTCGTCCCCACGACCCCGGGAATAGATTGGCCCGCCACCGTCATGTCCGGCGACTATCGGATCGTCCCCACGACTACGGGCCCAAGTTGGCCAGCCGCCGACATGTCCGACGGCTATTGGGTCGTCCCCACGACCACGGGCCTATGTTGGCCAGCCGCCGACATGTCCGAAGACTATAGGGTCGTCCCCACGACCCCGGGACTAGATTGGCCAGCCGCCGACATGTCCGACGACTATAGGGTCGTCCCTACGACCCCGGGACTAGATTGGCCCGCCACCGTCATGTCCGGCGACTATCGGATCGTCCCCACGACTACGGGCCCAAGTTGGCCAGCCGCCGACATGTCCGACGGCTATTGGGTCGTCCCCACGACCACGGGCCTATGTTGGCCAGCCGCCGACATGTCCGAAGACTATAGGGTCGTCCCCACGACCCCGGGACTAGATTGGCCAGCCTCCGACATGTCCGACAACTATAGGGTCGTCCCCACGACCCCGGGCCAAAGATGTCCAGCCGCCGACATGTCCGACGACTATAGGGTCGTCCCGACGACCTCGGGACTAGATTGGCCCGCCACCGTCATGTCCAACGACTATCGGATCGTCCCCACGACCACGGGCCAATGTTGGCCAATCGCCGACATGTCCGACGACTATAGGGTCGTCCCTACGACCCCGGGCCAAAGATGTCCAGCCGCCGTCTTGTCCGACGACTATAGGGTCGTCCCCACGACCCCGGGACTAGATTGGCCCGCCACCGTCCTGTCCAACGACTATAGGGTCGTCCCCACAACCACGGGCCAAAGTTGGTCAGCCGCCGACATGTCCAACGACTATTGGGTCGTCCCCGCGACCACGGGCCAAAGTTGGCCAGCCGCCGACATGTCCGACGACTATAGGGTCACCCCCAAGACCGCAGGACTAGGTTGGCCACCCGCCGACATGTCCGACGATTATAGGGTCGTCCCCACGACCCCGGGACAAGCTTGGCCCGCTGCCGACTTGTCCGACGACTATAGGGTCGTCCCCACGACCCCGGGCCAAAGTTGGCAAGCCGCCGAAATGTCCGACGACTGTAGGGTCGTCCCCACAACCACGGGCCAAAGTTGGCCAGCCGCCGACATGTCCGAAGACTATAGGGTCGTCCCCACGACCCTGGGACTAGATTGGCCCGCCACCGTCAAGTCCGACGACTATAGGGTCGTCCCCAAGAACTCGGGACTAGGTTGGCCACCCGCCGACATGTCCGACGATTATAGGGTCGTCCCCACGACCCCGGGCCAAAGTTGGCAAGCCGCCGAAATGTCCGACGACTGTAGGGTCGTCCCCACGGCCCCGGGACTAGATTGGCCCGCCACCGTCAAGTCCGACGACTATAGAGTCGTCCCCACGACCCCGGGCCCAAGTTGGCAAGCCGCCGAAATGTCCGACGACTGTAGGGTCGTCCCCAGGACCCCGGGACTAGATTGGCCCACCACCGTCAAGTCCGACGACTATAGGGTCGTCCCCACGACCTCGGGACTAGGTTGGCCAGCCCCCGACATGTCCGACCACTATTGGGTCGTCCCCACGACCAGGGGCCACAGTTGGCCAGCCGCCGACATGTCCGACGACTATAGAGTCGTCCCCACGACACCGGGCCAAAGTTGGCCAGCCGCCGACATGTCCGACGACTATAGGGTCGTCCCGACGACCCCGGGACTAGATTGGCCCGCCACCGTCATGTCCAACGACTATCGGATCGTCCCCACGACCACGGGCCAAAATTGGCCAGCCGCCGACATGTCCGACGACTATAGGGTCGTCCCCAAGACCTCGGGACTAGGTTGGCCACCCGCCGACATGTCCGACGATTATAGGGTCGTCCCCACGACCCCGGGCCAAAGTTGGCCAGCCGCCGACATGTCCGACGACTATTGGGTCGTCCCCACGACCACGGGCCAAAGTTGGGCAGCCGCCGACATGCCCGACGACTATAGGGTCGTCCCGACGACCTCGGGACTAGATTGGCCAGTCGCCGACATGTCCGACGACTATTGGATCGTCCCCACGACCACGGGCCAAAGTTGGCCAGCCGCCGACATGTCCGACGACTATAGAGTCGTCCCCACGACACCGGGCCAAAGTTGGCTAGCCGCCGACATGTCCGACGACTATAGGGTCGTCCCGACGACCTCGGGACTAGGTTGGCCAGCCGCCGACATGCCCGACGACTATAGGGTCGTCCCCACCACCCCGGGCCAAAGTTGGCAAGCCGCCGAAATGTCCGACGACTGTAGGGTCGTCCCCAAGACCCCGGGACTAGATTGGCCCGCCACCGTCAAGTCCGACGACTATAAGGTCGTCCCCACGACCCCGGGCCAATAATGGCCAATCGCCGACATGTCCGATGACTATAGGGTCGTCCCCACGACCACGGACCAAAGTTGGCCAGCCGCCGACATATCCGACGACTATAGGGTCGTCCCCATGACCTCGGGACTAGATTGGCCCAACACCGTCTTGTCCGACGACTATAGGGTCGTCCCCACGACAGCGGGCCTACGTTGGCCAGCCGCCGACATGTCCGACCACTATAGGGTCGTCCCCACGACCCCGGGACTAGGTTGGCTCGCCGCCGACATGTCCGACGACTATAGGGTCGTTCCCACGACACCGGGACTATGTTGGCCAGCCGCCGACATGTCCGACGACTATAGGGTCGTCCCCACGACCCCGGGACTAGGTTGGCTCGCCGCCGACATGTCCGACGACTATAGGGTCGCCCCCAAGACCTCGGGACTAGGTTGGACAGCCGCCGACATGTCCGACGACTATAGGGTCGTCCCCACCACCCCGGGCCAAAGTTGGCAAGCCACCGAAATGTCCGACGACTGTAGGGTCGTCCCCAAGACCCCGGGACTAGATTGGCCCGCCACCGTCAAGTCCGACGACTATAGGGTCGTCCCCACGACCCCGGGCCAAAGTTGGCGAGCCGCCGACATGTTCAACGACTATTGGGCCGTCCCCACGACCCCGGGCCAAAGTTGGACAGCCGCCGACATTTCCGACGACTATAGAGTCGTCCCCACGACACCGGGCCCAAATTGGCCAGCCGCCGACATGTCCGACGACTATAGGGTCGTCCCCACGACCATGGGCCAAAGTTGGTCAGCCGCCGACTTGTCCGACGACGATAGGGTCGTCCCCACGACCACGGGCCAAAGTTGGCCAGCCTCCGACATGTCCGACGACTATAGGGTCGTCCCCACGACCCCGGGACTAGATTGGTCCGCCACCGTCATGTCCGACGACTATAGGGTCGTCCCCACCACCCCGGGCCAAAGTTGGCCAGCCGCCGACATGTCCGACGACTATAGGGTCGTCCCCACGACCCCGGGCCAAAGATGTCCAGCCGCCGTCTTGTCCGACGACTATAGGGTCGTCCCCACGACCCCGGGACTAGATTGGCCCGCCACCGTCAAGTCCGACGACCTCGGGACTAGGTTGGCCAGCCGCCGACATGTCCGACGACTATAGGGTCGCCCCCACGACCTCGGGACTAGGTTGGCCAGCCGCCGACATGTCCGACGACTATAGGGTCGTCCCCACCACCCCGGGCCAAAGTTGGCAAGCCTCCGAAATGTCCGACGACTGTAGGGTCGTCCCCAAGACCCCGGGACTAGATTGGCCCGCCACCGTCAAGTCCGACGACTATCGAATCGTCCCCACAACCCCGGGCCAATGTTGGCCAATCGCCGACATGTCCGACGACTATAGGGTCGCCCCCACGACCCCGGTACAAGGTTCGCCCGCCGCCGACTTGCCCGGCGACTATAGGGTAGTTCCCACGACCCCGGGACTAGATTGGCCCGCCACCGTCATGTCCAACGACTATCGAATCGTCCCCACAACCCCGGGCCAATGTTGGCCAATCGCCGACATGTCCGACGACCATAGGGTCGTACCTACGACACCGGGACTAGATTGGCCCGCCACCGTCATGTCCGACGACAATAGGGTCGTCCCCACGACCCTGGGTCTAGGTTGGCCAGCCGCCGACATGTCCGACGACTAAACAGTCGTCCCAACGACCACGGGCAAAAGTTGGCCAGCCGCCGACATGTCCGACGACTATAGGGTCGTCCCCACGACAGCGGGCCTACGTTGGCCAGCCGCCGACATGTCCGACGACTAAAGGGTCGTCCCCACGACCCCGGGACTATGTTGGCTCGCCGCCGACATGTCCGACGACTATAGGTTCGTCCCCACGACCCTCGGAGTAGGTTGGCTCGCCGCAGACTTGTCCGACGACTATAGGGTCGTCCCCACGACCCCGGGACTAGATTGGCCCGCCACCGTCTTGTCCGACGACTATAGGGTCGTCCCCACGACCCCGGGACTAGATTGGCCCGCCACCGTCAAATCCGACCACCTCGGGACTAGGTTGGCCAACCGCCGACATGTCCGACGACTATAGGGTCGCCCCCACGACCTCGGGACTAGGTTGGACAGCCGCCGACATGTCCGACGACTATAGGGTCGTCCCCACCACCCCGGGCCAAAGTTGGCAAGCCACCGAAATGTCCGACGACTGTAGGGTCGTCCCCAAGACCCCGGGACTAGATTGGCCCGCCACCGTCAAGTCCGACGACTATAGGGTCGTCCCCACGACCCCGGGCCAAAGTTGGCGAGCCGCCGAAATGTCCGACGACTGTAGGGTCGTCCCCACGACCCCGGGACTAGATTGGCCCGCCACCGTCAAGTCCGACGACTATAGGGTCGTCCCCACGACCCCGGGACTAGATTGGCCAGCCGCTGACATGTCCGACGACTATAGGGTCGTCCCCACGACCCCGGGCCAAAGATGTCCAGCCACCGTCTTGTCCGACGACTATAGGGTCGCCCCCACGACCCCGGGACTAGATTGGCCCGCCACCGTCAAGTCCGACGACCCCGGGATTAGATTGGCCCGCCACCGTCAAGTCCGACGACTATAGGGTCGTCCCCACGACCCCGGGTCCAGGTTGGCCAAGCGCCGACATTTCCGACAACTATAGAGTCGTCCCCACGACACCGGGCCCAAATTGGCCAGCCGCCGACATGTCCGACGACTATAGGGTCGTCCCCACGACCCCGGGACTAGATTGGCCCGCCACCGTCAAGTCCGACGACCCCGGGATTAGATTGGCCCGCCACCGTCAAGTCCGACGACTATAGGGTCGTCCCCACGACCACGGGCCAAAGTTGGCCAGCCGCCGACATGTCCGACGACTATAGAGTCGTCCCCACGACACCGGGCCAAAGTTGGCTAGCCGCCGACATGTCCGACGACTATAGGGTCGTCCCGACGACCTCGGGACTAGATTGGCCCGCCACCGTCATGTCCGGCGACTATCGGATCGTCCCCACGACTACGGGCCAAAGTTGGCCAGCCGCCGACATGTCCGACGGCTATTGGGTGGTCCCCACGACCACGGGCCTATGTTGGCCAGCCGCCGACATGTCCGAAGACTATAGGGTCGTCCCCACGACCCCGGGACTAGATTGGCCAGCCGCCGACATGTCCGGCGACTATAGAGTCGTCACCACGACACCGGGGCAAAGTTGGCCAGCCGCTGACATGTCCAACGACTATTGGGTCGTCCCCACGACCACTGGCCAATGTTGGCCAACCGCCGACATGTCCGACGACTATAGGGTCGTCCCCACGACCCCGGGCCAATGTTGGCCAATCGCCGACATGTCCGTCGACTATAGGGTCGTCCCTACGACCCCGGGACTGGATTGGCCCGCCGCCGTCTTGTCCGACGATTATAGGGTCGTCCCCACGACCCCGGGACAAGCTTGGCCAGCCGCCGACATGCCCGACGACTATTGGGTCGTCCCCACGACCAGGGGCCACAGTTGGCCAGCCTCCGACATGTCCGACAACTATAGGGTCGTCCCCACGACCCCGGGCCAAAGATGTCCAGCCGCCGACATGTCCGACGACTATAGGGTCGTCCCGACGACCTCGGGACTAGATTGGCCCGCCACCGTCATGTCCAACGACTATCGGATCGTCCCCACGACCACGGGCCAATGTTGGCCAATCGCCGACATGTCCGACGACTATAGGGTCGTCCCTACGACCCCGGGCCAAAGATGTCCCGCCGCCGGCTTGTCCGACGACTATAGGGTCGTCCCCACGACCCCAGGACTAGATTGGCCCGCCACCGTCCTGTCCAACGACTATACGGTCGTCCCCACAACCACGGGCCAAAGTTGGTCAGCCGCCGACATGTCCAACGACTATTGGGTCGTCCCCGCGACCACGGGCCAAAGTTGTCCAGCCGCCGACATGTCCGACGACTATAGGGTCACCCCCAAGACCGCAGGACTAGGTTGGCCACCCGCCGACATGTCCGACGATTATAGGGTCGTCCCCACGACCCCGGGACAAGCTTGGCCCGCTGCCGACTTGTCCGACGACTATAGGGTCGTCCCCACGACACCGGGCCCAAATTGGCCAGCCGCCGACATGTCCGACGACTATAGGGTCGTCCCCACGACCATGGGCCAAAGTTGGTCAGCCGCCGACATGTCCAACGACTATTGGGTCGTCCCCGCGACCACGGGCCAAAGTTGTCCAGCCGCCGACATGTCCGACGACTATAGGGTCACCCCCAAGACCGCAGGACTAGGTTGGCCACCCGCCGACATGTTCAACGACTATTGGGCCGTCCCCACGACCCCGGGCCAAAGTTGGACAGCCGCCGACATTTCCGACGACTATAGAGTCGTCCCCACGACACCGGGCCCAAATTGGCCAGCCGCCGACATGTCCGACGACTATAGGGTCGTCCCCACGACCATGGGCCAAAGTTGGTCAGCCGCCGACTTGTCCGACGACGATAGGGTCGTCCCCACGACCACGGGCCAAAGTTGGCCAGCCTCCGACATGTCCGACGACTATAGGGTCGTCCCCACGACCCCGGGACTAGATTGGTCCGCCACCGTCATGTCCGACGACTATAGGGTCGTCCCCACCACCCCGGGCCAAAGTTGGCCAGCCGCCGACATGTCCGACGACTATAGGGTCGTCCCCACGACCCCGGGCCAAAGATGTCCAGCCGCCGTCTTGTCCGACGACTATAGGGTCGTCCCCACGACCCCGGGACTAGATTGGCCCGCCACCGTCAAGTCCGACGACCTCGGGACTAGGTTGGCCAGCCGCCGACATGTCCGACGACTATAGGGTCGCCCCCACGACCTCGGGACTAGGTTGGCCAGCCGCCGACATGTCCGACGACTATAGGGTCGTCCCCACCACCCCGGGCCAAAGTTGGCAAGCCTCCGAAATGTCCGACGACTGTAGGGTCGTCCCCAAGACCCCGGGACTAGATTGGCCCGCCACCGTCAAGTCCGACGACTATCGAATCGTCCCCACAACCCCGGGCCAATGTTGGCCAATCGCCGACATGTCCGACGACTATAGGGTCGCCCCCACGACCCCGGTACAAGGTTCGCCCGCCGCCGACTTGCCCGGCGACTATAGGGTAGTTCCCACGACCCCGGGACTAGATTGGCCCGCCACCGTCATGTCCAACGACTATCGAATCGTCCCCACAACCCCGGGCCAATGTTGGCCAATCGCCGACATGTCCGACGACCATAGGGTCGTACCTACGACACCGGGACTAGATTGGCCCGCCACCGTCATGTCCGACGACAATAGGGTCGTCCCCACGACCCTGGGTCTAGGTTGGCCAGCCGCCGACATGTCCGACGACTAAACAGTCGTCCCAACGACCACGGGCAAAAGTTGGCCAGCCGCCGACATGTCCGACGACTATAGGGTCGTCCCCACGACAGCGGGCCTACGTTGGCCAGCCGCCGACATGTCCGACGACTAAAGGGTCGTCCCCACGACCCCGGGACTATGTTGGCTCGCCGCCGACATGTCCGACGACTATAGGTTCGTCCCCACGACCCTCGGAGTAGGTTGGCTCGCCGCAGACTTGTCCGACGACTATAGGGTCGTCCCCACGACCCCGGGACTAGATTGGCCCGCCACCGTCTTGTCCGACGACTATAGGGTCGTCCCCACGACCCCGGGACTAGATTGGCCCGCCACCGTCAAATCCGACCACCTCGGGACTAGGTTGGCCAACCGCCGACATGTCCGACGACTATAGGGTCGCCCCCACGACCTCGGGACTAGGTTGGACAGCCGCCGACATGTCCGACGACTATAGGGTCGTCCCCACCACCCCGGGCCAAAGTTGGCAAGCCACCGAAATGTCCGACGACTGTAGGGTCGTCCCCAAGACCCCGGGACTAGATTGGCCCGCCACCGTCAAGTCCGACGACTATAGGGTCGTCCCCACGACCCCGGGCCAAAGTTGGCGAGCCGCCGAAATGTCCGACGACTGTAGGGTCGTCCCCACGACCCCGGGACTAGATTGGCCCGCCACCGTCAAGTCCGACGACTATAGGGTCGTCCCCACGACCCCGGGACTAGATTGGCCAGCCGCTGACATGTCCGACGACTATAGGGTCGTCCCCACGACCCCGGGCCAAAGATGTCCAGCCACCGTCTTGTCCGACGACTATAGGGTCGCCCCCACGACCCCGGGACTAGATTGGCCCGCCACCGTCAAGTCCGACGACCCCGGGATTAGATTGGCCCGCCACCGTCAAGTCCGACGACTATAGGGTCGTCCCCACGACCCCGGGTCCAGGTTGGCCAAGCGCCGACATTTCCGACAACTATAGAGTCGTCCCCACGACACCGGGCCCAAATTGGCCAGCCGCCGACATGTCCGACGACTATAGGGTCGTCCCCACGACCCCGGGACTAGATTGGCCCGCCACCGTCAAGTCCGACGACCCCGGGATTAGATTGGCCCGCCACCGTCAAGTCCGACGACTATAGGGTCGTCCCCACGACCACGGGCCAAAGTTGGCCAGCCGCCGACATGTCCGACGACTATAGAGTCGTCCCCACGACACCGGGCCAAAGTTGGCTAGCCGCCGACATGTCCGACGACTATAGGGTCGTCCCGACGACCTCGGGACTAGATTGGCCCGCCACCGTCATGTCCGGCGACTATCGGATCGTCCCCACGACTACGGGCCAAAGTTGGCCAGCCGCCGACATGTCCGACGGCTATTGGGTGGTCCCCACGACCACGGGCCTATGTTGGCCAGCCGCCGACATGTCCGAAGACTATAGGGTCGTCCCCACGACCCCGGGACTAGATTGGCCAGCCGCCGACATGTCCGGCGACTATAGAGTCGTCACCACGACACCGGGGCAAAGTTGGCCAGCCGCTGACATGTCCAACGACTATTGGGTCGTCCCCACGACCACTGGCCAATGTTGGCCAACCGCCGACATGTCCGACGACTATAGGGTCGTCCCCACGACCCCGGGCCAATGTTGGCCAATCGCCGACATGTCCGTCGACTATAGGGTCGTCCCTACGACCCCGGGACTGGATTGGCCCGCCGCCGTCTTGTCCGACGATTATAGGGTCGTCCCCACGACCCCGGGACAAGCTTGGCCAGCCGCCGACATGCCCGACGACTATTGGGTCGTCCCCACGACCAGGGGCCACAGTTGGCCAGCCTCCGACATGTCCGACAACTATAGGGTCGTCCCCACGACCCCGGGCCAAAGATGTCCAGCCGCCGACATGTCCGACGACTATAGGGTCGTCCCGACGACCTCGGGACTAGATTGGCCCGCCACCGTCATGTCCAACGACTATCGGATCGTCCCCACGACCACGGGCCAATGTTGGCCAATCGCCGACATGTCCGACGACTATAGGGTCGTCCCTACGACCCCGGGCCAAAGATGTCCCGCCGCCGGCTTGTCCGACGACTATAGGGTCGTCCCCACGACCCCAGGACTAGATTGGCCCGCCACCGTCCTGTCCAACGACTATACGGTCGTCCCCACAACCACGGGCCAAAGTTGGTCAGCCGCCGACATGTCCAACGACTATTGGGTCGTCCCCGCGACCACGGGCCAAAGTTGTCCAGCCGCCGACATGTCCGACGACTATAGGGTCACCCCCAAGACCGCAGGACTAGGTTGGCCACCCGCCGACATGTCCGACGATTATAGGGTCGTCCCCACGACCCCGGGACAAGCTTGGCCCGCTGCCGACTTGTCCGACGACTATAGGGTCGTCCCCACGACCCCGGGCCAAAGTTGGCAAGCCGCCGAAATGTCCGACGACTGTAGGGTCGGCCCCACGGCCCCGGGACTAGATTGGCCCGCCACCGTCAAGTCCGACGACTATAGAGTCGTCCCCACGACCCCGGGCCCAAGTTGGCAAGCCGCCGAAATGTCCGACGACTGTAGGGTCGTCCCCAGGACCCCGGGACTAGATTGGCCCACCACCGTCAAGTCCGACGACTATAGGGTCGTCCCTACGACCTCGGGACTAGGTTGGCCAGCCGCCGAAATGTCCGACGACTGTAGGGTCGTCCCCACGACCCCGGGACTAGATTGGCCCGCCACCGTCAAGTCCGACGACTATAGGGTCGTCCCCACCACCCCGGGCCAAAGTTGGCAAGCCGCCGAAATGTCCGACGACTGTAGGGTCGTCCCCAAGACCCCGGGACTAGATTGGCCCGCCACCGTCAAGTCCGACGACTATAAGGTCGTCCCCACGACCCCGGGCCAATAATGGCCAATCGCCGACATGTCCGATGACTATAGGGTCGTCCCCACGACCACGGACCAAAGTTGGCCAGCCGCCGACATATCCGACGACTATAGGGTCGTCCCCATGACCTCGGGACTAGATTGGCCCGCCACCATCATGTCCGACGACAATAGGGTCGTCCCCACGACCCCGGGCCAATGTTGGCCAATCGCCGACATGTCCGACGACTATAGGGTCGTCCCCACGACCGCGGGTCTAGGTTGGCCAGCCGCCGACATGTCCGACGACTATAGGGTCGTCCCCACGACCCCGGGACAAGCTTGGCCCGCCGCCGACTTGTCCGACGACTATAGGGTCGTCCCCACGACCCCGGGTCTAGGTTGGCCCGCCGCCGACATGTCCGACGACTATAGAGTCGTCCCCACGACACCGGGCCAAAGTTGGACAGCCGCCGACATGTCCGAAGACTATGAGGTCGTCCCCACGACCTCGGGTCTAGATTGTCCCGCTACCGTCATGTCCGACGACTATAGGGTCGTCCTCACGACCACGGGACTAGATGGCCCGCCACCGCCATGTCCGACGACAATAGGGTCGTCCCCACGACCCCGGGTCTAGGTTGGCCAGCCGCCGACATGTCCGACGACTATCGGATCGTCCCCACGACCACGGGCCAAAGTTGGCCAGCCGCCGACATGTCCGACGACTATAAGGTCGTCCCCACGACCTCGGGACTAGGTTGGCCAGCCGCCGACATGTCCGACGACTATAGGGTCGTCCCCACGACCCCGGGACTAGATTGGCCCACCACCGTCAAGTCCGACGACTATAGGGTCGGCCCCACGACCTCGGGAGTAGGTTGGCAGCCGCCGACATGTCCGACGACTATAGCGTTGTCCCCACGACCCCGGGCCAATGTTGGCCAATCGCCGACATGTCCGACGACTATATGGTCGTCCCTACGACCCCGGGACTAGGTTGGCCCGCCACCGTCATGTCCGACGACAATAGGGTCGTCCCCACGACCCCGGGACTAGATTGGCCAGCCGCCGACATGTCCGACGACTATAGGGTCGTCCCCACGACCCTGGGACCAGATTGGCCCGCCACCGTCATGTCCGACGACTATAGGGTCGTCCCCACGACCGCGGGCCAAAGATGTCCAGCCGCCGTGTTGTCCGACGACTATAGGGTCGTCCCCACGACCACGGGCCATTTTTGGCCAGCCGCCGACTTGTCCAACGACTATTGGGTCGCCCCACGACCACGGGCCAAAGTTGGCCAGCCGCCGACATGTCCGACGACTATAGGGTCGTCCCCACGACCCCGGGACTAGATTGGCCCGCCACCGTCATGTCCGACGACAATAGGGTCGTCCCCACGACCCCGGGTCTAGGCTGGCCAGCCGCCGACATGTCCGACGACTATAGAGTCGTCCCCACGACCACGGGCCAAAGTTGGCCAGCCACCGACATGTCCGACGACTATAGGGTCGTCCCGACGACCCCGGGCCAATGTTGGCCAATCGCCAACATGTCCGACGACTATAGGGTCGTCCCTACGACCCCGGGACTAGATTGGCCCGCCACCGTCATGTCCGACGATTATAGGGTCGTCCCCACGACCCCGGGACAAGCTTGGCCAGCCGCCGACATGTCCGACGACTATAGGGTCGTCCCGACGACCCCGGGCCAATGTTGGCCAATCGCCAACATGTCCGACGACTATAGGGTCGTCCCTACGACCCCGGGAATAGATTGGCCCGCCACCGTCATGTCCGACGACAATAGGGTCGTCCCCACGACCCCGGGTCTAGGTTGGCCAGCCGCCGACATGTCCGACGATTATAGAGTTGTCCCCACGACACCGGGCCAAAGTTGGCCAGCCGCTGACATGTCCAACGACTATAGGGTCGTCTCCACGACCACGGGCCAAAGTTGGCCAGCCGCCGACATGTCCGACGACTATTGGATCGTCCCCACGACCCCGGGACTAGATTGGCCCGCCACCGTCATGTCCAACGATTATCGGATCGTCCCCACGACCACGGGCCAAAGTTGGCCCGCCGCCGACATGTCCGACGACTATAGGGTCGTCCCCACGACCCCGGGACTAGATTGGCCAGCCGCCGACATGTCCGACGACTATAGGGTCGTCCCGACGACCCCGGGCCAATGTTGGCCAATCGCCAACATGTCCGACGACTATAGGGTCGTCCCTACGACCCCGGGACTAGATTGGCCAGCCACCGTCATGTCCAACGATTATAGGGTCGTCCCCACGACCCCGGGACTAGATTGGCCCGCCACCGTCATGTCCGACGATTATAGGGTCGTCCCAACGACCCCGGGACAAGCTTGGCCCGCCGCCGACTTGTCCGACGACTATAAGGTCGTCCCCACGACCTCGGGTCTAGATTGGCCCGCTACCGTCATGTCCGAAGACTATAGGGTCGTCCTCACGACCACGGGACTAGATTGGCCAGCCGCCGACATGTCCGACGACTATAGGGTCGTCCCGACGACCCCGGGACTAGATTGGCCCGCCACCGCCATGTCCGACGACTATTGGATCGTCCCCACGACCACGGGCCAAAGTTGGCCAGCCGCCGACATGTCCGACGACTATAGAGTCGTCCCCACGACCAAGGGCCAAAGTTGGCCAGCCGCCGACATGTCCGACGACTATAGGGTCGTTCCCACGTACCCCGCGACTAGGCTGACATGCCGCCAACATGTCCGACGACTATAGGGTCGTCCCCACGACCCAGGGCAAAAGTTGGCCAGCCGCCGACTTGTCCGACGAGTATAGGGTGGTCCCCACGACGCGGGGACTAGATTGGCCCGCCACCGTATTGTCCGACGACTAGAGGGTCGTCTTTACGACCACGGGCCAAAGTTGGCCAGCCCCCGACATTTCCGACGACTATAGGGTCGTCCCCACGACCACGGGCCATTTTTGGCCAGCCGCCGACTTCTCCAACGACTATTGGGTCGCCCCACGACCACGGGCCAAAGTTGGCCAGCCGCCGACATGTCCGACGACTATAGGGTCGTCCCCACGACCCCGGGACTAGATTGGCCCACCACCGTCAAGTCCGACGACTATAGGGTCGGCCCCACGACCTCGGGAGTAGGCTGGCCAGCCGCCGACATGTCCGACGACTATTGGGTCGTCCCCACGACCCCGGGACAAGATTGGCCCGCCTCTGTCTTGTCCGACGACTATAGGGTCGTATTCACGACCACCCGCCAAAGTTAGCCAGCCGCCGACATTTCCGACGACTATAGGGTCGTCCCCACGACCCCGGGACTAGATTGGCCCGCCGACGACATGTCCGACGACTATAGAGTCGTCCCCACGACACCGGGCCAAAGTTGGCCAGCCGCCGACATGTCCGACGACTATAGGGTCGTCCCCACGACGCCGGGACTAGATTGGCCCGCCACCGTCATGTCCAACGACTATCGGATCGTCCCCACGACCACGGGCAAAAGTTGGCCAGCCGCCGACATGTCCGACGACTATGGGGTCGTCCCCACGACCACGGGCCAAAGTTGGCCAGCCGCCGACATGTCCGACGACTATAGGGTCGTCCCCAAGACCCCGGGACTAGAATGGCCCGCCACCGTCATGTCCAACGACTATTGGGTCGCCCCACGACCACGGGCCAAAGTTGGCCAGCCGCCGACATGTCCGACGACTATAGGGTCGTCCCCACGACCCCGGGACTAGATTGGCCCGCCACCGTCATGTCCGACGACAATAGGGTCGTCCCCACGACCCCGGGTCTAGGTTGGCCAGCCGCCGACATGTCCGACGACTATAGAGTCGTCCCCACGACCACGGGCCAAAGTTGGCCAGCCGCCGACATGTCCGACGACTATAGGGTCGTCCCCACGACCCCGGGACTAGATTGGCCCGCCACCGTCATGTCCGACGACAATAGGGTCGTCCCCACGACCCCGGGTCCAGGTTGGCCAGCCGCCGACCTGTCCGACGACTATAGGGTCGTCCCCACGACCACGGGCCAAAGTTGGCAAGCCGCCGAAATGTCCGACGACTGTAGGATCGTCCCCACGACCCCGGGACTAGATTGGCCCGCCACCGTCAAGTCCGACGACCTCGGGACAAGGTTGGCCAGCCGCCGACATGTCCGACGACTATAGGGTCGCCCCCACGACCGCAGGACTAGTTTGGCCAGCCGCCGACATGTCCGACGACTATAGGGTCGTCCCCACAACCCCGGGACTAGATTGGTCCGCCACCGTCATGTCCAACGATTATAGGGTCGTCCCCACGACCCCGGGACTAGATTGGCCCGCCACCGTCATGTCCGACGATTATAGGGTCGTCCCCACAACCTCGGGACAAGCTTGGCCCGCCGCCGACTTGTCCGACGACTATAGGGTCGTCCCCACGACCCCTGGACTAGGTTGGCTCACCGCCGACTTGTCCGTCGACAATAGCGTCGTCCCCACGACTACGGGCCAAAGTTGGCCAGCCGCCGACATGTCCGACGACTATAGGGTTGACCCCACGACCCCGGGCCAATGTTGGCCAATCGCCGACATGTCCGACGACTATAGGGTCGTCCCTACGACCCCGGGACTAGGTTGGCCCGCCACCGTCATGTCCGACGACAATAGGGTCGTCCCCACGACCCCGGGACTAGATTGGCCCGACACCGTCAAGTCCGACGACTATAGAGTCGTCCCCACGACCACGGACCAAAGTTGGCCAGCCGCCGACATGTCCGACGACTATAGGGTCGTCCCCACGACCCCGGGACTAGATTGGCTCACCGCCGACTTCTCCGTCGACAATAGCGTCGTCCCCACGACCCCGGGCCAATGTTGGCCAGCTGCCGACATTTCCGACGACTATAGAGTCGTCCCCACGACTTCGGGACTAGGTTGGCCAGCCGCCGACATGTCCGACCACTATTGGGTCGTCCCCACGACCACGGGCCAAAGTTGGCCAGCCGCCGACATGTACGACGACTATAGGGTCGTCCCCACGACCCCGGGCCAAAGATGTCCAGCCGCCGTCTTGTCCGACGACTATAGGGTCGTCCCCACGACCCCGGGACTAGAATGGCCCGCCACCGTCATGTCCAACGACTATCGGATCGTCCCCACGACCACGGGCCAAAGTTGGCCAGCCGCCGACATGTCCGACGACTATTGGGTCGTCCCCACGACCACGGGCCAAAGTTGGCCAGCCGCCGTCATGTCCGACGACAATAGGGTCGTCCCCACGTCCCCGGGTCTAGGTTGGCCAGCCGTCGACATGTCCGACGACTATAGAGTCGTCCCCACGACACCGGGCCAAAGTTGGCCAGCCGCTGACATGTCCAACGACTATAGGGTCGTCCCCACGACCACGGGCCAAAGTTGGCCAGCCGCCGACATGTCCGACGACTATTGGATCGTCCCCACGACCACGGGCCAAAGTTGGCCAGCCGCCGACATGTCCGACGACTATAGGGTCGTCCCCACGACCCCGGGACTAGAATGGCCCGCCACCGTCATGTCCAACGACTATCGGATCGTCCCCACGACCACGGGCCAAAGTTGGCCAGCCGCCGACATGTCCGACGACTATTGGGTCGTCCCCACGACCACGGGCCAAAGTTGGCCAGCCGCCGACATGTCCGACGACAATAGGGTCGTCCCCACGTCCCCGGGTCTAGGTTGGCCAGCCGTCGACATGTCCGACGACTATAGAGTCGTCCCCACGACACCGGGCCAAAGTTGGCCAGCCGCCGACATGTACGACGACTATAGGGTCGTCCCCACGACCCCGGGCCAAAGATGTCCAGCCGCCGACATGTCCGGCGACTATTGGATCGTCCCCACGACTTCGGGACTAGGTTGGCCAGCCGCCGACATGTCCGACCACTATTGGGTCGTCCCCACGACCACGGGCCAAAGTTGGCCAGCCGCCGACATGTACGACGACTATAGGGTCGTCCCCACGACCCCGGGCCAAAGATGTCCAACCGCCGTCTTGTCCGACGACTATAGGGTCGTCCCCACGACCCCGGGACTAGATTGGCCCGCCGCCGACATGTCCGACGACTATAGAGTCGTCCCCACGACACCGGGCCAAAGTTGGCCAGCCGCCGACATGTCCGACGACTATAGGGTCGTCCCCACGACGCCGGGACTAGATTGGCCCGCCACCGTCATGTCCAACGACTATCGGATCGTCCCCACGACCACGGGCAAAAGTTGGCCAGCCGCCGACATGTCCGACGACTATGGGGTCGTCCCCACGACCACGGGCCAAAGTTGGCCAGCCGCCGACATGTCCGACGACTATAGGGTCGTCCCCAAGACCCCGGGACTAGAATGGCCCGCCACCGTCATGTCCAACGACTATTGGGTCGCCCCACGACCACGGGCCAAAGTTGGCCAGCCGCCGACATGTCCGACGACTATAGGGTCGTCCCCACGACCCCGGGACTAGATTGGCCCGCCACCGTCATGTCCGACGACAATAGGGTCGTCCCCACGACCCCGGGTCTAGGTTGGCCAGCCGCCGACATGTCCGACGACTATAGAGTCGTCCCCACGACCACGGGCCAAAGTTGGCCAGCCGCCGACATGTCCGACGACTATAGGGTCGTCCCCACGACCCCGGGACTAGATTGGCCCGCCACCGTCATGTCCGACGACAATAGGGTCGTCCCCACGACCCCGGGTCCAGGTTGGCCAGCCGCCGACCTGTCCGACGACTATAGGGTCGTCCCCACGACCACGGGCCAAAGTTGGCAAGCCGCCGAAATGTCCGACGACTGTAGGATCGTCCCCACGACCCCGGGACTAGATTGGCCCGCCACCGTCAAGTCCGACGACCTCGGGACAAGGTTGGCCAGCCGCCGACATGTCCGACGACTATAGGGTCGCCCCCACGACCGCAGGACTAGTTTGGCCAGCCGCCGACATGTCCGACGACTATAGGGTCGTCCCCACAACCCCGGGACTAGATTGGTCCGCCACCGTCATGTCCAACGATTATAGGGTCGTCCCCACGACCCCGGGACTAGATTGGCCCGCCACCGTCATGTCCGACGATTATAGGGTCGTCCCCACAACCTCGGGACAAGCTTGGCCCGCCGCCGACTTGTCCGACGACTATAGGGTCGTCCCCACGACCCCTGGACTAGGTTGGCTCACCGCCGACTTGTCCGTCGACAATAGCGTCGTCCCCACGACTACGGGCCAAAGTTGGCCAGCCGCCGACATGTCCGACGACTATAGGGTTGACCCCACGACCCCGGGCCAATGTTGGCCAATCGCCGACATGTCCGACGACTATAGGGTCGTCCCTACGACCCCGGGACTAGGTTGGCCCGCCACCGTCATGTCCGACGACAATAGGGTCGTCCCCACGACCCCGGGACTAGATTGGCCCGACACCGTCAAGTCCGACGACTATAGAGTCGTCCCCACGACCACGGACCAAAGTTGGCCAGCCGCCGACATGTCCGACGACTATAGGGTCGTCCCCACGACCCCGGGACTAGATTGGCTCACCGCCGACTTCTCCGTCGACAATAGCGTCGTCCCCACGACCCCGGGCCAATGTTGGCCAGCTGCCGACATTTCCGACGACTATAGAGTCGTCCCCACGACACCGGGCCAAATTTGGCCAGCCGCCGACATGTCCGACGACTATTGGGTCGTCCCCACGACCACGGGCCAAAGTTGGCCAGCCGCCGACATGTCCGACGACTATAGGGTCGTCCCCACGACCCCGGGACTAGAATGGCCAGCCACCGTCATGTCCAACGACTATCGGATCGTCCCCACGACCCCGGGTCCAGGTTGGCCAGCCGCCGACATTTCCGACGACTATAGAGTCGTCCCCACGACACCGGGCCAAAATTGTCCGGCCGCCGACTTGTCCGAAGACTATAGGCTCGTCCCCACGTCCCCGGGTCATATTTGGCCAGCCGCCGACATGTCCGACGACTATAGAGTCGTCCCCACGACCCCGGGTCAATGTTGGCTCGCCACCGTCATGTCCGACGACTATAGGGTTGTCCCCACGACCCCCGGACTAGGTTGGCCGGCCGCCGACTTGTCCGACGTCTATAGGGTCGTCCCCACGACCCCGGACCAAAGTTGGCCAGCCGCCGACATGTCCGCCGACTATAGGGTCGTCCCCACGACCCGGGACTAGAGTGGCCCGCCACCGTCATGTCCGACGACTATATGGTCGTCCCCACGACCACGGGTCAAAGTTGGCCAGCCGCCGACATATCCGACGACTATAGGGTCGTCCACACGACCACGGGCCAAAGTTGTCCGGCCGCCGACTTGTCCGAAGACTATAGGCTCGTCCCCACGTCCCCGGGTCATATTTGGCCAGCCGCCGACATGTCCGACGACTATAGAGTCGTCCCCACGACCCCGGGTCAATGTTGGCTCGCCGCCGACATGTCCGACGACTATAGGGTCGTCCCCACGACCCCCGGGCCAAAGTTGGACAGCCACCGACATTTCCGACGACTATAGGGTCGTCCCCACGACCACGGGCCAAAGTTGGCCAGCCGCCGACATGTCCGACGACTATAGGGTCGTCCCCACGACCCGGGACTAGACTGGCCCGCCACCGTCATGTCCGACGACTATAGGGTTGTCCCCACGACCCCCGGACTAGGTTGGCCGGCCGCCGACTTGTCCGACGACTATAGGGTCGTCCCCACGACCCCCCGACTAGGTGGGCTCGCCGCCGTCTTGTCCGACGACTATAGGGTCGTCCCCACGACCCCGGGACTAGGTTGGCTCGCCACCGTCATGTCTGACGACTATAGGGTCGTCCCCACGACCACGGGCCAATGTTGGCCAGCCGCCGACATGTCCGACGACTATAGGGTCGTCCCCACGACACGGGACTAGACTGGCCCGCCACCGTCATGTCCGACGACTATAGGGTCATCCCCACGACCCCGGGTCTAGGTTGGCCCGCCGCCGACTTGTCCGACGACTATAGGGTCGTCCCCACGACCCCGGGACTAGGTTGGCTCGCCACCGACATGTCTGACTACTATAGGGTCGTCCCCACGACCCCGGGACTAGATTGGCCCGCCACCGTCAAGTCCGACGACTATAGGGTCGTCCCCACGACCCCGGGCCAAAGTTGGCCAGCCGCCGACATGTCCGACGACTATAGGGTCGTCCCCACGACCCGGGACTAGACTGGCCCGCCACCGTCATGTCCGACGACTATAGGGTCGTCCCCACGACCCCCGGACTAGGTTGGCCGGCCGCCGACTTGTCCGACGACTATAGGGTCGTCCCCACGACCCCCGGACTAGGTTGGCCGGCCGCCGACTTGTCCGACGACTATAGGGTCGTCCCCACGACCCCCGGACTAGGTTGGCCGGCCGCCGACTTGTCCGACGACTATAGGGTCGTCCCCACGACCCCCCGACTAGGTGGGCTCGCCGCCGTCTTGTCCGACGACTATAGGGTCGTCCCCACGACCCCGGGACTAGGTTGGCTCGCCACCGTCATGTCTGACGACTATAGGGTCGTCCCCACGACCACGGGCCAATGTTGGCCAGCCGCCGACATGTCCGACGACTATAGGGTCGTCCCCACGACCGCGAGCCAAGAATATCCAGCCGCCGTCATGTCCGACGCCTATAGGGTCGTCCCCACGACCCCGCGACTAGATTGGCCCGCCACCGTCATGTCCGACGACTATAGTGTCGTCCCCACGACCCCGGGACAAGGTTGGCCCGCCGCCGACTTGTCCGACGACTATAGGGTCGTACCCACGTCCCCGGGACTAGGCTAACAAGCCGCCAACATGTCCGACGATTATAGGGTCGTCCCTACGACCCCGGCACTAGATTGGCCGGCCACCGTCATGTCTAACGACTATAGTGTCGTCCCCGCGACCCCGGGACTAGGTTGACAAGCCGCCAACATATCCGACGACTATACGGTCGTCCCCACGACCTCGGGACTAGGTCGGCCAGCCGCCGTCATGTCCGACGACTATAGGGTCGTCCCCACGACCCCGGGCCAAAGTTGGCAAGCCGCCGAAATGTCCGACGACTATAGGGTCGTCCCCACAACCCCGGGACTAGATTGGCCCGCCACCGTCAAGTCCGACGACTATAGGATCGTCTCCACGACCACGGGCCAAAGTTGGCCAGCCGCCGACATGTCCGTCGACTATAGGGTCGTCCCCACGACCCCGGGCCAATGTTGGCCAATCGCCGACATGTCCGACGACTATAGGGTCTTCGCTACGACCCCGGGACTAGATTGGCCCGCCACCGTCATGTCCAACGACTATAGGGTCGTCCCCACGACCATGGGCCAAAGTTGGCCAGCCGCCGTAATGTCCAACGACTATTGGGTCGTCCCCACGACCCCGGGACTAGATTGGCCCGCCACCGTCAAGTCCGACGACTATAGGGTCGTCCCCACGACCCCGGGCAAATTTGGCAAGCCGCCGACATATCCGACGACTATAGGGTCGTCCCCACAACCCCGGGACTAGATTGGCCCGCCACCGTCAAGTCCGACGACTATAGGATCGTCTCCACGACCACGGCCCAAAGTTGGCCAGCCGCCGACATGTCCAACGACTATTGGGTCGTCCCCACGACCACGGGCCAACGTTAGCCAGCCGCCGACATGTCCGACGACTATAGGGTCGTCCCCACGACCCCGGGCCAACGTTGGACAGCCGCCGACATGTCCGACGACTATATGGTCGTCCCCACGACCACGGACCAATGTAGGCCAGCCGCTGACTTGTCCGACGACTATAGGGTCGTTCCCACGACCACGGGCCAAAGTTGGCCAGCCGCCGACATGTCCGACGACTATAGGGTCGTCCCCACGACCCGGGACTAGAGTGGACCGCCGCCGTAATGTCCAACGACTATTGGGTCGTCCCCACGACCCCGGGACTAGATTGGCCCGCCACCGTCAAGTCCGACGACTATAGGGTCGTCCCCACGACCCCGGGCAAATTTGGCAAGCCGCCGACATATCCGACGACTATAGGGTCGTCCCCACAACCCCGGGACTAGATTGGCCCGCCACCGTCAAGTCCGACGACTATAGGATCGTCTCCACGACCACGGGCCAAAGTTGGCCAGCCGCCGACATGTCCGTCGACTATAGGGTCGTCCCCACGACCCCGGGCCAATGTTGGCCAATCGCGGACATGTCCGACGACTATAGGGTCTTCGCTACGACCCCGGGACTAGATTGGCCCGCCACCGTCATGTCCAACGACTATAGGGTCGTCCCCACGACCATGGGCCAAAGTTGGCCAGCCGCCGTAATGTCCAACGACTATTGGGTCGTCCCCACGACCCCGGGACTAGGCTGACAAGCCGCCAACATGTCCGACGACTATAGAGTCGTCCCCACGACCCCGGGCCAATGTTGGCCAATCGCCAAAATGTCCGACGACTATAGGGTCGTCCGTACGATCCCGGGAATAGATTGGCCCGCCACCGTCATGTCCGAAGACAATAGGGTCGTCCCCACGACCCCGGGTCTAGGTTGGCCAGCCGCCGACATATCCGACGACTATAGAGTCGTCCCCACGACACCGGGCCAAAGTTGGCCAGCCGCTGACATGTCCAACGACTATAGGGTCGTCCCCACGACCACGGGCCAAAGTTGGCCAGCCGCTGACATGTCCAACGACTATAGGGTCGTCCCCACGACCACGGGCCAAAGTTGGCCAGCCGTCGACATGTCCGACGACTATTGGATCGTCCCCACGACCACGGGCCAAAGTTGGCATGCCACCGTCATGTCCGACGACTATAGGGTAGTCCCCACGACCCCGGGCCAAAGTTGGCAAGCCGCCGAAATGTCCGACGACTGTAGGGTCGTCCCCACGACCCCGGGACTAGATTGGCCCGCCACCGTGAAGTCCGACGACTATAGGGTCGTCCCCACGACCTCGGGACTAGGTTGGCCAGCCGCCGACATGTCCGACGACTATAGGGTCGTCCCTACGACCCCGGGACTAGATTGGCCCGCCACCGTCATGTCCAACGACTATAGGGTCGTCCCCACGACCCCGGGCCAAAGTTGGCATGCCGCCGAAATGTCCAACGACTATAGGGTCGTCCCCACGACCCCGGGTCAAAGTTGGCAAGCCGCCGAAATGTCCGACGACTATAGGGTCGTCCCCACGACCGCGAGCCAAGAATATCCAGCCGCCGTCATGTCCGACGACTATAGGGTCGTCCCCACGACCCCGCGACTAGATTGGCCCGCCACCGTCATGTCCGACGACTATAGTGTCGTCCCCACGACCCCGGGACAAGGTTGGCCCGCCGCCGACTTGTCCGACGACTATAGGGTCGTACCCACGACCCCGGGACTAGGCTGACAAGCCGCCAACATGTCCGACGACTATAGGGTCGTCCCTACGACCCCGGCACTAGATTGGCCGGCCACCGTCATGTCCAACGACTATAGGGTCGTCCCCGCGACCCCGGGACTAGGTTGACAAGCCGCCAACATATCCGACGACTATACGGTCGTCCCCACGACCTCGGGACTAGGTCGGCCAGCCGCCGTCATGTCCGACGACTATAGGGTCGTCCCCACGACCCCGGGCCAAAGTTGGCAAGCCGCCGAAATGTCCGACGACTATAGGGTCGTCCCCACAACCCCGGGACTAGATTGGCCCGCCACCGTCAAGTCCGACGACTATAGGATCGTCTCCACGACCACGGGCCAAAGTTGGCCAGCCGCCGACATGTCCGTCGACTATAGGGTCGTCCCCACGACCCCGGGCCAATGTTGGCCAATCGCCGTCATGTCCGACGACTATATGGTCGTCCCCACGACCACGGACCAATGTAGGCCAGCCGCTGACTTGTCCGACGACTATAGGGTCGTCCCGACGACCGTGGGACTAGATTGGCTCGCCGCCGACTTGTCCGACGACTGTAGGGTCGTCCCCACGACCCCGGGACTAGATTGGCCCGCCACCGTCATTTCCGACGACTATAGGGTCGTCCCCACGACCACGGGCCAAAGTTGGCCAGCCGCCGACTTGTCCGACGACTATAGGGTCGTCCCCATGTCCCGGGACTAGACTGGCCCGCCACCGTCATGTCCGACGACTATAGGGTCGTCCCCACGACCCCGCGACTAGATTGGCCCGCCACCGTCAAGTCCGACGACTATAGGATCGTCTCCACGACCACGGCCCAAAGTTGGCCAGCCGCCGACATGTCCAACGACTATTGGGTCGTCCCCACGACCACGGGCCAAAGTTAGCCAGCCGCCGACATGTCCGACGACTATAGGGTCGTCCCCAAGACCCCGGGCCAAAGTTGGCAAGCCGCCGAAATGTCCGACGACTATAGGGTAGTCCCCACGACCGCGGGCCAAAGATGTCCAGCCGCCGTCTTGTCCGACGACTATTGGGTCGTCCCCACGACCGCGGGCCAAAGTTAGCCAGCCGCCGACATGTCCGACGACTATAGGCTCGTCCCCACGACCCCGGGCCAAAGTTGCCAAGCCGCCGAAATGTCCGACGACTATAGGGTCGTGCCCACGACCGCGGGCCAAAGATGTCCAGCCGCCGTCTTGTCCGACGACTATAGGGTCGTCCCCACGACCCCGGGACTAGATTGGCCCGCCACCGTCATGTCCAACGACTATAGGGTCGTCCCCACGACCCCGGGACTAGGTTGACCAGCCGCCGAAATGTCCGACGACTATAGGGTCGTCCCCACGACCCCGAGCCAAAGTTGGCCAATCGCCAACATGTCCGACGACTATAGGGTCGTCCGTACGACCCCGGGAATAGATTGGCCCGCCACCGTCATGTCCGACGACAATAGGGTCGTCCCCACGACCCCGGGTCTAGGTTGGCCAGCCGCCGACATGTCCGACGACTATAGAGTCGTCCCCACGACACCGGGCCAAAGTTGGCCAGCCGCTGACATGTCCAACGACTATAGGGTCGTCCCCACGACCACGGGCCAAAGTTGGCCAGCCGCCGACATGTCCGGTGACTATTGGATCGTCCCCACGACCACGGGCCAAAGTTGGCCAGCCGCCGACATGTCCGACGACTATAGGGTCGTCCCCACGACCCCGGGACTAGATTGGTCCGCCACCGTCATGTCCGACGACTATAGGGTCGTCCCCACGACCCCGGGCCAAAGTTGGCAAGCCGCCGAAATGTCTGACGACTGTAGGGTCGTCCCCACGACCCCGGGACTAGATTGGCCCGCCACCGTGAAGTCCGACGACTATAGGGTCGTCCCCACGACCTCGGGACTAGTTTGGCCAGCCGCCGACATGTCCGACGACTATAGGGTCGTCCCCACGACCCCGGGACTAGGTTGACAAGCCGCCGAAATGTCCGACGACTATAGGGTCGTCCCCACGACCGCGAGCCAAGGATGTCCAGCCGCCGTCTTGTCCGACGACTATTGGGTCGTCCCCACGACCCCGGGACTAGATTGGCCCGCCACCGTCATGTCCGACGACTATAGGGTCGTCCCCACGAACCCGGGACAAGGTTGGCCCGCCGCCGACTTGTCCGACGACTATAGGGTCGTACCCACGTCCCCGGGACTAGGCTGACAAGCCGCCAACATGTCCGACGACTATAGAGTAGTCCCCACGACCCCGGGCCAATGTTGGCCAATCGCCAACATGTCCGACGACTATAGGGTCGTCCCCACGACAACGGGCCAAAGTTAGCCAGCCGCCGACATGTCCGACGACTATTGGATCGTCCCCACGACCACGGGCCAAAGTTGGAGAGCCGCCGACTTGTCCGACGATTATAGGGTCGTTCCCACGACCACGGGCCAAAGTTGGCCAGCCGCCGGCTTGTCCGACGATTATAGGGTCGTCCCCACGACCCCGGGACTAGGTTGGCCCGCCGCCGACTTGTCCGACGACTATAGGGTCGTCCCCACGACAACGGGCCAAAGTTAGCCAGCCGCCGACATGTCCGACGACTATTGGATCGTCCCCACGACCACGGGCCAAAGTTGGAGAGCCGCCGACTTGTCCGACGATTATAGGGTCGTTCCCACGACCACGGGCCAAAGTTGGCCAGCCGCCGGCTTGTCCGACGATTATAGGGTCGTCCCCACGACCCCGGGACTAGGTTGGCCAGCCGCCGACATGTCCGACGACTATAGGCTCGTCCCCACGACCCCGGGCCAAAGTTGCCAAGCCGCCGAAATGTCCGACGACTATAGGGTCGTGCCCACGACCGCGGGCCAAATATGTCCAGCCGCCGTCTTGTCCGACGACTATAGGGTCGTCCCCACGACCCCGGGACTAGATTGGCCCGCCACCGTCATGTCCAACGACTATAGGGTCGTCCCCACGACCCCGGGACTAGGTTGACCAGCCGCCGAAATGTCCGACGACTATAGGGTCGTCCCCACGACCCCGAGCCAAAGTTGGCCAATCGCCAACATGTCCGACGACTATAGGGTCGTCCGTACTACCCCGGGAATAGATTGGCCCGCCACCGTCATGTCCGACGACAATAGGGTCGTCCCCACGACCCCGGGTCTAGGTTGGCCAGCCGCCGACATGTCCGACGACTATAGAGTCGTCCCCACGACACCGGGCCAAAGTTGGCCAGCCGCTGACATGTCCAACGACTATAGGGTCGTCCCCACGACCACGGGCCAAAGTTGGCCAGCCGCCGACATGTCCGGTGACTATTGGATCGTCCCCACGACCACGGGCCAAAGTTGGCCAGCCGCCGACATGTCCGACGACTATAGGGTCGTCCCCACGACCCCGGGACTAGATTGGTCCGCCACCGTCATGTCCGACGACTATAGGGTCGTCCCCACGACCCCGGGCCAAAGTTGGCAAGCCGCCGACTTGTCCGACGATTATAGGGTCGTTCCCACGACCACGGGCCAAAGTTGGCCAGCCGCCGGCTTGTCCGACGATTATAGGGTCGTCCCCACGACCCCGGGACTAGGTTGGCCCGCCGCCGACTTGTCCGACGATTATAGGGTCGTCCCCACGACCCCGAGCCAAAGTTGGCCAATCGCCAACATGTCCGACGACTATAGGGTCGTCCGTACGACCCCGGGAATAGATTGGCCCGCCACCGTCATGTCCGACGACAATAGGGTCGTCCCCACGACCCCGGGTCTAGGTTGGCCAGCCGCCGACATGTCCGACGACTATAGAGTCGTCCCCACGACACCGGGCCAAAGTTGGCCAGCCGCTGACATGTCCGACGACTATAGAGTAGTCCCCACGACCCCGGGCCAATGTTGGCCAATCGCCAACATGTCCGACGACTATAGGGTCGTCCCCACGACAAGGGGCCAAAGTTAGCCAGCCGCCGACATGTCCGACGACTATTGGATCGTCCCCACGACCACGGGCCAAAGTTGGAGAGCCGCCGACTTGTCCGACGATTATAGGGTCGTTCCCACGACCACGGGCCAAAGTTGGCCAGCCGCCGGCTTGTCCGACGATTATAGGGTCGTCCCCACGACCCCGGGACTAGGTTGGCCCGCCGCCGACTTGTCCGACGATTATAGGGTCGTCCCCACGACCACGGGCCAAACTTGGCCAGCCGCCGACATGTCCGACGACTATAGGGTCGTCCCCACGAGCCGGGACTAGAGTGGCCCGCCACCATCATGTCCGACGACTATATGGTCGTCCCCACGACCACGGACCAAAGTTGGCCAGCCGCCGACATGTCCGGTGACTATTGGATCGTCCCCACGACCACGGGCCAAAGTTGGCCAGCCGCCGACATGTCCGACGACTATAGGGTCGTCCCCACGACACCGGGCCAAAGTTGGCCAGCCGCTGACATGTCCAACGACTATAGGGTCGTCCCCACGACCTCGGGACTAGTTTGGCCAGCCGCCGACATGTCCGACGACTATAGGGTCGTCCCCACGACCCCGGGCCAATGTTGGCCAATCGCCGACATGTCCGACGACTATAGGGTCGTCCCTACGACCCCGGGACTAGATTGGCCCGCCACCGTCATGTCCAACGACTATAGGGTCGTCCCCACGACCCCGGGCCAAAGTTGGCATGCCGCCGAAATGTCCGACGACTATAGAGTCGTCCCCACGACCCCGGGCCAAAGTTGGCAAGCCGCCGAAATGTCCGACGACTATAGGGTCGTCCCCACGACTGCGAGCCAAGGATATCCAGCCGCCGTCTTGTCCGACGACTATAGGGTCGTCCCCACGACCCCGGGACTAGATTGGCCCGCCACCGTCATGTCCGACGACTATAGGGTCGTCCCCACGACCTCGGGACTAGGTTGGCCAACCGCCGACATGTCCGACGACTATAGGGTCGTCCCTACGACCCCAGGACTAGATTGGCCCGCCACCGTCATGTCCAACGACTATAGGGTCGTCCCCACGACCATGGGCCAAAGTTGGCCAGCCGCCGGCATATCCGACGACTATAGGGTCGTCCCCACAACCCCGGGACTAGATTGGCCCCCCACCGTCAAGTCCGACGACTATAGGATCGTCTCCACGACCACGGCCCAAAGTTGGCCAGCCGCCGACATGTCCAACGACTATTGGGTCGTCCCCACGACCACGGGCCAAAGTTAGCCAGCCGCCGACATGTCCGACGACTATAGGGTCGTCCCCACGACCCCGGGCCAAAGTTGGCAAGCCGCCGAAATGTCCGACGACTTTAGGGTCGTCCCCACCACCGCGGGCCAAAGATGTCCAGCCGCCGTCTTGCCCGACGACTATAGGGTCGTCCCCACGACCCCGGGCAAATTTGGCAAGCCGCCGATATATCCGACGACTATAGGGTCGTCCCCACAACCCCGGGACTAGATTGGCCCGCCACCGTCAAGTCCGACGACTATAGGATCGTCTCCACGACCACGGCCCAAAGTTGGCCAGCCGCCGACATGTCCAACGACTATTGGGTCGTCCCCACGACCACGGGCCAAAGTTAGCCAGCCGCCGACATGTCCGACGACTATAGGGTCGTCCCCACGACCCCGGGACTAGATTGGTCCGCCACCGTCATGTCCAACGACTATCGGATCGTCCCCACGACCACGGGCCAAAGTTGGCCAGCCGCCGACATGTCCGACGACTATTGGGTCGTCCCCACGACACCGGGCCAAAGTTGGCCAGCCGCCGACATGTCCGAAGACTATAGGGTCGTCCCCACGACCCCGGGACTAGATTGGCCAGCCGCCGACATGTCCGACGACTATAGAGTCGTCCCCACGACTCGGGGTCAAAGTTGGCCAGCCGCTGACATTTCCAACGGCTATTGGGTCGTCCCCACGACCACGGGCCAATGTGGGCAAGCCGCCGACATGTCCGACGACTATAGGGTCGTCCCCACGACCCCGGGACTAGATTGGCCCGCCACCGTCAAGTCCGACGACTATAGGGTCGTCCCCACGACCTCGGGACTAGGTTGGCCAGCCGCCGACATGTCCGACGACTATAATGTCGTCCCCACGACCACGGGCCAAAGTTGACCAGCCGCCGACATGTCCGACGACTATTGGATCCCGCCCACGACCCCGGGCCAAAGTTGGCAAGCCGCCGAAATGTCCGACGACTGTAGGGTCGTCCCCACGACACCGGTCCAAAGTTGGCCAGCCGCCGACATGTCCGACGACTATAGGGTCGTCCCCACGACCCCGGGACTAGATTGGCCCGCCACCGTCATGTCCAACGACTATAGGGTCGTCCCCACGACCACGGGCCAAAGTTGGCATGCCGCCGAAATGTCCGACGATTATAGGGTCGTCCCCACGACCCCGGGCCAAAGTTGGCAAGCCGCCGAAATGTCCGAAGACTGTAGGGTCGTCCCCACGACCCCGGGACTAGATTGGCCCGCCGCCGTCATGTCCAACGACTATAGGGTCGTTCCCACAACCACGGGACAAAGTTGACCAGCCGCCGACATGTCCGTCGACTATTGGATCGTCCCCACGACCACGGGCCAAAGTTGGCCAGCCGCCGACATGTCCGACGACTATAGGGTCGTCCCCACGACCCCGGGACTAGATTGGTCCGCCACCGTCATGTCCGACGACTATAGGGTCGTCCCCACGACCCCGGGCCAAAGATGTCCAGCCGCCGTCTTGTCCGACGACTATGGGGTCGTCGTCACGACCCCGGGTCCAGGTTGGCCAGCCGCCGACATTTCCGACGACTATAGAGTCGTCCCCACGACACCGGGCCAAAGTTGGCCAGCCGCCGACATGTCCGACGACTATAGGGTCGTCCCCACGACCCCGGCCCAAAGTTGTCCAGCCACCGTCTTGTCCGACGACTATAGGGTCGTCCCCACGACCCCGAGTCCAGGTTGGCCAGCCGCCGACATTTCCGACGACTATAGAGTCGTCCCCACGACCCCGGGCCAAAGTTGGCCAGCCGCCGACATGTCCGACGACTATAGGGTCGTCCCCACGACCCCGAGACTAGATTGGCCCGCCACCGTCATGTCCGACGACAATAGGGTCGTCCCCACGACCCCGGGTCCAGGTTGGCCAGCCGCCGACATTTCCGACGACTATAGAGTCGTCCCCACGACACCGGGCCAAAGTTGGCCAGCAGCCGACATGTCCGACGACTATAGGGTCGTCCCCACGACCCCGGGCCAAAGATGTCCAGCCACCGTCTTGTCCGACGACTATAGGGTCGTCCCCACGACCCCGAGTCCAGGTTGGCCAGCCGCCGACATTTCCGACGACTATAGAGTCGTCCCCACGACCCCGGGCCAAAGTTGGCCAGCCGCCGACATGTCCGACGACTATAGGGTCGTCCCCACGACCCCGAGACTAGATTGGCCCGCCACCGTCATGTCCGACGACAATAGGGTCGTCCCCACGACCCCGGGTCCAGGTTGGCCAGCCGCCGACATTTCCGACGACTATAGAGTCGTCCCCACGACACCGGGCCAAAGTTGGCCAGCCGCCGACATGTCCGACGACTATAGGGTCGTCCCCACGACCCCGGGACTAGATTGGCCCGCCACCGTCATGTCCGACGACTATAGGGTCGTCCCCACGACCCCGGGCCAAGGTTGGCAAGACGCCGAAATGTCCGACGACTGTAGGGTCGTCCCCACGACCCCGGGCCAAATTTGGCCAGCCGCCGACATGTCCAACGACAATCGGATCGTCCCCACGACCACGCGCCAAAGTTGACCAGCCGCCGACATGTCCGACGACTATTGGATCGTCCCCACGACCCCGGGCCAACGTTGGCAAGCCGCCGACATGTCCGACGACTATAGGGTCGTCCCCACGACCTCGGGACTAGGTTGGCCACCCGCCGAAATGTCCGACGACTATAGGGTCGTCCCCACGACCCCGAGACTAGATTGGCCCGCCACCGTCATGTCCGACGACAATAGGGTCGTCCCCACGACCCCGGGACTAGATTGGTCCGCCACCGTCATGTCCGACGATTATAGGGTCGTCCCCACGACCCCGGGACAAGCTTGGCCCGCCGCCGAATTGTTCGACGACTATAGGGTCGTCCCCACGACCCCGGGCCAAAGTTGGCAAGCCGCCGACATGTCCGACGACTATAGGGTCCTACCCACGACCCCGGGCCAAATTTGGCCAGCCGCCGACATGTCCGACGACTATAGGGTCGTCCCCACGACCACGGGCCAAAGTTGGCCAGCCGCCGACATGTCCGACGACAATCGGATCGTCCCCACGACCACGCGCCAAAGTTGGCCAGCCGCCGACATGTCCGACGACTTTTGGATCGTCCCCACGACCACAGGCCAATGTTGGCCAGCTGCCGACATGTCCGACGACTATAGGGTCGTCCCCACGACCCCGGGACTAGATTGGTCCGCCACCGTCATGTCCGACGACTATAGGGTCGTCCCCACGACCCCGGGCCAAAGTTGGCAAGACGCCGAAATGTCCGACGACTGTAGGGTCGTCCCCACGACCCCGGGACTAGATTGGCCCGCCACCGTCAAGTCCGACGACTATAGGGTCGTCTCCACGACCTCGGGACTAGGTTGGCCAGCCGCCGACATGTCCGACGACTATAATGTCGTCCCCACGACCCCGGGCCATTGTTGGCCAATCGCCGACATGTCCGACGACTATAGGGTCGTCCCCACGACCTCGGGACTAGGTTGGCCACCCGCCGAAATGTCCGACGACTATAGGGTCGTCCCCACGACCCCGGGACAAGCTTGGCCCGCCGCCGAATTGTTCGACGACTATAGGGTCGTCCCCACGACCCCGGGACTAGATTGGCCCGCCACCGTCACGTCGGACGACAATAGGGTCGTCCCCTCGACCCCGGGTCTAGGTTGGCCAGCCGCCGACTTGTCCGACGGCTATAGGGTCCTACCCACGACCCCGGGCCAAATTTGGCCAGCCGCCGACATGTCCAACGACAATCGGATCGTCCCCACGACCACGCGCCAAAGTTGACCAGCCGCCGACATGTCCGACGACTATTGGGTCGTCCCCACGACACCGGGCCAAAGTTGGCAAGCCGCCGACATGTCCGAAAACTGTAGGGTCGTCCCCACGACCCCGGGACTAGATTGGCCAGCCGCCGACATGTCCGACGACTATAGAGTCGTCCCCACGACACCGGGTCAAAGTTGGCCAGCCGCTGACATTTCCAACGACTATTGGGTCGTCCCCACGACCACGGGCCAATGTTGGCTAGCCGCCGACATGTCCGACGACTATAGGGTCGTCCCCACGACCACGGGCCAAAGTTGGCCAGCCGCCGACATGTCCGACGACAATCGGATCGTCCCCACGACCACGCGCCAAAGTTGGCCAGCCGCCGACATGTCCGACGACTTTTGGATCGTCCCCACGACCACGGGCCAAAGTTGGCCAGCCGCCGACATGTCCGACGACTATAGGGTCGTCCCCACGACCCCGGGACTAGATTGGCCCGCCACCGTCAAGTCCGACGACTATAGGGTCGTCCCCACGACCTCGGGACTAGGTTGGCCAGCCGCCGACATGTCCGACGACTATAATGTCGTCCCCACGACCCCGGGCCAATGTTGGCCAATCGCCGACATGTCCGACGACTGTAGGGTCGTCCTTACGACCCCGGGCCAAAGCTGGCCAGCCGCCGACATGTCCGACGACTATTGGATCGTCCCCACGACCACGGGCCAAAGTTGGCCAGCCGCCGACATGTCCGAAGACTATAGGGTCGTCCCCACGACCCCGGGACTAGATTGGCCAGCCGCCGACATGTCCGACGACTATAGAGTCGTCCCCACGACACCGGGTCAAAGTTGGCCAGCCGCTGACATTTCCAACGACTATTGGGTCGTCCCCACGACCACGGGCCAATGTTGGCTAGCCGCCGACATGTCCGACGACTATAGGGTCGTCCCCACGACCCCGGGACTAGATTGGCCCGCCACCGTCATGTCCAACGACTATCGGATCGTCCCCACGACCCCGGGCCAATATTGGCCAATCGCCGACATGTCCGACGACTATAGGGTCGTATCTACGACCCCGGGACTAGATTGCCCCGCCACCGTCATGTCCGACGACAATAGGGTCGTCCCCACGACCCGGGGTCTAGATTGGCCAGCCGCCGACATGTCCGACGACTAAACAGTCGTCCCCACGACCACGGGCCAAAGTTGGCCAGCCGCCGACATGTCCGACGACTATAGGGTCGTCCCTATGACCCCGGGACGAGATTGGCCCGCCACCGTCATGTCCGACGACAATAGGGTCGTCCCCACGACCCCGGGTCTAGGTTGGCTAGCCGCCGACATGTCCGACGACTAAACAGTCGTCCCCACGACCACGGGCCAAAGTTGGCCAGCCGCCGTCATGTCCGACGACTATCGGATCGACCCAACGACCACGGACCAAAGTTGGCCAATCGCCGACATGTCCGACGACTATAGGGTCGTCCCTATGACCCCGGTGCTAGTTTGGCCCGCCACCGTCATGTCCGACGACTATAGGGTCGTCCCCACGACCCCGGGTCTAGGTTGGCCAGCCGCCGACATGTCCGACGACTAAACAGTCGTCCCCACGACCACGGGCCAAAGTTGGCCAGCCGCCGTGTTTGCGATTCGAGCAATAGTTCCCATCACCACCGCTCTCATCTCACCGCAGCACCTCACGGGCAGCGGAACACGACGGCAGATCGACGATCGATGGCCGAATCAGATCTGGCCGTCGGCGCGCTCATCCAATCGGACCAGCCGGCCGCGCGCTCACCCAATCAAAGCTCACTTCCGCTTGGCGCGTCTTCCAGAAGCTTCTGGAAGACACCAAGGCGGAAGCTAGCTTCGGGCCATTGTTCACTCTCGTTCGTAGCGTTCACCGAATCACACGTATCAAGCACGCGATTATTGTTCTGTTCAAACGCGCAATCTCTCATTCTCTCAAAGCTCACCGCTCATGTAAAGCGTTCTTGGCTCACCACGCGTGTTAATCCGCTCAACAACCTAGTTTTGAATAAACGACGTGGCTAACGCTGAACTGCTGGGCTTTGAATTCACTTCGCCACCCTAACCTAAAATTCCGGCACGCGAAAAACATCTACTCGCGAACATTTGGTCCTTCGAGCCGGATACGAAGTGCATCAAAGTGCAGTGAAAGTGCGCAAGCTCACCCGCTCACCCGCTCACCACTCATCGCTCAGAGATGGAGAATAAAGCTGCCACCTCATCGGCGACGTCGAGGCCAACGACGCCCACGATGTCGGTGCTCACGCTCACCATCCCCGACGAGGCAACGGGGACTTCAGAAACGGCCGCTGCGGGTCGAACGAGGGCCACATCACCTTCACTCATTCCGGCAGAGCTCCTCATGAAGGCGAGAACTCAGGTGGGTCGTTTCAATTCTCTCAACGACTTTCAAACTGAAATCCCCACACTCGCTCACACTACATCTCTCGACGAGGTACGCGTGCTCAGTTCTCACGTGGAAGATCTGCATCAGGCCTTTATAAGGGAGCACGCATATTTTGAAATCACCTGGCCAGTGAAGTGCCTCGATCACGAATATTTCACCTCAGAGCTCGTCACTAAGGAGAGGCAGCTCCATCTAAAGACGAAGCTCAGGCTCAACCGTCTTCGTGAAGACGTGGAGGCCATTGCTCAAGCAAGGGTCGCCGTCTCACCCGCTCAACCATCTTCTCGAGCGTCGAAGCTGCCCGAGATTGCGCTGCCGACCTTCTCAGGCAGCTACGTGGACTGGCCAGCATTCAGCGAGCTGTTCACATCACTCATCATCAGGGACACGCAGCTTATGGAAATCGACAGGTTGCACTACCTACGCTCTAGTGTGACTGGCGAGCCAGCAAGGCACGTGAATGCCTACCCGCTCACTGGCGACTCATTTCAAGCTTGCTGGGAGTACTTGACTAAGCGCTTCTCAAACAAGCGCGTGCTCATCCAGGAGCAGCTGAACAAGTTGTTCAGTTTGCCAGCGATCCAGACTCGCAGCTCAACCGCTCTGGACAACCTGCGCTCGTCCATCACCGAGGTGATTAAGACTCTCAAGGCGTTGGGTGCGGCAGACGACATGCTCAACTGTGTTCTAGTACACCTCGCTACCAACTGCTTAGACAAGCACACACGAGAGGCGTGGGAGACCTCGGTGGGCTCAGCCAACACATATCCGAGGTACGAGCAGTTGGAATCGTTCATCGACAACAAAATCGTCGCGTTAGAGCAATTGGAGGGCGCCGCTCAAAAGCAAGCTCAACAGAAGAAGGCTCAACCTCCCTCTGCCGCACCCAGTCGCCCATCTCATCGCTCAGCTACCTCTCACGCAGCGACACACACGCAGACCAGCTCAAAGTTCTACCTCTCAGGGAACAATTACCCGTGCGATTGCTGCCAGGGACCGCATTTCGTGGTGATGTGTCCGGAGTTCCGCGAAATGTCGGTGGAAGCGAGGCGCAAGTTCATCACCAGGTACGAGCTGTGTCGTAACTGTTGTGGACGACACAACACAGAAGTGTGCAAATCGCCCCTCAAGTGCAAGACGTGTGGGGCTCGGCATCACACGATGCTGCACTTGAAGGGGACCCCAACTCAACCATCTCAAACCTCCGCACCAGTTCAATCCTCATCTCAAGCTCAATGAGAAATTGGTGCAGTCGTCGCACCCCGCTCAAGCTCAACATATCAGTCTCAAAGCTCACGCTCAAAAGGTTTTCCACGTTACCCGCTAGCTGTTCGCACATCATTCTCAACCATGTCACTCCTGGCCACGGCCAACGCTCAGCTCATCACTCCAGTATCATTCTCTCCAGTTCGGCTTCTCATCGACTCAGGCTCCGAGCTCACCTTTGTTAAGGAGGAGGTCATCAGCCAGCTCAACATTCCACGTGTGCAATCATCCATTTCAATCACTGGCCTTGGAGGCGCCAGCTCTCTCCAAACTAGAGGAATCGCACTGCTCACACTGCGCTCGAATTACGATTCGACAACGATACATGTTCAAGCTCATGTACTCAAGGCATTAACCTCCAATTTGCCATCCGTTGAAGCGCCTCGTCAGGAGTGGCCACATCTCGACGGCCTCAAGCTAGCTGATCCCGACTTTCTCACGCCACGGCCTATTGACATGGTTATCGGCGCAGACACATACGGACAGATTATCAAACCTAACCTCATCAAGGCAGACCCGTCAATGCCAATTGCCCAATTTTCAATGTTTGGGTGGCTCATTCTTGGACCAATCACCATTCACAATTCACAGATTGCAACATCCCATCACTCTGCTGTGGTACAGCATAGCAACAATGATCTCCAAGAAATGCTGACGAGGTTTTGGATTCAAGAAGAGCTTCCCGGTGATACCCCTACTCAGCTCACGCATGAAGAAGAGGAGTGCGAGGAGCACTTTCGAGCGACTCACTCGCGTGACTCAACAGGTAGATACATCGTCCGCATCCCGCTCAAGTTGTCTCCAAAGCTCCTGGGCAATTCATACAACACGGCTCACGCATGCTTGATGCGTACACGCAACAGACTCAAGAAGGATGCTGGACTTCGTGAACTCTATGAAGGGTTCATGAACGAGTACAAAGATCTCCAGCACATGGTAAGAGCACCATCAATCTCTCCTAATTCTCATTCCATTTTCTATTTGCCACACCATGGAGTGCTCAAGCCCGACAGCCAATCAACAAAGCTCAGGGTCGTCTTCAATGGCTCAAGCCCCTCGGGCTCCGGACTCAATCAACGATCTCATGTACACCGGCAAAAATCTCCTGCTCAATGTCACCGACGTGCTGCTGTGGATACGTCAGCACAAATTCATATTTGCCACGGACGTGACGAAGATGTATCGTCAAGTCCAGGTGCATGAAGCCGATCAGGACCTGCAAAGGGTGCTGTGGTTCGACGGCAATCAGAAGGAGGTGCCATACAAGCTCACCACCGTCACATACGGATTGAAGGCTGCTCCATTCATGGCTGTCAGGGCTCTACTTCAACTTGTGGAAGACGAAGGCCATCGCTTCCCACTGGCAGTACCATCGCTCACTCAAGCCAGATACGTCGACGACATATTCGGCGGAGCCGACACAGGTGAGAAACTCATTGAAATCGCTCAACAGTTACAAGACCTGTGCAACGCGGGAGGCTTTCCACTTGCCAAATGGCATGCAACTCACCCTCCGTTGCTTGATTCAATTTCCCCTACTCAGAGAGCTCTCGGCTCAATACTTTCACTAGACGACTGCAAAACCAAAGTTCTCGGATTACATTGGAACGTGCTCAAGGATAGCTTTTCATTCTCAGCCAAACCGGCAACGAGCTCAAAATTCACCAAACGCCTCATTCTCTCAGAAGTAGCTCAGATATTTGATCCGCTCGGCTTTTTGTCACCAGTCATCATTCAAGCAAAGGTGCTTTTACAAGAATTATGGCTGCACAAGCTCAGCTGGGATGATCCACTGCCATCCCAGGTCACTTCAAAATGGCTCACCATCAGAGAAAATCTTCAATGCCTGGCCAGGCTCTCAGTTCCTAGGTGGTTCACCACCTACAGCTACTCAACAGTGGAATTACATGGTTTCTCTGATGCCTCTCAACTCGCCATGGCGGCGGTAGTTTATATTACCGTCCTTTCACCGTCCACAAATCACAAGGTGTCGACACTAGTGTGCTCCAAAACAAAGGTAGCACCCCTCAAAAAGCTCACCATCCCGAGGCTCGAGCTTACGGCATCATTGATGCTTGCAAAGCTCACAAAATATGTTCAAGCAACTCTCAAGCTCAATGTAGCTGCTACTCACCTGTGGACGGACTCTCAAGTGACACTTATATGGATCAAATCTCATGCATCACGCTGGAAGGACTATGTGAGGAATCGTGTCTCCCAGATTCAAGAGCTCACTCAACATGCACAATGGAGACACGTTCCAGGAACCTCAAATCCAGCGGACTGCGCCTCTCGAGGCGTGACTACATCTCAGCTTGAACAACACAAGCTGTGGTGGACGGGACCACCATGGCTCACTCAGCCCAGTGACTCATGGCCATCTCAACCAGAATTGAAGGACGACTCCAGTGCACAGGAGGCTCGTCCAGGAGTTTCAACTCTACTCAACGTTCAAAAGATCGAATATCACTGGGATCTCATTTACAGATATTCTTCTCTCAACAAACTCATTCGCATCACCTCAGTTTGTTTCAGAATTCTTGACAAGCTAAGGAGAGCTCCTATCTCATTACCAATCATCTCACACTCACCAGAGGACCTGGAGAGAGCTAGAATCTTCTGGATTAAGGCAACGCAAGCTCTCTACTTCAACCAGGAGCTCAAAACACTCAGTCTCAATTCCAAGTTGCCATCATCTCACGCCTTCAATCGACTCACGGCGTTTGTCGATGAGCAAGGAGTGATTCGAATTGGAGGCCGACTCAACAACGCTCACATGGATTACGGAAGTAAGCATCCTGTGATTCTACCTCGCAATTCACGCCTCTCTCATCTGATCATAGATAATGCTCACAAAACCACCCTTCATGGAGGGACCCAGCTCACGCTCTCTCACATCCGCCAACGGTATTGGATTCTCGGAGGCAGAGCTCCAGTCAAAACTCACGTTCTTCGCTGTGTGGTGTGTGCTCGGCAAAGGGGGATCCGTGCCCATCAGCTGATGGGCCAACTACCTCTTGCGCGAGTCACACCCTCACAGCCGTTCACCCGCACTGGACTGGACTACGCCGGACCAATTTCACTCAAAGCATGGAAGGGGCGAGGCTCCAAAACTCACAAAGGCTGGATTTGCGTTTTCACCTGTCTCACCACCTCAGCAGTTCATCTAGAATTGGTGACTGACTACTCAACAGAAGGATTCATCGCGACGTACCGCAGATTCATCTCAAGGAGAGGAATACCTCAATCACTCCATTCTGACTGCGGCACCAACTTCATTGGTGCAGATGCCGCGCTCAAGAGGCTATTCACTCAAGGCACGAAGGAACATCACTCTGTGTCACAGCTCTTTGTCAATGACAACACCAAATGGCTCTTCAACCCCCCTGCCGCACCTCACATGGGTGGAAAGTGGGAGGCGGTCGTGAAATCGATCAAACATCATCTCAGGCGCACCGTAAGTGACACTGTACTCACTTACGAGGAATTCAGCACTCTTCTCACACAGATTGAAGCGATGCTCAATTCACGACCGCTAGAGCCACTCAGCGACGACTCTGAAGATGTTACTCCACTCACCCCTGCTCACTTCCTCATCGGACAGCCACTATCAACGCTGCCCGAACCATCAGCAGAACACTCAACAATCTCACCATCAGCGAGGTGGCAGCTCATTCAACAGAAGGCGCAGCGATTCTGGACCCAATGGTCATCACAATATCTACAACGTCAACTCTCAATCTCAAAGTGGCTCCACCCGTCCAACGACATCAAAATCGGTTCCCTGGTGCTCATCACTGATGAGCGCGTTCCACCGAGCAAGTGGCCACTTGCTCGGGTTCTCACCACTCACCCAGGGAAGGACGGACTCACCAGGGTCGCAACGCTCAAGACCGCCACCACCGTTCTAAAAAGACCAATTGCAAAATTGGCACCATTGAATGTTTCAGGCTCATCGTCAACATCTTCTGGAAGCTGTTGATGGCGGGACAATGTTTGCGATTCGAGCAATAGTTCCCATCACCACCGCTCTCATCTCACCGCAGCACCTCACGGGCAGCGGAACACGACGGCAGATCGACGATCGATGGCCGAATCAGATCTGGCCGTCGGCGCGCTCATCCAATCGGACCAGCCGGCCGCGCGCTCACCCAATCAAAGCTCACTTCCGCTTGGCGCGTCTTCCAGAAGCTTCTGGAAGACACCAAGGCGGAAGCTAGCTTCGGGCCATTGTTCACTCTCGTTCGTAGCGTTCACCGAATCACACGTATCAAGCACGCGATTATTGTTCTGTTCAAACGCGCAATCTCTCATTCTCTCAAAGCTCACCGCTCATGTAAAGCGTTCTTGGCTCACCACGCGTGTTAATCCGCTCAACAACCTAGTTTTGAATAAAAGACGTGGCTAACGCTGAACTGCTGGGCTTTGAATTCACTTCGCCACCCTAACCTAAAATTCCGGCACGCGAAAAACATCTACTCGCGAACACGCCGTCATGTCCGACGATTATCGGTTTGTCCCCACGACCACGGGCGAAAGCTGGCCAGCCGCCGACATGTCCGACGACTATTGAGTCGTCCCCACGACCACGGGCCAAAGTTGGCCAGCCGCCGACATGTGCGACGACTATAGGGTCGTCCCCACGACCCCGGGACTAGATTGGCACGCCACCGTCATGTCCGACGACAATAGGGTCGTCCCCACGACCCCGGGACTAGGTTGGCTCGCCGCCGACATGTCCGACGACTATAGGGTCGTCCCCACGACCCCGGGACTAGATTGGCCCGCCACCGTCATGTCCGACGATTATCGGTTTGTCCCCACGACCACGGGCGAAAGCTGGCCAGCCGCCGACATGTCCGACGACTATTGAGTCGTCCCCACGACCACGGGCCAAAGTTGGCCAGCCGCCGACATGTGCGACGACTATAGGGTCGTCCCCACGACCCCGGGACTAGATTGGCACGCCACCGTCATGTCCGACGACAATAGGGTCGTCCCCACGACCCCGGGACTAGGTTGGCCCGCCGCCGACTTGCCCGGCGACTATAGGGTCGTCCCCACGACCCCGGGACTAGATTGGCCCGCCACCGTCATGTCCGACGACTATAGGGTCGTCCCCACGACCACGGGCCAAAGTTGGCCAGCCGCCTACATGTCCGACGACTATAGGGTCGTACCTACGACCCCGGGACTAGATTGGCCCGCCACCGTCATGTCCGACGATTATCGGTTCGTCCCCACGACCACGGGCCAAATTTGGCCAGCCGGCGACATGTCCGACGACTATTGAGTCGTCCCCACGACCACGGGCAAAAGTTGGCCAGCCGGCGACATGTCCGACGACTATTGGGTCGTCCCCACGACCACGGGCAAAAGTTGGCCAGCCGCCGACATGTCCGACGACTATAGGGTCGTCCCCACGACCACGGGCCAAAGTTGGCCAGCCGCCGACATGTTCAACGACTATTGGGTCGTCCCCACGACCACGGGCCAAAGTTGGCCAGCCGCCGACATGTCCGACGACTATAGGGTCGTCCCCACGACCCCGAGAATAGATTGGCCCGCCACCGTCATGTCCGACGACTATAGGGTCGTCCCCACGACCACGGGCCAAAGTTGGCCAGCCGCCGACATGTCCGACGACTATAGGGTCGTCCCCACGACCCCGAGAATAGATTGGCCCGCCACCGTCATGTCCTATGACTATAGGGTCGTCCCCACGACCCCGGGGCTAGGTTGGCCAGCCGCCGACTTGCCCGACCACTATTGGGTCGTCCCCACGACCTCGATACTAGGTTGGCCAGCCGCCGACATGTGCGACGACTATAGGGTCGTCCCCACGACCCCGGGCCTAGGTTGGCCCGCCGCCGTCTTGTCCGACGACTATAGGGTCGTTCTCACGACCCCGGGACTAGATTGGCCGGCCACCGTCATGTCCGACGACTATAGGGTCGTCCCCACGACCACAGGCCAATTTGGCCAGCCGCCGACATGTGCGACGACTATAGGGTCGTCCCCACGACCGCGGGCCAAAGTTGGCCAGCCGCCGACATGTCCGACGACTATAGGGTCGCCCCCACGACCTCGGGACTAGGTTGGCCAGCCGCCGACATGTCCGACGACTATAGGGTCGTCCCCGCAACCCCGGGCCAAAGTTGGCCGGCCGCCGAATTGTCCGACGACTATACGGTCCTCCCCACGACCCCGGTACTAGATTGGCCAGCCACCGTCATGTCCGACGACTATAGGGTCGTCCCCACGACCCCGGGCCAATGTTGGCCAATCGCCGACATGTCCGACGACTATAGGGTCATCCCTACGACCCCGGGACTAGATTGGCCCGCCACCGTCATGTCCGACGACAATAGGGTCGTCCCTACGTACCACGGGCCAAGAATATCCAGCCGCCGTCTTGTCCGACTACTATAGGGTCGTCCCGACGACCCCGGGCCAATGTTGGCCAATCGCCAACATGTCCGACGACTATAGGGTCGTCCCTACGAACCCGGCACTAGATTGGCCGGACACCGTCATGTCCAACGACTATAGGGTCGTCCCCACGACCCCGGGACTAGGTTGACAAGCCGCCAACATATCCGACGACTATAGGGTCGTCCCCACGACCCCGGGCCTAGGTTGGCCCGCCGCCGTCTTGTCCGACGACTATAGGGTCGTTCTCACGACCCCGGGACTAGATTGGCCGGCCACCGTCATGTCCGACGACTATAGGGTCGTCCCCACGACCACAGGCCAATTTGGCCAGCCGCCGACATGTGCGACGACTATAGGGTCGTCCCCACGACCGCGGGCCAAAGTTGGCCAGCCGCCGACATGTCCGACGACTATAGGGTCGCCCCCACGACCTCGGGACTAGGTTGGCCAGCCGCCGACATGTCCGACGACTATAGGGTCGTCCCCGCAACCCCGGGCCAAAGTTGGCCGGCCGCCGAATTGTCCGACGACTATACGGTCCTCCCCACGACCCCGGTACTAGATTGGCCAGCCACCGTCATGTCCGACGACTATAGGGTCGTCCCCACGACCCCGGGCCAATGTTGGCCAATCGCCGACATGTCCGACGACTATAGGGTCATCCCTACGACCCCGGGACTAGATTGGCCCGCCACCGTCATGTCCGACGACAATAGGGTCGTCCCTACGTACCACGGGCCAAGAATATCCAGCCGCCGTCTTGTCCGACTACTATAGGGTCGTCCCCACGACCACGGGCCAAAGTTGGCCAGCCGCCGACATGTCCGACGACTATAGGGTCGTCCCCACGACCCCGAGAATAGATTGGCCCGCCACCGTCATGTCCTAAGACTATAGGGTCGTCCCCACGACCCCGGGGCTAGGTTGGCCAGCCGCCGACTTGCCCGACCACTATTGGGTCGTCCCCACGACCTCGATACTAGGTTGGCCAGCCGCCGACATGTGCGACGACTATAGGGTCGTCCCCACGACCCCGGGCCTAGGTTGGCCCGCCGCCGTCTTGTCCGACGACTATAGGGTCGTTCTCACGACCCCGGGACTAGATTGGCCGGCCACCGTCATGTCCGACGACTATAGGGTCGTCCCCACGACCACAGGCCAATTTGGCCAGCCGCCGACATGTGCGACGACTATAGGGTCGTCCCCACGACCGCGGGCCAAAGTTGGCCAGCCGCCGACATGTCCGACGACTATAGGGTCGTCCCCACGACCTCGGGACTAGGTTGGCCAGCCGCCGACATGTCCGACGACTATAGGGTCGTCCCCGCAACCCCGGGCCAAAGTTGGCCGGCCGCCGAATTGTCCGACGACTATACGGTCCTCCCCACGACCCCGGTACTAGATTGGCCAGCCGCCGACATGTCCGACGACAATAGGGTCGTCCCCACGACCCGGGACTAGGTTGACCAGCCGGCAACATGTCCGACGACTATAGGGTCGTGCCCACGACCCCGGGCCAAAGTTGGCAAGCCGCCGACATGTCCGACGACTATAGGGTCCTCCCCACGACCCCTGGACTAGGTTGGCTCACCGCCGACTTGTCCGACGACAATAGCGTCGTCCCCACGACCCCGGGCCAAAGTTGGCCAGCCGCCGATTTGTCCGACGACTATAGGGTCGTCCCCACGACCACGGGCCAAAGTTGGCCAGCCTCCGACTTGTCCGACGACTATAGGGTTGTCCCTACGACCCCGGGCCAAAGTTGGCCAGCCGCCGACTTGTCCGAGGACTATAGGGTCGTCCCCACGGACCCGGGACTAGGTTGGCCAGCCGCCGACTAGTCCGACCACTATAGGGTCGTCCCCACGACCCCGGGCAAAAGTTGGCCAGCCGCCGACTTGTCCGACGAGTATAGGGTCGTCCCCACGACGCCGGGACTAGATTGGCCCGCCACCGTCTTGTCCGACGACAATAGGTCGTCTTTACGACCACGGGCCAAAGTTGGCCAGCCGCCGACATTTCCGACGACTATAGGGTCGTCCCCACGATCACGGACCAAATTTGGCCAGCCGCCGACTTGTCCGACGACTATAGGGTCGTTCCCACGACCACGGGCCAAAGTTGGCCAGCCGCCGACATGTCCGAAGACTATAGGGTCGTCCCCACGACCCCGGGACTAGATTGGCCAGCCGCCGACATGTCCGACGACTATAGAGTCGTCCCCACGACGCCGGGCCAAAGTTGGCCAGCCGCTGTGTTTAGAAAATAACGGAACGCGCACGTCGCAAGGAACGGGAACTCGCGAGAGGGCTTCGTAAATTTATGACCCCTATGGTCTAAGCACTAGTTTAATGTTTAAGTCACTATTTACAGTTGTACAATAAAGGGAACGCACGCACAAGTTTACAAAGAGACGCAACACAGACTTTCCTACGCCGTAGGCTTAATCTAATTTAACGAAGTCGAAGCACGCGGAATCGGCCCGATTCCGTAAGCAAGCAAAATATAAGCAGTTCTCCTACGCGGTAGGGTTTTCTGGAATAAGCAGCGCGATGCACGTGGGCTCGGCCCGATGCCCTTTACAACGCGAAACCAGCTGATGAACAAAGCACGTGGATTCGAGCCCGAATCCAATAAAGCAAAGCGATTTAAGCAAGTGACTTTGAAGACGGCTCGTCGACAAGTGAAGTGTACAGAGAGAGATCCAGGAAATCGGCCCGATTTCCTGGAAGGCAGAAGCAGTCCCCCCTTCCATCGGTTGTAAGGCGATGGAAGGGGCCGTTTTCGGCGCTCCACATGAGTCAGCGGACAGGTGCCATTATCTAATTCGCGGTACGCCTGGGAGATGGCGTTAAGATGCAGAATTCTCTTAACACGCTGACATGTCCAACGACTATTGGGTCGTCCCCACGACCACGGGCCAAAGTTGGCCAGCCGCCGACATGTCCGAAGACTATAGGGTCGTCCCCACGACCCCGGGACTAGATTGGCCAGCCGCCGACATGTCCGACGACTATAGAGTCGTCCCCACGACGCCGGGCCAAAGTTGGCCAGCCGCTGACATGTCCAACGACTATTGTGTCGTCCCCACGACCACGGGCCAATGTTGACCAGCCGCCGACATGTCCGACGACTATAGTGTCGTCCCCACGACCCCGGTACTAGATAGGCCCGCCACCGTCTTGTCCGACGACAATAGGGTCGTCTTTACGACCACGGGCCAAAGTTGGCCAGCCGCCGACATTTCCGACGACTATAGGGTCGTCCCCACGACCCCGGGACTAGATTGGCCCGCCACCGTCAAGTCCGACGACTATAGGGTCGTCCCAACGACCCCGGGACTAGATTGGTCCGCCACCGTCATGTCCGACGACTATAGGGTCGTCCCCACGACCCCGGGCCAAAGTTGGCAAGACGCCGAAATGTCCGACGACTGTAGGGTCGTCCCCACGACCCCGGGACTAGATTGGCCCGCCACCGTCAAGTCCGACGACTATAGGGTCGTCCCCACGACCCCGGGACTAGATTGGCCCGCCACCGTCAAGTCCGACGACCTCGGGACTAGGTTGGCCAGCCGCCGACATGTCCGACGACTATAGGGTCGCCCCCACGACCTCGGGCCAATTTTGGCCAGCCGCCGAAATGTCCGATGACTGTAGGGTCGTCCCTACGACCCCCGGACTAGATTGGCCCGCCACCGTCATGTCCAACGACTATCGGATCGTCCCCACGACCACGGGCCAAAGTTGGCCAGCCGCCGACATGTCCGACGACTATTGGGTCGTCCCCACGACACCGGGCCAAAGTTGGCCAGCCGCTGACATGTCCAACGACTATAGAGTCGTCCCCACGACACCGGGCCAAAGTTGGCCAGCCGCCGACATGTCCGACGACTATTGGGTCGTCCCCACGACACCGGGCCAAAGTTGGCCAGCCGCCGACATGTCCGAAGACTATAGGGTCGTCCCCACGACCCCGGGACTAGATTGGCCAGCCGCCGACATGTCCGACGACTATAGAGTCGTCCCCACGACACCGGGTCAAATTTGGCCAGCCGCTGACATTTCCAACGACTATTGGGTCGTCCCCACGACCACGGGCCAATGTTGGCTAGCCGCCGACATGTCCGACGACTATAGGGTCGTCCCCACGACCACGGGCCAAAGTTGGCCAGCCGCCGACATGTCCGACGACAATCGGATCGTCCCCACGACCACGCGCCAAAGTTGGCCAGCCGCCGACATGTCCGACGACTTTTGGATCGTCTCCACGACCACGGGCCAAAGTTGGCCAGCCGCCGACATGTCCGACGACTATAGGGTCGTCCCCACGACCCCGGGACTAGATTGGTCCGCCACCGTCATGTCCGACGACTATAAGGTCGTCCCCACGACCCCGGGCCAAATTTGGCAAGCCGCCGAAATGTCCGACGACTGTAGGGTCGTCCCCACGACCCCCGGACTAGATTGGCCCGCCACCGTCATGTCCAACGACTATCGGATCGTCCCCACGACCACGGGCCAAAGTTGGCCTGCCGCCGACATGTCCGACGACTATTGGGTCGTCCCCACGACACCGGGCCAAAGTTGGCCAGCCGCTGACATGTCCAACGACTATAGGGTCGTCCCCACGACCACGGGCCAAAGTTGACCAGCCGCCGACATGTCCGACGACTATAGGGGACTAGTCGTCGGACTTGTCGGTGGCGGGCCAATCTAGTCCCGGGGTCGTGGGGACGACCCTACAGTCGTCGGACATTTCGGCGGCTTGCCAACTTTGGCCCGGGGTCGTGGGGACGACCCTATAGTCGTCGGACATGTTGGCGGCTTGTCAGCCTAGTCCCGGGGTCGTGGGTACGACCCTACAGTCGTCGGACATTTCGGCGGCTTGCCAACTTTGGCCCGGGGTCGTGGGGACGACCCTATAGTCGTCGGACATGACGGTGGCGGGCCAATCTAGTCTCGGGGTCGTGGGGACGACCCTATAGTCGTCGGACATTTCGGCGGCTGGCCAACTTTGGCCCGGGGTCGTGGGGACGACCCTATAGTCGTCGGACATGTTGGCGGCTTGTCAGCCTAGTCCCGGGGTCGTGGGTACGGCCCTATAGTCGTCGGACAAGTCGGCGGCGGGCCAACCTTGTCCCGGGGTCGTGGGGACGACCCTATAGTCGTCGGACATGTCGGCGGCTGGCCAACTTTGGCCCGTGGTCGTGGGGACGACTCTATAGTCGTCGGAAATGTCGGCGGCTGGCCAACTTTGGCCCGTGGTTGTGGGGACGACCCTATACTCGTTGGACATGACGGTGGCGGGCCAATCTAGTCCCGGGGTCGTGGGTACGGCCCTATAGTCGTCGGACAAGTCGGCGGCGGGCCAACCTTGTCCCGGGGTGGTGGGGACGACCCTATAGTCGTCGGACATGTCGGCGGCTGGCCAACTTTGGCCCGTGGTCGTGGGGACGACTCTATAGTCGTCGGAAATGTCGGCGGCTGGCCAACTTTGGCCCGTGGTTGTGGGGACGACCCTATAGTCGTTGGACATGACGGTGGCGGGCCAATCTAGTCCCGGGGTCGTGGGTAAGACCCTATAGTCGTCGGACAAGACGGCGGCTGGACATCTTTGGCCCGGGGTCGTGGGGACGACCCTATAGTCGTCGGACATGTTGGCGGGTTGTCAGCCTAGTCCCGGGGTCGTGGGGACGACCCTATAGTCGTCGGACATGACGGTGGCGGACCAATTTAGTCCCGGGGTCGTGGGGACGACCGTATAGTCGTCGCACATGTCGGCGGCTGGCCAACTTTGGCCCGTGGTCGTGCGGACGATCCAATAATCGTCGGACATGTCGGCGGCTGGCCAACTTTGGCCCGTGGTTGTGGGGACGACCCTATAGTCGTTGGACATGACGGTGGCGGGCCAATCTAGTCCCGGGGTCCTGGGGACGACCCTATAGTCGTCGGACAAGACGGCGGCTGGACATCTTTGGCCCGGGGTCGTGGGGACGACCCTACAGTCGTCGGACATTTCGGCGGCTTGCCAACTTTGGCCCGGGGTCGTGGGGACGACCCCATAGTCGTCGGACATGTCGGCGGCTGGCCAACTTTGGCCCGTGGTTGTGGGGACGACCCGATAGTCGTTGGACATGACGGTGGCGGGCCAATCTAGTCCCGGGGTCGTGGGTAAGACCCTATAGTCGTCGGACAAGACGGCGGCTGGACATCTTTGGCCCGGGGTCGTGGGGACGACCCTATGGTCGTCGGAAATGTCGGCGGCTGACCAACCTGGACCCGGGGTCGTGGGGACGTCCCTATTGTCGTCGGACATGACGGTGGCGGGCCAATCTAGACTCGCGGTCGTGGGGACGACCCTATAATCGTCGGACATGACGGTGGCGGGCCAATCTAGTCCCGGGGTCGTGCGGACGACCCTATAGTTGTCGGACATGTCGGCGGCTGGCCAACTTTGGCCCGGTGTCGTGGGGACGACTCTATAGTCGTCGGAAATGTCGGCGGCTGGCCAACCTGGACCCGGGGTCGTGGGGACGACCCTATTGTCGTCGGACATGACGGTGGCGGGCCAATCTAGTCTCGGGGTCGTGGGGACGACCCTATAGTCGTCGGACATGTCGGCGGCTGGCCAACTTTGGCCCGGGGTCGTGGGGACGACCCTATAGTCGTCGGACAAGACGGTGGCGGGCCAATCTAGTCCCGGGGTCGTGGGGACGACCCTACAGTCGTCGGACATTTCGGCGGCTTGCCAACTTTGGCCCGGGGTCGTGGGGACGACCCTATAGTCGTCGGACATGACGGTGGCGGGCCAATCTAGTCCCGGGGTCGTGGGGACGACCCTATAGTCGTCGGACATTTCGGCGGCTTGCCAACTTTGGCCCGGGGTCGTGGGTACGACCCTACAGTCGTCGGACATTTCGGCGGCTTGCCAACTTTGGCCCGGGGTCGTGGGGACGACCCTATAGTCGTCAGACATGACGGTGGCGGGCCAATCTAGTCCTGGGGTCGTGGGGACGACCCTATAGTCGTCGGACATTTCGGCGGCTGGCCAACTTTGGCCCGGGGTCGTGGGGACGACCCTATAGTCGTCGGACATGTTGGCGGCTTGTCAGCCTAGTCCCGGGGTCGTGGGGACAACCCTATAGTCGTCGGACATTTCGGCGGCTGGCCAACTTTGGCCCGGGGTCGTGGGGACGACCCTATAGTCGTCGGACATGTCGGCGGCTGGCCAACTTTGGCCCGTGGTTGTGGGGACGACCCTATAGTCGTTGGACATGACGGTGGCGGGCCAATCTAGTCCCGGGGTCGTGGGTAAGACCCTATAGTCGTCGGACAAGACGGCGGCTGGACATCTTTGGCCCGGGGTCGTGGGGACGACCCTATAGTCGTCGGAAATGTCGGCGGCTGACCAACCTGGACCCGGGGTCGTGGGGACGTCCCTATTGTCGTCGGACATGACGGTGGCGGGCCAATCTAGACTCGGGGTCGTGGGGACGACCCTATAATCGTCGGACATGACGGTGGCGGGCCAATCTAGTCCCGGGGTCGTGCGGGCGACCCTATAGTTGTCGGACATGTCGGCGGCTTGCCAACTTTGGCCCGGTGTCGTGGGGACGACTCTATAGTCGTCGGAAATGTCGGCGGCTGGCCAACTTTGGCCCGTGGTTGTGGGGACGACCCTATAGTCGTTGGACACGACGGTGGCGGGCCAATCTAGTCCCGGGGTCGTGGGTAAGACCCTATAGTCGTCGGACATGTCGGCGGCTGGCCAACTTTGGCACGGTGTCGTGGGGACGACTCTATAGTCGTCGGAAATGTCGGCGGCTGGCCAACCTGGACCCGGGGTCGTGGGGACGACCCTATTGTCGTCGGACATGACGGTGGCGGGCCAATCTAGTCTCGGGGTCGTGGGGACGACCCTATAGTCGTCGGACATGTCGGCGGCTGGCCAAGTTTGGCCCGTGGTCGTGGGGACGACCCTATAGTCGTGTGACATGACGGTGGCGGGCTAATCTAGTCCCGGGGTCGTGGGGACGACCCTATAGGCGTCGGACAAGACGGCGGCTGGACATCTTTGGCCCGTGGTCGTGGGGACGACCCAATAGTGGTCGGACATGTCGGCGGCTGGCCAACCTAGTCCCGAGGTCGTGGGGACGACCCTATAGTCGTCGGACTTGACGGTGGCGGACCAATCTAGTCCCGGGGTCGTGGGGACGACCCTATAGTCGAACATGTCGGCGGCTGGCCAACTTTGGCCCGCGGTCGTGGGGACGATCCAATAGTCGTCGGACATGACGGTGGCGGGCCAATCTAGTCCCGGGGTCGTGGGGACGACCCTATAGTCGTCGGACATGTCGGCGGCTGGCCAACCTAGTCCCGAGGTCGTGGGGACGACCCTATAGTCGTCGGACTTGACGGTGGCGGACCAATCTAGTCCCGGGGTCGTGGGGACGACCCTATAGTCGAACATGTCGGCGGCTGGCCAACCTAGTCCCGAGGTCGTGGGGACGACCCTATAGTCGTCGGACTTGACGGTGGCGGACCAATCTAGTCCCGGGGTCGTGGGGACGACCCTATAGTCGAACATGTCGGCGGCTGGCCAACTTTGGACCGGTGTCGTGGGGACGACTCTATAGTCGTCGGAAATGTCGGCGGCTGGCCAACCTGGACCCGGGGTCGTGGAGACGACCCTATTGTCGTCGGACAAGACGGTGGCGGGCCAATCTAGTCTCGGGGTAGTGGGGACGACCCTATAGTCGTCGGACATGTCGGCGGCTGGCCAACTTTGGCCCGGGGTCGTGGGGACGACCCTATAGTCGTCGGACATGACGGTGGCGGACCAATCTAGTCCTGGAGTCGTGGGGACGACCCTACAGTCGTCGGACATTTCGGCGGCTTGCCAACTTTGGCCCGGGGTCGAGGGGACGACCCTATAGTCGTCGGACTTGACGGTGGCGGGCCAATCTAGACTCGCGGTCGTGGGGACGACCCTATAATCGTCGGACATGACGGTGGCGGGCCAATCTAGTCCCGGGGTCGTGCGGACGACCCTATAGTTGTCGGACATGTCGGCGGCTGGCCAACTTTGGCCCGGTGTCGTGGGGACGACTCTATAGTCGTCGGAAATGTCGGCGGCTGGCCAACCTGGACCCGGGGTCGTGGGGACGACCCGATTGTCGTCGGACATGACGGTGGCGGGCCAATCTAGTCTCGGGGTCGTGGGGACGACCCTATAGTCGTCGGACATGTCGGCGGCTGGCCAACTTTGGCCCGGGGTCGTGGGGACGACCCTATAGTCGTCGGACAAGACGGTGGCGGACCAATCTAGTCCCGGGGTCGTGGGGACGACCCTATAGTCGTCGGACATTTCGGCGGCTGGCCAACTTTGGCCCGGGGTCGTGCGGACGACCCTATAGTCGTCGGACATGTTGGCGGCTTGTCAGCCTAGTCCCGGGGTCGTGGGGACGACCCTATAGTCGTCGGACATGTTGGCGGCTGGCCAACTTTGGCCCGGGGTCGTGGGGACGATCCGATTGTCGTCGGACATGTCGGCGGCTGGCCAACCTAGACCCGGGGTCGTGGGGACGACCCTATTGTCGTCGGACATGGCGGTGGCGGGCCAATCTAGTCCCGTGGTCGTGGGGACGACCCTATAGTCTTCGGACATGACGGTAGCGGGCCAATCTAGACCCGAGGTCGTGGGGACGACCCTATAGTCGTCGGACATGTCGGCGGCTGGCCAACTTTGGCCCGGGGTCGTGGGGGCGACCCTATACTCGTCGGACATGTTGGCGGCTTGTCAGCCTAGTCCCGGGGTCGTGGGTACGACCCTACAGTCGTCGGACATTTCGGCGGCTTGCCAACTTTGGCCCGGGGTCGTGGGGACGACCCTATGGTCGTCGGACTTGACGGTGGCGGGCCAATCTAGTCCCGAGGTCCTGGGGACGACCCTATAGTCGTCGGACTTGACGGTGGCGGGCCAATCTAGTCCCGGGGTCGTGGGGACGACCCTACAGTCGTCGGACATTTCGGCGGCTTGCCAACTTTGGCCCGGGGTCGTGGGGACGACCCTATAGTCGTCGGACATGTTGGCGGCTTGTCAGCCTAGTCCCGGGGTCGTGGGTACGACCCTACAGTCGTCGGACATTTCGGCGGCTTGCCAACTTTGGCCCGGGGTCGTGGGGACGACCCTATAGTCGTCAGACATGACGGTGGCGGGCCAATCTAGTCCCGGGGTCGTGGGGACGACCCTATAGTCGTCGGACATTTCGGCGGCTGGCCAACTTTGGCCCGGGGTCGTGGGGACGACCCTATAGTCGTCGGACATGTTGGCGGCTTGTCAGCCTAGTCCCGGGGTCGTGGGGACGACCCTATAGTCGTCGGACATTTCGGCGGCTGGCCAACTTTGGCCCGGGGTCGTGGGGACGACCCTATAGTCGTCGGACATGTTGGCGGCTTGTCAGCCTAGTCCCGGGGTCGTGGGTACGGCCCTATAGTCGTCGGACAAGTCGGCGGCGGGCCAACCTTGTCCCGGGGTCGTGGGGACGACCCTATAGTCGTCGGACATGTCGGCGGCTGGCCAACTTTGGCCCGGTGTCGTGGGGACGACTCTATAGTCGTCGGAAATGTCGGCGGCTGGCCAACTTTGGCCCGTGGTTGTGGGGACGACCCTATAGTCGTTGGACATGACGGTGGCGGGCCAATCTAGTCCCGGGGTCGTGGGTAAGACCCTATAGTCGTCGGACAAGACGGCGGCTGGACATCTTTGGCCCGGGGTCGTGGGGACGACCCTATAGTCGTCGGACATGTTGGCGGGTTGTCAGCCTAGTCCCGGGGTCGTGGGGACGACCCTATAGTCGTCGGACATGATGGTGGCGGACCAATCTAGTCCCGGGGTCGTGGGGACGACCGTATAGTCGTCGCACATGTCGGCGGCTGGCCAACTTTGGCCCGTGGTCGTGGGGACGATCCAATAATCGTCGGAAATGTCGGCGGCTGGACAACTTTGGCCCGTGGTTGTGGGGACGACCCTATAGTCGTCGGACATGTCGGCGGCTGGCCAACCTAGACCCGGGGTCGTGGGGACGACCCTATTGTCGTCGGACATGGCGGTGGCGGGCCAATCTAGTCCCGGGGTCGTGGGTAAGACCCTATAGTCGTCGGACAAGACGGCGGCTGGACATCTTTGGCCCGGGGTCGTGGGGACGACCCTATAGTCGTCGGACATGTTGGCAGCTTGTCAGCCTAGTCCCGGGGTCGTGGGTACGGCCCTATAGTCGTCGGACAAGTCGGCGGCGGGCCAACCTTGTCCCGGGGTCGTGGGGACGACCCTATAGTCGTCGGACATGTCGGCGGCTGGCCAACTTTGGCCCGGTGTCGTGGGGACGACTCTATAGTCGTCGGAAATGTCGGCGGCTGGCCAACTTTGGCCCGTGGTTGTGGGGACGACCCTATAGTCGTTGGACATGACGGTGGCGGGCCAATCTAGTCCCGGGGTCGTGGGGACGACCCTATAGTCGTCGGACATGTCGGCGGCTGGCCAACATTGGCACGGTGTCGTGGGGACGACTCTATAGTCGTCGGACATTTCGGCGGCTGGCCAACTTTGGCCCGGGGTCGTGGGGACGACCCTATAGTCGTCGGACATGTTGGCGGCTTGTCAGCCTAGTCCCGGGGTCGTGGGGACGACCCTATAGTCGTCGGACATTTCGGCGGCTGGCCAACTTTGGCCCGGGGTCGTGGGGACGACCCTATAGTCGTCGGACATGTTGGCGGGTTGTCAGCCTAGTCCCGGGGTCGTGGGGACGACCCTATAGTCGTCGGACATGACGGTGGCGGACCAATCTAGTCCCGGGGTCGTGGGGACGACCGTATAGTCGTCGCACATGTCGGCGGCTGGCCAACTTTGGCCCGTGGTCGTGGCGACGATCCAATAATCGTCGGACATGTCGGCGGCTGGCCAACTTTGGCCCGTGGTTGTGGGGACGACCCTATAGTCGTTGGACATGACGGTGGCGGGCCAATCTAGTCCCGGGGTCGTGGGGACGACCCTATAGTCGTCGGACATGTCGGCGGCTGGCCAACTTTGGCACGGTGTCGTGGGGACGACTCTATAGTCGTCGGAAATGTCGGCGGCTGGCCAACCTGGACCCGGGGTCGTGGAGACGACCCTATTGTCGTCGGACATGACGGTGGCGGGCCAATCTAGTCCCGGGGTCGTAGGGACGACCCTATAGTCGTCGGACATGTTGGCGATTGGCCAACATTGGCCCGGTGTCGTGGGGGCGACTCTATAGTCGTCGGAAATGTCGGCGGCTGGCCAACCTGGACCCGGGGTCTTGGGGACGACCCTATTGTCGTCGGACATGACGGTGGCGGGCCAATCTAGTCTCGGGGTCGTGGGGACGACCCTATAGTCGTCGGACATGTCGGCGGCTGGCCAAGTTTGGCCCGTGGTCGTGGGGACGACCCTATAGTCGTGTGACATGACGGTGGCGGGCTAATCTAGTCCCGGGGTCGTGGGGACGACCCTATAGGCGTCGGACAAGACGGCGGCTGGACATCTTTGGCCCGTGGTCGTGGGGACGACCCAATAGTGGTCGGACATGTCGGCGGCTCGCCAACCTAGTCCCGAGGTCGTGGGGACGACCCTATAGTCGTCGGACTTGACGGTGGCGGACCAATCTAGTCCCGGGGTCGTGGGGACGACCCTATTGTCGTCGGACATGACGGTGGCGGGCCAATCTAGTCTCGGGGTCGTGGGGACGACCCTATAGTCGTCGGACTTGTCGGTGGCGGGCCAATCTAGTCCGGGGGTCGTGGGGACGACCCTACAGTCGTCGGACATTTCGGCGGCTTGCCAACTTTGGCCCGGGGTCGTGGGGACGATCCAATAGTCGTCGGACATGTCGGCGGCTGGTCAACTTTGGCCCGTGGTCGTGGGGACGACCCTATAGTCGTTGGACATGTCAGAGGCTGGCCTACTTTGGCCCGGTGTCGTGGGGACGACCCAATAGTCGTTGGACATGACGGTGGCGGGCCATTCTAGTCCCGGGGTCGTGGGGACGACCCTATAGTCGTCGGACTTGTCGGTGGCGGGCCAATCTAGTCCGGGGGTCGTGGGGACGACCCTACAGTCGTCGGACATTTCGGCGGCTTGCCAACTTTGGCCCGTGGTTGTGGGGACGACTCTATAGTCATTGGACATGACGGTGGCGGGCCAATCTAGTCCCGGGGTCCTGGGGACGACCCTATAGTCGTCGGACAAGACGGCGGCTGGACATCTTTGGCCCGGGGTCGTGGGGACGACCCTACAGTCGTCGGACATTTCGGCGGCTTGCCAACTTTGGACCGGGGTCGTGGGGACGACCCCATAGTCGTCGGACATGTCGGCGGCTGGCCAACTTTGGCCCGTGGTTGTGGGGACGACCCGATAGTCGTTGGACATGACGGTGGCGGGCCAATCTAGTCCCGGGGTCGTGGGTAAGACCCTATAGTCGTCGGACAAGACGGCGGCTGGACATCTTTGGCCCGGGGTCGTGGGGACGACCCTATAGTCGTCGGAAATGTCGGCGGCTGACCAACCTGGACCCGGGGTCGTGGGGACGTCCTTATTGTCGTCGGACATGACGGTGGCGGGCCAATCTAGACTCGCGGTCGTGGGGACGACCCTATAATCGTCGGACATGACGGTGGCGGGCCAATCTAGTCCCGGGGTCGTGCGGACGACCCTATAGTTGTCGGACATGTCGGCGGCTGGCCAACTTTGGCCCGGTGTCGTGGGGACGACTCTATAGTCGTCGGAAATGTCGGCGGCTGGCCAACCTGGACCCGGGGTCGTGGGGACGACCCTATTGTCGTCGGACATGACGGTGGCGGGCCAATCTAGTCTCGGGGTCGTGGGGACGACCCTATAGTCGTCGGACATGTCGGCGGCTGGCCAACTTTGGCCCGGGGTCGTGGGGACGACCCTATAGTCGTCGGACAAGACGGTGGCGGGCCAATCTAGTCCCGGGGTCGTGGGGACGACCCTACAGTCGTCGGACATTTCGGCGGCTTGCCAACTTTGGCCCGGGGTCGTGGGGACGACCCTATAGTCGTCGGACATGACGGTGGCGGGCCAATCTAGTCCCGGGGTCGTGGGGACGACCCTATAGTCGTCGGACATTTCGGCGGCTTGCCAACTTTGGCCCGGGGTCGTGGGTACGACCCTACAGTCGTCGGACATTTCGGCGGCTTGCCAACTTTGGCCCGGGGTCGTGGGGACGACCCTATAGTCGTCAGACATGACGGTGGCGGGCCAATCTAGTCCCGGGGTCGTGGGGACGACCCTATAGTCGTCGGACATTTCGGCGGCTGGCCAACTTTGGCCCGGGGTCGTGGGGACGACCCTATAGTCGTCGGACATGTTGGCGGCTTGTCAGCCTAGTCCCGGGGTCGTGGGGACGACCCTATAGTCGTCGGACATTTCGGCGGCTGGCCAACTTTGGCCCGGGGTCGTGGGGACGACCCTATAGTCGTCGGACATGTCGGCGGCTGGCCAACTTTGGCCCGTGGTTGTGGGGACGACCCTATAGTCGTTGGACATGACGGTGGCGGGCCAATCTAGTCCCGGGGTCGTGGGTAAGACCCTATAGTCGTCGGACAAGACGGCGGCTGGACATCTTTGGCCCGGGGTCGTGGGGACGACCCTATAGTCGTCGGAAATGTCGGCGGCTGACCAACCTGGACCCGGGGTCGTGGGGACGTCCCTATTGTCGTCGGACATGACGGTGGCGGGCCAATCTAGACTCGCGGTCGTGGGGACGACCCTATAATCGTCGGACATGACGGTGGCGGGCCAATCTAGTCCCGGGGTCGTGCGGGCGACCCTATAGTTGTCGGACATGTCGGCGGCTGGCCAACTTTGGCCCGGTGTCGTGGGAAGGACTCTATAGTCGTCGGAAATGTCGGCGGCTGGCCAACCTGGACCCGGGGTCGTGGGGACGACCCTATTGTCGTCGGACATGACGGTGGCGGGCCAATCTAGTCTCGGGGTCGTGGGGACGACCCTATAGTCGTCGGACATGTCGGCGGCTGGCCAAGTTTGGCCCGTGGTCGTGGGGACGACCCTATAGTCGTGTGACATGACGGTGGCGGGCTAATCTAGTCCCGGGGTCGTGGGGACGACCCTATAGGCGTCGGACAAGACGGCGGCTGGACATCTTTGGCCCGTGGTCGTGGGGACGACCCAATAGTGGTCGGACATGTCGGCGGCTGGCCAACCTAGTCCCGAGGTCATGGGGACGACCCTATAGTCGTCGGACTTGACGGTGGCGGACCAATCTAGTCCCGGGGTCGTGGGGACGACCCTATAGTCGAACATGTCGGCGGCTTGCCAACTTTGGCCCGCGGTCGTGGGGACGATCCAATAGTCGTCGGACATGACGGTGGGGGCCAATCTAGTCCCGGGGTCATGGGGACGACCCTATAGTCGTCGAACAAGTCGGCGGCGGGACAAGCTTGTCCCGGTGTCGTGGGGACGACCCTATAATCGTCGGACATGACGGTGGCGGGCCAATCTAGTCCCGGGGTCGTGGTGACGACCCTATAGTCGTCGGACATTTCGGCGGCTTGCCAACTTTGGCCCGGGGTCGTGGGGACGACCCTATAGTCGTTGGACATGACGGTGGCGGGCCAATCTAGTCCCGGGGTCGTGGGGACGACCCTATAATCGTCGGACATGACGGTGGCGGGCCAATCTAGTCCCGGGGTCGTGGGGACGACCCTATAGTCGTCGGACATGTCGGCGGCTGGCCAACTTTGGCCCGGTGTCGTGGGGACGACTCTATAGTCGTCGGAAATGTCGGCGGCTGGCCAACCTGGACCCGGGGTCGTGGGGACGACCCTATTGTCGTCGGACAAGTCGGCGGCGGGCCAAGCTTGTCCCGGGGTCGTGGGGACGACCCTATAATCGTCGGACATGACGGTGGCGGGCCAATCTAGTCCCGGGGTCGTGGGGACGACCCTATAATCGTTGGACATGACGGTGGCGGGCCAATCTAGTCCCGGGGTCGTAGGGACGACCCTATAGTCGTCGGGCAAGACGGCGGCGGGCCAAGCTTGTCCCGGGGTCGTGGGGACGACCCTATAATCGTCGGACATGTCGGCGGCTGGCCAACCTAGACCCGGGGTCGTGGGGACGATCCGATTGTCGTCGGACATGTCGGCGGCTGTCCAACTTTGGCACCGTGGTCGTGGGGACGATCCAATAGTCGTCAGACATGTCGGCGGCTGGCCAACCTGGACCCGGGGTCGTGGGGACGACCCTATTGTCGTCGGACATGACGGTGGCGGGCCAATCTAGTCTCGCGGTCGTGGGGACGACCCTATAATCGTCGGACATGACGGTGGCGGGCCAAACTAGTCCCGGGGTCGTGGGGACGACCCTATAGTCGTCGGACATGTCGGCGGCTGGCCAACTTTGGCCCGGTGTCGTGGGGACGACCCTATAGTCGTCGGACATTTCGGCGGCATGCCAACTTTGGCCCGTGGTCGTGGGGACGACCCTATAGTTGTTGGACATGACGGTGGCGGGCTAATCTAGTCCCGGGGTCGTAGGGACGACCCTATAGTCGTTGGACATGTCGGCGATTGGCCAACATTGGCCCGGGGTCGTGGGGACGACCCTATAGTCGTCGGACATGTCGGCGGCTGGCCAACTTTGGCGCGTGGTCGTGGGGACGATCCGATTATCGTCGGACATGTCGGCGGCTGGCCAACTTTGGCCCGTGGTCGTGGGGACGATCCAATAGTCGTCGGACATGTCGGCGGCTGGCCAACTTTGGCCCGTGGTCGTGGGGACGATCCGATAGTCGTTGGACATGACGGTGGCAGGCCAATCTAGTCCCGGGGTCGTGGGGACGACCCTATAGTCGTCGGACTTGACGGTGGCGGGCCAATCTAGTGTCGGGGTTGTGGGGACGACCCTACAGTCGTCGGACATTTCGGCGGCTTGCCAACTTTGGCCCGGGGTCGTGGGGACGACCCTATAGTCGTCGGACATGACGGTGGCGGACCAATCTATTCCCGGGGTCGTGGGGACGACCCTATAGTCGTCGGACATGTCGGCGGCTGGCCAACTTTGGCCCGTGGTCGTGGGGACGACCCTATAGTCGTCGGACTTGACGGTGGCCGGCCAATCTATTCCCGGGGTCGTGGGGACGACCCTACAGTCGTCGGACATTTCGGCGGCTTGCCAATCTAGTCCCGGGGTCGTGGGGACGACCCTATAGTCGTCGGACATGTCGGCGGCTGGTCAACTTTGGCCCGTGGTTGTGGGGACGACCCTATAGTCGTTGGACATGTCAGCGGCTGGCCAACTTTGGCCCGGTGTCGTGGGGACGACCCAATAGTCGTCGGACATGTCGGCGGCTGGCCAGCTTTGGCCTGGTGTCGTGGGGACGTCTGTATAGTTGTCGGACATTTCGGCGGCAGGCCAACTTTGGCCCCTGGTCATGGGGACGACCCTATAATCGTCGGACATGTCGGCAGCTGGCCAACCTTGACCCGGGGTCGTGGGGACGACCCTATTGTCGTCGGACAAGTCGGCGGTGGGCCAACCTAGTCCCGGGGTCGTGGGGACGACCCTATAGTCATCGGACAAGTCGGCGGTGGGCCAACCTAGTCCCGGGGTCGTGGGGACGACCCTATAGTCATCGGACATGTCGGCGGCTTGCCAACTTTGGCCCGGGGTCGTGGGGACGACCCTACAGTCGTCGGACATGTCGGCGGCTGGCCAACCTAGTCCGGGGTCGTGGGGACGACCCAATAGTCGTCGGACATTTCGGCGGCTTGCCAACTTTGGCCCGGGGTCGTGGGGGCGGCCCTATAGTCGTCGGACTTGACGGTGGCGGGCCAATCTAGTCCCGGGGTCGTGGGGACGACCCTACAGTCGGCGGACATTTCGGCGTCTTGCCAACTTTGGCCCGGTGTCGTGGGGACGACCCTATAGTCGTCGGACATGACGGTGGCCGACCAATCTAGCCCCGGGGTCGTGGGGACGACCCTATAGTCGTCGGACATGTCGGCGGCTGGCCAACTTTGGCCCGTGGTCGTGGGGACGATCCAAAAGTCGTCGGACATGTCGGCGGCTGGCCAACTTTGGCGCGTGGTCGTGGGGACGATCCGATTGTCGTCGGACATGTCGGCGGCTGGCCAACCTAGACCCGGGGTCGTGGGGACGACCCTATAGTCTTCGGACATGACGGTAGCGGGCCAATCTAGACCCGAGGTCGTGGGGACGACCCTATAGTCGTTGGACATGTCAGCGGCTGGCCAACTTTGGCCCGGTGTCGTGGGGACGACCCTATAGTCGTCGGACATGTCGGCGGCTGGCCAACTTTGGCCCGTGGGGGTGGGGACGACCCTATAGTCGTCGGAAATGTCGGTGGCTGTCCAACTTTGGCCCGGGGGTCGTGGGGACGACCCTATAGTCGTCGGACATGTCGGCGGCGGGCCAGTCTAGTCCCGGGTCGTGGGGACGACCCTATAGTCGTCGGACGTGTCGGCGGCTGGCCAACTTTGGCCCGCGGTCGTGGGGAGGACCCTATACTCGTCGGACAAGTCGGCGGCGTACCAACCTAGTCTGGGGGTCGTGGGGACGACCCTATAGTCGTCGGACAAGTCGGCGGCGAGCCAGTCTAGTCCCGGGTCGTGGGGACGACCCTATAGTCGTCGGACATGTCGGCGGCTGGCCAACTTTGGCCCGTGGGGGTGGGGACGACCCTATAGTCGTCGGAAATGTCGGTGGCTGTCCAACTTTGGCCCGGGGGTCGTGGGGACGACCCTATAGTCGTCGGACATGTCGGCGGCGAGCCAACATTGACCCGGGGTCGTGGGGACGACTCTATAGTCGTCGGACATGTCGGGGGCGGGCCAGTCTAGTTCCGGGTCGTGGGGACGACCCTATAGTCGTCGGACATGTCGGCGGCTGGCCAACTTTGGCCCGTGGTCGTGGGGAGGACCCTATACTCGTCGGACAAGTCGGCGGCGTACCAACCTAGTCCGGGGGTCGTGGGGACGACCCTATAGTCGTCGGACATGACGGTGGCGGGCCAGTCTAGTCCCGGGTCATGGGGACGACCCTATAGTCGTCGGACAAGTCGGCGGCTGGCCAACTTTGGCCCGTGGTCGTGGGGACGACCCTATAGTCGTCGGAAATGACGGTGGCGGGCCAATCTAGTCCCGGGGTCGTGAGGACGACCCTACAGTCGTCGGACAAGTCGGCGGCGAGCCAATCTAGTCCCGCGGTCGTGGGGACGACCCTATAGTCGTCGGACAAGTCAGCGGCTAGCCAGCTTTGGCCCGTAGTCGTGGGGACGACCCTATAGTCGTCGGAAATGACGGTGGCGGGCCAATCTAGTCCCGGGGTCGTGGGGACGACCCTATAGTCGTCGGACAAGTCAGCGGCGAGCCAATCTAGTCCCGCGGTCGTGGGGACGACCCTATAGTCGTCGGACAAGTCAGCGGCTAGCCAACATTGGCCCGTGGTCGTGGGGACGACCGTATAGTCGTCGGACATGACGGTGGCGGGCCACTCTAGTCCCGGGGTCGTGGGGACGACCCTATAGTCGTCGGACATGTCGGCGGCTGGCCAACTTTGGCCCGGTGTCGTGGGGACGACTCTATAGTCGTCGGACATGTCGGCGGCTGGCCAACCTAGACCCGGGGTCGTGGGGACGACCCTATTGTCGTCGGACCTGTCGGCGGCTGGCCAACCTAGTCCCGAGGTCGTGGGGCGACCCTATAGTCGTCGGACATGTCGGCGGCTGGCCAACCTAGTCCCGAGGTCGTCGGACTGGACGGTGGCGGGCCAATCTAGTCCCGGGTTCGTGGGGACGACCCTATTGTCGTCGGACCTGTCGGCGGCTGGCCAACTTTGGCCCGGGGCCGTGGGAACGACCCTATAGTCGTCGGACATGACGGTGGCGGGCCAATATAGTGCTGGGGTCGTGGGGACGACCCTATAGTCGTCGGACAAGTCGGCGGCGAGCCAACCTAGTCCGGGGGTCGTGGGGACGACCTTATAGTCGTCGGACATGACGGTGGCGGGCCAATCTAGTCCCGGGGTCCATGGGACGACCCTATAGTCGTCGGACATGTCGGCGGCTGGCCAACTTTGGCCCGTGGTCGTGGGGACGACCGTATAGTCGTCGGAAATGTCGGTGGCTGTCCAACTTTGGCCCAGGGGTCGTGGGGACGACCCTATAGTCGTCGGACATGTCGGCGGCGTGCCAACATTGACCCGGGGTCGTGGGGACGACTCTATAGTCGTCGGACATGACGGTGGCGGGCCAGTCTAGTCCCGGGTCATGGGGACGACCCTATAGTCGTCGGACAAGTCGGCGGCTGGCCAACTTTGGCCCGTGGTCGTGGGGACGACCCTATAGTCGTCGGAAATGGCGGTGGCGGGCCAATCTAGTCCCGGGGTCGTGAGGACGACCCTACAGTCGTCGGACAAGTCGGCGGCGAGCCAATCTAGTCCCGCGGTCGTGGGGACGACCCTATAGTCGTCGGACAAGTCAGCGGCTAGCCAGCTTTGGCCCGTGGTCGTGGGGACGACCCTATAGTCGTCGGAAATGACGGTGGCGGGCCAATCTAGTCCCGGGGTCGTGGGGACGACCCTACAGTCGTCGGAAAAGTCGGCGGCGAGCGAATCTAGTCCCGCGGTCGTGGGGACGACCCTATAGTCGTCGGACAAGTCAGCGGCTAGCCAACATTGGCCCGTGGTCGTGGGGACGACCGTATAGTCGTCGGACATGACGGTGGCGGGCCACTCTAGTCCCGGGTCGTGGGGACGATCCTATAGTCGTCGGACATGTCGGTGGCGGGCCAGTCTAGTCCCGGGTCGTGGGGACGACCCTATAGTCGTCGGACATGTCGCCGGCTGGCCAACTTTGGCACGTGGTCGTGGGGAGGACCCTATACTCGTCGGACAAGTCGGCGGCGTACCAACCTAGTCCGGGGGTCGTGGGGACGACCCTATAGTCGTCGGACATGACGGTGGCGGGCCAGTCTAGTCCCGGGTCATGGGGACGACCCTATAGTCGTCGGACAAGTGAGCGGCTGGCCAACATTGGCCCGTGGTCGTGGGGACGACCGTATAGTCGTCGGACATGACGGTGGCGGGCCACTCTAGTCCCGGGTCGTGGGGACGACCCTATAGTCGTCGGACATGTCGGCGGCTGGCCAACTTTGGCCCGTGGTCGTGGGGACGACCCTATAGTCGTCAGACATGGCGGTGGCGAGCCAACCTAGTCCCGGGGTCGTGGGGACGACCCTATAGTCGTCGGACAAGTCGGCGGCGAGCCCACCTAGTTGGGGGGTCGTGGGGACGACCCTATAGTCGTCGGACAAGTCGGCGGCTGGCCAACCTGGACCCGGGGTCGTGGGGACGACCCTATTGTCGTCGGACATGACGGTGGCGGGCCAGTCTAGTCCCGGGTCATGGGGACGACCCTATAGTCGTCGGACAAGTCGGCGGCTGGCCAGCTTTGGCCCGTGGTCGTGGGGACGACCCTATAGTCGTCGGAAATGACGGTGGCGGGCCAATCTAGTCCCGGGGTCGTGAGGACGACCCTACAGTCGTCGGACAAGTCGGCGGCGAGCCAATCTAGTCCCGCGGTCGTGGGGACGACCCTATAGTCGTCGGACAAGTCAGCGGCTAGCCAGCTTTGGCCCGTAGTCGTGGGGACGACCCTATAGTCGTCGGAAATGACGGTGGCGGGCCAATCTAGTCCCGGGGTCGTGGGGACGACCCTATAGTCGTCGGACAAGTCAGCGGCGAGCCAATCTAGTCCCGCGGTCGTGGGGACGACCCTATAGTCGTCGGACAAGTCAGCGGCTAGCCAACATTGGCCCGTGGTCGTGGGGACGACCGTATAGTCGTCGGACATGACGGTGGCGGGCCACTCTAGTCCCGGGGTCGTGGGGACGACCCTATAGTCGTCGGACATGTCGGCGGCTGGCCAACTTTGGCCCGTGGTCGTGGAGACGACCCTATAGTCGTCGGACAAGTCGGCGGCGAGCCCACCTAGTCGGGGGGTCGTGGGGACGACCCTATTGTCGTCGGACAAGTCGGCGGCCGGCCAACCTAGTCCGGGGGTCGTGGGGACGACCCTATAGTCGTCGGACAAGTCGGCGGCCGGCCAACCTAGTCCGGGGGTCGTGGGGACGACCCTATAGTCGTCGGACATGTCGGCGGCTGGCCAACTTTGGCCCGTGGTCGTGGGGACGACCCTATAGTCGTCGGAAATGTCGGTGGCTGTCCAACTTTGGCCCGGGGGTCGTGGGGACGACCCTATAGTCGTCGGACAAGTCGGCGGCCGGCCAACCTAGTCTGGGGGTCGTGGGGACGACCCTATAGTCGTCGGACATGTCGGCGGCTGGCCAACTTTGGCCCGTGGTCGTGGGGACGACCCTATAGTCGTCGGACAAGTCGGCGGCGAGCCCACCTAGTCGGGGGGTCGTGGGGACGACCCTATAGTCGTCGGACAAGTCGGCGGCCGGCCAACCTAGTCCGGGGGTCGTGGGGACGACCCTATAGTCGTCGGACAAGTCGGCGGCCGGCCAACCTAGTCCGGGGGTCGTGGGGACGACCCTATCGTCGTCGGACATGTCGGCGGCTGGCCAACTTTGGCCCGTGGTCGTGGGGACGACCCTATAGTCGTCGGAAATGTCGGTGGCTGTCCAACTTTGGCCCGGGGGTCGTGGGGACGACCCTATAGTCGTCGGACATGTCGGCGGCGAGCCAACATTGACCCGGGGTCGTGGGGACGACTCTATAGTCGTCGAACATGTCGGTGGCGGGCCAGTCTAGTCCCGGGTCGTGGGGACGACCCTATAGTCGTCGGACATGTCGGCGGCTGGCCAACTTTGGCCCGTGGTCGTGGGGAGGACCCTATACTCGTCGGACAAGTCGGCGGCGTACCAACCTAGTCCGGGGGTCGTGGGGACGACCCTATAGTCGTCGGACATGTCGGCGGCTGGCCAACTTTGGCCCGTGGTCGTGGGGACGACCCTATAGTCGTCGGAAATGTCGGTGGCTGTCCAACTTTGGCCCGGGGGTCGTGGGGACGACCCTATAGTCGTCGGACATGTCGGCGGCGAGCCAACATTGACCCGGGGTCGTGGGGACGACTCTATAGTCGTCGAACATGACGGTGGCGGGCCAGTCTAGTCCCGGGTCATGGGGACGACCCTATAGTCGTCGGACAAGTCGGCGGCTGGCCAACTTTGGCCCGTGGTCGTGGGGACGACCCTATAGTCGTCGGACATGTCGGTGGCGTACCAACATTGACCCGGGGTCGTGGGGACGACTCTATAATTGTCGGACATGTCGGTGGCGGGCCAGTCTAGTCCCGGGTCGTGGGGACGACCCTATAGTCGTCGGACATGTCGGCGGCTGGCCAACTTTGGCCCGTGGTCGTGGGGAGGACCCTATACTCGTCGGACAAGTCGGCGGCGTACCAACCTAGTCCGGGGGTCGTGGGGACGACCCTGTAGTCGTCGGACAAGTCGGCGGCGAGCCAATCTAGTCCCGCGGTCGTGGGGACGACCCTATAGTCGTCGGACAAGTCAGCGGCTAGCCAACATTGGCCCGTGGTCGTGGGGACGACCCTATAGTCGTCGGAAATGACGGTGGCGGGCCAATCTAGTCCCGGGGTCGTGGGGACGACCGTATAGTCGTCGGAAATGTCGGTGGCTGTCCAACTTTGGCCCAGGGGTCGTGGGGACGACCCTATAGTCGTCGGACATGTCGGCGGCGTGCCAACATTGACCCGGGGTCGTGGGGACGACTCTATAGTCGTCGGACATGACGGTGGCTGGCCAACTTTCGCCCGTGGTCGTGGGGACGACCCTATAGTCGTCGGACATGTTGGCGGCTTGTCAGCCTAGTCCCAGGGTTGTGGGTCCGACCCTATAGTCGTCGGACAAGTCGGCGGCGGGCCAACCTTGTCCCGGGGTCGTGGGGACGACCCTATAATCGTCGGACATGTCGGCGGCTGGCCAACTTTGGCCCGGTGTCGTGGGGACGACTCTATAGTCGTCGGAAATGTCGGCGGCTGGCCAACCTGGACCCGGGGTCGTGGGGACGACCCTATTGTCGTCGGACATGACGGTGGCGGGCCAATCTAGTCTCGCGGTCGTGGGGACGACCCTATAATCGTCGGACATGACGGTGGCGGGCCAATCTAGTCCCGGGGTCGTGGGGACGACCCTATAGTCGTCGGACATGTCGGCGGCTGGCCAACTTTGGCCCGGTGTCGTGGGGACGACTCTATAGTCGTCGGACATGTCGGCGGCTGGCCAACCTAGACCCGGGGTCGTGGGGACGATCCAATAGTCGTCGGACATGTCGGCGGCGGGCCAATCTAGTCCCGGGGTCGTGGGGACGACCCTATAATCGTTGGACTTGACGGTGGCGGGCCAATCTAGTCCCGGGGTCGTAGGGACGACCCTATAGTCGTCGGACATGTTGGCGATTGGCCAACATTGGCCCGGGGTCGTCGGGACGACCCTATAGTCGTCGGACATGGCGGCGGCTGGCCAACCTAATCCCGGGGTCGTGGGGACGACCCTATAGTCGTCGGGCATTTCGGCGGCTTGCCAACTTTGGTCCGGGGTCGTGGGGACGACCCTATAGTCGTCGGACATGTTGGCGGCTTGTCAGCCTAGTCCCAGGGTCGTGGGTCCGACCCTATAGTCGTCGGACAAGTCGGCGGCGGGCCAACCTTGTCCCGGGGTCGTGGGGACGACCCTATAATCGTCGGACATGTCGGCGGCTGGCCAACTTTGGCCCGGTGTCGTGGGGACGACTCTATATTCGTCGGAAATGTCGGCGGCTGGCCAACCTGGACCCGGGGTCGTGGGGACGACCCTATTGTCGTCGGACATGACGGTGGCGGGCCAATCTAGTCTCGCGGTCGTGGGGACGACCCTATAATCGTCGGACATGACGGTGGCGGGCCAATCTAGTCCCGGGGTCGTGGGGACGACCCTATAGTCGTCGGACATGTCGGCGGCTGGCCAACTTTGGCCCGGTGTCGTGGGGACGACTCTATAGTCGTCGGACATGTCGGCGGCTGGCCAACCTAGACCCGGGGTCGTGGGGACGACCCTATTGTCGTCGGACATGTCGGCGGCTGGCCAACCTAGTCCCGAGGTCGTGGGGCGACCCTATAGTCGTCGGACATGTCGGCGGCTGGCCAACTTTGGCCCGTGGTTGTGGGGACGACCCTATAGTCGTTGGACATGACGGTGGCGGGCCAATCTAGTCCCGGGGTCGTGGGGACGACCCAATAGTCGTCGGACAAGACGGCGGCTGGACATCTTTGGCCCGGGGTCGTGGGGACGACCCTATAGTCGTCGGACATGTTGGCGGCTTGTCAGCCTAGTCCCAGGGTCGTGGGTCCGACCCTATAGTCGTCGGACATGTCGGTGGCGTGCCAACATTGACCCGGGGTCGTGGGGACGACTCTATAATTGTCGGACATGTCGGTGGCGGGCCAGTCTAGTCCCGGGTCGTGGGGACGACCCTATAGTCGTCGGACATGTCGGCGGCTGGCCAACTTTGGCCCGTGGTCGTGGGGAGGACCCTATACTCGTCGGACAAGTCGGCGGCGTACCAACCTAGTCCGGGGGTCGTGGGGACGACCCTATAGTCGTCGGACAAGTCGGCGGCGAGCCCACCTAGTCGGGGGGTCGTGGGGACGACCCTATAGTCGTCGGACAAGTCGGCGGCCGGCCAACCTAGTCCGGGGGTCGTGGGGACGACCCTATAGTCGTCGGACATGACGGTGGCGGGCCAGTCTAGTCCCGGGTCGTGGGGACGACCCTATAGTCGTCGGACATGTCGGCGGCTGGCCAACTTTGGCCCGGGGTCGTGGGGACGACCCTATAGTCGTCGGACAAGTCGGCGGCGAGCCCACCTAGTCGGGGGGTCGTGGGGACGACCCTATAGTCGTCGGACATGTCGGCGGCTGGCCAACTTTGGCCCGTGGTTGTGGGGACGACCCTATAGTCGTTGGACATGACGGTGGCGGGCCAATCTAGTCCCGGGGTCGTGGGGACGACCCTATAGTCGTCGGACAAGACGGCGGCTGGACATCTTTGGCCCGGGGTCGTGGGGACGACCCTATAGTCGTCGGACATGTTGGCGGCTGGCCAACTTTGGCCCGTGGTCGTGGGGAGGACCCTATACTCGTCGGACAAGTCGGCGGCGTACCAACCTGGTCCGGGGGTCGTGGGGACGACCCTGTAGTCGTCGGACAAGTCAGCGGCTAGCCAACATTGGCCCGTGGTCGTGGGGACGACCGTATAGTCGTCGGACATGACGGTGGCGGGCCACTCTAGTCCCGGGGTCGTGGGGACGACCCTATAGTCGTCGGACATGACGGCGGCGAGCCAATCTAGTCCCGCGGTCGTGGGGACGACCCTATAGTCGTCGGACAAGTCAGCGGCTAGCCAACATTGGCCCGTGGTCGTGGGGACGACCCTATAGTCGTCGGAAATGACGGTGGCGGGCCAATCTAGTCCCGGGGTCGTGGGGACGACCGTATAGTCGTCGGAAATGTCGGTGGCTGTCCAACTTTGGCCCAGGGGTCGTGGGGACGACCCTATAGTCGTCGGACATGTCGGCGGCGTGCCAACATTGACCCGGGGTCGTGGGGACGACTCTATAGTCGTCGGACATGACGGTGGCTGGCCAACTTTCGCCCGTGGTCGTGGGGACGACCCTATAGTCGTCGGACATGTTGGCGGCTTGTCAGCCTAGTCCCAGGGTTGTGGGTCCGACCCTATAGTCGTCGGACAAGTCGGCGGCGGGCCAACCTTGTCCCGGGGTCGTGGGGACGACCCTATAATCGTCGGACATGTCGGCGGCTGGCCAACTTTGGCCCGGTGTCGTGGGGACGACTCTATAGTCGTCGGAAATGTCGGCGGCTGGCCAACCTGGACCCGGGGTCGTGGGGACGACCCTATTGTCGTCGGACATGACGGTGGCGGGCCAATCTAGTCTCGCGGTCGTGGGGACGACCCTATAATCGTCGGACATGACGGTGGCGGGCCAATCTAGTCCCGGGGTCGTGGGGACGACCCTATAGTCGTCGGACATGTCGGCGGCTGGCCAACTTTGGCCCGGTGTCGTGGGGACGACTCTATAGTCGTCGGACATGTCGGCGGCTGGCCAACCTAGACCCGGGGTCGTGGGGACGATCCAATAGTCGTCGGACATGTCGGCGGCGGGCCAATCTAGTCCCGGGGTCGTGGGGACGACCCTATAATCGTTGGACTTGACGGTGGCGGGCCAATCTAGTCCCGGGGTCGTAGGGACGACCCTATAGTCGTCGGACATGTTGGCGATTGGCCAACATTGGCCCGGGGTCGTCGGGACGACCCTATAGTCGTCGGACATGGCGGCGGCTGGCCAACCTAATCCCGGGGTCGTGGGGACGACCCTATAGTCGTCGGGCATTTCGGCGGCTTGCCAACTTTGGTCCGGGGTCGTGGGGACGACCCTATAGTCGTCGGACATGTTGGCGGCTTGTCAGCCTAGTCCCAGGGTCGTGGGTCCGACCCTATAGTCGTCGGACAAGTCGGCGGCGGGCCAACCTTGTCCCGGGGTCGTGGGGACGACCCTATAATCGTCGGACATGTCGGCGGCTGGCCAACTTTGGCCCGGTGTCGTGGGGACGACTCTATATTCGTCGGAAATGTCGGCGGCTGGCCAACCTGGACCCGGGGTCGTGGGGACGACCCTATTGTCGTCGGACATGACGGTGGCGGGCCAATCTAGTCTCGCGGTCGTGGGGACGACCCTATAATCGTCGGACATGACGGTGGCGGGCCAATCTAGTCCCGGGGTCGTGGGGACGACCCTATAGTCGTCGGACATGTCGGCGGCTGGCCAACTTTGGCCCGGTGTCGTGGGGACGACTCTATAGTCGTCGGACATGTCGGCGGCTGGCCAACCTAGACCCGGGGTCGTGGGGACGACCCTATTGTCGTCGGACATGTCGGCGGCTGGCCAACCTAGTCCCGAGGTCGTGGGGCGACCCTATAGTCGTCGGACATGTCGGCGGCTGGCCAACTTTGGCCCGTGGTTGTGGGGACGACCCTATAGTCGTTGGACATGACGGTGGCGGGCCAATCTAGTCCCGGGGTCGTGGGGACGACCCAATAGTCGTCGGACAAGACGGCGGCTGGACATCTTTGGCCCGGGGTCGTGGGGACGACCCTATAGTCGTCGGACATGTTGGCGGCTTGTCAGCCTAGTCCCAGGGTCGTGGGTCCGACCCTATAGTCGTCGGACATGTCGGTGGCGTGCCAACATTGACCCGGGGTCGTGGGGACGACTCTATAATTGTCGGACATGTCGGTGGCGGGCCAGTCTAGTCCCGGGTCGTGGGGACGACCCTATAGTCGTCGGACATGTCGGCGGCTGGCCAACTTTGGCCCGTGGTCGTGGGGAGGACCCTATACTCGTCGGACAAGTCGGCGGCGTACCAACCTAGTCCGGGGGTCGTGGGGACGACCCTATAGTCGTCGGACAAGTCGGCGGCGAGCCCACCTAGTCGGGGGGTCGTGGGGACGACCCTATAGTCGTCGGACAAGTCGGCGGCCGGCCAACCTAGTCCGGGGGTCGTGGGGACGACCCTATAGTCGTCGGACATGACGGTGGCGGGCCAGTCTAGTCCCGGGTCGTGGGGACGACCCTATAGTCGTCGGACATGTCGGCGGCTGGCCAACTTTGGCCCGGGGTCGTGGGGACGACCCTATAGTCGTCGGACAAGTCGGCGGCGAGCCCACCTAGTCGGGGGGTCGTGGGGACGACCCTATAGTCGTCGGACATGTCGGCGGCTGGCCAACTTTGGCCCGTGGTTGTGGGGACGACCCTATAGTCGTTGGACATGACGGTGGCGGGCCAATCTAGTCCCGGGGTCGTGGGGACGACCCTATAGTCGTCGGACAAGACGGCGGCTGGACATCTTTGGCCCGGGGTCGTGGGGACGACCCTATAGTCGTCGGACATGTTGGCGGCTGGCCAACTTTGGCCCGTGGTCGTGGGGAGGACCCTATACTCGTCGGACAAGTCGGCGGCGTACCAACCTGGTCCGGGGGTCGTGGGGACGACCCTGTAGTCGTCGGACAAGTCAGCGGCTAGCCAACATTGGCCCGTGGTCGTGGGGACGACCGTATAGTCGTCGGACATGACGGTGGCGGGCCACTCTAGTCCCGGGGTCGTGGGGACGACCCTATAGTCGTCGGACATGACGGCGGCGAGCCAATCTAGTCCCGCGGTCGTGGGGACGACCCTATAGTCGTCGGACAAGTCAGCGGCTAGCCAACATTGGCCCGTGGTCGTGGGGACGACCCTATAGTCGTCGGAAATGACGGTGGCGGGCCAATCTAGTCCCGGGGTCGTGGGGACGACCCTACAGTCGTCGGACAAGTCAGCGGCGAGCCAATCTAGTCCCGCGGTCGTGGGGACGACCCTATAGTCGTCGGACAAGTCAGCGGCTAGCCAGCTTTGGCCCGTGGTCGTGGGGACGACCCTATAGTCGTCGGAAATGAAGGTGGCGGGCCAATCTAGTCCCGGGGTCGTGGGGACGACCGTACAGTCGTCGGACAAGTCGGCGGCGAGCCAATCTAGTCCCGCGGTCGTGGGGACGACCCTATAGTCGTCGGACAAGTCAGCGGCTAGCCAACATTGGCCCGTGGTCGTGGGGACGACCCTATAGTCGTCGGAAATGACGGTGGCGGGACAATCTAGTCCCGGGGTCGTGGGGACGACCCTACAGTCGTCGGACAAGTCGGCGGCGAGCCAATCTAGTCCCGCGGTCGTGGGGACGACCCTATAGTCGTCGGACAAGTCAGCGGCTAGCCAACATTGGCCCGTGGTCGTGGGGACGACCGTATAGTCGTCGGACATGACGGTGGCGGGCCACTCTAGTCCCGGGGTCGTGGGGACGACCCTATAGTCGTCGGACATGTCGGCGGCTGGCCAACTTTGGCCCGGGGTCGTGGGGACGACCCTATAGTCGTCGGACAAGTCGGCGGCGAGCCCACCTAGTCGGGGGGTCGTGGGGACGACCCTATAGTCGTCGGACATGTCGGCGGCTGGCCAACTTTGGCCCGTGGTTGTGGGGACGACCCTATAGTCGTTGGACATGACGGTGGCGGGCCAATCTAGTCCCGGGGTCGTGGGGACGACCCTATAGTCGTCGGACAAGACGGCGGCTGGACATCTTTGGCCCGGGGTCGTGGGGACGACCCTATAGTCGTCGGACATGTTGGCGGCTTGTCAGCCTAGTCCCAGGGTCGTGGGTACGACCCTATAGTCGTCGGACAAGTCGGCGGCGGGCCAACCTTGTCCCGGGGTCGTGGGGACGACCCTATAATCGTCGGACATGTCGGCGGCTGGCCAACTTTGGCCCGGTGTCGTGGGGACGACTCTATAGTCGTCGGAAATGTCGGCGGCTGGCCAACCTGGACCCGGGGTCGTGGGGACGACCCTATTGTCGTCGGACATGACGGTGGCGGGCCAATCTAGTCTCGCGGTCGTGGGGACGACCCTATAATCGTCGGACACGACGGTGGCGGGCCAATCTAGTCCCGGGGTCGTGGGGACGACCCTATAGTCGTCGGACATGTCGGCGGCTGGCCAACTTTGGCCCGGTGTCGTGGGGACGACTCTATAGTCGTCGGACATGTCGGCGGCTGGCCAACCTAGACCCGGGGTCGTGGGGACGACCCTATTGTCGTCGGACATGTCGGCGGCTGGCCAACCTAGTCCCGAGGTCGTGGGGCGACCCTATAGTCGTCGGACATGTCGGCGGCTGGCCAACCTAGTCCCGAGGTCGTCGGACTGGACGGTGGCGGGCCAATCTAGTCCCGGGTTCGTGGGGACGATCCTACAGTCGTCGGACATGTCGGCGGCTGGCCAACTTTGGCCCGTGGTCGTGGGGACGACCCTGAAGTCGTCGGACATGACGGTGGCGGGCCAATCTAGTCCCGGGGTCGTGGGGACGACCGTATAGTCGTCGGACTTGACGGTGGCGGGCCAATCTAGTCCCGGGGTCGTGGGTACGACCGTATAGTCGTCGGACAAGTCGGCGGCTGGCCAACTTTGGCCCGGGGCCGTGGGAACGACCCTATAGTCGTCGGACATGACGGTGGCGGGCCAATATAGTGCTGGGGTCGTGGGGACGACCCTATAGTCGTCGGACAAGTCGGCGGCGAGCCAACCTAGTCCGGGGGTCGTGGGGACGACCTTATAGTCGTCGGACATGACGGTGGCGGGCCAATCTAGTCCCGGGGTCCATGGGACGACCCTATAGTCGTCGGACATGTCGGCGGCTGGCCAACTTTGGCCCGTGGTCGTGGGGACGACCGTATAGTCGTCGGACATGACGGTGGCGGGCCAGTCTAGTCCCGGGACGTGGGGACGACCCTATAGTCGTCGGACATGTCGGCGGCTGGCCAACTTTGGCCCGTGGTCGTGGGGACGACCCTATAGTCGTCGGAAATGTCGGTGGCTGTCCAACTTTGGCCCGGGGGTCGTGTGGACGACCCTATAGTCGTCGGACATGTCGGCGGCGAGCCAACATTGACCCGGGGTCGTGGGGACGACTCTATAGTCGTCGGACATGTCGGTGGCGGGCCAGTCTAGTCCCGGGTCGTGGGGACGACCCTATAATCGTTGGACTTGACGGTGGCGGGCCAATCTAGTCCCGGGGTCGTAGGGACGACCCTATAGTCGTCGGACATGTTGGCGATTGGCCAACATTGGCCCGGGGTCGTCGGGACGACCCTATAGTCGTCGGACATGGCGGCGGCTGGCCAACCTAATCCCGGGGTCGTGGGGACGACCCTATAGTCGTCGGGCATTTCGGCGGCTTGCCAACTTTGGCCCGGGGTCGTGGGGACGACCCTATAGTCGTCGGACATGTTGGCGGCTTGTCAGCCTAGTCCCAGGGTCGTGGGTCCGACCCTATAGTCGTCGGACAAGTCGGCGGCGGGCCAACCTTGTCCCGGGGTCGTGGGGACGACCCTATAATCGTCGGACATGTCGGCGGCTGGCCAACTTTGGCCCGGTGTCGTGGGGACGACTCTATAGTCGTCGGAAATGTCGGCGGCTGGCCAACCTGGACCCGGGGTCGTGGGGACGACCCTATTGTCGTCGGACATGACGGTGGCGGGCCAATCTAGTCTCGCGGTCGTGGGGACGACCCTATAATCGTCGGACATGACGGTGGCGGGCCAATCTAGTCCCGGGGTCGTGGGGACGACCCTATAGTCGTCGGACATGTCGGCGGCTGGCCAACTTTGGCCCGGTGTCGTGGGGACGACTCTATAGTCGTCGGACATGTCGGCGGCTGGCCAACCTAGACCCGGGGTCGTGGGGACGACCCTATTGTCGTCGGACATGTCGGCGGCTGGCCAACCTAGTCCCGAGGTCGTGGGGCGACCCTATAGTCGTCGGACATGTCGGCGGCTGGCCAACCTAGTCCCGAGGTCGTCGGACTGGACGGTGGCGGGCCAATCTAGTCCCGGGTTCGTGGGGACGATCCTACAGTCGTCGGACATGTCGGCGGCTGGCCTACTTTGGCCCGTGGTCGTGGGGACGACCCTATTGTCGTCGGGCATTTCGGCGGCTTGCCAACCTGGACCCGGGGTCGTGGGGACGACCCTATTGTCGTCGGAAATGACGGTGGCGGGCCAATCTAGTCCCGGGGTCGTGGGGACGACCCTACAGTCGTCGGACAAGTCAGCGGCGAGCCAATCTAGTCCCGCGGTCGTGGGGACGACCCTATAGTCGTCGGACAAGTCAGCGGCTAGCCAGCTTTGGCCCGTGGTCGTGGGGACGACCCTATAGTCGTCGGAAATGAAGGTGGCGGGCCAATCTAGTCCCGGGGTCGTGGGGACGACCGTACAGTCGTCGGACAAGTCGGCGGCGAGCCAATCTAGTCCCGCGGTCGTGGGGACGACCCTATAGTCGTCGGACAAGTCAGCGGCTAGCCAACATTGGCCCGTGGTCGTGGGGACGACCCTATAGTCGTCGGAAATGACGGTGGCGGGCCAATCTAGTCCCGGGGTCGTGGGGACGACCCTACAGTCGTCGGACAAGTCGGCGGCGAGCCAATCTAGTCCCGCGGTCGTGGGGACGACCCTATAGTCGTCGGACAAGTCAGCGGCTAGCCAACATTGGCCCGTGGTCGTGGGGACGACCGTATAGTCGTCGGACATGACGGTGGCGGGCCACTCTAGTCCCGGGGTCGTGGGGACGACCCTATAGTCGTCGGACAAGTCGGCGGCGAGCCCACCTAGTCGGGGGGTCGTGGGGACGACCCTATAGTCGTCGGACATGTCGGCGGCTGGCCAACTTTGGCCCGTGGTTGTGGGGACGACCCTATAGTCGTTGGACATGACGGTGGCGGGCCAATCTAGTCCCGGGGTCGTGGGGACGACCCTATAGTCGTCGGACAAGACGGCGGCTGGACATCTTTGGCCCGGGGTCGTGGGGACGACCCTATAGTCGTCGGACATGTTGGCGGCTTGTCAGCCTAGTCCCTGGGTCGTGGGTACGACCCTATAGTCGTCGGACAAGTCGGCGGCGGGCCAACCTTGTCCCGGGGTCGTGGGGACGACCCTATAATCGTCGGACATGTCGGCGGCTGGCCAACTTTGGCCCGGTGTCGTGGGGACGACTCTATAGTCGTCGGAAATGTCGGCGGCTGGCCAACCTGGACCCGGGGTCGTGGGGACGACCCTATTGTCGTCGGACATGACGGTGGCGGGCCAATCTAGTCTCGCGGTCGTGGGGACGACCCTATAATCGTCGGACACGACGGTGGCGGGCCAATCTAGTCCCGGGGTCGTGGGGACGACCCTATAGTCGTCGGACATGTCGGCGGCTGGCCAACTTTGGCCCGGTGTCGTGGGGACGACTCTATAGTCGTCGGACATGTCGGCGGCTGGCCAACCTAGTCCCGAGGTCGTCGGACTGGACGGTGGCGGGCCAATCTAGTCCCGGGTTCGTGGGGACGATCCTACAGTCGTCGGACATGTCGGCGGCTGGCCAACTTTGGCCCGTGGTCGTGGGGACGACCCTGAAGTCGTCGGACATGACGGTGGCGGGCCAATCTAGTCCCGGGGTCGTGGGGACGACCGTATAGTCGTCGGACTTGACGGTGGCGGGCCAATCTAGTCCCGGGGTCGTGGGTACGACCGTATAGTCGTCGGACAAGTCGGCGGCTGGCCAACTTTGGCCCGGGGCCGTGGGAACGACCCTATAGTCGTCGGACATGACGGTGGCGGGCCAATATAGTGCTGGGGTCGTGGGGACGACCCTATAGTCGTCGGACAAGTCGGCGGCGAGCCAACCTAGTCCGGGGGTCGTGGGGACGACCTTATAGTCGTCGGACATGACGGTGGCGGGCCAATCTAGTCCCGGGGTCCATGGGACGCCCCTATAGTCGTCGGACATGTCGGCGGCTGGCCAACTTTGGCCCGTGGTCGTGGGGACGACCGTATAGTCGTCGGAAATGTCGGTGGCTGTCCAACTTTGGCCCAGGGGTCGTGGGGACGACCCTATAGTCGTCGGACATGTCGGTGGCGTGCCAACATTGACCCGGGGTCGTGGGGACGACTCTATAATTGTCGGACATGTCGGTGGCGGGCCAGTCTAGTCCCGGGTCGTGGGGACGACCCTATAGTCGTCGGACATGTCGGCGGCTGGCCAACTTTGGCCCGCGGTCGTGGGGAGGACCCTATACTCGTCGGACAAGTCGGCGGCGTACCAACCTAGTCCGGGGGTCGTGGGGACGACCCTATAGTCGTCGGACAAGTCGGCGGCGAGCCCACCTAGTCGGGGGGTCGTGGGGACGACCCTATAGTCGTCGGACAAGTCGGCGGCCGGCCAACCTAGTCCGGGGGTCGTGGGGACGACCCTATAGTCGTCGGACATGACGGTGGCGGGCCAGTCTAGTCCCGGGACGTGGGGACGACCCTATAGTCGTCGGACATGTCGGCGGCTGGCCAACTTTGGCCCGTGGTCGTGGGGACGACCCTATAGTCGTCGGAAATGTCGGTGGCTGTCCAACTTTGGCCCGGGGGTCGTGTGGACGACCCTATAGTCGTCGGACATGTCGGCGGCGAGCCAACATTGACCCGGGGTCGTGGGGACGACTCTATAGTCGTCGGACATGTCGGTGGCGGGCCAGTCTAGTCCCGGGTCGTGGGGACGACCCTATATTCGTTGGACTTGACGGTGGCGGGCCAATCTAGTCCCGGGGTCGTAGGGACGACCCTATAATCGTCGGACATGTCGGCGGCTGGCCAACTTTGGCCCGGTGTCGTGGGGACGACTCTATAGTCGTCGGAAATGTCGGCGGCTGGCCAACCTGGACCCGGGGTCGTGGGGACGACCCTATTGTCGTCGGACATGACGGTGGCGGGCCAATCTAGTCTCGCGGTCGTGGGGACGACCCTATAATCGTCGGACATGACGGTGGCGGGCCAATCTAGTCCCGGGGTCGTGGGGACGACCCTATAGTCGTCGGACATGTCGGCGGCTGGCCAACTTTGGCCCGGTGTCGTGGGGACGACTCTATAGTCGTCGGACATGTCGGCGGCTGGCCAACCTAGACCCGGGGTCGTGGGGACGACCCTATTGTCGTCGGACATGTCGGCGGCTGGCCAACCTAGTCCCGAGGTCGTGGGGCGACCCTATAGTCGTCGGACATGTCGGCGGCTGGCCAACCTAGTCCCGAGGTCGTCGGACTGGACGGTGGCGGGCCAATCTAGTCCCGGGTTCGTGGGGACGATCCTACAGTCGTCGGACATGTCGGCGGCTGGCCAACTTTGGCCCGTGGTCGTGGGGACGACCCTGAAGTCGTCGGACATGACGGTGGCGGGCCAATCTAGTCCCGGGGTCGTGGGGACGACCGTATGGTCGTCGGACTTGACAGTGGCGGGCCAATCTAGTCCCGGGGTCGTGGGTACGACCGTATAGTCGTCGGACAAGTCGGCGGCTGGCCAACTTTGGCCCGGGGCCGTGGGAACGACCCTATAGTCGTCGGACATGACGGTGGCGGGCCAATATAGTGCTGGGGTCGTGGGGACGACCCTATAGTCGTCGGACAAGTCGGCGGCGAGCCAACCTAGTCCGGGGGTCGTGGGGACGACCCTATAGTCGTCGGACATGTCGGCGGCTGGCCAACTTTGGCCCGTGGTCGTGGGGAGGACCCTATACTCGTCGGACAAGTCGGCGGCGTACCAACCTAGTCCGGGGGTCGTGGGGACGACCCTGTAGTCGTCGGACAAGTCGGCGGCGAGCCAATCTAGTCCCGCGGTCGTGGGGACGACCCTATAGTCGTCGGACAAGTCAGCGGCTAGCCAACATTGGCCCGTGGTCGTGGGGACGACCCTATAGTCGTCGGAAATGACGGTGGCGGGCCAATTTAGTCCCGGGGTCGTGGGGACGACCCTACAGTCGTCGGACAAGTCAGCGGCGAGCCAATCTAGTCCCGCGGTCGTGGGGACGACCCTATAGTCGTCGGACAAGTCAGCGGCTAGCCAGCTTTGGCCCGTGGTCGTGGGTACGACCCTATAGTCGTCGGAAATGAAGGTGGCGGGCCAATCTAGTCCCGGGGTCGTGGGGACGACCGTACAGTCGTCGGACAAGTCGGCGGCGAGCCAATCTAGTCCCGCGGTCGTGGGGACGACCCTATAGTCGTCGGACAAGTCAGCGGCTAGCCAACATTGGCCCGTGGTCGTGGGGACGACCCTATAGTCGTCGGAAATGACGGTGGCGGGCCAATCTAGTCCCGGGGTCGTGGGGACGACCCTACAGTCGTCGGACAAGTCGGCGGCGAGCCAATCTAGTCTCGCGGTCGTGGGGACGACCCTATAGTCGTCGGACATGTCGGCGGCTGGCCAACTTTGGCCCGTGGTCGTGGGGAGGACCCTATACTCGTCGGACAAGTCGGCGGCGTACCAACCTAGTCCGGGGGTCGTGGGGACGACCCTATAGTCGTCGGACATGACGGTGGCGGGCCAGTCTAGTCCCGGGTCATGGGGACGATCCGATTGTCGTCGGACATGTCGGCGGCTGGCCAACCTAGACCCGGGGTCTTGGGGACGACCCTATAGTCTTCGGACATGACGGTAGCGGGCCAATCTAGACCCGAGGTCGTGGGGACGACCCTATAGTCGTTGGACATGTCAGCGGCTGGCCAACTTTGGCCCGGTGTCGTGGGAACGACCCTATAGTCGTCGGACATGTCGGCGGCTGGCCAACTTTGGCCCGGTGTCGTGGGGACGACTCTATAGTCGTCGGACATGTCGGCGGCTGGCCAACCTAGACCCGGGGTCGTGGGGACGACCCTATTGTCGTCGGACATGTCGGCGGCTGGCCAACCTAGTTCCGGGGTCGTGGGGACGACCCTATATTCGTCGGACATGTCGGCGGCTGGCCAACTTTGGCCCGTGGTCGTGGGGACGATCCAATAGTCGTCGGACATGTCGGCGGCGGGCCAATCTAGTCCCGGGGTCGTGGGGACGACCCTATAATCGTTGGACTTGACGGTGGCGGGCCAATCTAGTCCCGGGGTCGTAGGGACGACCCTATAGTCGTCGGACATGTTGGCGATTGGCCAACATTGGCCCGGGGTCGTCGGGACGACCCTATAGTCGTCGGACATGGCGGCGGCTGGCCAACCTAATCCCGGGGTCGTGGGGACGACCCTATAGTCGTCGGACATTTCGGCGGCTTGCCAACTTTGGCCCGGGGTCGTGGGGACGACCCTATAGTGGTCGGACATGTCGGCGGCTGGCCAACTTTGGCCCGTGGTTGTGGGGACGACCCTATAGTCGTTGGACATGACGGTGGCGGGCCAATCTAGTCCCGGGGTCGTGGGGACGACCCTATAGTCGTCGGACAAGACGGCGGCTGGACATCTTTGGCCCGGGGTCGTGGGGACGACCCTATAGTCGTCGGACATGTTGGCGGCTTGTCAGCCTAGTCCCAGGGTCGTGGGTCCGACCCTATAGTCGTCGGACAAGTCGGCGGCGGGCCAACCTTGTCCCGGGGTCGTGGGGACGACCCTATAGTCGTCGGACATGTCGGCGGCTGGCCAACTTTGGCCCGGGGTCGTGGGGACGACCCTATAGTCGTCGGACAAGTCGGCGGCGAGCCCACCTAGTCGGGGGGTCGTGGGGACGACCCTATAGTTGTCGGACATGTCGGCGGCTGGCCAACTTTGGCCCGTGGTTGTGGGGACGACCCTATAGTCGTTGGACATGACGGTGGCGGGCCAATCTAGTCCCGGGGTCGTGGGGACGACCCTATAGTCGTCGGACAAGACGGCGGCTGGACATCTTTGGCCCGGGGTCGTGGGGACGACCCTATAGTCGTCGGACATGTTGGCGGCTGGCCAACTTTGGCCCGTGGTCGTGGGGAGGACCCTATACTCGTCGGACAAGTCGGCGGCGTACCAACCTGGTCCGGGGGTCGTGGGGACGACCCTGTAGTCGTCGGACAAGTCGGCGGCGAGCCAATCTAGTCCCGCGGTCGTGGGGACGACCCTATAGTCGTCGGACAAGTCAGCGGCTAGCCAACATTGGCCCGTGGTCGTGGGGACGACCCTATAGTCGTCGGAAATGACGGTGGCGGGCCAATCTAGTCCCGGGGTCGTGGGGACGACCCTACAGTCGTCGGACAAGTCAGCGGCGAGCCAATCTAGTCCCGCGGTCGTGGGGACGACCCTATAGTCGTCGGACATGTCGGCGGCTGGCCAACTTTGGCCCGTGGTCGTGGGGAGGACCCTATACTCGTCGGACAAGTCGGCGGCGTACGAACCTAGTCCGGGGGTCGTGGGGACGACCCTATAGTCGTCGGACATGACGGTGGCGGGCCAGTCTAGTCCCGGGTCATGGGGACGACCCTATAGTCGTCGGACAAGTCGGCGGCTGGCCAACTTTGGCCCGTGGTCGTGGGGACGACCCTATAGTCGTCGGAAATGACGGTGGCGGGCCAATCTAGTCCCGGGGACGTGAGGACGACCCTACAGTCGTCGGACAAGTCGGCGGCGAGCCAATCTAGTCCCGCGGTCGTGGGGACGACCCTATAGTCGTCGGACAAGTCAGCGGCTAGCCAGCTTTGGCCCGTGGTCGTGGGGACGACCCTATAGTCGTCGGACAAGTCGGCGGCCGGCCAACCTAGTCCGGGGGTCGTGGGGACGACCCTATAGTCGTCGGACAAGTCGGCGGCCGGCCAACCTAGTCCGGGGGTCGTGGGGACGACCCTATAGTCGTCGGACATGTCGGCGGCTGGCCAACTTTGGCCCGTGGTCGTGGGGACGACCCTATAGTCGTCGGAAATGTCGGTGGCTGTCCAACTTTGGCCCGGGGGTCGTGGGGACGACCCTATAGTCGTCGGACATGTCGGCGGCGAGCCAAAATTGACCCGGGGTCGTGGGGACGACTCTATAGTCGTCGAACATGTCGGTGGCGGGCCAGTCTAGTCCCGGGTCGTGGGGACGACCCTATAGTCGTCGGACATGTCGGCGGCTGGCCAACTTTGGCCCGTGGTCGTGGGGAGGACCCTATACTCGTCGGACAAGTCGGCGGCGTACCAACCTAGTCCGGGGGTCGTGGGGACGACCCTATAGTCGTCGGACATGACGGTGGCGGGCCAGTCTAGTCCCGGGTCATGGGGACGACCCTATAGTCGTCGGACAAGTCGGCGGCTGGCCAACTTTGGCCCGTGGTCGTGGGGACGACCCTATAGTCGTCGGAAATGACGGTGGCGGGCCAATCTAGTCCCGGGGTCGTGAGGACGACCCTACAGTCGTCGGACAAGTCGGCGGCGAGCCAATCTAGTCCCGCGGTCGTGGGGACGACCCTATAGTCGTCGGACAAGTCAGCGGCTAGCCAGCTTTGGCCCGTGGTCGTGGGGACGACCCTATAGTCGTCGGAAATGACGGTGGCGGGCCAATCTAGTCCCGGGGTCGTGGGGACGACCCTACAGTCGTCGGACAAGTCGGCGGCGAGCCAATCTAGTCCCGCGGTCGTGGGGACGACCCTATAGTCGTCGGACAAGTCAGCGGCTAGCCAACATTGGCCCGTGGTCGTGGGGACGACCCTATAGTCGTCGGAAATGACGGTGGCGGGCCAATCTAGTCCCGGGGTCGTGGGGACGACCCTACAGTCGTCGGACAAGTCAGCGGCGAGCCAATCTAGTCCCGCGGTCGTGGGGACGACCCTATAGTCGTCGGACAAGTCAGCGGCTAGCCAACATTGGCCCGTGGTCGTGGGGACGACCCTATAGTCGTCGGAAATGACGGTGGCGGGCCAATCTAGTCCCGGGGTCGTGGGGACGACCCTACAGTCGTCGGACAAGTCGGCGGCGAGCCAATCTAGTCCCGCGGTCGTGGGGACGACCCTATAGTCGTCGGACAAGTCAGCGGCTAGCCAACATTGGCCCGTGGTCGTGGGGACGACCGTATAGTCGTTGGACATGACGGTGGCGGGCCACTCTAGTCCCGGGGTCGTGGGGACGACCCTATAGTCGTCGGACATGTCGGCGGCTGGCCAACTTTGGCCCGGGGTCGTGGGGACGACCCTATAGTCGTTGGACATGTCAGCGGCTGGCCAACTTTGGCCCGGTGTCCTGGGAACGACCCTATAGTCGTCGGACATGTCGGCGGCTGGCCAACTTTGGCCCGGTGTCGTGGGGACGACCCTATAGTCGTCGGAAATGACGGTGGCGGGCCAATCTAGTCCCGGGGTCGTGGGGACGATCCTACAGTCGTCGGACAAGTCGGCGGCGAGCCAATCTAGTCCCGCGGTCGTGGGGACGACCCTATAGTCGTCGGACAAGTCAGCGGCTGGCCAACATTGGCCCGTGGTCGTGGGGACGACCATATAGTCGTCGGACATGTCGGCGGCTGGCCAACTTTGGCCCGTGGTCGTGAGGACGACCCTATAGTCGTCGGAAATGTCGGTGGCTGTCCAACTTTGGCCCGGGGGTCGTGGGGACGACCCTATAGTCGTCGGACATGTCGGTGGCGGGCCAGTCTAGTCCCGGGTCGTGGGGACGACCCTATAGTCGTCGGACAAGTCGGCGGCCGGCCAACCTAGTCCGGGGGTCGTGGGGACGACACTATAGTCGTCGGACATGACGGTGGCGGGCCAGTCTAGTCCCGGGTCGTGGGGACGACCCTATAGTCGTCGGACATGACGGTGGCGGGCCAATCTAGTCCCGGGGTCGTGGGGACGACTCTATAGTCGTCGGACAAGTCGGCGGCTGGCCAACTTTAGCCCGTGGTCGTGGGGACGACCCTATAGTCGTCGGAAATGACGGTGGCGGGCCAATCTAGTCCCGGGGTCGTGGGGACGACCCTACAGTCGTCGGACAAGTCGGCGGCGAGCCAATCTAGTCCCGCGGTCGTGGGGACGACCCTATAGTCGTCGGACAAGTCAGCGGCTAGCCAACATTGGCCCGTGGTCGTGGGGACGACCGTATAGTCGTCGGACATGACGGTGGCGAGCCAATCTAGTCCCGGGTCATGGGGACGACCCTATAGTCGTCGGACAAGTCGGCGGCTGGCCAACTTTAGCCCGTGGTCGTGGGGACGACCCTATAGTCGTCGGAAATGACGGTGGCGGGCCAATCTAGTCCCGGGGTCGTGGGGACGACCCTACAGTCGTCGGACAAGTCGGCGGCGAGCCCACCTAGTCGGGGGTCGTGGGGACGACCCTATAGTCGTCGGACAATTCGGCGGCCGGCCAACCTAGTCCGGGGGTCGTGGGGACGACCCTATAGTCGTCGGACATGACGGTGGCGGGCCAGTCTAGTCCCGGGTCGTGGGGACGACCCTATAGTCGTCGGACATGTCGGCGGCTGGCCAACTTTGGCCCGTGGTCGTGGGGACGACCCTATAGTCGTCGGAAATGTCGGTGGCTGTCCAACTTTGGCCCGGGGGTCGTGGGGACGACCCTATAGTCGTCGGACATGTCGGTGGCGGGCCAGTCTAGTCACGGGTCGTGGGGACGACCCTATAGTCGTCGGACAAGTCGGCGGCCGGCCAACCTAGTCCGGGGGTCGTGGGGACGACACTATAGTCGTCGGACATGACGGTGGCGGGCCAGTCTAGTCCCGGGTCGTGGGGACGACCCTATAGTCGTCGGACATGTCGAAGGCTGGCCAACTTTGGCCCGTGGTCGTGGGGACGACCCTATAGTCGTCGGAAATGTCGGTGGCTGTCCAACTTTGGCCCGGGGGTCGTGGGGACGACCCTATAGTCGTCGGACATGTCGGTGGCGGGCCAGTCTAGTCCCGGGTCGTGGGGACGACCCTATTGTCGTCGGACATGTCGGCGGCTGGCCAACTTTGGCCCGTGGTCGTGGGGAGGACCCTATACTCGTCGGACAAGTCGGCGGCGTACCAACCTAGTCCGGGGGTCGTGGGGACGACCCTATAGTCGTCGGACATGACGGTGGCGGGCCAGTCTAGTCCCGGGTCATGGGGACGACCCTATAGTCGTCGGACAAGTCGGCGGCTGGCCAACTTTGGCCCGTGGTCGTGGGGACGACCCTATAGTCGTCGGAAATGACGGTGGCGGGCCAATCTAGTCCCGGGGTCGTGGGGACGATCCTACAGTCGTCGGACAAGTCGGCGGCGAGCCAATCTAGTCCCGCGGTCGTGGGGACGACCCTATAGTCGTCGGACAAGTCGGCGGCCGGCCAACCTAGTCCGGGGGTCGTGGGGGCGACACTATAGTCGTCGGACATGTCGGTGGCGGGCCAGTCTAGTCCCGGGTCGTGGGGACGACCCTATTGTCGTCGGACATGTCGGCGGCTGGCCAACTTTGGCCCGTGGTCGTGGGGACGACCCTATAGTCGTCGGAAATGACGGTGGCGGGCCAATCTAGTCCCGGGGTCGTGGGGACGATCCTACAGTCGTCGGACAAGTCGGCGGCGAGCCAATCTAGTCCCGCGGTCGTGGGGACGACCCTATAGTCGTCGGACAAGTCAGCGGCTGGCCAACATTGGCCCGTGGTCGTGGGGACGACCATATAGTCGTCGGACATGTCGGCGGCTGGCCAACTTTGGCCCGTGGTCGTGAGGACGACCCTATAGTCGTCGGAAATGTCGGTGGCTGTCCAACTTTGGCCCGGGGGTCGTGGGGACGACCCTATAGTCGTCGGACATGTCGGTGGCGGGCCAGTCTAGTCCCGGGTCGTGGGGACGACCCTATAGTCGTCGGACAAGTCGGCGGCCGGCCAACCTAGTCCGGGGGTCGTGGGGACGACACTATAGTCGTCGGACATGACGGTGGCGGGCCAGTCTAGTCCCGGGTCGTGGGGACGACCCTATAGTCGTCGGACATGACGGTGGCGGGCCAATCTAGTCCCGGGGTCGTGGGGACGACTCTATAGTCGTCGGACAAGTCGGCGGCTGGCCAACTTTGGCCCGTGGTCGTGGGGACGACCCTATAGTCGTCGGACTTGACGGTGGCGGGCCAATCTAGTCTCGGGGTCGTGGGGACGACCCTATAGTCGTCGGACATGTCGGCGGCTGGCCAACTTTGGCCCGGGGTCGTGGGGACGACCCTACAGTCGTCGGATATGTCGGCGGCTGGCCAACTTTGGCCCGTGGTCGTGGGGACGACCCTATAGTCGTCGGAAATGACGGTGGCGGGCCAATCTAGTCCCGGGGTCGTGGGGACGACCCTATAGTCGTCGGACAAGTCGGTGGCGGGCCAACCTAGTACCGGGGTCGTGGGGATGACCCCATAGTTGTTGGACATGACGGTGGCGGGCCAGTCTAGTCCCGGGTCGTGAGCACGACCCTATAGTCGTCGGAAATGTCGCCGGCTGGCCAACTTTGGCCCGTGGTCGTGGGGACGACCCTATAGTCGTCGGACAAGTCGGCGGCTGTCCAGCTTTGGCCCGGGGTCGTGGGGACGACCCTATAGTCGTCGGACATGACGGTGTCGGGCCAATCTAGTCCCGGGATCGTGGGGACGACCCTATAGTCGTCGGACATGACGGTGGCGGGCCAATCTAGTCCCGGGGTCGTGGGGACGACTCTATAGTCGTCGGACAAGTCGGCAGCTGGCCAACCTTGGCCCGTGGTCGTGGGGACGACCCTATAGTCGTCGGAAATGTCGGTGGCTGTCCAACTTTGGCCCGGGGGTCGTGGGGACGACCCTATAGTCGTCGGACATGACGGTGTCGGGCCAATCTAGTCCCGGGATCGTGGGGACGACCCTATAGTCGTCGGACAAGTCGGCGGCTGTCCAGCTTTGGCCCGGGGTCGTGGGGACGACCCTATAGTCGTCGGACATAACGGTGGCGGGCCAACTTTGGCCCGGGGACGTGGGGACGACCCTATAGTCTGCGGACAAGTCGGCGGCTGGCCAAATTTGGCCCGTGGTCGTGGGGACGACCCTATAGTCGTCGGACATGACGGTGTCGGGCCAATCTAGTCCCGGGATCGTGGGGACGACCCTATAGTCGTCGGACATGACGGTGGCGGGCCAATCTAGTCCCGGGGTCGTGGGGACGACTCTATAGTCGTCGGACAAGTCGGCAGCTGGCCAACCTTGGCCCGTGGTCGTGGGGACGACCCTATAGTCGTCGGAAATGTCGGTGGCTGTCCAACTTTGGCCCGGGGGTCGTGGGGACGACCCTATAGTCGTCGGACATGTCGGTGGCGGGCCAGTCTAGTCCCGGGTCGTGGGGACGACCCTATAGTCGTCGGACAAGTCGGCGGCCGGCCAACCTAGTCCGGGGGTCGTGGGGACGACACTATAGTCGTCGGACATGACGGTGGCGGGCCAGTCTAGTCCCGGGTCGTGGGGACGACCCTATAGTCGTCGGACATGTCGGCGGCTGGCCAACTTTGGCCCGTGGTCGTGGGGACGACCCTATAGTCGTCGGAAATGTCGGTGGCTGTCCAACTTTGGCCCGGGGGTCGTGGGGACGACCCTATAGTCGTCGGACATGTCGGTGGCGGGCCAGTCTAGTCCCGGGTCGTGGGGACGACCCTATAGTCGTCGGACAAGTCGGCGGCCGGCCAACCTAGTCCGGGGGTCGTGGGGACGACACTATAGTCGTCGGACATGACGGTGGCGGGCCAGTCTAGTCCCGGGTCGTGGGGACGACCCTACAGTCGTCGGACAAGTCGGCGGCGTGCCAATCTAGTCCCGCGGTCGTGGGGACGACCCTATAGTCGTCGGACAAGTCAGCGGCTGGCCAACATTGGCCCGTGGTCGTGGGGACGACCATATAGTCGTCGGACATGACGGTGGCGGGCCAGTCTAGTCCCGGGTCGTGAGCACGACCCTATAGTCGTCGGAAATGTCGCCGGCTGGCCAACTTTGGCCCGTGGTCGTGGGGACGACCCTATAGTCGTCGGACAAGTCGGCGGCTGTCCAGCTTTGGCCCGGGGTCGTGGGGACGACCCTATAGTCGTCGGACAAGTCGGCGGCTGGCCAAATTTGGCCCGTGGTCGTGGGGACGACCCTATAGTCGTCGGACATGACGGTGTCGGGCCAATCTAGTCCCGGGATCGTGGGGACGACCCTATAGTCGTCGGACATGACGGTGGCGGGCCAATCTAGTTCCGGGGTCGTGGGGACGACCCTATAGTCGTCGGACATGTCGGCGGCTGGACAACTTTGGCCCGTGGACGTGGGGACGACCCCATAGTCGTCGGACATGTCGGCGGTTGGCCAACTTTGGCCCGTGGTCGTGGGGACGATCCGATAGTCGTCGGACATGACGGTGGCGGGCCAATCTAGTCCCGGGGTCATAGGGACGACCCTATAGTCGTCGGACATGTCGGCGGCTGGTCAACTTAGGCCCGTGGTCGTAGGGACGATCCGATAGTCGTTGGACATGACGGTGCCGGGCCAATCAAGTCCCGGGGTCGTGGGTACGACCCTATAGTCGTCGGACATGTCGGCGATTGGCCATTATTGGCCCGGGGTCGTGGGGACGACCCTATAGTCGTCGGACAAGTCGGCGGCTGGCCAAATTTGGCCCGTGGTCGTGAGGACGACCCTATTGTCGTCGGAAATGTCGGCGGCTGGCCAACTTTGGCCCGTGGCCGTGGAGACGACCCTATAGTCGTCGGACAAGACGGTGGCGGGCCAATCTAGTCCCGGGGTCGTGGGTACGACCCTATAGTCGTCGGACATGTCGGCGATTGGCCATTATTGGCCCGGGGTCGTGGGGACGACCCTATAGTCGTCGGACAAGTCGGCGGCTGTCCAGCTTTGGCCCGGGGTCGTGGGGACGACCCTATAGTCGTCGGACATAACGGTGGCGGGCCAACTTTGGCCCGGGGACGTGGGGACGACCCTATAGTCTGCGGACAAGTCGGCGGCTGGCCAAATTTGGCCCGTGGTCGTGGGGACGACCCTATAGTCGTCGGACATGACGGTGTCGGGCCAATCTAGTCCCGGGATCGTGGGGACGACTCTATAGTCGTCGGACATGACGGTGGCGGGCCAATCTAGTCCCGGGGTCGTGGGGACGACTCTATAGTCGTCGGACAAGTCGGCGGCTGGCCAACTTTGGCCCGTGGTCGTGGGGACGACCCTATAGTCGTCGGAAATGTCGGTGGCTGTCCAACTTTGGCCCGGGGGTCGTGGGGACGACCCTATAGTCGTCGGACATGTCGGTGGCGGGCCAGTCTAGTCCCGGGTCGTGGGGACGACCCTATAGTCGTCGGACAAGTCGGCGGTCGGCCAACTTTGGCCCGGTGTCCTGGGGACGACCCTATTGTCGTCGGACATGACGGTGGCGGACCAATCTAGTCTCGGGGTCGTGGGGACGACCCTATAGTCGTCGGACATGTCGGCGGCTGGCCAAGTTTGGCCCGTGGTCGTGGGGACGACCCTATAGTCGTGTGACATGACGGTGGCGGGCTAATCTAGTCCCGGGGTCGTAGGGACGACCCTATAGGCGTCGGACAAGACGGCGGCTGGACATCTTTGGCCCGTGGTCGTGGGGACGACCCAATAGTGGTCGGACATGTCGGCGGCTGGCCAACCTAGTCCCGAGGTCGTGGGGACGACCCTATAGTCGTCGGACTTGACGGTGGCGGACCAATCTAGTCCCGGGGTCGTGGGGACGACCCTATAGTCGAACATGTCGGCGGCTTGCCAACTTTGGCCCGCGGTCGTGGGGACGATCCAATAGTCGTCGGACATGACGGTGGCGGGCCAATCTAGTCCCGGGGTCATGGGGACGACCCTATAGTCGTCGAACAAGTCGGCGGCGGGACAAGCTTGTCCCGGGGTCGTGGGGACGACCCTATAATCGTCGGACATGACGGTGCCGGGCCAATCTAGTCCCGGGGTCGTGGTGACGACCCTATAGTCGTCGGACATTTCGGCGGCTTGCCAACTTTGGCCCGGGGTCGTGGGGACGACCCTATAGTCGTTGGACATGACGGTGGCGGGCCAATCTAGTCCCGGGGTCGTGGGGACGACCCTATAATCGTCGGACATGACGGTGGCGGGCCAATCTAGTCCCGGGGTCGTGGGGACGACCCTATAGTCGTCGGACATGTCGGCGGCTGGCCAACTTTGGCCCGGTGTCGTGGGGACGACTCTATAGTCGTCGGAAATGTCGGCGGCTGGCCAACCTGGACCCGGGGTCGTGGGGACGACCCTATTGTCGTCGGACAAGTCGGCGGCGGGCCAAGCTTGTCCCGGGGTCGTGGGGACGACCCTATAATCGTCGGACATGACGGTGGCGGGCCAATCTAGTCCCGGGGTCGTGGGGACGACCCTATAATCGTTGGACATGACGGTGGCGGCCCAATCTAGTCCCGGGGTCGTAGGGACGACCCTATAGTCGTCGGGCAAGACGGCGGCGGGCCAAGCTTGTCCCGGGGTCGTGGGGACGACCCTATAATCGTCGGACATGTCGGCGGCTGGCCAACCTAGACCCGGGGTCGTGGGGACGATCCGATTGTCGTCGGACATGTCGGCGGCTGTCCAACTTTGGCACCGTGGTCGTGGGGACGATCCAATAGTCGTCGGACATGTCGGCGGCTGGCCAACTTTGGCCCGGTGTCGTGGGGACGACTCTATAGTCGTCGGAAATGTCGGTGGCGGGCCAATCTAGTCCGGGGGTCGTGGGGACGACCCTACAGTCGTCGGACATTTCGGCGGCTTGCCAACTTTGGCCCGGGGTCGTGGGGACGATCCAATAGTTGTCGGACATGTCGGCGGCTGGTCAACTTTGGCCCGTGGTCGTGGGGACGACCCTATAGTCGTTGGACATGTCAGCGGCTGGCCAACTTTGGCCCGGTGTCCTGGGGACGACCCTATTGTCGTCGGACATGACGGTGGCGGACCAATCTAGTCTCGGGGTCGTGGGGACGACCCTATAGTCGTCGGACATGTCGGCGGCTGGCCAAGTTTGGCCCGTGGTCGTGGGGACGACCCTATAGTCGTTGGACATGACGGTGGCGGGCCAATCTAGTCCCGGGGTCGTGGGGACGACCCTATAATCGTCGGACATGACGGTGGCGGGCCAATCTAGTCCCGGGGTCGTGGGGACGACCCTATAGTCGTCGGACATGTCGGCGGCAGGCCAACTTTGGCCCGGTGTCGTGGGGACGACTCTATAGTCGTCGGAAATGTCGGCGGCTGGCCAACCTGGACCCGGGGTCGTGGGGACGACCCTATTGTCGTCGGACAAGTCGGCGGCGGGCCAAGCTTGTCCCGGGGTCGTGGGGACGACCCTATAATCGTCGGACATGACGGTGGCGGGCCAATCTAGTCCCGGGGTCGTGGGGACGACCCTATAATCGTTGGACATGACGGTGGCGGGCCAATCTAGTCCCGGGGTCGTAGGGACGACCCTATAGTCGTCGGGCAAGACGGCGGCGGGCCAAGCTTGTCCCGGGGTCGTGGGGACGACCCTATAATCGTCGGACATGTCGGCGGCTGGCCAACCTAGACCCGGGGTCGTGGGGACGATCCGATTGTCGTCGGACATGTCGGCGGCTGTCCAACTTTGGCACCGTGGTCGTGGGGACGATCCAATAGTCGTCAGACATGTCGGCGGCTGGCCAACCTGGACCCGGGGTCGTGGGGACGACCCTATTGTCGTCGGACATGACGGTGGCGGGCCAATCTAGTCTCGCGGTCGTGGGGACGACCCTATAATCGTCGGACAAGGCGGTGGCGGGCCAATCTAGTCCCGGGGTCGTGGGGACGACCCTATAGTCGTCGGACTTGTCGGTGGCGGGCCAATCTAGTCGGGGGTCGTGGGGACGACCCTACAGTCGTCGGACATTTCGGCGGCTTGCCAACTTTGGCCCGGGGTCGTGGGGACGATCCAATAGTCGTCGGACATGTCGGCGGCTGGTCAACTTTGGCCCGTGGTCGTGGGGACGACCCTATAGTCGTTGGACATGTCAGCGGCTGGCCAACTTTGGCCCGGTGTCCTGGGGACGACCCTATTGTCGTCGGACATGACGGTGGCGGACCAATCTAGTCTCGGGGTCGTGGGGACGACCCTATAGTCGTCGGACATGTCGGCGGCTGGCCAAGTTTGGCCCGTGGTCGTGGGGACGACCCTATAGTCGTGTGACATGACGGTGGCGGGCTAATCTAGTCCCGGGGTCGTGGGGACGACCCTATAGGCGTCGGACAAGACGGCGGCTGGACATCTTTGACCCGTGGTCGTGGGGACGACCCAATAGTGGTCGGACATGTCGGCGGCTGGCCAACCTAGTCCCGAGGTCGTGGGGACGACCCTATAGTCGTCGGACTTGACGGTGGCGGACCAATCTAGTCCCGGGGTCGTGGGGACGACCCTATAGTCGAACATGTCGGCGGCTTGCCAACTTTGGCCCGCGGTCGTGGGGACGATCCAATAGTCGTCGGACATGACGGTGGCGGGCCAATCTAGTCCCGGGGTCATGGGGACGACCCTATAGTCGTCGAACAAGTCGGCGGCGGGACAAGCTTGTCCCGGGGTCGTGGGGACGACCCTATAATCGTCGGACATGACGGTGCCGGGCCAATCTAGTCCCGGGGTCGTGGTGACGACCCTATAGTCGTCGGACATTTCGGCGGCTTGCCAACATTGGCCCGGGGTCGTGGGGACGACCCTATAGTCGTTGGACATGACGGTGGCGGGCCAATCTAGTCCCGGGGTCGTGGGGACGACCCTATAATCGTCGGACATGACGGTGGCGGGCCAATCTAGTCCCGGGGTCGTGGGGACGACCCTATAGTCGTCGGACATGTCGGCGGCTGGCCAACTTTGGCCCGGTGTCGTGGGGACGACTCTATAGTCGTCGGAAATGTCGGCGGCTGGCCAACCTGGACCCGGGGTCGTGGGGACGACCCTATTGTCGTCGGACAAGTCGGCGGCGGGCCAAGCTTGTCCCGGGGTCGTGGGGACGACCCTATAATCGTCGGACATGACGGTGGCGGGCCAATCTAGTCCCGGGGTCGTGGGGACGACCCTATAATCGTCGGACAAGGCGGTGGCGGGCCAATCTAGTCCCGGGGTCGTGGGGACGACCCTATAGTCGTCGGACTTGTCGGTGGCCGGCCAATCTAGTCCGGGGGTCGTGGGGACGACCCTACAGTCGTCGGACATTTCGGCGGCTTGCCAACTTTGGCCCGGGGTCGTGGGGACGATCCAATAGTCGTCGGACATGTCGGCGGCTGGTCAACTTTGGCCCGTGGTCGTGGGGACGACCCTATAGTCGTTGGACATGTCAGCGGCTGGCCAACTTTGGCCCGGTGTCCTGGGGACGACCCTATTGTCGTCGGACATGACGGTGGCGGACCAATCTAGTCTCGGGGTCGTGGGGACGACCCTATAGTCGTCGGACATGTCGGCGGCTGGCCAAGTTTGGCCCGTGGTCGTGGGGACGACCCTATAGTCGTGTGACATGACGGTGGCGGGCTAATCTAGTCCCGGGGTCGTGGGGACGACCCTATAGGCGTCGGACAAGACGGCGGCTGGACATCTTTGGCCCGTGGTCGTGGGGACGACCCAATAGTGGTCGGACATGTCGGCGGCTGGCCAACCTAGTCCCGAGGTCGTGGGGACGACCCTATAGTCGTCGGACTTGACGGTGGCGGACCAATCTAGTCCCGGGGTCGTGGGGACGACCCTATAGTCGAACATGTCGGCGGCTTGCCAACTTTGGCCCGCGGTCGTGGGGACGATCCAATAGTCGTCGGACATGACGGTGGCGGGCCAATCTAGTCCCGGGGTCATGGGGACGACCCTATAGTCGTCGAACAAGTCGGCGGCGGGACAAGCTTGTCCCGGTGTCGTGGGGACGACCCTATAATCGTCGGACATGACGGTGCCGGGCCAATCTAGTCCCGGGGTCGTGGTGACGACCCTATAGTCGTCGGACATTTCGGCGGCTTGCCAACTTTGGCCCGGGGTCGTGGGGACGACCCTATAGTCGTTGGACATGACGGTGGCGGGCCAATCTAGTCCCGGGGTCGTGGGGACGACCCTATAATCGTCGGACATGACGGTGGCGGGCCAATCTAGTCCCGGGGTCGTGGGGACGACCCTATAGTCGTCGGACATGTCGGCGGCTGGCCAACTTTGGCCCGGTGTCGTGGGGACGACTCTATAGTCGTCGGAAATGTCGGCGGCTGGCCAACCTGGACCCGGGGTCGTGGGGACGACCCTATTGTCGTCGGACAAGTCGGCGGCGGGCCAAGCTTGTCCCGGGGTCGTGGGGACGACCCTATAATCGTTGGACATGACGGTGGCGGGCCAATCTAGTCCCGGGGTCATGGGGACGACCCTATAGTCGTCGAACAAGTCGGCGGCGGGACAAGCTTGTCCCGGGGTCGTGGGGACGACCCTATAATCGTCGGACATGACGGTGCCGGGCCAATCTAGTCCCGGGGTCGTGGTGACGACCCTATAGTCGTCGGACATTTCGGCGGCTTGCCAACTTTGGCCGGGGTCGTGGGGACGACCCTATAGTCGTTGGACATGACGGTGGCGGGCCAATCTAGTCCCGGGGTCGTGGGGACGACCCTATAATCGTCGGACATGACGGTGGCGGGCCAATCTAGTCTCGCGGTCGTGGGGACGACCCTATAATCGTCGGACATGACGGTGGCGGGCCAATCTAGTCCCGGGGTCGTGGGGACGACCCTATAGTCGAACATGTCGGCGGCTTGCCAACTTTGGCCCGCGGTCGTGGGGACGATCCAGTAGTCGTCGGACATGACGGTGGCGGGCCAATCTAGTCCCGGGGTCATGGGGACGACCCTATAGTCGTCGAACAAGTCGGCGGCGGGACAAGCTTGTCCCGGGGTCGTGGGGACGACCCTATAATCGTCGGACATGACGGTGCCGGGCCAATCTAGTCCCGGGGTCGTGGTGACGACCCTATAGTCGTCGGACATTTCGGCGGCTTGCCAACTTTGGCCCGGGGTCGTGGGGACGACCCTATAGTCGTTGGACATGACGGTGGCGGGCCAATCTAGTCCCGGGGTCGTGGGGACGACCCTATAATCGTCGGACATGACGGTGGCGGGCCAATCTAGTCCCGGGGTCGTGGGGACGACCCTATAGTCGTCGGACATGTCGGCGGCTGGCCAACTTTGGCCCGGTGTCGTGGGGACGACTCTATAGTCGTCGGAAATGTCGGCGGCTGGCCAACCTGGACCCGGGGTCGTGGGGACGACCCTATTGTCGTCGGACAAGTCGGCGGCGGGCCAAGCTTGTCCCGGGGTCGTGGGGACGACCCTATAATCGTCGGACATGACGGTGGCGGGCCAATCTAGTCCCGGGGTCGTGGGGACGACCCTATAATCGTCGGACAAGGCGGTGGCGGGCCAATCTAGTCCCGGGGTCGTGGGGACGCCCCTATAGTCGTCGGACTTGTCGGTGGCGGGCCAATCTAGTCCGGGGGTCGTGGGGACGACCCTACAGTCGTCGGACATTTCGGCGGCTTGCCAACTTTGGCCCGGGGTCGTGGGGACGATCCAATAGTCGTCGGACATGTCGGCGGCTGGTCAACTTTGGCCCGTGGTCGTGGGGACGACCCTATAGTCGTTGGACATGTCAGCGGCTGGCCAACTTTGGCCCGGTGTCCTGGGGACGACCCTATTGTCGTCGGACATGACGGTGGCGGACCAATCTAGTCTCGGGGTCGTGGGGACGACCCTATAGTCGTCGGACATGTCGGCGGCTGGCCAAGTTTGGTCCGTGGTCGTGGGGACGACCCTATAGTCGTGTGACATGACGGTGGCGGGCTAATCTAGTCCCGGGGTCGTGGGGACGACCCTATAGGCGTCGGACAAGACGGCGGCTGGACATCTTTGGCCCGTGGTCGTGGGGACGACCCAATAGTGGTCGGACATGTCGGCGGCTGGCCAACCTAGTCCCGAGGTCGTGGGGACGACCCTATAGTCGTCGGACTTGACGGTGGCGGACCAATCTAGTCCCGGGGTCGTGGGGACGACCCTATAGTCGAACATGTCGGCGGCTTGCCAACTTTGGCCCGCGGTCGTGGGGACGATCCAATAGTCGTCGGACATGACGGTGGCGGGCCAATCTGGTCCCGGGGTCATGGGGACGACCCTATAGTCGTCGAACAAGTCGGCGGCGGGACAAGCTTGTCCCGGTGTCGTGGGGACGACCCTATAATCGTCGGACATGACGGTGCCGGGCCAATCTAGTCCCGGGGTCGTGGTGACGACCCTATAGTCGTCGGACATTTCGGCGGCATGCCAACTTTGGCCCGGGGTCGTGGGGACGACCCTATAGTCGTTGGACATGACGGTGGCGGGCCAATCTAGTCCCGGGGTCGTGGGGACGACCCTATAATCGTCGGACATGACGGTGGCGGGCCAATCTAGTCCCGGGGTCGTGGGGACGACCCTATAGTCGTCGGACATGTCGGCGGCTGGCCAACTTTGGCCCGGTGTCGTGGGGACGACTCTATAGTCGTCGGAAATGTCGGCGGCTGGCCAACCTGGACCCGGGGTCGTGGGGACGACCCTATTGTCGTCGGACAAGTCGGCGGCGGGCCAAGCTTGTCCCGGGGTCGTGGGGACGACCCTATAATCGTCGGACATGACGGTGGCGGGCCAATCTAGTCCCGGGGTCGTGGGGACGACCCTATAATCGTTGGACATGACGGTGGCGGGCCAATCTAGTCCCGGGGTCGTAGGGACGACCCTATAGTCGTCGGGCAAGACGGCGGCGGGCCAAGCTTGTCCCGGGGTCGTGGGGACGACCCTATAATCGTCGGACATGTCGGCGGCTGGCCAACCTAGACCCGGGGTCGTGGGGACGATCCGATTGTCGTCGGACATGTCGGCGGCTGTCCAACTTTGGCACCGTGGTCGTGGGGACGATCCAATAGTCGTCAGACATGTCGGCGGCTGGCCAACCTGGACCCGGGGTCGTGGGGACGACCCTATTGTCGTCGGACATGACGGTGGCGGGCCAATCTAGTCTCGCGGTCGTGGGGACGACCCTATAATCGTCGGACATGACGGTGGCGGGCCAATCTAGTCCCGGGGTCGTGGGGACGACCCTATAGTCGTCGGACATGTCGGCGGCTGGCCAACTTTGGCCCGGTGTCGTGGGGACGACCCTATAGTCGTCGGACATTTCGGCGGCATGCCAACTTTGGCCCGTGGTCGTGGGGACGACCCTATAGTTGTTGGACATGACGGTGGCGGGCTAATCTAGTCCCGGGGTCGTAGGGACGACCCTATAGTCGTTGGACATGTCGGCGATTGGCCAACATTGGCCCGGGGTCGTGGGGACGACCCTATAGTCGTCGGACATGTCGGCGGCTGGCCAACTTTGGCGCGTGGTCGTGGGGACGATCCGATTATCGTCGGACATGTCGGCGGCTGGCCAACTTTGGCCCGTGGTCGTGGGGACGATCCAATAGTCGTCGGACATGTCGGCGGCTGGCCAACTTTGGCCCGTGGTCGTGGGGACGATCCGATAGTCGTTGGACATGACGGTGGCAGGCCAATCTAGTCCCGGGGTCGTGGGGACGACCCTATAGTCGTCGGACTTGACGGTGGCGGGCCAATCTAGTGTCGGGGTTGTGGGGACGACCCTACAGTCGTCGGACATTTCGGCGGCTTGCCAACTTTGGCCCGGGGTCGTGGGGACGACCCTATAGTCGTCGGACATGACGGTGGCGGACCAATCTATTCCCGGGGTCGTGGGGACGACCCTATAGTCGTCGGACATGTCGGCGGCTGGCCAACTTTGGCCCGTGGTCGTGGGGACGACCCTATAGTCGTCGGACTTGACGGTGGCCGGCCAATCTATTCCCGGGGTCGTGGGGACGACCCTACAGTCGTCGGACATTTCGGCGGCTTGCCAATCTAGTCCCGGGGTCGTGGGGACGACCCTATAGTCGTCGGACATGTCGGCGGCTGGTCAACTTTGGCCCGTGGTTGTGGGGACGACCCTATAGTCGTTGGACATGTCAGCGGCTGGCCAACTTTGGCCCGGTGTCGTGGGGACGACCCAATAGTCGTCGGACATGTCGGCGGCTGGCCAGCTTTGGCCTGGTGTCGTGGGGACGTCTGTATAGTTGTCGGACATTTCGGCGGCAGGCCAACTTTGGCCCCTGGTCATGGGGACGACCCTATAATCGTCGGACATGTCGGCAGCTGGCCAACCTAGACCCGGGGTCGTGGGGACGACCCTATTGTCGTCGGACAAGTCGGCGGTGGGCCAACCTAGTCCCGGGGTCGTGGGGACGACCCTATAGTCATCGGACAAGTCGGCGGTGGGCCAACCTAGTCCCGGGGTCGTGGGGACGACCCTATAGTCATCGGACATGTCGGCGGCTTGCCAACTTTGGCCCGGGGTCGTGGGGACGACCCTACAGTCGTCGGACATGTCGGCGGCTGGCCAACCTAGTCCGGGGTCGTGGGGACGACCCAATAGTCGTCGGACATTTCGGCGGCTTGCCAACTTTGGCCCGGGGTCGTGGGGGCGGCCCTATAGTCGTCGGACTTGACGGTGGCGGGCCAATCTAGTCCCGGGGTCGTGGGGACGACCCTACAGTCGGCGGACATTTCGGCGTCTTGCCAACTTTGGCCCGGGGTCGTGGGGACGACCCTATAGTCGTCGGACATGACGGTGGCCGACCAATCTAGCCCCGGGGTCGTGGGGACGACCCTATAGTCGTCGGACATGTCGGCGGCTGGCCAACTTTGGCCCGTGGTCGTGGGGACGATCCAAAAGTCGTCGGACATGTCGGCGGCTGGCCAACTTTGGCGCGTGGTCGTGGGGACGATCCGATTGTCGTCGGACATGTCGGCGGCTGGCCAACCTAGTCCCGAGGTCGTGGGGACGACCCTATAGTCGTCGGACTTGACGGTGGCGGACCAATCTAGTCCCGGGGTCGTGGGGACGACCCTATAGTCGAACATGTCGGCGGCTTGCCAACTTTGGCCCGCGGTCGTGGGGACGATCCAATAGTCGTCGGACATGACGGTGGCGGGCCAATCTGGTCCCGGGGTCATGGGGACGACCCTATAGTCGTCGAACAAGTCGGCGGCGGGACAAGCTTGTCCCGGTGTCGTGGGGACGACCCTATAATCGTCGGACATGACGGTGCCGGGCCAATCTAGTCCCGGGGTCGTGGTGACGACCCTATAGTCGTCGGACATTTCGGCGGCATGCCAACTTTGGCCCGGGGTCGTGGGGACGACCCTATAGTCGTTGGACATGACGGTGGCGGGCCAATCTAGTCCCGGGGTCGTGGGGACGACCCTATAATCGTCGGACATGACGGTGGCGGGCCAATCTAGTCCCGGGGTCGTGGGGACGACCCTATAGTCGTCGGACATGTCGGCGGCTGGCCAACTTTGGCCCGGTGTCGTGGGGACGACTCTATAGTCGTCGGAAATGTCGGCGGCTGGCCAACCTGGACCCGGGGTCGTGGGGACGACCCTATTGTCGTCGGACAAGTCGGCGGCGGGCCAAGCTTGTCCCGGGGTCGTGGGGACGACCCTATAATCGTCGGACATGACGGTGGCGGGCCAATCTAGTCCCGGGGTCGTGGGGACGACCCTATAATCGTTGGACATGACGGTGGCGGGCCAATCTAGTCCCGGGGTCGTAGGGACGACCCTATAGTCGTCGGGCAAGACGGCGGCGGGCCAAGCTTGTCCCGGGGTCGTGGGGACGACCCTATAATCGTCGGACATGTCGGCGGCTGGCCAACCTAGACCCGGGGTCGTGGGGACGATCCGATTGTCGTCGGACATGTCGGCGGCTGTCCAACTTTGGCACCGTGGTCGTGGGGACGATCCAATAGTCGTCAGACATGTCGGCGGCTGGCCAACCTGGACCCGGGGTCGTGGGGACGACCCTATTGTCGTCGGACATGACGGTGGCGGGCCAATCTAGTCTCGCGGTCGTGGGGACGACCCTATAATCGTCGGACATGACGGTGGCGGGCCAATCTAGTCCCGGGGTCGTGGGGACGACCCTATAGTCGTCGGACATGTCGGCGGCTGGCCAACTTTGGCCCGGTGTCGTGGGGACGACCCTATAGTCGTCGGACATTTCGGCGGCATGCCAACTTTGGCCCGTGGTCGTGGGGACGACCCTATAGTTGTTGGACATGACGGTGGCGGGCTAATCTAGTCCCGGGGTCGTAGGGACGACCCTATAGTCGTTGGACATGTCGGCGATTGGCCAACATTGGCCCGGGGTCGTGGGGACGACCCTATAGTCGTCGGACATGTCGGCGGCTGGCCAACTTTGGCGCGTGGTCGTGGGGACGATCCGATTATCGTCGGACATGTCGGCGGCTGGCCAACTTTGGCCCGTGGTCGTGGGGACGATCCAATAGTCGTCGGACATGTCGGCGGCTGGCCAACTTTGGCCCGTGGTCGTGGGGACGATCCGATAGTCGTTGGACATGACGGTGGCAGGCCAATCTAGTCCCGGGGTCGTGGGGACGACCCTATAGTCGTCGGACTTGACGGTGGCGGGCCAATCTAGTGTCGGGGTTGTGGGGACGACCCTACAGTCGTCGGACATTTCGGCGGCTTGCCAACTTTGGCCCGGGGTCGTGGGGACGACCCTATAGTCGTCGGACATGACGGTGGCGGACCAATCTATTCCCGGGGTCGTGGGGACGACCCTATAGTCGTCGGACATGTCGGCGGCTGGCCAACTTTGGCCCGTGGTCGTGGGGACGACCCTATAGTCGTCGGACTTGACGGTGGCCGGCCAATCTATTCCCGGGGTCGTGGGGACGACCCTACAGTCGTCGGACATTTCGGCGGCTTGCCAATCTAGTCCCGGGGTCGTGGGGACGACCCTATAGTCGTCGGACATGTCGGCGGCTGGTCAACTTTGGCCCGTGGTTGTGGGGACGACCCTATAGTCGTTGGACATGTCAGCGGCTGGCCAACTTTGGCCCGGTGTCGTGGGGACGACCCAATAGTCGTCGGACATGTCGGCGGCTGGCCAGCTTTGGCCTGGTGTCGTGGGGACGTCTGTATAGTTGTCGGACATTTCGGCGGCAGGCCAACTTTGGCCCCTGGTCATGGGGACGACCCTATAATCGTCGGACATGTCGGCAGCTGGCCAACCTAGACCCGGGGTCGTGGGGACGACCCTATTGTCGTCGGACAAGTCGGCGGTGGGCCAACCTAGTCCCGGGGTCGTGGGGACGACCCTATAGTCATCGGACAAGTCGGCGGTGGGCCAACCTAGTCCCGGGGTCGTGGGGACGACCCTATAGTCATCGGACATGTCGGCGGCTTGCCAACTTTGGCCCGGGGTCGTGGGGACGACCCTACAGTCGTCGGACATGTCGGCGGCTGGCCAACCTAGTCCGGGGTCGTGGGGACGACCCAATAGTCGTCGGACATTTCGGCGGCTTGCCAACTTTGGCCCGGGGTCGTGGGGGCGGCCCTATAGTCGTCGGACTTGACGGTGGCGGGCCAATCTAGTCCCGGGGTCGTGGGGACGACCCTACAGTCGGCGGACATTTCGGCGTCTTGCCAACTTTGGCCCGGGGTCGTGGGGACGACCCTATAGTCGTCGGACATGACGGTGGCCGACCAATCTAGCCCCGGGGTCGTGGGGACGACCCTATAGTCGTCGGACATGTCGGCGGCTGGCCAACTTTGGCCCGTGGTCGTGGGGACGATCCAAAAGTCGTCGGACATGTCGGCGGCTGGCCAACTTTGGCGCGTGGTCGTGGGGACGATCCGATTGTCGTCGGACATGTCGGCGGCTGGCCAACCTAGACCCGGGGTCGTGGGGACGACCCTATAGTCTTCGGACATGACGGTAGCGGGCCAATCTAGACCCGAGGTCGTGGGGACGACCCTATAGTCGTTGGACATGTCAGCGGCTGGCCAACTTTGGCCCGGTGTCGTGGGGACGACCCTATAGTCGTCGGACATGTCGGCGGCTGGCCAACTTTGGCCCGTGGGGGTGGGGACGACCCTATAGTCGTCGGAAATGTCGGTGGCTGTCCAACTTTGGCCCGGGGGTCGTGGGGACGACCCTATAGTCGTCGGACATGTCGGCGGCGGGCCAGTCTAGTCCCGGGTCGTGGGGACGACCCTATAGTCGTCGGACGTGTCGGCGGCTGGCCAACTTCGGCCCGCGGTCGTGGGGAGGACCCTATACTCGTCGGACAAGTCGGCGGCGTACCAACCTAGTCCGGGGGTCGTGGGGACGACCCTATAGTCGTCGGACAAGTCGGCGGCGAGCCCACCTAGTCGGGGGGTCGTGGGGACGACCCTATAGTCGTCGGACAAGTCGGCGGCCGGCCAACCTAGTCCGGGGGTCGTGGGGACGACCCTATAGTCGTCGGACATGACGGTGGCGGGCCAGTCTAGTCCCGGGTCGTGGGGACGACCCTATAGTCGTCGGACATGTCGGCGGCTGGCCAACTTTGGCCCGTGGGGGTGGGGACGACCCTATAGTCGTCGGAAATGTCGGTGGCTGTCCAACTTTGGCCCGGGGGTCGTGGGGACGACCCTATAGTCGTCGGACATGTCGGCGGCGAGCCAACATTGACCCGGGGTCGTGGGGACGACTCTATAGTCGTCGGACATGTCGGTGGCGGGCCAGTCTAGTCCCGGGTCGTGGGGACGACCCTATAGTCGTCGGACATGTCGGCGGCTGGCCAACTTTGGCCCGTGGTCGTGGGGACGACCCTATAGTCGTCGGACAAGTCGGCGGCGAGCCCACCTAGTCGGGGGGTCGTGGGGACGACCCTATAGTCGTCGGACAAGTCGGCGGCCGGCCAACCTAGTCCGGGGGTCGTGGGGACGACCCTATAGTCGTCGGACAAGTCGGCGGCCGGCCAACCTAGTCCGGGGGTCGTGGGGACGACCCTATAGTCGTCGGACATGTCGGCGGCTGGCCAACTTTGGCCCGTGGTCGTGGGGACGACCCTATAGTCGTCGGAAATGTCGGTGGCTGTCCAACTTTGGCCCGGGGGTCGTGGGGACGACCCTATAGTCGTCGGACAAGTCGGCGGCCGGCCAACCTAGTCCGGGGGTCGTGGGGACGACCCTATAGTCGTCGGACATGTCGGCGGCTGGCCAACTTTGGCCCGTGGTCGTGGGGACGACCCTATAGTCGTCGGACAAGTCGGCGGCGAGCCCACCTAGTCGGGGGGTCGTGGGGACGACCCTATAGTCGTCGGACAAGTCGGCGGCCGGCCAACCTAGTCCGGGGGTCGTGGGGACGACCCTATAGTCGTCGGACAAGTCGGCGGCCGGCCAACCTAGTCCGGGGGTCGTGGGGACGACCCTATAGTCGTCGGACATGTCGGCGGCTGGCCAACTTTGGCCCGTGGTCGTGGGGACGACCCTATAGTCGTCGGAAATGTCGGTGGCTGTCCAACTTTGGCCCGGGGGTCGTGGGGACGACCCTATAGTCGTCGGACATGTCGGCGGCGAGCCAACATTGACCCGGGGTCGTGGGGACGACTCTATAGTCGTCGAACATGTCGGTGGCGGGCCAGTCTAGTCCCGGGTCGTGGGGACGACCCTATAGTCGTCGGACATGTCGGCGGCTGGCCAACTTTGGCCCGTGGTCGTGGGGAGGACCCTATACTCGTCGGACAAGTCGGCGGCGTACCAACCTAGTCCGGGGGTCGTGGGGACGACCCTATAGTCGTCGGACATGACGGTGGCGGGCCAGTCTAGTCCCGGGTCATGGGGACGACCCTATAGTCGTCGGACAAGTCGGCGGCTGGCCAACTTTGGCCCGTGGTCGTGGGGACGACCCTATTGTCGTCGGACATGTCGGTGGCGTACCAACATTGACCCGGGGTCGTGGGGACGACTCTATAATTGTCGGACATGTCGGTGGCGGGCCAGTCTAGTCCCGGGTCGTGGGGACGACCCTATAGTCGTCGGACATGTCGGCGGCTGGCCAACTTTGGCCCGTGGTCGTGGGGAGGACCCTATACTCGTCGGACAAGTCGGCGGCGTACCAACCTAGTCCGGGGGTCGTGGGGACGACCCTGTAGTCGTCGGACAAGTCGGCGGCGAGCCAATCTAGTCCCGCGGTCGTGGGGACGACCCTTTAGTCGTCGGACAAGTCAGCGGCTAGCCAACATTGGCCCGTGGTCGTGGGGACGACCCTATAGTCGTCGGAAATGACGGTGGCGGGCCAATCTAGTCCCGGGGTCGTGGGGACGACCCTACAGTCGTCGGACAAGTCAGCGGCGAGCCAATCTAGTCCCGCGGTCGTGGGGACGACCCTATAGTCGTCGGACAAGTCAGCGGCTAGCCAGCTTTGGCCCGTGGTCGTGGGGACGACCCTATAGTCGTCGGAAATGACGGTGGCGGGCCAATCTAGTCCCGGGGTCGTGGGGACGACCGTACAGTCGTCGGACAAGTCGGCGGCGAGCCCATCTAGTCCCGCGGTCGTGGGGACGACCCTATAGTCGTCGGACAAGTCAGCGGCTAGCCAACATTGGCCCGTGGTCGTGGGGACGACCCTATAGTCGTCGGAAATGACGGTGGCGGGCCAATCTAGTCCCGGGGTCGTGGGGACGACCCTACAGTCGTCGGACAAGTCGGCGGCGAGCCCACCTAGTCGGGGGGTCGTGGGGACGACCCTATAGTCGTCGGACAAGTCGGCGGCCGGCCAACCTAGTCCGGGGGTCGTGGGGACGACCCTATAGTCGTCGGACATGACGGTGGCGGGCCAGTCTAGTCCCGGGTCGTGGGGACGACCCTATAGTCGTCGGACATGTCGGCGGCTGGCCAACTTTGGCCCGTGGTCGTGGGGACGACCCTATAGTCGTCGGAAATGTCGGTGGCTGTCCAACTTTGGCCCGGGGGTCGTGGGGACGACCCTATAGTCGTCGGACATGTCGGCGGCGAGCCAACATTGACCCGGGGTCGTGGGGACGACTCTATAGTCGTCGGACATGTCGGTGGCGGGCCAGTCTAGTCCCGGGTCGTGGGGACGACCCTATAGTCGTCGGACATGTCGGCGGCTGGCCAACTTTGGCCCGCGGTCGTGGGGAGGACCCTATACTCGTCGGACAAGTCGGCGGCGTACCAACCTAGTCCGGGGGTCGTGGGGACGACCCTATAGTCGTCGGACAAGTCGGCGGCGAGCCCACCTAGTCGGGGGGTCGTGGGGACGACCCTATAGTCGTCGGACAAGTCGGCGGCCGGCCAACCTAGTCCGGGGGTCGTGGGGACGACCCTATAGTCGTCGGACATGACGGTGGCGGGCCCATCTAGTCCCGCGGTCGTGGGGACGACCCTATAGTCGTCGGACAAGTCAGCGGCTAGCCAACATTGGCCCGTGGTCGTGGGGACGACCCTATAGTCGTCGGAAATGACGGTGGCTGTCCAACTTTGGCCCGGGGGTCGTGGGGACGACCCTACAGTCGTCGGACAAGTCGGCGGCGAGCCCACCTAGTCGGGGGGTCGTGGGGACGACCCTATAGTCGTCGGACAAGTCGGCGGCTGGCCAACTTTGGCCCGTGGTCGTGGGGACGACCCTACAGTCGTCGGACATTTCGGCGGCTTGCCAATCTAGTCCCGGGGTCGTGGGGACGACCCTATAGTCGTCGGACATGTCGGCGGCTGGTCAACTTTGGCCCGTGGTTGTGGGGACGACCCTATAGTCGTTGGACATGTCAGCGGCTGGCCAACTTTGGCCCGGTGTCGTGGGGACGACCCAATAGTCGTCGGACATGTCGGCGGCTGGCCAGCTTTGGCCTGGTGTCGTGGGGACGTCTGTATAGTTGTCGGACATTTCGGCGGCAGGCCAACTTTGGCCCCTGGTCATGGGGACGACCCTATAATCGTCGGACATGTCGGCAGCTGGCCAACCTAGACCCGGGGTCGTGGGGACGACCCTATTGTCGTCGGACAAGTCGGCGGTGGGCCAACCTAGTCCCGGGGTCGTGGGGACGACCCTATAGTCATCGGACAAGTCGGCGGTGGGCCAACCTAGTCCCGGGGTCGTGGGGACGACCCTATAGTCATCGGACATGTCGGCGGCTTGCCAACTTTGGCCCGGGGTCGTGGGGACGACCCTACAGTCGTCGGACATGTCGGCGGCTGGCCAACCTAGTCCGGGGTCGTGGGGACGACCCAATAGTCGTCGGACATTTCGGCGGCTTGCCAACTTTGGCCCGGGGTCGTGGGGGCGGCCCTATAGTCGTCGGACTTGACGGTGGCGGGCCAATCTAGTCCCGGGGTCGTGGGGACGACCCTACAGTCGGCGGACATTTCGGCGTCTTGCCAACTTTGGCCCGGGGTCGTGGGGACGACCCTATAGTCGTCGGACATGACGGTGGCCGACCAATCTAGCCCCGGGGTCGTGGGGACGACCCTATAGTCGTCGGACATGTCGGCGGCTGGCCAACTTTGGCCCGTGGTCGTGGGGACGATCCAAAAGTCGTCGGACATGTCGGCGGCTGGCCAACTTTGGCGCGTGGTCGTGGGGACGATCCGATTGTCGTCGGACATGTCGGCGGCTGGCCAACCTAGACCCGGGGTCGTGGGGACGACCCTATAGTCTTCGGACATGACGGTAGCGGGCCAATCTAGACCCGAGGTCGTGGGGACGACCCTATAGTCGTTGGACATGTCAGCGGCTGGCCAACTTTGGCCCGGTGTCGTGGGGACGACCCTATAGTCGTCGGACATGTCGGCGGCTGGCCAACTTTGGCCCGTGGGGGTGGGGACGACCCTATAGTCGTCGGAAATGTCGGTGGCTGTCCACCTTTGGCCCGGGGGTCGTGGGGACGACCCTATAGTCGTCGGACATGTCGGCGGCGGGCCAGTCTAGTCCCGGGTCGTGGGGACGACCCTATAGTCGTCGGACGTGTCGGCGGCTGGCCAACTTCGGCCCGCGGTCGTGGGGAGGACCCTATACACGTCGGACAAGTCGGCGGCGTACCAACCTAGTCCGGGGGTCGTGGGGACGACCCTATAGTCGTCGGACAAGTCGGCGGCGAGCCCACCTAGTCGGGGGGTCGTGGGGACGACCCTATAGTCGTCGGACAAGTCGGCGGCCGGCCAACCTAGTCCGGGGGTCGTGGGGACGACCCTATAGTCGTCGGACATGACGGTGGCGGGCCAGTCTAGTCCCGGGTCGTGGGGACGACCCTATAGTCGTCGGACATGTCGGCGGCTGGCCAACTTTGGCCCGTGGGGGTGGGGACGACCCTATAGTCGTCGGAAATGTCGGTGGCTGTCCAACTTTGGCCCGGGGGTCGTGGGGACGACCCTATAGTCGTCGGACATGTCGGCGGCGAGCCAACATTGACCCGAGGTCGTGGGGACGACTCTATAGTCGTCGGACATGTCGGTGGCGGGCCAGTCTAGTCCCGGGTCGTGGGGACGACCCTATAGTCGTCGGACATGTCGGCGGCTGGCCAACTTTGGCCCGTGGTCGTGGGGAGGACCCTATACTCGTCGGACAAGTCGGCGGCGTACCAACCTAGTCCGGGGGTCGTGGGGACGACCCTATAGTCGTCGGACATGACGGTGGCGGGCCAGTCTAGTCCCGGGTCATGGGGACGATCCGATTGTCGTCGGACATGTCGGCGGCTGGCCAACCTAGACCCGGGGTCTTGGGGACGACCCTATAGTCTTCGGACATGACGGTAGCGGGCCAATCTAGACCCGAGGTCGTGGGGACGACCCTATAGTCGTTGGACATGTCAGCGGCTGGCCAACTTTGGCCCGGTGTCGTGGGAACGACCCTATAGTCGTCGGACATGTCGGCGGCTGGCCAACTTTGGCCCGGTGTCGTGGGGACGACCCTATAGTCGTCGGAAATGACGGTGGCGGGCCAATCTAGTCCCGGGGTCGTGGGGACGACCCTACAGTCGTCGGACAAGTCGGCGGCGAGCGAATCTAGTCCCGCGGTCGTGGGGACGACCCTATAGTCGTCGGACAAGTCAGCGGCTAGCCAACATTGGCCCGTGGTCGTGGGGACGACCCTATAGTCGTCGGAAATGACGGTGGCGGGCCAATCTAGTCCCGCGGTCGTGGGGACGACCCTACAGTCGTCGGGCAAGTCGGCGGCGAGCCAATCTAGTCCCGCGGTCGTGGGGACGACCCTATAGTCGTCGGACAAGTCAGCGGCTAGCCAACATTGGCCCGTGGTCGTGGGGACGACCGTATAGTCGTCGGACATGACGGTGGCGGGCCACTCTAGTCCCGGGTCGTGGGGACGATCCTATAGTCGTCGGACATGTCGGCGGCTGGCCAACATTGGCCCGTGGTCGTGGGGACGACCGTATAGTCGTCGGACATGACGGTGGCGGGCCACTCTAGTCCCGGGTCGTGGGGACGATCCTATAGTCGTCGGACATGTCGGCGGCTGTCCAACTTTGGCCCGGGGTCGTGGGGACGACCCTATAGTCGTCGGACTTGACGGTGGCGGGCCAATCTAGTCCCGGGGTCGTGGGGACGACCCTATAGTCGTCAGACATATCGGTGGCGAGCCAACCTAGTCCCGGGGTCGTGGGGACGACCCTATAGTCGTCGGACAAGTCGGCGGCGGGCGAACCTAGACCCGGGGTCGTGGGGATGACCCTATAGTCGTCGGACATGACGGTGGCGGGCCAGTCTAGTCCCGGGTCGTGGGGACGACCCTATAGTCGTCGGACATGTCGGCGGCTGGCCAACTTTGGCCCGTGGTCGTGGGGACGACCCTATAGTCGTCAGACATGACGGTGGCGAGCCAACCTAGTCCCGGGGTCGTGGGGACGACCCTATAGTCGTCGGACAAGTCGGCGGCGAGCCCACCTAGTCGGGGGGTCGTGGGGACGACCCTATAGTCGTCGGACAAGTCGGCGGCCGGCCAACCTAGTCCGGGGGTCGTGGGGACGACCCTATAGTCGTCGGACAAGTCGGCGGCCGGCCAACCTAGTCCGGGGGTCGTGGGGACGACCCTATAGTCGTCGGACAAGTCGGCGGCGAGCCCACCTAGCCGGGGGGTCGTGGGGACGACCCTATAGTCGTCGGACAAGTCGGCGGCCGGCCAACCTAGTCCGGGGGTCGTGGGGACGACCCTATAGTCGTCGGACATTACGGTGGCGGGCCAGTCTAGTCCCGGGTCGTGGGGACGACCCTATAGTCGTCGGACATGTCGGCGGCTGGCCAACTTTGGCCCGTGGTCGTGGGGACGACCCTATAGTCGTCGGAAATGTCGGTGGCTGTCCAACTTTGGCCCGGGGGTCGTGGGGACGACCCTATAGTCGTCGGACATGTCGGCGGCGAGCCAACATTGACCCGGGGTCGTGGGGACGACTCTATAGTCGTCGGACATGTCGGTGGCGGGCCAGTCTAGTCCCGGGTCGTGGGGACGACCCTATAGTCGTCGGACATGTCGGCGGCTGGCCAACTTTGGCCCGTGGTCGTGGGGAGGACCCTATACTCGTCGGACAAGTCGGCGGCGTACCAACCTAGTCCGGGGGTCGTGGGGACGACCCTATAGTCGTCGGACATGACGGTGGCGGGCCAGTCTAGTCCCGGGTCATGGGGACGACCCTATAGTCGTCGGACATGTCGGCGGCTGGCCAACTTTGGCCCGTGGTCGTGGGGACGACCCTATAGTCGTCGGAAATGTCGGTGGCTGTCCAACTTTGGCCCGGGGGTCGTGGGGACGACCCTATAGTCGTCGGACATGTCGGCGGCGAGCCAACATTGACCCGGGGTCGTGGGGACGACTCTATAGTCGTCGGACATGTCGGTGGCGGGCCAGTCTAGTCCCGGGTCGTGGGGACGACCCTATAGTCGTCGGACAAGTCGGCGGCGTACCAACCTAGTCCGGGGGTCGTGGGGACGACCCTATAGTCGTCGGACATGACGGTGGCGGGCCAGTCTAGTCCCGGGTCATGGGGACGACCCTATAGTCGTCGGACAAGTCGGCGGCTGGCCAACTTTGGCCCGTGGTCGTGGGGACGACCCTATAGTCGTCGGAAATGACGGTGGCGGGCCAATCTAGTCCCGGGGTCGTGGGGACGACCCTACAGTCGTCGGACAAGTCGGCGGCGAGCCAATCTAGTCCCGCGGTCGTGGGGACGACCCTATAGTCGTCGGACAAGTCAGCGGCTAGCCAACATTGGCCCGTGGTCGTGGGGACGACCCTATAGTCGTCGGAAATGACGGTGGCGGGCCAATCTAGTCCCGCGGTCGTGGGGACGACCCTACAGTCGTCGGACAAGTCGGCGGCGAGCCAATCTAGTCCCGCGGTCGTGGGGACGACCCTATAGTCGTCGGACAAGTCAGCGGCTAGCCAACATTGGCCCGTGGTCGTGGGGACGACCGTATAGTCGTCGGACATGACGGTGGCGAGCCAATCTAGTCCCGGGTCATGGGGACGACCCTATAGTCGTCGGACAAGTCGGCGGCTGGCCAACTTTAGCCCGTGGTCGTGGGGACGACCCTATAGTCGTCGGAAATGACGGTGGCGGGCCAATCTAGTCCCGGGGTCGTGGGGACGACCCTACAGTCGTCGGACAAGTCGGCGGCGAGCCCACCTAGTCGGGGGTCGTGGGGACGACCCTATAGTCGTCGGACAATTCGGCGGCCGGCCAACCTAGTCCGGGGGTCGTGGGGACGACCCTATAGTCGTCGGACATGACGGTGGCGGGCCAGTCTAGTCCCGGGTCGTGGGGACGACCCTATAGTCGTCGGACATGTCGGCGGCTGGCCAACTTTGGCCCGTGGTCGTGGGGACGACCCTATAGTCGTCGGAAATGTCGGTGGCTGTCCAACTTTGGCCCGGGGGTCGTGGGGACGACCCTATAGTCGTCGGACATGTCGGTGGCGGGCCAGTCTAGTCACGGGTCGTGGGGACGACCCTATAGTCGTCGGACAAGTCGGCGGCCGGCCAACCTAGTCCGGGGGTCGTGGGGACGACACTATAGTCGTCGGACATGACGGTGGCGGGCCAGTCTAGTCCCGGGTCGTGGGGACGACCCTATAGTCGTCGGACATGTCGAAGGCTGGCCAACTTTGGCCCGTGGTCGTGGGGACGACCCTATAGTCGTCGGAAATGTCGGTGGCTGTCCAACTTTGGCCCGGGGGTCGTGGGGACGACCCTATAGTCGTCGGACATGTCGGTGGCGGGCCAGTCTAGTCCCGGGTCGTGGGGACGACCCTATTGTCGTCGGACATGTCGGCGGCTGGCCAACTTTGGCCCGTGGTCGTGGGGAGGACCCTATACTCGTCGGACAAGTCGGCGGCGTACCAACCTAGTCCGGGGGTCGTGGGGACGACCCTATAGTCGTCGGACATGACGGTGGCGGGCCAGTCTAGTCCCGGGTCATGGGGACGACCCTATAGTCGTCGGACAAGTCGGCGGCTGGCCAACTTTGGCCCGTGGTCGTGGGGACGACCCTATAGTCGTCGGAAATGACGGTGGCGGGCCAATCTAGTCCCGGGGTCGTGGGGACGATCCTACAGTCGTCGGACAAGTCGGCGGCGAGCCAATCTAGTCCCGCGGTCGTGGGGACGACCCTATAGTCGTCGGACAAGTCGGCGGCCGGCCAACCTAGTCCGGGGGTCGTGGGGACGACACTATAGTCGTCGGACATGTCGGTGGCGGGCCAGTCTAGTCCCGGGTCGTGGGGACGACCCTATTGTCGTCGGACATGTCGGCGGCTGGCCAACTTTGGCCCGTGGTCGTGGGGACGACCCTATAGTCGTCGGAAATGACGGTGGCGGGCCAATCTAGTCCCGGGGTCGTGGGGACGATCCTACAGTCGTCGGACAAGTCGGCGGCGAGCCAATCTAGTCCCGCGGTCGTGGGGACGACCCTATAGTCGTCGGACAAGTCAGCGGCTGGCCAACATTGGCCCGTGGTCGTGGGGACGACCATATAGTCGTCGGACATGTCGGCGGCTGGCCAACTTTGGCCCGTGGTCGTGAGGACGACCCTATAGTCGTCGGAAATGTCGGTGGCTGTCCAACTTTGGCCCGGGGGTCGTGGGGACGACCCTATAGTCGTCGGACATGTCGGTGGCGGGCCAGTCTAGTCCCGGGTCGTGGGGACGACCCTATAGTCGTCGGACAAGTCGGCGGCCGGCCAACCTAGTCCGGGGGTCGTGGGGACGACACTATAGTCGTCGGACATGACGGTGGCGGGCCAGTCTAGTCCCGGGTCGTGGGGACGACCCTATAGTCGTCGGACATGACGGTGGCGGGCCAATCTAGTCCCGGGGTCGTGGGGACGACTCTATAGTCGTCGGACAAGTCGGCGGCTGGCCAACTTTGGCCCGTGGTCGTGGGGACGACCCTATAGTCGTCGGACTTGACGGTGGCGGGCCAATCTAGTCTCGGGGTCGTGGGGACGACCCTATAGTCGTCGGACATGTCGGCGGCTGGCCAACTTTGGCCCGGGGTCGTGGGGACGACCCTACAGTCGTCGGATATGTCGGCGGCTGGCCAACTTTGGCCCGTGGTCGTGGGGACGACCCTATAGTCGTCGGAAATGACGGTGGCGGGCCAATCTAGTCCCGGGGTCGTGGGGACGACCCTATAGTCGTCGGACAAGTCGGTGGCGGGCCAACCTAGTACCGGGGTCGTGGGGATGACCCCATAGTTGTTGGACATGACGGTGGCGGGCCAGTCTAGTCCCGGGTCGTGAGCACGACCCTATAGTCGTCGGAAATGTCGCCGGCTGGCCAACTTTGGCCCGTGGTCGTGGGGACGACTCTATAGTCGTCGGACAAGTCGGCAGCTGGCCAACCTTGGCCCGTGGTCGTGGGGACGACCCTATAGTCGTCGGAAATGTCGGTGGCTGTCCAACTTTGGCCCGGGGGTCGTGGGGACGACCCTATAGTCGTCGGACATGACGGTGTCGGGCCAATCTAGTCCCGGGATCGTGGGGACGACCCTATAGTCGTCGGACAAGTCGGCGGCTGTCCAGCTTTGGCCCGGGGTCGTGGGGACGACCCTATAGTCGTCGGACATAACGGTGGCGGGCCAACTTTGGCCCGGGGGTCGTGGGGACGACCCTATAGTCGTCGGACATGTCGGTGGCGGGCCAGTTTAGTCCCGGGATCGTGGGGACGACCCTATAGTCGTCGGACATGACGGTGGCGGGCCAATCTAGTCCCGGGGTCGTGGGGACGACTCTATAGTCGTCGGACAAGTCGGCAGCTGGCCAACCTTGGCCCGTGGTCGTGGGGACGACCCTATAGTCGTCGGAAATGTCGGTGGCTGTCCAACTTTGGCCCGGGGGTCGTGGGGACGACCCTATAGTCGTCGGACATGTCGGTGGCGGGCCAGTCTAGTCCCGGGTCGTGGGGACGACCCTATAGTCGTCGGACAAGTCGGCGGCCGGCCAACCTAGTCCGGGGGTCGTGGGGACGACACTATAGTCGTCGGACATGACGGTGGCGGGCCAGTCTAGTCCCGGGTCGTGGGGACGACCCTATAGTCGTCGGACATGTCGGCGGCTGGCCAACTTTGGCCCGTGGTCGTGGGGACGACCCTATAGTCGTCGGAAATGTCGGTGGCTGTCCAACTTTGGCCCGGGGGTCGTGGGGACGACCCTATAGTCGTCGGACATGTCGGTGGCGGGCCAGTCTAGTCCCGGGTCGTGGGGACGACCCTATAGTCGTCGGACAAGTCGGCGGCCGGCCAACCTAGTCCGGGGGTCGTGGGGACGACACTATAGTCGTCGGACATGACGGTGGCGGGCCAGTCTAGTCCCGGGTCGTGGGGACGACCCTACAGTCGTCGGACAAGTCGGCGGCGTGCCAATCTAGTCCCGCGGTCGTGGGGACGACCCTATAGTCGTCGGACAAGTCAGCGGCTGGCCAACATTGGCCCGTGGTCGTGGGGACGACCATATAGTCGTCGGACATGACGGTGGCGGGCCAGTCTAGTCCCGGGTCGTGAGCACGACCCTATAGTCGTCGGAAATGTCGCCGGCTGGCCAACTTTGGCCCGTGGTCGTGGGGACGACCCTATAGTCGTCGGACAAGTCGGCGGCTGTCCAGCTTTGGCCCGGGGTCGTGGGGACGACCCTATAGTCGTCGGACATGACGGTGTCGGGCCAATCTAGTCCCGGGATCGTGGGGACGACCCTATAGTCGTCGGACAAGTCGGCGGCTGTCCAGCTTTGGCCCGGGGTCGTGGGGACGACCCTATAGTCGTCGGACATAACGGTGGCGGGCCAACTTTGGCCCGGGGACGTGGGGACGACCCTATAGTCTGCGGACAAGTCGGCGGCTGGCCAAATTTGGCCCGTGGTCGTGGGGACGACCCTATAGTCGTCGGACATAACGGTGGCGGGCCAACTTTGGCCCGGGGACGTGGGGACGACCCTATAGTCTGCGGACAAGTCGGCGGCTGGCCAAATTTGGCCCGTGGTCGTGAGGACGACCCTATTGTCGTCGGACATGACGGTGGCGGGCCAGTCTAGTCCCGGGTCGTGAGCACGACCCTATAGTCGTCGGAAATGTCGCCGGCTGGCCAACTTTGGCCCGTGGTCGTGGGGACGACCCTATAGTCGTCGGACAAGTCGGCGGCTGTCCAGCTTTGGCCCGGGGTCGTGGGGACGACACTATAGTCGTCGGACATGACGGTGGCGGGCCAGTCTAGTCCCGGGTCGTGGGGACGACCCTATAGTCGTCGGACATGTCGGCGGCTGGCCAACTTTGGCCCGTGGTCGTGGGGACGACCCTATAGTCGTCGGAAATGTCGGTGGCTGTCCAACTTTGGCCCGGGGGTCGTGGGGACGACCCTATAGTCGTCGGACATGTCGGTGGCGGGCCAGTCTAGTCCCGGGTCGTGGGGACGACCCTATAGTCGTCGGACAAGTCGGCGGCCGGCCAACCTAGTCCGGGGGTCGTGGGGACGACACTATAGTCGTCGGACATGACGGTGGCGGGCCAGTCTAGTCCCGGGTCGTGGGGACGACCCTACAGTCGTCGGACAAGTCGGCGGCGTGCCAATCTAGTCCCGCGGTCGTGGGGACGACCCTATAGTCGTCGGACAAGTCAGCGGCTGGCCAACATTGGCCCGTGGTCGTGGGGACGACCATATAGTCGTCGGACATGACGGTGGCGGGCCAGTCTAGTCCCGGGTCGTGAGCACGACCCTATAGTCGTCGGAAATGTCGCCGGCTGGCCAACTTTGGCCCGTGGTCGTGGGGACGACCCTATAGTCGTCGGACAAGTCGGCGGCTGTCCAGCTTTGGCCCGGGGTCGTGGGGACGACCCTATAGTCGTCGGACATGACGGTGTCGGGCCAATCTAGTCCCGGGATCGTGGGGACGACCCTATAGTCGTCGGACAAGTCGGCGGCTGTCCAGCTTTGGCCCGGGGTCGTGGGGACGACCCTATAGTCGTCGGACATAACGGTGGCGGGCCAACTTTGGCCCGGGGACGTGGGGACGACCCTATAGTCTGCGGACAAGTCGGCGGCTGGCCAAATTTGGCCCGTGGTCGTGGGGACGACCCTATAGTCGTCGGACATGACGGTGTCGGGCCAATCTAGTCCCGGGATCGTGGGGACGACTCTATAGTCGTCGGACATGACGGTGGCGGGCCAATCTAGTCCCGGGGTCGTGGGGACGACTCTATAGTCGTCGGACAAGTCGGCGGCTGGCCAACTTTGGCCCGTGGTCGTGGGGACGACCCTATAGTCGTCGGACATGTCGGCGGCTGGTCAACTTAGGCCCGTGGTCGTAGGGACGATCCGATAGTCGTTGGACATGACGGTGCCGGGCCAATCAAGTCCCGGGGTCGTGGGTACGACCCTATAGTCGTCGGACATGTCGGCGATTGGCCATTATTGGCCCGGGGTCGTGGGGACGACCCTATAGTCGTCGGACAAGTCGGCGGCTGGCCAAATTTGGCCCGTGGTCGTGAGGACGACCCTATTGTCGTCGGAAATGTCGGCGGCTGGCCAACTTTGGCCCGTGGCCGTGAAGACGACCCTATAGTCGTCGGACAAGACGGTGGCGGGCCAATCTAGTCCCGGGGTCGTGGGTACGACCCTATAGTCGTCGGACATGTCGGCGATTGGCCATTATTGGCCCGGGGTCGTGGGGACGACCCTATAGTCGTCGGACAAGTCGGCGGCTGGCCAAATTTGGCCCGTGGTCGTGAGGACGACCCTATTGTCGTCGGAAATGTCGGCGGCTGGCCAACTTTGGCCCGTGGTCGTGAAGACGACCCTATAGTCGTCGGACATGTCGGTGGCTGGCCAACTTCGGCCCGGGGTCGTGGGGACGACCCTATAGTCGTCGGACATGAAGGTGGCGGACCAATCTAGTCCCGGGGTCGTTGGGACGACCCTACAGTCGTCGGACAAGTCGGTGGCGGGCCAACCTAGTACCGGGGTCGTGGGGATGACCCCATAGTCGTTGGACATGACGGTGGCGGGCCAGTCTAGTCCCGGGTCGTGGGCACGACCCTATAGTCGTCGGAAATGTCGCCGGCTGGCCAACTTTGGCCCGTGGTCGTGGGGACGACCCTATAGTCGTCGGACAAGTCGGCGGCTGTTCAGCTTTGGCCCGGGGTCGTGGGGACGACCCTATAGTCGTCGGACATAACGGTGGCGGGCCAACTTTGGCCCGGGGACGTGGGGACGACCCTATAGTCTGCGGACAAGTCGGCGGCTGGCCAACTTTGGCCCGTGGTCGTGGGGACGACCCTATAGTCGTCGGAAATGTCGGTGGCTGTCCAACTTTGGCCCGGGGGTCGTGGGGACGACCCTATAGTCGTCGGACATGTCGGTGGCGGGCCAGTCTAGTCCCGGGTCGTGGGGACGACCCTATAGTCGTCGGACAAGTCGGCGGCCGGCCAACCTAGTCCGGGGGTCGTGGGGACGACACTATAGTCGTCGGACATGACGGTGGCGGGCCAGTCTAGTCCCGGGTCGTGGGGACGACCCTATAGTCGTCGGACATGTCGGCGGCTGGCCAACTTTGGCCCGTGGTCGTGGGGACGACCCTATAGTCGTCGGAAATGTCGGTGGCTGTCCAACTTTGGCCCGGGGGTCGTGGGGACGACCCTATAGTCGTCGGACATGTCGGTGGCGGGCCAGTCTAGTCCCGGGTCGTGGGGACGACCCTATAGTCGTCGGACAAGTCGGCGGCCGGCCAACCTAGTCCGGGGGTCGTGGGGACGACACTATAGTCGTCGGACATGACGGTGGCGGGCCAGTCTAGTCCCGGGTCGTGGGGACGACCCTATAGTCGTCGGACAAGTCGGCGGCTGGCCAAATTTGGCCCGTGGTCGTGGGGACGACCCTATAGTCGTCGGACATGACGGTGTCGGGCCAATCTAGTCCCGGGATCGTGGGGACGACCCTATAGTCGTCGGACATGACGGTGGCGGGCCAATCTAGTTCCGGGGTCGTGGGGACGACCCTATAGTCGTCGGACATGTCGGCGGCTGGACAACTTTGGCCCGTGGACGTGGGGACGACCCCATAGTCGTCGGACATGTCGGCGGTTGGCCAACTTTGGCCCGTGGTCGTGGGGACGATCCGATAGTCGTCGGACATGACGGTGGCGGGCCAGTCTAGTCCCGGGTCGTGGGGACGACCCTATAGTCGTCGGACAAGTCGGCGGCTGGACAACTTTGGCCCGTGGACGTGGGGACGACCCCATAGTCGTCGGACATGTCGGCGGTTGGCCAACTTTGGCCCGTGGTCGTGGGGACGATCCGATAGTCGTCGGACATGACGGTGGCGGGCCAATCTAGTCCCGGGGTCATAGGGACGACCCTATAGTCGTCGGACATGTCGGCGGCTGGACAACTTTGGCCCGTGGACGTGGGGACGACCCCATAGTCGTCGGACATGTCGGCGGTTGGCCAACTTTGGCCCGTGGTCGTGGGGACGATCCGATAGTCGTCGGACATGACGGTGGCGGGCCAATCTAGTCCCGGGGTCATAGGGACGACCCTATAGTCGTCGGACATGTCGGCGGCTGGTCAACTTAGGCCCGTGGTCGTAGGGACGATCCGATAGTCGTTGGACATGACGGTGCCGGGCCAATCAAGTCCCGGGGTCGTGGGTACGACCCTATAGTCGTCGGACATGTCGGCGATTGGCCATTATTGGCCCGGGGTCGTGGGGACGACCCTATAGTCGTCGGACAAGTCGGCGGCTGGCCAAATTTGGCCCGTGGTCGTGAGGACGACCCTATTGTCGTCGGAAATGTCGGCGGCTGGCCAACTTTGGCCCGTGGCCGTGAAGACGACCCTATAGTCGTCGGACAAGACGGTGGCGGGCCAATCTAGTCCCGGGGTCGTGGGTACGACCCTATAGTCGTCGGACATGTCGGCGATTGGCCATTATTGGCCCGGGGTCGTGGGGACGACCCTATATTCGTCGGACAAGTCGGCGGCTGGCCAAATTTGGCCCGTGGTCGTGAGGACGACCCTATTGTCGTCGGAAATGTCGGCGGCTGGCCAACTTTGGCCCGTGGTCGTGAAGACGACCCTATAGTCGTCGGACATGTCGGTGGCTGGCCAACTTTGGCCCGGGGTCGTGGGGACGACCCTATAGTCGTCGGACATGAAGGTGGCGGACCAATCTAGTCCCGGGGTCGTTGGGACGACCCTACAGTCGTCGGACAAGTCGGTGGCGGGCCAACCTAGTACCGGGGTCGTGGGGATGACCCCATAGTCGTTGGACATGACGGTGGCGGGCCAGTCTAGTCCCGGGTCGTGGGCACGACCCTATAGTCGTCGGAAATGTCGCCGGCTGGCCAACTTTGGCCCGTGGTCGTGGGGACGACCCTATAGCCGTCGGACAAGTCGGCGGCTGTCCAGCTTTGGCCCGGGGTCGTGGGGACGACCCTATAGTCGTCGGACATAACGGTGGCGGGCCAACTTTGGCCCGGGGACGTGGGGACGACCCTATAGTCTGCGGACAAGTCGGCGGCTGGCCAACTTTGGCCCGTGGTCGTGGGGACGACCCTATAGTCGTCGGAAATGTCGGTGGCTGTCCAACTTTGGCCCGGGGGTCGTGGGGACGACCCTATAGTCGTCGGACATGTCGGTGGCGGGCCAGTCTAGTCCCGGGTCGTGGGGACGACCCTATAGTCGTCGGACAAGTCGGCGGCCGGCCAACCTAGTCCGGGGGTCGTGGGGACGACACTATAGTCGTCGGACATGACGGTGGCGGGCCAGTCTAGTCCCGGGTCGTGGGGACGACCCTATAGTCGTCGGACATGTCGGCGGCTGGCCAACTTTGGCCCGTGGTCGTGGGGACGACCCTATAGTCGTCGGAAATGTCGGTGGCTGTCCAACTTTGGCCCGGGGGTCGTGGGGACGACCCTATAGTCGTCGGACATGTCGGTGGCGGGCCAGTCTAGTCCCGGGTCGTGGGGACGACCCTATAGTCGTCGGACAAGTCGGCGGCCGGCCAACCTAGTCCGGGGGTCGTAGGGACGATCCGATAGTCGTTGGACATGACGGTGCCGGGCCAATCAAGTCCCGGGGTCGTGGGTACGACCCTATAGTCGTCGGACATGTCGGCGATTGGCCATTATTGGCCCGGGGTCGTGGGGACGACCCTATAGTCGTCGGACAAGTCGGCGGCTGGCCAAATTTGGCCCGTGGTCGTGAGGACGACCCTATTGTCGTCGGAAATGTTGGCGGCTGGCCAACTTTGGCCCGTGGTCGTGAAGACGACCCTATAGTCGTCGGACAAGACGGTGGCGGGCCAATCTAGTCCCGGGGTCGTGGGTACGACCCTATAGTCGTCGGACATGTCGGCGATTGGCCATTATTGGCCCGGGGTCGTGGGGACGACCCTATAGTCGTCGGACAAGTCGGCGGCTGGCCAAATTTGGCCCGTGGTCGTGAGGGCGACCCTATTGTCGTCGGAAATGTCGGCGGCTGGCCAACTTTGGCCCGTGGTCGTGAAGACGACCCTATAGTCGTCGGACATGTCGGTGGCTGGCCAACTTTGGCCCGGGGTCGTGGGGACGACCCTATAGTCGTCGGACATGAAGGTGGCGGACCAATCTAGTCCCGGGGTCGTGGGGACGACCCTACAGTCGTCGGACAAGTCGGTGGCGGGCCAACCTAGTACCTGGGTCGTGGGGATGACCCCATAGTCGTTGGACATGACGGTGGCGGGCCAGTCTAGTCCCGGGTCGTGGGCACGACCCTATAGTCGTCGGAAATGTCGCCGGCTGGCCAACTTTGGCCCGTGGTCGTGGGGACGACCCTATAGTCGTCGGACAAGTCGGCGGCTGTCCAGCTTTGGCCCGGGGTCGTGGGGACGACCCTATAGTCGTCGGACATAACGGTGGCGGGCCAACTTTGGCCCGGGGACGTGGGGACGACCCTATAGTCTGCGGACAAGTCGGCGGCTGGCCAACTTTGGCCCGTGGTCGTGGGGACGACCCTATAGTCGTCGGAAATGTCGGTGGCTGTCCAACTTTGGCCCGGGGGTCGTGGGGACGACCCTATAGTCGTCGGACATGTCGGTGGCGGGCCAGTCTAGTCCCGGGTCGTGGGGACGACCCTATAGTCGTCGGACAAGTCGGCGGCCGGCCAACCTAGTCCGGGGGTCGTGGGGACGACACTATAGTCGTCGGACATGACGGTGGCGGGCCAGTCTAGTCCCGGGTCGTGGGGACGACCCTATAGTCGTCGGACATGTCGGCGGCTGGCCAACTTTGGCCCGTGGTCGTGGGGACGACCCTATAGTCGTCGGAAATGTCGGTGGCTGTCCAACTTTGGCCCGGGGGTCGTGGGGACGACCCTATAGTCGTCGGACATGTCGGTGGCGGGCCAGTCTAGTCCCGGGTCGTGGGGACGACCCTATAGTCGTCGGACAAGTCGGCGGCCGGCCAACCTAGTCCGGGGGTCGTGGGGACGACACTATAGTCGTCGGACATGACGGTGGCGGGCCAGTCTAGTCCCGGGTCGTGGGGACGACCCTATAGTCGTCGGACAAGTCGGCGGCTGGCCAAATTTGGCCCGTGGTCGTGGGGACGACCCTATAGTCGTCGGACATGACGGTGTCGGGCCAATCTAGTCCCGGGATCGTGGGGACGACCCTATAGTCGTCGGACATGACGGTGGCGGGCCAATCTAGTTCCGGGGTCGTGGGGACGACCCTATAGTCGTCGGACATGTCGGCGGCTGGACAACTTTGGCCCGTGGACGTGGGGACGACCCCATAGTCGTCGGACATGTCGGCGGTTGGCCAACTTTGGCCCGTGGTCGTGGGGACGATCCGATAGTCGTCGGACATGACGGTGGCGGGCCAATCTAGTCCCGGGGTCATAGGGACGACCCTATAGTCGTCGGACATGTCGGCGGCTGGTCAACTTAGGCCCGTGGTCGTAGGGACGATCCGATAGTCGTTGGACATGACGGTGCCGGGCCAATCAAGTCCCGGGGTCGTGGGTACGACCCTATAGTCGTCGGACATGTCGGCGATTGGCCATTATTGGCCCGGGGTCGTGGGGACGACCCTATAGTCGTCGGACAAGACGGTGGCGGGCCAATCTAGTCCCGGGGTCGTGGGTACGACCCTATAGTCGTCGGACAAGTCGGCGGCTGGCCAAATTTGGCCCGTGGTCGTGAGGGCGACCCTATTGTCGTCGGAAATGTCGGCGGCTGGCCAACTTTGGCCCGTGGTCGTGAAGACGACCCTATAGTCGTCGGACATGTCGGTGGCTGGCCAACTTTGGCCCGGGGTCGTGGGGACGACCCTATAGTCGTCGGACATGACGGTGGCGGGCCAGTCTAGTCCCGGGTCGTGGGGACGACCCTATAGTCGTCGGACATGTCGGCGGCTGGCCAACTTTGGCCCGTGGTCGTGGGGACGACCCTATAGTCGTCGGAAATGTCGGTGGCTGTCCAACTTTGGCCCGGGGGTCGTGGGGACGACCCTATAGTTGTCGGACATGTCGGCGGCGAGCCAACATTGACCCGGGGTCGTGGGGACGACTCTATAGTCGTCGGACATGTCGGTGGCGGGCCAGTCTAGTCCCGGGTCGTGGGGACGACCCTATAGTCGTCGGACATGTCGGCGGCTGGCCAACTTTGGCCCGTGGTCGTGGGGAGGACCCTATACTCGTCGGACAAGTCGGCGGCGTACCAACCTAGTCCGGGGGTCGTGGGGACGACCCTATAGTCGTCGGATATGACGGTGGCGGGCCAGTCTAGTCCCGGGTCATGGGGACGACCCTATAGTCGTCGGACAAGTCGGCGGCTGGCCAACTTTGGCCCGTGGTCGTGGGGACGACCCTATAGTCGTCGGAAATGACGGTGGCGGGCCAATCTAGTCCCGGGGTCGTGGGGACGACCCTATAGTCGTCGGACATATCAGCGGCTGGCCAACTTTGGCCCGGGGTCGTGGGGACGACCCTACAGTCGTCGGATATGTCGGCGGCTGGCCAACTTTGGCCCGTGGTCGTGGGGACGACCGTATAGTCGTCGGAAATGACGGTGGCGGGCCAATCTAGTCCCGGGGTCGTGGGGACGACCCTATAGTCGTCGGACAAGTCGGCGGCGGGCCAACCTAGTCCCGGGGTCGTGGGGATGACCCTATAGTCGTCGGACATGACGGTGGCGGGCCAGTCTAGTCCCGGGTCGTGGGGACGACCCTATAGTCGTCGGACATGTCGCCGGCTGGCCAACTTTGGCCCATGGTCGTGGGGACGACCCTATAGTCGTCGGACAGAACGGTGGCGGGCCAATCTAGTCCCGGGGTCGTGGGGACGACCCTATAGTCGTCGGACAAGTCGGGGGCGGGCCTACCTAGTCCCGGGGTCGTGGGGACGACCCTATAGTCGTCGGATAAGTCGGCAGCTTGCCAACTTTGGCCCGGGGTCGTGGGAACGACCCTATAGTCGTCGGACAAGTCGGGGGCGAGCCCACCTAGTCCGGGGGTCGTGGGGACGACCCTATAGTCGTCGGACAAGTCGGCGGCCGGCCAACCTAGTCCGGGGGTCGTGGGGACGACCCTATAGTCGTCGGACATGACGGTGGCGGGCCAATCTAGTCCCGGGGTCGAGGGGACGACCCCATAGTCGTTGGACATGACGGTGGCGGGCCAGTCTAGTCCCGGGTCGTGGGCACGACCCTATAGTCGTCGGAAATGTCGCCGGCTGGCCAACTTTGGCCCGTGGTCGTGGGGACGACCCTATAGTCGTCGGACAAGTCGGCGGCTGTCCAGCTTTGGCCGGGGGTCGTGGGGACGACCCTATAGTCGTCGGACATGACGGTGTCGGGCCAATCTAGTCCCGGGATCGTGGGGACGACCCTATAGTCGTCGGACAAGTCGGCGGCTGTCCAGCTTTGGCCCGGGGTCGTGGGGACGACCCTATAGTCGTCGGACATAACGGTGGCGGGCCAACTTTGGCCCGGGGACGTGGGGACGACCCTATAGTCTGCGGACAAGTCGGCGGCTGGCCAAATTTGGCCCGTGGTCGTGGGGACGACCCTATAGTCGTCGGACATGACGGTGTCGGGCCAATCTAGTCCCGGGATCGTGGGGACGACCCTATAGTCGTCGGACATGACGGTGGCGGGCCAATCTAGTCCCGGGGTCGTAGGGACGACTCTATAGTCGTCGGACAAGTCGGCGGCTGGCCAACTTTGGCCCGTGGTCGTGGGGACGACCCTATAGTCGTCGGACTTGACGGTGGCGGGCCAATCTAGTCTCGGGGTCGTGGGGACGACCCTATAGTCGTCGGATATGTCGGCGGATGGCCAACTTTGGCCCGTGGTCGTGGGGACGACCCTATAGTCGTCGGACTTGACGGTGGCGGGCCAATCTAGTCTCGGGGTCGTGTGGACGACCCCATAGTCGTCGGACATGACGGTGGCGAGCCAATCTAGTCCCGGGGTCGTGGGGACGACCCCATAGTCGTTGGACATGACGGTGCGGGCCAGTCTAGTCCCGGGTCGTGGGCACGACCCTATAGTCGTCGGAAATGTCGCCGGCTGGCCAACTTTGGCCCGTGGTCGTGGGGACGACCCTATAGTCGTCGGACAAGTCGGCGGCTGTCCATCTTTGGCCCGGGGTCGTGGGGACGACCCTATAGTCGTCGGACAAGTCGGCGGCTGTCCAGCTTTGGCCCGGGGTCGTGGGGACGACCCTATAGTCGTCGGACTTGACGGTGGCGAGCCAATCTAGTCCCGGGGTCGTGGGGACGACCCCATAGTCGTTGGACATGACGGTGGCGGGCCAGTCTAGTCCCGGGTCGTGGGCACGACCCTATAGTCGTCGGAAATGTCGCCGGCTGGCCAACTTTGGCCCGTGGTCGTGGGGACGACCCTATAGTCGTCGGACAAGTCGGCGGCTGTCCATCTTTGGCCCGGGGTCGTGGGGACGACCCTATAGTCGTCGGACAAGTCGGCGGCTGTCCAGCTTTGGCCCGGGGTCGTGGGGACGACCCTATAGTCGTCGGACTTGACGGTGGCGGGCCAATCTAGTCCCGGGGTCGTGGGGACGACCCTATAGTCGTCGGACTTGACGGTGGCGGGCCAGTCTAGTCCCGGGTCGTGGGCACGACCCTATAGTCGTCGGAAATGACGCCGGCTGGCCAACTTTGGCCCGTGGTCGTGGGGACGACCCTATAGTCGTCAGACATGACGGTGGCGAGCCAACCTAGTCCCGGGGTCGTGGGGACGACCCTATAGTCGTCGGACAAGTCGGCGGCGAGCCCACCTAGTCGGGGGGTCGTGGGGACGACCCTATAGTCGTCGGACAAGTCGGCGGCCGGCCAACCTAGTCCGGGGGTCGTGGGGACGACCCTATAGTCGTCGGACATGACGGTGGCGGGCCAGTCTAGTCCCGGGTCGTGGGGACGACCCTATAGTCGTCGGACATGTCGGCGGCTGGCCAACTTTGGCCCGTGGTCGTGGGGACGACCCTATAGTCGTCGGAAATGTCGGTGGCTGTCCAACTTTGGCCCGGGGGTCGTGGGGACGACCCTATAGTCGTCGGACATGTCGGCGGCGAGCCAACATTGACCCGGGGTTGTGGGGACGACTCTATAGTCGTCGGACATGTCGGTGGCGGGCCAGTCTAGTCCCGGGTCGTGGGGACGACCCTATAGTCGTCGGACATGTCGGCGGCTGGCCAACTTTGGCCCGTGGTCGTGGGGAGGACCCTATACTCGTCGGACAAGTCGGCGGCGTACCAACCTAGTCCGGGGGTCGTGGGGACGACCCTATAGTCGTCGGATATGACGGTGGCGGGCCAGTCTAATCCCGGGTCATGGGGACGATCCTATAGTCGTCGGACAAGTCGGCGGCTGGCCAACTTTGGCCCGTGGTCGTGGGGACGACCCTATAGTCGTCGGAAATGACGGTGGCGGGCCAATCTAGTCCCGGGGTCGTGGGGACGACCCTATAGTCGTCGGACAAGTCGGTGGCGGGCCAACCTAGTACCGGGGTCGTGGGGATGACCCCATAGTTGTTGGACATGACGGTGGCGGGCCAGTCTAGTCCCGGGTCGTGGGCACGACCCTATAGTCGTCGGAAATGTCGCCGGCTGGCCAACTTTGGCCCGTGGTCGTGGGGACGACCCTATAGTCGTCGGACAAGTCGGCGGCTGTCCAGCTTTGGCCCGGGGTCGTGGGGACGACCCTATAGTCGTCGGACATGACGGTGTCGGGCCAATCTAGTCCCGGGATCGTGGGGACGACCCTATAGTCGTCGGACAAGTCGGCGGCTGTCCAGCTTTTTCCCGGGGTCGTGGGGACGACCCTATAGTCGTCGGACATAACGGTGGCGGGCCAACTTTGGCCCGGGGAAGTGGGGACGACCCTATAGTCTGCGGACAAGTCGCCGGCTGGCCAACTTTGGCCCATGGTCGTGGGGACGACCCTATAGTCGTCGGACAGAACGGTGGCGGGCCAATCTAGTCCCGGGGTCGTGGGGACGACCCTATAGTCGTCGGACAAGTCGGGGGCGGGCCTACCAAGTCCCGGGGTCGTGGGGACGACCCTATAGTCGTCGGATAAGTCGGCAGCTTGCCAACTTTGGCCCGGGGTCGTGGGAACGACCCTATAGTCGTCGGACAAGTCGGGGGCGAGCCCACCTAGTCCGAGGGTCGTGGGGACGACCCTATAGTCGTCGGACAAGTCGGCGGCCGGCCAACCTAGTCCGGGGGTCGTGGGGACGACCCTATAGTCGTCGGACATGACGGTGGCGGGCCAATCTAGTCCCGGGGTCGTGGGGACGACCCCATAGTCGTTGGACATGACGGTGGCGGGCCAGTCTAGTCCCGGGTCGTGGGCACGACCCTATAGTCGTCGGAAATGTCGCCGGCTGGCCAACTTTGGCCCGTGGTCGTGGGGACGACCCTATAGTCGTCGGACAAGTCGGCGGCTGTCCAGCTTTGGCCCGGGGTCGTGGGGACGACCCTATAGTCGTCGGACAAGTCGGCGGCTGTCCAGCTTTGGCCCGGGGTCGTGGGGACGACCCTATAGTCGTCGGACATGACGGTGTCGGGCCAATCTAGTCCCGGGATCGTGGGGACGACCCTATAGTCGTCGGTGTTATAGGGATAATGAATCCCATGATGGAGACCTAGTGAGTTAAGTTGGTTTGAGTTGGCACACTGTGCCTTTTGCGTAGCTTGCTATCTGCGGCTGTGTCTCGTTATGAGAAGAAGTTTTATTTTATGTATGAAAGAATTATATGTGTTCTGTAATAATATATATATTTTTATATCAAACCACTGGATTTATTGAGTATTAACATATCCTGAAATAACAGTCGGACAAGTCGGCGGCTGTCCAGCTTTGGCCCGGGGTCGTGGGGACGACCCTATAGTCGTCGGACATATCAGCGGCTGGCCAACTCTGGCCCGGGGTCGTGGGGACGACCCTACAGTCGTCGGATATGTCGGCGGCTGGCCAACTTTGGCCCGTGGTCGTGGGGACGACCCTATAGTCGTCGGAAATGACGGTGGCGGGCCAATCTAGTCCCGGGGTCGTGGGGACGACCCTATAGTCGTCGGACAAGTCGGCGGCGGGCCAACCTAGTCCCGGGGTCGTGGGGATGACCCTATAGTCGTCGGACAAGTCGGCGGCTGTCCATCTTTGGCCCGGGGTCGTGGGGACGACCCTATAGTCGTCGGACAAGTCGGCGGCTGTCCAGCTTTGGCCCGGGGTCGTGGGGACGACCCTATAGTCGTCGGACTTGACGGTGGCGGGCCAATCTAGTCCCGGGGTCGTGGGGACGACCCTATAGTCGTCGGACTTGACGGTGGCGGGCCAGTCTAGTCCCGGGTCGTGGGCACGACCCTATAGTCGTCGGAAATGACGCCGGCTGGCCAACTTTGGCCCGTGGTCGTGGGGACGACCCTATAGTCGTCAGACATGACGGTGGCGAGCCAACCTAGTCCCGGGGTCGTGGGGACGACCCTATAGTCGTCGGACAAGTCGGCGGCGAGCCCACCTAGTCGGGGGGTCGTGGGGACGACCCTATAGTCGTCGGACAAGTCGGCGGCCGGCCAACCTAGTCCGGGGGTCGTGGGGACGACCCTATAGTCGTCGGACATGACGGTGGCGGGCCAGTCTAGTCCCGGGTCGTGGGGACGACCCTATAGTCGTCGGACATGTCGGCGGCTGGCCAACTTTGGCCCGTGGTCGTGGGGACGACCCTATAGTCGTCGGAAATGTCGGTGGCTGTCCAACTTTGGCCCGGGGGTCGTGGGGACGACCCTATAGTCGTCGGACATGTCGGCGGCGAGCCAACATTGACCCGGGGTTGTGGGGACGACTCTATAGTCGTCGGACATGTCGGTGGCGGGCCAGTCTAGTCCCGGGTCGTGGGGACGACCCTATAGTCGTCGGACATGTCGGCGGCTGGCCAACTTTGGCCCGTGGTCGTGGGGAGGACCCTATACTCGTCGGACAAGTCGGCGGCGTACCAACCTAGTCCGGGGGTCGTGGGGACGACCCTATAGTCGTCGGATATGACGGTGGCGGGCCAGTCTAATCCCGGGTCATGGGGACGACCCTACAGTCGTCGGACAAGTCGGCGGCTGGCCAACTTTGGCCCGTGGTCGTGGGGACGACCCTATAGTCGTCGGAAATGACGGTGGCGGGCCAATCTAGTCCCGGGGTCGTGGGGACGACCCTATAGTCGTCGGACAAGTCGGTGGCGGGCCAACCTAGTACCGGGGTCGTGGGGATGACCCCATAGTTGTTGGACATGACGGTGGCGGGCCAGTCTAGTCCCGGGTCGTGGGCACGACCCTATAGTCGTCGGACATGTCGGCGGCTGGCCAACTTTGGCCCGTGGTCGTGGGGAGGACCCTATACTCGTCGGACAAGTCGGCGGCGTACCAACCTAGTCCGGGGGTCGTGGGGACGACCCTATAGTCGTCGGATATGACGGTGGCGGGCCAGTCTAATCCCGGGTCATGGGGACGACCCTATAGTCGTCGGACAAGTCGGCGGCTGGCCAACTTTGGCCCGTGGTCGTCGGGACGACCCTATAGTCGTCGGAAATGACGGTGGCGGGCCAATCTAGTCCCGGGGTCGTGGGGACGACCCTATAGTCGTCGGACAAGTCGGCGGCGGGCCAACCTAGTCCCGGGGTCGTGGGGATGACCCTATAGTCGTCGGACAAGTCGGCGGCTGTCCATCTTTGGCCCGGGGTCGTGGGGACGACCCTATAGTCGTCGGACAAGTCGGCGGCTGTCCAGCTTTGGCCCGGGGTCGTGGGGACGACCCTATAGTCGTCGGACTTGACGGTGGCGGGCCAATCTAGTCCCGGGGTCGTGGGGACGACCCTATAGTCGTCGGACTTGACGGTGGCGGGCCAGTCTAGTCCCGGGTCGTGGGCACGACCCTATAGTCGTCGGAAATGACGCCGGCTGGCCAACTTTGGCCCGTGGTCGTGGGGACGACCCTATAGTCGTCAGACATGACGGTGGCGAGCCAACCTAGTCCCGGGGTCGTGGGGACGACCCTATAGTCGTCGGACAAGTCGGCGGCGAGCCCACCTAGTCGGGGGGTCGTGGGGACGACCCTATAGTCGTCGGACAAGTCGGCGGCCGGCCAACCTAGTCCGGGGGTCGTGGGGACGACCCTATAGTCGTCGGACATGACGGTGGCGGGCCAGTCTAGTCCCGGGTCGTGGGGACGACCCTATAGTCGTCGGACATGTCGGCGGCTGGCCAACTTTGGCCCGTGGTCGTGGGGACGACCCTATAGTCGTCGGAAATGTCGGTGGCTGTCCAACTTTGGCCCGGGGGTCGTGGGGACGACCCTATAGTCGTCGGACATGTCGGCGGCGAGCCAACATTGACCCGGGGTTGTGGGGACGACTCCATAGTCGTCGGACATGTCGGTGGCGGGCCAGTCTAGTCCCGGGTCGTGGGGACGACCCTATAGTCGTCGGACATGTCGGCGGCTGGCCAACTTTGGCCCGTGGTCGTGGGGAGGACCCTATACTCGTCGGACAAGTCGGCGGCGTACCAACCTAGTCCGGGGGTCGTGGGGACGACCCTATAGTCGTCGGATATGACGGTGGCGGGCCAGTCTAATCCCGGGTCATGGGGACGACCCTATAGTCGTCGGACAAGTCGGCGGCTGGCCAACTTTGGCCCGTGGTCGTGGGGACGACCCTATAGTCGTCGGAAATGACGGTGGCGGGCCAATCTAGTCCCGGGGTCGTGGGAACGACCCTATAGTCGTCGGACAAGTCGGTGGCGGGCCAACCTAGTACCGGGGTCGTGGGGATGACCCCATAGTTGTTGGACATGACGGTGGCGGGCCAGTCTAGTCCCGGGTCGTGGGCACGACCCTATAGTCGTCGGAAATGTCGCCGGCTGGCCAACTTTGGCCCGTGGTCGTGGGGACGACCCTATAGTCGTCGGACAAGTCGGCGGCTGTCCAGCTTTGGCCCGGGGTCGTGGGGACGACACTATAGTCGTCGGACATGACGGTGTCGGGCCAATCTAGTCCCGGGATCGTGGGGACGACCCTATAGTCGTCGGACAAGTCGGCGGCTGTCCAGCTTTTTCCCGGGGTCGTGGGGACGACCCTATAGTCGTCGGACATAACGGTGGCGGGCCAACTTTGGCCCGGGGAAGTGGGGACGACCCTATAGTCTGCGGACAAGTCGGCGGCTGGCCAAATTTGGCCCGTGGTCGTGGGGATGACCCTATAGTCGTCGGACATGACGGTGGCGGGCCAATCTAGTCCCGGGGTCGTGGGGACGACCCTATAGTCGTCGGACAAGTCGGTGGCGGGCCAACCTAGTACCGGGGTCGTGGGGATGACCCCATAGTCGTTGGACATGACGGTGGCGGGCCAGTCTAGTCCCGGGTCGTGGGCACGACCCTATAGTCGTCGGAAATGTCGCCGGCTGGCCAACTTTGGCCCGTGGTCGTGGGGACGACCCTATAGTCGTCGGACAAGTCGGCGGCTGTCCATCTTTGGCCCGGGGTCGTGGGGACGACCCTATAGTCGTCGGACAAGTCGGCGGCTGTCCATCTTTGGCCCGGGGTCGTGGGGACGACCCTATAGTCGTCGGACAAGTCGGCGGCTGTCCATCTTTGGCCCGGGGTCGTGGGGACGACCCTATAGTCGTCGGACAAGTCGGCGGCTGGCCAAATTTGGCCCGTGGTCGTGGGGACGACCCTATAGTCGTCGGACATGACGGTGTCGGGCCAATCTAGTCCCGGGATCGTGGGGACGACCCTATAGTCGTCGGACATGACGGTGGCGGGCCAATCTAGTCCCGGGGTCGTGGGGACGACTCTATAGTCGTCGGACAAGTCGGCGGCTGGCCAACTTTGGCCCGTGGTCGTGGGGACGACCCTATAGTCGTCGGACTTGACGGTGGCGGGCCAATCTAGTCTCGGGGTCGTGTGGACGACCCCATAGTCGTCGGACATGACGGTGGCGGGCCAATCTAGTCCCGGGGTCGTGGGGACGACCCCATAGTCGTTGGACATGACGGTGGCGGGCCAGTCTAGTCCCGGGTCGTGGGCACGACCCTATAGTCGTCGGAAATGTCGCCGACTGGCCAACTTTGGCCCGTGGTCGTGGGGACGACCCTATAGTCGTCGGACAAGTCGGCGGCTGTCCATCTTTGGCCCGAGGTCGTGGGGACGACCCTATAGTCGTCGGACAAGTCGGCGGCTGTCCAGCTTTGGCCCGGGGTCGTGGGGACGACCCTATAGTCGTCGGACTTGACGGTGGCGGGCCAATCTAGTCCCGGGGTCGTGGGGACGACCCTATAGTCGTCGGACTTGACGGTGGCGGGCCAGTCTAGTCCCGGGTCGTGGGCACGACCCTATAGTCGTCGGACAAGTCGGCGGCTGGCCAACTTTGGCCCGTGGTCGTGGGGACGACCCTATAGTCGTCGGAAATGACGGTGGCGGGCCAATCTAGTCCCGGGGTCGTGGGGACGACCCTATAGTCGTCGGACAAGTCGGTGGCGGGCCAACCTAGTACCGGGGTCGTGGGGATGACCCCATAGTTGTTGGACATGACGGTGGCGGGCCAGTCTAGTCCCGGGTCGTGGGCACGACCCTATAGTCGTCGGACATGTCGGCGGCTGGCCAACTTTGGCCCGTGGTCGTGGGGAGGACCCTATACTCGTCGGACAAGTCGGCGGCGTACCAACCTAGTCCGGGGGTCGTGGGGACGACCCTATAGTCGTCGGATATGACGGTGGCGGGCCAGTCTAATCCCGGGTCATGGGGACGACCCTATAGTCGTCGGACAAGTCGGCGGCTGGCCAACTTTGGCCCGTGGTCGTGGGGACGACCCTATAGTCGTCGGAAATGACGGTGGCGGGCCAATCTAGTCCCGGGGTCGTGGGGACGACCCTATAGTCGTCGGACAAGTCGGTGGCGGGCCAACCTAGTACCGGGGTCGTGGGGATGACCCCATAGTTGTTGGACATGACGGTGGCGGGCCAGTCTAGTCCCGGGTCGTGGGCACGACCCTATAGTCGTCGGAAATGTCGCCGGCTGGCCAACTTTGGCCCGTGGTCGTGGGGACGACCCTATAGTCGTCGGACAAGTCGGCGGCTGTCCAGCTTTGGCCCGGGGTCGTGGGGACGACCCTATAGTCGTCGGACATGACGGTGTCGGGCCAATCTAGTCCCGGGATCGTGGGGACGACCCTATAGTCGTCGGACAAGTCGGCGGCTGTCCAGCTTTTTCCCGGGGTCGTGGGGACGACCCCATAGTCGTTGGACATGACGGTGGCGGGCCAGTCTAGTCCCGGGTCGTGGGCACGACCCTATAGTCGTCGGAAATGTCGCCGACTGGCCAACTTTGGCCCGTGGTCGTGGGGACGACCCTATAGTCGTCGGACAAGTCGGCGGCTGTCCATCTTTGGCCCGAGGTCGTGGGGACGACCCTATAGTCGTCGGACAAGTCGGCGGCTGTCCAGCTTTGGCCCGGGGTCGTGGGGACGACCCTATAGTCGTCGGACTTGACGGTGGCGGGCCAATCTAGTCCCGGGGTCGTGGGGACGACCCTATAGTCGTCGGACTTGACGGTGGCGGGCCAGTCTAGTCCCGGGTCGTGGGCACGACCCTATAGTCGTCGGAAATGACGCCGGCTGGCCAACTTTGGCCCGTGGTCGTGGGGACGACCCTATAGTCGTCAGACATGACGGTGGCGAGCCAACCTATTCCCGGGGTCGTGGGGACGACCCTATAGTCGTCAGACAAGTCGGCGGCGAGCCCACCTAGTCGGGGGGTCGTGGGGACGTCCCTATAGTCGTCGGACACGTCGGCGGCCGGCCAACCTAGTCCGGGGGTCGTGGGGACGACCCTATAGTCGTCGGACATGACGGTGGCGGGCCAGTCTAGTCCCGGGTCGTGGGGACGACCCTATAGTCGTCGGACATGTCGGCGGCTGGCCAACTTTGGCCCGTGGTCGTGGGGACGACCCTATAGTCGTCGGAAATGTCGGTGGCTGTCCAACTTTGGCCCGGGGGTCGTGGGGACGACCCTACAGTCGTCGGATATGTCGGCGGCTGGCCAACTTTGGCCCGTGGTCGTGGGGACGACCCTATAGTCGTCGGAAATGACGGTGGCGGGCCAATCTAGTCCCGGGGTCGTGGGGACGACCCTATAGTCGTCGGACAAGTCGGCGGCGGGCCAACCTAGTCCCGGGGTCGTGGGGATGACCCTATAGTCGTCGGACATGACGGTGGCGGGCCAGTCTAGTCCCGGGTCGTGGGGACGACCCTATAGTCGTCGGACATGTCGCCGGGTGGCCAACTTTGGCCCATGGTCGTGGGGACGACCCTATAGTCGTCGGACAGAACGGTGGCGGGCCAATCTAGTCCCGGGGTCGTGGGGACGACCCTATAGTCGTCGGACAAGTCGGGGGCGGGCCTACCTAGTCCCGGGGTCGTGGGGACGACCCTATAGTCGTCGGATAAGTCGGCAGCTTGCCAACTTTGGCCCGGGGTCGTGGGAACGACCCAATAGTCGTCGGACAAGTCGGGGGCGAGCCCACCTAGTCCGGGGGTCGTGGGGACGACCCTATAGTCGTCGGACAAGTCGGCGGCCGGCCAACCTAGTCCGGGGGTCGTGGGGACGACCCTATAGTCGTCGGACATGACGGTGGCGGGCCAATCTAGTCCCGGGGTCGAGGGGACGACCCCATAGTCGTTGGACATGACGGTGGCGGGCCAGTCTAGTCCCGGGTCGTGGGCACGACCCTATAGTCGTCGGAAATGTCGCCGGCTGGCCAACTTTGGCCCGTGGTCGTGGGGACGACCCTATAGTCGTCGGACAAGTCGGCGGCTGTCCAGCTTTGGCCCGGGGTCGTGGGGACGACCCTATAGTCGTCGGACATGACGGTGTCGGGCCAATCTAGTCCCGGGATCGTGGGGACGACCCTATAGTCGTCGGACAAGTCGGCGGCTGTCCAGCTTTGGCCCGGGGTCGTGGGGACGACCCTATAGTCGTCGGACATAACGGTGGCGGGCCAACTTTGGCCCGGGGACGTGGGGACGACCCTATAGTCTGCGGACAAGTCGGCGGCTGGCCAAATTTGGCCCGTGGTCGTGGGGACGACCCTATAGTCGTCGGACATGACGGTGTCGGGCCAATCTAGTACCGGGATCGTGGGGACGACCCTATAGTCGTCGGACATGACGGTGGCGGGCCAATCTAGTCCCGGGGTCGTAGGGACGACTCTATAGTCGTCGGACAAGTCGGCGGCTGGCCAACTTTGGCCCGTGGTCGTGGGGACGACCCTATAGTCGTCGGACTTGACGGTGGCGGGCCAATCTAGTCTCGGGGTCGTGGGGACGACCCTATAGTCGTCGGACATGTCGGCGGCTGGCCAACTTTGGCCCGGGGTCGTGGGGACGACCCTACAGTCGTCGGATATGTCGGCGGCTGGCCAACTTTGGCCCGTGGTCGTGGGGACGACCCTATAGTCGTCGGAAATGACGGTGGCGGGCCAATCTAGTCCCGGGGTCGTGGGGACGACCCTATAGTCGTCGGACAAGTCGGTGGCGGGCCAACCTAGTACCGGGGTCGTGGGGATGACCCCATAGTCGTTGGACATGACGGTGGCGGGCCAGTCTAGTCCCGGGTCGTGGGCACGACCCTATAGTCGTCGGAAATGTCGCCGGCTGGCCAACTTTGGCCCGTGGTCGTGGGGACGACCCTATAGTAGTCGTCGGACATGACGGTGTCGGGCCAATCTAGTCCCGGGATCGTGGGGACGACCCTATAGTCGTCGGACAAGTCGGCGGCTGTCCAGCTTTGGCCCGGGGTCGTGGGGACGACCCTATAGTCGTCGGACATAACGGTGGCGGGCCAACTTTGGCCCGGGGACGTGGGGACGACCCTATAGTCTGCGGACAAGTCGGCGGCTGGCCAAATTTGGCCCGTGGTCGTGGGGACGACCCTATCGTCGTCGGACATGACGGTGTCGGGCCAATCTAGTCCCGGGATCGTGGGGACGACCCTATAGTCGTCGGACATGACGGTGACGGGCCAATCTAGTCCCGGGGTCGTGGGGACGACTCTATAGTCGTCGGACAAGTCGGCGGATGGCCAACTTTGGCCCGTGGTCGTGGGGACGACCCTATAGTCGTCGGACTTGACGGTGGCGGGCCAATCTAGTCTCGGGGTCGTGTGGACGACCCCATAGTCGTCGGACATGACGGTGGCGAGCCAATCTAGTCCCGGGGTCGTGGGGACGACCCCATAGTCGTTGGACATGACGGTGGCGGGCCAGTCTAGTCCCGGGTCGTGGGCACGACCCTATAGTCGTCGGAAATGTCGCCGGCTGGCCAACTTTGGCCCGTGGTCGTGGGGACGACCCTATAGTCGTCGGACAAGTCGGCGGCTGTCCATCTTTGGCCCGGGGTCGTGGGGACGACCCTATAGTCGTCGGACAAGTCGGCGGCTGTCCAGCTTTGGCCCGGGGTCGTGGGGACGACCCTATAGTCGTCGGACTTGACGGTGGCGGGCCAATCTAGTCCCGGGGTCGTGGGGACGACCCTATAGTCGTCGGACTTGACGGTGGCGGGCCAGTCTAGTCCCGGGTCGTGGGCACGACCCTATAGTCGTCGGAAATGACGCCGGCTGGCCAACTTTGGCCCGTGGTCGTGGGGACGACCCTATAGTCGTCAGACATGACGGTGGCGAGCCAACCTAGTCCCGGGGTCGTGGGGACGACCCTATAGTCGTCGCACAAGTCGGCGGCGAGCCCACCTAGTCGGGGGGTCGTGGGGACGACCCTATAGTCGTCGGACAAGTCGGCGGCCGGCCAACCTAGTCCGGGGGTCGTGGGGACGACCCTATAGTCGTCGGACATGACGGTGGCGGGCCAGTCTAGTCCCGGGTCGTGGGGACGACCCTATAGTCGTCGGACATGTCGGCGGCTGGCCAACTTTGGCCCGTGGTCGTGGGGACGACCCTATAGTCGTCGGAAATGTCGGTGGCTGTCCAACTTTGGCCCGGGGGTCGTGGGGACGACCCTATAGTCGTCGGACATGTCGGCGGCGAGCCAACATTGACCCGGGGTTGTGGGGACGACTCTATAGTCGTCGGACATGTCGGTGGCGGGCCAGTCTAGTCCCGGGTCGTGGGGACGACCCTATAGTCGTCGGACATGTCGGCGGCTGGCCAACTTTGGCCCGTGGTCGTGGGGAGGACCCTATACTCGTCGGACAAGTCGGCGGCGTACCAACCTAGTCCGGGGGTCGTGGGGACGACCCTATAGTCGTCGGATATGACGGTGGCGGGCCAGTCTAATCCCGGGTCATGGGGACGACCCTATAGTCGTCGGACAAGTCGGCGGCTGGCCAACTTTGGCCCGTGGTCGTGGGGACGACCCTATAGTCGTCGGAAATGACGGTGGCGGGCCAATCTAGTCCCGGGGTCGTGGGGACGACCCTATAGTCGTCGGACATATCAGCGGCTGGCCAACTCTGGCCCGGGGTCGTGGGGACGACCCTACAGTCGTCGGATATGTCGGCGGCTGGCCAACTTTGGCCCGTGGTCGTGGGGACGACCCTATAGTCGTCGGAAATGACGGTGGCGGGCCAATCTAGTCCCGGGGTCGTGGGGACGACCCTATAGTCGTCGGAGAAGTCGGCGGCGGGCCAACCTAGTCCCGGGGTCGTGGGGATGACCCTATAGTCGTCGGACATGACGGTGGCGGGCCAGTCTAGTCCCGGGTCGTGGGGACGACCCTATAGTCGTCGGACATGACGGTGGCGGGCCAATCTAGTCCCGGGGTCGTGGGGACGACCCCATAGTCGTTGGACATGACGGTGGCGGGCCAGTCTAGTCCCGGGTTGTGGGCACGACCCTATAGTCGTCGGAAATGTCGCCGGCTGGCCAACTTTGGCCCGTGGTCGTGGGGACGACCCTACAGTCGCCGGACAAGTCGGCGGCTGTCCAGCTTTGGCCCGGGGTCGTGGGGACGACCCTATAGTCGTCGGACAAGTCGGCGGCTGTCCAGCTTTGGCCCGGGGTCGTGGGGACGACCCTATAGTCGTCGGACTTGACGGTGGCGGGCCAATCTAGTCCCGGGGTCGTGGGGACGACCCTATAGTCGTCGGACAAGACGGTGGCGGGCCAATCTAGTCCCGGCGTCGTGGGGACGACCCTATAGTCGTCGGACAAGTCGGGGGCGGGCCTACCAAGTCCCGGGGTCGTGGGGACGACCCTATAGTCGTCGGATAAGTCGGCAGCTTGCCAACTTTGGCCCGGGGTCGTGGGAACGACCCTATAGTCGTCGGACAAGTCGGGGGCGAGCCCACCTAGTCCGGGGGTCGTGGGGACGGCCCTATAGTCGTCGGACAAGTCGGCGGCCGGCCAACCTAGTCCGGGGGTCGTGGGGACGACCCTATAGTCGTCGGACATGACGGTGGCGGGCCAATCTAGTCCCGGGGTCGTTGGGACGACCCTATAGTCGTCGGACATGTCGGCGAATGGCCAACATTGGCCCGGGGTCGTGGGGACGACCCTATAGTCGTCGGAGAAGACGGCGGCTGGACATCTTTGGCCCGGGGTCGTGGGGACGACCCTATAGTCGTCGGACATGTCGGCGGCTGGCCAACTTTGGCCCGTGGTCGTGGGGACGACCCTATAGTCGTCGGACTTGACGGTGGCGGGCCAATCTAGTCCCGGGATCGTGGGACGACCCCACAGTCGTCGGACATTTCGGCGGCTTGCCAACTTTGGCCCGGGGTCGTGGGGACGACCCTATAGTCGTCGGACATGACGGTGGCGGGCCAATCTAGTCCCGGGGTCGTAGGAACGACCCTATAGTCGTCGGACATGTCGGCGATTGGCCAACGTTGGCCCGGGGTCGTGGGGACGACCCTATAGTCGTCGGACAAGACGGCGGCTGGATATTCTTGGCTCGCGGTCGTGGGGACGACCCTATAGTCGTCGGACATTTCGGCGGCTTGCCAACTTTGGCCCGGGGTCGTGGGGACGACCCTATAGTCGTTGGACATGTCGGCGGCTGGCTAACTTTGGCCCGTGGTCGTGGGGACGACCCAATAGTCGTTGGACATGTCAGCGGCTGGCCAACTTTGGGCCGTGGTCGTGGAGACGATCCTATAGTCGTCGGACTTGGCGGTGGCTTGCCAATCTAGTCCCGGGGTTGTGGGGACGACCCTATAGTCGTCGGATATGTCGGCGGCTTGCCAAATTTGCCCGGGGTCGTGGGGACGACCCTATAGTCGTCGGACTTGACGGTGGCGGGCCAATCTAGTCCCGGGGTCGTGGGGACGACCCAATAGTCGTTGGACATTACGGCGGCTGGCCAACTTTGGCCCATGGTCGTGGGGACGACCCTATAGTCGTTGGACATGACGGTGGCGTGCCAATCTAGTCCCGGGGTCGTAGGGACGACCCTATAGTCGTCGGACATTTCGGCGATTGGCCAACATTCGCCCGGGGTCGTGGGGACGACCCTATAGTCGACGGACATGTCGGCGGCTAGCCAACTTTGGCCCGTGGTCGTGGAGACGATCCTATAGTCGTCGGACTTGACGGTGGCTTGCCAATCTAGTCCCGGGGTTGTGGGGACGACCCTATAGTCGTCGGATATGTCGGCGGCTTGCCAAATTTGCCCGGGGTCGTGGGGACGACCCTATAGTCGTCGGACTTGACGGTGGCGGGCCAATCTAGTCCCGGGGTCGTGGGGACGACCCAATAGTCGTTGGACATTACGGCGGCTGGCCAACTTTGGCCCGTGGTCGTGGGGACGACCCAATAGTCGTTGGACATGTCGGCGGCTGGCCAACTTTGGGCCGTGGTCGTGGAGACGATCCTATAGTCGTCGGACTTGACGGTGGCGGGCCAATCTAGTCCCGGGGTTGTGGGGACGACCCTATAGTCGTTGGACATTTCGGCGGCTTGCCAACTTTGGCCCGGGGTCGTGGGGACGACCCTATAGTCGTTGGACATGACGGTGGCCGGCCAATCTAGTGCCGGGGTCGTGGGGACGACCCTATAGTCGTCGGACTTGACGGTGGCGGGCCAATCTAGTCCCGGGGTCGTGGGACGACCCCACAGTCGTCGGACATTTCGGCGGCTTGCCAACTTTGGCCCGGGGTCGTGGGGACGACCCTATAGTCGTCGGACATGACGGTGGCGGGCCAATCTAGTCCCGGGGTCGTAGGAACGACCCTATAGTCGTCGGACATGTCGGCGATTGGCCAACGTTGGCCCGGGGTCGTGGGGACGACCCTATAGTCGTCGGACAAGACGGCGGCTGGATATTCTTGGCTCGCGGTCGTGGGGACGACCCTATAGTCGTCGGACATTTCGGCGGCTTGCCAACTTTGGCCCGGGGTCGTGGGGACGACCCTATAGTCGTTGGACATGTCGGCGGCTGGCTAACTTTGGCCCGTGGTCGTGGGGACGACCCAATAGTCGTCGGAAATGTCGGCGGCTGGCCAACTTTGGCCCGTGGTCGTGAAGACGACCCTATAGTCGTCGGACAAGACGGTGGCGGGCCAATCTAGTCCCGGGGTCGTGGGGACGACCCTATAGTCGTCGGACAAGTCGGCGGCTGCCCAATCTAGTCCCGGGATCGTAGGGACGACCCCATAGTCGTCGGACAAGTCGGCGGCTGGCCAACTTTGGCCCGGGGTCGTGGGGACGAATCTATAGTCGTCGGACATGTCGGCGGCTGGCCAACTTTGGCCCGTGGCCGTGGGGACGACCCTATAGTCGTCGGACAAGTCGGCGGCTGCCCAATCTAGTCCCGGGATCGTAGGGACGACCCTATAGTCGTCGGACAAGTCGGCGGCTGGCCAACGTTTGCCCGGGGTCGTGGGGACGACCCTATAGTCGTCGGACAAGTCGGCGGCGAGCCAAGCTAGTCCGGGGGTCGTGGGGACGAGCCTATAGTCGTCGGACATGTCGGCGGCGAGCCAACTTTAGACCGTAGTCGTGGGGACGACTCTATAGTCGTCGGACAAGTCGGCTGCGGGCCAACCTAGTCCCGGGGCCGTGGGGACGACCCTATAGTCGTCGGACAAGTCGGCGGCTGGCAAACTTTGGCCCGTGGTCGTGGGGACGACCCTTTAGTCGTCGGATATGTCGGCGGCTGGCCAAAGTTGGCCCGTGGTCGTGGGGACAACCCTATAATCGTCGGACATGGCGGTGGCGGGCCAATCTAGTCCCGGGATCGTGGGGACGACCCTATTGTCGTCGGACATGGCGGTGGCGGGCCAATCTAGTCCCGGGATCGTGGGGACGACCCTATAGTCGTCGGACAAGTCGGCGGCTGCCCAATCTAGTCCCGGGATCGTAGGGACGACCCCATAGTCGTCGGACAAGTCGGCGGCTGGCCAACTTTGGCCCGGGGTCGTGGGGACGAATCTATAGTCGTCGGACATGTCGGCGGCTGGCCAACTTTGGCCCGTGGCCGTGGGGACGACCTTATTGTCGTCGGACATGGCGGTGGCGGCCCAATCTAGTCCCGGGATCGTAGGGACGACCCTATAGTCGTCGGACAAGTCGGCGGCTGTCCAGCTTTGGCCCGGGGTCGTGGGGACGACCCTATAGTCGTCGGACATAACGGTGGCGGGCCAACTTTGGCCCGGGGACGTGGGGACGACCCTATAGTCTGCGGACAAGTCGGCGGCTGGCCAAATTTGGCCCGTGGTCGTGGGGACGACCCTATAGTCGTCGGACATGACGGTGTCGGGCCAATCTAGTACCGGGATCGTGGGGACGACCCTATAGTCGTCGGACATGACGGTGGCGGGCCAATCTAGTCCCGGGGTCGTAGGGACGACTCTATAGTCGTCGGACAAGTCGGCGGCTGGCCAACTTTGGCCCGTGGTCGTGGGGACGACCCTATAGTCGTCGGACTTGACGGTGGCGGGCCAATCTAGTCTCGGGGTCGTGGGGACGACACTATAGTCGTCGGACATGTCGGCGGCTGGCCAACTTTGGCCCGGGGTCGTGGGGACGACCCTACAGTCGTCGGATATGTCGGCGGCTGGCCAACTTTGGCCCGTGGTCGTGGGGACGACCCTATAGTCGTCGGAAATGACGGTGGCGGGCCAATCTAGTCCCGGGGTCGTGGGGACGACCCTATAGTCGTCGGACAAGTCGGTGGCGGGCCAACCTAGTACCGGGGTCGTGGGGATGACCCCATAGTCGTTGGACATGACGGTGGCGGGCCAGTCTAGTCCCGGGTCGTGGGCACGACCCTATAGTCGTCGGAAATGTCGCCGGCTGGCCAACTTTGGCCCGTGGTCGTGGGGACGACCCTATAGTAGTCGTCGGACATGACGGTGTCGGGCCAATCTAGTCCCGGGATCGTGGGGACGACCCTATAGTCGTCGGACAAGTCGGCGGCTGTCCAGCTTTGGCCCGGGGTCGTGGGGACGACCCTATAGTCGTCGGACATAACGGTGGCGGGCCAACTTTGGCCCGGGGACGTGGGGACGACCCTATAGTCTGCGGACAAGTCGGCGGCTGGCCAAATTTGGCCCGTGGTCGTGGGGACGACACTATCGTCGTCGGACATGACGGTGTCGGGCCAATCTAGTCCCGGGATCGTGGGGACGACCCTATAGTCGTCGGACATGACGGTGACGGGCCAATCTAGTCCCGGGGTCGTGGGGACGACTCTATAGTCGTCGGACAAGTCGGCGGATGGCCAACTTTGGCCCGTGGTCGTGGGGACGACCCTATAGTCGTCGGACTTGACGGTGGCGGGCCAATCTAGTCTCGGGGTCGTGTGGACGATCCCATAGTCGTCGGACATGACGGTGGCGAGCTAATCTAGTCCCGGGGTCGTGGGGACGACCCCATAGTCGTTGGACATGACGGTGGCGGGCCAGTCTAGTCCCGGGTCGTGGGCACGACCCTATAGTCGTCGGAAATGTCGCCGGCTGGCCAACTTTGGCCCGTGGTCGTGGGGACGACCCTATAGTCGTCGGACAAGTCGGCGGCTGTCCATCTTTGGCCCGGGGTCGTGGGGACGACCCTATAGTCGTCGGACAAGTCGGCGGCTGTCCAGCTTTGGCCCGGGGTCGTGGGGACGACCCTATAGTCGTCGGACTTGACGGTGGCGGGCCAATCTAGTCCCGGGGTCGTGGGGACGACCCTATAGTCGTCGGACTTGACGGTGGCGGGCCAGTCTAGTCCCGGGTCGTGGGCACGACCCTATAGTCGTCGGAAATGACGCCGGCTGGCCAACTTTGGCCCGTGGTCGTGGGGACGACCCTATAGTCGTCAGACATGACGGTGGCGAGCCAACCTAGTCCCGGGGTCGTGGGGACGACCCTATAGTCGTCGGACAAGTCGGCGGCGAGCCCACCTAGTCGGGGGGTCGTGGGGACGACCCTATAGTCGTCGGACAAGTCGGCGGCCGGCCAACCTAGTCCGGGGGTCGTGGGGACGACCCTATAGTCGTCGGACATGACGGTGGCGGGCCAGTCTAGTCCCGGGTCGTGGGGACGACCCTATAGTCGTCGGACATGTCGGCGGCTGGCCAACTTTGGCCCGTGGTCGTGGGGACGACCCTATAGTCGTCGGAAATGTCGGTGGCTGTCCAACTTTGGCCCGGGGGTCGTGGGGACGACCCTATAGTCGTCGGACATGTCGGCGGCGAGCCAACATTGACCCGGGGTTGTGGGGACGACTCTATAGTCGTCGGACATGTCGGTGGCGGGCCAGTCTAGTCCCGGGTCGTGGGGACGACCCTATAGTCGTCGGACATGTCGGCGGCTGGCCAACTTTGGCCCGTGGTCGTGGGGAGGACCCTATACTCGTCGGACAAGTCGGCGGCGTACCAACCTAGTCCGGGGGTCGTGGGGACGACCCTATAGTCGTCGGATATGACGGTGGCGGGCCAGTCTAATCCCGGGTCATGGGGACGACCCTATAGTCGTCGGACAAGTCGGCGGCTGGCCAACTTTGGCCCGTGGTCGTGGGGACGACCCTATAGTCGTCGGAAATGACGGTGGCGGGCCAATCTAGTCCCGGGGTCGTGGGGACGACCCTATAGTCGTCGGACATATCAGCGGCTGGCCAACTCTGGCCCGGGGTCGTGGGGACGACCCTACAGTCGTCGGATATGTCGGCGGCTGGCCAACTTTGGCCCGTGGTCGTGGGGACGACCCTATAGTCGTCGGAAATGACGGTGGCGGGCCAATCTAGTCCCGGGGTCGTGGGGACGACCCTATAGTCGTCGGACAAGTCGGCGGCGGGCCAACCTAGTCCCGGGGTCGTGGGGATGACCCTATAGTCGTCGGACATGACGGTGGTGGGCCAGTCTAGTCCCGGGTCGTGGGGACGACCCTATAGTCGTCGGACATGACGGTGGCGGGCCAATCTAGTCCCGGGGTCGTGGGGACGACCCCATAGTCGTTGGACATGACGGTGGCGGGCCAGTCTAGTCCCGGGTTGTGGGCACGACCCTATAGTCGTCGGAAATGTCGCCGGCTGGCCAACTTTGGCCCGTGGTCGTGGGGACGACCCTACAGTCGCCGGACAAGTCGGCGGCTGTCCAGCTTTGGCCCGGGGTCGTGGGGACGACCCTATAGTCGTCGGACAAGTCGGCGGCTGTCCAGCTTTGGCCCGGGGTCGTGGGGACGACCCTATAGTCGTCGGACTTGACGGTGGCGGGCCAATCTAGTCCCGGGGTCGTGGGGACGACCCTATAGTCGTCGGACAAGACGGTGGCGGGCCAATCTAGTCCCGGCGTCGTGGGGACGACCCTATAGTCGTCGGACAAGTCGGGGGCGGGCCTACCAAGTCCCGGGGTCGTGGGGACGACCCTATAGTCGTCGGATAAGTCGGCAGCTTGCCAACTTTGGCCCGGGGTCGTGGGAACGACCCTATAGTCGTCGGACAAGTCGGGGGCGAGCCCACCTAGTCCGGGGGTCGTGGGGACGGCCCTATAGTCGTCGGACAAGTCGGCGGCCGGCCAACCTAGTCCGGGGGTCGTGGGGACGACCCTATAGTCGTCGGACATGACGGTGGCGGGCCAATCTAGTCCCGGGGTCGTTGGGACGACCCTATAGTCGTCGGACATGTCGGTGAATGGCCAACATTGGCCCGGGGTCGTGGGGACGACCCTATAGTCGTCGGAGAAGACGGCGGCTGGACATCTTTGGCCCGGGGTCGTGGGGACGACCCTATAGTCGTCGGACATGTCGGCGGCTGGCCAACTTTGGCCCGTGGTCGTGGGGACGACCCTATAGTCGTCGGACTTGACGGTGGCGGGCCAATCTAGTCCCGGGATCGTGGGACGACCCCACAGTCGTCGGACATTTCGGCGGCTTGCCAACTTTGTCCCGGGGTCGTGGGGACGACCCTATAGTCGTCGGACATGACGGTGGCGGGCCAATCTAGTCCCGGGGTCGTAGGAACGACCCTATAGTCGTCGGACATGTCGGCGATTGGCCAACGTTGGCCCGGGGTCGTGGGGACGACCCTATAGTCGTCGGACAAGACGGCGGCTGGATATTCTTGGCTCGCGGTCGTGGGGACGACCCTATAGTCGTCGGACATTTCGGCGGCTTGCCAACTTTGGCCCGGGGTCGTGGGGACGACCCTATAGTCGTTGGACATGTCGGCGGCTGGCTAACTTTGGCCCGTGGTCGTGGGGACGACCCAATAGTCGTTGGACATGTCGGCGGCTGGCCAACTTTGGGCCGTGGTCGTGGAGACGATCCTATAGTCGTCGGACTTGGCGGTGGCTTGCCAATCTAGTCCCGGGGTTGTGGGGACGACCCTATAGTCGTCGGATATGTCGGCGGCTTGCCAAATTTGCCCGGGGTCGTGGGGACGACCCTATAGTCGTCGGACTTGACGGTGGCGGGCCAATCTAGTCCCGGGGTCGTGGGGACGACCCAATAGTCGTTGGACATTACGGCGGCTGGCCAACTTTGGCCCATGGTCGTGGGGACGACCCTATAGTCGTTGGACATGACGGTGGCGTGCCAATCTAGTCCCGGGGTCGTAGGGACGACCCTATAGTCGTCGGACATTTCGGCGATTGGCCAACATTCGCCCGGGGTCGTGGGGACGACCCTATAGTCGACGGACATGTCGGCGGCTAGCCAACTTTGGCCCGTGGTCGTGGAGACGATCCTATAGTCGTCGGACTTGACGGTGGCGGGCCAATCTAGTCCCGGGGTCGTGGGGACGACCCAATAGTCGTTGGACATTACGGCGGCTGGCCAACTTTGGCCCGTGGTCGTGGGGACGACCCAATAGTCGTTGGACATGTCGGCGGATGGCCAACTTTGGGCCGTGGTCGTGGAGACGATCCTATAGTCGTCGGACTTGACGGTGGCGGGCCAATCTAGTCCCGGGGTTGTGGGGACGACCCTATAGTCGTTGGACATTTCGGCGGCTTGCCAACTTTGGCCCGGGGTCGTGGGGACGACCCTATAGTCGTTGGACATGACGGTGGCCGGCCAATCTAGTGCCGGGGTCGTGGGGACGACCCTATAGTCGTCGGACTTGACGGTGGCGGGCCAATCTAGTCCCGGGGTCGTGGGACGACCCCACAGTCGTCGGACATTTCGGCGGCTTGCCAACTTTGGCCCGGGGTCGTGGGGACGACCCTATAGTCGTCGGACATGACGGTGGCGGGCCAATCTAGTCCCGGGGTCGTAGGAACGACCCTATAGTCGTCGGACATGTCGGCGATTGGCCAACGTTGGCCCGGGGTCGTGGGGACGACCCTATAGTCGTCGGACAAGACGGCGGCTGGATATTCTTGGCTCGCGGTCGTGGGGACGACCCTATAGTCGTCGGACATTTCGGCGGCTTGCCAACTTTGGCCCGGGGTCGTGGGGACGACCCTATAGTCGTTGGACATGTCGGCGGCTGCCTAACTTTGGCCCGTGGTCGTGGGGACGACCCAATAGTCGTCGGAAATGTCGGCGGCTGGCCAACTTTGGCCCGTGGTCGTGAAGACGACCCTATAGTCGTCGGACAAGACGGTGGCGGGCCAATCTAGTCCCGGGGTCGTGGGGACGACCCTATAGTCGTCGGACAAGTCGGCGGCTGCCCAATCTAGTCCCGGGATCGTAGGGACGACCCCATAGTCGTCGGACAAGTCGGCGGCTGGCCAACTTTGGCCCGGGGTCGTGGGGACGAATCTATAGTCGTCGGACATGTCGGCGGCTGGCCAACTTTGGCCCGTGGCCGTGGGGACGACCCTATAGTCGTCGGACAAGTCGGCGGCTGCCCAATCTAGTCCCGGGATCGTAGGGACGACCCTATAGTCGTCGGACAAGTCGGCGGCTGGCCAACGTTTGCCCGGGGTCGTGGGGACGACCCTATAGTCGTCGGACAAGTCGGCGGCGAGCCAAGCTAGTCCGGGGGTCGTGGGGACGACCCTATAGTCGTCGGACATGACGGTGGCGGGCCAGTCTAGTCCCGGGTCGTGGGGACGACCCTATAGTCGTCGGACATGTCGGCGGCGGGCCAGTCTAATCCCGGGTCATGGGGACGACCCTATAGTCGTCGGACAAGTCGGCGGCTGGCCAACTTTGGCCCGTGGTCGTGGGGACGACCCTATAGTCGTCGGAAATGACGGTGGCGGGCCAATCTAGTCCCGGGGTCGTGGGGACGACCCTATAGTCGTCGGACATATCAGCGGCTGGCCAACTCTGGCCCGGGGTCGTGGGCACGACCCTACAGTCGTCGGATATGTCGGCGGCTGGCCAACTTTGGCCCGTGGTCGTGGGGACGACCCTATAGTCGTCGGAAATGACGGTGGCGGGCCAATCTAGTCCCGGGGTCGTGGGGACGACCCTATAGTCGTCGGACAAGTCGGCGGCGGGCCAACCTAGTCCCGGGGTCGTGGGGATGACCCTATAGTCGTCGGACATGACGGTGGTGGGCCAGTCTAGTCCCGGGTCGTGGGGACGACCCTATAGTCGTCGGACATGACGGTGGCGGGCCAATCTAGTCCCGGGGTCGTGGGGACGACCCCATAGTCGTTGGACATGACGGTGGCGGGCCAGTCTAGTCCCGGGTTGTGGGCACGACCCTATAGTCGTCGGAAATGTCGCCGGCTGGCCAACTTTGGCCCGTGGTCGTGGGGACGACCCTACAGTCGCCGGACAAGTCGGCGGCTGTCCAGCTTTGGCCCGGGGTCGTGGGGACGACCCTATAGTCGTCGGACAAGTCGGCGGCTGTCCAGCTTTGGCCCGGGGTCGTGGGGACGACCCTATAGTCGTCGGACTTGACGGTGGCGGGCCAATCTAGTCCCGGGGTCGTGGGGACGACCCTATAGTCGTCGGACAAGACGGTGGCGGGCCAATCTAGTCCCGGCGTCGTGGGGACGACCCTATAGTCGTCGGACAAGTCGGGGGCGGGCCTACCAAGTCCCGGGGTCGTGGGGACGACCCTATAGTCGTCGGATAAGTCGGCAGCTTGCCAACTTTGGCCCGGGGTCGTGGGAACGACCCTATAGTCGTCGGACAAGTCGGGGGCGAGCCCACCTAGTCCGGGGGTCGTGGGGACGGCCCTATAGTCGTCGGACAAGTCGGCGGCCGGCCAACCTAGTCCGGGGGTCGTGGGGACGACCCTATAGTCGTCGGACATGACGGTGGCGGGCCAATCTAGTCCCGGGGTCGTTGGGACGACCCTATAGTCGTCGGACATGTCGGTGAATGGCCAACATTGGCCCGGGGTCGTGGGGACGACCCTATAGTCGTCGGAGAAGACGGCGGCTGGACATCTTTGGCCCGGGGTCGTGGGGACGACCCTATAGTCGTCGGACATGTCGGCGGCTGGCCAACTTTGGCCCGTGGTCGTGGGGACGACCCTATAGTCGTCGGACTTGACGGTGGCGGGCCAATCTAGTCCCGGGATCGTGGGACGACCCCACAGTCGTCGGACATTTCGGCGGCTTGCCAACTTTGGCCCGGGGTCGTGGGGACGACCCTATAGTCGTCGGACATGACGGTGGCGGGCCAATCTAGTCCCGGGGTCGTAGGAACGACCCTATAGTCGTCGGACATGTCGGCGATTGGCCAACGTTGGCCCGGGGTCGTGGGGACGACCCTATAGTCGTCGGACAAGACGGCGGCTGGATATTCTTGGCTCGCGGTCGTGGGGACGACCCTATAGTCGTCGGACATTTCGGCGGCTTGCCAACTTTGGCCCGGGGTCGTGGGGACGACCCTATAGTCGTTGGACATGTCGGCGGCTGGCTAACTTTGGCCCGTGGTCGTGGGGACGACCCAATAGTCGTTGGACATGTCGGCGGCTGGCCAACTTTGGGCCGTGGTCGTGGAGACGATCCTATAGTCGTCGGACTTGGCGGTGGCTTGCCAATCTAGTCCCGGGGTTGTGGGGACGACCCTATAGTCGTCGGATATGTCGGCGGCTTGCCAAATTTGCCCGGGGTCGTGGGGACGACCCTATAGTCGTCGGACTTGACGGTGGCGGGCCAATCTAGTCCCGGGGTCGTGGGGACGACCCAATAGTCGTTGGACATTACGGCGGCTGGCCAACTTTGGCCCATGGTCGTGGGGACGACCCTATAGTCGTTGGACATGACGGTGGCGTGCCAATCTAGTCCCGGGGTCGTAGGGACGACCCTATAGTCGTCGGACATTTCGGCGATTGGCCAACATTCGCCCGGGGTCGTGGGGACGACCCTATAGTCGACGGACATGTCGGCGGCTAGCCAACTTTGGCCCGTGGTCGTGGAGACGATCCTATAGTCGTCGGACTTGACGGTGGCGGGCCAATCTAGTCCCGGGGTCGTGGGGACGACCCAATAGTCGTTGGACATTACGGCGGCTGGCCAACTTTGGCCCGTGGTCGTGGGGACGACCCAATAGTCGTTGGACATGTCGGCGGCTGGCCAACTTTGGGCCGTGGTCGTGGAGACGATCCTATAGTCGTCGGACTTGACGGTGGCGGGCCAATCTAGTCCCGGGGTTGTGGGGACGACCCTATAGTCGTTGGACATTTCGGCGGCTTGCCAACTTTGGCCCGGGGTCGTGGGGACGACCCTATAGTCGTTGGACATGACGGTGGCCGGCCAATCTAGTGCCGGGGTCGTGGGGACGACCCTATAGTCGTCGGACTTGACGGTGGCGGGCCAATCTAGTCCCGGGGTCGTGGGACGACCCCACAGTCGTCGGACATTTCGGCGGCTTGCCAACTTTGGCCCGGGGTCGTGGGGACGACCCTATAGTCGTCGGACATGACGGTGGCGGGCCAATCTAGTCCCGGGGTCGTAGGAACGACCCTATAGTCGTCGGACATGTCGGCGATTGGCCAACGTTGGCCCGGGGTCGTGGGGACGACCCTATAGTCGTCGGACAAGACGGCGGCTGGATATTCTTGGCTCGCGGTCGTGGGGACGACCCTATAGTCGTCGGACATTTCGGCGGCTTGCCAACTTTGGCCCGGGGTCGTGGGGACGACCCTATAGTCGTTGGACATGTCGGCGGCTGCCTAACTTTGGCCCGTGGTCGTGGGGACGACCCAATAGTCGTCGGAAATGTCGGCGGCTGGCCAACTTTGGCCCGTGGTCGTGAAGACGACCCTATAGTCGTCGGACAAGACGGTGGCGGGCCAATCTAGTCCCGGGGTCGTGGGGACGACCCTATAGTCGTCGGACAAGTCGGCGGCTGCCCAATCTAGTCCCGGGATCGTAGGGACGACCCCATAGTCGTCGGACAAGTCGGCGGCTGGCCAACTTTGGCCCGGGGTCGTGGGGACGAATCTATAGTCGTCGGACATGTCGGCGGCTGGCCAACTTTGGCCCGTGGCCGTGGGGACGACCCTATAGTCGTCGGACAAGTCGGCGGCTGCCCAATCTAGTCCCGGGATCGTAGGGACGACCCTATAGTCGTCGGACAAGTCGGCGGCTGGCCAACGTTTGCCCGGGGTCGTGGGGACGACCCTATAGTCGTCGGACAAGTCGGCGGCGAGCCAAGCTAGTCCGGGGGTCGTGGGGACGAGCCTATAGTCGTCGGACATGTCGGCGGCGAGCCAACTTTAGACCGTAGTCGTGGGGACGAATCTATAGTCGTCGGACATGTCGGCGGCTGGCCAACTTTGGCCCGTGGCCGTGGGGACGACCCTATAATCGTCGGATATGTCGGCGGCTGGCCAAAGTTGGCCCGTGGTCGTGGGGACAACCCTATAATCGTCGGACATGGTGGTGGCGGGCCAATCTAGTCCCGGGATCGTGGGGACGACCCTATTGTCGTCGGACATGGCGGTGGCGGGCCAATCTAGTCCCGGGGCCGTGGGGACGACCCTATAGTCGTCGGACAAGTCGGCGGCTGGCAAACTTTGGCCCGTGGTCGTGGGGACGACCCTTTAGTCGTCGGATATGTCGGCGGCTGGCCAAAGTTGGCCCGTGGTCGTGGGGACAACCCTATAATCGTCGGACATGGTGGTGGCGGGCCAATCTAGTCCCGGGATCGTGGGGACGACCCTATTGTCGTCGGACATGGCGGTGGCGGGCCAATCTAGTCCCGGGATCGTGGGGACGACCCTATAGTCGTCGGACAAGTCGGCGGCTGCCCAATCTAGTCCCGGGATCGTAGGGACGACCCCATAGTCGTCGGACAAGTCGGCGGCTGGCCAACTTTGGCCCGGGGTCGTGGGGACGAATCTATAGTCGTCGGACATGTCGGCGGCTGGCCAACTTTGGCCCGTGGCCGTGGGGACGACCTTATTGTCGTCGGACATGGCGGTGGCGGCCCAATCTAGTCCCGGGATCGTAGGGACGACCCTATAGTCGTCGGACAAGTCGGCGGCTGTCCAGCTTTGGCCCGGGGTCGTGGGGACGACCCTATAGTCGTCGGACATAACGGTGGCGGGCCAACTTTGGCCCGGGGACGTGGGGACGACCCTATAGTCTGCGGACAAGTCGGCGGCTGGCCAAATTTGGCCCGTGGTCGTGGGGACGACCCTATAGTCGTCGGACATGACGGTGTCGGGCCAATCTAGTACCGGGATCGTGGGGACGACCCTATAGTTGTCGGACATGACGGTGGCGGGCCAATCTAGTCCCGGGGTCGTAGGGACGACTCTATAGTCGTCGGACAAGTCGGCGGCTGGCCAACTTTGGCCCGTGGTCGTGGGGACGACCCTATAGTCGTCGGACTTGACGGTGGCGGGCCAATCTAGTCTCGGGGTCGTGGGGACGACCCTATAGTCGTCGGACATGTCGGCGGCTGGCCAACTTTGGCCCGGGGTCGTGGGGACGACCCTACAGTCGTCGGATATGTCGGCGGCTGGCCAACTTTGGCCCGTGGTCGTGGGGACGACCCTATAGTCGTCGGAAATGACGGTGGCGGGCCAATCTAGTCCCGGGGTCGTGGGGACGACCCTATAGTCGTCGGACAAGTCGGTGGCGGGCCAACCTAGTACCGGGGTCGTGGGGATGACCCCATAGTCGTTGGACATGACGGTGGCGGGCCAGTCTAGTCCCGGGTCGTGGGCACGACCCTATAGTCGTCGGAAATGTCGCCGGCTGGCCAACTTTGGCCCGTGGTCGTGGGGACGACCCTATAGTAGTCGTCGGACATGACGGTGTCGGGCCAATCTAGTCCCGGGATCGTGGGGACGACCCTATAGTCGTCGGACATAACGGTGGCGGGCCAACTTTGGCCCGGGGACGTGGGGACGACCCTATAGTCGTCGGACTTGACGGTGGCGGGCCAATCTAGTCTCGGGGTCGTGTGGACGACCCCATAGTCGTCGGACATGACGGTGGCGAGCCAATCTAGTCCCGGGGGTCGTGGGGACGACCCTATAGTCGTCGGACATGACGGTGGCGGGCCAGTCTAGTCCCGGGTCGTGGGGACGACCCTATAGTCGTCGGACATGTCGGCGGCTGGCCAACTTTGGCCCGTGGTCGTGGGGACGACCCTATAGTCGTCGGAAATGTCGGTGGCTGTCCAACTTTGGCCCGGGGGTCGTGGGGACGACCCTATAGTCGTCGGACATGTCGGCGGCGAGCCAACATTGACCCGGGGTTGTGGGGACGACTCTATAGTCGTCGGACATGTCGGTGGCGGGCCAGTCTAGTCCCGGGTCGTGGGGACGACCCTATAGTCGTCGGACATGTCGGCGGCTGGCCAACTTTGGCCCGTGGTCGTGGGGAGGACCCTATACTCGTCGGACAAGTCGGCGGCGTACCAACCTAGTCCGGGGGTCGTGGGGACGACCCTATAGTCGTCGGATATGACGGTGGCGGGCCAGTCTAATCCCGGGTCATGGGGACGACCCTATAGTCGTCGGACAAGTCGGCGGCTGGCCAACTTTGGCCCGTGGTCGTGGGGACGACCCTATAGTCGTCGGAAATGACGGTGGCGGGCCAATCTAGTCCCGGGGTCGTGGGGACGACCCTATAGTCGTCGGACATATCAGCGGCTGGCCAACTCTGGCCCGGGGTCGTGGGGACGACCCTACAGTCGTCGGATATGTCGGCGGCTGGCCAACTTTGGCCCGTGGTCGTGGGGACGACCCTATAGTCGTCGGAAATGACGGTGGCGGGCCAATCTAGTCCCGGGGTCGTGGGGACGACCCTATAGTCGTCGGACAAGTCGGCGGCGGGCCAACCTAGTCCCGGGGTCGTGGGGATGACCCTATAGTCGTCGGACATGACGGTGGCGGGCCAGTCTAGTCCCGGGTCGTGGGGACGACCCTATAGTCGTCGGACATGACGGTGGCGGGCCAATCTAGTCCCGGGGTCGTGGGGACGACCCCATAGTCGTTGGACATGACGGTGGCGGGCCAGTCTAGTCCCGGGTTGTGGGCACGACCCTATAGTCGTCGGAAATGTCGCCGGCTGGCCAACTTTGGCCCGTGGTCGTGGGGACGACCCTACAGTCGCCGGACAAGTCGGCGGCTGTCCAGCTTTGGCCCGGGGTCGTGGGGACGACCCTATAGTCGTCGGACAAGTCGGCGGCTGTCCAGCTTTGGCCCGGGGTCGTGGGGACGACCCTATAGTCGTCGGACTTGACGGTGGCGGGCCAATCTAGTCCCGGGGTCGTGGGGACGACCCTATAGTCGTCGGACAAGACGGTGGCGGGCCAATCTAGTCCCGGCGTCGTGGGGACGACCCTATAGTCGTCGGACAAGTCGGGGGCGGGCCTACCAAGTCCCGGGGTCGTGGGGACGACCCTATAGTCGTCGGATAAGTCGGCAGCTTGCCAACTTTGGCCCGGGGTCGTGGGAACGACCCTATAGTCGTCGGACAAGTCGGGGGCGAGCCCACCTAGTCCGGGGGTCGTGGGGACGGCCCTATAGTCGTCGGACAAGTCGGCGGCCGGCCAACCTAGTCCGGGGGTCGTGGGGACGACCCTATAGTCGTCGGACATGACGGTGGCGGGCCAATCTAGTCCCGGGGTCGTTGGGACGACCCTATAGTCGTCGGACATGTCGGCGAATGGCCAACATTGGCCCGGGGTCGTGGGGACGACCCTATAGTCGTCGGAGAAGACGGCGGCTGGACATCTTTGGCCCGGGGTCGTGGGGACGACCCTATAGTCGTCGGACATGTCGGCGGCTGGCCAACTTTGGCCCGTGGTCGTGGGGACGACCCTATAGTCGTCGGACTTGACGGTGGCGGGCCAATCTAGTCCCGGGATCGTGGGACGACCCCACAGTCGTCGGACATTTCGGCGGCTTGCCAACTTTGGCCCGGGGTCGTGGGGACGACCCTATAGTCGTCGGACATGACGGTGGCGGGCCAATCTAGTCCCGGGGTCGTAGGAACGACCCTATAGTCGTCGGACATGTCGGCGATTGGCCAACGTTGGCCCGGGGTCGTGGGGACGACCCTATAGTCGTCGGACAAGACGGCGGCTGGATATTCTTGGCTCGCGGTCGTGGGGACGACCCTATAGTCGTCGGACATTTCGGCGGCTTGCCAACTTTGGCCCGGGGTCGTGGGGACGACCCTATAGTCGTTGGACATGTCGGCGGCTGGCTAACTTTGGCCCGTGGTCGTGGGGACGACCCAATAGTCGTTGGACATGTCGGCGGCTGGCCAACTTTGGGCCGTGGTCGTGGAGACGATCCTATAGTCGTCGGACTTGACGGTGGCTTGCCAATCTAGTCCCGGGGTTGTGGGGACGACCCTATAGTCGTCGGATATGTCGGCGGCTTGCCAAATTTGCCCGGGGTCGTGGGGACGACCCTATAGTCGTCGGACTTGACGGTGGCGGGCCAATCTAGTCCCGGGGTCGTGGGGACGACCCAATAGTCGTTGGACATTACGGCGGCTGGCCAACTTTGGCCCATGGTCGTGGGGACGACCCTATAGTCGTTGGACATGACGGTGGCGTGCCAATCTAGTCCCGGGGTCGTAGGGACGACCCTATAGTCGTCGGACATTTCGGCGATTGGCCAACATTCGCCCGGGGTCGTGGGGACGACCCTATAGTCGACGGACATGTCGGCGGCTAGCCAACTTTGGCCCGTGGTCGTGGAGACGATCCTATAGTCGTCGGACTTGACGGTGGCTTGCCAATCTAGTCCCGGGGTTGTGGGGACGACCCTATAGTCGTCGGATATGTCGGCGGCTTGCCAAATTTGCCCGGGGTCGTGGGGACGACCCTATAGTCGTCGGACTTGACGGTGGCGGGCCAATCTAGTCCCGGGGTCGTGGGGACGACCCAATAGTCGTTGGACATTACGGCGGCTGGCCAACTTTGGCCCGTGGTCGTGGGGACGACCCAATAGTCGTTGGACATGTCGGCGGCTGGCCAACTTTGGGCCGTGGTCGTGGAGACGATCCTATAGTCGTCGGACTTGACGGTGGCGGGCCAATCTAGTCCCGGGGTTGTGGGGACGACCCTATAGTCGTTGGACATTTCGGCGGCTTGCCAACTTTGGCCCGGGGTCGTGGGGACGACCCTATAGTCGTTGGACATGACGGTGGCCGGCCAATCTAGTGCCGGGGTCGTGGGGACGACCCTATAGTCGTCGGACTTGACGGTGGCGGGCCAATCTAGTCCCGGGGTCGTGGGACGACCCCACAGTCGTCGGACATTTCGGCGGCTTGCCAACTTTGGCCCGGGGTCGTGGGGACGACCCTATAGTCGTCGGACATGACGGTGGCGGGCCAATCTAGTCCCGGGGTCGTAGGAACGACCCTATAGTCGTCGGACATGTCGGCGATTGGCCAACGTTGGCCCGGGGTCGTGGGGACGACCCTATAGTCGTCGGACAAGACGGCGGCTGGATATTCTTGGCTCGCGGTCGTGGGGACGACCCTATAGTCGTCGGACATTTCGGCGGCTTGCCAACTTTGGCCCGGGGTCGTGGGGACGACCCTATAGTCGTTGGACATGTCGGCGGCTGGCTAACTTTGGCCCGTGGTCGTGGGGACGACCCAATAGTCGTCGGAAATGTCGGCGGCTGGCCAACTTTGGCCCGTGGTCGTGAAGACGACCCTATAGTCGTCGGACAAGACGGTGGCGGGCCAATCTAGTCCCGGGGTCGTGGGGACGACCCTATAGTCGTCGGACAAGTCGGCGGCTGCCCAATCTAGTCCCGGGATCGTAGGGACGACCCCATAGTCGTCGGACAAGTCGGCGGCTGGCCAACTTTGGCCCGGGGTCGTGGGGACGAATCTATAGTCGTCGGACATGTCGGCGGCTGGCCAACTTTGGCCCGTGGCCGTGGGGACGACCTTATTGTCGTCGGACATGGCGGTGGCGGCCCAATCTAGTCCCGGGATCGTAGGGACGACCCTATAGTCGTCGGACAAGTCGGCGGCTGGCCATCTTTGGCCCGGGGTTGTGGGGACGAATCTATAGTCGTCGGACATGTCGGCGGCTGGCCAACTTTGGCCCGTGGCCGTGGGGACGACCCTATAGTCGTCGGACAAGTCGGCGGCTGCCCAATCTAGTCCCGGGATCGTAGGGACGACCCTATAGTCGTCGGACAAGTCGGCGGCTGGCCAACGTTTGCCCGGGGTCGTGGGGACGACCCTATAGTCGTCGGACAAGTCGGCGGCGAGCCAAGCTAGTCCGGGGGTCGTGGGGACGAGCCTATAGTCGTCGGACATGTCGGCGGCGAGCCAACTTTAGACCGTAGTCGTGGGGACGACTCTATAGTCGTCGGACAAGTCGGCTGCGGGCCAACCTAGTCCCGGGGCCGTGGGGACGACCCTATAGTCGTCGGACAAGTCGGCGGCTGGCAAACTTTGGCCCGTGGTCGTGGGGACGACCCTTTAGTCGTCGGATATGTCGGCGGCTGGCCAAAGTTGGCCCGTGGTCGTGGGGACAACCCTATAATCGTCGGACATGGCGGTGGCGGGCCAATCTAGTCCCGGGATCGTGGGGACGACCCTATTGTCGTCGGACATGGCGGTGGCGGGCCAATCTAGTCCCGGGATCGTGGGGACGACCCTATAGTCGTCGGACAAGTCGGCGGCTGCCCAATCTAGTCCCGGGATCGTAGGGACGACCCCATAGTCGTCGGACAAGTCGGCGGCTGGCCAACTTTGGCCCGGGGTCGTGGGGACGAATCTATAGTCGTCGGACATGTCGGCGGCTGGCCAACTTTGGCCCGTGGCCGTGGGGACGACCTTATTGTCGTCGGACATGGCGGTGGCGGCCCAATCTAGTCCCGGGATCGTAGGGACGACCCTATAGTCGTCGGACAAGTCGGCGGCTGGCCATCTTTGGCCCGGGGTTGTGGGGACGAATCTATAGTCGTCGGACATGTCGGCGGCTGGCCAACTTTGGCCCGTGGCCGTGGGGACGACCCTATAGTCGTCGGACAAGTCGGCGGCTGCCCAATCTAGTCCCGGGATCGTAGGGACGACCCTATAGTCGTCGGACAAGTCGGCGGCTGTCCAACTTTGGCCCGGGGTCGTGGGGACGACCCTATAGTCGTCGGACTTGACGGTGGCGGGCCAATCTAGTCCCGTGGTCGTGGGGACGACCCTATAGTCGTCGGACATGTCGGCGGCTGGCCAACTTTGGCCCGTGGTCGTGGGGACGACCCTATAGTCGTCAGACATGACGGTGGCGAGCCAACCTAGTCCCGGGGTCGTGGGGACGACCCTATAGTCGTCGGATATGTCGGCGGCTTGCCAAATTTGCCCGGGGTCGTGGGGACGACCCTATAGTCGTCGGACTTGACGGTGGCGGGCCAATCTAGTCCCGGGGTCGTGGGGACGACCCAATAGTCGTTGGACATTACGGCGGCTGGCCAACTTTGGCCCATGGTCGTGGGGACGACCCTATAGTCGTTGGACATGACGGTGGCGTGCCAATCTAGTCCCGGGGTCGTAGGGACGACCCTATAGTCGTCGGACATTTCGGCGATTGGCCAACATTCGCCCGGGGTCGTGGGGACGACCCTATAGTCGACGGACATGTCGGCGGCTAGCCAACTTTGGCCCGTGGTCGTGGAGACGATCCTATAGTCGTCGGACTTGACGGTGGCGGGCCAATCTAGTCCTGGGGTTGTGGGGACGACCCTATAGTCGTTGGACATTTCGGCGGCTTGCCAACTTTGGCCCGGGGTCGTGGGGACGACCCTATAGTCGTTGGACATGACGGTGGCCGGCCAATCTAGTGCCGGGGTCGTGGGGACGACCCTATAGTCGTCGGACTTGACGGTGGCGGGCCAATCTAGTCCCGGGGTCGTGGGACGACCCCACAGTCGTCGGACATTTCGGCGGCTTGCCAACTTTGGCCCGGGGTCGTGGGGACGACCCTATAGTCGTCGGACATGACGGTGGCGGGCCAATCTAGTCCCGGGGTCGTAGGAACGACCCTATAGTCGTCGGACATGTCGGCGATTGGCCAACGTTGGCCCGGGGTCGTGGGGACGACCCTATAGTCGTCGGACAAGACGGCGGCTGGATATTCTTGGCTCGCGGTCGTGGGGACGACCCTATAGTCGTCGGACATTTCGGCGGCTTGCCAACTTTGGCCCGGGGTCGCGGGGACGACCCTATAGTCGTTGGACATGTCGGCGGCTGGCTAACTTTGGCCCGTGGTCGTGGGGACGACCCAATAGTCGTCGGAAATGTCGGCGGCTGGCCAACTTTGGCCCGTGGTCGTGAAGACGACCCTATAGTCGTCGGACAAGACGGTGGCGGGCCAATCTAGTCCCGGGGTCGTGGGGACGACCCTATAGTCGTCGGACAAGTCGGCGGCTGCCCAATCTAGTCCCGGGATCGTAGGGACGACCCCATAGTCGTCGGACAAGTCGGCGGCTGGCCAACTTTGGCCCGGGGTCGTGGGGACGAATCTATAGTCGTCGGACATGTCGGCGGCTGGCCAACTTTGGCCCGTGGCCGTGGGGACGACCTTATTGTCGTCGGACATGGCGGTGGCGGCCCAATCTAGTCCCGGGATCGTAGGGACGACCCTATAGTCGTCGGACAAGTCGGCGGCTGGCCATCTTTGGCCCGGGGTTGTGGGGACGAATCTATAGTCGTCGGACATGTCGGCGGCTGGCCAACTTTGGCCCGTGGCCATGGGGACGACCCTATAGTCGTCGGACAAGTCGGCGGCTGCCCAATCTAGTCCCGGGATCGTAGGGACGACCCTATAGTCGTCGGACAAGTCGGCGGCTGGCCAACGTTTGCCCGGGGTCGTGGGGACGACCCTATAGTCGTCGGACAAGTCGGCGGCGAGCCAAGCTAGTCCGGGGGTCGTGGGGACGAGCCTATAGTCGTCGGACATGTCGGCGGCGAGCCAACTTTAGACCGTAGTCGTGGGGACGACTCTATAGTCGTCGGACAAGTCGGCTGCGGGCCAACCTAGTCCCGGGGCCGTGGGGACGACCCTATAGTCGTCGGACAAGTCGGCGGCTGGCAAACTTTGGCCCGTGGTCGTGGGGACGACCCTTTAGTCGTCGGATATGTCGGCGGCTGGCCAAAGTTGGCCCGTGGTCGTGGGGACAACCCTATAATCGTCGGACATGGCGGTGGCGGGCCAATCTAGTCCCGGGATCGTGGGGACGACCCTATTGTCGTCGGACATGGCGGTGGCGGGCCAATCTAGTCCCGGGATCGTGGGGACGACCCTATAGTCGTCGGACAAGTCGGCGGCTGCCCAATCTAGTCCCGGGATCGTAGGGACGACCCCATAGTCGTCGGACAAGTCGGCGGCTGGCCAACTTTGGCCCGGGGTCGTGGGGACGAATCTATAGTCGTCGGACATGTCGGCGGCTGGCCAACTTTGGCCCGTGGCCGTGGGGACGACCTTATTGTCGTCGGACATGGCGGTGGCGGCCCAATCTAGTCCCGGGATCGTAGGGACGACCCTATAGTCGTCGGACAAGTCGGCGGCTGGCCATCTTTGGCCCGGGGTTGTGGGGACGAATCTATAGTCGTCGGACATGTCGGCGGCTGGCCAACTTTGGCCCGTGGCCGTGGGGACGACCCTATAGTCGTCGGACAAGTCGGCGGCTGCCCAATCTAGTCCCGGGATCGTAGGGACGACCCTATAGTCGTCGGACAAGTCGGCGGCTGTCCAACTTTGGCCCGGGGTCGTGGGGACGACCCTATAGTCGACGGACATGTCGGCGGCTGGCCAACTTTGGCCCGTGGTCGTGGAGACGATCCTATAGTCGTCGGACTTGACGGTGGCGGGCCAATCTAGTCCCGGGGTTGTGGGGACGACCCTATAGTCGTTGGACATTTCGGCGGCTTGCCAACTTTGGCCCGGGGTCGTGGGGACGACCCTATAGTCGTTGGACATGACGGTGGCCGGCCAATCTAGTGCCGGGGTCGTGGGGACGACCCTATAGTCGTCGGACTTGACGGTGGCGGGCCAATCTAGTCCCGGGGTCGTGGGACGACCCCACAGTCGTCGGACATTTCGGCGGCTTGCCAACTTTGGCCCGGGGTCGTGGGGACGACCCTATAGTCGTCGGACATGACGGTGGCGGGCCAATCTAGTCCCGGGGTCGTAGGAACGACCCTATAGTCGTCGGACATTTCGGCGATTGGCCAACATTCGCCCGGGGTCGTGGGGACGACCCTATAGTCGACGGACATGTCGGCGGCTGGCCAACTTTGGCCCGTGGTCGTGGAGACGATCCTATAGTCGTCGGACTTGACGGTGGCGGGCCAATCTAGTCCCGGGGTTGTGGGGACGACCCTATAGTCGTTGGACATTTCGGCGGCTTGCCAACGTTGGCCCGGGGTCGTGGGGACGACCCTATAGTCGTCGGACAAGACGGCGGCTGGATATTCTTGGCTCGCGGTCGTGGGGACGACCCTATAGTCGTCGGACATTTCGGCGGCTTGCCAACTTTGGCCCGGGGTCGTGGGGACGACCCTATAGTCGTTGGACATGTCGGCGGCTGGCTAACTTTGGCCCGTGGTCGTGGGGACGACCCAATAGTCGTTGGACATGTCGGCGGCTGGCCAACTTTGGGCCGTGGTCGTGGAGACGATCCTATAGTCGTCGGACTTGACGGTGGCTTGCCAATCTAGTCCCGGGGTTGTGGGGACGACCCTATAGTCGTCGGATATGTCGGCGGCTTGCCAAATTTGCCCGGGGTCGTGGGGACGACCCTATAGTCGTCGGACTTGACGGTGGCGGGCCAATCTAGTCCCGGGGTCGTGGGGACGACCCAATAGTCGTTGGACATTACGGCGGCTGGCCAACTTTGGCCCATGGTCGTGGGGACGACCCTATAGTCGTTGGACATGACGGTGGCGTGCCAATCTAGTCCCGGGGTCGTAGGGACGACCCTATAGTCGTCGGACATTTCGGCGGCTTGCCAACTTTGGCCCGGGGTCGTGGGGACGACCCTATAGTCGTTGGACATGTCGGCGGCTGGCTAACTTTGGCCCGTGGTCGTGGGGACGACCCAATAGTCGTCGGAAATGTCGGCGGCTGGCCAACTTTGGCCCGTGGTCGTGAAGACGACCCTATAGTCGTCGGACAAGACGGTGGCGGGCCAATCTAGTCCCGGGGTCGTGGGGACGACCCTATAGTCGTCGGACAAGTCGGCGGCTGCCCAATCTAGTCCCGGGATCGTAGGGACGACCCCATAGTCGTCGGACAAGTCGGCGGCTGGCCAACTTTGGCCCGGGGTCGTGGGGACGAATCTATAGTCGTCGGACATGTCGGCGGCTGGCCAACTTTGGCCCGTGGCCGTGGGGACGACCTTATTGTCGTCGGACATGGCGGTGGCGGCCCAATCTAGTCCCGGGATCGTAGGGACGACCCTATAGTCGTCGGACAAGTCGGCGGCTGGCCATCTTTGGCCCGGGGTTGTGGGGACGAATCTATAGTCGTCGGACATGTCGGCGGCTGGCCAACTTTGGCCCGTGGCCGTGGGGACGACCCTAAAGTCGTCGGACAAGTCGGCGGCTGCCCAATCTAGTCCCGGGATCGTAGGGACGACCCTATAGTCGTCGGACAAGTCGGCGGCTGGCCAACGTTTGCCCGGGGTCGTGGGGACGACCCTATAGTCGTCGGACAAGTCGGCGGCGAGCCAAGCTAGTCCGGGGGTCGTGGGGACGAGCCTATAGTCGTCGGACATGTCGGCGGCGAGCCAACTTTAGACCGTAGTCGTGGGGACGACTCTATAGTCGTCGGACAAGTCGGCTGCGGGCCAACCTAGTCCCGGGGCCGTGGGGACGACCCTATAGTCGTCGGACAAGTCGGCGGCTGGCAAACTTTGGCCCGTGGTCGTGGGGACGACCCTTTAGTCGTCGGATATGTCGGCGGCTGGCCAAAGTTGGCCCGTGGTCGTGGGGACAACCCTATAATCGTCGGACATGGCGGTGGCGGGCCAATCTAGTCCCGGGATCGTGGGGACGACCCTATTGTCGTCGGACATGGCGGTGGCGGGCCAATCTAGTCCCGGGATCGTAGGGACGACCCTATAGTCGTCGGACAAGTCGGCGGCTGCCCAATCTAGTCCCGGGATCGTAGGGACGACCCCATAGTCGTCGGACAAGTCGGCGGCTGGCCAACTTTGGCCCGGGGTCGTGGGGACGAATCTATAGTCGTCGGACATGTCGGCGGCTGGCCAACTTTGGCCCGTGGCCGTGGGGACGACCTTATTGTCGTCGGACATGGCGGTGGCGGCCCAATCTAGTCCCGGGATCGTAGGGACGACCCTATAGTCGTCGGACAAGTCGGCGGCTGGCCATCTTTGGCCCGGGGTTGTGGGGACGAATCTATAGTCGTCGGACATGTCGGCGGCTGGCCAACTTTGGCCCGTGGCCGTGGGGACGACCCTATAGTCGTCGGACAAGTCGGCGGCTGCCCAATCTAGTCCCGGGATCGTAGGGACGACCCTAGAGTCGTCGGACAAGTCGGCGGCTGTCCAACTTTGGCCCGGGGTCGTGGGGACGACCCTATAGTCGTCGGACTTGACGGTGGCGGGCCAATCTAGTCCCGTGGTCGTGGGGACGACCCTATAGTCGTCGGACATGTCGGCGGCTGGCCAACTTTGGCCCGTGGTCGTGGGGACGACCCTATAGTCGTCAGACATGACGGTGGCGAGCCAACCTAGTCCCGGGGTCGTGGGGACGACCCTATAGTCGTCGGATATGTCGGCGGCTTGCCAAATTTGCCCGGGGTCGTGGGGACGACCCTATAGTCGTCGGACTTGACGGTGGCGGGCCAATCTAGTCCCGGGGTCGTGGGGACGACCCAATAGTCGTTGGACATTACGGCGGCTGGCCAACTTTGGCCCATGGTCGTGGGGACGACCCTATAGTCGTTGGACATGACGGTGGCGTGCCAATCTAGTCCCGGGGTCGTAGGGACGACCCTATAGTCGTCGGACATTTCGGCGATTGGCCAACATTCGCCCGGGGTCGTGGGGACGACCCTATAGTCGACGGACATGTCGGCGGCTAGCCAACTTTGGCCCGTGGTCGTGGAGACGATCCTATAGTCGTCGGACTTGACGGTGGCGGGCCAATCTAGTCCCGGGGTTGTGGGGACGACCCTATAGTCGTTGGACATTTCGGCGGCTTGCCAACTTTGGCCCGGGGTCGTGGGGACGACCCTATAGTCGTTGGACATGACGGTGGCCGGCCAATCTAGTGCCGGGGTCGTGGGGACGACCCTATAGTCGTCGGACTTGACGGTGGCGGGCCAATCTAGTCCCGGGGTCGTGGGACGACCCCACAGTCGTCGGACATTTCGGCGGCTTGCCAACTTTGGCCCGGGGTCGTGGGGACGACCCTATAGTCGTCGGACATGACGGTGGCGGGCCAATCTAGTCCCGGGGTCGTAGGAACGACCCTATAGTCGTCGGACATGTCGGCGATTGGCCAACGTTGGCCCGGGGTCGTGGGGACGACCCTATAGTCGTCGGACAAGACGGCGGCTGGATATTCTTGGCTCGCGGTCGTGGGGACGACCCTATAGTCGTCGGACATTTCGGCGGCTTGCCAACTTTGGCCCGGGGTCGCGGGGACGACCCTATAGTCGTTGGACATGTCGGCGGCTGGCTAACTTTGGCCCGTGGTCGTGGGGACGACCCAATAGTCGTCGGAAATGTCGGCGGCTGGCCAACTTTGGCCCGTGGTCGTGAAGACGACCCTATAGTCGTCGGACAAGACGGTGGCGGGCCAATCTAGTCCCGGGGTCGTGGGGACGACCCTATAGTCGTCGGACAAGTCGGCGGCTGCCCAATCTAGTCCCGGGATCGTAGGGACGACCCCATAGTCGTCGGACAAGTCGGCGGCTGGCCAACTTTGGCCCGGGGTCGTGGGGACGAATCTATAGTCGTCGGACATGTCGGCGGCTGGCCAACTTTGGCCCGTGGCCGTGGGGACGACCTTATTGTCGTCGGACATGGCGGTGGCGGCCCAATCTAGTCCCGGGATCGTAGGGACGACCCTATAGTCGTCGGACAAGTCGGCGGCTGGCCATCTTTGGCCCGGGGTTGTGGGGACGAATCTATAGTCGTCGGACATGTCGGCGGCTGGCCAACTTTGGCCCGTGGCCGTGGGGACGACCCTATAGTCGTCGGACAAGTCGGCGGCTGCCCAATCTAGTCCCGGGATCGTAGGGACGACCCTATAGTCGTCGGACAAGTCGGCGGCTGGCCAACGTTTGCCCGGGGTCGTGGGGACGACCCTATAGTCGTCGGACAAGTCGGCGGCGAGCCAAGCTAGTCCGGGGGTCGTGGGGACGAGCCTATAGTCGTCGGACATGTCGGCGGCGAGCCAACTTTAGACCGTAGTCGTGGGGACGACTCTATAGTCGTCGGACAAGTCGGCTGCGGGCCAATCTAGTCCCGGGGTCGTAGGAACGACCCTATAGTCGTCGGACATGTCGGCGATTGGCCAACGTTGGCCCGGGGTCGTGGGGACGACCATATAGTCGTCGGACAAGACGGCGGCTGGATATTCTTGGCTCGCGGTCGTGGGGACGACCCTATAGTCGTCGGACATTTCGGCGGCTTGCCAACTTTGGCCCGGGGTCGTGGAGACGATCCTATAGTCGTCGGACTTGACGGTGGCTTGCCAATCTAGTCCCGGGGTTGTGGGGACGACCCTATAGTCGTCGGATATGTCGGCGGCTTGCCAAATTTGCCCGGGGTCGTGGGGACGACCCTATAGTCGTCGGACTTGACGGTGGCGGGCCAATCTAGTCCCGGGGTTGTGGGGACGACCCTATAGTCGTTGGACATTTCGGCGGCTGGCCAACTTTGGCCCGTGGTCGTGGGGACGACCCAATAGTCGTCGGACATGTCGGCGGCTGGCCAACTTTGGGCCGTGGTCGTGGAGACGATCCTATAGTCGTCGGACTTGACGGTGGCTTGCCAATCTAGTCCCGGGGTTGTGGGGACGACCCTATAGTCGTCGGATATGTCGGCGGCTTGCCAAATTTGCCCGGGGTCGTGGGGACGACCCTATAGTCGTCGGACTTGACGGTGGCGGGCCAATCTAGTCCCGGGGTCGTGGGGACGACCCAATAGTCGTTGGACATTACGGCGGCTTGCCAACTTTGGCCCGGGGTCGTGGGGACGACCCTATAGTCGTCGGACATGACGGTGGCGGGCCAATCTAGTCCCGGGGTCGTAGGAACGACCCTATAGTCGTCGGACAAGTCGGCGGCTGTCCAGCTTTGGCCCGGGGTCGTGGGGACGACCCTATAGTCGTCGGACAAGTCGGCGGCTGTCCAGCTTTGGCCCGGGGTCGTGGGGACGACCCTATGGTCGTCGGACAAGTCGGGGGCGAGCCCACCTAGTCCGGGGGTCGTGGGGACGACCCTATAGTCGTCGGACAAGTCGGCGGCCGGCCAACCTAGTCCGGGGGTCGTGGGGACGACCCTATAGTCGTCGGACAAGTCGGCGGCTGGCCAACTTTGGCCCGTGGTCGTGGGGACGACCCTATAGTCGTCGGAAATGACGGTGGCGGGCCAATCTAGTCCCGGGGTCGTGGGGACGACCCTATAGTCGTCGGAAATGTCGCCGGCTGGCCAACTTTGGCCCGTGGTCGTGGGGACGACCCTATAGTCGTCGGACAAGTCGGCGGCTGTCCAGCTTTGGCCCGGGGTCGTGGGGACGACCCTATGGTCGTCGGACAAGTCGGGGGCGAGCCCACCTAGTCCGGGGGTCGTGGGGACGACCCTATAGTCGTCGGACAAGTCGGCGGCCGGCCAACCTAGTCCGGGGGTCGTGGGGACGACCCTATAGTCGTCGGACATGACGGTGGCGGGCCTACCTAGTCCCGGGGTCGTGGGGACGACCCTATAGTCGTCGGACATGTCGGCGGCGAGCCAACATTGACCCGGGGTCGTGGGGACGACTCTATAGTCGTCGGACATGTCGGTGGCGGGCCAGTCTAGTCCCGGGTCGTGGGGACGACCCTATAGTCGTCGGACATGTCGGCGGCTGGCCAACTTTGGCCCGTGGTCGTGGGGAGGACCCTATACTCGTCGGACAAGTCGGCGGCGTACCAACCTAGTCCGGGGGTCGTGGGGACGACCCTATAGTCGTCGGACATGACGGTGGCGGGCCTACCAAGTCCCGGGGTCGTGGGGACGACCCTATAGTCGTCGGACATGTCGGCGGCGAGCCAACATTGACCCGGGGTCGTGGGGACGACTCTATAGTCGTCGGACATGTCGGTGGCGGGCCAGTCTAGTCCCGGGTCGTGGGGACGACCCTATAGTCGTCGGACATGTCGGCGGCTGGCCAACTTTGGCCCGTGGTCGTGGGGAGGACCCTATACTCGTCGGACAAGTCGGCGGCGTACCAACCTAGTCCGGGGGTCGTGGGGACGACCCTATAGTCGTCGGATATGACGGTGGCGGGCCAATCTAGTCCCGGCGTCGTGGGGAGGACCCTATACTCGTCGGACAAGTCGGCGGCGTACCAACCTAGTCCGGGGGTCGTGGGGACGACCCTATAGTCGTCGGATATGACGGTGGCGGGCCAATCTAGTCCCGGCGTCGTGGGGACGACCCTATACTCGTCGGACAAGTCGGCGGCTGGCCAACTTTTGCCCGCGGTCGTGGGGACGACTCTATAGTGGTCGGACTAGTCGGCGGCTGGCCAACCTAGTCCCGGGTCCGTGGGGACGACCCTATAGTCCTCGGACAAGTCGGCGGCTGGCCAACTTTGGCCCGGGGTTGTAGGGACAACCCTATAGTCGTCGGACAAGTCGGAGGCTGGCCAACTTTGGCCCGTGGTCGTGGGGACGACCCTATAGTCGTTGGACATGACGGTGGCGGCCCAATCTAGTCCCGGGGTCGTAGGGACGACCCTATAGTCGTCGGACATGTCGGCGATTGGCCAACATTGGCCCGGGGTCGTGGGGACGACCCCATAGTCGTCGGAGAAGTCGGCGGCTGGCCAGCTTTTGCCCGCGGTCGTGGGGACGACCCTATAGTGGTCGGACTAGTCGGCGGCTGGCCAACCTAGTCCCGGGTCCGTGGGGACAACCCTATAGTCGTCGGACAAGTCGGCGGCTGGCCAACTTTGGCCCGTGGTCGTGGGGAGGACCCTATACTCGTCGGACAAGTCGGCGGCGTACCAACCTAGTCCGGGGGTCGTGGGGACGACCCTATAGTCGTCGGATATGACGGTGGCGGGCCAGTCTAGTCCCGGGTCATGGGGACGACCCTATAGTCGTCGGAAATGTCGCCGGCTGGCCAACTTTGGCCCGTGGTCGTGGGGACGACCCTATAGTCGTCGGACAAGTCGGCGGCTGTCCAGCTTTGGCCCGGGGTCGTGGGGACGACCCTATGGTCGTCGGACAAGTCGGGGGCGAGCCCACCTAGTCCGGGGGTCGTGGGGACGACCCTATAGTCGTCGGACAAGTCGGCGGCCGGCCAACCTAGTCCGGGGGTCGTGGGGACGACCCTATAGTCGTTGGACATGACGGTGGCGGGCCTACCTAGTCCCGGGGTCGTGGGGACGACCCTATAGTCGTCGGACATGTCGGCGGCGAGCCAACATTGACCCGGGGTCGTGGGGACGACTCTATAGTCGTCGGACATGTCGGTGGCGGGCCAGTCTAGTCCCGGGTCGTGGGGACGACCCTATAGTCGTCGGACATGTCGGCGGCTGGCCAACTTTGGCCCGTGGTCGTGGGGAGGACCCTATACTCGTCGGACAAGTCGGCGGCGTACCAACCTAGTCCGGGGGTCGTGGGGACGACCCTATAGTCGTCAGACATGACGGTGGCGGGCCTACCTAGTCCCGGGGTCGTGGGGACGACCCTATAGTCGTCGGATATGACGGTGGCGGGCCAATCTAGTCCCGGCGTCGTGGGGAGGACCCTATACTCGTCGGACAAGTCGGCGGCGTACCAACCTAGTCCGGAGGTCGTGGGGACGACCCTATAGTCGTCGGATATGACGGTGGCGGGCCAATCTAGTCCCGGCGTCGTGGGGACGACCCTATACTCGTCGGACAAGTCGGCGGCTGGCCAACTTTTGCCCGCGGTCGTGGGGACGACCCTATAGTGGTCGGACTAGTCGGCGGCTGGCCAACCTAGTCCCGGGTCCGTGGGGACGACCCTATAGTCCTCGGACAAGTCGGCGGCTGGCCAACTTTGGCCCGGGGTTGTAGGGACAACCCTATAGTCGTCGGACAAGTCGGAGGCTGGCCAACTTTGGCCCGTGGTCGTGGGGACGACCCTATAGTCGTTGGACATGACGGTGGCGGCCCAATCTAGTCCCGGGGTCGTAGGGACGACCCTATAGTCGTCGGACATGTCGGCGATTGGCCAACATTGGCCCGGGGTCGTGGGGACGACCCTATAGTCGTCGGAGAAGTCGGCGGCTGGCCAACTTTTGCCCGCGGTCGTGGGGACGAACCTATAGTGGTCGGACTAGTCGGCGGCTGGCCAACCTAGTCCCGGGTCCGTGGGGACGACCCTATAGTCCTCGGACAAGTCGGCGGCTGGCCAACTTTCGCCCGGGGTTGTAGGGACAACCCTATAGTCGTCGGACAAGTCGGAGGCTGGCCAACTTTGGCCCGTGGTCGTGGGGACGACCCTATAGTCGTTGGACATGACGGTGGCGGCCCAATCTAGTCCCGGGGTCGTAGGGACGACCCTATAGTCGTCGGACATGTCGGCGGCTGGTCAACTTAGGCCCGTGGTCGTAGGGACGATCCGATAGTCGTTGGACATGACGGTGCCGGGCCAATCAAGTCCCGGGGTCGTGGGTACGACCCTATAGTCGTCGGACATGTCGGCGATTGGCCATTATTGGCCCGGGGTCGTGGGGACGACCCTATAGTCGTCGGACAAGTCGGTGGCGGGCCAACCTAGTACCGGGGTCGTGGGGATGACCCCATAGTCGTTGGACATGACGGTGGCGGGCCAGTCTAGTCCCGGGTCGTGGGCACGACCCTATAGTCGTCGGAAATGTCGCCGGCAGGCCAACTTTGGCCCGTGGTCGTGGGGACGACCCTATAGTCGTCGGACAAGTCGGCGGCTGTCCAGCTTTGGCCCGGGGTCGTGGGACGACCCTATAGTCGTCGGACATGACGGTGTCGGGCCAATCTAGTCCCGGGATCGTGGGGACGACCCTATAGTCGTCGGACAAGTCGGCGGCTGTCCAGCTTTGGCCCGGGGTCGTGGGGACGACCCTATAGTCGTCGGACATAACGGTGGCGGGCCAACTTTGGCCCGGGGACGTGGGGACGACCCTATAGTCGTCGGACAAGTCGGCGGCTGTCCAGCTTTGGCCCGGGGTCGTGGGGACGACCCTATAGTCGTCGGACTTGACGGTGGCGGACCAATCTAGTCCCGGGGTCGTGGGGACGACCCTATAGTCGTCGGACTTGACGGTGGCGGGCCAATCTAGTCCCGGGGTCGTGGGGACGACCCTATAGTCGTCGGACAAGACGGTGGGGGCCAATCTAGTCCCGGCGTCGTGGGGACGACCCTATAGTCGTCGGACAAGTCGGCGGCTGGCCAACTTTTGCCCGGGGTCGTGGGGACGACCCTATAGTGGTCGGACTAGTCGGTGGCTGGCCAACCTAGTCCCGGGTCCGTGGGGACGACCCTATAGTCCGCGGACAAGTCGGCGGCTGGCCAACTTTGGCCCGGGGTTGTAGGGACAACCCTATAGTCGTCGGACAAGTCGGAGGCTGGCCAACTTTGGCCCGTGGTCGTGGGGACGACCCTATAGTCGTTGGACATAACGGTGGCGGGCCAATCTAGTCCCGGGGTCGTAGGGACGACCCTATAGTCGTCGGACATGTCGGCGATTGGCCAACATTGGCCCGGGGTCGTGGGGACGACCCTATAGTCGTCGGACATGACGGTGGCGGGCCAATCTAGTTCCGGGGTCGTGGGGACGACCCTATAGTCGTCGGACAAGTCGGCGGCTGGCCAAATTTGGCCCGTGGTCGTGAGGACGACCGTATTGTCGTCGGAAATGTCGGCGGCTGGCCAACTTTGGCCCGTGGTCGTGAAGACGACCCTATAGTCGTCGGACATGACGGTGGCGGGCCAATCTAGTCCCGGGGTCGTGGGGACGACCCTATAGTCGTCGGACAAGTCGGCTGCGGGCCAACCTAGTCCCGGGGCCGTGGGGACGACCCTATAGTCGTCGGACAAGTCGGCGGCTGGCCAAATTTGGCCCGTGGTCGTGAGGACGACCCTATTGTCGTCGGAAATGTCGGCGGCTGGCCAACTTTGGCCCGTGGTCGTGAAGACGACCCTATAGTCGTCGGACAAGACGGTGGCGAGCCAATCTAGTCCCGGGGTCGTGGGGACGACCCTATAGTCGTCGGACAAGTCGGCGGCTGCCCAATCTAGTCCCGGGATCGTAGGGACGACCCCATAGTCGTCGGACAAGTCGGCGGCTGGCCAACTTTGGCCCGGGGTCGTGGGGACGAATCTATAGTCGTCGGACATGACGGTGGCGGGCCAATCTAGTTCCGGGGTCGTGGGGACGACCCTATAGTCGTCGGACAAGTCGGCGGCTGGCCAAATTTGGCCCGTGGTCGTGAGGACGACCCTATTGTCGTCGGAAATGTCGGCGGCTGGCCAACTTTGGCCCGTGGTCGTGAAGACGACCCTATAGTCGTCGGACAAGACGGTGGCGGGCCAATCTAGCCCCGGGGTCGTGGGGACGACCCTATAGTCGTCGGACAAGTCGGCGGCATGCCACCTTTGGCCCGGGGTCGTGGGGACGACCCTATAGTCGTCGGACATGACGGTGGCGAGCCAACCTAGTCCCGGGGTCGTGGGGACGACCCTATAGTCGTCGGACAAGTCGGCGGCGAGCCCACCTAGTCGGGGGGTCGTGGGGACGACCCTATAGTCGTCGGACATGTCGGCGGCTGGCCAACTTTGGCCCGTGGTCGTGGGGAGGACCCTATACTCGTCGGACCAGTCGGCGGCGTACCAACCTAGTCCGGGGGTCGTGGGGACGACCCTATAGTCGTCGGATATGACGGTGGCGGGCCAGTCTAGTCCCGGGTCATGGGGACGACCCTATAGTCGTCGGACAAGTCGGCGGCTGGCCAACTTTGGCCCGTGGTCGTGGGGACGACCCTATAGTCGTCGGAAATGACGGTGGCGGGCCAATCTAGTCCCGGGGTCGTGGGGACGACCCTATAGTCGTCGGACATATCAGCGGCTGGCCAACTTTGGCCCGGGGTCGTGGGGACGACCCTACAGTCGTCGGATATGTCGGCGGCTGGCCAACTTTGGCCCGTGGTCGTGGGGACGACCCTATAGTCGTCGGAAATGACGGTGGCGGGCCAATCTAGTCCCGGGGTCGTGGGGACGACCCTATATTCGTCGGACAAGTCGGCGGCGGGCCAACCTAGTCCCGGGGTCGTGGGGATGACCCTATAGTCGTCGGACATGACGGTGGCGGGCCAGTCTAGTCCCGGGTCGTGGGGACGACCCTATAGTCGTCGGACATGTCGCCGGCTGGCCAACTTTGGCCCATGGTCGTGGGGACGACCCTATAGTCGTCGGACAGAACGGTGGCGGGCCAATCTAGTCCCGGGGTCGTGGGGACGACCCTATAGTCGTCGGACAAGTCGGGGGCGGGCCTACCTAGTCCCGGGGTCGTGGGGACGACCCTATAGTCGTCGGATAAGTCGGCAGCTTGCCAACTTTGGCCCGGGGTCGTGGGAACGACCCTATAGTCGTCGGACAAGTCGGGGGCGAGCCCACCTAGTCCGGGGGTCGTGGGGACGACCCTATAGTCGTCGGACAAGTCGGCGGCCGGCCAACCTAGTCCGGGGGTCGTGGGGACGACCCTATAGTCGTCGGACATGACGGTGGCGGGCCAATCTAGTCCCGGGGTCGTGGGGACGACCCCATAGTCGTTGGACATGACGGTGGCGGGCCAGTCTAGTCCCGGGTCGTGGGCACGACCCTACAGTCGTGGGAAATGTCGCCGGCTGGCCAACTTTGGCCCGTGGTCGTGGGGACGACCCTATAGTCGTCGGATAAGTCGGCAGCTTGCCAACTTTGGCCCGGGGTCGTGGGAACGACCCTATAGTCGTCGGACAAGTCGGGGGCGAGCCCACCTAGTCCGGGGGTCGTGGGGACGACCCTATAGTCGTCGGACAAGTCGGCGGCCGGCCAACCTAGTCCGGGGGTCGTGGGGACGACCCTATAGTCGTCGGACATGACGGTGGCGGGCCAATCTAGTCCCGGGATCGTGGGTACGACCCTATAGTCGTCGGACTTGACGGTGGCGGGCCAATCTAGTCCCGGGGTCGTGGGGACGACCCTATAGTCGTCGGACAAGACGGTGGCGGGCCAATCTAGTCCCGGCGTCGTGGGGACGACCCTATACTCGTCGGACAAGTCGGCGGCTGGCCAACTTTTGCCCGGGGTCGTGGGGACGACCCTATAGTGGTCGGACTAGTCGGCGGCTGGCCAACCTAGTCCCGGGTCCGTGGGGACGACCCTATAGTCCTCGGACAAGTCGGCGGCTGGCCAACTTTGGCCCGTGGTCGTGGGGACGACCCTATAGTCGTTGGACATGACGGTGGCGGCCCAATCTAGTCCCGGGGTCGTAGGGACGACCCTATAGTCGTCGGACATGTCGGCGATTGGCCAACATTGGCCCGGGGTCGTGGGGACGACCCTATAGTCGTCGGACAAGTCGGCGGCGTACCAACCTAGTCCGGGGGTCGTGGGGACGACCCTATAGTCGTCGGATATGACGGTGGCGGGCCAGTCTAGTCCCGGGTCATGGGGACGACCCTATAGTCGTCGGACAAGTCGGCGGCTGGCCAACTTTGGCCCGTGGTCGTGGGGACGACCCTATAGTCGTCGGAAATGACGGTGGCGGCCTAATCTAGTCCCGGGGTCGTGGGGACGACCCTATAGTCGTCGGACATATCAGCGGCTGGCCAACTTTGGCCCGGGGTCGTGGGGACGACCCTACAGTCGTCGGATATGTCGGCGGCTGGCCAACTTTGGCCCGTGGTCGTGGGGACGACCCTATAGTCGTCGGAAATGACGGTGGCGGGCCAATCTAGTCCCGGGGTCGTGGGGACGACCCTATAGTCGCCGGACAAGTCGGCGGCGGGCCAACCTAGTCCCGGGGTCGTGGGGATGACCCTATAGTCGTCGGACATGACGGTGGCGGGCCAGTCTAGTCCCGGGTCGTGGGGACGACCCTATAGTCGTCGGACAGAACGGTGGGGGGCCAATCTAGTCCCGGGGTCGTGGGGACGACCCTATAGTCGTCGGACAAGTCGGGGGCGGGCCTACCTAGTCCCGGGGTCGTGGGGACGACCCTATAGTCGTCGGATAAGTCGGCAGCTTGCCAACTTTGGCCCGGGGTCGTGGGAACGACCCTATAGTCGTCGGACAAGTCGGGGGCGAGCCCACCTAGTCCGGGGGTCGTGGGGACGACCCTATAGTCGTCGGACAAGTCGGCGGCCGGCCAACCTAGTCCGGGGGTCGTGGGGACGACCCTATAGTCGTCGGACATGACGGTGGCGGGCCAATCTAGTCCCGGGGTCGTGGGGACGACCTCATAGTCGTTGGACATGACGGTGGCGGGCCAGTCTAGTCCCGGGTCGTGGGCACGACCCTATAGTCGTCGGAAATGTCGCCGGCTGGCCAACTTTGGCCCGTGGTCGTGGGGACGACCCTATAGTCGTCGGACAAGTCGTCGGCTGTCCAGCTTTGGCCCGGGGTCGTGGGGACGACCCTATAGTCGTCGGACAAGTCGGCGGCTGTCCAGCTTTGGCCCGGGGTCGTGGGGACGACCCTATAGTCGTCGGACTTGACGGAGGCGGACCAATCTAGTCCCGGGGTCGTGGGGACGACCCTATAGTCGTCGGACTTGACGGTGGCGGGCCAATCTAGTCCCGGGGTCGTGGGGACGACCCTATAGTCGTCGGACAAGTCGGCGGCTGCCCAATCTAGTCCCGGGATCGTAGGGACGACCCCATAGTCGTCGGACAAGTCGGCGGCTGGCCAACTTTGGCCCGGGGTCGTGGGGACGAATCTATAGTCGTCGGACATGACGGTGGCGGGCCAATCTAGTTCCGGGGTCGTGGGGACGACCCTATAGTGGTCGGACAAGTCGGCGGCTGGCCAACTTTTGCCCGGGGTCGTGGGGACGACCCTATAGTGGTCGGACTAGTCGGCGGCTGGCCAACCTAGTCCCGGGTCCGTGGGGACGACCCTATAGTCCTCGGACAAGTCGGCGGCTGGCCAACTTTGGCCCGGGGTTGTAGGGACAACCCTATAGTCGTCGGACAAGTCGGAGGCTGGCCAACTTTGGCCCGTGGTCGTGGGGACGACCCTATAGTCGTTGGACATGACGGTGGCGGGCCAATCTAGTCCCGGGGTCGTAGGGACGACCCTATAGTCGTCGGACATGTCGGCGATTGGCCAACATTGGCCCGGGGTCGTGGGGACGACCCTATAGTCGTCGGACATGACGGTAGCGGGCCAATCTAGTTCCGGGGTCGTGGGGACGACCCTATAGTCGTCGGACAAGTCGGCGGCTGGCCAAATTTGGCCCGTGGTCGTGAGGACGACCGTATTGTCGTCGGAAATGTCGGCGGCTGGCCAACTTTGGCCCGTGGTCGTGAAGACGACCCTATAGTCGTCGGACATGACGGTGGCGGGCCAATCTAGTCCCGGGGTCGTGGGGACGACCCTATAGTCGTCGGACAAGTCGGCTGCGGGCCAACCTAGTCCCGGGGCCGTGGGGACGACCCTATAGTCGTCGGACAAGTCGGCGGCTGGCCAAATTTGGCCCGTGGTCGTGAGGACGACCCTATTGTCGTCGGAAATGTCGGCGGCTGGCCAACTTTGGCCCGTGGTCGTGAAGACGACCCTATAGTCGTCGGACAAGACGGTGGCGAGCCAATCTAGTCCCGGGGTCGTGGGGACGACCCTATAGTCGTCGGACAAGTCGGCGGCTGCCCAATCTAGTCCCGGGATCGTAGGGACGACCCCATAGTCGTCGGACAAGTCGGCGGCTGGCCAACTTTGGCCCGGGGTCGTGGGGACGAATCTATAGTCGTCGGACATGACGGTGGCGGGCCAATCTAGTTCCGGGGTCGTGGGGACGACCCTATAGTCGTCGGACAAGTCGGCGGCTGGCCAAATTTGGCCCGTGGTCGTGAGGACGACCCTATTGTCGTCGGAAATGTCGGCGGCTGGCCAACTTTGGCCCGTGGTCGTGAAGACGACCCTATAGTCGTCGGACAAGACGGTGGCGGGCCAATCTAGTCCCGGGGTCGTGGGGACGACCCTATAGTCGTCGGACAAGTCGGCGGCATGCCACCTTTGGCCCGGGGTCGTGGGGACGACCCTATAGTCGTCGGACATGACGGTGGCGGGCCAATCTAGTTCCGGGGTCGTGGGGACGACCCTATAGTCGTCGGACAAGTCGGCGGCTGGCCAAATTTGGCCCGTGGTCGTGAGGACGACCCTATTGTCGTCGGAAATGTCGGCGGCTGGCCAACTTTGGCCCGTGGTCGTGAAGACGACCCTATAGTCGTCGGACAAGACGGTGGCGGGCCAATCTAGTCCCGGGGTCGTGGGGACGACCCTATAGTCGTCGGACAAGTCGGCGGCTGCCCAATCTAGTCCCGGGATCGTAGGGACGACCCCATAGTCGTCGGACATGTCGCCGGCTGGCCAACTTTGGCCCATGGTCGTGGGGACGACCCTATAGTCGTCGGACAAGTCGGGGGCGAGCCCACCTAGTCCGGGGGTCGTGGGGACGACCCTATAGTCGTCGGACAAGTCGGCGGCCGGCCAACCTAGTCCGGGGGTCGTGGGGACGACCCTATAGTCGTCGGACATGACGGTGGCGGGCCAATCTAGTCCCGGGGTCGTGGGGACGACCCTATAGTCGTCGGACAAGTCGGGGGCGGGCCTACCTAGTCCCGGGGTCGTGGGGACGACCCTATAGTCGTCGGACAAGTCGGCGGCTGGCCAAATTTGGCCCGTGGTCGTGAGGACGACCCTATTGTCGTCGGAAATATCGGCGGCTGGCCAACTTTGGCCCGTGGTCGTGAAGACGACCCTATAGTCGTCGGACAAGACGGTGGCGGGCCAATCTAGTCCCGGGGTCGTGGGGACGACCCTATAGTCGTCGGACAAGTCGGCGGCATGCCACCTTTGGCCCGGGGTCGTGGGGACGACCCTATAGTCGTCGGACATGACGGTGGCAGGCCAATCTAGTTCCGGGGTCGTGGGGACGACCCTATAGTCGTCGGACAAGTCGGCGGCATGCCAACTTTGGCCCGTGGTCGTGGGGACGACCCTATAGTCGTCGGAAATGACGGTGGCGGGCCAATCTAGTCCCGGGGTCGTGGGGACGACCCTATATTCGTCGGACAAGTCGGCGGCGGGCCAACCTAGTCCCGGGGTCGTGGGGATGACCCATATTCGTCGGACATGACGGTGGCGGGCCAGTCTAGTCCCGGGTCGTGGGGACGACCCTATAGTCGTCGGACATGTCGCCGGCTGGCCAACTTTGGCCCATGGTCGTGGGGACGACCCTATAGTCGTCGGACAGAACGGTGGCGGGCCAATCTAGTCCCGGGGTCGTGGGGACGACCCTATAGTCGTCGGACAAGTCGGGGGCGGGCCTACCTAGTCCCGGGGTCGTGGGGACGACCCTATAGTCGTCGGATAAGTCGGCAGCTTGCCAACTTTGGCCCGGGGTCGTGGGAACGACCCTATAGTCGTCGGACAAGTCGGGGGCGAGCCCACCTAGTCCGGGGGTCGTGGGGACGACCCTATAGTCGTCGGACAAGTCGGCGGCCGGCCAACCTAGTCCGGGGGTCGTGGGGACGACCCTATAGTCGTCGGACATGACGGTGGCGGGCCAATCTAGTCCCGGGGTCGTGGGGACGACCCCATAGTCGTTGGACATGACGGTGGCGGGCCAGTCTAGTCCCGGGTCGTGGGCACGACCCTACAGTCGTGGGAAATGTCGCCGGCTGGCCAACTTTGGCCCGTGGTCGTGGGGACGACCCTATAGTGGTCGGACTAGTCGGCGGCTGGCCAACCTAGTCCCGGGTCCGTGGGGACGACCCTATAGTCCTCGGACAAGTCGGCGGCTGGCCAACTTTGGCCCGTGGTCGTGGGGACGACCCTATAGTCGTTGGACAGGACGGTGGCGGCCCAATCTAGTCCCGGGGTCGTAGGGACGACCCTATAGTCGTCGGACATGTCGGCGATTGGCCAACATTGGCCCGGGGTCGTGGGGACGACCCTATAGTCGTCGGACAAGTCGGCGGCGTACCAACCTAGTCCGGGGGTCGTGGGGACGACCCTATAGTCGTCGGATATGACGGTGGCGGGCCAGTCTAGTCCCGGGTCATGGGGACGACCCTATAGTCGTCGGACAAGTCGGCGGCTGGCCAACTTTGGCCCGTGGTCGTGGGGACGACCCTATAGTCGTCGGAAATGACGGTGGCGGGCCAATCTAGTCCCGGGGTCGTGGGGACGACCCTATAGTCGTCGGACATATCAGCGGCTGGCCAACTTTGGCCCGGGGTCGTGGGGACGACCCTACAGTCGTCGGATATGTCGGCGGCTGGCCAACTTTGGCCCGTGGTCGTGGGGACGACCCTATAGTCGTCGGAAATGACGGTGGCGGGCCAATCTAGTCCCGGGGTCGTGGGGACGACCCTATAGTCGCCGGACAAGTCGGCGGCGGGCCAACCTAGTCCCGGGGTCGTGGGGATGACCCTATAGTCGTCGGACATGACGGTGGCGGGCCAGTCTAGTCCCGGGTCGTGGGGACGACCCTATAGTCGTCGGACAGAACGGTGGGGGGCCAATCTAGTCCCGGGGTCGTGGGGACGACCCTATAGTCGTCGGACAAGTCGGGGGCGGGCCTACCTAGTCCCGGGGTCGTGGGGACGACCCTATAGTCGTCGGATAAGTCGGCAGCTTGCCAACTTTGGCCCGGGGTCGTGGGAACGACCCTATAGTCGTCGGACAAGTCGGGGGCGAGCCCACCTAGTCCGGGGGTCGTGGGGACGACCCTATAGTCGTCGGACAAGTCGGCGGCCGGCCAACCTAGTCCGGGGGTCGTGGGGACGACCCTATAGTCGTCGGACATGACGGTGGCGGGCCAATCTAGTCCCGGGGTCGTGGGGACGACCTCATAGTCGTTGGACATGACGGTGGCGGGCCAGTCTAGTCCCGGGTCGTGGGCACGACCCTATAGTCGTCGGAAATGTCGCCGGCTGGCCAACTTTGGCCCGTGGTCGTGGGGACGACCCTATAGTCGTCGGACAAGTCGTCGGCTGTCCAGCTTTGGCCCGGGGTCGTGGGGACGACCCTATAGTCGTCGGACAAGTCGGCGGCTGTCCAGCTTTGGCCCGGGGTCGTGGGGACGACCCTATAGTCGTCGGACTTGACGGAGGCGGACCAATCTAGTCCCGGGGTCGTGGGGACGACCCTATAGTCGTCGGACTTGACGGTGGCGGGCCAATCTAGTCCCGGGGTCGTGGGGACGACCCTATAGTCGTCGGACAAGACGGTGGGGGCCAATCTAGTCCCGGCGTCGTGGGGACGACCCTATAGTCGTCGGACAAGTCGGCGGCTGGCCAACTTTTGCCCGGGGTCGTGGGGACGACCCTATAGTGGTCGGACTAGTCGGCGGCTGGCCAACCTAGTCCCGGGTCCGTGGGGACGACCCTATAGTCCTCGGACAAGTCGGCGGCTGGCCAACTTTGGCCCGGGGTTGTAGGGACAACCCTATAGTCGTCGGACAAGTCGGAGGCTGGCCAACTTTGGCCCGTGGTCGTGGGGACGACCCTATAGTCGTTGGACATGACGGTGGCGGGCCAATCTAGTCCCGGGGTCGTAGGGACGACCCTATAGTCGTCGGACATGTCGGCGATTGGCCAACATTGGCCCGGGGTCGTGGGGACGACCCTATAGTCGTCGGACATGACGGTGGCGGGCCAATCTAGTTCCGGGGTCGTGGGGACGACCCTATAGTCGTCGGACAAGTCGGCGGCTGGCCAAATTTGGTCCGTGGTCGTGAGGACGACCGTATTGTCGTCGGAAATGTCGGCGGCTGGCCAACTTTGGCCCGTGGTCGTGAAGACGACCCTATAGTCGTCGGACATGACGGTGGCGGGCCAATCTAGTCCCGGGGTCGTGGGGACGACCCTATAGTCGTCGGACAAGTCGGCTGCGGGCCAACCTAGTCCCGGGGCCGTGGGGACGACCCTATAGTCGTCGGACAAGTCGGCGGCTGGCCAAATTTGGCCCGTGGTCGTGAGGACGACCCTATTGTCGTCGGAAATGTCGGCGGCTGGCCAACTTTGGCCCGTGGTCGTGAAGACGACCCTATAGTCGTCGGACAAGACGGTGGCGAGCCAATCTAGTCCCGGGGTCGTGGGGACGACCCTATAGTCGTCGGACAAGTCGGCGGCTGCCCAATCTAGTCCCGGGATCGTAGGGACGACCCCATAGTCGTCGGACAAGTCGGCGGCTGGCCAACTTTGGCCCGGGGTCGTGGGGACGAATCTATAGTCGTCGGACATGACGGTGGCGGGCCAATCTAGTTCCGGGGTCGTGGGGACGACCCTATAGTCGTCGGACAAGTCGGCGGCTGGCCAAATTTGGCCCGTGGTCGTGAGGACGACCCTATTGTCGTCGGAAATGTCGGCGGCTGGCCAAATTTGGCCCGTGGTCGTGAGGACGACCCTATTGTCGTCGGAAATGTCGGCGGCTGGCCAACTTTGGACCGTGGTCGTGAAGACGACCCTATAGTCGTCGGACAAGTCGGCGGCGGGCCAATCTAGTCCCGGTGTCGTGGGGACGACCCTATTGTCGTCGATCATGTCGACGGCAGGCCAACTTTGGCCCGTGGTCGTGGGGACGATCCGATAGTCGTTGGACATGACGGTGGCGGGCCAATCTAGTCCCGGGGTCGTGGGGACGACCCTATAGTCGTCGGACAAGTCGGCGGCTGGCCAACCTTGTCCCGGGGTCGTGGGGACGACCCTATAGTCGTCGGACAAGTCGGCGGCGGGCCAATCTAGTCCCGGGGTCGTGGGGACGACCCTATTGTCGTCGGACATGACGGTGGCGGGCCAATCTAGTCCCGGGGTCGTAGGGACGACCCTATTGTCGTCGGACATGATGGTGGCGGGCCAATCTAGTCCCGGGGTCGTAGGGATGACCCTATAGTCGTCGGACATGTCGGCGATTGGCCAACATTGGCCCGGGGTCGTGGGGACGACCCTATAGTCGTCGGACATGTCGGCGGCTGGCCAACTTTGGCCCGTGGTCGTGGGGACGACTCAATAATCGTCGGACATGTCGGCGATTGGCCAACTTTGGCCCGCGGTCGGCGGGACGACCCTATAGTCGTCGGACATGTCGGCGGCTGGCCAATTTAGTCCCGGGGTCGTGGGGACGACCCAATAGTCGTCGGACATGTCGGCGGCTGGCCAACTTTGGCCCGTGGTCGTGGAGACGACTGTTTAGTCGTCGGACATGTCGGCGGCTGGCCAACCTAGACCCGGGGTCGGCGGGACGACCCTATTGTCGCCGGACATGACGGTGGCGGGCCAATCTAGTCCCGGGGTCATAGGGACGACCCTATAGTCGTCGGACATGTCGGCGATTGGCCAACTTTGGTCCGTGGTCGTGGGGTCGATCCGATAGTCGTCGGACATGACGGCGGCTGGCCAACTTTGGCCCGTGGTCGTGGGGACGACTGTTTAGTCGTCGGACATGTCGGCGGCTGGCCAACCTAGACCCGGGGTCGTGGGGACGACCCTATAGTCGTCGGACATGTCGCCGGCTGGCCAACTTTGACCCGGTGTCGTGGGGACGACTCTATATTCGTCGGACATGTCGGCGGCTGGCCGACCTGGACCCGGGGTCGTGGGGACGACCCTATTGTCGTCGGACATGACGGTGGCGGGCCAAACTAGCCCCGGGGTCATAGGGACGAACCTATAGTCGTCGGACAAGTCGGCGGCTGGCCAACTTTGGCCCGTGGTCGTGGGGACGACTGTTTAGTCGTCGGACATGTCGGCGGCTGGCCAATCTAGACCCAGGGTCGTGGGGACGACCCTATAGTCGTCGGACATGACGGCGGCTGGCCAACCTAGTATCGAGGTCGTGGGGACGACCCATTAGTGGTCGGGCAAGTCAGCGGCTGGCCAACCTAGCCCCGGGGTCGTGGGGACGACCCTATAGTCTTAGGACATGACGGTGGCGGGCCAATCTATTCTCGGGGTCGTAGGAATGACCCTATAGTCGTCGGACAAGTCGGCGGCGGGCCAATCTAGTCCCGGTGTCGTGGGGACGACCCTATTGTCGTCGATCATGTCGACGGCAGGCCAACTTTGGCCCGTGGTCGTGGGGACGATCCGATAGTCGTTGGACATGACGGTGGCGGGCCAATCTAGTCCCGGGGTCGTGGGGACGACCCTATAGTCGTCGGACAAGTCGGCGGCTGGCCAACCTTGTCCCGGGGTCGTGGGGACGACCCTATAGTCGTCGGACAAGTCGGCGGCGGGCCAATCTAGTCCCGGGGTCGTGGGGACGACCCTATTGTCGTCGGACATGACGGTGGCGGGCCAATCTAGTCCCGGGGTCGTAGGGACGACCCTATTGTCGTCGGACATGATGGTGGCGGGCCAATCTAGTCCCGGGGTCGTAGGGATGACCCTATAGTCGTCGGACATGTCGGCGATTGGCCAACATTGGCCCGGGGTCGTGGGGACGACCCTATAGTCGTCGGACATGTCGGCGGCTGGCCAACTGTGGCCCGTGGTCGTGGGGACGACTCAATAATCGTCGGACATGTCGGCGATTGGCCAACTTTGGCCCGCGGTCGGCGGGACGACCCTATAGTCGTCGGAAATGTCGGCGGCTGGCCAATTTAGTCCCGGGGTCGTGGGGACGACCCAATAGTCGTCGGACATGTCGGCGGCTGGCCAACTTTGACCCGTGGTCGTGGAGACGACTGTTTAGTCGTCGGACATGTCGGCGGCTGGCCAACCTAGACCCGGGGTCGTCGGGACGACCCTATTGTCGCCGGACATGACGGTGGCGGGCCAATCTAGTCCCGGGGTCATAGGGACGACCCTATAGTCGTCGGACATGTCGGCGATTGGCCAACTTTGGTCCGTGGTCGTGGGGTCGATCCGATAGTCGTCGGACATGACGGCGGCTGGCCAACTTTGGCCCGTGGTCGTGGGGACGACTGTTTAGTCGTCGGACATGTCGGCGGCTGGCCAACCTAGACCCGGGGTCGTGGGGACGACCCTATAGTCGTCGCACATGTCGCCGGCTGGCCAACTTTGGCCCGGTGTCGTGGGGACGACTCTATATTCGTCGGACATGTCGGCGGCTGGCCGACCTGGACCCGGGGTCGTGGGGACGACCCTATTGTCGTCGGACATGACGGTGGCGGGCCAAACTAGCCCCGGGGTCATAGGGACGAACCTATAGTCGTCGGACAAGTCGGCGGCTGGCCAACTTTGGCCCGTGGTCGTGGGGACGACTGTTTAGTCGTCGGACATGACGGTGGCGGGCCAATCTAGTCCCGGGGTCGTGGGGACGACCCTATAGTCGTCGGACAAGTCGGCGGCTGGCCAACCTTGTCCCGGGGTCGTGGGGACGACCCTATAGTCGTCGGACAAGTCGGCGGCGGGCCAATCTAGTCCCGGTGTCGTGGGGACGACCCTATTGTCGTCGATCATGTCGACGGCAGGCCAACTTTGGCCCGTGGTCGTGGGGACGATCCGATAGTCGTTGGACATGACGGTGGCGGGCCAATCTAGTCCCGGGGTCGTGGGGACGACCCTATAGTCGTCGGACAAGTCGGCGGCTGGCCAACCTTGTCCCGGGGTCGTGGGAACGACCCTATAGTCGTCGGACAAGTCGGCGGCGGGCCAATCTAGTCCCGGGGTCGTGGGGACGACCCTATTGTCGTCGGACATGACGGTGGCGGGCCAATCTAGTCCCGGGGTCGTAGGGATGACCCTATTGTCGTCGGACATGATGGTGGCGGGCCAATCTAGTCCCGGGGTCGTAGGAATGACCCTATAGTCGTCGGACATGTCGGCGATTGGCCAACATTGGCCCGGGGTCGTGGGGACGACCCTATAGTCGTCGGACATGACGGCGGCGGGCCAATCTATTCTCGGGGTCGTGAGGACGACCCTATAGTCGTCGGACATGTCGGCAGCTGGCCAACTTTGGCCTGTGGTCGTGGGGACCACCCTATTGTCGTCGGACATGTCGGCGGCTGGCCAACTTTGGCCCGTGGTCGTGGGGACGACCCTATAGTCGTCGGACATGTCGGCGGCTGTCCAACTTTGGCCCGGTGTCTTGGGGACGACTTTATAGTCGTCGGACATGTCGGCTGCAGGCCACCCTTGTCCCGGGGTCGTGGGGACGACCCAATAGTCGTCGGACATGTCGGCGATTCGCCAACTTTGGCCCGTGGTCGTGGGGTCGATCCGATAGTCGTTGGACATGACGGTGGGGGGCCAATCTAGTCCCGGGGTCGTGGTGACGACCCTATAGCCGTCGGACATGTCGGCGGCTGGCCAACTTTGGCCCGTGGTCGTGGGGACGACTGTTTAGTCGTCGGTCATGTCGGCGGCCGGCCAATTTAGACCCAGGGTCGTGGGGACGACCCTATTGTCGTCGGACATGACGGTGGCGGGGCAATCTAGTCCCGGGGTCGTAGGTACGACCCTATAGTCGTCGGACACGTCGGCGGTTGGCCAATATTGGCCCGGGGTCGTGGGGACGATCCGATAGTCGTTGGACACGACGGTGGCGGGCCAATCTAGTCCCGGGGTCGTGGGGACGACCCTATAGTCGTCGGATATGTCGGCGATTGGCCAACTTTGGCCCGGTGTCGTGGGGACGACCCTATATTCGTCGGACATGTCGGCGGCGAGCCAACCTAGTCCCGGGGTCGTGGGGACGACCCTATTGTCGTCGGACATGTCGGCGGTTGGCCAACATTGGCCCGGGGTCGTGGGGACGACCCTATAGTCGTCGGACATGTCGGCGGCTGGCCAACTTTGGCCCGTGGTCGTGGGGACGACTCAATAGTCGTCGGACATGTCGGCGATTGGCCAACTTTGGCCCGCGGTCGGCGGGACGACCCTATAGTCGTCGGACATGTCGGCGGCTGGCCAATTTAGTCCCGGGGTCGTGGGGACGACCCAATAGTCGTCGGACATGTCGGCGGCTGGCCAACTTTGGCCCGTGGTCGTGGGGACGACTGTTTAGTCGTCGGACATGTCGGCGGCTGGCCAACCTAGGCCCGGGGTCGTGGGGACGACCCTATTGTCGCCGGACATGAGAGTGGCGGGCCCATCTAGTACCGGGGTCGTGGGGAGGACCGTATAGTCGTCGGACAATTCGGCGGCCGGCCAACTTTGGCCCGGGGTTCCGGGGACGACCCTATAGTCGTCGGACATGTCGGCGGCTGGCCAACCTAGTCCCGAGGTCGTGGGGGCGACCCTATAGTCGTCGGACATGTCGGCGGCTGGCCAGCCTATTCCCGAGGTCGTGGGGACGACCCTATTGTCGTCGGACATGTCGGCGGCTGGCCAACTTTGGCCCGGGGTCGTGGGGACGATCCGATAGTCGTCGGACATGACGGTGGCGGGCCAATCTAGTCCCGGGGTCGTGGGGACGACCCTATAGTCGTCGGACATGTCGGCGGCTGGCCAACTTTGGCCCGTGGTCGTGGGGTCGATCCGACAGTCGTCGGACATGACGGTGGCTGGCCAATCTAGTCCCGGGGTCGTGGGGACGACCCTATTGACGTCGGACATGTCGGCGGCTGGCCAATCTAGTACCGGGGTCGTGAGGACGACCCTATAGTCGTCGGACATGTCGGCAGCTGGCCAACTTTGGCCTGTGGTCGTGGGGACCACCCTATTGTCGTCGGACATGACGGTGGCGGGCCAATCTAGTCCTGGGGTCGTGGGGACGACCCCATAGTCGTCGGACAAGTCGGCGGCTGGCCAACTTTGGCCCGGGGTCGTGGGGACGACCCAATAGTCGTCGGACATGTCGGCGGCTGGCCAACTTTGGCCCGTGGTCGTGGGGACGACCCTATAGTCGTCGGACATGTCGGCGGCTGGCCAACCTAGTCCCGAGGTCGTGGGGGCGACCCTATAGTCGTCGGACATGACGGTGGCCGGCCAATCTAGTCCCGGGGTCGTGAGAACGACCCTATAGTCGTCGGACAAGACGGCGGCGGGCCAACTTTGGCCCGGGGTTGTGGGGACGACCCTATAGTCATCGGACATGTCGGCGGCTGGCTAACCTAGTCCGGGGTCGTGGGGACGACCCTATAGTCGTCGGAAATGTCGGCGGCTGGCCAACTTTGGCCCGTGGTCGTGAAGACGATCCTATAGTCGTCGGACAAGACGGTGGCGGGCCAACCTACTCCGGGGTCGTGGGGACGAACCTATAGTCGTCGGACATGTCGGCGGCGAGCCAACCTAGTCCGGGGTCGTGGGGACGACCCTATAGTCGTCGGACATGTCGGCGGCTGGCAAACCTAGACCCGAGGTCGTGGGGACGACCCTATAGTGGTCGGAGAAGTCGGCGGCTAGCCAACCTAGTCCGGGGGTCGTGGGGACGACCCTATAGTCGTCGGACATGTAGGCGGCTGGCCAATCCAGTCCCGGGGTCGTGGGGACGACCCTATTGTCGTCGGACATGTCGGCGGCTGGCTAACCTAGTCCGGGGGTGTGGGGACGACCCTATAGTCGTCGGAAATGTCGGCGGCTGGCCAACTTTGGCCCGTGGTCGTGAAGACGATCCTATAGTCGTCGGACAAGACGGTGGCGGGCCAACCTACTCCGGGGTCGTGGGGACGAACCTATAGTCGTCGGACATGTCGGCGGCGAGCCAACCTAGTCCGGGGTCGTGGGGACGACCCTATAGTCGTCGGACATGTCGGCGGCTGGCAAACCTAGTCCCGAGGTCGTGGGGACGACCCTATAGTGGTCGGAGAAGTCGGCGGCTAGCCAACCTAGTCCGGGGGTCGTGGGGACGACCCTATAGTCGTCGGACATGTAGGCGGCTGGCCAATCCAGTCCCGGGGTCGTGGGGACGACCCTATTGTCGTCGGACATGTCGGCGGCTGGCTAACCTAGTCCGGGGTCGTGGGGACGACCCTATAGTCGTCGGAAATGTCGGCGGCTGGCCAACTTTGGCCCGTGGTCGTGAAGACGATCCTATAGTCGTCGGACAAGACGGTGGCGGGCCAACCTACTCCGGGGTCGTGGGGACGAACCTATAGTCGTCGGACATGTCGGCGGCGAGCCAACCTAGTCCCGGCGTTGTGGGGACGACCCTATAGTGGTCGGACGAGTCGGCGGCTGGCCAACCTAGTCCCGTGGTCGTGGGGACGACCCTATAGACGTCCGACACGACGGTGGTGAGCCAATCTAGTCCCGGGGTCGTGGGGACGACCCAATAGTCGTCGGACATGTCGGCGGCTGGCCAACTTTGGCCCGCGGTCGTGGGGACGACCCTATAGTCGTCGGACATGTCGGCGGCTGGCCAACCTAGTCCCGAGGTCGTGGGGGCGACCCTATAGTCGTCGGACATGACGGTGGCCGGCCAATCTAGTCCCGGGGTCGTGAGAACGACCCTATAGTCGTCGGACAAGACGGCGGCGGGCCAACCTAGCCCCGGGGTCGTGGGGAGGACCGTATAGTCGTCGGACAATTCGGCGGCCGGCCAACTTTGGCCCGGGGTTGCGGGGACGACCCTATAGTCGTCGGACATGTCGGCGGCTGGCTAATTTAGTCCTGGGGTCGTGGGGGCGACCCAATAGACGTCCGACATGACGGTGGTGGGCCAATCTAGTCCCGGGGTCGTGGGGACGACCCTATAGTCGTCGGACATGTCGGCGGCTGGCCAATTTAGTCCCGGGGTCGTGGGGACGAACCTATAGTCGTCGGACAAGTCGGCGGCTGGCCAACTTTGTCCCGTGGTCGTGGGGACGACTGTTTAGTCGTCGGACATGTCGGCGGCTGGCCAACCTAGTCCCGAGGTCGTGGGGACGAGCCTATAGTCGTCGGACATGTCGGCGGCGGGCCAGTCTATTCCCGGGGATGTGGGGACGACCCTATTGTCGTCGGACATGACGGTGGCGGGCCAATCTAGTCCCGGGGTCGTAGGAATGACCCTATAGTCGTCGGACAAGTCGGCGGCGGGCCAATCTAGTCCCGGTGTCGTGGGGACGACCCTATTGTCGTCGATCATGTCGACGGCAGGCCAACTTTGGCCCGTGGTCGTGGGGACGATCCGATAGTCGTTGGACATGACGGTGGCGGGCCAATCTAGTCCCGGGGTCGTGGGGACGACCCTATAGTCGTCGGACAAGTCGGCGGCTGGCCAACCTTGTCCCGGGCTCGTGGGGACGACCCTATAGTCGTCGGACAAGTCGGCGGCGGGCCAATCTAGTCCCGGGGTCGTGGGGACGACCCTATTGTCGTCGGACATGACGGTGGCGGGCCAATCTAGTCCCGGGGTCGTAGGGACGACCCTATTGTCGTCGGACATGATGGTGGCGGGCCAATCTAGTCCCGGGGTCGTGGGGACGACCCTATAGTCGTCGGACATGTCGGCGGCTGGCCAACTTTGGCCCGTGGTCGTGGGGACGACTCAATAATCGTCGGACATGTCGGCGATTGGCCAACTTTGGCCCGCGGTCGGCGGGACGACCCTATAGTCGTCGGACATGTCGGCGGCTGGCCAATTTAGTCCCGGGGTCGTGGGGACGACCCAATAGTCGTCGGACATATGGGCGGCTGGCCAACTTTGGCCCGTGGTCGTGGGGACGACTGTTTAGTCGTCGGACATGTCGGCGGCTGGCCAACCTAGACCCGGGGTCGTCGGGACGACCCTATTGTCGCCGGACATGACGGTGGCGGGCCAATCTAGTCCCGGGGTCATAGGGACGACCCTATAGTCGTCGGACATGTCGGCGATTAGCCAACTTTGGTCCGTGGTCGTGGGGTCGATCCGATAGTCGTCGGACATGACGCCGGCTGGCCAACTTTGGCCCGGTGTCGTGGGGACGACTCTATATTCGTCGGACATGTCGGCGGCTGGCCGACCTGGACCCGGGGTCGTGGGGACGACCCTATTGTCGTCGGACATGACGGTGGCGGGCCAAACTAGCCCCGGGGTCATAGGGACGACCCTATAGTCGTCGGACATGACGGTGGCCGGCCAATCTAGTCCCGGGGTCGTGAGAACGACCCTATAGTCGTCGGACAAGACGGCGGCGGGCCAACCTAGCCCCGGGGTCGTGGGGACGACCCTATAGTCGTCGCACATGTTGGCGGCTGGCCAACCTAGTATCGAGGTCGTGGGGACGACCCAATAGTGGTCGGGCAAGTCAGCGGCTGGCCAACCTAGCCCCGGGGTCGTGGGGACGACCCTATAGTCTTAGGACATGACGGTGGCGGGCCAATCTATTCTCGGGGTTCGGGGGACGACCCTATAGTCGTCGGACATGTCGGCGGCTGGCCAACTTTGGCCCGTGGTCGTGGGGACGACCCTATAGTCGTCGGACATGACGGTGGCGGGCCAAACTATTCTCGGGGTCGTGGGGACGACCCTATAGTCGTCGGACAAGTCGGCGGCTGGCCAACCTTGTCCCGGGGTCGTGGGGACGACCCTATAGTCGTCGGACAAGTCGGCGGCGGGCCAATCTAGTCCCGGGGTCGTGGGGACGACCCTATAGTCGTCGGACATGTCGGCGATTGGCCAACTTTGGTCCGTGGTCGTGGGGTCGATCCGATAGTCGTCGGACATGACGGCGGCTGGCCAATCTAGTCCGGGGGTCGTGGGGACGACACTATAGTCGTCGGACAACACGGCGGCTGGCCATCTTTGGTCCGTGGTCGTGGGGACGACCCTATAGTCGTCGGACATGACGGCGGCGGGCCAATCTATTCTCGGGGTCGTGGGGACGACCCTATAGTCGTCGGACATGTCGGCGGTTGGCCAACTTTGGCCCGGGGTCGTGGGGACGACCCTATAGTCGTCGGACATGTCGGCGGCTGGCCAACTTGGGCCCGTGGTCGTGGGGACGACCCTATAGTCGTCGCACATGTCGGCGGCTGGCCAAATTGGCCGGTGGTCGTGGGGACGACCCTATAGCCGTCGGACATGACGGTGGCCGGCCAATCTAGTCCCGGGGTCGTGAGAACGACCCTATAGTCGTCGGACAAGACGGCGGCGGGCCAACCTAGCCCCGGGGTCGTGGGGACGACCCTATAGTCGTCGCACATGTCGGCGGCTGGCCAACCTAGTATCGAGGTCGTGGGGACGACCCAATAGTGGTCGGGCAAGTCGGCGGCTGGCCAACCTAGCCCCGGGGTCGTGGGGACGACCCTATAGTCGTCGGACATGACGGTGGCGGGCCAATCTATTCTCGGGGTCGTGGGGACGACCCTATAGTCGTCGGACGAGTCGGCGGCTGGCCAACCTTGTCCCGGGGTCGTGGGGACGACCCTATAGTCGTCGGACAAGTCGGCGGCGGGCCAATCTAGTCCCGGGGTCGTGGGGACGACCCTATAGTCGTCGGACATGTCGGCGATTGGCCAACTTTGGTCCGTGGTCGTGGGGTCGATCCGATAGTCGTCGGACATGACGGCGGCTGGCCAATCTAGTCCGGGGGTCGTGGGGACGACACTATAGTCGTCGGACAACACGGCGGCTGGCCATCTTTGGTCCGTGGTCGTGGGGACGACCCTATAGTCGTCGGACATGACGGCGGCGGGCCAATCTATTCTCGGGGTCGTGGGGACGACCCTATAGTCGTCGGACATGTCGGCGGTTGGCCAACTTTTGCCCGGGGTCGTGGGGACGACCCTATAGTCGTCGGACATGTCGGCGGCTGGCCAACTTGGGCCCGTGGTCGTGGGGACGACCCTATAGTCGTCGCACATGTCGGCGGCTGGCCAAATTGGCCTGTGGTCGTGGGGACGACCCTATAGCCGTCGGACATGACGGTGGCCGGCCAATCTAGTCCCGGGGTCGTGAGAACGACCCTATAGTCGTCGGACAAGACGGCGGCGGGCCAACCTAGCCCCGGGGTCGTGGGGACGACCCTATAGTCGTCGCACATGTCGGCGGCTGGCCAACCTAGTATCGAGGTCGTGGGGACGACCCAATAGTGGTCGGGCAAGTCGGCGGCTGGCCAACCTAGCCCCGGGGTCGTGGGGACGACCCTATAGTCTTAGGACATGACGGTGGCGGGCCAATCTATTCTCGGGGTCGTGGGGACGACCCTATAGTCGTCGGACATGTCGGCGGCTGGCCAACTTTGGCCCGTGGTCGTGGGGACGACCCAATAGTCGTTGAACATGTCGGCGGCTGGCCAACTTTGGCCCGTGGTCGTGGGGACGACCCTATAGTCGTCGGACATGTCGGCGGCTGGCCAACTTTTGCCCGTGGTCGTGGGGACGACTCAATAGTCGTCGGACATGTCGCCGGCTGGCCAACTTTGGCCCGTGGTCGTGGGGACGAACCGATAATCGTCGGACATGACGGTGGCGGGCCAATCTAGTCCCGGGGTCGTAGGTACGACCCTATAGTCGTCGGACATGTCGGCGGCTGGCCAACTTTGGCCCGTGGTCGTGGGGACGACCCTATAGTCGTCGGACATGACGGTGGCGGGCCAATCTAGTCCCGGGGTCGTGGGGACGACCCTATAGTCGTCGGACATGTCGGCGGCTGGCCAACTTTGGCCCGTGGTCGTGGGGACGACCCAATAGTCGTTGAACATGTCGGCGGCTGGCCAACTTTGGCCCGTGGTCGTGGGGACGACCCTATAGTCGTCGGACATGTCGGCGGCTGGCCAACTTTGGCCCGGGGTCGTGGGGACGAACCTATAGTCGTCGCATATGTCGGCGGCTGGCCAACATTGGCCCGTAGTCGTGGGGACGTCCATATAGTCGTCGGACATGACGGTGGCGGGCCACTCTAGTCCCGGGTCGTGGGGACGACCCTATAGTCGTCGGACATGTAGGCGGCGAGCCAATCTAGAACCGCGGTCGTGGGGACGACCCTATAGTCGTCGCACAAGTCAGCGGCTGGCCAACATTGGCCCGTGGTCGTGGGGACGTCCATATAGTCGTCGGACATGACGGTGGCGGGCCACTCTAGTCCCGGGTCGTGGGGACGACCCTATAGTCGTCGGACAAATCGGCAGCTTGCCAACTTTGGCCCGGAGTCGTGGGGACGACCCTACAGTCGTCGGTCAAGTCAGCGGCGAGCCAACCTAGTCCCGGGGTCGTGGGGACGACCCTATAGTCGTCGGACAAGTCGGCGGCGGGCCAACCTTGTCCCGGGGTCGTGGGGACGACCGTATAGTCGTCGGACATGACGGTGGCGGGCCAATCTAGTCCCGGGGTCGTGGGGACGACCCTATAGTCGTCGGACAAGACGGCGGCTGGAAATCTTTGGCCTGCGGTCGTGGAGACGACCCTATAGTCGTCGGACATTTCGGCGGCTTGCCAACTTTGGCCCGGCGTCGTGGGGACGACCCAATAGTCGTCGGACATGTCGGCGGCTGGCCAACATTGGCCCGTGGTCGTGGGGACGTCCATATAGTCGTCGGACATGACGGTGGCGGGCCACTCTAGTCCCGGGTCGTGGGGACGACCCTATAGTCGTCGGACATGTCGGCGGCAGGCCAACTTTGGCCCGTGGTCGTGGGGACGACCCTATAGTCGTCGGAAATGACGGTGGCGGGCCAATCTATTCCCGGGGTCGTGGGGACGACCCTACAGTCGTCGGACAAGTCGGCGGCGAGCCAATCTAGTCCCGCAGTCGTGGGGACGACCCGAAAGTCGTCGGACAAGTCAGCGGCTGGCCAACATTGGCCCGTGATCGTGGGGACGGCCCTGTAGTCGTCGGATATGTCGGCGGCTGGCCAACTTTGGCCCGTGGTCGTGGGGACGACACTATACTCGTCGGACATGACGGTGGCGGGCCAATCTAGTCCCGGGGTCGTGGGGACGACCCTATAGTCGTCGGACATGTCGGCGGCTGGCCAACTTTGGCCCGGGGTCGTGGGGACGAACCTATAGTCGTCGCATATGTCGGCGGCTGGCCAACATTGGCCCGTGGTCGTGGGGACGTCCATATAGTCGTCGGACATGACGGTGGCGGGCCACTCTAGGCCGGGTCGTGGGGACGACCCTATAGTCGTCGGACATGTAGGCGGCGAGCCAATCTAGAACCGCGGTCGTGGGGACGACCCAATACGCGTCGCACAAGTCAGCGGCTGGCCAACATTGGCCCGTGGTCGTGGGGACGTCCATATAGTCGTCGGACATGACGGTGGCGGGCCACTCTAGTCCCGGGTCGTGGGGACGACCCTATAGTCGTCGGACAAATCGGCAGCTTGCCAACTTTGGCCCGGAGTCGTGGGGACGACCCTACAGTCGTCGGTCAAGTCAGCGGCGAGCCAACCTAGTCCCGGGGTCGTGGGGACGACCCTATAGTCGTCGGACATGTCGGCGGCTGGCCAACTTTGGCCCGTGGTCGTGGGGACGACCCAATAGTCGTTGAACATGTCGGCGGCTGGCCAACTTTGGCCCGTGGTCGTGGGGACGACCCTATAGTCGTCGGACATGTCGGCGGCTGGCCAACTTTTGCCCGTGGTCGTGGGGACGACCCAATAGTCGTCGGACATGTCGCCGGCTGGCCAACTTTTGCCCGTGGTCGTGGGGACGACTCAATAGTCGTCGGACATGTCGCCGGCTGGCCAACTTTGGCCCGTGGTCGTGGGGACGAACCGATAATCGTCGGACATGACGGTGGCGGGCCAATCTAGTCCCGGGGTCGTAGGTACGACCCTATAGTCGTCGGACATGTCGGCGGCTGGCCAACTTTGGCCCGTGGTCGTGGGGACGACCCTATAGTCGTCGGACATGACGGTGGCGGGCCAATCTAGTCCCGGGGTCGTGGGGACGACTCTATAGTCGTCGGACAAGTCGGCGGCTGGCCAACTTTGGCCCGTGGTCGTGGGGACGACCCTATAGTCGTCGGACTTGACGGTGGCGGGCCAATCTAGTCTCGGGGTCGTGGGGACGACCCTATAGTCGTCGGACATGTCGGCGGCTGGCCAACATTGGCCCGGGGTCGTGGGGACGACCCTACAGTCGTCGGATATGTCGGCGGCTGGCCAACTTTGGCCCGTGGTCGTGGGGACGACCCTATAATCGTCGGAAATGACGGTGGCGGGCCAATCTAGTCCCGGGGTCGTGGGGACGACCTTATAGTCGTCGGACAAGTCGGTGGCGGGCCAACCTAGTACCGGGGTCGTGGGGATGACCCCATAGTCGTTGGACATGACGGTGGCGGGCCAGTCTAGTCCCGGGTCGTGGGCACGACCCTATAGTCGTCGGAAATGTTGCCGGCTGGCCAACTTTGGCCCGTGGTCGTGGGGACGACCCTATAGTCGTCGGACAAGTCGGCGGCTGTCCAGCTTTGGCCCGGGGTCGTGGGGACGACCCTATAGTCGTCGGACATGACGGTGTCGGGCCAATCTAGTCCCGGGATCGTGGGGACGACCCTATAGTCGTCGGACAAGTCGGCGGCTGGCCAACCTAGTCCCGGGTCCGTGGGGACGACCCTATAGTCCGCGGACAAGTCGGCGGCTGGCCAACTTTGGCCCGGGGTTGTAGGGACAACCCTATAGTCGTCGGACAAGTCGGAGGCTGGCCAACTTTGGCCCGTGGTCGTGGGGACGACCCTATAGTCGTTGGACATAACGGTGGCGGGCCAATCTAGTCCCGGGGTCGTAGGGACGACCCTATAGTCGTCGGACATGTCGGCGATTGGCCAACATTGGCCCGGGGTCGTGGGGACGACCCTATAGTCGTCGGACATGACGGTGGCGGGCCAATCTAGTTCCGGGGTCGTGGGGACGACCCTATAGTCGTCGGACAAGTCGGCGGCTGGCCAAATTTGGCCCGTGGTCGTGAGGACGACCGTATTGTCGTCGGAAATGTCGGCGGCTGGCCAACTTTGGCCCGTGGTCGTGAAGACGACCCTATAGTCGTCGGACATGACGGTGGCGGGCCAATCTAGTCCCGGGGTCGTGGGGACGACCCTATAGTCGTCGGACAAGTCGGCTGCGGGCCAACCTAGTCCCGGGGCCGTGGGGACGACCCTATAGTCGTCGGACAAGTCGGCGGCTGGCCAAATTTGGCCCGTGTTCGTGAGGACGACCCTATTGTCGTCGGAAATGTCGGCGGCTGGCCAACTTTGGCCCGTGGTCGTGAAGACGACCCTATAGTCGTCGGACAAGACGGTGGCGAGCCAATCTAGTCCCGGGGTCGTGGGGACGACCCTATAGTCGTCGGACAAGTCGGCGGCTGCCCAATCTAGTCCCGGGATCGTAGGGACGACCCCATAGTCGTCGGACAAGTCGGCGGCTGGCCAACTTTGGCCCGGGGTCGTGGGGACGAATCTATAGTCGTCGGACATGACGGTGGCGGGCCAATCTAGTTCCGGGGTCGTGGGGACGACCCTATAGTCGTCGGACAAGTCGGCGGCTGGCCAAATTTGGCCCGTGGTCGTGAGGACGACCCTATTGTCGTCGGAAATGTCGGCGGCTGGCCAACTTTGGCCCGTGGTCGTGAAGACGACCCTATAGTCGTCGGACAAGACGGTGGCGGGCCAATCTAGCCCCGGGGTCGTGGGGACGACCCTATAGTCGTCGGACAAGTCGGCGGCATGCCACCTTTGGCCCGGGGTCGTGGGGACGACCCTATAGTCGTCGGACATGACGGTGGCGAGCCAACCTAGTCCCGGGGTCGTGGGGACGACCCTATAGTCGTCGGACAAGTCGGCGGCGAGCCCACCTAGTCGGGGGGTCGTGGGGATGACCCTATAGTCGTCGGACATGTCGGCGGCTGGCCAACTTTGGCCCGTGGTCGTGGGGAGGACCCTATACTCGTCGGACCAGTCGGCGGCGTACCAACCTAGTCCGGGGGTCGTGGGGACGACCCTATAGTCGTCGGATATGACGGTGGCGGGCCAGTCTAGTCCCGGGTCATGGGGACGACCCTATAGTCGTCGGACAAGTCGGCGGCTGGCCAACTTTGGCCCGTGGTCGTGGGGACGACCCTATAGTCGTCGGAAATGACGGTGGCGGGCCAATCTAGTCCCGGGGTCGTGGGGACGACCCTATAGTCGTCGGACATATCAGCGGCTGGCCAACTTTGGCCCGGGGTCGTGGGGACGACCCTACAGTCGTCGGATATGTCGGCGGCTGGCCAACTTTGGCCCGTGGTCGTGGGGACGACCCTATAGTCGTCGGAAATGACGGTGGCGGGCCAATCTAGTCCCGGGGTCGTGGGGACGACCCTATATTCGTCGGACAAGTCGGCGGCGGGCCAACCTAGTCCCGGGGTCGTGGGGATGACCCTATAGTCGTCGGACATGACGGTGGCGGGCCAGTCTAGTCCCGGGTCGTGGGGACGACCCTATAGTCGTCGGACATGTCGCCGGCTGGCCAACTTTGGCCCATGGTCGTGGGGACGACCCTATAGTCGTCGGACAGAACGGTGGCGGGCCAATCTAGTCCCGGGGTCGTGGGGACGACCCTATAGTCGTCGGACAAGTCGGGGGCGGGCCTACCTAGTCCCGGGGTCGTGGGGACGACCCTATAGTCGTCGGATAAGTCGGCAGCTTGCCAACTTTGGCCCGGGGTCGTGGGAACGACCCTATAGTCGTCGGACAAGTCGGGGGCGAGCCCACCTAGTCCGGGGGTCGTGGGGACGACCCTATAGTCGTCGGACAAGTCGGCGGCCGGCCAACCTAGTCCGGGGGTCGTGGGGACGACCCTATAGTCGTCGGACATGACGGTGGCGGGCCAATCTAGTCCCGGGGTCGTGGGGACGACCCCATAGTCGTTGGACATGACGGTGGCGGGCCAGTCTAGTCCCGGGTCGTGGGCACGACCCTACAGTCGTGGGAAATGTCGCCGGCTGGCCAACTTTGGCCCGTGGTCGTGAGGACGACCCTATAGTCGTCGGATAAGTCGGCAGCTTGCCAACTTTGGCCCGGGGTCGTGGGAACGACCCTATAGTCGTCGGACAAGTCGGGGGCGAGCCCACCTAGTCCGGGGGTCGTGGGGACGACCCTATAGTCGTCGGACAAGTCGGCGGCCGGCCAACCTAGTCCGGGGGTCGTGGGGACGACCCTATAGTCGTCGGACATGACGGTGGCGGGCCAATCTAGTCCCGGGATCGTGGGTACGACCCTATAGTCGTCGGACTTGACGGTGGCGGGCCAATCTAGTCCCGGGGTCGTGGGGACGACCCTATAGTCGTCGGACAAGACGGTGGCGGGCCAATCTAGTCCCGGCGTCGTGGGGACGACCCTATACTCGTCGGACAAGTCGGCGGCTGGCCAACTTTTGCCCGGGGTCGTGGGGACGACCCTATAGTGGTCGGACTAGTCGGCGGCTGGCCAACCTAGTCCCGGGTCCGTGGGGACGACCCTATAGTCCTCGGACAAGTCGGCGGCTGGCCAACTTTGGCCCGTGGTCGTGGGGACGACCCTATAGTCGTTGGACATGACGGTGGCGGCCCAATCTAGTCCCGGGGTCGTAGGGACGACCCTATAGTCGTCGGACATGTCGGCGATTGGCCAACATTGGCCCGGGGTCGTGGGGACGACCCTATAGTCGTCGGACAAGTCGGCGGCGTACCAACCTAGTCCGGGGGTCGTGGGGACGACCCTATAGTCGTCGGATATGACGGTGGCGGGCCAGTCTAGTCCCGGGTCATGGGGACGACCCTATAGTCGTCGGACAAGTCGGCGGCTGGCCAACTTTGGCCCGTGGTCGTGGGGACGACCCTATAGTCGTCGGAAATGACGGTGGCGGGCCAATCTAGTCCCGGGGTCGTGGGGACGACCCTATAGTCGTCGGACATATCAGCGGCTGGCCAACTTTGGCCCGGGGTCGTGGGGACGACCCTACAGTCGTCGGATATGTCGGCGGCTGGCCAACTTTGGCCCGTGGTCGTGGGGACGACCCTATAGTCGTCGGAAATGACGGTGGCGGGCCAATCTAGTCCCGGGGTCGTGGGGACGACCCTATAGTCGCCGGACAAGTCGGCGGCGGGCCAACCTAGTCCCGGGGTCGTGGGGATGACCCTATAGTCGTCGGACATGACGGTGGCGGGCCAGTCTAGTCCCGGGTCGTGGGGACGACCCTATAGTCGTCGGACAGAACGGTGGGGGGCCAATCTAGTCCCGGGGTCGTGGGGACGACCCTATAGTCGTCGGACAAGTCGGGGGCGGGCCTACCTAGTCCCGGGGTCGTGGGGACGACCCTATAGTCGTCGGATAAGTCGGCAGCTTGCCAACTTTGGCCCGGGGTCGTGGGAACGACCCTATAGTCGTCGGACAAGTCGGGGGCGAGCCCACCTAGTCCGGGGGTCGTGGGGACGACCCTACAGTCGTCGGACAAGTCGGCGGCCGGCCAACCTAGTCCGGGGGTCGTGGGGACGACCCTATAGTCGTCGGACATGACGGTGGCGGGCCAATCTAGTCCCGGGGTCGTGGGGACGACCTCATAGTCGTTGGACATGACGGTGGCGGGCCAGTCTAGTCCCGGGTCGTGGGCACGACCCTATAGTCGTCGGAAATGTCGCCGGCTGGCCAACTTTGGCCCGTGGTCGTGGGGACGACCCTATAGTCGTCGGACAAGTCGTCGGCTGTCCAGCTTTGGCCCGGGGTCGTGGGGACGACCCTATAGTCGTCGGACAAGTCGGCGGCTGTCCAGCTTTGGCCCGGGGTCGTGGGGACGACCCTATAGTCGTCGGACTTGACGGAGGCGGACCAATCTAGTCCCGGGGTCGTGGGGACGACCCTATAGTCGTCGGACTTGACGGTGGCGGGCCAATCTAGTCCCGGGGTCGTGGGGACGACCCTATAGTCGTCGGACAAGTCGGCGGCTGCCCAATCTAGTCCCGGGATCGTAGGGACGACCCCATAGTCGTCGGACAAGTCGGCGGCTGGCCAACTTTGGCCCGGGGTCGTGGGGACGAATCTATAGTCGTCGGACATGACGGTGGCGGGCCAATCTAGTTCCGGGGTCGTGGGGACGACCCTATAGTGGTCGGACAAGTCGGCGGCTGGCCAACTTTTGCCCGGGGTCGTGGGGACGACCCTATAGTGGTCGGACTAGTCGGCGGCTGGCCAACCTAGTCCCGGGTCCGTGGGGACGACCCTATAGTCCTCGGACAAGTCGGCGGCTGGCCAACTTTGGCCCGGGGTTGTAGGGACAACCCTATAGTCGTCGGACAAGTCGGAGGCTGGCCAACTTTGGCCCGTGGTCGTGGGGACGACCCTATAGTCGTTGGACATGACGGTGGCGGGCCAATCTAGTCCCGGGGTCGTAGGGACGACCCTATAGTCGTCGGACATGTCGGCGATTGGCCAACATTGGCCCGGGGTCGTGGGGACGACCCTATAGTCGTCGGACATGACGGTAGCGGGCCAATCTAGTTCCGGGGTCGTGGGGACGACCCTATAGTCGTCGGACAAGTCGGCGGCTGGCCAAATTTGGCCCGTGGTCGTGAGGACGACCGTATTGTCGTCGGAAATGTCGGCGGCTGGCCAACTTTGGCCCGTGGTCGTGAAGACGACCCTATAGTCGTCGGACATGACGGTGGCGGGCCAATCTAGTCCCGGGGTCGTGGGGACGACCCTATAGTCGTCGGACAAGTCGGCTGCGGGCCAACCTAGTCCCGGGGCCGTGGGGACGACCCTATAGTCGTCGGACAAGTCGGCGGCTGGCCAAATTTGGCCCGTGGTCGTGAGGACGACCCTATTGTCGTCGGAAATGTCGGCGGCTGGCCAACTTTGGCCCGTGGTCGTGAAGACGACCCTATAGTCGTCGGACAAGACGGTGGCGAGCCAATCTAGTCCCGGGGTCGTGGGGACGACCCTATAGTCGTCGGACAAGTCGGCGGCTGCCCAATCTAGTCCCGGGATCGTAGGGACGACCCCATAGTCGTCGGACAAGTCGGCGGCTGGCCAACTTTGGCCCGGGGTCGTGGGGACGAATCTATAGTCGTCGGACATGACGGTGGCGGGCCAATCTAGTTCCGGGGTCGTGGGGACGACCCTATAGTCGTCGGACAAGTCGGCGGCTGGCCAAATTTGGCCCGTGGTCGTGAGGACGACCCTATTGTCGTCGGAAATGTCGGCGGCTGGCCAACTTTGGCCCGTGGTCGTGAAGACGACCCTATAGTCGTCGGACAAGACGGTGGCGGGCCAATCTAGTCCCGGGGTCGTGGGGACGACCCTATAGTCGTCGGACAAGTCGGCGGCATGCCACCTTTGGCCCGGGGTCGTGGGGACGACCCTATAGTCGTCGGACATGACGGTGGCGGGCCAATCTAGTTCCGGGGTCGTGGGGACGACCCTATAGTCGTCGGACAAGTCGGCGGCTGGCCAAATTTGGCCCGTGGTCGTGAGGACGACCCTATTGTCGTCGGAAATGTCGGCGGCTGGCCAACTTTGGCCCGTGGTCGTGAAGACGACCCTATAGTCGTCGGACAAGACGGTGGCGGGCCAATCTAGTCCCGGGGTCGTGGGGACGACCCTATAGTCGTCGGACAAGTCGGCGGCTGCCCAATCTAGTCCCGGGATCGTAGGGACGACCCCATAGTCGTCGGACATGTCGCCGGCTGGCCAACTTTGGCCCATGGTCGTGGGGACGACCCTATAGTCGTCGGACAAGTCGGGGGCGAGCCCACCTAGTCCGGGGGTCATGGGGACGACCCTATAGTCGTCGGACAAGTCGGCGGCCGGCCAACCTAGTCCGGGGGTCGTGGGGACGACCCTATAGTCGTCGGACATGACGGTGGCGGGCCAATCTAGTCCCGGGGTCGTGGGGACGACCCTATATTCGTCGGACAAGTCGGCGGCGGGCCAACCTAGTCCCGGGGTCGTGGGGATGACCCTATAGTCGTCGGACATGACGGTGGCGGGCCAGTCTAGTCCCGGGTCGTGGGGACGACCCTATAGTCGTCGGACATGTCGCCGGCTGGCCAACTTTGGCCCATGGTCGTGGGGACGACCCTATAGTCGTCGGACAGAACGGTGGCGGGCCAATCTAGTCCCGGGGTCGTGGGGACGACCCTATAGTCGTCGGACAAGTCGGGGGCGGGCCTACCTAGTCCCGGGGTCGTGGGGACGACCCTATAGTCGTCGGATAAGTCGGCAGCTTGCCAACTTTGGCCCGGGGTCGTGGGAACGACCCTATAGTCGTCGGACAAGTCGGGGGCGAGCCCACCTAGTCCGGGGGTCGTGGGGACGACCCTATAGTCGTCGGACAAGTCGGCGGCCGGCCAACCTAGTCCGGGGGTCGTGGGGACGACCCTATAGTCGTCGGACATGACGGTGGCGGGCCAATCTAGTCCCGGGGTCGTGGGGACGACCCCATAGTCGTTGGACATGACGGTGGCGGGCCAGTCTAGTCCCGGGTCGTGGGCACGACCCTACAGTCGTGGGAAATGTCGCCGGCTGGCCAACTTTGGCCCGTGGTCGTGGGGACGACCCTATAGTGGTCGGACTAGTCGGCGGCTGGCCAACCTAGTCCCGGGTCCGTGGGGACGACCCTATAGTCCTCGGACAAGTCGGCGGCTGGCCAACTTTGGCCCGTGGTCGTGGGGACGACCCTATAGTCGTTGGACAGGACGGTGGCGGCCCAATCTAGTCCCGGGGTCGTAGGGACGACCCTATAGTCGTCGGACATGTCGGCGATTGGCCAACATTGGCCCGGGGTCGTGGGGACGACCCTATAGTCGTCGGACAAGTCGGCGGCGTACCAACCTAGTCCGGGGGTCGTGGGGACGACCCTATAGTCGTCGGATATGACGGTGGCGGGCCAGTCTAGTCCCGGGTCATGGGAACGACCCTATAGTCGTCGGACAAGTCGGCGGCTGGCCAACTTTGGCCCGTGGTCGTGGGGACGACCCTATAGTCGTCGGAAATGACGGTGGCGGGCCAATCTAGTCCCGGGGTCGTGGGGACGACCCTATAGTCGTCGGACATATCAGCGGCTGGCCAACTTTGGCCCGGGGTCGTGGGGACGACCCTACAGTCGTCGGATATGTCGGCGGCTGGCCAACTTTGGCCCGTGGTCGTGGGGACGACCCTATAGTCGTCGGAAATGACGGTGGCGGGCCAATCTAGTCCCGGGGTCGTGGGGACGACCCTATAGTCGCCGGACAAGTCGGCGGCGGGCCAACCTAGTCCCGGGGTCGCGGGGATGACCCTATAGTCGTCGGACATGACGGTGGCGGGCCAGTCTAGTCCCGGGTCGTGGGGACGACCCTATAGTCGTCGGACAGAACGGTGGGGGGCCAATCTAGTCCCGGGGTCGTGGGGACGACCCTATAGTCGTCGGACAAGTCGGGGGCGGGCCTACCTAGTCCCGGGGTCGTGGGGACGACCCTATAGTCGTCGGATAAGTCGGCAGCTTGCCAACTTTGGCCCGGGGTCGTGGGAACGACCCTATAGTCGTCGGACAAGTCGGGGGCGAGCCCACCTAGTCCGGGGGTCGTGGGGACGACCCTATAGTCGTCGGACAAGTCGGCGGCCGGCCAACCTAGTCCGGGGGTCGTGGGGACGACCCTATAGTCGTCGGACATGACGGTGGCGGGCCAATCTAGTCCCGGGGTCGTGGGGACGACCTCATAGTCGTTGGACATGACGGTGGCGGGCCAGTCTAGTCCCGGGTCGTGGGCACGACCCTATAGTCGTCGGAAATGTCGCCGGCTGGCCAACTTTGGCCCGTGGTCGTGGGGACGACCCTATAGTCGTCGGACAAGTCGTCGGCTGTCCAGCTTTGGCCCGGGGTCGTGGGGACGACCCTATAGTCGTCGGACAAGTCGGCGGCTGTCCAGCTTTGGCCCGGGGTCGTGGGGACGACCCTATAGTCGTCGGACTTGACGGAGGCGGACCAATCTAGTCCCGGGGTCGTGGGGACGACCCTATAGTCGTCGGACTTGACGGTGGCGGGCCAATCTAGTCCCGGGGTCGTGGGGACGACCCTATAGTCGTCGGACAAGACGGTGGGGGCCAATCTAGTCCCGGCGTCGTGGGGACGACCCTATAGTCGTCGGACAAGTCGGCGGCTGGCCAACTTTTGCCCGGGGTCGTGGGGACGACCCTATAGTGGTCGGACTAGTCGGCGGCTGGCCAACCTAGTCCCGGGTCCGTGGGGACGACCCTATAGTCCTCGGACAAGTCGGCGGCTGGCCAACTTTGGCCCGGGGTTGTAGGGACAACCCTATAGTCGTCGGACAAGTCGGAGGCTGGCCAACTTTGGCCCGTGGTCGTGGGGACGACCCTATAGTCGTTGGACATGACGGTGGCGGGCCAATCTAGTCCCGGGGTCGTAGGGACGACCCTATAGTCGTCGGACATGTCGGCGATTGGCCAACATTGGCCCGGGGTCGTGGGGACGACCCTATAGTCGTCGGACATGACGGTGGCGGGCCAATCTAGTTCCGGGGTCGTGGGGACGACCCTATAGTCGTCGGACAAGTCGGCGGCTGGCCAAATTTGGCCCGTGGTCGTGAGGACGACCGTATTGTCGTCGGAAATGTCGGCGGCTGGCCAACTTTGGCCCGTGGTCGTGAAGACGACCCTATAGTCGTCGGACATGACGGTGGCGGGCCAATCTAGTCCCGGGGTCGTGGGGACGACCCTATAGTCGTCGGACAAGTCGGCTGCGGGCCAACCTAGTCCCGGGGCCGTGGGGACGACCCTATAGTCGTCGGACAAGTCGGCGGCTGGCCAAATTTGGCCCGTGGTCGTGAGGACGACCCTATTGTCGTCGGAAATGTCGGCGGCTGGCCAACTTTGGCCCGTGGTCGTGAAGACGACCCTATAGTCGTCGGACAAGACGGTGGCGAGCCAATCTAGTCCCGGGGTCGTGGGGACGACCCTATAGTCGTCGGACAAGTCGGCGGCTGCCCAATCTAGTCCCGGGATCGTAGGGACGACCCCATAGTCGTCGGACAAGTCGGCGGCTGGCCAACTTTGGCCCGGGGTCGTGGGGACGAATCTATAGTCGTCGGACATGACGGTGGCGGGCCAATCTAGTTCCGGGGTCGTGGGGACGACCCTATAGTCGTCGGACAAGTCGGCGGCTGGCCAAATTTGGCCCGTGGTCGTGAGGACGACCCTATTGTCGTCGGAAATGTCGGCGGCTGGCCAACTTTGGCCCGTGGTCGTGAAGACGACCCTATAGTCGTCGGACAAGACGGTGGCGGGCCAATCTAGTCCCGGGGTCGTGGGGACGACCCTATAGTCGTCGGACAAGTCGGCGGCTGGCCAACTTTGGCCCGTGGTCGTGGGGACGACCCTATAGTCGTCGGAAATGACGGTGGCGGGCCAATCTAGTCCCGGGGTCGTGGGGACGACCCTATAGTCGTCGGACATATCAGCGGCTGGCCAACTTTGGCCCGGGGTCGTGGGGACGACCCTACAGTCGTCGGATATGTCGGCGGCTGGCCAACTTTGGCCCGTGGTCGTGGGGACGACCCTATAGTCGTCGGAAATGACGGTGGCGGGCCAATCTAGTCCCGGGGTCGTGGGGACGACCCTATATTCGTCGGACAAGTCGGCGGCGGGCCAACCTAGTCCCGGGGTCGTGGGGATGACCCTATAGTCGTCGGACATGACGGTGGCGGGCCAGTCTAGTCCCGGGTCGTGGGGACGACCCTATAGTCGTCGGACATGTCGCCGGCTGGCCAACTTTGGCCCATGGTCGTGGGGACGACCCTATAGTCGTCGGACAGAACGGTGGCGGGCCAATCTAGTCCCGGGGTCGTGGGGACGACCCTATAGTCGTCGGACAAGTCGGGGGCGGGCCTACCTAGTCCCGGGGTCGTGGGGACGACCCTATAGTCGTCGGATAAGTCGGCAGCTTGCCAACTTTGGCCCGGGGTCGTGGGAACGACCCTATAGTCGTCGGACAAGTCGGGGGCGAGCCCACCTAGTCCGGGGGTCGTGGGGACGACCCTATAGTCGTCGGACAAGTCGGCGGCCGGCCAACCTAGTCCGGGGGTCGTGGGGACGACCCTATAGTCGTCGGACATGACGGTGACGGGCCAATCTAGTCCCGGGGTCGTGGGGACGACCCCATAGTCGTTGGACATGACGGTGGCGGGCCAGTCTAGTCCCGGGTCGTGGGCACGACCCTACAGTCGTGGGAAATGTCGCCGGCTGGCCAACTTTGGCCCGTGGTCGTGGGGACGACCCTATAGTCGTCGGATAAGTCGGCAGCTTGCCAACTTTGGCCCGGGGTCGTGGGAACGACCCTATAGTCGTCGGACAAGTCGGGGGCGAGCCCACCTAGTCCGGGGGTCGTGGGGACGACCCTATAGTCGTCGGACAAGTCGGCGGCCGGCCAACCTAGTCCGGGGGTCGTGGGGACGACCCTATAGTCGTCGGACATGACGGTGGCGGGCCAATCTAGTCCCGGGATCGTGGGTACGACCCTATAGTCGTCGGACTTGACGGTGGCGGGCCAATCTAGTCCCGGGGTCGTGGGGACGACCCTATAGTCGTCGGACAAGACGGTGGCGGGCCAATCTAGTCCCGGCGTCGTGGGGACGACCCTATACTCGTCGGACAAGTCGGCGGCTGGCCAACTTTTGCCCGGGGTCGTGGGGACGACCCTATAGTGGTCGGACTAGTCGGCGGCTGGCCAACCTAGTCCCGGGTCCGTGGGGACGACCCTATAGTCCTCGGACAAGTCGGCGGCTGGCCAACTTTGGCCCGTGGTCGTGGGGACGACCCTATAGTCGTTGGACATGACGGTGGCGGCCCAATCTAGTCCCGGGGTCGTAGGGACGACCCTATAGTCGTCGGACATGTCGGCGATTGGCCAACATTGGCCCGGGGTCGTGGGGACGACCCTATAGTCGTCGGACAAGTCGGCGGCGTACCAACCTAGTCCGGGGGTCGTGGGGACGACCCTATAGTCGTCGGATATGACGGTGGCGGGCCAGTCTAGTCCCGGGTCATGGGGACGACCCTATAGTCGTCGGACAAGTCGGCGGCTGGCCAACTTTGGCCCGTGGTCGTGGGGACGACCCTATAGTCGTCGGAAATGACGGTGGCGGGCCAATCTAGTCCCGGGGTCGTGGGGACGACCCTATAGTCGTCGGACATATCAGCGGCTGGCCAACTTTGGCCCGGGGTCGTGGGGACGACCCTACAGTCGTCGGATATGTCGGCGGCTGGCCAACTTTGGCCCGTGGTCGTGGGGACGACCCTATAGTCGTCGGAAATGACGGTGGCGGGCCAATCTAGTCCCGGGGTCGTGGGGACGACCCTATAGTCGCCGGACAAGTCGGCGGCGGGCCAACCTAGTCCCGGGGTCGTGGGGATGACCCTATAGTCGTCGGACATGACGGTGGCGGGCCAGTCTAGTCCCGGGTCGTGGGGACGACCCTATAGTCGTCGGACAGAACGGTGGGGGGCCAATCTAGTCCCGGGGTCGTGGGGACGACCCTATAGTCGTCGGACAAGTCGGGGGCGGGCCTACCTAGTCCCGGGGTCGTGGGGACGACCCTATAGTCGTCGGATAAGTCGGCAGCTTGCCAACTTTGGCCCGGGGTCGTGGGAACGACCCTATAGTCGTCGGACAAGTCGGGGGCGAGCCCACCTAGTCCGGGGGTCGTGGGGACGACCCTACAGTCGTCGGACAAGTCGGCGGCCGGCCAACCTAGTCCGGGGGTCGTGGGGACGACCCTATAGTCGTCGGACATGACGGTGGCGGGCCAATCTAGTCCCGGGGTCGTGGGGACGACCTCATAGTCGTTGGACATGACGGTGGCGGGCCAGTCTAGTCCCGGGTCGTGGGCACGACCCTATAGTCGTCGGAAATGTCGCCGGCTGGCCAACTTTGGCCCGTGGTCGTGGGGACGACCCTATAGTCGTCGGACAAGTCGTCGGCTGTCCAGCTTTGGCCCGGGGTCGTGGGGACGACCCTATAGTCGTCGGACAAGTCGGCGGCTGTCCAGCTTTGGCCCGGGGTCGTGGGGACGACCCTATAGTCGTCGGACTTGACGGAGGCGGACCAATCTAGTCCCGGGGTCGTGGGGACGACCCTATAGTCGTCGGACTTGACGGTGGCGGGCCAATCTAGTCCCGGGGTCGTGGGGACGACCCTATAGTCGTCGGACAAGTCGGCGGCTGCCCAATCTAGTCCCGGGATCGTAGGGACGACCCCATAGTCGTCGGACAAGTCGGCGGCTGGCCAACTTTGGCCCGGGGTCGTGGGGACGAATCTATAGTCGTCGGACATGACGGTGGCGGGCCAATCTAGTTCCGGGGTCGTGGGGACGACCCTATAGTGGTCGGACAAGTCGGCGGCTGGCCAACTTTTGCCCGGGGTCGTGGGGACGACCCTATAGTGGTCGGACTAGTCGGCGGCTGGCCAACCTAGTCCCGGGTCCGTGGGGACGACCCTATAGTCCTCGGACAAGTCGGCGGCTGGCCAACTTTGGCCCGGGGTTGTAGGGACAACCCTATAGTCGTCGGACAAGTCGGAGGCTGGCCAACTTTGGCCCGTGGTCGTGGGGACGACCCTATAGTCGTTGGACATGACGGTGGCGGGCCAATCTAGTCCCGGGGTCGTAGGGACGACCCTATAGTCGTCGGACATGTCGGCGATTGGCCAACATTGGCCCGGGGTCGTGGGGACGACCCTATAGTCGTCGGACATGACGGTAGCGGGCCAATCTAGTTCCGGGGTCGTGGGGACGACCCTATAGTCGTCGGACAAGTCGGCGGCTGGCCAAATTTGGCCCGTGGTCGTGAGGACGACCGTATTGTCGTCGGAAATGTCGGCGGCTGGCCAACTTTGGCCCGTGGTCGTGAAGACGACCCTATAGTCGTCGGACATGACGGTGGCGGGCCAATCTAGTCCCGGGGTCGTGGGGACGACCCTATAGTCGTCGGACAAGTCGGCTGCGGGCCAACCTAGTCCCGGGGCCGTGGGGACGACCCTATAGTCGTCGGACAAGTCGGCGGCTGGCCAAATTTGGCCCGTGGTCGTGAGGACGACCCTATTGTCGTCGGAAATGTCGGCGGCTGGCCAACTTTGGCCCGTGGTCGTGAAGACGACCCTATAGTCGTCGGACAAGACGGTGGCGAGCCAATCTAGTCCCGGGGTCGTGGGGACGACCCTATAGTCGTCGGACAAGTCGGCGGCTGCCCAATCTAGTCCCGGGATCGTAGGGACGACCCCATAGTCGTCGGACAAGTCGGCGGCTGGCCAACTTTGGCCCGGGGTCGTGGGGACGAATCTATAGTCGTCGGACATGACGGTGGCGGGCCAATCTAGTTCCGGGGTCGTGGGGACGACCCTATAGTCGTCGGACAAGTCGGCGGCTGGCCAAATTTGGCCCGTGGTCGTGAGGACGACCCTATTGTCGTCGGAAATGTCGGCGGCTGGCCAACTTTGGCCCGTGGTCGTGAAGACGACCCTATAGTCGTCGGACAAGACGGTGGCGGGCCAATCTAGTCCCGGGGTCGTGGGGACGACCCTATAGTCGTCGGACAAGTCGGCGGCATGCCACCTTTGGCCCGGGGTCGTGGGGACGACCCTATAGTCGTCGGACATGACGGTGGCGGGCCAATCTAGTTCCGGGGTCGTGGGGACGACCCTATAGTCGTCGGACAAGTCGGCGGCTGGCCAAATTTGGCCCGTGGTCGTGAGGACGACCCTATTGTCGTCGGAAATGTCGGCGGCTGGCCAACTTTGGCCCGTGGTCGTGAAGACGACCCTATAGTCGTCGGACAAGACGGTGGCGGGCCAATCTAGTCCCGGGGTCGTGGGGACGACCCTATAGTCGTCGGACAAGTCGGCGGCTGCCCAATCTAGTCCCGGGATCGTAGGGACGACCCCATAGTCGTCGGACATGTCGCCGGCTGGCCAACTTTGGCCCATGGTCGTGGGGACGGCCCTATAGTCGTCGGACAAGTCGGGGGCGAGCCCACCTAGTCCGGGGGTCATGGGGACGACCCTATAGTCGTCGGACAAGTCGGCGGCCGGCCAACCTAGTCCGGGGGTCGTGGGGACGACCCTATAGTCGTCGGACATGACGGTGGCGGGCCAATCTAGTCCCGGGGTCGTGGGGACGACCCTATATTCGTCGGACAAGTCGGCGGCGGGCCAACCTAGTCCCGGGGTCGTGGGGATGACCCTATAGTCGTCGGACATGACGGTGGCGGGCCAGTCTAGTCCCGGGTCGTGGGGACGACCCTATAGTCGTCGGACATGTCGCCGGCTGGCCAACTTTGGCCCATGGTCGTGGGGACGACCCTATAGTCGTCGGACAGAACGGTGGCGGGCCAATCTAGTCCCGGGGTCGTGGGGACGACCCTATAGTCGTCGGACAAGTCGGGGGCGGGCCTACCTAGTCCCGGGGTCGTGGGGACGACCCTATAGTCGTCGGATAAGTCGGCAGCTTGCCAACTTTGGCCCGGGGTCGTGGGAACGACCCTATAGTCGTCGGACAAGTCGGGGGCGAGCCCACCTAGTCCGGGGGTCGTGGGGACGACCCTATAGTCGTCGGACAAGTCGGCGGCCGGCCAACCTAGTCCGGGGGTCGTGGGGACGACCCTATAGTCGTCGGACATGACGGTGGCGGGCCAATCTAGTCCCGGGGTCGTGGGGACGACCCCATAGTCGTTGGACATGACGGTGGCGGGCCAGTCTAGTCCCGGGTCGTGGGCACGACCCTACAGTCGTGGGAAATGTCGCCGGCTGGCCAACTTTGGCCCGTGGTCGTGGGGACGACCCTATAGTGGTCGGACTAGTCGGCGGCTGGCCAACCTAGTCCCGGGTCCGTGGGGACGACCCTATAGTCCTCGGACAAGTCGGCGGCTGGCCAACTTTGGCCCGTGGTCGTGGGGACGACCCTATAGTCGTTGGACAGGACGGTGGCGGCCCAATCTAGTCCCGGGGTCGTAGGGACGACCCTATAGTCGTCGGACATGTCGGCGATTGGCCAACATTGGCCCGGGGTCGTGGGGACGACCCTATAGTCGTCGGACAAGTCGGCGGCGTACCAACCTAGTCCGGGGGTCGTGGGGACGACCCTATAGTCGTCGGATATGACGGTGGCGGGCCAGTCTAGTCCCGGGTCATGGGGACGACCCTATAGTCGTCGGACAAGTCGGCGGCTGGCCAACTTTGGCCCGTGGTCGTGGGGACGACCCTATAGTCGTCGGAAATGACGGTGGCGGGCCAATCTAGTCCCGGGGTCGTGGGGACGACCCTATAGTCGTCGGACATATCAGCGGCTGGCCAACTTTGGCCCGGGGTCGTGGGGACGACCCTACAGTCGTCGGATATGTCGGCGGCTGGCCAACTTTGGCCCGTGGTCGTGGGGACGACCCTATAGTCGTCGGAAATGACGGTGGCGGGCCAATCTAGTCCCGGGGTCGTGGGGACGACCCTATAGTCGCCGGACAAGTCGGCGGCGGGCCAACCTAGTCCCGGGGTCGTGGGGATGACCCTATAGTCGTCGGACATGACGGTGGCGGGCCAGTCTAGTCCCGGGTCGTGGGGACGACCCTATAGTCGTCGGACAGAACGGTGGGGGGCCAATCTAGTCCCGGGGTCGTGGGGACGACCCTATAGTCGTCGGACAAGTCGGGGGCGGGCCTACCTAGTCCCGGGGTCGTGGGGACGACCCTATAGTCGTCGGATAAGTCGGCAGCTTGCCAACTTTGGCCCGGGGTCGTGGGAACGACCCTATAGTCGTCGGACAAGTCGGGGGCGAGCCCACCTAGTCCGGGGGTCGTGGGGACGACCCTATAGTCGTCGGACAAGTCGGCGGCCGGCCAACCTAGTCCGGGGGTCGTGGGGACGACCCTATAGTCGTCGGACATGACGGTGGCGGGCCAATCTAGTCCCGGGGTCGTGGGGACGACCTCATAGTCGTTGGACATGACGGTGGCGGGCCAGTCTAGTCCCGGGTCGTGGGCACGACCCTATAGTCGTCGGAAATGTCGCCGGCTGGCCAACTTTGGCCCGTGGTCGTGGGGACGACCCTATAGTCGTCGGACAAGTCGTCGGCTGTCCAGCTTTGGCCCGGGGTCGTGGGGACGACCCTATAGTCGTCGGACAAGTCGGCGGCTGTCCAGCTTTGGCCCGGGGTCGTGGGGACGACCCTATAGTCGTCGGACTTGACGGAGGCGGACCAATCTAGTCCCGGGGTCGTGGGGACGACCCTATAGTCGTCGGACTTGACGGTGGCGGGCCAATCTAGTCCCGGGGTCGTGGGGACGACCCTATAGTCGTCGGACAAGACGGTGGGGGCCAATCTAGTCCCGGCGTCGTGGGGACGACCCTATAGTCGTCGGACAAGTCGGCGGCTGGCCAACTTTTGCCCGGGGTCGTGGGGACGACCCTATAGTGGTCGGACTAGTCGGCGGCTGGCCAACCTAGTCCCGGGTCCGTGGGGACGACCCTATAGTCCTCGGACAAGTCGGCGGCTGGCCAACTTTGGCCCGGGGTTGTAGGGACAACCCTATAGTCGTCGGACAAGTCGGAGGCTGGCCAACTTTGGCCCGTGGTCGTGGGGACGACCCTATAGTCGTTGGACATGACGGTGGCGGGCCAATCTAGTCCCGGGGTCGTAGGGACGACCCTATAGTCGTCGGACATGTCGGCGATTGGCCAACATTGGCCCGGGGTCGTGGGGACGACCCTATAGTCGTCGGACATGACGGTGGCGGGCCAATCTAGTTCCGGGGTCGTGGGGACGACCCTATAGTCGTCGGACAAGTCGGCGGCTGGCCAAATTTGGCCCGTGGTCGTGAGGACGACCGTATTGTCGTCGGAAATGTCGGCGGCTGGCCAACTTTGGCCCGTGGTCGTGAAGACGACCCTATAGTCGTCGGACATGACGGTGGCGGGCCAATCTAGTCCCGGGGTCGTGGGGACGACCCTATAGTCGTCGGACAAGTCGGCTGCGGGCCAACCTAGTCCCGGGGCCGTGGGGACGACCCTATAGTCGTCGGACAAGTCGGCGGCTGGCCAAATTTGGCCCGTGGTCGTGAGGACGACCCTATTGTCGTCGGAAATGTCGGCGGCTGGCCAACTTTGGCCCGTGGTCGTGAAGACGACCCTATAGTCGTCGGACAAGACGGTGGCGAGCCAATCTAGTCCCGGGGTCGTGGGGACGACCCTATAGTCGTCGGACAAGTCGGCGGCTGCCCAATCTAGTCCCGGGATCGTAGGGACGACCCCATAGTCGTCGGACAAGTCGGCGGCTGGCCAACTTTGGCCCGGGGTCGTGGGGACGAATCTATAGTCGTCGGACATGACGGTGGCGGGCCAATCTAGTTCCGGGGTCGTGGGGACGACCCTATAGTCGTCGGACAAGTCGGCGGCTGGCCAAATTTGGCCCGTGGTCGTGAGGACGACCCTATTGTCGTCGGAAATGTCGGCGGCTGGCCAACTTTGGCCCGTGGTCGTGAAGACGACCCTATAGTCGTCGGACAAGACGGTGGCGGGCCAATCTAGTCCCGGGGTCGTGGGGACGACCCTATAGTCGTCGGACAAGTCGGCGGCATGCCACCTTTGGCCCGGGGTCGTGGGGACGACCCTATAGTCGTCGGACATGACGGTGGCGGGCCAATCTAGTTCCGGGGTCGTGGGGACGACCCTATAGTCGTCGGACAAGTCGGCGGCTGGCCAAATTTGGCCCGTGGTCGTGAGGACGACCCTATTGTCGTCGGAAATGTCGGCGGCTGGCCAACTTTGGACCGTGGTCGTGAAGACGACCCTATAGTCGTCGGACAAGTCGGCGGCGGGCCAATCTAGTCCCGGTGTCGTGGGGACGACCCTATTGTCGTCGATCATGTCGACGGCAGGCCAACTTTGGCCCGTGGTCGTGGGGACGATCCGATAGTCGTTGGACATGACGGTGGCGGGCCAATCTAGTCCCGGGGTCGTGGGGACGACCCTATAGTCGTCGGACAAGTCGGCGGCTGGCCAACCTTGTCCCGGGGTCGTGGGGACGACCCTATAGTCGTCGGACAAGTCGGCGGCGGGCCAATCTAGTCCCGGGGTCGTGGGGACGACCCTATTGTCGTCGGACATGACGGTGGCGGGCCAATCTAGTCCCGGGGTCGTAGGGACGACCCTATTGTCGTCGGACATGATGGTGGCGGGCCAATCTAGTCCCGGGGTCGTAGGGATGACCCTATAGTCGTCGGACATGTCGGCGATTGGCCAACATTGGCCCGGGGTCGTGGGGACGACCCTATAGTCGTCGGACATGTCGGCGGCTGGCCAACTTTGGCCCGTGGTCGTGGGGACGACTCAATAATCGTCGGACATGTCGGCGATTGGCCAACTTTGGCCCGCGGTCGGCGGGACGACCCTATAGTCGTCGGACATGTCGGCGGCTGGCCAATTTAGTCCCGGGGTCGTGGGGACGACCCAATAGTCGTCGGACATGTCGGCGGCTGGCCAACTTTGGCCCGTGGTCGTCGAGACGACTGTTTAGTCGTCGGACATGTCGGCGGCTGGCCAACCTAGACCCGGGGTCGGCGGGACGACCCTATTGTCGCCGGACATGACGGTGGCGGGCCAATCTAGTCCCGGGGTCACAGGGACGACCCTATAGTCGTCGGACATGTCGGCGATTGGCCAACTTTGGTCCGTGGTCGTGGGGTCGATCCGATAGTCGTCGGACATGACGGCGGCTGGCCAACTTTGGCCCGTGGTCGTGGGGACGACTGTTTAGTCGTCGGACATGTCGGCGGCTGGCCAACCTAGACCCGGGGTCGTGGGGACGACCCTATAGTCGTCGGACATGTCGCCGGCTGGCCAACTTTGGCCCGGTGTCGTGGGGACGACTCTATATTCGTCGGACATGTCGGCGGCTGGCCGACCTGGATCCGGGGTCGTGGGGACGACCCTATTGTCGTCGGACATGACGGTGGCGGGCCAAACTAGCCCCGGGGTCATAGGGACGAACCTATAGTCGTCGGACAAGTCGGCGGCTGGCCAACTTTGGCCCGTGGTCGTGGGGACGACTGTTTAGTCGTCGGACATGTCGGCGGCTGGCCAATCTAGACCCAGGGTCGTGGGGACGACCCTATAGTCGTCGGACATGACGGCGGCTGGCCAACCTAGTATCGAGGTCGTGGGGACGACCCATTAGTGGTCGGGCAAGTCAGCGGCTGGCCAACCTAGCCCCGGGGTCGTGGGGACGACCCTATAGTCTTAGGACATGACGGTGGCGGGCCAATCTATTCTCGGGGTCGTAGGAATGACCCTATAGTCGTCGGACAAGTCGGCGGCGGGCCAATCTAGTCCCGGTGTCGTGGGGACGACCCTATTGTCGTCGATCATGTCGACGGCAGGCCAACTTTGGCCCGTGGTCGTGGGGACGATCCGATAGTCGTTGGACATGACGGTGGCGGGCCAATCTAGTCCCGGGGTCGTGGGGACGACCCTATAGTCGTCGGACAAGTCGGCGGCTGGCCAACCTTGTCCCGGGGTCGTGGGGACGACCCTATAGTCGTCGGACAAGTCGGCGGCGGGCCAATCTAGTCCCGGGGTCGTGGGGACGACCCTATTGTCGTCGGACATGACGGTGGCGGGCCAATCTAGTCCCGGGGTCGTAGGGACGACCCTATTGTCGTCGGACATGATGGTGGCGGGCCAATCTAGTCCCGGGGTCGTAGGGATGACCCTATAGTCGTCGGACATGTCGGCGATTGGCCAACATTGGCCCGGGGTCGTGGGGACGACCCTATAGTCGTCGGACATGTCGGCGGCTGGCCAACTTTGGCCCGTGGTCGTGGGGACGACTCAATAATCGTCGGACATGTCGGCGATTGGCCAACTTTGGCCCGCGGTCGGCGGGACGACCCTATAGTCGTCGGACATGTCGGCGGCTGGCCAATTTAGTCCCGGGGTCGTGGGGACGACCCAATAGTCGTCGGACATGTCGGCGGCTGGCCAACTTTGGCCCGTGGTCGTGGAGACGACTGTTTAGTCGTCGGACATGTCGGCGGCTGGCCAACCTAGACCCGGGGTCGTCGGGACGACCCTATTGTCGCCGGACATGACGGTGGCGGGCCAATCTAGTCCCGGGGTCATAGGGACGACCCTATAGTCGTCGGACATGTCGGCGATTGGCCAACTTTGGCCCGCGGTCGGCGGGACGACCCTATAGTCGTCGGAAATGTCGGCGGCTGGCCAATTTAGTCCCGGGGTCGTGGGGACGACCCAATAGTCGTCGGACATGTCGGCGGCTGGCCAACTTTGGCCCGTGGTCGTGGAGACGACTGTTTAGTCGTCGGACATGTCGGCGGCTGGCCAACCTAGACCCGGGGTCGTCGGGACGACCCTATTGTCGCCGGACATGACGGTGGCGGGCCAATCTAGTCCCGGGGTCATAGGGACGACCCTATAGTCGTCGGACATGTCGGCGATTGGCCAACTTTGGTCCGTGGTCGTGGGGTCGATCCGATAGTCGTCGGACATGACGGCGGCTGGCCAACTTTGGCCCGTGGTCGTGGGGACGACTGTTTAGTCGTCGGACATGTCGGCGGCTGGCCAACCTAGACCCGGGGTCGTGGGGACGACCCTATTGTCGCCGGACATGAGAGTGGCGGGCCCATCTAGTACCGGGGTCGTGGGGAGGACCGTATAGTCGTCGGACAATTCGGCGGCCGGCCAACTTTGGCCCGGGGTTCCGGGGACGACCCTATAGTCGTCGGACAAGTCGGCGGCGGGCCGACCTGGACCCGGGGTCGTGGGGACGACCCTATTGTCGTCGGACATGACGGTGGCGGGCCAAACTAGCCCCGGGGTCATAGGGACGAACCTATAGTCGTCGGACAAGTCGGCGGCTGGCCAACTTTGGCCCGTGGTCGTGGGGACGACTGTTTAGTCGTCGGACATGACGGTGGCGGGCCAATCTAGTCCCGGGGTCGTGGGGACGACCCTATAGTCGTCGGACAAGTCGGCGGCTGGCCAACCTTGTCCCGGGGTCGTGGGGACGACCCTATAGTCGTCGGACAAGTCGGCGGCGGGCCAATCTAGTCCCGGTGTCGTGGGGACGACCCTATTGTCGTCGATCATGTCGACGGCAGGCCAACTTTGGCCCGTGGTCGTGGGGACGATCCGATAGTCGTTGGACATGACGGTGGCGGGCCAATCTAGTCCCGGGGTCGTGGGGACGACCCTATAGTCGTCGGACAAGTCGGCGGCTGGCCAACCTTGTCCCGGGGTCGTGGGAACGACCCTATAGTCGTCGGACAAGTCGGCGGCGGGCCAATCTAGTCCCGGGGTCGTGGGGACGACCCTATTGTCGTCGGACATGACGGTGGCGGGCCAATCTAGTCCCGGGGTCGTAGGGATGACCCTATTGTCGTCGGACATGATGGTGGCGGGCCAATCTAGTCCCGGGGTCGTAGGGATGACCCTATAGTCGTCGGACATGTCGGCGATTGGCCAACATTGGCCCGGGGTCGTGGGGACGACCCTATAGTCGTCGGACATGACGGCGGCGGGCCAATCTATTCTCGGGGTCGTGAGGACGACCCTATAGTCGTCGGACATGTCGGCAGCTGGCCAACTTTGGCCTGTGGTCGTGGGGACCACCCTATTGTCGTCGGACATGTCGGCGGCTGGCCAACTTTGGCCCGTGGTCGTGGGGACGACCCTATAGTCGTCGGACATGTCGGCGGCTGTCCAACTTTGGCCCGGTGTCTTGGGGACGACTTTATAGTCGTCGGATATGTCGGCTGCAGGCCACCCTTGTCCCGGGGTCGTGGGGACGACCCAATAGTCGTCGGACATGTCGGCGATTCGCCAACTTTGGCCCGTGGTCGTGGGGTCGATCCGATAGTCGTTGGACATGACGGTGGGGGGCCAATCTAGTCCCGGGGTCGTGGTGACGACCCTATAGCCGTCGGACATGTCGGCGGCTGGCCAACTTTGGCCCGTGGTCGTGGGGACGACTGTTTAGTCGTCGGTCATGTCGGCGGCCGGCCAATTTAGACCCAGGGTCGTGGGGACGACCCTATTGTCGTCGGACATGACGGTGGCGGGGCAATCTAGTCCCGGGGTCGTAGGTACGACCCTATAGTCGTCGGACACGTCGGCGGTTGGCCAATATTGGCCCGGGGTCGTGGGGACGATCCGATAGTCGTTGGACATGACGGTGGCGGGCCAATCTAGTCCCGGGGTCGTGGGGACGACCCTATAGTCGTCGGATATGTCGGCGATTGGCCAACTTTGGCCCGGTGTCGTGGGGACGACCCTATATTCGTCGGACATGTCGGCGGCGAGCCAACCTAGTCCCGGGGTCGTGGGGACGACCCTATTGTCGTCGGACATGTCGGCGGTTGGCCAACATTGGCCCGGGGTCGTGGGGACGACCCTATAGTCGTCGGACATGTCGGCGGCTGGCCAACTTTGGCCCGTGGTCGTGGGGACGACTCAATAGTCGTCGGACATGTCGGCGATTGGCCAACTTTGGCCCGCGGTCGGCGGGACGACCCTATAGTCGTCGGACATGTCGGCGGCTGGCCAATTTAGTCCCGGGGTCGTGGGGACGACCCAATAGTCGTCGGACATGTCGGCGGCTGGCCAACTTTGGCCCGTGGTCGTGGGGACGACTGTTTAGTCGTCGGACATGTCGGCGGCTGGCCAACCTAGACCCGGGGTCGTGGGGACGACCCTATTGTCGCCGGACATGAGAGTGGCGGGCCCATCTAGTACCGGGGTCGTGGGGAGGACCGTATAGTCGTCGGACAATTCGGCGGCCGGCCAACTTTGGCCCGGGGTTCCGGGGACGACCCTATAGTCGTCGGACATGTCGGCGGCTGGCCAACCTAGTCCCGAGGTCGTGGGGGCGACCCTATAGTCGTCGGACATGTCGGCGGCTGGCCAGCCTATTCCCGAGGTCGTGGGGACGACCCTATTGTCGTCGGACATGTCGGCGGCTGGCCAACTTTGGCCCGGGGTCGTGGGGACGATCCGATAGTCGTCGGACATGACGGTGGCGGGCCAATCTAGTCCCGGGGTCGTGGGGACGACCCTATAGTCGTCGGACATGTCGGCGGCTGGCCAACTTTGGCCCGTGGTCGTGGGGTCGATCCGACAGTCGTCGGACATGACGGTGGCTGGCCAATCTAGTCCCGGGGTCGTGGGGACGACCCTATTGACGTCGGACATGTCGGCGGCTGGCCAACCTAGTATCGAGGTCGTGGGGACGACCCATTAGTGGTCGGGCAAGTCAGCGGCTGGCCAACCTAGCCCCGGGGTCGTGGGGACGACCCTATAGTCTTAGGACATGACGGTGGCGGGCCAATCTATTCTCGGGGTCGTAGGAATGACCCTATAGTCGTCGGACAAGTCGGCGGCGGGCCAATCTAGTCCCGGTGTCGTGGGGACGACCCTATTGTCGTCGATCATGTCGACGGCAGGCCAACTTTGGCCCGTGGTCGTGGGGACGATCCGATAGTCGTTGGACATGACGGTGGCGGGCCAATCTAGTCCCGGGGTCGTGGGGACGACCCTATAGTCGTCGGACAAGTCGGCGGCTGGCCAACCTTGTCCCGGGGTCGTGGGGACGACCCTATAGTCGTCGGACAAGTCGGCGGCGGGCCAATCTAGTCCCGGGGTCGTGGGGACGACCCTATTGTCGTCGGACATGACGGTGGCGGGCCAATCTAGTCCCGGGGTCGTAGGGACGACCCTATTGTCGTCGGACATGATGGTGGCGGGCCAATCTAGTCCCGGGGTCGTAGGGATGACCCTATAGTCGTCGGACATGTCGGCGATTGGCCAACATTGGCCCGGGGTCGTGGGGACGACCCTATAGTCGTCGGACATGTCGGCGGCTGGCCAACTTTGGCCCGTGGTCGTGGGGACGACTCAATAATCGTCGGACATGTCGGCGATTGGCCAACTTTGGCCCGCGGTCGGCGGGACGACCCTATAGTCGTCGGACATGTCGGCGGCTGGCCAATTTAGTCCCGGGGTCGTGGGGACGACCCAATAGTCGTCGGACATGTCGGCGGCTGGCCAACTTTGGCCCGTGGTCGCGGAGACGACTGTTTAGTCGTCGGACATGTCGGCGGCTGGCCAACCTAGACCCGGGGTCGTCGGGACGACCCTATTGTCGCCGGACATGACGGTGGCGGGCCAATCTAGTCCCGGGGTCATAGGGACGACCCTATAGTCGTCGGACATGTCGGCGATTGGCCAACTTTGGCCCGCGGTCGGCGGGACGACCCTATAGTCGTCGGAAATGTCGGCGGCTGGCCAATTTAGTCCCGGGGTCGTGGGGACGACCCAATAGTCGTCGGACATGTCGGCGGCTGGCCAACTTTGGCCCGTGGTCGTGGAGACGACTGTTTAGTCGTCGGACATGTCGGCGGCTGGCCAACCTAGACCCGGGGTCGTCGGGACGACCCTATTGTCGCCGGACATGACGGTGGCGGGCCAATCTAGTCCCGGGGTCATAGGGACGACCCTATAGTCGTCGGACATGTCGGCGATTGGCCAACTTTGGTCCGTGGTCGTGGGGTCGATCCGATAGTCGTCGGACATGACGGCGGCTGGCCAACTTTGGCCCGTGGTCGTGGGGACGACTGTTTAGTCGTCGGACATGTCGGCGGCTGGCCAACCTAGACCCGGGGTCGTGGGGACGACCCTATTGTCGCCGGACATGAGAGTGGCGGGCCCATCTAGTACCGGGGTCGTGGGGAGGACCGTATAGTCGTCGGACAATTCGGCGGCCGGCCAACTTTGGCCCGGGGTTCCGGGGACGACCCTATAGTCGTCGGACAAGTCGGCGGCGGGCCGACCTGGACCCGGGGTCGTGGGGACGACCCTATTGTCGTCGGACATGACGGTGGCGGGCCAAACTAGCCCCGGGGTCATAGGGACGAACCTATAGTCGTCGGACAAGTCGGCGGCTGGCCAACTTTGGCCCGTGGTCGTGGGGACGACTGTTTAGTCGTCGGACATGACGGTGGCGGGCCAATCTAGTCCCGGGGTCGTGGGGACGACCCTATAGTCGTCGGACAAGTCGGCGGCTGGCCAACCTTGTCCCGGGGTCGTGGGGACGACCCTATAGTCGTCGGACAAGTCGGCGGCGGGCCAATCTAGTCCCGGTGTCGTGGGGACGACCCTATTGTCGTCGATCATGTCGACGGCAGGCCAACTTTGGCCCGTGGTCGTGGGGACGATCCGATAGTCGTTGGACATGACGGTGGCGGGCCAATCTAGTCCCGGGGTCGTGGGGACGACCCTATAGTCGTCGGACAAGTCGGCGGCTGGCCAACCTTGTCCCGGGGTCGTGGGAACGACCCTATAGTCGTCGGACAAGTCGGCGGCGGGCCAATCTAGTCCCGGGGTCGTGGGGACGACCCTATTGTCGTCGGACATGACGGTGGCGGGCCAATCTAGTCCCGGGGTCGTAGGGATGACCCTATTGTCGTCGGACATGATGGTGGCGGGCCAATCTAGTCCCGGGGTCGTAGGGATGACCCTATAGTCGTCGGACATGTCGGCGATTGGCCAACATTGGCCCGGGGTCGTGGGGACGACCCTATAGTCGTCGGACATGACGGCGGCGGGCCAATCTATTCTCGGGGTCGTGAGGACGACCCTATAGTCGTCGGACATGTCGGCAGCTGGCCAACTTTGGCCTGTGGTCGTGGGGACCACCCTATTGTCGTCGGACATGTCGGCGGCTGGCCAACTTTGGCCCGTGGTCGTGGGGACGACCCTATAGTCGTCGGACATGTCGGCGGCTGTCCAACTTTGGCCCGGTGTCTTGGGGACGACTTTATAGTCGTCGGATATGTCGGCTGCAGGCCACCCTTGTCCCGGGGTCGTGGGGACGACCCAATAGTCGTCGGACATGTCGGCGATTCGCCAACTTTGGCCCGTGGTCGTGGGGTCGATCCGATAGTCGTTGGACATGACGGTGGGGGGCCAATCTAGTCCCGGGGTCGTGGTGACGACCCTATAGCCGTCGGACATGTCGGCGGCTGGCCAACTTTGGCCCGTGGTCGTGGGGACGACTGTTTAGTCGTCGGTCATGTCGGCGGCCGGCCAATTTAGACCCAGGGTCGTGGGGACGACCCTATTGTCGTCGGACATGACGGTGGCGGGGCAATCTAGTCCCGGGGTCGTAGGTACGACCCTATAGTCGTCGGACACGTCGGCGGTTGGCCAATATTGGCCCGGGGTCGTGGGGACGATCCGATAGTCGTTGGACATGACGGTGGCGGGCCAATCTAGTCCCGGGGTCGTGGGGACGACCCTATAGTCGTCGGATATGTCGGCGATTGGCCAACTTTGGCCCGGTGTCGTGGGGACGACCCTATATTCGTCGGACATGTCGGCGGCGAGCCAACCTAGTCCCGGGGTCGTGGGGACGACCCTATTGTCGTCGGACATGTCGGCGGTTGGCCAACATTGGCCCGGGGTCGTGGGGACGACCCTATAGTCGTCGGACATGTCGGCGGCTGGCCAACTTTGGCCCGTGGTCGTGGGGACGACTCAATAGTCGTCGGACATGTCGGCGATTGGCCAACTTTGGCCCGCGGTCGGCGGGACGACCCTATAGTCGTCGGACATGTCGGCGGCTGGCCAATTTAGTCCCGGGGTCGTGGGGACGACCCAATAGTCGTCGGACATGTCGGCGGCTGGCCAACTTTGGCCCGTGGTCGTGGGGACGACTGTTTAGTCGTCGGACATGTCGGCGGCTGGCCAACCTAGACCCGGGGTCGTGGGGACGACCCTATTGTCGCCGGACATGAGAGTGGCGGGCCCATCTAGTACCGGGGTCGTGGGGAGGACCGTATAGTCGTCGGACAATTCGGCGGCCGGCCAACTTTGGCCCGGGGTTCCGGGGACGACCCTATAGTCGTCGGACATGTCGGCGGCTGGCCAACCTAGTCCCGAGGTCGTGGGGGCGACCCTATAGTCGTCGGACATGTCGGCGGCTGGCCAGCCTATTCCCGAGGTCGTGGGGACGACCCTATTGTCGTCGGACATGTCGGCGGCTGGCCAACTTTGGCCCGGGGTCGTGGGGACGATCCGATAGTCGTCGGACATGACGGTGGCGGGCCAATCTAGTCCCGGGGTCGTGGGGACGACCCTATAGTCGTCGGACATGTCGGCGGCTGGCCAACTTTGGCCCGTGGTCGTGGGGTCGATCCTACAGTCGTCGGACATGACGGTGGCTGGCCAATCTAGTCCCGGGGTCGTGGGGACGACCCTATTGACGTCGGACATGTCGGCGGCTGGCCAATTTAGTACCGGGGTCGTGAGGACGACCCTATAGTCGTCGGACATGTCGGCAGCTGGCCAACTTTGGCCTGTGGTCGTGGGGACCACCCTATTGTCGTCGGACATGACGGTGGCGGGCCAATCTAGTCCTGGGGTCGTGGGGACGACCCCATAGTCGTCGGACAAGTCGGCGGCTGGCCAACTTTGGCCCGGGGTCGTGGGGACGACCCAATAGTCGTCGGACATGTCGGCGGCTGGCCAACTTTGGCCCGTGGTCGTGGGGACGACCCTATAGTCGTCGGACATGTCGGCGGCTGGCCAACCTAGTCCCGAGGTCGTGGGGGCGACCCTATAGTCGTCGGACATGACGGTGGCCGGCCAATCTAGTCCCGGGGTCGTGAGAACGACCCTATAGTCGTCGGACAAGACGGCGGCGGGCCAACTTTGGCCCGGGGTTGTGGGGACGACCCTATAGTCATCGGACATGTCGGCGGCTGGCTAACCTAGTCCGGGGTCGTGGGGACGACCCTATAGTCGTCGGAAATGTCGGCGGCTGGCCAACTTTGGCCCGTGGTCGTGAAGACGATCCTATAGTCGTCGGACAAGACGGTGGCGGGCCAACCTACTCCGGGGTCGTGGGGACGAACCTATAGTCGTCGGACATGTCGGCGGCGAGCCAACCTAGTCCGGGGTCGTGGGGACGACCCTATAGTCGTCGGACATGTCGGCGGCTGGCAAACCTAGTCCCGAGGTCGTGGGGACGACCCTATAGTGGTCGGAGAAGTCGGCGGCTAGCCAACCTAGTCCGGGGGTCGTGGGGACGACCCTATAGTCGTCGGACATGTAGGCGGCTGGCCAATCCAGTCCCGGGGTCGTGGGGACGACCCTATTGTCGTCGGACATGTCGGCGGCTGGCTAACCTAGTCCGGGGGTGTGGGGACGACACTATAGTCGTCGGAAATGTCGGCGGCTGGCCAACTTTGGCCCGTGGTCGTGAAGACGATCCTATAGTCGTCGGACAAGACGGTGGCGGGCCAACCTACTCCGGGGTCGTGGGGACGAACCTATAGTCGTCGGACATGTCGGCGGCGAGCCAACCTAGTCCGGGGTCGTGGGGACGACCCTATAGTCGTCGGACATGTCGGCGGCTGGCAAACCTAGTCCCGAGGTCGTGGGGACGACCCTATAGTGGTCGGAGAAGTCGGCGGCTAGCCAACCTAGTCCGGGGGTCGTGGGGACGACCCTATAGTCGTCGGACATGTAGGCGGCTGGCCAATCCAGTCCCGGGGTCGTGGGGACGACCCTATTGTCGTCGGACATGTCGGCGGCTGGCTAACCTAGTCCGGGGTCGTGGGGACGACCCTATAGTCGTCGGAAATGTCGGCGGCTGGCCAACTTTGGCCCGTGGTCGTGAAGACGATCCTATAGTCGTCGGACAAGACGGTGGCGGGCCAACCTACTCCGGGGTCGTGGGGACGAACCTATAGTCGTCGGACATGTCGGCGGCGAGCCAACCTAGTCCCGGCGTTGTGGGGACGACCCTATAGTGGTCGGACGAGTCGGCGGCTGGCCAACCTAGTCCCGTGGTTGTGGGGACGACCCTATAGACGTCCGACACGACGGTGGTGAGCCAATCTAGTCCCGGGGTCGTGGGGACGACCCAATAGTCGTCGGACATGTCGGCGGCTGGCCAACTTTGGCCCGCGGTCGTGGGGACGACCCTATAGTCGTCGGACATGTCGGCGGCTGGCCAACCTAGTCCCGAGGTCGTGGGGGCGACCCTATAGTCGTCGGACATGACGGTGGCCGGCCAATCTAGTCCCGGGGTCGTGAGAACGACCCTATAGTCGTCGGACAAGACGGCGGCGGGCCAACCTAGCCCCGGGGTCGTGGGGAGGACCGTATAGTCGTCGGACAATTCGGCGGCCGGCCAACTTTGGCCCGGGGTTGCGGGGACGACCCTATAGTCGTCGGACATGTCGGCGGCTGGCTAATTTAGTCCTGGGGTCGTGGGGGCGACCCAATAGACGTCCGACATGACGGTGGTGGGCCAATCTAGTCCCGGGGTCGTGGGGACGACCCTATAGTCGTCGGACATGTCGGCGGCTGGCCAATTTAGTCCCGGGGTCGTGGGGACGAACCTATAGTCGTCGGACAAGTCGGCGGCTGGCCAACTTTGTCCCGTGGTCGTGGGGACGACTGTTTAGTCGTCGGACATGTCGGCGGCTGGCCAACCTAGTCCCGAGGTCGTGGGGACGAGCCTATAGTCGTCGGACATGTCGGCGGCGGGCCAGTCTATTCCCGGGGATGTGGGGACGACCCTATTGTCGTCGGACATGACGGTGGCGGGCCAATCTAGTCCCGGGGTCGTAGGAATGACCCTATAGTCGTCGGACAAGTCGGCGGCGGGCCAATCTAGTCCCGGTGTCGTGGGGACGACCCTATTGTCGTCGATCATGTCGACGGCAGGCCAACTTTGGCCCGTGGTCGTGGGGACGATCCGATAGTCGTTGGACATGACGGTGGCGGGCCAATCTAGTCCCGGGGTCGTGGGGACGACCCTATAGTCGTCGGACAAGTCGGCGGCCGGCCAACCTTGTCCCGGGGTCGTGGGGACGACCCTATAGTCGTCGGACAAGTCGGCGGCGGGCCAATCTAGTCCCGGGGTCGTGGGGACGACCCTATTGTCGTCGGACATGACGGTGGCGGGCCAATCTAGTCCCGGGGTCGTAGGGACGACCCTATTGTCGTCGGACATGATGGTGGCGGGCCAATCTAGTCCCGGGGTCGTGGGGACGACCCTATAGTCGTCGGACATGTCGGCGGCTGGCCAACTTTGGCCCGTGGTCGTGGGGACGACTCAATAATCGTCGGACATGTCGGCGATTGGCCAACTTTGGCCCGCGGTCGGCGGGACGGCCCTATAGTCGTCGGACATGTCGGCGGCTGGCCAATTTAGTCCCGGGGTCGTGGGGACGACCCAATAGTCGTCGGACATATGGGCGGCTGGCCAACTTTGGCCCGTGGTCGTGGGGACGACTGTTTAGTCGTCGGACATGTCGGCGGCTGGCCAACCTAGACCCGGGGTCGTCGGGACGACCCTATTGTCGCCGGACATGACGGTGGCGGGCCAATCTAGTCCCGGGGTCATAGGGACGACCCTATAGTCGTCGGACATGTCGGCGATTAGCCAACTTTGGTCCGTGGTCGTGGGGTCGATCCGATAGTCGTCGGACATGACGCCGGCTGGCCAACTTTGGCCCGGTGTCGTGGGGACGACTCTATATTCGTCGGACATGTCGGCGGCTGGCCGACCTGGACCCGGGGTCGTGGGGACGACCCTATTGTCGTCGGACATGACGGTGGCGGGCCAAACTAGCCCCGGGGTCATAGGGACGACCCTATAGTCGTCGGACATGACGGTGGCCGGCCAATCTAGTCCCGGGGTCGTGAGAACGACCCTATAGTCGTCGGACAAGACGGCGGCGGGCCAACCTAGCCCCGGGGTCGTGGGGACGACCCTATAGTCGTCGCACATGTTGGCGGCTGGCCAACCTAGTATCGAGGTCGTGGGGACGACCCAATAGTGGTCGGGCAAGTCAGCGGCTGGCCAACCTAGCCCCGGGGTCGTGGGGACGACCCTATAGTCTTAGGACATGACGGTGGCGGGCCAATCTATTCTCGGGGTTCGGGGGACGACCCTATAGTCGTCGGACATGTCGGCGGCTGGCCAACTTTGGCCCGTGGTCGTGGGGACGACCCTATAGTCGTCGGACATGACGGTGGCGGGCCAATCTATTCTCGGGGTCGTGGGGACGACCCTATAGTCGTCGGACAAGTCGGCGGCTGGCCAACCTTGTCCCGGGGTCGTGGGGACGACCCTATAGTCGTCGGACAAGTCGGCGGCGGGCCAATCTAGTCCCGGGGTCGTGGGGACGACCCTATAGTCGTCGGACATGTCGGCGATTGGCCAACTTTGGTCCGTGGTCGTGGGGTCGATCCGATAGTCGTCGGACATGACGGCGGCTGGCCAATCTAGTCCGGGGGTCGTGGGGACGACACTATAGTCGTCGGACAACACGGCGGCTGGCCATCTTTGGTCCGTGGTCGTGGGGACGACCCTATAGTCGTCGGACATGACGGCGGCGGGCCAATCTATTCTCGGGGTCGTGGGGACGACCCTATAGTCGTCGGACATGTCGGCGGTTGGCCAACTTTGGCCCGGGGTCGTGGGGACGACCCTATAGTCGTCGGACATGTCGGCGGCTGGCCAACTTGGGCCCGTGGTCGTGGGGACGACCCTATAGTCGTCGCACATGTCGGCGGCTGGCCAAATTGGCCGGTGGTCGTGGGGACGACCCTATAGCCGTCGGACATGACGGTGGCCGGCCAATCTAGTCCCGGGGTCGTGAGAACGACCCTATAGTCGTCGGACAAGACGGCGGCGGGCCAACCTAGCCCCGGGGTCGTGGGGACGACCCTATAGTCGTCGCACATGTCGGCGGCTGGCCAACCTAGTATCGAGGTCGTGGGGACGACCCAATAGTGGTCGGGCAAGTCGGCGGCTGGCCAACCTAGCCCCGGGGTCGTGGGGACGACCCTATAGTCTTAGGACATGACGGTGGCGGGCCAATCTATTCTCGGGGTCGTGGGGACGACCCTATAGTCGTCGGACATGTCGGCGGCTGGCCAACTTTGGCCCGTGGTCGTGGGGACGACCCAATAGTCGTTGAACATGTCGGCGGCTGGCCAACTTTGGCCCGTGGTCGTGGGGACGACCCTATAGTCGTCGGACATGTCGGCGGCTGGCCAACTTTTGCCCGTGGTCGTGGGGACGACTCAATAGTCGTCGGACATGTCGCCGGCTGGCCAACTTTGGCCCGTGGTCGTGGGGACGAACCGATAATCGTCGGACATGACGGTGGCGGGCCAATCTAGTCCCGGGGTCGTAGGTACGACCCTATAGTCGTCGGACATGTCGGCGGCTGGCCAACTTTGGCCCGTGGTCGTGGGGACGACCCTATAGTCGTCGGACATGACGGTGGCGGGCCAATCTAGTCCCGGGGTCGTGGGGACGACCCTATAGTCGTCGGACATGTCGGCGGCTGGCCAACTTTGGCCCGTGGTCGTGGGGACGACCCAATAGTCGTTGAACATGTCGGCGGCTGGCCAACTTTGGCCCGTGGTCGTGGGGACGACCCTATAGTCGTCGGACATGTCGGCGGCTGGCCAACTTTGGCCCGGGGTCGTGGGGACGAACCTATAGTCGTCGCATATGTCGGCGGCTGGCCAACATTGGCCCGTAGTCGTGGGGACGTCCATATAGTCGTCGGACATGACGGTGGCGGGCCACTCTAGTCCCGGGTCGTGGGGACGACCCTATAGTCGTCGGACATGTACGCGGCGAGCCAATCTAGAACCGCGGTCGTGGGGACGACCCTATAGTCGTCGCACAAGTCAGCGGCTGGCCAACATTGGCCCGTGGTCGTGGGGACGTCCATATAGTCGTCGGACATGACGGTGGCGGGCCACTCTAGTCCCGGGTCGTGGGGACGACCCTATAGTCGTCGGACAAATCGGCAGCTTGCCAACTTTGGCCCGGAGTCGTGGGGACGACCCTACAGTCGTCGGTCAAGTCAGCGGCGAGCCAACCTAGTCCCGGGGTCGTGGGGACGACCCTATAGTCGTCGGACAAGTCGGCGGCGGGCCAACCTTGTCCCGGGGTCGTGGGGACGACCGTATAGTCGTCGGACATGACGGTGGCGGGCCAATCTAGTCCCGGGGTCGTGGGGACGACCCTATAGTCGTCGGACAAGACGGCGGCTGGAAATCTTTGGCCTGCGGTCGTGGAGACGACCCTATAGTCGTCGGACATTTCGGCGGCTTGCCAACTTTGGCCCGGCGTCGTGGGGACGACCCTATAGTCGTCGGACATGTCGGCGGCTGGCCAACATTGGCCCGTGGTCGTGGGGACGTCCATATAGTCGTCGGACATGACGGTGGCGGGCCACTCTAGTCCCGGGTCGTGGGGACGACCCTATAGTCGTCGGACATGTCGGCGGCAGGCCAACTTTGGCCCGTGGTCGTGGGGACGACCCTATAGTCGTCGGAAATGACGGTGGCGGGCCAATCTATTCCCGGGGTCGTGGGGACGACCCTACAGTCGTCGGACAAGTCGGCGGCGAGCCAATCTAGTCCCGCAGTCGTGGGGACGACCCGAAAGTCGTCGGACAAGTCAGCGGCTGGCCAACATTGGCCCGTGATCGTGGGGACGGCCCTGTAGTCGTCGGATATGTCGGCGGCTGGCCAACTTTGGCCCGTGGTCGTGGGGACGACACTATACTCGTCGGACATGACGGTGGCGGGCCAATCTAGTCCCGGGGTCGTGGGGACGACCCTATAGTCGTCGGACATGTCGGCGGCTGGCCAACTTTGGCCCGGGGTCGTGGGGACGAACCTATAGTCGTCGCATATGTCGGCGGCTGGCCAACATTGGCCCGTGGTCGTGGGGACGTCCATATAGTCGTCGGACATGACGGTGGCGGGCCACTCTAGTCCCGGGTCGTGGGGACGACCCTATAGTCGTCGGACATGTAGGCGGCGAGCCAATCTAGAACCGCGGTCGTGGGGACGACCCAATACGCGTCGCACAAGTCAGCGGCTGGCCAACATTGGCCCGTGGTCGTGGGGACGTCCATATAGTCGTCGGACATGACGGTGGCGGGCCACTCTAGTCCCGGGTCGTGGGGACGACCCTATAGTCGTCGGACAAATCGGCAGCTTGCCAACTTTGGCCCGGAGTCGTGGGGACGACCCTACAGTCGTCGGTCAAGTCAGCGGCGAGCCAACCTAGTCCCGGGGTCGTGGGGACGACCCTATAGTCGTCGGACATGTCGGCGGCTGGCCAACTTTGGCCCGTGGTCGTGGGGACGACCCAATAGTCGTTGAACATGTCGGCGGCTGGCCAACTTTGGCCCGTGGTCGTGGGGACGACCCTATAGTCGTCGGACATGTCGGCGGCTGGCCAACTTTTGCCCGTGGTCGTGGGGACGACCCAATAGTCGTCGGACATGTCGCCGGCTGGCCAACTTTTGCCCGTGGTCGTGGGGACGACTCAATAGTCGTCGGACATGTCGCCGGCTGGCCAACTTTGGCCCGTGGTCGTGGGGACGAACCGATAATCGTCGGACATGACGGTGGCGGGCCAATCTAGTCCCGGGGTCGTAGGTACGACCCTATAGTCGTCGGACATGTCGGCGGCTGGCCAACTTTGGCCCGTGGTCATGGAGACGATCCTATAGTCGTCGGACTTGACGGTGGCGGGCCAATCTAGTCCCGGGGTTGTGGGGACGACCCTATAGTCGTCGGACATTTCGGCGGCTTGCCAACTTTGGCCCGGGGTCGTTGGGACGACCCTATAGTTGTCGGACATGACGGCGGCTGGCCGACCTAGTCCCGAGGTCGTGGGGACGACCGTATAGTCGTCGGATATGTTGGCGGCTTGTCAACCTAGTCCCGGGGTCGTGGGGACGACCCTATAGTCGTTGGACATGACGGTGGCGGGCCAATCTAGTCCCGGGGTCGTGGGGACGACCCTATAGTCGTCGGACATGTCGGCGGCTGGCTAACTTTGGCCCGTGGTCGTGGGGACGACCCAATAGTCGTTGGACATGTCGGCGGCTGGCCATCATTGGGCCGTGGTCGTGGAGACGATCCTATAGTCGTCGGACTTGACGGTGGCGGGCCAATCTAGTCCCGGGGTTGTGGGGACGACCCTATAGTCGTCGGATATGTCGGCGGCTTGCCAAATTTGCCCGGGGTCGTGGGGACGACCCTATAGTCGTCGGACTTGACGGTGGCGGGCCAATCTAGTCGCGGGGTTGTGGGGACGACCCTATAGTCGTCGGACATTTCGGCGGCTTGCCAACTTTGACCCGGGGTCGTGGGGACGACCCTATAGTTGTCGGACATGACGGCGGCTGGCCGACCTAGTCCCGAGGTCGTGGGGACGACCGTATAGTCGTCGGATATGTTGGCGGCTTGTCAACCTAGTCCCGGGGTCGTGGGGACGACCCTATAGTCGTTGGACATGACGGTGGCCGGCCAATCTAGTGCCGGGGTCGTAGGGACGACCCTATAGTCGTCGGACATGTTGGCGATTGGCCAACATTGGCCCGGGGTCGTCGGGACGACCCTATAGTCGTCGGACATGTTGGCGGCTTGTCAGCCTAGTCCCGGGGTCGTGGGGGCGACCGTATAGTCGTCGGATATGTTGGCGGCTTGTCAACCTAGTCCCGGGGTCGTGGGGACGACCCTATAGTCGTTGAACATGACGGTGGCGGGCCAATCTAGTCCCGGGGTCGTAGGGACGATCCTATAGTCGTCGGACATTTCGGCGGCTTGCCAACTTTGGCCCGGGGTCGTGGGGACGACCCTATAGTCGTCGGACATGTCGGCGGCTGGCTAACTTTGGCCCGGGGTCGTGGGGACGAACCTATAGTCGTCGCATATGTCGGCGGCTGGCCAACATTGGCCCGTAGTCGTGGGGACGTCCATATAGTCGTCGGACATGACGGTGGCGGGCCACTCTAGTCCCGGGTCGTGGGGACGACCCTATAGTCGTCGGACATGTAGGCGGCGAGCCAATCTAGAACCGCGGTCGTGGGGACGACCCTATAGTCGTCGCACAAGTCAGCGGCTGGCCAACATTGGCCCGTGGTCGTGGGGACGTCCATATAGTCGTCGGACATGACGGTGGCGGGCCACTCTAGTCCCGGGTCGTGGGGACGACCCTATAGTCGTCGGACAAATCGGCAGCTTGCCAACTTTGGCCCGGAGTCGTGGGGACGACCCTACAGTCGTCGGTCAAGTCAGCGGCGAGCCAACCTAGTCCCGGGGTCGTGGGGACGACCCTATAGTCGTCGGACAAGTCGGCGGCGGGCCAACCTTGTCCCGGGGTCGTGGGGACGACCGTATAGTCGTCGGACATGACGGTGGCGGGCCAATCTAGTCCCGGGGTCGTGGGGACGACCCTATAGTCGTCGGACAAGACGGCGGCTGGAAATCTTTGGCCTGCGGTCGTGGAGACGACCCTATAGTCGTCGGACATTTCGGCGGCTTGCCAACTTTGGCCCGGGGTCGTGGGGACGACCCTATAGTCGTCGGACATGTCGGCGGCTGGCCAACATTGGCCCGTGGTCGTGGGGACGTCCATATAGTCGTCGGACATGACGGTGGCGGGCCACTCTAGTCCCGGGTAGTGGGGACGACCCTATAGTCGTCGGACAAGTCGGCGGCGAGCCAATCTAGTCCCGCAGTCGTGGGGACGACCCGAAAGTCGTCGGACAAGTCAGCGGCTGGCCAACATTGGCCCGTGATCGTGGGGACGGCCCTGTAGTCGTCGGATATGTCGGCGGCTGGCCAACTTTGGCCCGTGGTAGTGGGGACGACACTATACTCGTCGGACATGACGGTGGCGGGCCAATCTAGTCCCGGGGTCGTGGGGACGACCCTATAGTCGTCGGACATGTCGGCGGCTGGCCAACTTTGGCCCGGGGTCGTGGGGACGAACCTATAGTCGTCGCATATGTCGGCGGCTGGCCAACATTGGCCCGTGGTCGTGGGGACGTCCATATAGTCGTCGGACATGACGGTGGCGGGCCACTCTAGTCCCGGGTCGTGGGGACGACCCTATAGTCGTCGGACATGTAGGCGGCGAGCCAATCTAGAACCGCGGTCGTGGGGACGACCCTATACGCGTCGCACAAGTCAGCGGCTGGCCAACATTGGCCCGTGGTCGTGGGGACGTCCATATAGTCGTCGGACATGACGGTGGCGGGCCACTCTAGTCCCGGGTCGTGGGGACGACCCTATAGTCGTCGGACAAATCGGCAGCTTGCCAACTTTGGCCCGGAGTCGTGGGGACGACCCTACAGTCGTCGGTCAAGTCAGCGGCGAGCCAACCTAGTCCCGGGGTCGTGGGGACGACCCTATAGTCGTCGGACAAGTCGGCGGCGGGCCAACCTTGTCCCGGGGTCGTGGGGACGACCGTATAGTCGTCGGACATGACGGTGGCGGGCCAATCTAGTCCCGGGTCGTGGGGACGACCCTATAGTCGTCGGACAAATCGGCAGCTTGCCAACTTTGGCCCGGAGTCGTGGGGACGACCCTACATTCGTCGGTCAAGTCAGCGGCGAGCCAACCTAGTCCCGGGGTCGTGGGGACGACCCTATAGTCGTCGGACAAGTCGGCGGCGGGCCAACCTTGTCCCGGGGTCGTGGGGACGACCCTATAGTCGTCGGACACGTCGGCGGCGGGTCTACCTAGTCCCGGGGTCGTGGGGACGACCCTATAGTCGTCGGACAAGTCGGCGGCGAGCCAACCTAGTCCCAGGGTCATGGGGACGACCCTATAGTCGTCGGATATGACGGTGGCGGGCCAATCTAGTCCCAGGGTCATGGGGACGACCCTATAGTCGTCGGATATGTCGGCGTTTGGCCAACTTTGGCCCGTCGTCGTGGGTACGACCCTATAGTTGTCGGACACGTCGGCGGCGGGTCAACCTAGTCCCGTGGTCGTGGGGACGACCCTATAATCGTCGGACATGACGGTGGCGGGCCAATCTAGGCCCGGGGTCGTGGGTACGACCCTATAGTCGTCGGACAAGACGGCGGCTGGACATCCTTGGCTCGCGGTCGTGGGGACGACCCTATAGTCGTCGGACATTTCGGCGGCTGGTCAACCTAGTCCCGGGGTCGTGGGGACGACCCTATAGTCGTTGGACATGACGGTGGCGGGCCAATCTAGTCCCGGGGTCGTAGGTACGAACCTATAGTCGTCGGACAAGTCGGCGGCTTGCCAACTTTGGCCCGGGGTCGTGGGGACGACCCTATAGTCGTCGGACATGTCGGCGGCTGGCTAACTTTGGCCCGCGGTCGTGGGGACGACCCAATAGTCGTTGGACATGTCGGCGGCTGGCCATCTTTGGGCCGTGGTCGTGGAGACGATCCTATAGTCGTCGGACTTGACGGTGGCGGGCCAATCTAGTCCCGGGGTTGTGGGGACGACCCTATAGTCGTCGGATATGTCGGCGGCTTGCCAAATTTGCCCGGGGTCGTGGGGACGACCCTATAGTCGTCGGACTTGACGGTGGCGGGCCAATCTAGTCCCGGGGTCGTGGGGACGACCCAATAGTCGTTGGACATTACGGCGGCTGGGCAACTTTGGCCCATGGTCGTGGGGACGACCCTATAGTCGTTGGACATGACGGTGGCGGGCCAATCTAGTCCCGGGGTCGTAGGGACGTCCCTATAGTCGTCGGACATGTCGGCGATTGGCCAACATTGGCCCGGGGTCGTGGGGACGACCCTATAGTCGACGGACATGTCGGCGGCTGGCCAACTTTGGCCCGTGGTCATGGAGACGATCCTATAGTCGTCGGACTTGACGGTGGCGGGCCAATCTAGTCCCGGGGTTGTGGGGACGACCCTATAGTCGTCGGACATTTCGGCGGCTTGCCAACTTTGGCCCGGGGTCGTTGGGACGACCCTATAGTTGTCGGACATGACGGCGGCTGGCCGACCTAGTCCCGAGGTCGTGGGGACGACCGTATAGTCGTCGGATATGTTGGCGGCTTGTCAACCTAGTCCCGGGGTCGTGGGGACGACCCTATAGTCGTTGGACATGACGGTGGCGGGCCAATCTAGTCCCGGGGTCGTGGGGACGACCCTATAGTCGTCGGACATGTCGGCGGCTGGCTAACTTTGGCCCGTGGTCGTGGGGACGACCCAATAGTCGTTGGACATGTCGGCGGCTGGCCAACTTTGGGCCGTGGTCGTGGAGACGATCCTATAGTCGTCGGACTTGACGGTGGCGGGCCAATCTAGTCCCGGGGTTGTGGGGACGACCCTATACTTGTCGGATATGTCGGCGGCTTGCCAAATTTGCCCGGGGTCGTGGGGACGACCCTATAGTCGTCGGACTTGACGGTGGCGGGCCAATCTAGTCCCGGGGTCGTGGGGACGACCCAGTAGTCGTTGGACATTACGGAGGCTGGCCAACTTTGGCCCGGGGTCGTGGGGACGACCCTATAGTCGTCGGACATGTTGGCGGCTTGTCAACCTAGTCCCGGGGTCGTGGGGACGACCCTATAGTCGTTGGACATGACGGTGGCGGGCCAATATAGTCCCGGGGTCGTGGGTACGAACCTATAGTCGTCGGACAAGTCGGCGGCGGGCCAACCTTGTCCCGGGGTCGTGGGGACGACCGTATAGTCGTCGGACATGACGGTGGCGGGCCAATCTAGTCCCGGGGTCGTGGGGACGACCCTATAGTCGTCGGACAAGACGGCGGCTGGACATCCTTGGCTCGCGGTCGTGGGGACGACCCTATAGTCGTCGGACATTTCGGCGGCTGGTCAACTTAGTCCCGGGGTCGTGGGGACGAACCTATAGTCGTCGCATATGTCGGCGGCTGGCCAACATTGGCCCGTGGTCGTGGGGACGTCCATATAGTCGTCGGACATGACGGTGGCGGGCCACTCTAGTCCCGGGTCGTGGGGACGACCCTATAGTCGTCGGACATGTAGGCGGCGAGCCAATCTAGAACCGCGGTCGTGGGGACGACCCTATACGCGTCGCACAAGTCAGCGGCTGGCCAACATTGGCCCGTGGTCGTGGGGACGTCCATATAGTCGTCGGACATGACGGTGGCGGGCCACTCTAGTCCCGGGTCGTGGGGACGACCCTATAGTCGTCGGACAAATCGGCAGCTTGCCAACTTTGGCCCGGAGTCGTGGGGACGACCCTACAGTCGTCGGTCAAGTCAGCGGCGAGCCAACCTAGTCCCGGGGTCGTGGGGACGACCCTATAGTCGTCGGACAAGTCGGCGGCGGGCCAACCTTGTCCCGGGGTCGTGGGGACGACCGTATAGTCGTCGGACATGACGGTGGCGGGCCAATCTAGTCCCGGGGTCGTGGGGACGACCCTATAGTCGTCGGACAAGACGGCGGCTGGAAATCTTTGGCCTGCGGTCGTGGAGACGACCCTATAGTCGTCGGACATTTCGGCGGCTTGCCAACTTTGGCCCGGGGTCGTGGGGACGACCCTATAGTCGTCGGACATGTCGGCGGCTGGCCAACATTGGCCCGTGGTCGTGGGGACGTCCATATAGTCGTCGGACATGACGGTGGCGGGCCACTCTAGTCCCGGGTCGTGGGGACGACCCTATAGTCGTCGGACAAGTCGGCGGCGAGCCAATCTAGTCCCGCAGTCGTGGGGACGACCCGAAAGTCGTCGGACAAGTCAGCGGCTGGCCAACATTGGCCCGTGATCGTGGGGACGGCCCTGTAGTCGTCGGATATGTCGGCGGCTGGCCAACTTTGGCCCGTGGTAGTGGGGACGACACTATACTCGTCGGACATGACGGTGGCGGGCCAATCTAGTCCCGGGGTCGTGGGGACGACCCTATAGTCGTCGGACATGTCGGCGGCTGGCCAACTTTGGCCCGGGGTCGTGGGGACGAACCTATAGTCGTCGCATATGTCGGCGGCTGGCCAACATTGGCCCGTGGTCGTGGGGACGTCCATATAGTCGTCGGACATGACGGTGGCGGGCCACTCTAGTCCCGGGTCGTGGGGACGACCCTATAGTCGTCGGACATGTAGGCGGCGAGCCAATCTAGAACCGCGGTCGTGGGGACGACCATATACGCGTCGCACAAGTCAGCGGCTGGCCAACATTGGCCCGTGGTCGTGGGGACGTCCATATAGTCGTCGGACATGACGGTGGCGGGCCACTCTAGTCCCGGGTCGTGGGGACGACCCTATAGTCGTCGGACAAATCGGCAGCTTGCCAACTTTGGCCCGGAGTCGTGGGGACGACCCTACAGTCGTCGGTCAAGTCAGCGGCGAGCCAACCTAGTCCCGGGGTCGTGGGGACGACCCTATAGTCGTCGGACAAGTCGGCGGCGGGCCAACCTTGTCCCGGGGTCGTGGGGACGACCGTATAGTCGTCGGACATGACGGTGGCGGGCCAATCTAGTCCCGGGTCGTGGGGACGACCCTATAGTCGTCGGACAAATCGGCAGCTTGCCAACTTTGGCCCGGAGTCGTGGGGACGACCCTACAGTCGTCGGTCAAGTCAGCGGCGAGCCAACCTAGTCCCGGGGTCGTGGGGACGACCCTATAGTCGTCGGACAAGTCGGCGGCGGGCCAACCTTGTCCCGGGGTCGTGGGGACGACCCTATAGTCGTCGGACACGTCGGCGGCGGGTCTACCTAGTCCCGGGGTCGTGGGGACGACCCTATAGTCGTCGGACAAGTCGGCGGCGAGCCAACCTAGTCCCAGGGTCATGGGGACGACCCTATAGTCGTCGGATATGACGGTGGCGGGCCAATCTAGTCCCAGGGTCATGGGGACGACCCTATAGTCGTCGGATATGTCGGCGTTTGGCCAACTTTGGCCCGTCGTCGTGGGTACGACCCTATAGTTGTCGGACACGTCGGCGGCGGGTCAACCTAGTCCCGTGGTCGTGGGGACGACCCTATAATCGTCGGACATGACGGTGGCGGGCCAATCTAGGCCCGGGGTCGTGGGTACGACCCTATAGTCGTCGGACAAGACGGCGGCTGGACATCCTTGGCTCGCGGTCGTGGGGACGACCCTATAGTCGTCGGACATTTCGGCGGCTGGTCAACCTAGTCCCGGGGTCGTGGGGACGACCCTATAGTCGTTGGACATGACGGTGGCGGGCCAATCTAGTCCCGGGGTCGTAGGTACGAACCTATAGTCGTCGGACAAGTCGGCGGCTTGCCAACTTTGGCCCGGGGTCGTGGGGACGACCCTATAGTCGTCGGACATGTCGGCGGCTGGCTAACTTTGGCCCGCGGTCGTGGGGACGACCCAATAGTCGTTGGACATGTCGGCGGCTGGCCATCTTTGGGCCGTGGTCGTGGAGACGATCCTATAGTCGTCGGACTTGACGGTGGCGGGCCAATCTAGTCCCGGGGTTGTGGGGACGACCCTATAGTCGTCGGATATGTCGGCGGCTTGCCAAATTTGCCCGGGGTCGTGGGGACGACCCTATAGTCGTCGGACTTGACGGTGGCGGGCCAATCTAGTCCCGGGGTCGTGGGGACGACCCAATAGTCGTTGGACATTACGGCGGCTGGGCAACTTTGGCCCATGGTCGTGGGGACGACCCTATAGTCGTTGGACATGACGGTGGCGGGCCAATCTAGTCCCGGGGTCGTAGGGACGTCCCTATAGTCGTCGGACATGTCGGCGATTGGCCAACATTGGCCCGGGGTCGTGGGGACGACCCTATAGTCGACGGACATGTCGGCGGCTGGCCAACTTTGGCCCGTGGTCATGGAGACGATCCTATAGTCGTCGGACTTGACGGTGGCGGGCCAATCTAGTCCCGGGGTTGTGGGGACGACCCTATAGTCGTCGGACATTTCGGCGGCTTGCCAACTTTGGCCCGGGGTCGTTGGGACGACCCTATAGTTGTCGGACATGACGGCGGCTGGCCGACCTAGTCCCGAGGTCGTGGGGACGACCGTATAGTCGTCGGATATGTTGGCGGCTTGTCAACCTAGTCCCGGGGTCGTGGGGACGACCCTATAGTCGTTGGACATGACGGTGGCGGGCCAATCTAGTCCCGGGGTCGTGGGGACGACCCTATAGTCGTCGGACATGTCGGCGGCTGGCTAACTTTGGCCCGTGGTCGTGGGGACGACCCAATAGTCGTTGGACATGTCGGCGGCTGGCCAACTTTGGGCCGTGGTCGTGGAGACGATCCTATAGTCGTCGGACTTGACGGTGGCGGGCCAATCTAGTCCCGGGGTCGTGGGGACGACCCAATAGTCGTTGGAGATTACGGCGGCTGGCCAACTTTGGCCCATGGTCGTGGGGACGACCCTATAGTCGTTGGACATGACGGTGGCGGGCCAACCTAGTCCCGGGGTCGTAGGGACGACCCTATAGTCGTCGGACATGTCGGCGATTGGCCAACATTGGCCCGGGGTCGTGGGGACGACCCTACAGTCGTCGGACATTTCGGCGGTTGCCAACTTTGGCCCGGGGTCGTGGGGACGACCCTATAGTTGTCGGACATGACGGCGGCTGGCCGACCTAGTCCCGAGGTCGTGGGGACGACCGTATAGTCGTCGGATATGTTGGCGGCTTGTCAACCTAGTCCCGGGGTCGTGGGGACGACCCTATAGTCGTTGGACATGACGGTGGCCGGCCAATCTAGTGCCGGGGTCGTAGGGACGACCCTATAGTCGTCGGACATGTTGGCGATTGGCCAACATTGGCCCGGGGTCGTCGGGACGACCCTATAGTCGTCGGACATGTTGGCGGCTTGTCAGCCTAGTCCCGGGGTCGTGGGGGCGACCGTATAGTCGTCGGATATGTTGGCGGCTTGTCAACCAAGTCCCGGGGTCGTGGGGACGACCCTATAGTCGTTGAACATGACGGTGGCGGGCCAATCTAGTCCCGGGGTCGTAGGGACGACCCTATAGTCGTCGGACAAGTCGGCGGCGGGCCAACCTTGTCCCGGGGTCATGGGGACGACCGTATAGTCGTCGGACATGACGGTGGCGGGCCAATCTAGTCCCGGGGTCGTGGGGACGACCCTATAGTCGTCGGACATGTCGGCGGCTGGCTAACTTTGGCCCGTGGTCGTGGGGACGACCCAATAGTCGTTGGACATGTCGGCGGCTGGCCAACTTTGGGCCGTGGTCGTGGAGACGATCCTATAGTCGTCGGACTTGACGGTGGCGGGCCAATCTAGTCCCGGGGTTGTGGGGACGACCCTATACTTGTCGGATATGTCGGCGGCTTGCCAAATTTGCCCGGGGTCGTGGGGACGACCCTATTGTCGTCGGATAAGTCGGCAGCTTGCCAACTTTGGCCCGGGGTCGTGGGAACGACCCTATAGTCGTCGGACAAGTCGGGGGCGAGCCCACCTAGTCCGGGGGTCGTGGGGACGACCCTATAGTCGTCGGACATGACGGTGGCGGGCCAGTCTAGTCCCGGGTCGTGGGGACGACCCTATAGTCGTCGGACATGTCGGCGGCTGGCCATCTTTGGCCCGTGGTCGTGGGGACGACCCTATAGTCGTCGGACATAACGGTGGCGGGCCAATCTAGTCCCGGGGTCGAGGGGACGACCCTATAGTCGTCGGACAAGTCGGCGGCGGGCCTACCTAGTCCCGGGGTCGTGGGGACCACCCTATAGTCGTCGGATAAGTCGGCAGCTTGCCAACTTTGGCCCGGGGTCGTGGGAACGCACCCTATAGTCGTCGGGCAAGTCGGCGGCGAGCCCACCTAGTCGGGGGTCGTGGGGACGACCCTATAGTCGTCGGACAAGTCGGCGGCCGGCCAACCTAGTCCGGGGGTCGTGCGGACGACCCTATAGTCGTCGGACATGACGGTGGCGGGCCAATCTAGTCCCGGGGTCGTAGGGACGACCCTATAGTCGTCGGACATGTTGGCGATTGGCCAACATTGGCCCGGGGTCGTCGGGACGACCCTATAGTCGTCGGACAAGTCGGCGGCGGGCCAACCTTGTCCCGGGGTCGTGGGGACGTCCTTATAGTCGTCGGACTTGTCGGTGGCGGGCCAATCTAGTCCCGGGGTTGTGGGGACGACCCTATAGTCGTCGGATATGTCGGCGGCTTGCCAAATTTGCCCGGGGTCGTGGGGACGACCCTATAGTCGTCGGTCTTGACGGTGGCGGGCCAATCTAGTCCCGGGGTCGTAGGGACGACCCTATAGTCGTCGGACATGTTGGCGATTGGCCAAGATTGGCCCGGGATCGTCGGGACGACCCTATAGTCGTCGGACATGTTGGCGGCTTGTCAGCCTAGTCCCGGGGTCGTGGGTTCGACCCTATAGTCGTCGGACAAGTCGGCGGCGGGCCAACCTTGTCCGGGGGTCGTGGGGACGACCTTATAGTCGTCGGACATGATGGTGGCGGGCCAATCTAGTCCCGGGGTCGTGGGGACGACCCTACAGTCGTCGGACATTTCGGGGGCTTGCCAACTTTGGCCCGGGGTCGTGGGGACGACCCTATAGTCGTCGGACATTTCGGCGGCATGCCAACTTTGGCCCGGGGTCGTGGGGACGACCCTATAGTCGTTGGACATGACGGTGGCGGGACAATCTAGTCCCGGGGTCGTGGGTACGACCCTATAGTCGTCGGACAAGTCGGCGGCGGGCCAACCTTGTCCCGGGGTCGTGGGGACGACCCTATAGTCGTCGCACATGACGGTGGCGGGCCAATCTATTCCCGGGGTCGTGGGGACGACCCTATAGTCGTCGGACATTTCGGCGGCATGCCAACTTTGGCTCGGGGTCGTGGGGACGACCCTATTGTCGTTGGACATGACGGTGGCGGGCCAATCTAGTCCCGGGGTCGTAGGGACGACCCTATAGTCGTCGGACATGTCGGCGATTGGCCAACATTGGCCCGGGGTCGTGGGGACGACCCTATAGTCGTCGGACATGTCGGCGGCTGGCCAAACTAGTCCCGAGGTCGTGGGGACGACCCTATAGTCGTCGGACTTCACGGTGGCGGGCCAATCTAGTCCCGGGGTCGTGGGGACGACCCTACAGTCGCCGGACAAGTCGGCGGCGGGCCAACCTTGTCCCGGGGTCGTGGGGACGACCCTATAGTCGTCGCACATGACGGTGGCGGGCCAATCTAGTCCCGGGGTCGTGGGGACGACCCTATAGTCGTCGGACATTTCGGCGGCTTGCCAACTTTGGCCCGGGGTCGTGGGGACGACCCTATAGTCGTCGGACATGACGGTGGCGGACCAATCTAGTCCCGGGGTCGTGGGGACGACCCTATAGTCGTCGGACATGACGGTGTCGGGCCAATCTAGTCCCGGGATCGTGGGGACGACCCTATAGTCGTCGGACATGTTGGCGGCTGGCCAGCTATGGCCCATGGTCGTGGGGACGATCCGATAGTCGTCGGACGTGACGGTGGCTAGCCAATCTACTCCCGGGCTCGTGGGGACGACCCTATAGTCGTCGGACATGTCGGTGGCGGGCCAATCTAGTACCGGGGTCGTGGGGACGACCCTATAGTCTTTGGACATGTCGGCGGCGGGCCAACTTTGGCCCGTGGTCGTAGGGACGACCCTACAGTCGTCGGACAAGTCGGCGGCGAGCCAACTTTGGGCCGGGGTCGTCGGGACGACCCTATAGTCGTCGGATATGTCGGCGGCTGGCCAACTTTGGCCCGTGGTCGTGGGGACGACCCTATAGTCGTCGGAAATGACGGTGGCGGGCCAACCTAGTCCCGGGGTCGTGGGGACGACCCTATAGTCGTCGGACAAGTCGGCAGCTTGCCAACTTTGGCACGGAGTCGTGGGGACGACCCTACAGTCGTCGGACAACTCGGCGGCGAGCCAATCTAGTCCCGCGGTCGTGGGCACGACCCTATAGTCGTCGGACAAGTCAGCGGCTGGCCAACATTGGCCCGTGGTAGTGGGGACGACCCTATAGTCGTCGGACATATCAGCGGCTGGCCAACTTTGGCCCGGGGTCGTGGGGACGACCCTATAGTCGTCGGACAAGTCGGCGGCGGGCCAACCTAGTCCCGGGGTCGTGGGGACGACCCTATAATCGTCGGACAAGCCGGCGGCTGGCCAACTTTGGCCCGTGGTTGTGGGGACGACCCTATAATCGTTGGACATGACGGGGGCGGGCCAATCTAGTCCCGGGGTCGTGGGGACGACCCTATAGTCGTCGGACAAGACGGCGGCTGGACATCATTGGCCCGGGGTATTGGGGACGACCCTATAGTCGTCGGACAAGACGGCGGCTGGACATCTTTGGCCCGGGGTCGTGGGGACGACCCTATAGTCGTCGGACATGTTGGCGACTTGTCAGCCTAGTCCCAGGGTCGTGGGTACGACCCTATAGTCGTCGGACATGTCGGCGGCGGGCCAACCTTGGCCCGGGGTCGTGGGGACGATCCAATAATAGTCGGACATGTCGGCGGCTGGCCAACTTTGGCCCGTGGTGGTGGGGACGACCCTATAGTCGTTGGACATGACGGTGGCGGGCCAATCTAGTCCCGGGGTCGTGGGGACGACCCTATAGGCGTCGGACAAGACGGCGGCTGGACATCTTTGGCCCGGGGTCGTGGAGACGACCCTACAGTCGTCGGACATTTCGGCGGCTTGTCAACTTTGGCCCGGGGTCGTGGGACGACCCTATAGTCGTCGGACTTGACGGTAGCGGGCCAATCTAGTCCCGAGGTCGTGGGGACGACCCTATAGTCTTCGGACATGACGGTAGCGGGCCAATCTAGACCCGAGGTCGTGGGGACGACCCTATAGTAGTCGGACATGTCGGCGGCTGTCCAACTTTGGCGCGGTGTCGTGGGGACGACTCTATAGTCGTCGGACATGTCGGCAGCTGGCCAACCTAGACCCGGGGTCGTGGGGACGACCCTATTGTCGTCGGACATGACGGTGGCGGGCCAATCTAGTCCCGGGGTCGTGGGGACGACCCTATAGTCGTCGGACTTGACGGTGGCGGGCCAATCTAGTCCCGGGGTCGTGGAGACGACCCTACAGTCGTCGGACATTTCGGCGGCTTGCCAACTTTGGCCCGGGGACGTGGGACGACCCTATTGTCGTCGGACATGACGGTGGCGGGCCAATCTAGTCTCGCGGTCGTGGGGACGACCCTATAATCGTCGGACATGACGGTGGCGGGCCAATCTAGTCCCGGGGTCGTGGGGACGACCCTATAGTCGTCGGACAAGTCGGCGGCTGGCCAACTTTTGCCCGGGGTCGTGGGGACGACCCTATAGTCGTCGGACATGGCGGTGGCGGGCCAATCTAGTCCCGGGGTCGTGGGTACGACCCTATAGTCGTCGGACAAGTCGGCGGCTGGCCAACCTAGACCCGGGGTCGTGGGGACGACCCTATTGTCGTCGGACATGACGGTGGCGGGCCAAGCTTGTCCCGGGGTCGTGGGGACGACCCTATAATCGTCGGACATGACGGTGGCGGGCCAATCTAGTCCCGGGGTCGTGGGGACGACCCTATAATCGTTGGACATGACGGTGGCGGGCCAATCTAGTCCCGGGGTCGTAGGGACGACCCTATAGTCGTCGGGCAAGACGGCGGCGGGCCAAGCTTATCCCGGGGTCGTGGGGACGACCCTATTGTCGTCGGACATGACGGTGGCGGGCCAATCTAGTCCCGGTGTCGTGGGGACGACCCTATAGTCGTCGGGCAAGTCGGCGGCGGGCCAAGCTTGTCCCGGGGTCGTGGCGACGATCGAATAGTCGTCGGACATGTCGGCGGCTGGCCAACTTTGGCGCGTGGTCGTGGGGACGATCCGATTGTCGTCGGACATGTCGGCGGCTGGCCAACCTAGACCCGGGGTCGTGGGGACGATCCGATTGTCGTCGGACATGTCGGCGGCTGTCCAACTTTGGCACCGTGGTCGTGGGGACGATCCAATAGTCGTCAGACATGTCGGCGGCTGGCCAACCTGGACCCGGGGTCGTGGGGACGACCCTATTGTCGTCGGACATGACGGTGGCGGGCCAATCTAGTCTCGCGGTCGTGGGGACGACCCTATAATCGTCGGACATGACGGTGGCGGGCCAATCTAGTCCCGGGGTCGTGGGGACGACCCTATAGACGTCGGACATGTCGGCGGCTGGCCAACTTTGGCCCGGTGTCGTGGGGACGACTCTATAGTCGTCGGAAATGTCGGCGGCTGGCCAACCTAGACCCGGGGTCGTGGGGACGACCCTATTGTCGTCGGACAAGTCGGCGGCGGGCCAAGCTTGTCCCGGGGTCGTGGGGACGACCCTATAATCGTCGGACATGACGGTGGCGGGCCAATCTAGTCCCGGGGTCGTGGGGACGACCCTATAATCGTTGGACATGACGGTGGCGGGCCAATCTAGTCCCGGGGTCGTAGGGACGACCCTATAGTCGTCGGGCAAGACGGCGGCGGGCCAAGCTTGTCCCGGGGTCGTGGGGACGACCCTATAATCGTCGGACATGTCGGCGGCTGGCCAACCTAGACCCGGGGTCGTGGGGACGACCCTATTGTCGTCGGACATGACGGTGGCGGGCCAATCTAGTCCCGGTGTCGTGGGGACGACCCTATAGTCGTCGGGCAAGTCGGCGGCGGGCCAAGCTTGTCCCGGGGTCGTGGCGACGATCGAATAGTCGTCGGACATGTCGGCGGCTGGCCAACTTTGGCGCGTGGTCGTGGGGACGATCCGATTGTCGTCGGACATGTCGGCGGCTGGCCAACCTAGACCCGGGGTCGTGGGGACGATCCGATTGTCGTCGGACATGTCGGCGGCTGTCCAACTTTGGCACCGTGGTCGTGGGGACGATCCAATAGTCGTCAGACATGTCGGCGGCTGGCCAACCTGGACCCGGGGTCGTGGGGACGACCCTATTGTCGTCGGACATGACGGTGGCGGGCCAATCTAGTCTCGCGGTCGTGGGGACGACCCTATAATCGTCGGACATGACGGTGGCGGGCCAATCTAGTCCCGGGGTCGTGGGGACGACCCTATAGTCGTCGGACATGTCGGCGGCTGGCCAACTTTGGCCCGGTGTCGTGGGGACGACCCCATAGTCGTCGGACATTTCGGCGGCATGCCAACTTTGGCCCGTGGTCGTGGGGACGGCCCTATAGTTGTTGGACATGACGGTGGCGGGCTAATCTAGTCCCGGGGTCGTAGGGACGACCCTATAGTCGTTGGACATGTCGGCGATTGGCCAACATTGGCCCGGGGTCGTGGGGACGACCCTATAGTCGTCGGACATGACGGTGGCGGGCCAATCTAGTCTCGCGGTCGTGGGGACGACCCTATAATCGTCGGACATGACGGTGGCGGGCCAATCTAGTCCCGGGGTCGTGGGGACGACCCTATAGTCGTCGGACATGTCGGCGGCTGGCCAACTTTGGCCCGGTGTCGTGGGGACGACCCCATAGTCGTCGGACATTTCGGCGGCATGCCAACTTTGGCCCGTGGTCGTGGGGACGACCCTATAGTTGTTGGACATGACGGTGGCGGGCCAATCTATTCCCGGGGTCGTGGGGACGACCCTATAGTCGTCGGACATGTCGGCGGCTGGCCAACTTTGGCCCGTGGTCGTGGGGACGATCCAATAGTCGTCGGACATGTCGGCGGCTGGCCAACTTTGGCCCGTGGTCGTGGGGACGACCCTATAGTCGTCGGACATGTCGGCGGCTGGCCAACTTTGGCCCGTGATCGTGGGGACGACCCTATAGTCGTCGGACTTGACGGTGGCCGGCCAATCTATTCCCGGGGTCGTGGGGACGACCCTACAGTCGTCGGACATTTCGGCGGCTTGCCAACTTTGGCCCGGGGTCGTGGGGACGACCCTATAGTCGTCGGACATGTCGGCGGCTGGCCAAAATTGGCCCGAGGTCGTGGGGGCGACCCTATAGTCGTCGGATATGTCGGCGGCTGGCCAACCTAGTCCCGAGGTCGTCGGACTTGACGGTGGCGGGCCAATCTAGTCCCGGGGTCGTGGGGACGACCCTATAGTCGTCGGACATGTCGGCGGCTGGCCAACTTTGGCGCGTGGTCGTGGGGACGATCCGATTATCGTCGGACATGTCGGCGGCTGGCCAACTTTGGCCCGTGGTCGTGGGGACGACCCTATAGTTGTTGGACATGACGGTGGCGGGCCAATCTATTCCCGGGGTCGTGGGGACGACCCTATAGTCGTCGGACATGTCGGCGGCTGGCCAAAATTGGCCCGAGGTCGTGGGGGCGACCCTATAGTCGTCGGATATGTCGGCGGCTGGCCAACCTAGTCCCGAGGTCGTCGGACTTGACGGTGGCGGGCCAATCTAGTCCCGGGGTCGTGGGGACGACCCTATAGTCGTCGGACATGTCGGCGGCTGGCCAAAATTGGCCCGAGGTCGTGGGGGCGACCCTATAGTCGTCGGATATGTCGGCGGCTGGCCAACCTAGTCCCGAGGTCGTCGGACTTGACGGTGGCGGGCCAATCTAGTCCCGGGGTCGTGGGGACGACCCTATAGTCGTCGGACATGTCGGCGGCTGGCCAACTTTGGCGCGTGGTCGTGGGGACGATCCGATTATCGTCGGACATGTCGGCGGCTGGCCAACTTTGGCCCGTGGTCGTGGGGACGATCCAATAGTCGTCGGACATGTCGGCGGCTGGCCAACTTTGGCCCGTGGTCGTGGGGACGACCCTATAGTCGTCGGACATGTCGGCGGCTGGCCAACTTTGGCCCGTGATCGTGGGGACGACCCTATAGTCGTCGGACTTGACGGTGGCCGGCCAATCTATTCCCGGGGTCGTGGGGACGAGCCTATTGTCGTCGGACATGGCGGTGGCGGGCCAATCTAGTCCCGTGGTCGTGGGGACGACCCTATAGTCTTCGGACATGACGGTAGCGGGCCAATCTAGACCCGAGGTCCTGGGGACGACCCTATAGTAGTCGGACATGTCGGCGGCTGTCCAACTTTGGCCCGGTGTCGTGGGGACGACTCTATAGTCGTCGGATATGTCGGCGGCTGGCCAACCTAGACCCGGGGTCGTGGGGACGACCCAATGATCGTCGGACATGACGGTGGCGGGCCAATCTAGTCCCGGGGTCGTGGGGACGACCCTATAGTCGTCGGACAAGTCGGCGGCGGGCCAAGCTGGTCCCGGGGTCGTGGGGACGACCCTATAATCAAGTCTTCGTTAAGCCGCCGAGTTGACAGGTCGATTGTTTTGATTGCGCGAACGTTAGCACGTGCCCGTCCGTGTGACACATACCAGTCCCCGCGACCGTTATCTCCGAGCGTTTTTCGCATCTTTCCGTATCAATTTACTGGTACGTTTTGCCGAGTTTTTGACGAATAGTCTAATTGTGGGTGCTGTGCTATTGTGTGGGCCCTCTCTGCCGCACGGATTCAAGGCGAACGTCATCTTAGCTTCCAATTAGTTGTCTGGCCTGTCAGTGTTGACACCGAAATCATGAGCGCCAAGAAATGCAAGGGTTGCAGTGCCGCAGTTGCCAATCCGGTCACCTGCCCTGGTTGTGGAATGGTCAGCCACCCGGGACCCACATGTCTTGGCCGTACTGGTCATCCATGGTTTGATGGACAACTTTTGGATTGTCGATCGAGATCCACCGGGCCAGCGATTACCGTTAGCCAAGCCAGCGCTTCACCGGTACAATCACTCGCAGCAATACCTACTGCCACACTACAGTCTCTCTCGGCATTACCCTCGGCTAGCGACATGAGGGAGATGATGAGCGACTTAATTAAGAAGGAGCTCGCGGCATTTAAAGATGAAATACTCTCCGGTATCAGGATGGACCTAGCGGTTATGAGGACGGAGATGGGATCATTGTCTGAGCGAGTAAGGGTCCTCGAAGAAACTCCCGCCAATTCCGCAGCGCAGACGCTCTCTCCAGCGATGGACGACATAGTCGCCGAGTTGAACGACAGGGAGGTGCGCGCCGGAAACTTGATAATATTCGGGGTTCCTGAGCCTCAAGAGTCCACGGCGGAGCGTGCAAGGTCGGTCGATGCGGATAGCGTACGAGCTGTACTTACAGCAATTTGCCCCCTCGGGACCCAGGAGTTGGATACGCGTCGTATCGGTAAATCAGGGGGAACATCCTGTAGGCCCTTATGCGTTAGTCTCAACTCTGCAGCGGAGGCGAGGAAGTTCCTCCAGAATAAGCACCGGTACAAAGGGCCTTTCAAGATATCAGACGACAAGACCATCCTCCAACGTGGGACTCTTACGCAGCTTAGGGCGACTCTGCGTGACCTTCACGAACGCGGAGAGACCCACATGACTATTCGGTACGTCCGAGGTGTGCCGAAAATTATGCCGGATAACCGTCGTCGCGAGTCCACGCAAAAAAACTGACCCACGACCCTTTAGTGTATTTCCAGAATGTACGTGGTCTTCGCACAAAACTGGACTTTTTAATTAATTCGCTTCTCACATCAGCTGTATCATATGACATAATTATTCTAGTCGAGACCTGGCTCAACTCTGCTATTTCTTCCTTCGAGTTGGGTTTAACTAATTATGCAGTGTACAGATGCGATAGATCCCTTGATACAAGTAGCCACTTGAGAGGTGGCGGAGTCCTTATCGCGGTCAAAAAGTCGATACCTTCTAGTCCCGTTAGTGTCAGCTGTGCAGATGTTGAACAATTATTTGTGAGAGTCCACCTCCTTAATAATAAGTACTTATTACTAGGGGCTATTTACTTGCCGCCTGCATCCCGGCCTACCCTTTATGAGAAACACGCGGACTGTATCACTGAGTTATATCTTAAATATAGCAACGACATATTTTTGCTGTACGGGGATTATAATCTCCCGCATGCTATCTGGTACAGAGACTCAGGCCAGTCTTGCTTTAGGAAGCCAGGAATGTCGATGAATGAATCGATGGCGGTTGACCTTCTCCTTGGATGCGTTGGCTACTGTAACTTAATCCAAGTGAACACGGTGTTTAATGTCTGCGACGGTATGCTCGATCTTATTTTTGTTAGCGATTCGAAGGTTACTGTTGATCGGGTCCTCGACGCTTTAATTGCGCCCGATGCCTACCATCCGCCCCTTTATTTGAAGTTTAACGAACTTGACGTAGTAGTGGACACCGTCGTGGAGAACTTCACCTATCGGGACTTCAAGCGTGGCGATTATACCTGTGTATTGGAGTATTTCAACTCGGTGGATTGGGATATGGTGACCGGTAATACCGACCCATGTGTTGCCCTGGAGCGTTTGTACGGCCACATTAACCAAGCAATTAACGCCTTCATTCCGATCCGGACGGTTCATCGCTCCACGTTTCCGCAGTGGTTTTCCCCACGATTGAGGTCCCTGATTCGTGAGAAGAAGAAAGCGCATATAGTCTTTAAGCGGTCATGTGCATACAGCGACTACATGATCTTTTCCCACCTCAGATCACAGTGCAAGAAAGCCTTACTTCGGGATCACCGTATTCATATTGAGGGTGTCGAGAATGCTATCTCTAGCAATGTCTCGAACTTTTGGAAATTCGTAAACACTAAGCGTGGCGGTCATAGTATTCCTGGCAAGGTGCATCTCGATCAAGCCTCTGCCACGACTCACTCGTCAGCTGCCGATCTCTTTGCGGACTTTTTCGGATCTGTTTACACCCGTCCGTCCGGAGTGTTACCTGTGTTGAATCCTGGTTTGTCCCCCGGTGCTGGTGTAAACATACACTCGCTATCCGTCTCTATAGGTGATATTTATTCCAAGCTAGATTCACTCGATTCGGCCAAAGGCCCGGGTTTCGACGGTATCCCCCCTTTGTTTTTGAAGGAATGCCGCTTTATTCTCTCCAGGCCTCTCTGGCATATCTTTAATTCCTCCCTAAAGAGTGGAATTTTTCCCCCAGCCTGGAAGACTAGTCTAGTAACCCCAGTATTTAAGGCAGGTGACCGCTCGGACGTGAAAAACTTCAGGCCGATTTGTAAACTATCTGTCCTGCCCAAACTCTTCGAGGAAATTGTAACAGAGACCGTAACGCCTCTTCTCACAAATGTCATCTGTAATGAGCAGCATGGATTCGTTCCCGAACGATCGACGGCGACTAATCTGGCGGTATACCACTGCTATGTCTCAGCGGCCCTCGATGCCGGTCTCCAGGTTGATACTGTACACACAGACTTCCGGAAGGCCTTTGATACGGTTGACCATGATATTTTACTTCAGAAATTATCTTCGATTGGTATTAGCGGGGCGTTCCTATCATGGGTTGGTAGCTATTTGGATGACCGGGTGCAAGTAGTTAAAGTGTTTGACCAACAATCAGCTCCTGTTAAAGTGAGCTCTGGCGTCCCTCAAGGATCGCACCTTGGTCCCCTTCTGTTCCTCATTTTTATCAATGACCTGAAGGATGTATTCCAGGACTGTAAATTTCTTATGTATGCCAATGATTTGAAGATATTTCGTACCATTCGCAGTGCACTCGACTCTAGTAAGATGCAGGATGACCTCGTTAGATTCGAGCAGTGGTGTACCGTCAATAAGATGCGGCTAAATACAGCTAAATGTGTGGTGTTGAGAACCCATAGAGCAAGGAGTGTCATTGTATCGCCATATAGTCTATGCGGTACCCCATTGAATGATGTGGACGAAGTCTGTGACCTTGGAGTTACGTTCACGACTAGGCTAGACTTTCGTAACCATTACCGGAATATCACTTGCAAAGCGATGAAAACCTTAGGATTTATAGCCCGTTTCGCAAAGCACTTCAGGCAATTGAAATCACTGAAGTTGTTGTATGTAGCACTGGTCAGACCCCAGTTAGAATATGCCTCGATAATTTGGAACCCAAAGCATAAGATATATGTCAGTTTAATCGAAAGGGTCCAGCATAAGTTCCTCCGGATGGCTATGAGAGCAATAAGTAGTCCTATGCTGTACAATGACCATGACTATGGTCCTGCCATGCTCAAAACAAGGCTCATCACTCTCAGTAACCGTCGTGTATGTACTGACCTATTGTTTCTGTATAGAATCATTCATGGACAGATAAACTGTAATGATCTCGTGGCATCAATACACTTTCAGGCCCCTGAACGTTTATTGCGTCTGAGACCCCTTTTTAAGCCGAAAGTTCCAGATTATTTTCATTATACAGCCGATCCCATAAACCGCGCAATGGAGGAGGTCAATCAGCGCTTTGCGGACATTGATTTATTCACTGCATCACTTGATTCGTTTCGGAATCAGCTGCTTAATCTACTTTCCGCTTAACCTGTCAACTGCGTTGCGGCGTTTAGTGTTTATCGCGGCGTGTAGAATGTTTATTTCATTGTACTTATTCTGTAATACTATGTACTCTAAAGGGTTTTTTGCCCGTTAATAATAATAATAATAATAATAATAATCGTCGGACATGACGGTGGCGGGCCAATCTAGTCCCGGGGTCGTGGGGCCGACCCTATAATCGTTGGACATGACGGTGGCGGGCCAATCTAGTCCCGGGGTCGTAGGGACGACCCTATAGTCGTCGGACATGTTGGCGATTGGCCAACATTGGCCCGGGGTCGTCGGGACGACCCTATAGTCGTCGGACATGTCGACGGCTGGCCAACCTAGTCCCGGGGTCGTGGGGACGACCCTATAGTCGTCGGACATTTCGGCGGCTTGCCAACTTTGGCCCGGGGTCGTGGGGACGACCCTATAGTCGTCGGACATGTCGGCGGCTGGCCAACTTTGGCCCGTGGTTGTGGGGACGACCCTATAGTCGTTGGACATGACGGTGGCGGGCCAATCTAGTCCCGGGGTTGTGGGGACGACCCTACAGTCGTCGGACATTTCGACGGCTTGCCAACTTTGGCCCGGGGTCGTGGGGACGATCCAATAGTCGTCGGCCATGTCGGCGGCTGGCCAGCTTTGGCCTGGTGTCGTGGGGACGACTGTATAGTTGTCGGACATTTCGGCGGCAGGCCAACTTTGGCCCCTGGTCATGGGGACGACCCTATAATCGTCGGACATGTCGGCAGCTGGCCAACCTAGACCCGGGGTCGTGGGGACGACCCTATTGTCGTCGGACAAGTCGGCGGTGGGCCAACCTAGTCCCGGGGTCGTGGGGACGACCCTATAGTCATCGGACATGTCGGCGGCGTGCCAACTTTGGCCCGGGGTCGTGGGGACAACCCTATAGTCGTCGGACATGTCGGCGGCTGGCCAACCTAGTCCGGGGTCGTGGGGACGACCCAATAGTCGTCGGACATGTCGGCGGCTGGCCAACTTTGGCCTGGTGTCGTGGGGACGACTGTATAGTTGTCGGACATTTCGGCGGTAGGTCAACTTTGGCCCCTGGTCATGGGGACGACCCTATAATCGTCGGACATGTCGGCAGCTGGCCAACCTAGACCCGGGGTCGTGGGGACGACCCTATTGTCGTCGGACAAGTCGGCGGTGGGCCAACCTAGTCCCGGGGTCGTGGGGTACGACCCTATAGTCGTCGGATATGTCGGCGGCTTGCCAAATTTGGCCCGGGGTCGTGGGGACGATCCAATAGTCGTCGGATATGTCGGCGGCTTGCCAACTTTGGCCCGGGGTCGTGGGGACGACCCTATAGTCGTCGGACATGTCGGCGGCTGGCCAACCTAGTCCCGAGGTCGTGGGGACGACCGTATAGTCGTCGGACATGTCGGCGGCTGGCCAACCTAGCCCCGGGGTCGTGGGGGCGTCCCTACAGTCGTCGGACATGTCGGCGGCTGGCCAACTTTGGCCCGTGGTCGTGGGGACGACCCTATAGTCGTCGGACATGTCGGCGGCTGGCCAACTTTGGCCCGTGATCGTGGGGACGACCCTATAGTCGTCGGACTTGACGGTGGCCGGCCAATCTATTCCCGGGGTCGTGGGGACGACCCTATTGTCGTCGGACATGGCGGTGGCGGGCCAATCTAGTCCCGTGGTCGTGGGGACGACCCTATAGTCTTCGGACATGACGGTAGCGGGCCAATCTAGACCCGAGGTCCTGGGGACGACCCTATAGTAGTCGGACATGTCGGCGGCTGTCCAACTTTGGCCCGGTGTCGTGGGGACGACTCTATAGTCGTCGGATATGTCGGCGGCTGGCCAACCTAGACCCGGGGTCGTGGGGACGACCCTATTGTCGTCGGACATGACGGTGGCGGGCCAATCTAGTCCCGGGGTCGTGGGGACGACCCTATAGTCGTCGGACAAGTCGGCGGCGGGCCAAGCTGGTCCCGGGGTCGTGGGGACGACCCTATAATCAAGTCTTCGTTAAGCCGCCGAGTTGACAGGTCGATTGTTTTGATTGCGCGAACGTTAGCACGTGCCCGTCCGTGTGACACATACCAGTCCCCGCGACCGTTATCTCCGAGCGTTTTTCGCATCTTTCCGTATCAATTTACTGGTACGTTTTGCCGAGTTTTTGACGAATAGTCTAATTGTGGGTGCTGTGCTATTGTGTGGGCCCTCTCTGCCGCACGGATTCAAGGCGAACGTCATCTTAGCTTCCAATTAGTTGTCTGGCCTGTCAGTGTTGACACCGAAATCATGAGCGCCAAGAAATGCAAGGGTTGCAGTGCCGCAGTTGCCAATCCGGTCACCTGCCCTGGTTGTGGAATGGTCAGCCACCCGGGACCCACATGTCTTGGCCGTACTGGTCATCCATGGTTTGATGGACAACTTTTGGATTGTCGATCGAGATCCACCGGGCCAGCGATTACCGTTAGCCAAGCCAGCGCTTCACCGGTACAATCACTCGCAGCAATACCTACTGCCACACTACAGTCTCTCTCGGCATTACCCTCGGCTAGCGACATGAGGGAGATGATGAGCGACTTAATTAAGAAGGAGCTCGCGGCATTTAAAGATGAAATACTCTCCGGTATCAGGATGGACCTAGCGGTTATGAGGACGGAGATGGGATCATTGTCTGAGCGAGTAAGGGTCCTCGAAGAAACTCCCGCCAATTCCGCAGCGCAGACGCTCTCTCCAGCGATGGACGACATAGTCGCCGAGTTGAACGACAGGGAGGTGCGCGCCGGAAACTTGATAATATTCGGGGTTCCTGAGCCTCAAGAGTCCACGGCGGAGCGTGCAAGGTCGGTCGATGCGGATAGCGTACGAGCTGTACTTACAGCAATTTGCCCCCTCGGGACCCAGGAGTTGGATACGCGTCGTATCGGTAAATCAGGGGGAACATCCTGTAGGCCCTTATGCGTTAGTCTCAACTCTGCAGCGGAGGCGAGGAAGTTCCTCCAGAATAAGCACCGGTACAAAGGGCCTTTCAAGATATCAGACGACAAGACCATCCTCCAACGTGGGACTCTTACGCAGCTTAGGGCGACTCTGCGTGACCTTCACGAACGCGGAGAGACCCACATGACTATTCGGTACGTCCGAGGTGTGCCGAAAATTATGCCGGATAACCGTCGTCGCGAGTCCACGCAAAAAAACTGACCCACGACCCTTTAGTGTATTTCCAGAATGTACGTGGTCTTCGCACAAAACTGGACTTTTTAATTAATTCGCTTCTCACATCAGCTGTATCATATGACATAATTATTCTAGTCGAGACCTGGCTCAACTCTGCTATTTCTTCCTTCGAGTTGGGTTTAACTAATTATGCAGTGTACAGATGCGATAGATCCCTTGATACAAGTAGCCACTTGAGAGGTGGCGGAGTCCTTATCGCGGTCAAAAAGTCGATACCTTCTAGTCCCGTTAGTGTCAGCTGTGCAGATGTTGAACAATTATTTGTGAGAGTCCACCTCCTTAATAATAAGTACTTATTACTAGGGGCTATTTACTTGCCGCCTGCATCCCGGCCTACCCTTTATGAGAAACACGCGGACTGTATCACTGAGTTATATCTTAAATATAGCAACGACATATTTTTGCTGTACGGGGATTATAATCTCCCGCATGCTATCTGGTACAGAGACTCAGGCCAGTCTTGCTTTAGGAAGCCAGGAATGTCGATGAATGAATCGATGGCGGTTGACCTTCTCCTTGGATGCGTTGGCTACTGTAACTTAATCCAAGTGAACACGGTGTTTAATGTCTGCGACGGTATGCTCGATCTTATTTTTGTTAGCGATTCGAAGGTTACTGTTGATCGGGTCCTCGACGCTTTAATTGCGCCCGATGCCTACCATCCGCCCCTTTATTTGAAGTTTAACGAACTTGACGTAGTAGTGGACACCGTCGTGGAGAACTTCACCTATCGGGACTTCAAGCGTGGCGATTATACCTGTGTATTGGAGTATTTCAACTCGGTGGATTGGGATATGGTGACCGGTAATACCGACCCATGTGTTGCCCTGGAGCGTTTGTACGGCCACATTAACCAAGCAATTAACGCCTTCATTCCGATCCGGACGGTTCATCGCTCCACGTTTCCGCAGTGGTTTTCCCCACGATTGAGGTCCCTGATTCGTGAGAAGAAGAAAGCGCATATAGTCTTTAAGCGGTCATGTGCATACAGCGACTACATGATCTTTTCCCACCTCAGATCACAGTGCAAGAAAGCCTTACTTCGGGATCACCGTATTCATATTGAGGGTGTCGAGAATGCTATCTCTAGCAATGTCTCGAACTTTTGGAAATTCGTAAACACTAAGCGTGGCGGTCATAGTATTCCTGGCAAGGTGCATCTCGATCAAGCCTCTGCCACGACTCACTCGTCAGCTGCCGATCTCTTTGCGGACTTTTTCGGATCTGTTTACACCCGTCCGTCCGGAGTGTTACCTGTGTTGAATCCTGGTTTGTCCCCCGGTGCTGGTGTAAACATACACTCGCTATCCGTCTCTATAGGTGATATTTATTCCAAGCTAGATTCACTCGATTCGGCCAAAGGCCCGGGTTTCGACGGTATCCCCCCTTTGTTTTTGAAGGAATGCCGCTTTATTCTCTCCAGGCCTCTCTGGCATATCTTTAATTCCTCCCTAAAGAGTGGAATTTTTCCCCCAGCCTGGAAGACTAGTCTAGTAACCCCAGTATTTAAGGCAGGTGACCGCTCGGACGTGAAAAACTTCAGGCCGATTTGTAAACTATCTGTCCTGCCCAAACTCTTCGAGGAAATTGTAACAGAGACCGTAACGCCTCTTCTCACAAATGTCATCTGTAATGAGCAGCATGGATTCGTTCCCGAACGATCGACGGCCACTAATCTGGCGGTATACCACTGCTATGTCTCAGCGGCCCTCGATGCCGGTCTCCAGGTTGATACTGTACACACAGACTTCCGGAAGGCCTTTGATACGGTTGACCATGATATTTTACTTCAGAAATTATCTTCGATTGGTATTAGCGGGGCGTTCCTATCATGGGTTGGTAGCTATTTGGATGACCGGGTGCAAGTAGTTAAAGTGTTTGACCAACAATCAGCTCCTGTTAAAGTGAGCTCTGGCGTCCCTCAAGGATCGCACCTTGGTCCCCTTCTGTTCCTCATTTTTATCAATGACCTGAAGGATGTATTCCAGGACTGTAAATTTCTTATGTATGCCAATGATTTGAAGATATTTCGTACCATTCGCAGTGCACTCGACTCTAGTAAGATGCAGGATGACCTCGTTAGATTCGAGCAGTGGTGTACCGTCAATAAGATGCGGCTAAATACAGCTAAATGTGTGGTGTTGAGAACCCATAGAGCAAGGAGTGTCATTGTATCGCCATATAGTCTATGCGGTACCCCATTGAATGATGTGGACGAAGTCTGTGACCTTGGAGTTACGTTCACGACTAGGCTAGACTTTCGTAACCATTACCGGAATATCACTTGCAAAGCGATGAAAACCTTAGGATTTATAGCCCGTTTCGCAAAGCACTTCAGGCAATTGAAATCACTGAAGTTGTTGTATGTAGCACTGGTCAGACCCCAGTTAGAATATGCCTCGATAATTTGGAACCCAAAGCATAAGATATATGTCAGTTTAATCGAAAGGGTCCAGCATAAGTTCCTCCGGATGGCTATGAGAGCAATAAGTAGTCCTATGCTGTACAATGACCATGACTATGGTCCTGCCATGCTCAAAACAAGGCTCATCACTCTCAGTAACCGTCGTGTATGTACTGACCTATTGTTTCTGTATAGAATCATTCATGGACAGATAAACTGTAATGATCTCGTGGCATCAATACACTTTCAGGCCCCTGAACGTTTATTGCGTCTGAGACCCCTTTTTAAGCCGAAAGTTCCAGATTATTTTCATTATACAGCCGATCCCATAAACCGCGCAATGGAGGAGGTCAATCAGCGCTTTGCGGACATTGATTTATTCACTGCATCACTTGATTCGTTTCGGAATCAGCTGCTTAATCTACTTTCCGCTTAACCTGTCAACTGCGTTGCGGCGTTTAGTGTTTATCGCGGCGTGTAGAATGTTTATTTCATTGTACTTATTCTGTAATACTATGTACTCTAAAGGGTTTTTTGCCCGTTAATAATAATAATAATAATAATAATAATCGTCGGACATGACGGTGGCGGGCCAATCTAATCCCGGGATCGTGGGGACGACCCTATAGTCGTCGGACAAGTCGGCGGCTGGCCAACTTTGGCCCGTGGTCGTGGGGACGACCCTATAGTCGTCGGACATGTCGGCGGCTGGCCAACCTAGTCCCGAGGTCGTGGGGGCGACCCTATAGTCGTCGGACATGACGGTGGCCGGCCAATCTAGTCCCGGGGTCGTGAGAACGACCTTATAGTCGTCGGACAAGACGGCGGCGGGCCAACTTTGGCCCGGGGTTGTGGGGACGACCCTATAGTCATCGGACATGTCGGCGGCTGGCCAACCTAGTCCCGAGGTCGTGGGGGCGACCCTATAGTCGTCGGACATGACGGTGGCCGGCCAATCTAGTCCCGGGGTCGTGAGAACGACCCTATAGTCGTCGGACAAGACGGCGGCGGGCCAACCTAGCCCCGGGGTCGTGGGGACGACCCTATAGTCGTCGGACATGTCGGCGGCTGGCCAATTTAGTACCGGGGTCGTGGGGACGAACCTATAGTCGTCGGACAAGTCGGCGGCTGGCCAACTTTGGCCCGGGGTTGCGGGGACGACCCTATTGTCGTCGGACATGACGGTGGCGGGCCAATCTAGTTTCGGGGTCGTGTGGACGACCCCATAGTCGTCGGACATGACGGTGGCGGGCCAATCTAGTCCCGGGGTCGTGGGGACGATCCCATAGTCGTTGGACATGACGGTGGCGGGCCAGTCTAGTCCCGGGTCGTGGGCACGACCCTATAGTCGTCGGACATGACAGTGGCGGCCAATCTAGGCCCGGGTCGTGGGGAAAACCCTGTAGTCGTCGGACATGTCGCCGGCTGGCCAACTTTGGCCCGTGGTCGTGGGGACGACCCTATAGTCGTCGGACAAGTGGGCGGCTGTCCAGCTTTGGCCCGGGGTCGTGGGGACGACCCTATAGTCGTCGGACTTGACGGTGGCGGGCCAACTTTGGCCCGTGGTCGTGGGGACGACCCTATAGTCGTCGGACATGTCGGCGGCTGGCCAACCTAGTCCCGAGGTCGTGGGGGCGACCCTATAGTCGTCGGACATGACGGTGGCCGGCCAATCTAGTCCCGGGGTAGTGAGAACGACCTTATAGTCGTCGGACAAGACGGCGGCGGGCCAACTTTGGCCCGGGGTTGTGGGGACGACCCTATAGTCATCGGACATGTCGGCGGCTGGCCAACCTAGTCCCGAGGTCGTGGGGGCGACCCTATAGTCGTCGGACATGACGGTGGCCGGCCAATCTAGTCCCGGGGTCGTGAGAACGACCCTATAGTCGTCGGACAAGACGGCGGCGGGCCAACCTAGCCCCGGGGTCGTGGGGACGACCCTATAGTCGTCGGACATGTCGGCGGCTGGCCAATTTAGTACCGGGGTCGTGGGGACGAACCTATAGTCGTCGGACAAGTCGGCGGCTGGCCAACTTTGGCCCGGGGTTTTGGGGACGACCCTATTGTCGTCGGACATGACGGTGGCGGGCCAATCTAGTCCCGGGGTCGTGGGGACGACCCTATAGTCGTCGGACATGTCGGCGGCTGGCCAACCTAGTCCCGAGGTCGTGGGGACGACCCTATAGTCGTCGGACATGACGGTGGCCGGCCAATCTAGTCCCGGGGTCGTGAGAACGACCCTATAGTCGTCGGACAAGACGGCGGCGGGCCAACTTAGCCCCGGGGTCGTGAGGACGACCCTATAGTCGTCGCACATGTCGGCGGCTGGCCAACCTAGTATCGAGGTCGTGGGGAGGACCGTATAGTCGTCGGACAATTCGGCGGCCGGCCAAATTTGGCCCGGGGTTGCGGGGACGACCCTATAGTCGTCGGACATGTCGGCGGCTGGCTAATTTAGTCCCGGGGTGGTGGGGGCGACCCAATAGACGTCCGACATGACGGTGGTGGGCCAATCTAGTCCCGGGGTCGTGGGGACGACTCTATAGTCGTCGGACATGTCGGCGGCTGGCCAATTTAGTCCTGGGGTCGTGGGGACGAACCTATAGTCGTCGGACAAGTCGGCGGCTGGCCAACTTTGTCCCGTGGTCGTGGGGACGACTGTTTAGTCGTCGGACATGTCGGCGGCTGGCCAACCTAGTATCGAGGTCGTGGGGACGAGCCTATAGTCGTCGGACATGTCGGCGGCGGGCCAATCTATTCCCGGGGTCGTGGGGACGACCCTATTGTCGTCGGACATGACGGTGGCGGGCCAATCTAGTCCCGGGGTCGTAGGAATGACCCTATAGTCGTCGGACAAGTCGGCGGCGGGCCAATCTAGTCCCGGTGTCGTGGGGACGACCCTATTGTCGTCGATCATGTCGACGGCTGGCCAACTTTGGCCCGTGGTCGTGGGGACGATCCGATAGTCGTTGGACATGACGGTGGCGGGCCAATCTAGTCCCGGGGTCGTGGGGACGACCCTATAGTCGTCGGACATGACGGCGGCTGGCCAACTTTGGCCCGTGGTCGTGGGGACGACTCAATAATCGTCGGACATGTCGGCGATTGGCCAACTTTGGCCCGCGGTCGGCGGGACGACCCTATAGTCGTCGGACATGTCGGCGGCTGGCCAATTTAGTCCCGGGGTCGTGGGGACGACCCAATAGTCGTCGGACATATGGGCGGCTGGCCAACTTTGGCCCGTGGTCGTGGGGACGACTGTTTAGTCGTCGGACATGTCGGCGGCTGGCCAACCTAGACCCGGGGTCGTCGGGACGACCCTATTGTCGCCGGACATGACGGTGGCGGGCCAATCTAGTCCCGGGGTCATAGGGACGACCCTATAGTCGTCGGACATGTCGGCGATTAGCCAACTTTGGTCCGTGGTCGTGGGGTCGATCCGATAGTCGTCGGACATGACGCCGGCTGGCCAACTTTGGCCCGGTGTCGTGGGGACGACTCTATATTCGTCGGACATGTCGGCGGCTGGCCGACCTGGACCCGGGGTCGTGGGGACGACCCTATTGTCGTCGGACAAGTCGGCGGCTGGCCAACTTTGGCCCGTGGTCGTGGGGACGACTGTTTAGTCGTCGGACATGTCGGCGGCTGGCCAATCTAGACCCAGGGTCGTGGGGACGACCCTATAGTCGTCGGACATGACGGCGGCGGGCCAATCTATTCTCGGGGTCGTGAGGACGACCCTATAGTCGTCGGACATGTCGGCAGCTGGCCAACGTTGGCCTGTGGTCGTGGGGACCACCCTATTGTCGTCGGACATGACGGTGGCGGGCCAATCTAGTCCTGGGGTCGTGGGGACGACCCCATAGTCGTCGGACTAGTCGGCGGCTGGCCAACTTTGGCCCGGGGTCGTGGGGACGACCCAATAGTCGTCGGACATGTCGGCGGCTGGCCAACTTTGGCCCGTGGTCGTGGGGACGACCCTATAGTCGTCGGACATGTCGGCGGCTGGCCAACCTAGTCCCGAGGTCGTGGGGGCGACCCTATAGTCGTCGGACATGACGGTGGCCGGCCAATCTAGTCCCGGGGTCGTGAGAACGACCCTATAGTCGTCGGACAAGACGGCGGCGGGCCAACGTAGCCCCGGGGTCGTGGGGAGGACCGTATAGTCGTCGGACAATTCGGCGGCCGGCCAACTTTGGCCCGGGGTTGCGGGGACGACCCTATAGTCGTCGGACATGTCGGCGGCTGGCTAATTTAGTCCCGGGGTCGTGGGGGCGACCCAATAGACGTCCGACATGACGGTGGTGGGCCAATCTAGTCCCGGGGTCGTGGGGACGACCCTATAGTCGTCGGACATGTCGGCGGCTGGCCAATTTAGTCCCGGGGTCGTGGGGACGAACCTATAGTCGTCGGACAAGTCGGCGGCTGGCCAACTTTGTCCCGTGGTCGTGGGGACGACTGTTTCGTCGTCGGACATGTCGGCGGCTGGCCAACCTAGTCCCGAGGTCGTGGGGACGAGCCTATAGTCGTCGGACATGTCGGCGGCGGGCCAGTCTATTCCCGGGGTCGTGGGGACGACCCTATTGTCGTCGGACATGACGGTGGCGGGCCAATCTAGTCCCGGGGTCGTAGGAATGACCCTATAGTCGTCGGACAAGTCGGCGGCGGGCCAATCTAGTCCCGGTGTCGTGGGGACGACCCTATTGTCGTCGATCATGTCGACGGCAGGCCAACTTTGGCCCGTGGTCGTGGGGACGATCCGATAGTCGTTGGACATGACGGTGGCGGGCCAATCTAGTCCCGGGGTCGTGGGGACGACCCTATAGTCGTCGGACAAGTCGGCGGCTGGCCAACCTTGTCCCGGGGTCGTGGGGACGACCCTATAGTCGTCGGACAAGTCGGCGGCGGGCCAATCTAGTCCCGGGGTCGTGGGGACGACCCTATTGTCGTCGGACATGACGGTGGCGGGCCAATCTAGTCCCGGGGTCGTAGGGACGACCCTATTGTCGTCGGACATGATGGTGGCGGGCCAATCTAGTCCCGGGGTCATAGGGACGACCCTATAGTCATCGGACATGTCGGCGGCTGGTCAACTTAGGCCCGTGGTCGTAGGGACGATCCGATAGTCGTTGGACATGACGGTGCCGGGCCAATCAAGTCCCGGGGTCGTGGGTACGACCCTATAGTCGTCGGACATGTCGTCGATTGGCCATTATTGGCCCGGGGTCGTGGGGACGACCCTATAATCGTCGGACATGTCGGCGGCTGGCCAACATTGGCCCGTGGTCGTGGGGACGACCCAACAGTCGTCGGACATGTCGGCGGCAGGCCAACTTTGGCCCGTGGTCGTGGGGACGATCCGATAGTCGTCGGACGTGACGGTGGCTAGCCAATCTAGTCCCGGGATCGTGGGGACGACCCTATAGTCGTCGGAGATGTCGGCGGCTGTCCTACTTTGGCCCGGTGTCTTGGGGACGACTCTATAGTCGTCGGACATGTCGGCGGCTGGCCAACCTAGACCCGGGGTCGTGGGGACGACCCTATAGTCCTCGAACAAGTCGGCGGCTGGCCAACTTTGGCCCGTGGTCGTGGGAACGACCCTATAGTCGTCGGACAAGTCGGCGGCTGGCCAAATATGGCCCGTGGTCGTGGGGACGACCCTATAGTCGTCGGAAATGTCGGCGGCGAGCCAACCTAGTCCCGGCGTCGTGGGGACGACCCTATAATGTTCGGACAAGTCGGCAGCTGGCCAAATTTGGCCCGTGGTCGTGAGGACGACCCTATCGTCGTCGGAAATGTCGGCGGCTGGCCAACTTTGGCCCGTGGTCGTGAAGACGACCCTATAGTCGTCGGACAAGACGGTGGCGGGCCAATCTAGTCCCGGGGTCGTGGGGACGACCCTATAGTCGTCGGAAATGTCGGTGGCTGTCCAACTTTGGCCCGGGGGTCGTGGGGACGACGCTATAGTCGTCGGACATGTCGGCGGCGAGCCAACATTGACCCGGGGTCGTGGGGACGACTTTATAGTCGTCGGACATGTCGGTGGCGGGCCAGTCTAGTCCCGGGTCGTGGGGACGACCCTATAGTCGTCGGACAAGTCGGCGGCTGGCCAACTTTGGCCCGTGGTCGTGGGGACGACCCTATAGTCGTCGGAAATGACGGTGGCGGGCCAATCTAGTCCCGTGGTCGTGGGGACGACCCTACAGTCGTCGGACAAGTCGGCGGCGAGCCAATCTAGTCCCGCGGTCGTGGGGACGACCCTATAGTCGTCGGACAAGTCAGCGGCTGGCCAACATTGGCCAGTGGTCGTGGGGACGACCATATAGTCGTCGGACATGACGGTGGCGGGCCACTCTAGTCCCGGGTCGTGGGGACGACCCTATAGTCGTCGGACATGTCGGCGGCTGGGCAACATTGGCCCGGGGTCGTGGGGACGACCCTATAGTCGTCGGATATGTCGGCGGCTGGCCAACTTTGGCCCGTGGTCGTGGGGACGACCCTATAGTCGTCGGACAAGTCGGCGGCGGGCCAACCTAGTCCCGGGGTCGTGGGGACGACCCTATAATCGTCGGACAAGCCGGCGGCTGGCCAACATTGGCCCGTGGTCGTGGGGACGACCCTATAGTCGTCGGACAAGTCGGCGGCTGTCCAACTTTGGCCCGGGGTCGTGGGGACGACCCTATAGTCGTCGGACTTGACGGTGGCGGGCCAATCTAGTCCCGGGGTCGTGGGGACGACCCTATAGTCGTCGGATATGTCGGCGGCTGGCCAACTTTGGCCCGTGGTCGTGGGGACGACCCTATAGTCGTCGGACAAGTCGGCGGCGGGCCAACCTAGTCCCGGGGTCGTGGGGACGACCCTATAATCGTCGGACAAGCCGGCGGCTGGCCAACATTGGCCCGTGGTCGTGGGGACGACCCTATAGTCGTCGGACAAGTCGGCGGCTGTCCACCTTTGGCCCGGGGTCGTGGGGACGACCCTATAGTCGTCGGACTTGACGGTTGCGGGCCAATCTAGTCCCGGGGTCGTGGGGACGACCCTATAGTCGTCAGACATGTCGGTGGCGAGCCAACCTAGTCCCGGGGTCGTAGGGACGACCCTATAGTCGTCGGACATGTCGCCGGCTGGCCAACTTTGGCCCGTGGTCGTGGGGACGACCCTATAGTCGTCGGACATAACGGTGGCGGGCCAATCTAGTCCCGGGGCCGTGGGGACGACCCTATATTCGTCGGACAAGTCGGCGGCGGGCCAACCTAGACCCGGGGTCGTGGGGATAACCCTATAGTCGTCGGACATGACGGTGGCGGGCCAGTCTAGTCCCGGGTCGTGGGGACGACCCTATAGTCGTCGGACATGTCGGCGGCTGGCCAACTTTGGCCCGTGGTCGTGGGGACGACCCTATAGTCGTCAGACATGACGGTGGCGAGCCAACCTAGTCCCGGAGTCGTGGGGACGACCCTATAGTCGTCGGACAAGTCGGCGGCGAGCCCACCTAGTCGGGGGGTCGAGGGGACGAACCTATAGTCGCCGGACATGTCGGCGGCTGGCCAACTTTGGCCCGTGGCCGTGGGGACGACCCTATAGTCGTCGGAAATGTCGCCGGCTGGCCAACTTTGGCCCGTGGTCGTGGGGACGACCCTTTAGTCGTCGGACAAGTCGGCGGCTGTCCAACTTTGGCCCGGGGTCGTGGGGACGACCCTATAGTCGTCGGACATGTCGGCGGCGAGGCCACCTAGTCGGGGGGTCGTGGGGACGACCCTATAGTTGTCGGACAAGTCGGCGGCCGGCCAACCTAGTCCCGGGGTCGTGGGGACGAACCTATAGTCGTCAGACATATCGGTGGCGAGCCAACCTAGTCCCGGGGTCGTGGGGACGACCCTATAGTCGTCGGACAAGTCGGCGGCTGGCCAACTTTGGCCCGTGGTCGTGGGGACGATCCGATAGTCGTCGGACATGACGGTGGCGGGCCAATCTAGTCCCGGGGTCATAGGGACGACCCTATAGTCATCGGACATGTCGGCGGCTGGTCAACTTAGGCCCGTGGTCGTAGGGACGATCCGATAGTCGTTGGACATGACGGTGCCGGGCCAATCAAGTCCCGGGGTCGTGGGTACGACCCTATAGTCGTCGGACATGTCGTCGATTGGCCATTATTGGCCCGGGGTCGTGGGGACGACCCTATAATCGTCGGACATGTCGGCGGCTGGCCAACATTGGCCCGTGGTCGTGGGGACGACCCAACAGTCGTCGGACATGTCGGCGGCTGGTCAACTTAGGCCCGTGGTCGTAGGGACGATCCGATAGTCGTTGGACATGACGGTGCCGGGCCAATCAAGTCCCGGGGTCGTGGGTACGACCCTATAGTCGTCGGACATGTCGTCGATTGGCCATTATTGGCCCGGGGTCGTGGGGACGACCCTATAATCGTCGGACATGTCGGCGGCTGGCCAACATTGGCCCGTGGTCGTGGGGACGACCCAACAGTCGTCGGACATGTCGGCGGCAGGCCAACTTTGGCCCGTGGTCGTGGGGACGATCCGATAGTCGTCGGACGTGACGGTGGCTAGCCAATCTAGTCCCGGGATCGTGGGGACGACCCTATAGTCGTCGGAGATGTCGGCGGCTGGCCAACATTGGCCCGTGGTCGTGGGGACGACCCAACAGTCGTCGGACATGTCGGCGGCAGGCCAACTTTGGCCCGGTGTCTTGGGGACGACTCTATAGTCGTCGGACATGTCGGCGGCTGGCCAACCTAGACCCGGGGTCGTGGGGACGACCCTATAGTCCTCGAACAAGTCGGCGGCTGGCCAACTTTGGCCCGTGGTCGTGGGAACGACCCTATAGTCGTCGGACAAGTCGGCGGCTGGCCAAATATGGCCCGTGGTCGTGGGGACGACCCTATAGTCGTCGGAAATGTCGGCGGCGAGCCAACCTAGTCCCGGCGTCGTGGGGACGACCCTATAATGTTCGGACAAGTCGGCAGCTGGCCAAATTTGGCCCGTGGTCGTGAGGACGACCCTATAGTCGTCGGAAATGTCGGCGGCTGGCCAACTTTGGCCCGTGGTCGTGAAGACGACCCTATAGTCGTCGGACAAGACGGTGGCGGGCCAATCTAGTCCCGGGGTCGTGGGGACGACCCTATAGTCGTCGGAAATGTCGGTGGCTGTCCAACTTTGGCCCGGGGGTCGTGGGGACGACCCTATAGTCGTCGGACATGTCGGCGGCGAGCCAACATTGACCCGGGGTCGTGGGGACGACTTTATAGTCGTCGGACATGTCGGTGGCGGGCCAGTCTAGTCCCGGGTCGTGGGGACGACCCTATAGTCGTCGGACATGTCGGCGGCTGGCCAACTTTGGCCCGTGGTCGTGGGGAGGACCCTATACCCGTCGGACAAGTCGGCGGCGTACGAACCTAGTCCGGGGGTCGTGGGGACGACCCTATAGTCGTCGGACATGACGGTGGCGGGCCAGTCTAGTCCCGGGTCATGGGGACGACCCTATAGTCGTCGGACAAGTCGGCGGCTGGCCAACTTTGGCCCGTGGTCGTGGGGACGACCCTATAGTCGTCGGAAATGACGGTGGCGGGCCAATCTAGTCCCGTGGTCGTGGGGACGACCCTACAGTCGTCGGACAAGTCGGCGGCGAGCCAATCTAGTCCCGCGGTCGTGGGGACGACCCTATAGTCGTCGGACAAGTCAGCGGCTGGCCAACATTGGCCAGTGGTCGTGGGGACGACCATATAGTCGTCGGACATGACGGTGGCGGGCCACTCTAGTCCCGGGTCGTGGGGACGACCCTATAGTCGTCGGACATGTCGGCGGCTGGCCAACATTGGCCCGGGGTCGTGGGGACGACCCTATAGTCGTCGGATATGTCGGCGGCTGGCCAACTTTGGCCCGTGGTCGTGGGGACGACCCTATAGTCGTCGGACAAGTCGGCGGCGGGCCAACCTAGTCCCGGGGTCGTGGGGACGACCCTATAATCGTCGGACAAGCCGGCGGCTGGCCAACATTGGCCCGTGGTCGTGGGGACGACCCTATAGTCGTCGGACAAGTCGGCGGCTGTCCAACTTTGGCCCGGGGTCGTGGGCACGACCCTATAGTCGTCGGACATGTCGGCGGCGAGGCCACCTAGTCGGGGGGTCGTGGGGACGACCCTATAGTCGTCGGACAAGTCGGCGGCCGGCCAACCTAGTCCCGGGGTCGTGGGGACGACCCTATAGTCGTCAGACATATCGGTGGCGAGCCAACCTAGTCCCGGGGTCGTGGGGACGACCCTATAGTCGTCGGACAAGTCGGCGGCTGGCCAACTTTGGCCCGTGGTCGTGGGGACGATCCGATAGTCGTCGGACATGACGGTGGCGGGCCAATCTAGTCCCGGGGTCATAGGGACGACCCTATAGTCATCGGACATGTCGGCGGCTGGTCAACTTAGGCCCGTGGTCGTAGGGACGATCCGATAGTCGTTGGACATGACGGTGCCGGGCCAATCAAGTCCCGGGGTCGTGGGTACGACCCTATAGTCGTCGGACATGTCGTCGATTGGCCATTATTGGCCCGGGGTCGTGGGGACGACCCTATAGTCGCCGGACATGTCGGCGGCTGGCCAACTTTGGCCCGTGGCCGTGGGGACGACCCTATAGTCGTCGGAAATGTCGCCGGCTGGCCAACTTTGGCCCGTGGTCGTGGGGACGACCCTTTAGTCGTCGGACAAGTCGGCGGCTGTCCAACTTTGGCCCGGGGTCGTGGGGACGACCCTATAGTCGTCGGACATGTCGGCGGCGAGGCCACCTAGTCGGGGGGTCGTGGGGACGACCCTATAGTCGTCGGACAAGTCGGCGGCCGGCCAACCTAGTCCCGGGGTCGTGGGGACGACCCTATAGTCGTCAGACATATCGGTGGCGAGCCAACCTAGTCCCGGGGTCGTGGGGACGACCCTATAGTCGTCGGAAATGTCGCCGGCTGGCCAACTTTGGCCCGTGGTCGTGGGGACGACCCTTTAGTCGTCGGACAAGTCGGCGGCTGTCCAACTTTGGCCCGGGGTCGTGGGGACGACCCTATAGTCGTCGGACATGTCGCCGGCTGGCCAACTTTGGCCCGTGGTCGTGGGGACGACCCTTTAGTCGTCGGACAAGTCGGCGGCTGTCCAACTTTGGCCCGGGGTCGTGGGGACGACCCTATAGTCGTCGGACATGTCGGCGGCGAGGCCACCTAGTCGGGGGGTCGTGGGGACGACCCTATAGTCGTCGGACAAGTCGGCGGCCGGCCAACCTAGTCCCGGGGTCGTGGGGACGACCCTATAGTCGTCGGACAAGTCGGCGGCAGGCCAACTTTGGCCCGTGGTCGTGGGGACGATCCGATAGTCGTCGGACATGACGGTGGCGGGCCAATCTAGTCCCGGGGTCATAGGGACGACCCTATAGTCATCGGACATGTCGGCGGCTGGCCAAGTTTGGCCCGTGGTCGTGAGGACGACCCTATAGTCGTCGGAAATGTCGGCGGCTGGCCAATTTTGGCCCGTGGTCGTGAAGACGACCCTATAGTCGTCAGACATGTCGGTGGCGTGCCAACCTAGTCCCGGGGTCGTGGGGACGACCCTATAGTCGTCGGACAAGTCGGCGGCGGGCCAACCTAGTCCCGGGGTCGTGGGGATGACCCTATAGTCGTCGGACAAGTCGGCGGCGAGCCCACCTAGTCGGGGGGTCGTGGGGACGACCCTATAGTCGTCGGACAAGTCGGCGGCCGGCCAACCTAGTCCGGGGGTCGTGGGGACGACCCTATAGTCGTCGGACAAGACGGCGGCTGGACATCCTTGGCCCGGGGTCGTGGGTACGACCCTATAGTCGTCGGACATGTCGGCGGCTGGACATCTTTGGCCCGGGGTCGTGGGGACGACCCTATAGTCATCGGACATGTCGGCGGCTGGCCAACCTAGTCCCGGGGTCGTTGGGACGACCCTATAGTCGTCGGACTTGACGGTGGCGGGCCAATCTAGTCCCGGGGTCGTGGGGACGACCCTACAGTCGTCGGACATGTCGGCGGCTGGCCAACTTTGGCCCGGTGTCGTGGGGACGACTCTATAGTTGTCGGAAATGTCAGCGGCTGGCCAACCTGGACCCGGGGTCGTGGGGACGACCCCATTGTCGTCGGACATGACGGTGGCGGGCCAATCTAGTCTCTGGGTCGTGGGGACGACCCTATAGTCGTCGGACATGTCGGCGGTTGGCCAACTTTGGCCCGGGGTCGTGGGGACGACCCTATAGTCGTCGGATATGTCGGCGGCTGGCCAACTTTGGCCCGTGGTCGTGGGGACGACCCTATAGTCGTCGGACAAGTCGGCGGCGGGCCAACCTAGTCCCGGGGTCGTGGGGACGACCCTATAGTCGTCGGAAATGTCGGTGGCTGTCCAACTTTGGCCCGGGGGTCGTGGGGACGACCCTATAGTCGTCGGACATGTCGGCGGCTGGCCAACTTTGGCCCGTGGTCGTGGGGAGGACCCTATACCCGTCGGACAAGTCGGCGGCGTACCAACCTAGTCCGGGGGTCGTGGGGACGACCCTATAGTCGTCGGACATGACGGTGGCGGGCCAGTCTAGTCCCGGGTCATGGGGACGACCCTATAGTCGTCGGACAAGTCGGCGGCTGGCCAACTTTGGCCCGTGGTCGTGGGGACGACCCTATAGTCGTCGGAAATGACGGTGGCGGGCCAATCTAGTCCCGTGGTCGTGGGGACGACCCTACAGTCGTCGGACAAGTCGGCGGCGAGCCAATCTAGTCCCGCGGTCGTGGGGACGACCCTATAGTCGTCGGACAAGTCAGCGGCTGGCCAACATTGGCCAGTGGTCGTGGGGACGACCATATAGTCGTCGGACATGACGGTGGCGGGCCACTCTAGTCCCGGGTCGTGGGGACGACCCTATAGTCGTCGGATATGTCGGCGGCTGGCCAACTTTAGCCCGTGGTCGTGGGGACCACCCTATAGTCGTCGGACAAGTCGGCGGCTGTCCAACTTTGGCCCGGGGTCGTGGGGACGACCCTATAGTCGTCGGACTTGACGGTGGCGGGCCAATCTAGTCCCGGGGTCGTGGGGACGGCCCTATAGTCGTCAGACATGTCGGTGGCGAGCCAACCTAGTCCCGGGGTCGTCGGGACGACCCTATAGTCGTCGGACATGTCGCCGGCTGGCCAACTTTGGCCCGTGGTCGTGGGGACGACCCTATAGTCGTCGGACATAACGGTGGCGGGCCAATCTAGTCCCGGGGTCGTGGGGACGACCCTATAGTCGTCGGACAAGTCGGCGGCGGGCCAACCTAGACCCGGGGTCGTGGGGATGACCCTATAGTCGTCGGACATGACGGTGGCGGGCCAGTCTAGTCCCGGGTCGTGGGGACGACCCTATAGTCGTCGGACATGTCGGCGGCTGGCCAACTTTGGCCCGTGGTCGTGGGGACGACCCTATAGTCGTCAGACATGACGGTGGCGAGCCAACCTAGTCCCGGGGTCGTGGGGACGACCCTATAGTCGTCGGACAAGTCGGCAGCGAGCCCACCTAGTCGGGGGGTCGTGGGGACGACCCTATAGTCGTCGGACAAGTCGGCGGCCGGCCAACCTAGTCCGGGGGTCGTGGGGACGACCCTATAGTCGTCGGACATGACGGTGGCGGGCCACTCTAGTCCCGGGGTCGTGGGGACGACCCTATAGTCGCCGGACATGTCGGCGGCTGGCCAACTTTGGCCCGTGGCCGTGGGGACGACCCTATAGTCGTCGGAAATGTCGCCGGCTGGCCAACTTTGGCCCGTGGTCGTGGGGACGACCCTTTAGTCGTCGGACAAGTCGGCGGCTGTCCAACATTGGCCCGGGGTCGTGGGGACGACCCTATAGTCGTCGGACATGTCGGCGGCGAGGCCACCTAGTCGGGGGGTCGTGGGGACGACCCTATATTCGTCGGACAAGTCGGCGGCCGGCCAACCTAGTCCCGGGGTCGTGGGGACGACCCTATAGTCGTCAGACATATCGGTGGCGAGCCAACCTAGTCCCGGGGTCGTGGGGACGACCCTATAGTCGTCGGACAAGTCGGCGGCTGGCCAACTTTGGCCCGTGGTCGTGGGGACGACTCTATAGTCGTCGGACATGTCGGCGGCTGGCCAACTTTGGCCCGTGGTCGTGAAGACGACCCTATAGTCGTCGGACAAGACGGTGGCGGGCCAATCTAGTCCCGGGGTCGTGGGGACGACCCTATAGTCGTCGGAAATGTCGGTGGCTGTCCAACTTTGGCCCGGGGGTCGTGGGGACGACCCTATAGTCGTCGGACATGTCGGCGGCGAGCCAACATTGACCCGGGGTCGTGGGGACGACTTTATAGTCGTCGGACATGTCGGTGGCGGGCCAGTCTAGTCCCGGGTCGTGGGGACGACCCTATAGTCGTCGGACATGTCGGCGGCTGGCCAACATTGGCCCGGGGTCGTGGGGACGACCCTATAGTCGTCGGATATGTCGGCGGCTGGCCAACTTTGGCCCGTGGTCGTGGGGACGACCCTATAGTCGTCGGACAAGTCGGCGGCGGGCCAACCTAGTCCCGGGGTCGTGGGGACGACCCTATAATCGTCGGACATGCCGGCGGCTGGCCAACATTGGCCCGTGGTCGTGGGGACGACCCTATAGTCGTCGGACAAGTCGGCGGCTGTCCAACTTTGGCCCGGGGTCGTGGGGACGACCCTATAGTCGTCGGACTTGACGGTGGCGGGCCAATCTAGTCCCGGGGTCGTGGGGACGACCCTATAGTCGTCGGACAAGTCGGCGGCGGGCCAACCTAGACCCGGGGTCGTGGGGATGACCCTATAGTCGTCGGACATGACGGTGGCGGGCCAGTCTAGTCCCGGGTCGTGGGGACGACCCTATAGTCCTCGGACATGTCGGCGGCTGGCCAACTTTGGCCAGTGGTCGTGGGGACGACCCTATAGTCGTCAGACATGACGGTGGCGAGCCAACCTAGTCCCGGGGTCGTGGGGACGACCCTATAGTCGTCGGACAAGTCGGCAGCGAGCCCACCTAGTCGGGGGGTCGTGGGGACGACCCTATAGTCGTCGGACAAGTCGGCGGCCGGCCAACCTAGTCCGGGGGTCGTGGGGACGACCCTATAGTCGTCGGACATGACGGTGGCGGGCCACTCTAGTCCCGGGGTCGTGGGGACGACCCTATAGTCGCCGGACATGTCGGCGGCTGGCCAACTTTGGCCCGTGGCCGTGGGGACGACCCTATAGTCGTCGGAAATGTCGCCGGCTGGCCAACTTTGGCCCGTGGTCGTGGGGACGACCCTTTAGTCGTCGGACAAGTCGGCGGCTGTCCAACTTTGGCCCGGGGTCGTGGGGACGACCCTATAGTCGTCGGACATGTCGGCGGCGAGGCCACCTAGTCGGGGGGTCGTGGGGACGACCCTATAGTCGTCGGACAAGTCGGCGGCCGGCCAACCTAGTCCCGGGGTCGTGGGGACGACCCTATAGTCGTCGGACAAGTCGGCGGCAGGCCAACTTTGGCCCGTGGTCGTGGGGACGATCCGATAGTCGTCGGACATGACGGTGGCGGGCCAATCTAGTCCCGGGGTCATAGGGACGACCCTATAGTCATCGGACATGTCGGCGGCTGGCCAAGTTTGGCCCGTGGTCGTGAGGACGACCCTATAGTCGTCGGAAATGTCGGCGGCTGGCCAATTTTGGCCCGTGGTCGTGAAGACGACCCTATAGTCGTCAGACATGTCGGTGGCGTGCCAACCTAGTCCCGGGGTCGTGGGGACGACCCTATAGTCGTCGGACAAGTCGGCGGCGGGCCAACCTAGTCCCGGGGTCGTGGGGATGACCCTATAGTCGTCGGACAAGTCGGCGGCGAGCCCACCTAGTCGGGGGGTCGTGGGGACGACCCTATAGTCGTCGGACAAGTCGGCGGCCGGCCAACCTAGTCCGGGGGTCGTGGGGACGACCCTATAGTCGTCGGACAAGACGGCGGCTGGACATCCTTGGCCCGGGGTCGTGGGTACGACCCTATAGTCGTCGGACATGTCGGCGGCTGGACATCTTTGGCCCGGGGTCGTGGGGACGACCCTATAGTCATCGGACATGTCGGCGGCTGGCCAACCTAGTCCCGGGGTCGTTGGGACGACCCTATAGTCGTCGGACTTGACGGTGGCGGGCCAATCTAGTCCCGGGGTCGTGGGGACGACCCTACAGTCGTCGGACATGTCGGCGGCTGGCCAACTTTGGCCCGGTGTCGTGGGGACGACTCTATAGTTGTCGGAAATGTCAGCGGCTGGCCAACCTGGACCCGGGGTCGTGGGGACGACCCCATTGTCGTCGGACATGACGGTGGCGGGCCAATCTAGTCTCTGGGTCGTGGGGACGACCCTATAGTCGTCGGACATGTCGGCGGTTGGCCAACTTTGGCCCGGGGTCGTGGGGACGACCCCATAGTCGTCGGACAAGTTGGCGGCTGGCCAACTTTGGCCCGTGGTTGTGGGGACGACCCTATAGTCGTTGGACATGACGGTGGCGGGCCAATCTAGTCCCGGGGTCGTGTGGACGACCCTATAGTCGACGGACAGGACGGCGGCTGGACATCTTTGGCCCGGGGTCGTGGGGACGACCCTATAGTCGTCGGACATGTCGGCGGCTGGCCAACCTAGTCCCGGGGTCGTTGGGATGACCCTATAGTCGTCGGACTTGACGGTGGCGGGCCAATCTAGTCCCGGGGTCGTGGGGACGACCCTATAGTCGTTGGACATGACGGTGGCGGGCCAATCTAGTCCCGGGGTCGTGGGGACGACCCTACAGTCGTCGGACATTTCGGCGATTGGCCAACATTGACCCGGGGTCGTGGGGACGACCCTATAGTCGTCGGACTTGACGGTGGCGGGCCAATCAAGTCCCGGGGTCGTGGGGACGACCCTATAGTCGTTGGACATGACGGTGGCGGGCCAATCTAGTCCTGGGGTCGTGGGGACGACCCCATAGTCGTCGGACAAGTCGGCGGCTGGCCAACTTTGGCCCGGGGTCGTGGGGACGACCCAATAGTCGTCGGACATGTCGGCGGCTGGCCAACTTTGGCCCGTGGTCGTGGGGACGATCCGATTGTCGTCGGACATTTCGGCGGCATGCCATCTTTAGCCCGGGGTCGTGGGGACGACCCTATATTCGTCGAACATTTTGGCGTCTTGTCAACCTAGACCCTATAGTCGTTGGACATGACGGTGGCGGGCCAATTTAGTCCCGGGGTCGTATGGACGACCCTATAGTCGTCGGACATGTCGGCGGCTGGCCAACATTGGCCCGGGGTCGTGGGGACGGCCCTATAGTCGTCGGACATGTTGGCGGCTTGTCAACCTAGTCCCGGGGTCGTGGGGACGACCCTATAGTCGTTGGACATGACGGTGGCGAGCCAACATTGACCCGGGGTCGTGGGGACGACTTTATAGTCGTCGGACATGTCGGTGGCGGGCCAGTCTAGTCCCGGGTCGTGGGGACGACCCTATAGTCGTCGGACATGTCGGCGGCTGGCCAACTTTGGCCCGTGGTCGTGGGGAGGACCCTATACCCGTCGGACAAGTCGGCGGCGTACCAACCTAGTCCGGGGGTCGTGGGGACGACCCTATAGTCGTCGGACATGACGGTGGCGGGCCAGTCTAGTCCCGGGTCATGGGGACGACCCTATAGTCGTCGGACAAGTCGGCGGCTGGCCAACTTTGGCCCGTGGTCGTGGGGACGACCCTATAGTCGTCGGAAATGACGGTGGCGGGCCAATCTAGTCCCGTGGTCGTGGGGACGACCATATAGTCGTCGGACATGACGGTGGCGGGCCACTCTAGTCCCGGGTCGTGGGGACGACCCTATAGTCGTCGGACAAGTCGGCGGCGGGCCAACCTAGTCCCGGGGTCGTGGGGACGACCCTATAATCGTCGGACAAGCCGGCGGCTGGCCAACATTGGCCCGTGGTCGTGGGGACGACCCTATAGTCGTCGGACAAGTCGGCGGCTGTCCAACTTTGGCCCGGGGTCGTGGGGACGACCCTATAGTCGTCGGACTTGACGGTGGCGGGCCAATCTAGTCCCGGGGTCGTGGGGACGACCCTATAGGCGTCAGACATGTCGGTGGCGAGCCAACCTAGTCCCGGGGTCGTAGGGACGACCCTATAGTCGTCGGACATGTCGCCGGCTGGCCAACTTTGGCCCGTGGTCGTGGGGACGACCCTATAGTCGTCGGACATAACGGTGGCGGGCCAATCTAGTCCCGGGGTCGTGGGGACGACCCTATAGTCGTCGGACAAGTCGGCGGCGGGCCAACCTAGACCCGGGGTCGTGGGGATGACCCTATAGTCGTCGGACAAGTCGGCAGCGAGCCCACCTAGTCGGGGGGTCGTGGGGACGACCCTATAGTCGTCGGACAAGTCGGCGGCCGGCCAACCTAGTCCGGGGGTCGTGGGGACGACCCTATAGTCGTCGGACATGACGGTGGCGGGCCAGTCTAGTCCCGGGTCGTGGGGACGACCCTATAGTCGTCGGACATGTCGGCGGCTGGCCAACTTTGGCCCGTGGTCGTGGGGACGACCCTATAGTCGTCAGACATGACGGTGGCGAGCCAACCTAGTCCCGGGGTCATGGGGACGACCCTATAGTCGTCGGACAAGTCGGCAGCGAGCCCACCTAGTCGGGGGGTCGTGGGGACGACCCTATAGTCGTCGGACAAGTCGGCGGCCGGCCAACCTAGTCCGGGGGTCGTGGGGACGACCCTATAGTCGTCGGACATGACGGTGGCGGGCCACTCTAGTCCCGGGGTCGTGGGGACGACCCTATAGTCGCCGGACATGTCGGCGGCTGGCCAACTTTGCCCCGTGGCCGTGGGGACGACCCTATAGTCGTCGGAAATGTCGCCGGCTGGCCAACTTTGGCCCGTGGTCGTGGGGACGACCCTTTAGTCGTCGGACAAGACGGCGGCTGTCCAATTTTGGCCCGGGGTCGTGGGGACGACCCTATATTCGTCGGACAAGTCGGCGGCTGGCCAACTTTGGCCCGTGGTCGTGGGGACGATCCGATAGTCGTCGGACATGACGGTGGCGGGCCAATCTAGTCCCGGGGTCATAGGGACGACCCTATAGTCATCGGACATGTCGGCGGCTGGTCAACTTAGGCCCGTGGTCGTAGGGACGATCCGATAGTCGTTGGACATGACGGTGCCGGGCCAATCAAGTCCCGGGGTCGTGGGTACGACCCTATAGTCGTCGGACATGTCGTCGATTGGCCATTATTGGCCCGGGGTCGTGGGGACGACCCTATAATCGTCGGACATGTCGGCGGCTGGCCAACATTGGCCCGTGGTCGTGGGGACGACCCAACAGTCGTCGGACATGTCGGCGGCAGGCCAACTTTGGCCCGTGGTCGTGGGGACGATCCGATAGTCGTCGGACGTGACGGTGGCTAGCCAATCTAGTCCCGGGGTCATAGGGACGACCCTATAGTCATCGGACATGTCGGCGGCTGGTCAACTTAGGCCCGTGGTCGTAGGGACGATCCGATAGTCGTTGGACATGACGGTGCCGGGCCAATCAAGTCCCGGGGTCGGGGGTACGACCCTATAGTCGTCGGACATGTCGGCGGCTGGACATCTTTGGCCCGGGGTCGTGGGGACGACCCTATAGTCGTCGGACATGTCGGCGGCTGGCCAACATTGGCCCGTGGTCGTGGGGACGACCCAACAGTCGTCGGACATGTCGGCGGCTGGCCAACATTGACCCGTGGTCGTGGGGACGACCCAACAGTCGTCGGACATGTCGGCGGCAGGCCAACTTTGGCCCGTGGTCGTGGGGACGATCCGATAGTCGTCGGACATGACGGTGGCGGGCCAATCTAGTCCCGGGGTCATAGGGACGACCCTATAGTCATCGGACATGTCGGCGGCTGGTCAACTTAGGCCCGTGGTCGTAGGGACGATCCGATAGTCGTTGGACATGACGGTGCCGGGCCAATCAAGTCCCGGGGTCGTGGGTACGACCCTATAGTCGTCGGATATGTCGGCGGCTGGACATCTTTGGCCCGGTGTCGTGGGGACGACTCTATAGTTGTCGGAAATGTCAGCGGCTGGCCAACCTGGACCCGGGGTCGTGGGGACGACCCCATTGTCGTCGGACATGACGGTGGCGGGCCAATCTAGTCTCGGGGTCGTGGGGACGACCCTATAGTCGTCGGACATGTCGGCGGCTGGCCAACTTTGGCCCGGGGTCGTGGGGACGACCCAATAGTCGTCGGACATGTTGGTGGCTTGTCAGCCTAGTCCCGGGGTCGTGGGTACGTCCCTATAGTCGTCGGACAAGTCGGCGGCGGGCCAACCTTGTCCCGGGGTTGTGGGGACGACCCTATAGTCGTCGGACATGTCGGCGGCTGGCCAACTTTGGCCCGGTGTCGTGGGGACGACTCTATAGTCGTCGGAAATGTCGGCGGCTGGCCAACCTGGACCCGGTGTCGTGGGGACGACCCTATAGTCGTCGGAAATGACGGTGGCGGGCCAATCTAGTCCCGGGGTCATGGGGACGACCCTACAGTCGTCGGACAAGTCGGCGGCGAGCCAATCTAGTCCCGCGGTCGTGGGGACGACCCTATAGTCGTCGGACAAGTCAGCGGCTGGCCAACATTGGCCCGTGGTCGTGGGGACGACCATATAGTCGTCGGACATGACGGTGGCGGGCCACTCTAGTCCCGGGTCGTGGGGACGACCCTATAGTCGTCGGACATGTCGGCGGCTGGCCATATTGGCCCGGGGTCGTGGGGACGACCCTATAGTCGTCGGATATGTCGGCGGCTGGCCAACTTTGGCCCGTGGTCGTGGGGACGACCCTATAGTCGTCGGACAAGTCGGCGGCGGGCCAACCTAGTCCCGGGGTCGTGGGGACGACCCTATAATCTTCGGACAAGCCGGCGGCTGGCCAACATTGGCCCGTGGTCGTGGGGACGACCCTATAGTCGTCGGACAAGTCGGCGGCTGTCCAACTTTGGCACGGGGTCGTGGGGACGACCCAATAGTCGTCGGACTTGACGGTGGCGGGCCAATCTAGTCCCGGGGTCGTGGGGACGACCCTATAGTCGTCAGACATGTCGGTGGCGAGCCAACCTAGTCCCGGGGTCGTAGGGACGACCCTATAGTCGTCGGACAAGTCGGCGGCGGGCCAACCTAGTCCCGGGGTCGTGGGGACGACCCTATAATCTTCGGACAAGCCGGCGGCTGGCCAACATTGGCCCGTGGTCGTGGGGACGACCCTATAGTCGTCGGACAAGTCGGCGGCTGTCCAACTTTGGCACGGGGTCGTGGGGACGACCCAATAGTCGTCGGACTTGACGGTGGCGGGCCAATCTAGTCCCGGGGTCGTGGGGACGACCCTATAGTCGTCGGACAAGTCGGCGGCGGGCCAACCTAGACCCGGGGTCGTGGGGATGACCCTATAGTCGTCGGACATGACGGTGGCGGGCCAATCTAGTCCCGTGGTCGTGGGGACGACCCTTTAGTCGTCGGACAAGTCGGCGGCTGTCCAACTTTGGCCCGGGGTCGTGGGGACGACCCTATAGTCGTCGGACATGTCGGCGGCGAGGCCACCTAGTCGGGGGGTCGTGGGGACGACCCTATAGTCGTCGGACAAGTCGGCGGCCGGCCAACCTAGTCCCGGGGTCGTGGGGACGACCCTATAGTCGTCAGACATATCGGTGGCGAGCCAACCTAGTCCCGGGGTCGTGGGGACGACCCTATAGTCGTCGGACAAGTCGGCGGCTGGCCAACTTTGGCCCGTGGTCGTGGGGACGATCCGATAGTCGTCGGACATGACGGTGGCGGGCCACTCTAGTCCCGGGGTCGTGGGGACGACCCTATAGTCGCCGGACATGTCGGCGGCTGGCCAACTTTGGCCCGTGGCCGTGGGGACGACCCTATAGTCGTCGGAAATGTCGCCGGCTGGCCAACTTTGGCCCGTGGTCGTGGGGACGACCCTTTAGTCGTCGGACAAGTCGGCGGCTGTCCAACTTTGGCCCGGGGTCGTGGGGACGACCCTATAGTCGTCGGACATGTTGGCGGGTTGTCAGCCTAGTCCCGGGGTCGTGGGGACGACCCTATAGTCGTCGGACATGACGGTGGCGGACCAATCTAGTCCCGGGGTCGTGGGGACGACCCTACAGTCGTCGGACATTTCGGCGTCTTGCCAACTTTGGCCCGGGGTCGTGGGGACGACCCTATAGTCGTCGGACAAGTCGGCGGCGAGCCAATCTAGTCCCGCGGTCGTGGGGACGACCCTATAGTCGTCGGACAAGTCGGCGGCGGGCCAACCTAGTCCCGGGGTCGTGGGGACGACCCTATAATCGTCGGACAAGCCGGCGGCTGGCCAACATTGGCCCGTGGTCGTGGGGACGACCCTATAGTGGTCGGACAAGTCGGCGGCAGTCCAACTTTGGCCCGGGGTCGTGGGGACGACCCTATAGTCGTCGGACTTGACGGTGGCGGGCCAATCTAGTCCCGGGGTCGTGGGGACGACCCTATAGTCGTCAGACATGACGGCGGCGAGCCAACCTAGTCCCGGGGTCGTGGGGACGACCCTATAATCGTCGGACATGTCGGCGGCTGGCCAACATTGGCCCGTGGTCGTGGGGACGACCCAACAGTCGTCGGACATGTCGGCGCCTCGCCAACTTCGGCCCGTGGTCGTGGGGACGATCCGATAGTCGTCGGACGTGACGGTGGCTAGCCAATCTAGTCCCGGGATCGTGGGGACGACCCTATAGTCGTCGGAGATGTCGGTGGCTGTCCTACTTTGGCCCGGTGTCTTGGGGACGACTCTGTAGTCGTCGGACATGTCGGCGGCTGGCCAACCTAGACCCGGGGTCGTGGGGACGACCCTATAGTCCTCGAACAAGTCGGCGGCTGGCCAACTTTGGCCCGTGATCGTGGGAACGACCCTATAGTCGTCGGACAAGTCGGCGGCTGGCCAAATATGGCCCGTGGTCGTGGGGACGACCCTATAGTCGTCGGAAATGTCGGCGGCGAGCCAACCTAGTCCCGGCGTCGTGGGGACGACCCTATAATGTTCGGACAAGTCGGCAGCTGGCCAAATTTGGCCCGTGGTCGTGAGGACGACCCTATAGTCGTCGGAAATGTCGGCGGCTGGCCAACTTTGGCCCGTGGTCGTGAAGACGACCCTATAGTCGTCGGACAAGACGGTGGCGGGCTAATCTAGTCCCGGGGTCGTGGGGACGACCCTATAGTCGTCGGACATGTCGCCGGCTGGCCAACTTTGGCCCGTGGTCGTGGGGACGACCCTATAGTCGTCGGACAAGTCAGCGGCTAGCCAACATTGGCCCGTGGTCGTGGGGACGACCATATAGTCGTCGGACATGACAGTGGCGGGCCAGTCTAGTCCCGGGTCGTGGGGACGACCCTATAGTCGTCGGACATGTCGGCGGCTGGCCAACTTTGGCCCGTGGTCGTGGGGAGGACCCTATACTCGTCGGACAAGTCGGCGGCTGGCCAACCTAGACCCGGGGTCGAGGGGACGACCCTATTCTCGTCGGACATGACGGTGGCGGGCCAATCTAGTCCCGGGGTCGTGGGGACGACCCTATAGTCGTCGAACAATTCGGCGGCGGGCCAAGCTTGTCCCGGGGTCGTGGGGACGACCCTATAATCGTCGGACATGACGGTGGCGGGCCAATCTAGTCCCGGGGCCGTGGGGACGACCCTATAGTCGTCGGACATGTCGGCGGCTGGCCAACCTGGACCCGGGGTCGTGGGGACGACCCTATTGTCGTCGGACATGACGGTGGCGGGCCAATCTAGTCTCGGGGTCGTGGGGACGACCCCATAGTCGTCGGACATGTCGGCGGCTGGCCAACTTTGGCCCGGGGTCGTGGGGACGACTCTATAGTCGTCGGAAATGTCGGCGGCTGGCCAACCTGGACTCGGGGTCGTGGGGACGACCGTATAGTCGTCGGACAAGACGGCGGCTGGACATCTTTGGCCCGGGGTCGTGGGGACGACCCTATAGTCGTCGGACATGTCGGCGGGTGGCCAACCTACTCCCGAGGTCGTGGGGACGACCCTATAGTCGTCGGACATGTCGGTGGCGGGCCAATCTAGTCCCGGGGTCGTGGGGACGATCCAATAGTCGTCGGACATGTCGGCGGTTGGCCAACTTTGGCCCGGTGTCGTGGGGACGACTCTATAGTCGTCGGAAATGTCGGCGGCTGGCCAACCTGGACCCGGGGTCGTGGGGACGACCCTATTGTCGTCGGACATGACGGTGGCGGGCCAATCTAGTCTCGGGGTCGTGGGGACGACCCCATAGTCGTCGGACATGTCGGCGGCTGGCCAACTTTGGCCCGGGGTCGTGGAGACAACCTTATAGTCGTCGGAAATGTCGGCGGCTGGCCAACCTGGACTCGGGGTCGTGGGGACGACCCTACAGTCGTCGGACAAGTCGGCGGCGGGCCAACCTAGTCCCGGGGTCGTGGGGACGACCCTATAATCGTCGGACAAGCCGGCGGCTGGCCAACATTGGCCCGTGGTCGTGGGGACGACCCTATAGTGGTCGGACAAGTCGGCGGCAGTCCAACTTTGGCCCGGGGTCGTGGGGACGACCCTATAGTCGTCGGACTTGACGGTGGCGGGCCAATCTAGTCCCGGGGTCGTGGGGACGACCCTATAGTCGTCAGACATGACGGCGGCGAGCCAACCTAGTCCCGGGGTCGTGGGGACGACCCTATAATCGTCGGACATGTCGGCGGCTGGCCAACATTGGCCCGTGGTCGTGGGGACGACCCAACAGTCGTCGGACATGTCGGCGGCTCGCCAACTTCGGCCCGTGGTCGTGGGGACGATCCGATAGTCGTCGGACGTGACGGTGGCTAGCCAATCTAGTCCCGGGATCGTGGGGACGACCCTATAGTCGTCGGAGATGTCGGTGGCTGTCCTACTTTGGCCCGGTGTCTTGGGGACGACTCTGTAGTCGTCGGACATGTCGGCGGCTGGCCAACCTAGACCCGGGGTCGTGGGGACGACCCTATAGTCCTCGAACAAGTCGGCGGCTGGCCAACTTTGGCCCGTGATCGTGGGAACGACCCTATAGTCGTCGGACAAGTCGGCGGCTGGCCAAATATGGCCCGTGGTCGTGGGGACGACCCTATAGTCGTCGGAAATGTCGGCGGCGAGCCAACCTAGTCCCGGCGTCGTGGGGACGACCCTATAATGTTCGGACAAGTCGGCAGCTGGCCAAATTTGGCCCGTGGTCGTGAGGACGACCCTATAGTCGTCGGAAATGTCGGCGGCTGGCCAACTTTGGCCCGTGGTCGTGAAGACGACCCTATAGTCGTCGGACAAGACGGTGGCGGGCTAATCTAGTCCCGGGGTCGTGGGGACGACCCTATAGTCGTCGGACATGTCGCCGGCTGGCCAACTTTGGCCCGTGGTCGTGGGGACGACCCTATAGTCGTCGGACAAGTCGGCGGCCGGCCAACCTAGTTCGGGGGTCGTGGGGACGACCCTATAGTCGTCGGACATGACGGTGGCGGGCCAGTCTAGTCCCGGGTCGTGGGGACGACCCTATAGTCGTCGGACATGTCGGCGGCTGGCCAACTTTGGCCCGTGGTCGTGGGGACGACCCTATAGTCGTCGGACAAGTCAGCGGCTAGCCAACATTGGCCCGTGGTCGTGGGGACGACCATATAGTCGTCGGACATGACAGTGGCGGGCCAGTCTAGTCCCGGGTCGTGGGGACGACCCTATAGTCGTCGGACATGTCGGCGGCTGGCCAACTTTGGCCCGTGGTCGTGGGGAGGACCCTATACTCGTCGGACAAGTCGGCGGCTGGCCAACCTAGACCCGGGGTCGAGGGGACGACCCTATTCTCGTCGGACATGACGGTGGCGGGTTAATCTAGTCCCGGGGTCGTGGGGACGACCCTATAGTCGTCGAACAATTCGGCGGCGGGCCAAGCTTGTCCCGGGGTCGTGGGGACGACCCTATAATCGTCGGACATGACGGTGGCGGGCCAATCTAGTCCCGGGGCCGTGGGGACGACCCTATAGTCGTCGGACATGTCGGCGGCTGGCCAACCTGGACCCGGGGTCGTGGGGACGACCTTATTGTCGTCGGACATGACGGTGGCGGGCCAATCTAGTCTCGGGGTCGTGGGGACGACCCCATTGTCGTCGGACATGTCGGCGGCTGGCCAACTTTGGCCCGGGGTCGTGGGGACGACTCTATAGTCGTCGGAAATGTCGGCGGCTGGCCAACCTGGACTCGGGGTCGTGGGGACGACCGTATAGTCGTCGGACAAGACGGCGGCTGGACATCTTTGGCCCGGGGTCGTGGGGACGACCCTATAGTCGTCGGACATGTCGGCGGGTGGCCAACCTACTCCCGAGGTCGTGGGGACGACCCTATAGTCGTCGGACATGTCGGTGGCGGGCCAATCTAGTCCCGGGGTCGTGGGGACGATCCAATAGTCGTCGGACATGTCGGCGGTTGGCCAACTTTGGCCCGGTGTCGTGGGGACGACTCTATAGTCGTCGGAAATGTCGGCGGCTGGCCAACCTGGACCCGGGGTCGTGGGGACGACCCTATTGTCGTCGGACATGACGGTGGCGGGCCAATCTAGTCTCGGGGTCGTGGGGACGACCCCATAGTCGTCGGACATGTCGGCGGCTGGCCAACTTTGGCCCGGGGTCGTGGAGACAACCTTATAGTCGTCGGAAATGTCGGCGGCTGGCCAACCTGGACTCGGGGTCGTGGGGACGACCCTATAGTCGTCGGACATGTCGGCGGCTGGCCAACTTTGGCCCGGTGTCGTGGGGACGACTCTATAGTCGTCGGAAATGTCGGCGGCTGGCCAACCTGGACCCGGGGTCGTGACGACGACCCTATAGTCGTCGGACATGACGGTGGCGGACCAATCTAGTCCCGGGGTCGTGGGGACGACCCTATAGTCGTCGGACATGTCGGCGGCTGGCCAACTTTGGCCCGTGGTCGTGGGGACGATCCAATAGTCGACGGACATGTCGGCGGCTGGCCAACTTTGGCCCGTGGTTGTGGGGACGACCCTATAGTCGTTGGACATGACGGTGGCGGTCCAATCTAGTCCCGGGGTCGTGGGTACGACCCTACAGTCGTCGGACATTTCGGCGGCTTGCCAACTTTGGCCCGGGGTCGTGGGGACGACCCTATAGTCGTCGGACAAGTCGGCGGCGAGCCAACCTGGACCGGGGGTCGTGGGGACGAGCCTATAGTCGTCGGACAAGTCGGCGGCTGGCCAACTTTGGCCCGTGGTCGTGGGAACGACCCTATAGTCGTCGGACAAGTCGGCGGCTGGCCAAATTTGGTCCGTGGTCGTGGGGACGACCCTATAGTCATCGGAAATGTCGACGGCTGGCCAACTTTGGCCCGTGGTCGTAAAGACGACCCTATAGTCGTCGGACAAGACGGTGGCGGGCCAATCTAGTCCCGGGGTCGTGGGGACGACATTGTAGTCGTCGGACATGTCGGCGGCGGGCCAATCTAGTCCCGGGGTCGTGGGGACGATCCAATAGTCGTCGGACATGTCGGCGGTTGGCCAACTTTGGCCCGGTGTCGTGGGGACGACTCTATAGTCGTCGGAAATGTCGGCGGCTGGCCAACCTGGACCCGGGGTCGTGGGGACGACCCTATTGTCGTCGGACATGACGGTGGCGGGCTAATCTAGTCTCGGGGTCGTGGGGACGACCCCATAGTCGTCGGACATGTCGGCGGCTGGCCAACTTTGGCCCGGGGTCGTGGGGACAACTCTATAGTCGTCGGAAATGTCGGCGGCGGGCCAACCTGGACTCGGGGTCGTGGGGACGACCCTATTTTCGTCGGACATGACGGTGGCGGGCCAATCTAGTCTCGGGGTCGTGGGGACGACCATATAGTCATCGGAAATGTCGACGGCTGGCCAACTTTGGCCCGTGGTCGTAAAGACGACCCTATAGTCGTCGGACAAGACGGTGGCGGGCCAACCTTGTCCCGGGGTCGTGGGGACGACCCTATAGTCGTCGGACATGTCGGCGGCTGGCCAACTATGGCCCGGTGTCGTGGGGACGACTCTATAGTCGTCGGAAATGTCGGCGGCTGGCCAACCTGGACCCGGGGTCGTGGGGACGACCCTATTTTCGTCGGACATGACGGTGGCGGGCCAATCTAGTCTCGGGGTCGTGGGGACGACCCTATAGTCGTCGGACATGTCGGCGGCTGGCCAACTTTGGCCCGGGGTCGTGGGGACGATCCAATAGTCGTCGGACATGTCGGCGGCTGGCCAACTTTGGCGCGTGGTCGTGGGGACGATCCGATTGTCGTCGGACATGTCGGCGGCTGGCCAACCTAGACCCGGGGTCGTGGGGACGACCCTATTGTCGTCGGACAAGGCGGTGGCGGGCCAATCTAGTCCCGGGGTCGTGGGGACGACCCTATAGTCGTCGGACTTGTCCGTGGCGGGCCAATCTAGTCCGGGGGTCGTGGGGACAACCCTACAGTCGTCGGACATTTCGGCGGCTTGCCAACTTTGGCCCGGGATCGTGGGGACGACCCTATAGTCGTCGGACATGTAGGCGTCTGGCCAACCTAGTCTCGAGGTCGTGGGGGCGACCCTATAGTCGTCGGACATGTCGGCGTCTGGCCAACCTAGTCCCGAGGTCGTCGGACTGGACGGTGGCGGGCCAATCTAGTCCCGGGTTCGTGGGGACGATCCTACAGTCGTCGGACATTTCGGCGGCTTGCCAACTTTGGCCCGTGGTCGTGGGGACGACCCTATAGTCGTCGGACATGTCGGCGTTTGGCCAATCTAGTCCCGGGGTCGTGGGGACGACCCTATAGTCGTCGGACATGTCGGCGGCTGGCCAACCTAGTCCCGAGGTCGTGGGAACGACCCTATAGTCGTCGGACAAGTCGGCGGCTGGCCAACTTTGGCCCGTGGTCGTATGAACGACCCTATAGTCGTCGGACAAGTCGGCGGCTGGCCAAATTTGGTCCGTGGTCGTGGGGACGACCCTATAGTCATCGGAAATGTCGACGGCTGGCCAACTTTGGCCCGTGGTCGTAAAGACGACCCTATAGTCGTCGGACAAGACGGTGGCGGGCCAATCTAGTCCCGGGGTCGTGGGGACGACCCTATAGTCGTCGGAAAAGTCGGCGGCTGGCCAACTTTTGCCCGGGGTCGTGGGGACGACCCAACAGTCGTCGGACATTTCGGCGGCTGGCCAACTTTGGCCCGTGGTCGTGGGGACGATCCGATAGTCGTTGGACATGACGGTGGCGGGCCAATCTAGTCCCGGTGTCGTGGGGACGACCCTATAGTCGTCGGACATGTCGGCGGCTTGCCAACCTAGTCCCGAGGTCGTGGGGACGACCCTATAGTCGTCGGACTTGACGGTGGCGGGCCAATCTAGTCCGGGGGTCGTGGGGACTACCCTACAGTCGTCGGACATTTCGGCGGCTTGCCAACTTTGGCCCGGGGTCGTGGGGACGACCCTATAGTCGTCGGACTTGACGGTGGCGGGCCAATCTAGTCCCGGGGTTGTGGGGACGACCCTACAGTCGTCGGACATTTCGGCGGCTTGCCAACTTTGGCCCGGGGTCGTGGGGACGACCCTATAGTCGTCGGATTTGACGCTGGCGGGCCAATCTAGTCCCGAGGTCGTAGGGACGACCCTATAGTCGTCGGACCTGACGGTGGCGGGCCAATCTAGTCCCGGGGTCGTGGGGACGACCCTACAGTCGTCGGACATTTCGGCGGCTTGCCAACTTTGGCCCGGGGTCGTGGGGACGCCCCTACAGTCGTCGGACATTTCGGCGGCTTGCCAACTTTGGCCCGGGGTCGTGGGTACGACCCTATAGTCGTCGGACAAGTCGGCGGCTGGCCAACCTAGACCCGGGGTCGAGGGGACGACCCTATTCTCGTCGGACATGACGGTGGCGGGCCAATCTAGTCCCGGGGTCGTGGGGACGACCCTATAGTCGTCGAACAATTCGGCGGCGGGCCAAGCTTGTCCCGGGGTCGTGGGGACGACCCTATAATCGTCGGACATGACGGTGGCGGGCCAATCTAGTCCCGGGGCCGTGGGGACGACCCTATAGTCGTCGGACATGTCGGCGGCAGGCCAACCTGGACCCGGGGTCGTGGGGACGACCCTATTGTCGTCGGACATGACGGTGGCGGGCCAATCTAGTCCCGGGGTCGTGGGGACGACCCTATAGTCGTCGGACATGTCGGCGGCTGGACATCTTTGGCCCGGGGTCGTGGGGACGACCCTATAGTCGTCGGACATGTTGGCGGCTTGTCAGCCTAGTCCCGGGGTCGTGGGTACGACCCTATAGTCGTCGGACAAGTCGGCGGCTGGCCAACCTAGACCCGGGGTCGAGGGGACGACCCTATTCTCGTCGGACATGACGGTGGCGGGCCAATCTAGTCCCGGGGTCGTGGGGACGACCCTATAGTCGTTGGACATGTCGGCGGCTGGCCAACTTTGGCCCGTGGTTGTGGGGACGACCCTATAGTCGTTGGACATGACGGTGGCGGGCCAATCTAGTCCCGGGGTCGTGGGGACGACCCTATAGTCGTCGGACATGTCGGCGGCTGGACATCTTTGGCCCGGGGTCGTGGGGACGACCCTATAGTCGTCGGACATGTTGGCGGCTTGTCAGCCTAGTCCCGGGGTCGTGGGTACGACCCTATAGTCGTCGGACAAGTCGGCGGCTGGCCAACCTAGACCCGGGGTCGAGGGGACGACCCTATTCTCGTCGGACATGACGGTGGCGGGCCAATCTAGTCCCGGGGTCGTGGGGACGACCCTATAGTCGTCGAACAATTCGGCGGCGGGCCAAGCTTGTCCCGGGGTCGTGGGGACGACCCTATAATCGTCGGACATGACGGTGGCGGGCCAATCTAGTCCCGGGGCCGTGGGGACGACCCTATAGTCGTCGGACATGTCGGCGGCTGGCCAACCTGGACCCGGGGTCGTGGGGACGACCCTATTGTCGTCGGACATGACGGTGGCGGGCCAATCTAGTCTCGGGGTCGTGGGGACGACCCCATAGTCGTCGGACATGTCGGCGGCTGGCCAACTTTGGCCCGGGGTCGTGGGGACGACTCTATAGTCGTCGGAAATGTCGGCGGCTGGCCAACCTGGACTCGGGGTCGTGGGGACGACCGTATAGTCGTCGGACAAGACGGCGGCTGGACATCTTTGGCCCGGGGTCGTGGGGACGACCCTATAGTCGTCGGACATGTCGGCGGGTGGCCAACCTACTCCCGAGGTCGTGGGGACGACCCTATAGTCGTCGGACATGTCGATGGCGGGCCAATCTAGTCCCGGGGTCGTGGGGACGATCCAATAGTCGTCGGACATGTCGGCGGTTGGCCAACTTTGGCCCGGTGTCGTGGGGACGACTCTATAGTCGTCGGAAATGTCGGCGGCTGGCCAACCTGGACCCGGGGTCGTGGGGACGACCCTATTGTCGTCGGACATGACGGTGGCGGGCCAATCTAGTCTCGGGGTCGCGGGGACGACCCCATAGTCGTCGGACATGTCGGCGGCTGGCCAACTTTGGCCCGGGGTCGTGGAGACAACCTTATAGTCGTCGGAAATGTCGGCGGCTGGCCTACCTGGACTCGGGGTCGTGGGGACGACCGTATAGTCGTCGGACAAGACGGCGGCTGGACATCTTTGGCCCGGGGTCGTGGGGACGACCCTATAGTCGTCGGACATGTCGGCGGGTGGCCAACCTACTCCCGAGGTCGTGGGGACGACCCTATAGTCGTCGGACATGTCGATGGCGGGCCAATCTAGTCCCGGGGTCGTGGGGACGATCCAATAGTCGTCGGACATGTCGGCGGTTGGCCAACTTTGGCCCGGTGTCGTGGGGACGACTCTATAGTCGTCGGAAATGTCGGCGGCTGGCCAACCTGGACCCGGGGTCGTGGGGACGACCCTATTGTCGTCGGACATGACGGTGGCGGGCCAATCTAGTCTCGGGGTCGTGGGGACGACCCCATAGTCGTCGGACATGTCGGCGGCTGGCCAACTTTGGCCCGGGGTCGTGGAGACAACCTTATAGTCGTCGGAAATGTCGGCGGCTGGCCTACCTGGACTCGGGGTCGTGGGGACGACCCTATAGTCGTCGGACATGTCGGCGGCTGGCCAACTTTGGCCCGGTGTCGTGGGGACGACTCTATAGTCGTCGGAAATGTCGGCGGCTGGCCAACCTGGACCCGGGGTCGTGACGACGACCCTATAGTCGTCGGACAAGACGGCGGCTGGACATCTTTGGCCCGGGGTCGTGGGGACGACCCTATAGTCGTCGGACATGACGGTGGCGGACCAATCTAGTCCCGGGGTCGTGGGGACGACCCTATAGTCGTCGGACATGTCGGCGGCTGGCCAACTTTGGCCCGTGGTCGTGGGGACGATCCAATAGTCGACGGACATGTCGGCGGCTGGCCAACTTTGGCCCGTGGTTGTGGGGACGACCCTATAGTCGTTGGACATGACGGTGGCGGGCCAATCTAGTCCCGGGGTCGTGGGTACGACCCTACAGTCGTCGGACATTTCGGCGGCTTGCCAACTTTGGCCCGGGGTCGTGGGGACGACCCTATAGTCGTCGGACAAGTCGGCGGCGAGCCAACCTAGACCGGGGGTCGTGGGGACGAGCCTATAGTCGTCGGACAAGTCGGCGGCTGGCCAACTTTGGCCCGTGGTCGTGGGAACGACCCTATAGTCGTCGGACAAGTCGGCGGCTGGCCAAATTTGGTCCGTGGTCGTGGGGACGACCCTATAGTCATCGGAAATGTCGACGGCTGGCCAACTTTGGCCCGTGGTCGTAAAGACGACCCTATAGTCGTCGGACAAGACGGTGGCGGGCCAATCTAGTCCCGGGGTCGTGGGGACGACATTATAGTCGTCGGACATGTCGGCGGCGGGCCAATCTAGTCCCGGGGTCGTTGGGACGATCCAATAGTCGTCGGACATGTCGGCGGTTGGCCAACTTTGGCCCGGTGTCGTGGGGACGACTCTATAGTCGTCGGAAATGTCGGCGGCTGGCCAACATGGACCCGGGGTCGTGGGGACGACCCTATTGTCGTCGGACATGACGGTGGCGGGCTAATCTAGTCTCGGGGTCGTGGGGACGACCCCATAGTCGTCGGACATGTCGGCGGCTGGCCAACTTTGGCCCGGGGTCGTGGGGACAACTCTATAGTCGTCGGAAATGTCGGCGGCGGGCCAACCTGGACTCGGGGTCGTGGGGACGACCCTATTTTCGTCGGACATGACGGTGGCGGGCCAATCTAGTCTCGGGGTCGTGGGGACGACCATATAGTCATCGGAAATGTCGACGGCTGGCCAACTTTGGCCCGTGGTCGTAAAGACGACCCTATAGTCGTCGGACAAGACGGTGGCGGGCCAACCTTGTCCCGGGGTCGTGGGGACGACCCTATAGTCGTCGGACATGTCGGCGGCTGGCCAACTATGGCCCGGTGTCGTGGGGACGACTCTATAGTCGTCGGAAATGTCGGCGGCTGGCCAACCTGGACCCGGGGTCGTGGGGACGACCCTATTTTCGTCGGACATGACGGTGGCGGGCCAATCTAGTCTCGGGGTCGTGGGGACGACCCTATAGTCGTCGGACATGTCGGCGGCTGGCCAACTTTGGCCCGGGGTCGTGGGGACGATCCAATAGTCGTCGGACATGTCGGCGGCTGGCCAACTTTGGCGCGTGGTCGTGGGGACGATCCGATTGTCGTCGGACATGTCGGCGGCTGGCCAACCTAGACCCGGGGTCGTGGGGACGACCCTATTGTCGTCGGACAAGGCGGTGGCGGGCCAATCTAGTCCCGGGGTCGTGGGGACGACCCTATAGTCGTCGGACTTGTCCGTGGCGGGCCAATCTAGTCCGGGGGTCGTGGGGACAACCCTACAGTCGTCGGACATTTCGGCGGCTTGCCAACTTTGGCCCGGGATCGTGGGGACGACCCTATAGTCGTCGGACATGTCGGCGTCAGGCCAACCTAGTCTCGAGGTCGTGGGGGCGACCCTATAGTCGTCGGACATGTCGGCGTCTGGCCAACCTAGTCCCGAGGTCGTCGGACTGGACGGTGGCGGGCCAATCTAGTCCCGGGTTCGTGGGGACGATCCTACAGTCGTCGGACATTTCGGCGGCTTGCCAACTTTGGCCCGTGGTCGTGGGGACGACCCTATAGTCGTCGGACATGTCGGCGTTTGGCCAATCTAGTCCCGGGGTCGTGGGGACGACCCTATAGTCGTCGGACATGTCGGCGGCTGGCCAACCTAGTCCCGAGGTCGTGGGAACGACCCTATAGTCGTCGGACAAGTCGGCGGCTGGCCAACTTTGGCCCGTGGTCGTATGAACGACCCTATAGTCGTCGGACAAGTCGGCGGCTGGCCAAATTTGGTCCGTGGTCGTGGGGACGACCCTATAGTCATCGGAAATGTCGACGGCTGGCCAACTTTGGCCCGTGGTCGTAAAGACGACCCTATAGTCGTCGGACAAGACGGTGGCGGGCCAATCTAGTCCCGGGGTCGTGGGGACGACCCTATAGTCGTCGGAAAAGTCGGCGGCTGGCCAACTTTTGCCCGGGGTCGTGGGGACGACCCAACAGTCGTCGGACATTTCGGCGGCTGGCCAACTTTGGCCCGTGGTCGTGGGGACGATCCGATAGTCGTTGGACATGACGGTGGCGGGCCAATCTAGTCCCGGGGTCGTGGGGACGACCCTATAGTCGTCGGACATGTCGGCGGCTTGCCAACCTAGTCCCGAGGTCGTGGGGACGACCCTATAGTCGTCGGACTTGACGGTGGCGGGCCAATCTAGTCCGGGGGTCGTGGGGACTACCCTACAGTCGTCGGACATTTCGGCGGCTTGCCAACTTTGGCCCGGGGTCGTGGGGACGACCCTATAGTCGTCGGACTTGACGGTGGCGGGCCAATCTAGTCCCGGGGTTGTGGGGACGACCCTACAGTCGTCGGACATTTCGGCGGCTTGCCAACTTTGGCCCGGGGTCGTGGGGACGACCCTATAGTCGTCGGATTTGACGCTGGCGGGCCAATCTAGTCCCGAGGTCGTAGGGACGACCCTATAGTCGTCGGACCTGACGGTGGCGGGCCAATCTAGTCCCGGGGTCGTGGGGACGACCCTACAGTCGTCGGACATTTCGGCGGCTTGCCAACTTTGGCCCGGGGTCGTGGGGACGCCCCTACAGTCGTCGGACATTTCGGCGGCTTGCCAACTTTGGCCCGGGGTCGTGGGGACGACCCTATAGTCGTCGGACATGTCGGCGGCTGGCCAACCTAGTCCCGAGGTCGTGGGGGCGACCCTATAGTCGTCGGACATGTCGGCGGCTGGCCAACCTAGTCCCGAGGTCGTGGGGACGACCCTATAGTCGTCGGACATGTCGGCGGCTTGCCAACTTTGGCCCGGGGTCGTGGGGACGATCCAATAGTCGACGGACATGTCGGGGGCTAGCCAACATTGACCGGTGGTCGTCGGGACGATCCTATAGTCGTCGGACATGTCGGCGGCTGGCCAACCTACTCCCGGGGTCGTGGGGACGACCCTATAGTCGTCGGACATGTCGGCGGCTGGCCAACATTGGCCCGTGGTCGTGGGAACGATCCAATAGTCGTCGGACATGTCGGCGGCTGGCCAACTTTGGCCCGTGGTCGTGGGGACGACCCTATAGTCGTTGGACATGTCAGCGGCTGGCCAACTTTGGCCCGGTGTCGTGGGGACGACTCTATAGTCGTCGGACATGTCGGCGGCTGGCCAACCTAGACCCGGGGTCGTGGGGACGACCCTATTGTCGTCGGACATGTCGGCGGCTGGCCAACTTTGGCCCGGGGTCGTGGGGACGACCCTATAGTCGTCGGATATGTCGGCGGCTGGCCAACTTTGGCCCGTGGTCGTGGGGACGACCCTATAGTCGTCGGACATGACGGTGGCGGGCCAGTCTAGTCCCGGGTCATGGGGACGACCCTATAGTCGTCGGACAAGTCGGCGGCTGGCTAACTTTGGCCCCTGGTCGTGGGGACGACCCTATAGTCGTCAGACATGACGGTGGCGAGCCAACCTACTCCCGGGGTCGTGGGGACGACCCTATAGTCGTCGGACAAGTCGGCGGCTGGCCAACTTTGGCCCGTGGTCGTATGAACGACCCTATAGTCGTCGGACAAGTCGGCGGCTGGCCAAATTTGGTCCGTGGTCGTGGGGACGACCCTATAGTCATCGGAAATGTCGACGGCTGGCCAACTTTGGCCCGTGGTCGTAAAGACGACCCTATAGTCGTCGGACAAGACGGTGGCGGGCCAATCTAGTCCCGGGGTCGTGGGGACGACCCTATAGTCGTCGGACAAGTCGGCGGCTGGCCAACTTTGGCCCGTGGTCGTATGAACGACCCTATAGTCGTCGGACAAGTCGGCGGCTGGCCAAATTTGGTCCGTGGTCGTGGGGACGACCCTATAGTCATCGGAAATGTCGACGGCTGGCCAACTTTGGCCCGTGGTCGTAAAGACGACCCTATAGTCGTCGGACAAGACGGTGGCGGGCCAATCTAGTCCCGGGGTCGTGGGGACGACCCTATAGTCGTCGGAAAAGTCGGCGGCTGGCCAACTTTTGCCCGGGGTCGTGGGGACGACCCAACAGTCGTCGGACATTTCGGCGGCTGGCCAACTTTGGCCCGTGGTCGTGGGGACGATCCGATAGTCGTTGGACATGACGGTGGCGGGCCAATCTAGTCCCGGGGTCGTGGGGACGACCCTATAGTCGTCGGACATGTCGGCGGCTTGCCAACCTAGTCCCGAGGTCGTGGGGACGACCCTATAGTCGTCGGACTTGACGGTGGCGGGCCAATCTAGTCCGGGGGTCGTGGGGACTACCCTACAGTCGTCGGACATTTCGGCGGCTTGCCAACTTTGGCCCGGGGTCGTGGGGACGACCCTATAGTCGTCGGACTTGACGGTGGCGGGCCAATCTAGTCCCGGGGTTGTGGGGACGACCCTACAGTCGTCGGACATTTCGGCGGCTTGCCAACTTTGGCCCGGGGTCGTGGGGACGACCCTATAGTCGTCGGATTTGACGCTGGCGGGCCAATCTAGTCCCGAGGTCGTAGGGACGACCCTATAGTCGTCGGACCTGACGGTGGCGGGCCAATCTAGTCCCGGGGTCGTGGGGACGACCCTACAGTCGTCGGACATTTCGGCGGCTTGCCAACTTTGGCCCGGGGTCGTGGGGACGCCCCTACAGTCGTCGGACATTTCGGCGGCTTGCCAACTTTGGCCCGGGGTCGTGGGGACGACCCTATAGTCGTCGGACATGTCGGCGGCTGGCCAACCTAGTCCCGAGGTCGTGGGGGCGACCCTATAGTCGTCGGACATGTCGGCGGCTGGCCAACCTAGTCCCGAGGTCGTGGGGACGACCCTATAGTCGTCGGACATGTCGGCGGCTTGCCAACTTTGGCCCGGGGTCGTGGGGACGATCCAATAGTCGACGGACATGTCGGGGGCTAGCCAACATTGACCGGTGGTCGTCGGGACGATCCTATAGTCGTCGGACATGTCGGCGGCTGGCCAACCTACTCCCGGGGTCGTGGGGACGACCCTATAGTCGTCGGACATGTCGGCGGCTGGCCAACATTGGCCCGTGGTCGTGGGAACGATCCAATAGTCGTCGGACATGTCGGCGGCTGGCCAACTTTGGCCCGTGGTCGTGGGGACGACCCTATAGTCGTTGGACATGTCAGCGGCTGGCCAACTTTGGCCCGGTGTCGTGGGGACGACTCTATAGTCGTCGGACATGTCGGCGGCTGGCCAACCTAGACCCGGGGTCGTGGGGACGACCCTATTGTCGTCGGACATGTCGGCGGCTGGCCAACTTTGGCCCGGGGTCGTGGGGACGACCCTATAGTCGTCGGATATGTCGGCGGCTGGCCAACTTTGGCCCGTGGTCGTGGGGACGACCCTATAGTCGTCGGACATGACGGTGGCGGGCCAGTCTAGTCCCGGGTCATGGGGACGACCCTATAGTCGTCGGACAAGTCGGCGGCTGGCTAACTTTGGCCCCTGGTCGTGGGGACGACCCTATAGTCGTCAGACATGACGGTGGCGAGCCAACCTACTCCCGGGGTCGTGGGGACGACCCTATAGTCGTCGGACAAGTCGGCGGCTGGCCAACTTTGGCCCGTGGTCGTGGGGACGACCCTATAGTCGTCGGACAAGTCGGCGGCGGGGCAACCTAGTCCCGGGGTCGTGGGGACCACCCTATAGTCGTCGGAACTGACGGTGGTGGGCCAGTCTAGTCCCGGGTCGTGGGGACGACCCTATAGTCGTCGGACATGTCGGCGGCTGGCCAACTTTGGCCCGTGGTCGTGGGGAGGACCCTATACTCGTCGGACAAGTCGGCGGCGAGCCAACCTAGTCCGGGGGTCGTGGGGACGACCCTATAGTCGTCGGAGAAGTCTGCGGCGGGCCAACCTAGTCCCGGGGTCGTAGGGACGACCCTATAGTCGTCGGACATGTCGCCGGCTGGCCAACTTTGGCCCGTGGTCGTGGGGACGACCCTATAGTCGTCGGACAAGTCGGCGGCTGGCCAACTTTGGCCCGTGGTCGTGGGGACGACCCTATAGTCGTCAGACATGACGGTGGCGAGGCAACCTAGTCCCGGGGTCGTGGGGACGACCCTATAGTCGTCGGACATGTCGGCGGCTGGCCAACCTGGACCCGGGGTCGTGGGGACGACCCTATTGTCGTCGCACATAACGGTGGCGGGCCAATCTAGTCTCGCGGTCGTGGGGACGACCTTATAATCGTCGGACATGACGGTGGCGGGCCAATCTAGTCCCGGGGTCGTGCGGACGACCCTATAGTCGTCGGACATGTCGCCGGCTGGCCAACTTTGGCCCGTGGTCGTGGGGACGACCCTATAGTCGTCGGACAAGTCGGCGGCTGGCCAACTTTGGCCCGGTGTCGTGGGGACGACCTTATAGTCGTCGGAAATGTCGGCGGCTGGCCAACCTGGACCCGGGTCGTGGGGACGACCCTATAGTCGTCGGACCTGTCGGCGGCTGGCCAACTTTGGCCCGTGGTCGTGGGGAGGACCCTATACTCGTCGGACAAGTCGGCGGCGAGCCAACCTAGTCCGGGGGTCGTGGGTACGGCCCTATAGTCGTCGGACAAGACGGCGGCTGGACATCTTGGGCCCGGGGTCGTGGGGACGACCCTATAGGCGTCGGACAAGACGGCGGCTGGACATCTTTGGCCCGTGGTCGTGGGGACAACCCAATAGTGGTCGGACATGTCGGCGGCTGGCCATCCTAGTCCCGAGGTCGTGGGGACGACCCTATAGTCGTCGGACTTGACGGTGGCGGACCAATCTAGTCCCGGGGTCGTGGGGACCACCCTATAGTCGAACATGTCGGCGGCTGGCCAACTTTGGCCCGTGGTCGTGGGGACGATCCAATAGTCGTCGGACATGACGGTGGCGGGCCAATCTAGTCCCGGGGTCGTGGGGACGACCCTATAGTCGTCGAACAAGTCGGCGGCGGGCCAAGCTTGTCCCGGGGTCGTGGGGACGACCCTATAGTCGTCGGACATTTCGGCGGCTTGCCAACTTTGGCCCGGGTTCGTGGGTACGACCCTACAGTCGTCGGACATTTCGGCGGCTTGCCAACTTTGGCCCGGGGTCGTGGGGACGACCCTATAGTCGTCGGACTTGACGGTGGCGGGCCAATCTAGTCCCGGGGTTGTGGGGACGACCCTACAGTCGTCGGACATTTCGGCGGCTTGCCAACTTTGGCCCGGGGTCGTGGGGACGACCCTATAGTCGTCGGACTTGACGTTGGCGGGCCAATCTAGTCCCGAGGTCGTGGGGACGACCCTACAGTCGTCGGACATTTCGGCGGCTTGCCAACTTTGGCCCGGGGTCGTGGGGACGACCCTATAGTCGTCGGACATGTCGGCGGCTGGCCAACCTAGTCCCGAGGTCGTCGGACTTGACGGTGGCGGGCCAATCTAGTCCCGGGGTCGTGGGGACGACCCTACAGTCGTCGGACATTTCGGCGGCTTGCCAACTTTGGCCCGGGGTCGTGGGGACGACCCTATAGTCGTCGGACATGACGGTGGCGGACCAATCTAGTCCCGGGGTCGTGGGGACGACCCTATAGTCGTCGGACATGTCGGCGGCTGGCCAACTTTGGCCGGTGGTCGTGGGGACGATCCAATAGTCGTCGGACATGTCGGCGGCTGGTCAACTTTGGCCCGTGGTCGTGGGGACGACCCTATAGTCGTTGGACATGTCGGCGGCTGGCCAACTTTGGCCCGTGGTTGTGGGGACGACCCTATAGTCGTTGGACATGACGGTGGCGGGCCAATCTAGTCCCGGGGTCGTGGGGACGACCCTATAGTCGTCGGACATGTCGGCGGCTGGAAATCTTTGGCCCGGGGTCGTGGGGACGACCCTATAGTCGTCGGACAAGACGGTGGCGGGCCAACCTTGTCCCGGGGTCGTGGGGACGACCCTATAGTCGTCGGACATGTCGGCGGCTGGCCAACTATGGCCCGGGGTCGAGGGGACGACCCTATTCTCGTCGGACATGACGGTGGCGGGCCAATCTAGTCCCGGGGTCGTGGGGACGACCCTATAGTCGTCGAACAATTCGGCGGCGGGCCAAGCTTGTCCCGGGGTCGTGGGGACGACCCTATAATCGTCGGACATGACGGTGGCAGGCCAATCTAGTCCCGGGGCCGTGGGGACGACCCTATAGTCGTCGGACATGTCGGCGGCTGGCCAACCTGGACCCGGGGTCGTGGGGACGACCCTATTGTCGTCGGACATGACGGTGGCGGGCCAATCTAGTCTCGGGGTCGTGGGGACGACCCCATAGTCGTCGGACATGTCGGCGGCTGGCCAACTTTGGCCCGGGGTCGTGGGGACGACTCTATAGTCGTCGGAAATGTCGGCGGCTGGCCAACCTGGACTCGGGGTCGTGGGGACGACCGTATAGTCGTCGGACAAGACGGCGGCTGGACATCTTTGGCCCGGGGTCGTGGGGACGACCCTATAGTCGTCGGACATGTCGGCGGGTGGCCAACCTACTCCCGAGGTCGTGGGGACGACCCTATAGTCGTCGGACATGTTGGTGGCGGGCCAATCTAGTCCCGGGGTCGTGGGGACGATCCAATAGTCGTCGGACATGTCGGCGGTTGGCCAACTTTGGCCCGGTGTCGTGGGGACGACTCTATAGTCGTCGGAAATGTCGGCGGCTGGCCAACCTGGACCCGGGGTCGTGGGGACGACCCTATTGTCGTCGGACATGACGGTGGCGGGCCAATCTAGTCTCGGGGTCGTGGGGACGACCCCATAGTCGTCGGACATGTCGGCGGCTGGCCAACTTTGGCCCGGGGTCGTGGAGACAACCTTATAGTCGTCGGAAATGTCGGCGGCTGGCCAACCTGGACTCGGGGTCGTGGGGACGACCCTATAGTCGTCGGACATGTCGGCGGCTGGCCAACTTTGGCCCGGTGTCGTGGGGACGACTCTATAGTCGTCGGAAATGTCGGCGGCTGGCCAACCTGGACCCGGGGTCGTGACGACGACCCTATAGTCGTCGGACAAGACGGCGGCTGGACATCTTTGGCCCGGGGTCGTGGGGACGACCCTATAGTCGTCGGACATGACGGTGGCGGACCAATCTAGTCCCGGGGTCGTGGGGACGACCCTATAGTCGTCGGACATGTCGGCGGCTGGCCAACTTTGGCCCGTGGTCGTGGGGACGATCCAATAGTCGACGGACATGTCGGCGGCTGGCCAACTTTGGCCCGTGGTTGTGGGGACGACCCTATAGTCGTTGGACATGACGGTGGCGGGCCAATCTAGTCCCGGGGTGGTGGGTACGACCCTACAGTCGTCGGACATTTCGGCGGCTTGCCAACTTTGGCCCGGGGTCGTGGGGACGACCCTATAGTCGTCGGACAAGTCGGCGGCGAGCCAACCTAGACCGGGGGTCGTGGGGACGAGCCTATAGTCGTCGGACAAGTCGGCGGCTGGCCAACTTTGGCCCGTGGTCGTGGGAACGACCCTATAGTCGTCGGACAAGGCGGCGGCTGGCCAAATTTGGTCCGTGGTCGTGGGGACGACCCTATAGTCATCGGAAATGTCGACGGCTGGCCAACTTTGGCCCGTGGTCGTAAAGACGACCCTATAGTCGTCGGACAAGACGGTGGCGGGCCAATCTAGTCCCGGGGTCGTGGGGACGACCCTATAGTCGTCGGAAAAGTCGGCGGCTGGCCAACTTTTGCCCGGGGTCGTGGGGACGACCCAACAGTCGTCGGACATTTCGGCGGCTGGCCAACTTTGGCCCGTGGTCGTGGGGACGATCCGATAGTCGTTGGACATGACGGTGGCGGGCCAATCTAGTCCCGGGGTCGTGGGGACGACCCTATAGTCGTCGGACATGTCGGCGGCTTGCCAACCTAGTCCCGAGGTCGTGGGGACGACCCTATAGTCGTCGGACTTGACGGTGGCGGGCCAATCTAGTCCGGGGGTCGTGGGGACTACCCTACAGTCGTCGGACATTTCGGCGGCTTGCCAACTTTGGGCCGGGGTCGTGGGGACGACCCTATAGTCGTCGGACTTGACGGTGGCGGGCCAATCTAGTCCCGGGGTTGTGGGGACGACCCTACAGTCGTCGGACATTTCGGCGGCTTGCCAACTTTGGCCCGGGGTCGTGGGGACGATCCAATAGTCGACGGACATGTCGGGGGCTAGCCAACATTGACCGGTGGTCGTCGGGACGATCCTATAGTCGTCGGACATGTCGGCGGCTGGCCAACCTACTCCCGGGGTCGTGGGGACGCCCCTACAGTCGTCGGACATTTCGGCGGCTGGCCAACTTTGGCCCGTGGTCGTGGGGACGACCCTATAGTCGTTGGACATGTCAGCGGCTGGCCAACTTTGGCCCGGTGTCGTGGGGACGACTCTATAGTCGTCGGACATGTCGGCGGCTGGCCAACCTAGACCCGGGGTCGTGGGGACGACCCTATTGTCGTCGGACATGTCGGCGGCTGGCAAAACTTTGGCCCGTGGTCGTGGGGACGACCCAATATTCGTCGGACATGTCGGCGGCTGACCATCTTTGGCCCGGGGTCGTGGGGACGACTCTATAGTCGTCGGAAATGTCGGCGGCTGGCCAACCTGGACTCGGGGTCGTGGGGTCGACCCTATAGTCGTCGGACAAGACGGCGGCTGGACATCTTTGGCCCGGGGTCGTGGGGACGACTCTATAGTCGTCGGAAATGTCGGCGGCTGGCCAACCTGGACCCGGGGTCGTGACGACGACCCTATAGTCGTCGGAGAAGACGGCGGCTGGACATATTTGGCCCGGGGTCGTGGGGACGACCCTATAGTCGTCGGACATGACGGTGGCGGACCAATCTAGTCCCGGGGTCGTGGGGACGACCCTATAATCGTCGGACATTTCGGCGGCATGCCAACTTTGGCCCGTGGTCGTGGGGACGACCCTATAGTCGTCGGACATGTTGGCGGCTGGCCAACCTAGTCCCGAGGTCGTGGGGACGACCCTATAGTCGTCGGACTTGACGGTGGCGGGCCAATCTAGTCCCGGGGTCGTGGGGACGACCCTATAGTCGTCGGACATGACGGTGGCGGGCCAATCTAGTCTCGGGGTCGTGGGGACGACCCTATAGTCGTCGGACATGTCGGCGGCTGGCCAACTTTGGCCCGGGGTCGTGGGGGCGACCCTATAGTCGTCGGACATGTTGGCGGCTTGTCAGCCTAGTCCCGGGGTCGTGGGTACGACCCCACAGTCGTCGGACATTTCTGCGGCTTGCCAACTTTGGCCCGGGGTCGTGGGGACGACCCTATAGTCGTCGAACAATTCGGCGGCGGGCCAAGCTTGTCCCGGGGTCGTGGGGACGACCCTATAATCGTCGGACATGACGGTGGCGGGCCAATCTAGTCCCGGGGTCGTGGGGACGACCCTATAGTCGTCGGACATGTCGGCGGCGAGCCAACCTAGACCGGGGGTCGTGGGGACGAGCCTATAGTCGTCGGACAAGTCGGCGGCTGGCCAACTTTGGCCCGTGGTCGTGGGAACGACCCTATAGTCGTCGGACAAGTCGGCGGCTGGCCAAATTTGGTCCGTGGTCGTGGGGACGACCCTATAGTCATCGGAAATGTCGACGGCTGGCCAACTTTGGCCCGTGGTCGTAAAGACGACCCTATAGTCGTCGGACAAGACGGTGGCGGGCCAATCTAGTCCCGGGGTCGTGGGGACGACCCTATAGTCGTCGGAAAAGTCGGCGGCTGGCCAACTTTTGCCCGGGGTCGTGGGGACGACCCAACAGTCGTCGGACATTTCGGCGGCTGGCCAACTTTGGCCCGTGGTCGTGGGGACGATCCGATAGTCGTTGGACATGACGGTGGCGGGCCAATCTAGTCCCGGGGTCGTGGGGACGACCCTATAGTCGTCGGACATGTCGGCGGCTTGCCAACCTAGTCCCGAGGTCGTGGGGACGACCCTATAGTCGTCGGACTTGACGGTGGCGGGCCAATCTAGTCCGGGGGTCGTGGGGACTACCCAACAGTCGTCGGACATTTCGGCGGCTTGCCAACTTTGGGCCGGGGTCGTGGGGACGACCCTATAGTCGTCGGACTTGACGGTGGCGGGCCAATCTAGTCCCGGGGTTGTGGGGACGACCCTACAGTCGTCGGACATTTCGGCGGCTTGCCAACTTTGGCCCGGGGTCGTGGGGACGATCCAATAGTCGACGGACATGTCGGGGGCTAGCCAACATTGACCGGTGGTCGTCGGGACGATCCTATAGTCGTCGGACATGTCGGCGGCTGGCCAACCTACTCCCGGGGTCGTGGGGACGCCCCTACAGTCGTCGGACATTTCGGCGGCTGGCCAACTTTGGCCCGTGGTCGTGGGGACGACCCTATAGTCGTTGGACATGTCAGCGGCTGGCCAACTTTGGCCCGGTGTCGTGGGGACGACTCTATAGTCGTCGGACATGTCGGCGGCTGGCCAACCTAGACCCGGGGTCGTGGGGACGACCCTATTGTCGTCGGACATGTCGGCGGCTGGCAAAACTTTGGCCCGTGGTCGTGGGGACGACCCAATATTCGTCGGACATGTCGGCGGCTGGCCAACTTTGGCCCGTGGTCGTGGGGGCGATCCGATAGTCGTTGGACATGACGGTGGCGGGCCAATCTTGTCCCGGGGTCGTGGGGACGATCCAATAGTCGTCGGACATGTCGGCGGCTGGCCAACTTTGGCCCGTGGTCGTGGGGACGACCCAATAGTCGTCGGACATGTCGGCGGCTGGCCAACATTGGCCCGGGGTCGTCGGGACGACCCTATAGTCGTCGGACATGTCGGCGGCTGGCCAACCTAGTCCCGTGGTCGTGGGGACGATCCGATAGTCGTTGGACATGACGGTGGCGGGCCATTCTAGTCCCGGGGTCGTGGGGACGACCCAATAGTCGTCGGACATGTCGGCGGCTGGCCAACCTAGTCCCGAGGTCGTGGGGGCGACCCTATAGTCGTCGGACATGTCGGCGGCTGGCCAACCTAGTCCCGAGGTCGTCGGACTTGACGGTGGCGGGCCAATCTAGTCCCGGGGTCGTGGGACGACCCTGCAGTCGTCGGACATGTCGGCGGCTGGTCAATCTAGTCCCGGGGTCGTGGGGACGACCCTATAGTCTTCGGACATGTCGGCGGCTGGCCAACTTTGGCCCGTGGTCGTGGGGACGACCCAATAGTCGTCGGACATGTCGGCGGCTGGCCAACTTTGGCCCGTAGTCGTGGGGACGACTCTATAGTCGTCGGACATGACGGTGGCGGGCCAATCTAGTCCCGGGGTCGTGGGGACGACCCTATAGTCGTTGGACATGACGGTGGCGGGCCAATCTAGTCCCGGGGTCGTAGGGACGACCCTATAGTCGTCGGATATGTCGGCGATTGGCCAACATTGGCCCGGGGTCGTGGGGTGGACCCTATAGTCGTCGGACATGTCGGCGGCTGGCCAACCTAGTCCCGAGGTCGTGGGGACGACCCTATAGTCGTCGGACTTCACGGTGGCGGGCCAATCTAGTCCCGGGGTCGTGGGGACGACCCTACAGTCGTCGGACATTTCGGCGGCTTGCCAACTTTGGCCCGGGGTCGTGGGGACGACCCTATAGTCGTCGGACATGACGGTGGCGGACCAATCTAGTCCCGGGGTTGTGGGGACGACCCTATAGTCGTCGGACAAGACGGCGGCTGGATATCCTTGGCTCGCGTTCGTGGGGACGACCCTATAGTCGTCGGACATTTCGGCGGCTTGCCAACTTTGGCCCGGGGTCGTGGGGACGACCCTATAGTCGTCGGACAAGACGGTGGCGGACCAATCTAGTCCCGGGGTCGTGGGGACGACCCTATAGTCGTCGGACATGTCGGCGGCTGGCCAACTTTGGCCCGTGGTCGTGGGGACGATCCAATCGTCGTCGGACATGTCGGCGGCAGGCCAACTTTGGCCCGTGGTTGTGGGGACGACCCTATAGTCGTTGGACGTGACGGTGGCGGGCCAATCTAGTCCCGGGGTCGTGGGGACGACCCTATAGTCGTCGGACATGTCGGCGGCTGGTCAACTTTGGCCCGTGGTCGTGGGGACGACCCTATTGTCGTTGGACATGATGGTGGCGGGCCAATCTAGTCCCGGGGTCGTGGGGACGACCCTATAGTCGTCGGACATGACGGTGGCGGGCCAATCTAGTCTCGGGGTCGTGGGGACGACCCTATAGTCGTCGGAAATGTCGGCGGCTGGCCAACCTGGACCCGGGGTCGTGGGGACGACCCTATTGTCGTCGGACATGACGGTGGCGGGCCAATCTAGTCTCGGGGTCGTGGGGACGACCCTATAGTCGTCGGACATGTCGGCGGCTGGCCATCTTTGGCCCGGGGTCGTGGGGACGACCCTATAGTCGTCGGACATGACGGTGGCGGGCCAATCTAGTCTCGGGGTCGTGGGGACGACCCTATAGTCGTCGGACATGTCGGCGGCTGACCATCTTTGGCCCGGGGTCGTGGGGACGACTCTATAGTCGTCGGACATGACGGTGGCGGGCCAATCTAGTCTCGGGGTCGTGGGGACGACCCTATAGTCGTCGGAAATGTCGGCGGCTGGCCAACCTGGACTCGGGGTCGTGGGGTCGACCCTATAGTCGTCGGACAAGACGGCGGCTGGACATCTTTGGCCCGGGGTCGTGGGGACGACTCTATAGTCGTCGGAAATGTCGGCGGCTGGCCAACCTGGACCCGGGGTCGTGACGACGACCCTATAGTCGTCGGAGAAGACGGCGGCTGGACATATTTGGCCCGGGGTCGTGGGGACGACCCTATAGTCGTCGGACATGACGGTGGCGGACCAATCTAGTCCCGGGGTCGTGGGGACGACCCTATAGTCGTCGGACATGTCGGCGGCTGGTCAACTTTGGCCCGTGGTCGTGGGGACGACCCTATTGTCGTTGGACATGATGGTGGCGGGCCAATCTAGTCCCGGGGTCGTGGGGACGACCCTATAGTCGTCGGACATGACGGTGGCGGGCCAATCTAGTCTCGGGGTCGTGGGGACGACCCTATAGTCGTCGGAAATGTCGGCGGCTGGCCAACCTGGACTCGGGGTCGTGGGGTCGACCCTATAGTCGTCGGACAAGACGGCGGCTGGACATCTTTGGCCCGGGGTCGTGGGGACGACTCTATAGTCGTCGGAAATGTCGGCGGCTGGCCAACCTGGACCCGGGGTCGTGACGACGACCCTATAGTCGTCGGAGAAGACGGCGGCTGGACATATTTGGCCCGGGGTCGTGGGGACGACCCTATAGTCGTCGGACATGACGGTGGCGGACCAATCTAGTCCCGGGGTCGTGGGGACGACCCTATAATCGTCGGACATTTCGGCGGCATGCCAACTTTGGCCCGTGGTCGTGGGGACGACCCTATAGTCGTCGGACATGTTGGCGGCTGGCCAACCTAGTCCCGAGGTCGTGGGGACGACCCTATAGTCGTCGGACTTGACGGTGGCGGGCCAATCTAGTCCCGGGGTCGTGGGGACGACCCTATAGTCGTCGGACATGACGGTGGCGGGCCAATCTAGTCTCGGGGTCGTGGGGACGACCCTATAGTCGTCGGACATGTCGGCGGCTGGCCAACTTTGGCCCGGGGTCGTGGGGGCGACCCTATAGTCGTCGGACATGTTGGCGGCTTGTCAGCCTAGTCCCGGGGTCGTGGGTACGACCCCACAGTCGTCGGACATTTCTGCGGCTTGCCAACTTTGGCCCGGGGTCGTGGGGACGACCCTATAGTCGTCGAACAATTCGGCGGCGGGCCAACCTTGTCCCGGGGTCGTGGGGACGACCCTATAATCGTCGGACATGACGGTGGCGGGCCAATCTAGTCCCGGGGTCGTGGGGACGACCCTATAGTCGTCGGACATGTCGGCGGCTGGCCAACTTTGGCCCGGTGTCGTGGGGACGACCCTATAGTCGTCGGACATGTCGGCGGCTGGCCAACCTGGACTCGGGGTCGTGGGGACGACCCTATAGTCGTCGGACTTGACGGTGGCGGGCCAATCTAGTCCCGGGGTCGTGGGGACGACCCTATAGTCGTCGGACATGACGGTGGCGGGCCAATCTAGTCTCGGGGTCGTGGGGACGACCCTATAGTCGTCGGAAATGTCGGCGGCTGGCCAACCTGGACCCGGGGTCGTGGGGACGACCCTATTGTCGTCGGACATGACGGTGGCGGGCCAATCTAGTCTCGGGGTCGTGGGGACGACCCTATAGTCGTCGGACATGTCGGCGGCTGACCATCTTTGGCCCGGGGTCGTGGGGACGACTCTATAGTCGTCGGAAATGTCGGCGGCTGGCCAACCCGGACTCGGGGTCGTGGGGTCGACCCTATAGTCGTCGGACAAGACGGCGGCTGGACATCTTTGGCCCGGGGTCGTGGGGACGACCCTATAGTCGTCGGACATGTCGGCGGCTGTCCAACTTTGGCCCGGTGTCGTGGGGACGACTCTATAGTCGTCGGAAATGTCGGCGGCTGGCCAACCTGGACCCGGGGTCGTGACGACGACCCTATAGTCGTTGGAGAAGACGGCGGCTGGACATCTTTGGCCCGGGGTCGTGGGGACGACCCTATAGTCGTCGGACATGACGGTGGCGGACCAATCTAGTCCCGGGGTCGTGGGGACGACCCTATAGTCGTCGGACATGTCGGCGGCTGGCCAACTTTGGCCCGTGGTCGTGGGGACGATCCAATAGTCGTCGGACATGTCAGCGGCTGCCCAACTTTGGCCCGTGGTTGTGGGAACGACCCTATAGTCGTTGGACATGACGGTGGCGGGCCAATCTAGTCCCGGGGTCGTGGGGACGACCCTACAGTCTTCGGACATTTCGGCGGCTTGCCAACTTTGGCCCGGGGTCGTGGGGACGACCCTATAATCGTCGGACATTTCGGCGGCATGCCAACTTTGGCCCGTGGACGTGGGGACGACCCTATAGTCGTCGGACATGTCGGCGGCTGGCCAACCTAGTCCCGAGGTCGTGGGGACGACCCTATAGTCGTCGGACTTGACGGTGGCGGGCCAATCTAGTCCCGGGGTCGTGGGGACGACCCTATAGTCGTCGGACATGTCGGCGGCTGGTCAACTTTGGCCCGTGGTCGTGGGGACGACCCTATTGTCGTTGGACATGATGGTGGCGGGCCAATCTAGTCCCGGGGTCGTGGGGACGACCCTATAGTCGTCGGACATGACGGTGGCGGGCCAATCTAGTCTCGGGGTCGTGGGGACGACCCTATAGTCGTCGGAAATGTCGGCGGCTGGCCAACCTGGACCCGGGGTCGTGGGGACGACCCTATTGTCGTCGGACATGACGGTGGCGGGCCAATCTAGTCTCGGGGTCGTGGGGACGACCCTATAGTCGTCGGACATGTCGGCGGCTGGCCATCTTTGGCCCGGGGTCGTGGGGACGACCCTATAGTCGTCGGACATGACGGTGGCGGGCCAATCTAGTCTCGGGGTCGTGGGGACGACCCTATAGTCGTCGGACATGTCGGCGGCTGACCATCTTTGGCCCGGGGTCGTGGGGACGACTCTATAGTCGTCGGACATGACGGTGGCGGGCCAATCTAGTCTCGGGGTCGTGGGGACGACCCTATAGTCGTCGGAAATGTCGGCGGCTGGCCAACCTGGACTCGGGGTCGTGGGGTCGACCCTATAGTCGTCGGACAAGACGGCGGCTGGACATCTTTGGCCCGGGGTCGTGGGGACGACTCTATAGTCGTCGGAAATGTCGGCGGCTGGCCAACCTGGACCCGGGGTCGTGACGACGACCCTATAGTCGTCGGAGAAGACGGCGGCTGGACATATTTGGCCCGGGGTCGTGGGGACGACCCTATAGTCGTCGGACATGACGGTGGCGGACCAATCTAGTCCCGGGGTCGTGGGGACGACCCTATAGTCGTCGGACATGTCGGCGGCTGGTCAACTTTGGCCCGTGGTCGTGGGGACGACCCTATTGTCGTTGGACATGATGGTGGCGGGCCAATCTAGTCCCGGGGTCGTGGGGACGACCCTATAGTCGTCGGACATGACGGTGGCGGGCCAATCTAGTCTCGGGGTCGTGGGGACGACCCTATAGTCGTCGGAAATGTCGGCGGCTGGCCAACCTGGACTCGGGGTCGTGGGGTCGACCCTATAGTCGTCGGACAAGACGGCGGCTGGACATCTTTGGCCCGGGGTCGTGGGGACGACTCTATAGTCGTCGGAAATGTCGGCGGCTGGCCAACCTGGACCCGGGGTCGTGACGACGACCCTATAGTCGTCGGAGAAGACGGCGGCTGGACATATTTGGCCCGGGGTCGTGGGGACGACCCTATAGTCGTCGGACATGACGGTGGCGGACCAATCTAGTCCCGGGGTCGTGGGGACGACCCTATAATCGTCGGACATTTCGGCGGCATGCCAACTTTGGCCCGTGGTCGTGGGGACGACCCTATAGTCGTCGGACATGTTGGCGGCTGGCCAACCTAGTCCCGAGGTCGTGGGGACGACCCTATAGTCGTCGGACTTGACGGTGGCGGGCCAATCTAGTCCCGGGGTCGTGGGGACGACCCTATAGTCGTCGGACATGACGGTGGCGGGCCAATCTAGTCTCGGGGTCGTGGGGACGACCCTATAGTCGTCGGACATGTCGGCGGCTGGCCAACTTTGGCCCGGGGTCGTGGGGGCGACCCTATAGTCGTCGGACATGTTGGCGGCTTGTCAGCCTAGTCCCGGGGTCGTGGGTACGACCCCACAGTCGTCGGACATTTCTGCGGCTTGCCAACTTTGGCCCGGGGTCGTGGGGACGACCCTATAGTCGTCGAACAATTCGGCGGCGGGCCAACCTTGTCCCGGGGTCGTGGGGACGACCCTATAATCGTCGGACATGACGGTGGCGGGCCAATCTAGTCCCGGGGTCGTGGGGACGACCCTATAGTCGTCGGACATGTCGGCGGCTGGCCAACTTTGGCCCGGTGTCGTGGGGACGACCCTATAGTCGTCGGACATGTCGGCGGCTGGCCAACCTGGACTCGGGGTCGTGGGGACGACCCTATAGTCGTCGGACTTGACGGTGGCGGGCCAATCTAGTCCCGGGGTCGTGGGGACGACCCTATAGTCGTCGGACATGACGGTGGCGGGCCAATCTAGTCTCGGGGTCGTGGGGACGACCCTATAGTCGTCGGAAATGTCGGCGGCTGGCCAACCTGGACCCGGGGTCGTGGGGACGACCCTATTGTCGTCGGACATGACGGTGGCGGGCCAATCTAGTCTCGGGGTCGTGGGGACGACCCTATAGTCGTCGGACATGTCGGCGGCTGACCATCTTTGGCCCGGGGTCGTGGGGACGACTCTATAGTCGTCGGAAATGTCGGCGGCTGGCCAACCCGGACTCGGGGTCGTGGGGTCGACCCTATAGTCGTCGGACAAGACGGCGGCTGGACATCTTTGGCCCGGGGTCGTGGGGACGACCCTATAGTCGTCGGACATGTCGGCGGCTGTCCAACTTTGGCCCGGTGTCGTGGGGACGACTCTATAGTCGTCGGAAATGTCGGCGGCTGGCCAACCTGGACCCGGGGTCGTGACGACGACCCTATAGTCGTTGGAGAAGACGGCGGCTGGACATCTTTGGCCCGGGGTCGTGGGGACGACCCTATAGTCGTCGGACATGACGGTGGCGGACCAATCTAGTCCCGGGGTCGTGGGGACGACCCTATAGTCGTCGGACATGTCGGCGGCTGGCCAACTTTGGCCCGTGGTCGTGGGGACGATCCAATAGTCGTCGGACATGTCAGCGGCTGCCCAACTTTGGCCCGTGGTTGTGGGAACGACCCTATAGTCGTTGGACATGACGGTGGCGGGCCAATCTAGTCCCGGGGTCGTGGGGACGACCCTACAGTCTTCGGACATTTCGGCGGCTTGCCAACTTTGGCCCGGGGTCGTGGGGACGACCCTATAATCGTCGGACATTTCGGCGGCATGCCAACTTTGGCCCGTGGACGTGGGGACGACCCTATAGTCGTCGGACATGTCGGCGGCTGGCCAACCTAGTCCCGAGGTCGTGGGGACGACCCTATAGTCGTCGGACTTGACGGTGGCGGGCCAATCTAGTCCCGGGGTCGTGGGGACGACCCTATAGTCGTCGGACATGACGGTGGCGGGCCAATCTAGTCTCGGGGTCGTGGGGACGACCCTATAGTCGTCGGACATGTCGGCGGCTGGCCAACTTTGGCCCGGGGTCGTGGGGGCGACCCTATAGTCGTCGGACATGTTGGCGGCTTGTCAGCCTAGTCCCGGGGTCGTGGGTACGACCCTACAGTCGTCGGACATTTCGGCGGCTTGCCAACTTTGGCCCGGGGTCGTGGGGACGACCCTATAGTCGTCGAACAATTCGGCGGCGGGCCAAGCTTGTCCCGGGGTCGTGGGGACGACCCTATAATCGTCGGACATGACGGAGGCGGGCCAATCTAGTCCCGGGGTCGTGGGGACGACCCTATAGTCGTCGGACATGTCGGCGGCTGGCCAACTTTGGCCCGGTGTCGTGGGGACGACTCTATAGTCGTCGGAAATGTCGGCGGCTGGCCAACCTGGACCCGGGGTCGTGGGGACGACCCTATTGTCGTCGGACATGACGGTGGCGGGCCAATCTAGTCTCGGGGTCGTGGGGACGACCCTATAGTCGTCGGACATGTCGGCGGCTGGCCATCTTTGGCCCGGGGTCGTGGGGACGACTCTATAGTCGTCGGAAATGTCGGCGGCTGGCCAACCTGGACTCGGGGTCGTGGGGACGACCCTATAGTCGTCGGACAAGACGGCGGCTGGACATCTTTGGCCCGGGGTCGTGGGGACGACCCTATAGTCGTCGGACATGTCGGCGGCTGTCCAACTTTGGCCCGGTGTCGTGGGGACGACTCTATAGTCGTCGGAAATGTCGGCGGCTGGCCAACCTGGACCCGGGGTCGTGACGACGACCCTATAGTCGTCGGAGAAGACGGCGGCTGGACATCTTTGGCCCGGGGTCGTGGGGACGACCCTATAGTCGTCGGACATGACGGTGGCGGACCAATCTAGTCCCGGGGTCGTGGGGACGACCCTATAGTCGTCGGACATGACGGTGGCGGACCAATCTAGTCCCGGGGTCGTGGGGACGACCCTATAGTCGTCGGACATGTCGGCGGTTGGTCAACTTTGGCCCGGTGTCGTGGGGACGACTCTATAGTCGTCGGAAATGTCGGCGGCTGGCCAACCTGGACCCGGGGTCGTGGGGACGACCCTATTGCCGTCGGACATGACGGTGGCGGGCCAATCTAGTCTCGGGGTCGTGGGGACGACCCCATAGTCGTCGGACATGTCGGCGGCTGGCCAACTTTGGCCCGGGGTCGTGGGGACAACTCTATAGTCGTCGGAAATGTCGGCGGCGGGCCAAGCTGGACTCGGGGTCGTGGGGACGACCCTATAGTCGTTGGACATGTCGGCGGCTGGTCAACTTTGGCCCGTGGTCGTGGGGACGACCCTATAGTCGTTGGACATGTCAGCGGCTGGCCAACTTTGGCCCGGTGTCGTGGGGACGACCCAATAGTCGTCGGACATGTCGGCGGCTGGCCAACTTTGGCCCGGTGTCGTGGGGACGACTCTATAGTCGTCGGACATGTCGGCGGCTGGCCAACCTAGACCCGGGGTCGTGGGGACGACCCTATAGTCGTCGGACTTGACGGTGGCGGGCCAATCTAGTCCCGGGGTCGTGGGGACGACCCTACAGTCGTCGGACATTTCGGCGTCTTGCCAACTTTGGCCCGGGGTCGTGTGGACGACCCTATAGTCGTCGGACATTTCGGCGGCTTGCCAACTTTGGCCCGGGGTCGTGGGGACGACCCTATAGTCGTCGGACTTGACGTTGGCGGGCCAATCTAGTCCCGAAGTCGTGGGGACGAGCCTATAGTCGTCGGACTTGACGGTGGCGGGCCAATCTAGTCCCGGGGTTGTGGGGACGACCCTACAGTCGTCGGACATTTCGGCGGCTTGCCAACTTTGGCCCGGGGTCGTGGGGACGACCCTACAGTCGTCGGACATGTCGGCGGCTGGCCAACTTTGGCCCGTGGTCGTGGGGACGATCCGATAGTCGTTGGACATGACGGTGGCGGGCCAATCTAGTCCCGAAGTCGTGGGGACGACCCTATAGTCGTCGGACTTGTCGGTGGCGGGCCAGTCTAGTCCGGGGGTCGTGGGGACGACCCTACAGTCGTCGGACATTTCGGCAGCTTGCCAACTTTGGCCCGGGGTCGTGGGGACGATCCAATAGTCGTCGGACATGTCGGCGGCTGGTCAACTTTGGCCCGTGGTCGTGGGGACGATCCAATAGTCGTCGGACATGTCGGCGATTGGCCAACATTGGCCCGGGGTCGTGGGGACGACCCTATAGTCGTCGGACTTGTCGGTGGCGGGCCAGTCTAGTCCGGGGGTCGTGGGGACGACGCTACAGTCGTCGGACATTTCGGCAGCTTGCCAACTTTGGCCCGGGGTCGTGGGGACGATCCAATAGTCGTCGGACATGTCGGCGGCTGGTCAACTTTGGCCCGTGGTCGTGGGGACGACTCTATAGTCGTTGGATATGTCAGCGGCTGGCCAACTTTGGCTCGGTGTCGTGGGGACGATCCAATAGTCGTCGGACATGTCGGCGGCTGGCCAACTTTGGCCCGTGGTCGTGGGGACGATCCGATAGTCGTTGGACATGACGGTGGCGGGCCAATCTAGTCCCGGGGTCGTGGGGACGACCCTATAGTCGTCGGACTTGTCGGCGGCGGGCCAATCTAGTCCGGGGGTCGTGGGGACGGCCCTATAGTCGTCGGACTTGTCGGTGGCGGGCCAATCTAGTCCGGGGGTCGTGGGGACGACCCTACAGTCGTCGGACATTTCGGCGGCTTGCCAACTTTGGCCCGGGGTCGTGGGGACGACCCTATAGTCGTCGGACTTGACGGTGGCGGGCCAATCTAGTCCCGGGGTTGTGGGGACGACCCTACAGTCGTCGGACATTTCGGCGGCTTGCCAACCTTGGCCCGGGGTCGTGGGGACGACCCTATAGTCGTCGGACTTGGCGTTGGCGGGCCAATCTAGTCCCGAGCTCGTGGGGACGACCCTATAGTCGTCGGACATGTCGGCGGCTTGCCAACTTTGGCCCGGGGTCGTGGGGACGATCCAATAGTCGTCGGACATGTCGGCGGCTGGTCAACTTTGGCCCGTGGTCGTGGGGACGACCCTATAGTCGTTGGACATGTCAGCGGCTGGCCAAAATTGGCCCGAGGTCGTGGGGACGACCCTATAGTCGTCGGACATGTCGGCGGCTGGCCAACCTAGTCCCGAGGTCGTCGGACTTGACGGTGGCGGGCCAATCTAGTCCCGGGGTCGTGGGGACGACCCTACAGTCGTCGGACATTTCGGCGGCTTGCCAACTTTGGCCCGGTGTCGTGTGGACGACCCTATAGTCGTCGGACATGACGGTGGCGGACCAATCTAGTCCCGGGGTCGTGGGGACGACCCTATAGTCGTCGGACATGTCGGCGGCTGGCCAACTTTGGCCCGTGGTCGTGGGGACGATCCAATAGTCGTCGGACATGTCGGCGGCTGGCCAGCTTTGGCCCGGGGTCGTGGGGACGATCCAATAGTCGACGGACATGTCGGCGGCTAGCCAACATTGGCCCGTGGTCGTGGGGACGACCCAATAGTCGTTGGAAATGTCAGCGGCTGGCCAACTTTGACCCGGGGTCGTGGGGACGAGCCTATAGTCGACGGACATGTCGGCGGCTAGCCAACATTGGCCCGTGGTCGTGGGGACGACCCAATAGTCGTTGGAAATGTCAGCGGCTGGCCAACTTTGACCCGGGGTCGTGGGGACGAGCCTATAGTCGTCGGACTTGACGGTGGCGGGCCAATCTAGTCCCGGGGTTGTGGGGGCGACCCTACAGTCGTCGGACATTTCGGCGGCTTGCCAACTTTGGCCCGGGGTCGTGGGGACGACCCTACAGTCGTCGGACATGTCGGCGGCTGGCCAACTTTGGCCCGTGGTCGTGGGGACGATCCGATAGTCGTTGGACATGACGGTGGCGGGCCAATCTAGTCCGGGGGTCGTGGGGACGACCCTACAGTCGTCGGACATGTCGGCGGCTGGCCAACTTTGGCCCGTGGTCGTGGGGACGATCCGATAGTCGTTGGACATGACGGTGGCGGGCCAATCTAGTCCGGGGGTCGTGGGGACGACCCTACAGTCGTCGGACATTTCGGCGGCTTGCCAACTTTGGCCCGGGGTCGTGGGGACCGCCCCTATAGTCGTCGGACTTGTCGGTGGCGGGCCAATCTAGTCCGGGGGTCGTGGGAAAGACCCTATAGTCGTCGGACTTGTCGGTGGCGGGCCAATCTAGTCCGGGGGTCGTGGGGACGACCCTACAGTCGTCGGACATTTCGGCGGCTTGCCAACTTTGGCCCGGGGTCGTGGGGACGACCCTATAGTCGTCGGACTTGACGTTGGCGGGCCAATCTAGTCCCGAAGTCGTGGGGACGACCCTATAGTCGTCGGACTTGACGGTGGCCGGCCAATCTATTCCCGGGGTCGTGGGGACGACCCTATAGTCGTCGGACATGTCGGCGTCTGGCCAACTTTGGCCCGTGGTCGTGGGGACGACCCTATAGTCGTCGGACTTGACGGTGGCCGGCCAATCTATTCCCGGAGTCGTGGGGACGACCCTATAGTCGTCGGACTTGTCGGTGGCGGGCCAGTCTAGTCCGGGGGTCGTGGGGACGACCCTACAGTCGTCGGACATTTCGGCAGCTTGCCAACTTTGGCCCGGGGTCGTGGGGACGATCCAATAGTCGTCGGACATGTCGGCGGCTGGTCAACTTTGGCCCGTGGTCGTGGGGACGATCCAATAGTCGTCGGACATGTCGGCGATTGGCCAACATTGGCCCGGGGTCGTGGGGACGACCCTATAGTCGTCGGACTTGTCGGTGGCGGGCCAGTCTAGTCCGGGGGTCGTGGGGACGACGCTACAGTCGTCGGACATTTCGGCAGCTTGCCAACTTTGGCCCGGGGTCGTGGGGACGATCCAATAGTCGTCGGACATGTCGGCGGCTGGTCAACTTTGGCCCGTGGTCGTGGGGACGACTCTATAGTCGTTGGATATGTCAGCGGCTGGCCAACTTTGGCTCGGTGTCGTGGGGACGATCCAATAGTCGTCGGACATGTCGGCGGCTGGCCAACTTTGGCCCGTGGTCGTGGGGACGATCCGATAGTCGTTGGACATGACGGTGGCGGGCCAATCTAGTCCCGGGGTCGTGGGGACGACCCTATAGTCGTCGGACATGTCGGCGGCGGGCCAATCTAGTCCGGGGGTCGTGGGGACGACCCTATAGTCGTCGGACTTGTCGGTGGCGGGCCAATCTAGTCCGGGGGTCGTGGGGACGACCCTACAGTCGTCGGACATTTCGGCGGCTTGCCAACTTTGGCCCGGGGTCGTGGGGACGACCCTATAGTCGTCGGACTTGACGGTGGCGGGCCAATCTAGTCCCGGGGTTGTGGGGACGACCCTACAGTCGTCGGACATTTCGGCGGCTTGCCAACTTTGGCCCGGGGTCGTGGGGACGACCCTATAGTCGTCGGACTTGACGTTGGCGGGCCAATCTAGTCCCGAGCTCGTGGGGACGACCCTATAGTCGTCGGACATGTCGGCGGCTTGCCAACTTTGGCCCGGGGTCGTGGGGACGATCCAATAGTCGTCGGACATGTCGGCGGCTGGTCAACTTTGGCCCGTGGTCGTGGGGACGACCCTATAGTCGTTGGACATGTCAGCGGCTGGCCAAAATTGGTCCGAGGTCGTGGGGACGACCCTATAGTCGTCGGACATGTCGGCGGCTGGCCAACCTAGTCCCGAGGTCGTCGGACTTGACGGTGGCGGGCCAATCTAGTCCCGGGGTCGTGGGGACGACCCTACAGTCGTCGGACATTTCGGCGGCTTGCCAACTTTGGCCCGGTGTCGTGTGGACGACCCTATAGTCGTCGGACATGACGGTGGCGGACCAATCTAGTCCCGGGGTCGTGGGGACGACCCTATAGTCGTCGGACATGTCGGCGGCTGGCCAACTTTGGCCCGTGGTCGTGGGGACGATCCAATAGTCGTCGGACATGTTGGCGGCTGGCCAGCTTTGGCCCGGGGTCGTGGGGACGATCCAATAGTCGACGGACATGTCGGCGGCTAGCCAACATTGGCCCGTGGTCGTGGGGACGACCCAATAGTCGTTGGAAATGTCAGCGGCTGGCCAACTTTGACCCGGGGTCGTGGGGACGAGCCTATAGTCGACGGACATGTCGGCGGCTAGCCAACATTGGCCCGTGGTCGTGGGGACGACCCAATAGTCGTTGGAAATGTCAGCGGCTGGCCAACTTTGACCCGGCGTCGTGGGGACGAGCCTATAGTCGTCGGACTTGACGGTGGCGGGCCAATCTAGTCCCGGGGTTGTGGGGGCGACCCTACAGTCGTCGGACATTTCGGCGGCTTGCCAACTTTGGCCCGGGGTCGTGGGGACGACCCTACAGTCGTCGGACATGTCGGCGGCTGGCCAACTTTGGCCCGTGGTCGTGGGGACGATCCGATAGTCGTTGGACATGACGGTGGCGGGCCAATCTAGTCCGGGGGTCGTGGGGACGACCCTACAGTCGTCGGACATTTCGGCGGCTTGCCAACTTTGGCCCGGGGTCGTGGGGACGACCCTATAGTCGTCGGACTTGTCGGTGGCGGGCCAATCTAGTCCGGGGGTCGTGGGGACGACCCTATAGTCGTCGGACTTGTCGGTGGCGGGCCAATCTAGTCCGGGGGTCGTGGGGACGACCCTACAGTCGTCGGACATTTCGGCGGCTTGCCAACTTTGGCCCGGGGTCGTGGGGACGACCCTATAGTCGTCGGACTTGACGTTGGCGGGCCAATCTAGTCCCGAAGTCGTGGGGACGACCCTATAGTCGTCGGACTTGACGGTGGCCGGCCAATCTATTCCCGGGGTCGTGGGGACGACCCTATAGTCGTCGGACATGTCGGCGTCTGGCCAACTTTGGCCCGTGGTCGTGGGGACGACCCTATAGTCGTCGGACTTGACGGTGGCCGGCCAATCTATTCCCGGAGTCGTGGGGACGACCCTATAGTCGTCGGACTTGTCGGTGGCGGGCCAGTCTAGTCCGGGGGTCGTGGGGACGACCCTACAGTCGTCGGACATTTCGGCAGCTTGCCAACTTTGGCCCGGGGTCGTGGGGACGATCCAATAGTCGTCGGACATGTCGGCGGCTGGTCAACTTTGGCCCGTGGTCGTGGGGACGATCCAATAGTCGTCGGACATGTCGGCGATTGGCCAACATTGGCCCGGGGTCGTGGGGACGACCCTATAGTCGTCGGACTTGTCGGTGGCGGGCCAGTCTAGTCCGGGGGTCGTGGGGACGACGCTACAGTCGTCGGACATTTCGGCAGCCTGCCAACTTTGGCCCGGGGTCGTGGGGACGATCCAATAGTCGTCGGACATGTCGGCGGCTGGTCAACTTTGGCCCGTGGTCGTGGGGACGATCCAATAGTCGTCGGACATGTCGGCGATTGGCCAACATTGGCCCGGGGTCGTGGGGACGACCCTATAGTCGTCGGACTTGTCGGTGGCGGGCCAGTCTAGTCCGGGGGTCGTGGGGACGACGCTACAGTCGTCGGACATTTCGGCAGCTTGCCAACTTTGGCCCGGGGTCGTGGGGACGATCCAATAGTCGTCGGACATGTCGGCGGCTGGTCAACTTTGGCCCGTGGTCGTGGGGACGACTCTATAGTCGTTGGATATGTCAGCGGCTGGCCAACTTTGGCTCGGTGTCGTGGGGACGATCCAATAGTCGTCGGACATGTCGGCGGCTGGCCAACTTTGGCCCGTGGTCGTGGGGACGATCCGATAGTCGTTGGACATGACAGTGGCGGGCCAATCTAGTCCCGGGGTCGTGGGGACGACCCTATAGTCGTCGGACTTGTCTGCGGCGGGCCAATCTAGTCCGGGGGTCGTGGGGACGACCCTATAGTCGTCGGACTTGTCGGTGGCGGGCCAATCTAGTCCGGGGGTCGTGGGGACGACCCTACAGTCGTCGGACATTTCGGCGGCTTGCCAACTTTGGCCCGGGGTCGTGGGGACGACCCTATAGTCGTCGGACTTGACGGAGGCGGGCCAATCTAGTCCCGGGGTTGTGGGGACGACCCTACAGTCGTCGGACATTTCGGCGGCTTGCCAACTTTGGCCCGGGGTCGTGGGGACGACCCTATAGTCGTCGGACTTGACGTTGGCGGGCCAATCTAGTCCCGAGCTCGTGGGGACGACCCTATAGTCGTCGGACATGTCGGCGGCTTGCCAACTTTGGCCCGGGGTCGTGGGGACGATCCAATAGTCGTCGGACATGTCGGCGGCTGGTCAACTTTGGCCCGTGGTCGTGGGGACGACCCTATAGTCGTTGGACATGTCAGCGGCTGGCCAAAATTGGCCCGAGGTCGTGGGGACGACCCTATAGTCGTCGGACATGTCGGCGGCTGGCCAACCTAGTCCCGAGGTCGTCGGACTTGACGGTGGCGGGCCAATCTAGTCGCGGGGTCGTGGGGACGACCCTACAGTCGTCGGACATTTCGGCGGCTTGCCAACTTTGGCCCGGTGTCGTGTGGACGACCCTATAGTCGTCGGACATGACGGTGGCGGACCAATCTAGTCCCGGGGTCGTGGGGACGACCCTATAGTCGTCGGACATGTCGGCGGCTGGCCAACTTTGGCCCGTGGTCGTGGGGACGATCCAATAGTCGTCGGACATGTCGGCGGCTGGCCAGCTTTGGCCCGGGGTCGTGGGGACGATCCAATAGTCGACGGACATGTCGGCGGCTAGCCAACATTGGCCCGTGGTCGTGGGGACGACCCAATAGTCGTTGGAAATGTCAGCGGCTGGCCAACTTTGACCCGGGGTCGTGGGGACGAGCCTATAGTCGACGGACATGTCGGCGGCTAGCCAACATTGGCCCGTGGTCGTGGGGACGACCCAATAGTCGTTGGAAATGTCAGCGGCTGGCCAACTTTGACCCGGGGTCGTGGGGACGAGCCTATAGTCGTCGGACTTGACGGTGGCGGGCCAATCTAGTCCCGGGGTTGTGGGGGCGACCCTACAGTCGTCGGACATTTCGGCGGCTTGCCAACTTTGGCCCGGGGTCGTGGGGACGACCCTACAGTCGTCGGACATGTCGGCGGCTGGCCAACTTTGGCCCGTGGTCGTGGGGACGATCCGATAGTCGTTGGACATGACGGTGGCGGGCCAATCTAGTCCGGGGGTCGTGGGGACGACCCTACAGTCGTCGGACATTTCGGCGGCTTGCCAACTTTGGCCCGGGGTCGTGGGGACGACCCTATAGTCGTCGGACTTGACGGTGGCGGGCCAATCTAGTCCCGGGGTTGTGGGGACGACCCTACAGTCGTCGGACATTTCGGCGGCTTGCCAACTTTGGCCCGGTGTCGTGTGGACGACCCTATAGTCGTCGGACATGACGGTGGCGGACCAATCTAGTCCCGGGGTCGTGGGGACGACCCTATAGTCGTCGGACATGTCGGCGGCTGGCCAACTTTGGCCCGTGGTCGTGGGGACGATCCAATAGTCGTCGGACATGTCTGCGGCTGGCCAGCTTTGGCCCGGGGTCGTGGGGACGATCCAATAGTCGACGGACATGTCGGCGGCTAGCCAACATTGGCCCGTGGTCGTGGGGACGACCCAATAGTCGTTGGAAATGTCAGCGGCTGGCCAACTTTGACCCGGGGTCGTGGGGACGAGCCAATAGTCGACGGACATGTCGGCGGCTAGCCAACATTGGCCCGTGGTCGTGGGGACGACCCAATAGTCGTTGGAAATGTCAGCGGCTGGCCAACTTTGACCCGGGGTCGTGGGGACGAGCCTATAGTCGACGGACATGTCGGCGGCCAGCCAACATTGGCCCGTGGTCGTGGGGACGACCCAATAGTCGTTGGAAATGTCAGCGGCTGGCCAACTTTGGCCCGGTGTCGTGGGGACGACCCAATAGTCGTCGGACATGTCGGCGGCTGGCCAACTTCGGCCCGTGGTCGTGGGGACGATCCGATAGTCGTTGGACATGACGGTGGCGGGCCAATCTAGTCCCGGGGTCGTGGGGACGACCCTATAGTCGTCGGACTTGTCGGTGGCGGGCCAATCTAGTCCGGGGGTCGTGGGGACGACCCTATAGTCGTCGGACTTGTCGGTGGCGGGCCAATCTAGTCCGGGGGTCGTGGGGACGACCCTACAGTCGTCGGACATTTCGGCGGCTTGCCAACTTTGGCCCGGGGTCGTGGGGACGACCCTATATTCGTCGGACTTGACGGTGGCGGGCCAATCTAGTCCCGGCGTTGTGGGTACGACCCTACAGTCGTCGGACATTTCGGCGGCTTGCCAACTTTGGCCCGGGGTCGTGGGGACGACCCTATAGTCGTCGGACTTGACGTTGGCGGGCCAATCTAGTCCCGAGCTCGTGGGGGCGACCCTATAGTCGTCGGACATGTCGGCGGCTTGCCAACTTTGGCCCGGGGTCGTGGGGACGACCCTATAGTCGTTGGACATGTCAGCGGCTGGCCAAAATTGGCCCGAGGTCGTGGGGACGACCCTATAGTCGTCGGACATGTCGGCGGCTGGCCAACCTAGTCCCGAGGTCGTCGGACTTGACGGTGGCGGGCCAATCTAGTCCCGGGGTGGTGGGGACGACCCTACAGTCGTCGGACATTTCGGCGGCTTGCCAACTTTGGCCCGGGGTCGTGTGGACGACTCTATAGTCGTCGGACATGACGGTGGCGGACCAATCTAGTCCCGGGGTCGTGGGGAAGACCCTATAGTCGTCGGACATGTTGGCGGCTTGTCAGCTTAGTCCCGGGGTCGTGGGTACGGCCCTATAGTCGTCGGTCAAGTCGGCGGCGGGCCAACCTTGTCGCGGGGTCGTGGGGACGACCCTATAGTCGTCGGACATGTCGGCGGCTGGCCAACTTTGGCCCGGTGTCGTGGGGACGACTCTATAGTCGTCGGAAATGTCGGCGGCTGGCCAACCTGGACCCGGGGTCGTGGGGACGACCCTATTTTCGTCGGACATGACGGTGGCGGGCCAATCTAGTCTCGGGGTCGTGGGGACGACCCTATAGTCGTCGGACATGTCGGCGGCGGGCCAACCTTGTCGCGGGGTCGTGGGGACGACCCTATAGTCGTCGGACATGTCGGCGGCTGGCCAACTTTGGCCCGGTGTCGTGGGGACGACTCTATAGTCGTCGGAAATGTCGGCGGCTGGCCAACCTGGACCCGGGGTCGTGGGGACGACCCTATAGTCGTCGGACATGTCGGCGGCTGGCCAACTTTGGCCCGGTGTCGTGGGGACGACTCTATAGTCGTCGGACTTGTCGGTGGCGGGCCAATCTAGTCCGGGGGTCGTGGGGACGACCCTACAGTCGTCGGACATTTCGGCGGCTTGCCAACTTTGGCCCGGGGTCGTGGGGACGACCCTATAGTCGTCGGACTTGACGGTGGCGGGCCAATCTAGTCCCGGGGTTGTGGGTACGACCCTACAGTCGTCGGACATTTCGGCGGCTTGCCAACTTTGGCCCGGGGTCGTGGGGACGACCCTATAGTCGTCGGACTTGACGTTGGCGGGCCAATCTAGTCCCGAGCTCGTGGGGGCGACCCTATAGTCGTCGGACATGACGGTGGCGGACCAATCTAGTCCCGGGGTCGTGGGGACGACCCTATAGTCGTCGGACATGTCGGCGGCTGGCCAACTTTGGCCCGTGGTCGTGGGGACGATCCAATAGTCGTCGGACAAGTCGGCGGCTGGCCAGCTTTGGCCCGGGGTCGTGGGGACGATCCAATAGTCGACGGACATGTCGGCGGCTAGCCAACATTGGCCCGTGGTCGTGGGGACGACCCAATAGTCGTTGGAAATGTCAGCGGCTGGCCAACTTTGACCCGGGGTCGTGGGGACGAGCCTATAGTCGACGGACATGTCGGCGGCTAGCCAACATTGGCCCGTGGTCGTGGGGACGACCCAATAGTCGTTGGAAATGTCAGCGGCTGGCCAACTTTGACCCGGGGTCGTGGGGACGAGCCTATAGTCGTCGGACTTGACGGTGGCGGGCCAATCTAGTCCCGGGGTTGTGGGGGCGACCCTACAGTCGTCGGACATTTCGGCGGCTTGCCAACTTTGGCCCGGTGTCGTGGGGACGACCCTACAGTCGTCGGACATGTCGGCGGCTGGCCAACTTTGGCCCGTGGTCGTGGGGACGATCCGATAGTCGTTGGACATGACGGTGGCGGGCCAATCTAGTCCGGGGGTCGTGAGGACGACCCTACAGTCGTCGGACATTTCGGCGGCTTGCCAACTTTGGCCCGGGGTCGTGTGGACGACCCTATAGTCGTCGGACATGACGGTGGCGGACCAATCTAGTCCCGGGGTCGCGGGGAAGACCCTATAGTCGTCGGACATGTTGGCGGCTTGTCAGCTTAGTCCCGGGGTCGTGGGTACGGCCCTATAGTCGTCGGACATGACGGTGGCGGACCAATCTAGTCCCGGGGTCGTGGGGACGACCCTATAGTCGTCGGACATGTCGGCGGCTGGCCAACTTTGGCCCGGGGTCGTGGGGACGACCCTATAGTCGTCGGACATGACGGTGGCGGGCCAATCTAGTCCAAGGGTCGTGGGGACGACCCTATAGTCGTCGGACATGTCGGCGGCTGGCCAACTTTGGCCCGGTGTCGTGGGGACGACTCTATAGTCGTCGGACATGTCGGCAGCTGGCCAACTTTGGCCCGGGGTCGTGGGGACGACCCTATAGTCGTCGGACATGTCGGCGGCTGGCCAACTTTGGCCCGTGGTTGTGGGGACGACCCTATAGTCGTTGGACATGACGCTGGCGGGCCAATCTAGTCCCGGGGTCGTGGGGACGACCCTATAGTCGTCGGACAAGACGGCGGCTGGACATCTTTGGCCCGGGGTCGTGGGGACGACCCTATAGTCGTCGGACATGTTGGCGGCTTGTCAGCCTAGTCCCAGGGTCGTGGGTACGACCCTATAGTCGTCGGACAAGTCGGCGGCGGGCCAACATTGTCCCGGGGTCGTGGGGACGAACCTATAGTCGTCGGACATGTCGGCGGCTGGCCAACTTTGGCCCGGTGTCGTGGGGACGACTCTATAGTCGTCGGAAATGTCGGCGGCTGACCAACCTGGACCCGGGTTCGTGGGGACGACCCTATTGTCGTCGGACATGACGGTGGCGGGCCAATCTAGTCTCGCGGTCGTGGGGACGACCCTATAATCGTCGGACATGACGGTGGCGGGCCAATCTAGTCCCGGGGTCGTGGGGACGACCCTATAGTCGTCGGACATGTCGGCGGCTGGTCAACTTTGGCCCGTGGTCGTGGGGACGACCCTATAGTCGTCGGACAAGACGGTGGCGGACCAATCTAGTCCCGGGGTCGTGGGGACGACCCTATAGTCGTCGGACATGTCGGCGGCTGGCCAACTTTGGCCCGCGGTCGTGGGGACGATCCAATAGTCGTCGGACATGTCGGCGGCTGGCCAACTTTGGCCCGTGGTTGTGGGGACGACCCTATAGTCGTTGGACATGACGGTGGCGGGCCAATCTAGTCCCGGGGTCGTGGGGACGACCCTATAGTCGTCGGACATGTTGGCGGCTTGTCAGCCTAGTCCCGGGGTCGTGGGTACGACCCTATAGTCGTCGGACAAGTCGGCGGCTGGCCAACCTAGACCCGGGGTCGTGGGGACGACCCTATTGTCGTCGGACATGACGGTGGCGGGCCAATCTAGTCCCGGGGTCGTGGGGACGACCCTATAGTCGTCGGACAAGTCGGCGGCGGGCCAAGCTTGTCCCGGGGTCGGTGGGACGACCCTATATTCGTCGGACATGACGGTGGCGGGCCAATCTAGTCCCGGGGTCGTGGGGCCGACCCTATAATCGTTGGACATGACGGTGGCGGGCCAATCTAGTCCCGGGGTCGTAGGGACGACCCTATAGTCGTCGGACATGTTGGCGATTGGCCAACATTGGCCCGGGGTCGTCGGGACGACCCTATAGTCGTCCGACATGTCGACGGCTGGCCAACCTAGTCCCGGGGTCGTGGGGACGACCCTATAGTCGTCGGACATTTCGGCGGCTTGCCAACTTTGGCCCGGGGTCGTGGGGACGACCCTATAGTCGTCGGACATGTCGGCGGCTGGCCAACTTTGGCCCGTGGTTGTGGGGACGACCCTATAGTCGTTGGACATGACGGTGGCGGGCCAATCTAGTCCCGGGGTCGTGGGGACGACCCTATAGTCGTCGGACAAGACGGCGGCTGGACATCTTTGGCCCGGGGTCGTGGGGACGACCCTATAGTCGTCGGACATGTTGGCGGCTTGTCAGCCTAGTCCCAGGGTCGTGGGTACGACCCTATAGTCGTCGGACAAGTCGGCGGCGGGCCAACCTTGTCCCGGGGTCGTGGGGACGACCCTATAATCGTCGGACATGTCGGCGGCTGGCCAAATTTGGCCCGGTGTCGTGGGGACGACTCTATAGTCGTCGGAAATGTCGGCGGCTGGCCAACCTGGACCCGGGGTCGTGGGGACGACCCTATTGTCGTCGGACATGACGGTGGCGGGCCAATCTAGTCTCGCGGTCGTGGGGACGACCCTATAATCGTCGGACATGACGGTGGCGGGCCAATCTAGTCCCGGGGTCGTGGGGACGACCCTATAGTCGTCGGACATGTCGGCGGCAGGCCAACTTTGGCCCGGTGTCGTGGGGACGACTCTATAGTCGTCGGAAATGTCGGCGGCTGGCCAACCTGGACCCGGTGTCGTGGGGACGACCCTATTGTCGTCGGACATGACGGTGGCGGGCCAATCTAGTCGCGGGGTCGTGGGGACGACCCTATAGTCGTCGGACATGTCGGCGGCTGGCCAACTTTGGCCCGGTGTCGTGGGGACGACTCTATAGTCGTCGGACATGTCGGCAGCTGGCCAACTTTGGCCCGGGGTCGTGGGGACGACCCTATAGTCGTCGGACATGTCGGCGGCTGGCCAACTTTGGCCCGTGGTTGTGGGGACGACCCTATAGTCGTTGGACATGACGCTGGCGGGCCAATCTAGTCCCGGGGTCGTGGGGACGACCCTATAGTCGTCGGACAAGACGGCGGCAGGACATCTTTGGCCCGGGGTCGTGGGGACGACCCTATAGTCGTCGGACATGTTGGCGGCTTGTCAGCCTAGTCCCAGGGTCGTGGGTACGACCCTATAGTCGTCGGACAAGTCGGCGGCGGGCCAACATTGTCCCGGGGTCGTGGGGACGAACCTATAGTCGTCGGACATGTCGGCGGCTGGCCAACTTTGGCCCGGTGTCGTGGGGACGACTCTATAGTCGTCGGAAATGTCGGCGGCTGACCAACCTGGACCCGGGTTCGTGGGGACGACCCTATTGTCGTCGGACATGACGGTGGCGGGCCAATCTAGTCTCGCGGTCGTGGGGACGACCCTATAATCGTCGGACATGACGGTGGCGGGCCAATCTAGTCCCGGGGTCGTGGGGACGACCCTATAGTCGTCGGACATGTCGGCGGCTGGTCAACTTTGGCCCGTGGTCGTGGGGACGACCCTATAGTCGTCGGACAAGACGGTGGCGGACCAATCTAGTCCCGGGGTCGTGGGGACGACCCTATAGTCGTCGGACATGTCGGCGGCTGGCCAACTTTGGCCCGCGGTCGTGGGGACGATCCAATAGTCGTCGGACATGTCGGCGGCTGGCCAACTTTGGCCCGTGGTTGTGGGGACGACCCTATAGTCGTTGGACATGACGGTGGCGGGCCAATCTAGTCCCGGGGTCGTGGGGACGACCCTATAGTCGTCGGACATGTTGGCGGCTTGTCAGCCTAGTCCCGGGGTCGTGGGTACGACCCTATAGTCGTCGGACAAGTCGGCGGCTGGCCAACCTAGACCCGGGGTCGTGGGGACGACCCTATTGTCGTCGGACATGACGGTGGCGGGCCAATCTAGTCCCGGGGTCGTGGGGACGACCCTATAGTCGTCGGACAAGTCGGCGGCGGGCCAAGCTTGTCCCGGGGTCGGTGGGACGACCCTATATTCGTCGGACATGACGGTGGCGGGCCAATCTAGTCCCGGGGTCGTGGGGACGACCCTATAATCGTTGGACATGACGGTGGCGGGCCAATCTAGTCCCGGGGTCGTAGGGACGACCCTATAGTCGTCGGACATGTTGGCGATTGGCCAACATTGGCCCGGGGTCGTCGGGACGACCCTATAGTCGTCCGACATGTCGACGGCTGGCCAACCTAGTCCCGGGGTCGTGGGGACGACCCTATAGTCGTCGGACATTTCGGCGGCTTGCCAACTTTGGCCCGGGGTCGTGGGGACGACCCTATAGTCGTCGGACATGTCGGCGGCTGGCCAACTTTGGCCCGTGGTTGTGGGGACGACCCTATAGTCGTTGGACATGACGGTGGCGGGCCAATCTAGTCCCGGGGTCGTGGGGACGACCCTATAGTCGTCGGACAAGACGGCGGCTGGACATCTTTGGCCCGGGGTCGTGGGGACGACCCTATAGTCGTCGGACATGTTGGCGGCTTGTCAGCCTAGTCCCAGGGTCGTGGGTACGACCCTATAGTCGTCGGACAAGTCGGCGGCGGGCCAACCTTGTCCCGGGGTCGTGGGGACGACCCTATAATCGTCGGACATGTCGGCGGCTGGCCAACTTTGGCCCGGTGTCGTGGGGACGACTCTATAGTCGTCGGAAATGTCGGCGGCTTGCCAACCTGGACCCGGGGTCGTGGGGACGACCCTATTGTCGTCGGACATGACGTTGGCGGGCCAATCTAGTCTCGCGGTCGTGGGGACGACCCTATAATCGTCGGACATGACGGTGGCGGGCCAATCTAGTCCCGGGGTCGTGGGGACGACCCTATAGTCGTCGGACATGTCGGCGGCAGGCCAACTTTGGCCCGGTGTCGTGGGGACGACTCTATAGTCGTCGGAAATGTCGGCGGCTGGCCAACCTGGACCCGGTGTCGTGGGGACGACCCTATGGTCGTCGGACATGACGGTGGCGGGCCAATCTAGTCGCGGGGTCGTGGGGACGACCCTATAGTCGTCGGACATGTCGGCGGCTGGCCAACTTTGGCCCGGTGTCGTGGGGACGACTCTATAGTCGTCGGAAATGTCGGCGGCTGGCCAACCTGGACCCGGTGTCGTGGGGACGACCCTATTGTCGTCGGACATGACGGTGGCGGGCCAATCTAGTCGCGGGGTCGTGGGGACGACCCTATAGTCGTCGGACATGTCGGCGGCTGGCCAACTTTGGCCCGGTGTCATGGGGACGACTCTATAGTCGTCGGAAATGTCGGCGGCTGGCCAACCTGGACCCGGTGTCGTGGGGACGACCCTATTGTCGTCGGACATGACGGTGGCGGGCCAATCTAGTCGCGGGGTCGTGGGGACGACCCTATAGTCGTCGGACATGTCGGCGGCTGGCCAACTTTGGCCCGGGGTCGTGGGGACGACCCTATAATCGTCGGACATGTCGGCGGCTGGCCAACTTTGGCCCGGTGTCGTGGGGACGACTCTATAGTCGTCGGACAAGACGGCGGCTGGACATCTTTGGCCCGGGGTCGTGGGGACGACCCTATAGTCGTCGGACATGTTGGCGGCTTGTCAGCCTAGTCCCGGGGTCGTGGGTACGACCCTATAGTCGTCGGACAAGTCGGCGGCTGGCCAACCTAGACCCGGGGTCGTGGGGACGACCCTATTGTCGTCGGACATGACGGTGGCGGGCCAATCTAGTCCCGGGGTCGTGGGGACGACCCTATAGTCGTCGAACAATTCGGCGGCGGGCCAAGCTTGTCCCGGGGTCGTGGGGACGACCCTGTAATCGTCGGACATGACGGTGGCGGGCCAATCTAGTCTCGGGGTCGTGGGGACGACCCTATAGTCGTCGGACATGTCGGCGGCTGGCCAACTTTGACCCGGGGTCGTGGGGACGACTCTATAGTCGTCGGAAATGTCGGCGGCTGGCCAACCTGGACTCGGGGTCGTGGGGACGACCCTATAGTCGTCGGACAAGACGGCGGATGGACATCTTTGGCCCGGGGTCGTGGGGACGACCCTATAGTCGTCGGACATGTTGGCGGCTTGTCAGCGTAGTCCCGGGGTGGTGGGTACGACCCTATAGTCGTCGGACAAGTCGGCGGCGGGCCAACCTTGTCCCGGGGTCGTGGGGACGACCCTATAGTCGTCGGACATGTCGGCAGCTGGCCAACTTTGGCCCGGGGTCGTGGGGACGACCCTATAGTCGTCGGACATGTCGGCGGCTGGCCAACTTTGGCCCGTGGTTGTGGGGACGACCCTATAGTCGTTGGACATGACGCTGGCGGGCCAATCTAGTCCCGGGGTCGTGGGGACTACCCTATAGTCGTAGGACAAGACGGCGGCTGGACATCTTTGGCCCGGGGTCCTGGGGACGACCCTATAGTCGTCGGACATGTTGGCGGCTTGTCAGCCTAGTCCCAGGGTCGTGGGTACGACCCTATAGTCGTCGGACATGTCGGCGGCTGGTCAACTTTGGCCCGTGGTCGTGGGGACGACCCTATAGTCGTCGGACAAGATGGTGGCGGACCAATCTAGTCCCGGGGTCGTGGGGACGACCCTATAATCGTCGGACATGTCGGCGGCGGGCCAAGCTTGTCCCGGGGTCGTGGGGACGACCCTGTAATCGTCGGACATGACGGTGGCGGGCCAATCTAGTCTCGCGGTCGTGGGGACGACCCTATATTCGTCGGACATGACGGTGGCGGGCCAATCTAGTCCCGGGGTCGTGGGGACGTCCCTATAGTCGTCGGACAAGACGGCGGCTGGACATCTTTGGCCCGGGGTCGTGCGGACGACCCTATAGTCGTCGGACATGTCGGCGGCTGGCCAACTTTGGCCCGGGGTCGTGGGGACGACTCTGTAGTCGTCGGAAATGTCGGCGGCTGGCCAACCTGGACTCGGGGTCGTGGGGACGACCCTATAGTCGTCGGACAAGACGGCGGCTGGACATCTTTGGCCCGGGGTCGTGGGGACGACCCTATAGTCGTCGGGCATGTTGGCGGCTTGTCAGCCTAGTCCCGGGGTGGTGGGTACGACCCTATAGTCGTCGGACAAGTCGGCGGCGGGCCAACCTTGTCCCGGGGTCGTGGGGACGACCCTATAGTCGTCGGACACGTCGGCAGCTGGCCAACTTTAGCCCGGGGTCGTGAGGACGACCCTATAGTCGTCGGACATGTCGGCGGCTGGCCAACTTTGGCCCGTGGTTGTGGGGACGACCCTATAGTCGTTGGACATGACGGTGGCGGGCCAATCTAGTCCCGGGGTCGTGGGGACGACCTTATAGTCGTCGGACAAGACGGCGGCAGGACATCGTTGGCCCGGGGTCGTGGGGACGACACTATAGTCGTCGGACAAGTCGGCGGCGGGCCAACCTTGTCCCGGGGTCGCGGGGACGACACTATAGTCGTCGGACATGTCGGCGGCTGGCCAACTTTGGCCCGGTGTCGTGGGGACGACTCTATAGTCGTCGGAAATGTCGGCGGCTGGCCAACCTGGACCCGGGGTCGTGGGGACGACCCTATTGTCGTCGGACATGACGGTGGCGGGCCAATCTAGTCTCGCGGTCGTGGGGACGACCCTATAATCGTCGGACATGACGGTGGCGGGCCAATCTAGTCCCGGGGTCGTGGGGACGACCCTATAGTCGTCGAACAATTCGGCGGCGGGCCAAGCTTGTCCCGGGGTCGTGGGGACGACTCTATAGTCGTCCGAAATGTCGGCGGCTGGCCAACCTGGACTCGGGGTCGTGGGGACGACCCTATAGTCGTCGGACAAGACGGCGGCTGGACATCATTGGCCCGGGGTCGTGGGGACGACCCTATAGTCGTCGGACATGTCGGCGGCTGGCCAACCTGGACCCCGGGTCGTGACGATGACCCTATAATCGTCGGAGAAGACGGCGGCTGGACATCTTTGGCCCGGGGTCGTGGGGACGACCCTATAGTCGTCGGACATGACGGTGGCTGAACAATCTAGTCCCGGGGTCGTGGGGACGAACCTATAGTCGTCGGACATGTCGGCGGCTGGCCAACTTTGGCCCGTGGTCGTGGGGACGATCCAATAGTCGTCGGACATGTCGGCGGCTGGCCAACTTTGGCCCGTGGTTGTGGGGACGACCCTATAGTCGTTGGACATGACGGTGGCGGGCCAATCTAGTCCCGGGGTCGTGGGGACGACCCTATAGTCGTCGGACAAGACGGCGGCTGGACATCTTTGGCCCGGGGTCGTGGGGACGACCCTATAGTCGTCGGACATGTTGGCGGCTTGTCAGCCTAGTCCCGGGGTCGTGGGTACGACCCTATAGTCGTCGGACAAGTCGGCGGCTGGCCAACCTAGACCCGGGGTCGTGGGGACGACCCTATTGTCGTCGGACATGACGGTGGCGGGCCAATCTAGTCCCGGGGTCGTGGGGACGACCCTATAGTCGTCGAACAATTCGGCGGCGGGCCAAGCTTGTCCCGGGGTCGTGGGGACGACCCTGTAATCTTCGGACATGACGGTGGCGGGCCAATCTAGTCTCGGGGTCGTGGGGACGACCCTATAGTCGTCGGACATGTCGGCGGCTGGCCAACTTTGACCCGGGGTCGTGGGGACGACTCTATAGTCGTCGGAAATGTCGGCGGCTGGCCAACCTGGACTCGGGGTCGTGGGGACGACCCTATAGTCGTCGGACAAGACGGCGGATGGACATCTTTGGCCCGGGGTCGTGGGGACGACCCTATAGTCGTCGGACATGTTGGCGGCTGGCCAACTTTGGCCCGTGGTTGTGGGGACGACCCTATAGTCGTTGGACATGACGGTGGCGGGCCAATCTAGTCCCGGGGTCGTGGGGACGACCTTATAGTCGTCGGACAAGACGGCGGCAGGACATCGTTGGCCCGGGGTCGTGGGGACGACACTATAGTCGTCGGACAAGTCGGCGGCGGGCCAACCTTGTCCCGGGGTCGCGGGGACGACACTATAGTCGTCGGACATGTCGGCGGCTGGCCAACTTTGGCCCGGTGTCGTGGGGACGACTCTATAGTCGTCGGAAATGTCGGCGGCTGGCCAACCTGGACCCGGGGTCGTGGGGACGACCCTATTGTCGTCGGACATGACGGTGGCGGGCCAATCTAGTCTCGCGGTCGTGGGGACGACCCTATAATCGTCGGACATGACGGTGGCGGGCCAATCTAGTCCCGGGGTCGTGGGGACGACCCTATAGTCGTCGAACAATTCGGCGGCGGGCCAAGCTTGTCCCGGGGTCGTGGGGACGACTCTATAGTCGTCCGAAATGTCGGCGGCTGGCCAACCTGGACTCGGGGTCGTGGGGACGACCCTATAGTCGTCGGACAAGACGGCGGCTGGACATCATTGGCCCGGGGTCGTGGGGACGACCCTATAGTCGTCGGACATGTCGGCGGCTGGCCAACCTGGACCCCGGGTCGTGACGATGACCCTATAATCGTCGGAGAAGACGGCGGCTGGACATCTTTGGCCCGGGGTCGTGGGGACGACCCTATAGTCGTCGGACATGACGGTGGCTGAACAATCTAGTCCCGGGGTCGTGGGGACGAACCTATAGTCGTCGGACATGTCGGCGGCTGGCCAACTTTGGCCCGTGGTCGTGGGGACGATCCAATAGTCGTCGGACATGTCGGCGGCTGGCCAACTTTGGCCCGTGGTTGTGGGGACGACCCTATAGTCGTTGGACATGACGGTGGCGGGCCAATCTAGTCCCGGGGTCGTGGGGACGACCCTATAGTCGTCGGACAAGACGGCGGCTGGACATCTTTGGCCCGGGGTCGTGGGGACGACCCTATAGTCGTCGGACATGTTGGCGGCTTGTCAGCCTAGTCCCGGGGTCGTGGGTACGACCCTATAGTCGTCGGACAAGTCGGCGGCTGGCCAACCTAGACCCGGGGTCGTGGGGACGACCCTATTGTCGTCGGACATGACGGTGGCGGGCCAATCTAGTCCCGGGGTCGTGGGGACGACCCTACAGTCGTCGGACATTTCGGCGGCTTGCCAACTTTGGCCCGGGGTCGTGGGGACGACCCTATAGTCGTTGGACATGACGCTGGCGGGCCAATCTAGTCCCGGGGTCGTGGGGACTACCCTATAGTCGTAGGACAAGACGGCGGCTGGACATCTTTGGCCCGGGGTCGTGGGGACGACCCTATAGTCGTCGGACATGTTGGCGGCTTGTCAGCCTAGTCCCAGGGTCGTGGGTACGACACTATAGTCGTCGGACAAGTCGGCGGCGGGCCAACCTTGTCCCGGGGTCGTGGGGACGACCCTATAGTCGTCGGACATGTCGGCGGCTGGCCAACTTTGGCCCGGTGTCGTGGGGACGACTCTATAGTCGTCGGAAATGTCGGCGGCTGGCCAACCTGGACCCGGGGTCGTGGGGACGACCCTATTGTCGTCGGACATGACGGTGGCGGGCCAATCTAGTCTCGCGGTCGTGGGGACGACCCTATAATCGTCGGACATGACGTTGGCGGGCCAATCTAGTCCCGGGGTCGTGGGGACGACCCTATAGTCGTCGGACATGTCGGCGGCTGGTCAACTTTGGCCCGTGGTCGTGGGGACGACCCTATAGTCGTCGGACAAGACGGTGGCGGACCAATCTAGTCCCGGGGTCGTGGGGATGACCCTATAGTCGTCGGACATGTCGGCGGCTGGCCAACTTTGGCCCGTGGTCGTGGGGACGAACCAATAGTCGTCGGACATGTCGGCGGCTGGCCAACTTTGGCCCGTGGTTGTGGGGACGACCCTATAGTCGTTGGACATGACGGTGGCGGGCCAATCTAGTCCCGGGGTCGTGGGGACGACCCTATAGTCGTCGGACAAGACGGCGGCTGGACATCTTTGGCCCGGGGTCGTGGGGACGACCCTATAGTCGTCGGACATGTTGGCGGCTTGTCAGCCTAGTCCCGGGGTCGTGGGTACGACCCTATAGTCGTCGGACAAGTCGGCGGCTGGCCAACCTAGACCCGGGGTCGTGGGGACGACCCTATTGTCGTCGGACATGTCGGCGGCATGCCAACTTTGGCCCGTGGTCATGGGGACGACCCTATAGTCGTTGGACATGACGGTGGCGGGTCAATCTAGTCCGGGGTCGTAGGGACGACCCTATAGTCGTCGGACATGACGGTGGCGGGCCAATCTAGTCCCGGTGTCGTGGGGACGACTCTATAGTCATCGGAAATGTCGGCGGCTGGCCAACCTGGACCCGGGGTCGTGGGGACGACCCTCTTGTCGTCGGACATGACGGTGGCGGGCCAATCTAGTCTCGGGGTCGTGGGGACGACCCTATAGTCGTCGGACATGTCGGCGGCTGGCCAATTTTGGCCCGGGGTCGTGGGGACGACCCTATAGTCGTCGGACATGTCGGCGGCTGGCCAACTGTGGCGCGTGGTCGTGGGGACGATCCGATTGTCGTCGGACATGTCGGCGGCTGGCCAACCTAGACCCGGGGTCGTGGGGACGACCCTATTGTCGTCGGACATGTCGGCGGCATGCCAACTTTGGCCCGTGGTCATGGGGACGACCCTATAGTCGTTGGACATGACGGTGGCGGGTCAATCTAGTCCGGGGTCGTAGGGACGACCCTATAGTCGTCGGACATGACGGTGGCGGGCCAATCTAGTCCCGGGGTCGTGGGAACGACCCTATAGCCGTCGGACATGTCGGCGGCTGGTCAACTTTGGCCCGGGGTCGTGGGGACGATCCTATAGTCGTCGGACAAGATGGTGGCGGACCAATCTAGTCCCGGGGTCGTGGGGACGACCCTATAGTCGTCGGACAAGACGGCGGCTGGACATCTTTGGCCCGGGGTCGTGGAGACGACCCTATAGTCGTCGGACATGTTGGCGGCTTGTCAGCCTAGTCCCGGGGTCGTGGGTACGACCCTATAGTCGTCGGACAAGTCGGCGGCTGGCCAACCTAGACCCGGGGTCGTGGGGACGACCCTATTGTCGTCGGACATGACGGTGGCGGGCCAATCTAGTCCCGGGGTCGTGGGGACGACCCTATAGTCGTCGAACAATTCGGCGGCGGGCCAAGCTTGTCCCGGGGTCGTGGGGACGACCCTATAATCGTCGGACATGACGGTGGCGGGCCAATCTAGTCCCGGGGTCGTGGGGACGACCCTATAATCGTTGGACATGACGGTGGCGGGCCAATCTAGTCCCGGGGTCGTAGGGACGACCCTATAGTCGTCGGACATGTTGGCGATTGGCCAACATTGGCCCGGGGTCGTCGGGACGACCCTATAGTCGTCCGACATGTCGACGGCTGGCCAACCTAGTCCCGGGGTCGTGGGGACGACCCTATAGTCGTCGGACATTTCGGCGGCTTGCCAACTTTGGCCCGGGGTCGTGGGGACGACCCTATAGTCGTCGGACATGTCGGCGGCTGGCCAACTTTGGCCCGTGGTTGTGGGGACGACCCTATAGTCGTTGGACATGACGGTGGCGGGCCAATCTAGTCCCGGGGTCGTGGGGACGACCCTATAGTCGTCGGACAAGACGGCGGCTGGACATCTTTGGCCCGGGGTCGTGGGGACGACCCTATAGTCGTCGGACATGTTGGCGGCTTGTCAGCCTAGTCCCAGGGTCGTGGGTACGACCCTATAGTCGTCGGACAAGTCGGCGGCGGGCCAACCTTGTCCCGGGGTCGTGGGGACGACCCTATAATCGTCGGACATGTCGGCGGCTGGCCAACTTTGGCCCGGTGTCGTGGGGACGACTCTATAGTCGTCGGAAATGTCGGCGGCTTGCCAACCTGGACCCGGGGTCGTGGGGACGACCCTATTGTCGTCGGACATGACGTTGGCGGGCCAATCTAGTCTCGCGGTCGTGGGGACGACCCTATAATCGTCGGACATGACGGTGGCGGGCCAATCTAGTCCCGGGGTCGTGGGGACGACCCTATAGTCGTCGGACATGTCGGCGGCAGGCCAACTTTGGCCCGGTGTCGTGGGGACGACTCTATAGTCGTCGGAAATGTCGGCGGCTGGCCAACCTGGACCCGGTGTCGTGGGGACGACCCTATTGTCGTCGGACATGACGGTGGCGGGCCAATCTAGTCGCGGGGTCGTGGGGACGACCCTATAGTCGTCGGACATGTCGGCGGCTGGCCAACTTTGGCCCGGTGTCGTGGGGACGACTCTATAGTCGTCGGAAATGTCGGCGGCTGGCCAACCTGGACCCGGTGTCGTGGGGACGACCCTATTGTCGTCGGACATGACGGTGGCGGGCCAATCTAGTCGCGGGGTCGTGGGGACGACCCTATAGTCGTCGGACATGTCGGCGGCTGGCCAACTTTGGCCCGGTGTCATGGGGACGACTCTATAGTCGTCGGAAATGTCGGCGGCTGGCCAACCTGGACCCGGTGTCGTGGGGACGACCCTATTGTCGTCGGACATGACGGTGGCGGGCCAATCTAGTCGCGGGGTCGTGGGGACGACCCTATAGTCGTCGGACATGTCGGCGGCTGGCCAACTTTGGCCCGGGGTCGTGGGGACGACCCTATAATCGTCGGACATGTCGGCGGCTGGCCAACTTTGGCCCGGTGTCGTGGGGACGACTCTATAGTCGTCGGACAAGACGGCGGCTGGACATCTTTGGCCCGGGGTCGTGGGGACGACCCTATAGTCGTCGGACATGTTGGCGGCTTGTCAGCCTAGTCCCGGGGTCGTGGGTACGACCCTATAGTCGTCGGACAAGTCGGCGGCTGGCCAACCTAGACCCGGGGTCGTGGGGACGACCCTATTGTCGTCGGACATGACGGTGGCGGGCCAATCTAGTCCCGGGGTCGTGGGGACGACCCTATAGTCGTCGAACAATTCGGCGGCGGGCCAAGCTTGTCCCGGGGTCGTGGGGACGACCCTGTAATCGTCGGACATGACGGTGGCGGGCCAATCTAGTCTCGGGGTCGTGGGGACGACCCTATAGTCGTCGGACATGTCGGCGGCTGGCCAACTTTGACCCGGGGTCGTGGGGACGACTCTATAGTCGTCGGAAATGTCGGCGGCTGGCCAACCTGGACTCGGGGTCGTGGGGACGACCCTATAGTCGTCGGACAAGACGGCGGATGGACATCTTTGGCCCGGGGTCGTGGGGACGACCCTATAGTCGTCGGACATGTTGGCGGCTTGTCAGCGTAGTCCCGGGGTGGTGGGTACGACCCTATAGTCGTCGGACAAGTCGGCGGCGGGCCAACCTTGTCCCGGGGTCGTGGGGACGACCCTATAGTCGTCGGACATGTCGGCAGCTGGCCAACTTTGGCCCGGGGTCGTGGGGACGACCCTATAGTCGTCGGACATGTCGGCGGCTGGCCAACTTTGGCCCGTGGTTGTGGGGACGACCCTATAGTCGTTGGACATGACGCTGGCGGGCCAATCTAGTCCCGGGGTCGTGGGGACTACCCTATAGTCGTAGGACAAGACGGCGGCTGGACATCTTTGGCCCGGGGTCCTGGGGACGACCCTATAGTCGTCGGACATGTTGGCGGCTTGTCAGCCTAGTCCCAGGGTCGTGGGTACGACCCTATAGTCGTCGGACATGTCGGCGGCTGGTCAACTTTGGCCCGTGGTCGTGGGGACGACCCTATAGTCGTCGGACAAGATGGTGGCGGACCAATCTAGTCCCGGGGTCGTGGGGACGACCCTATAATCGTCGGACATGTCGGCGGCGGGCCAAGCTTGTCCCGGGGTCGTGGGGACGACCCTGTAATCGTCGGACATGACGGTGGCGGGCCAATCTAGTCTCGCGGTCGTGGGGACGACCCTATATTCGTCGGACATGACGGTGGCGGGCCAATCTAGTCCCGGGGTCGTGGGGACGTCCCTATAGTCGTCGGACAAGACGGCGGCTGGACATCTTTGGCCCGGGGTCGTGCGGACGACCCTATAGTCGTCGGACATGTCGGCGGCTGGCCAACTTTGGCCCGGGGTCGTGGGGACGACTCTGTAGTCGTCGGAAATGTCGGCGGCTGGCCAACCTGGACTCGGGGTCGTGGGGACGACCCTATAGTCGTCGGACAAGACGGCGGCTGGACATCTTTGGCCCGGGGTCGTGGGGACGACCCTATAGTCGTCGGGCATGTTGGCGGCTTGTCAGCCTAGTCCCGGGGTGGTGGGTACGACCCTATAGTCGTCGGACAAGTCGGCGGCGGGCCAACCTTGTCCCGGGGTCGTGGGGACGACCCTATAGTCGTCGGACACGTCGGCAGCTGGCCAACTTTAGCCCGGGGTCGTGAGGACGACCCTATAGTCGTCGGACATGTCGGCGGCTGGCCAACTTTGGCCCGTGGTTGTGGGGACGACCCTATAGTCGTTGGACATGACGGTGGCGGGCCAATCTAGTCCCGGGGTCGTGGGGACGACCTTATAGTCGTCGGACAAGACGGCGGCAGGACATCGTTGGCCCGGGGTCGTGGGGACGACACTATAGTCGTCGGACAAGTCGGCGGCGGGCCAACCTTGTCCCGGGGTCGCGGGGACGACACTATAGTCGTCGGACATGTCGGCGGCTGGCCAACTTTGGCCCGGTGTCGTGGGGACGACTCTATAGTCGTCGGAAATGTCGGCGGCTGGCCAACCTGGACCCGGGGTCGTGGGGACGACCCTATTGTCGTCGGACATGACGGTGGCGGGCCAATCTAGTCTCGCGGTCGTGGGGACGACCCTATAATCGTCGGACATGACGGTGGCGGGCCAATCTAGTCCCGGGGTCGTGGGGACGACCCTATAGTCGTCGAACAATTCGGCGGCGGGCCAAGCTTGTCCCGGGGTCGTGGGGACGACTCTATAGTCGTCCGAAATGTCGGCGGCTGGCCAACCTGGACTCGGGGTCGTGGGGACGACCCTATAGTCGTCGGACAAGACGGCGGCTGGACATCATTGGCCCGGGGTCGTGGGGACGACCCTATAGTCGTCGGACATGTCGGCGGCTGGCCAACCTGGACCCCGGGTCGTGACGATGACCCTATAATCGTCGGAGAAGACGGCGGCTGGACATCTTTGGCCCGGGGTCGTGGGGACGACCCTATAGTCGTCGGACATGACGGTGGCTGAACAATCTAGTCCCGGGGTCGTGGGGACGAACCTATAGTCGTCGGACATGTCGGCGGCTGGCCAACTTTGGCCCGTGGTCGTGGGGACGATCCAATAGTCGTCGGACATGTCGGCGGCTGGCCAACTTTGGCCCGTGGTTGTGGGGACGACCCTATAGTCGTTGGACATGACGGTGGCGGGCCAATCTAGTCCCGGGGTCGTGGGGACGACCCTATAGTCGTCGGACAAGACGGCGGCTGGACATCTTTGGCCCGGGGTCGTGGGGACGACCCTATAGTCGTCGGACATGTTGGCGGCTTGTCAGCCTAGTCCCGGGGTCGTGGGTACGACCCTATAGTCGTCGGACAAGTCGGCGGCTGGCCAACCTAGACCCGGGGTCGTGGGGACGACCCTATTGTCGTCGGACATGACGGTGGCGGGCCAATCTAGTCCCGGGGTCGTGGGGACGACCCTACAGTCGTCGGACATTTCGGCGGCTTGCCAACTTTGGCCCGGGGTCGTGGGGACGACCCTATAGTCGTTGGACATGACGCTGGCGGGCCAATCTAGTCCCGGGGTCGTGGGGACTACCCTATAGTCGTAGGACAAGACGGCGGCTGGACATCTTTGGCCCGGGGTCGTGGGGACGACCCTATAGTCGTCGGACATGTTGGCGGCTTGTCAGCCTAGTCCCAGGGTCGTGGGTACGACACTATAGTCGTCGGACAAGTCGGCGGCGGGCCAACCTTGTCCCGGGGTCGTGGGGACGACCCTATAGTCGTCGGACATGTCGGCGGCTGGCCAACTTTGGCCCGGTGTCGTGGGGACGACTCTATAGTCGTCGGAAATGTCGGCGGCTGGCCAACCTGGACCCGGGGTCGTGGGGACGACCCTATTGTCGTCGGACATGACGGTGGCGGGCCAATCTAGTCTCGCGGTCGTGGGGACGACCCTATAATCGTCGGACATGACGTTGGCGGGCCAATCTAGTCCCGGGGTCGTGGGGACGACCCTATAGTCGTCGGACATGTCGGCGGCTGGTCAACTTTGGCCCGTGGTCGTGGGGACGACCCTATAGTCGTCGGACAAGACGGTGGCGGACCAATCTAGTCCCGGGGTCGTGGGGATGACCCTATAGTCGTCGGACATGTCGGCGGCTGGCCAACTTTGGCCCGTGGTCGTGGGGACGAACCAATAGTCGTCGGACATGTCGGCGGCTGGCCAACTTTGGCCCGTGGTTGTGGGGACGACCCTATAGTCGTTGGACATGACGGTGGCGGGCCAATCTAGTCCCGGGGTCGTGGGGACGACCCTATAGTCGTCGGACAAGACGGCGGCTGGACATCTTTGGCCCGGGGTCGTGGGGACGACCCTATAGTCGTCGGACATGTTGGCGGCTTGTCAGCCTAGTCCCGGGGTCGTGGGTACGACCCTATAGTCGTCGGACAAGTCGGCGGCTGGCCAACCTAGACCCGGGGTCGTGGGGACGACCCTATTGTCGTCGGACATGTCGGCGGCATGCCAACTTTGGCCCGTGGTCATGGGGACGACCCTATAGTCGTTGGACATGACGGTGGCGGGTCAATCTAGTCCGGGGTCGTAGGGACGACCCTATAGTCGTCGGACATGACGGTGGCGGGCCAATCTAGTCCCGGTGTCGTGGGGACGACTCTATAGTCATCGGAAATGTCGGCGGCTGGCCAACCTGGACCCGGGGTCGTGGGGACGACCCTCTTGTCGTCGGACATGACGGTGGCGGGCCAATCTAGTCTCGGGGTCGTGGGGACGACCCTATAGTCGTCGGACATGTCGGCGGCTGGCCAATTTTGGCCCGGGGTCGTGGGGACGACCCTATAGTCGTCGGACATGTCGGCGGCTGGCCAACTGTGGCGCGTGGTCGTGGGGACGATCCGATTGTCGTCGGACATGTCGGCGGCTGGCCAACCTAGACCCGGGGTCGTGGGGACGACCCTATTGTCGTCGGACATGTCGGCGGCATGCCAACTTTGGCCCGTGGTCATGGGGACGACCCTATAGTCGTTGGACATGACGGTGGCGGGTCAATCTAGTCCGGGGTCGTAGGGACGACCCTATAGTCGTCGGACATGACGGTGGCGGGCCAATCTAGTCCCGGGGTCGTGGGAACGACCCTATAGCCGTCGGACATGTCGGCGGCTGGTCAACTTTGGCCCGGGGTCGTGGGGACGATCCTATAGTCGTCGGACAAGATGGTGGCGGACCAATCTAGTCCCGGGGTCGTGGGGACGACCCTATAGTCGTCGGACAAGACGGCGGCTGGACATCTTTGGCCCGGGGTCGTGGAGACGACCCTATAGTCGTCGGACATGTTGGCGGCTTGTCAGCCTAGTCCCGGGGTCGTGGGTACGACCCTATAGTCGTCGGACAAGTCGGCGGCTGGCCAACCTAGACCCGGGGTCGTGGGGACGACCCTATTGTCGTCGGACATGACGGTGGCGGGCCAATCTAGTCCCGGGGTCGTGGGGACGACCCTATAGTCGTCGAACAATTCGGCGGCGGGCCAAGCTTGTCCCGGGGTCGTGGGGACGACCCTATAATCGTCGGACATGACGGTGGCGGGCCAATCTAGTCCCGGGGTCGTGGGGACGACCCTATAGTCGTCGGACATGTCGGCGGCTGGTCAACTTTGGCCCGGGGTCGTGGGGACGACCCTATAGTCGTCGGACAAGACGGTGGCGGACCAATCTAGTCCCGGGGTCGTGGGGACGACCCTATAGTCGTCGGACAAGACGGCGGCTGGACATCTTTGGCCCGGGGTCGTGGAGACGACCCTATAGTCGTCGGACATGTTGGCGGCTTGTCAGCCTAGTCCCGGGGTCGTGGGTACGACCCTATAGTCGTCGGACAAGTCGGCGGCTGGCCAACCTAGACCCGGGGTCGTGGGGACGACCCTATTGTCGTCGGACATGACGGTGGCGGGCCAATCTAGTCCCGGGGTCGTGGGGACGACCCTATAGTCGTCGAACAATTCGGCGGCGGGCCAAGCTTGTCCCGGGGTCGTGGGGACGACCCTATAATCGTCGGACATGACGGTGGCGGGCCAATCTAGTCCCGGGGTCGTGGGGACGACCCTATTGTCGTCGGACATGACGGTGGCGGGCCAATCTAGTCTCGGGGTCGTGGGGACGACCCTATAGTCGTCGGACATGTCGGCGGCTGGCCAACTTTGGCCCGGGGTCGTGGGGACGACTCTATAGTCGTCGGAAATGTCGGCGGCTGGCCAACCTGGACTCCGGGTCGTGGGGACGACCCTATAGTCGTCGGACAAGACGGTGGCGGACCAATCTAGTCCCGGGGTCGTGGGGACGACCCTATAGTCGTCGGACATGTCGGCGGCTGGCCAACTTTGGCCCGTGGTCGTGGGAACGACCCTATAGTCGTTGGACATGACGGTGGCGGGCCAATCTAGTCCCGGGGTCGTGGGGACGACCCTATAGTCGTCGGACATGTCGGCGGCTGGTCAACTTTGGCCCGGGGTCGTGGGGTCGACCCTATAGTCGTCGGACAAGACGGTGGCGGACCAATCTAGTCCCGGGGTCGTGGGGACGACCCTATTGTCGTCGGACATGACGGTGGCGGGCCAATCTAGTCTCGGGGTCGTGGGGACGACTCTATAGTCGTCGGAAATGTCGGCGGCTGGCCATCCTGGACCCGGGGTCGTGGGGACGACCCTATTGTCGTCGGATATGACGGTGGCGGGCCAATCTAGTCGCGCGGTCGTGGGGACGACCCTATAATCGTCGGACATGACGGTGGCGGGCCAATCTAGTCTCGGGGTCGTGGGGACGACCCTATAGTCGTCGGACATGTCGGCGGCTGGCCAACTTTGGCCCGGGGTCGTGGGGACGACTCTATAGTCGTCGGAAATGTCGGCGGCTGGCCAACCTGGACTCGGGGTCGTGGGGACGACCCTATAGTCGTCGGACAAGACGGCGGCTGGACATCTTTGGCCCGGGGTCGTGGGGACGACCCTATAGTCGTCGGACATGTCGGCGGCTGGCCAACCTGGACTCGGGGTCGTGGGGACGACCCTATAGTCGTCGAACAATTCGGCGGCGGGCCAAGCTTGTCCCGGGGTCGTGGGGACGACCCTATAATCGTCGGACATGACGGTGGCGGGCCAATCTAGTCTCGGGGTCGTGGGGACGACCCAATAGTCGTCGGACAAGTCGGCGGCGGGCCAACCGTGTCCCGGGGTCGTGGGGACGACCCTATAGTCGTCGGACATGTCGGCGGCTGGCCAACTTTGGCCCGGTGTCGTGGGGACGACTCTATAGTCGTCGGAAATGTCGGCGGCTGGCCAACCTGGACCCGGGGTCGTGGGGACGACCCTATTGTCGTCGGACATGACGGTGGCGGGCCAATCTAGTCTCGCGGTCGTGGGGACGACCCTATAATCGTCGGACATGACGTTGGCGGGCCAATCTAGTCTCGTGGTTGTGGGGACGACCCTATAGTCGTTGGACATGACGGTGGCGGGCCAATCTAGTCCCGGGGTCGTGGGGACGACCCTATAGTCGTCGGACAAGACGGCGGCTGGACATCTTTGGCCCGGGGTCGTGGGGACGACCCTATAGTCGTCGGACATGTTGGCGGCTTGTCAGCCTAGTCCCGGGGTCGTGGGTACGACCCTATAGTCTTCGGACAAGTCGGCGGCTGGCCAACCTAGACCCGGGGTCGTGGGGACGACCCTATTGTCGTCGGACATGACGGTGGCGGGCCAATCTAGTCCCGGGGTCGTGGGGACGACCCTATAGTCGTCGGACATGTCGGCGGCTGGTCAACTTTGGCCCGGGGTCGTGGGGACGACCCTATAGTCGTCGGACAAGACGGTGGCGGACCAATCTAGTCCCGGGGTCGTGGGGACGACCCTATTGTCGTCGGACATGACGGTGGCGGGCCAATCTAGTCTCGGGGTCGTGGGGACGACTCTATAGTCGTCGGAAATGTCGGCGGCTGGCCAACCTGGACCCGGGGTCGTGGGGACGACCCTATTGTCGTCGGACATGACGGTGGCGGGCCAATCTAGTCGCGCGGTCGTGGGGACGACCCTATAATCGTCGGACATGACGGTGGCGGGCCAATCTAGTCCCGGGGTCGTGGGGACGACCCTATAGTCGTCGGACATGTCGGCGGCTGGCCAACTTTGGCCCGGTGTCGTGGGGACGACTCTATAGTCGTCGGAAATGTCGGCGGCTGGCCAACCTGGACCCGGGGTCGTGGGGACGACCCTATTGTCGTCGGACATGACGGTGGCGGGCCAATCTAGTCTCGGGGTCGTGGGGACGACCCTATAGTCGTCGGACATGTCGGCGGCTGGCCAACTTTGGCCCGGGGTCGTGGGGACGACCCTATTGTCGTCGGACATGACGGTGGCGGGCCAATCTAGTCTCGGGGTCGTGGGGACGACCCTATAGTCGTCGGACATGTCGGCGGCTGGCCAACTTTGGCCCGGGGTCGTGGGGACGACCCTATAGTCGTCGGACATGACGGTGGCGGGCCAATCTAGTCCCGGGGTCGTGGGGACTACCCTATAGTCGTAGGACAAGACGGCGGCTGGACATCTTTGGCCCGGGGTCGTGGGGACGAACCTATAGTCGTCGGACATGTTGGCGGCTTGTCAGCCTAGTCCCAGGGTCGTGGGTACGACCCTATAGTCGTCGGACAAGTCGGCGGCGGGCCAACCTTGTCCCGGGGTCGTGGGGACGACCCTATAGTCGTCGGACATGTCGGCGGCTGGCCAACTTTGGCCCGGTGTCGTGGGGACGACTCTATAGTCGTCGGAAATGTCGGCGGCTGGCCAACCTGGACCCGGGGTCGTGGGGACGACCCTATTGTCGTCGGACATGACGGTGGCGGGCCAATCTAGTCTCGCGGTCGTGGGGACGACCCTATAATCGTCGGACAAGACGGTGGCGGACCAATCTAGTCCCGGGGTCGTGGGGATGACCCTATAGTCGTCGGACATGTCGGCGGCTGGCCAACTTTGGCCCGTGGTCGTGGGGACGACCCTATAGTCGTCGGACAAGACGGTGGCGGACCAATCTAGTCCCGGGGTCGTGGGGATGACCCTATAGTCGTCGGACATGTCGGCGGCTGGTCAACTTTGGCCCGGGGTCGTGGGGACGACCCTATAGTCGTCGGACAAGACGGTGGCGGACCAATCTAGTCCCGGGGTCGTGGGGACGACCCTATTGTCGTCGGACATGACGGTGGCGGGCCAATCTAGTCTCGGGGTCGTGGGGACGACTCTATAGTCGTCGGAAATGTCGGCGGCTGGCCAACCTGGACCCGGGGTCGTGGGGACGACCCTATTGTCGTCGGACATGACGGTGGCGGGCCAATCTAGTCGCGCGGTCGTGGGGACGACCCTATAATCGTCGGACATGACGGTGGCGGGCCAATCTAGTCCCGGGGTCGTGGGGACGACCCTATAGTCGTCGGACAAGACGGCGGCTGGACATCTTTGGCCCGGGGTCGTGGGGACGACCCTATAGTCGTCGGACATGTTGGCGGCTTGTCAGCCTAGTCCCGGGGTCGTGGGTACGACCCTATAGTCTTCGGACAAGTCGGCGGCTGGCCAACCTAGACCCGGGGTCGTGGGGACGACCCTATTGTCGTCGGACATGACGGTGGCGGGCCAATCTAGTCGCGCGGTCGTGGGGACGACCCTATAATCGTCGGACATGACGGTGGCGGGCCAATCTAGTCCCGGGGTCGTGGGGACGACCCTATAGTCGTCGGACAAGACGGCGGCTGGACATCTTTGGCCCGGGGTCGTGGGGACGACCCTATAGTCGTCGGACATGTTGGCGGCTTGTCAGCCTAGTCCCGGGGTCGTGGGTACGACCCTATAGTCTTCGGACAAGTCGGCGGCTGGCCAACCTAGACCCGGGGTCGTGGGGACGACCCTATAGTCGTCGGACATGTCGGCGGCTGGTCAACTTTGGCCCGGGGTCGTGGGGACGACCCTATAGTCGTCGGACAAGACGGTGGCGGACCAATCTAGTCCCGGGGTCGTGGGGACGACCCTATTGTCGTCGGACATGACGGTGGCGGGCCAATCTAGTCTCGGGGTCGTGGGGACGACTCTATAGTCGTCGGAAATGTCGGCGGCTGGCCAACCTGGACCCGGGGTCGTGGGGACGACCCTATTGTCGTCGGACATGACGGTGGCGGGCCAATCTAGTCGCGCGGTCGTGGGGACGACCCTATAATCGTCGGACATGACGGTGGCGGGCCAATCTAGTCCCGGGGTCGTGGGGACGACCCTATAGTCGTCGGACAAGACGGCGGCTGGCCAACTTTGGCCCGTGGTCGTGGGGACGATCCAATAGTCGTCGGACATGTCGGCGGCTGGCCAACTTTGGCCCGTGGTTGTGGGGACGACCCTATAGTCGTTGGACATGACGGTGGCGGGCCAATCTAGTCCCGGGGTCGTGGGGACGACCCTATAGTCGTCGGACAAGACGGCGGCTGGACATCTTTGGCCCGGGGTCGTGGGGACGACCCTATAGTCGTCGGACATGTTGGCGGCTTGTCAGCCTAGTCCCGGGGTCGTGGGTACGACCCTATAGTCTTCGGACAAGTCGGCGGCTGGCCAACCTAGACCCGGGGTCGTGGGGACGACCCTATTGTCGTCGGACATGACGGTGGCGGGCCAATCTAGTCCCGGGGTCGTGGGGACGACCCTATAGTCGTCGGACATGTCGGCGGCTGGTCAACTTTGGCCCGGGGTCGTGGGGACGACCCTATAGTCGTCGGACAAGACGGTGGCGGACCAATCTAGTCCCGGGGTCGTGGGGACGACCCTATTGTCGTCGGACATGACGGTGGCGGGCCAATCTAGTCTCGGGGTCGTGGGGACGACTCTATAGTCGTCGGAAATGTCGGCGGCTGGCCAACCTGGACCCGGGGTCGTGGGGACGACCCTATTGTCGTCGGACATGACGGTGGCGGGCCAATCTAGTCGCGCGGTCGTGGGGACGACCCTATAATCGTCGGACATGACGGTGGCGGGCCAATCTAGTCCCGGGGTCGTGGGGACGACCCTATAGTCGTCGGACATGTCGGCGGCTGGCCAACTTTGGCCCGGTGTCGTGGGGACGACTCTATAGTCGTCGGAAATGTCGGCGGCTGGCCAACCTGGACCCGGGGTCGTGGGGACGACCCTATTGTCGTCGGACATGACGGTGGCGGGCCAATCTAGTCTCGCGGTCGTGGGGACGACCCTATAATCGTCGGACATGACGGTGGCGGGCCAATCTAGTCCCGGGGTCGTGGGGACGACCCTATAGTCGTCGGACATGTCGGCGGCTGGCCAACTTTGGCCCGTGGTCGTGGGGACGATCCAATAGTCGTCGGACAAGTCGGCGGCGGGCCAACCGTGTCCCGGGGTCGTGGGCACGACCCTATAGTCGTCGGACATGTCGGCGGCTGGCCAACTTTGGCCCGGTGTCGTGGGGACGACTCTATAGTCGTCGGAAATGTCGGCGGCTGGCCAACCTGGACCCGGGGTCGTGGGGACGACCCTATTGTCGTCGGACATGACGGTGGCGGGCCAATCTAGTCTCGCGGTCGTGGGGACGACCCTATAATCGTCGGACATGACGTTGGCGGGCCAATCTAGTCTCGTGGTTGTGGGGACGACCCTATAGTCGTTGGACATGACGGTGGCGGGCCAATCTAGTCCCGGGGTCTTGGGGACGACCCTATAGTCGTCGGACAAGACGGCGGCTGGACATCTTTGGCCCGGGGTCGTGGGGACGACCCTATAGTCGTCGGACATGTTGGCGGCTTGTCAGCCTAGTCCCGGGGTCGTGGGTACGACCCTATAGTCTTCGGACAAGTCGACGGCTGGCCAACCTAGACCCGGGGTCGTGGGGACGACCCTATTGTCGTCGGACATGACGGTGGCGGGCCAATCTAGTCCCGGGGTCGTGGGGACGACCCTATAGTCGTCGGACATGTCGGCGGCTGGTCAACTTTGGCCCGGGGTCGTGGGGACGACCCTATAGTCGTCGGACAAGACGGTGGCGGACCAATCTAGTCCCGGGGTCGTGGGGACGACCCTATTGTCGTCGGACATGACGGTGGCGGGCCAATCTAGTCTCGGGGTCGTGGGGACGACTCTATAGTCGTCGGAAATGTCGGCGGCTGGCCAACCTGGACCCGGGGTCGTGGGGACGACCCTATTGTCGTCGGACATGACGGTGGCGGGCCAATCTAGTCGCGCGGTCGTGGGGACGACCCTATAATCGTCGGACATGACGGTGGCGGGCCAATCTAGTCCCGGGGTCGTGGGGACGACCCTATAGTCGTCGGACAAGACGGCGGCTGGCCAACTTTGGCCCGTGGTCGTGGGGACGATCCAATAGTCGTCGGACATGTCGGCGGCTGGCCAACTTTGGCCCGTGGTTGTGGGGACGACCCTATAGTCGTTGGACATGACGGTGGCGGGCCAATCTAGTCCCGGGGTCGTGGGGACGACCCTATAGTCGTCGGACAAGACGGCGGCTGGACATCTTTGGCCCGGGGTCGTGGGGACGACCCTATAGTCGTCGGACATGTTGGCGGCTTGTCAGCCTAGTCCCGGGGTCGTGGGTACGACCCTATAGTCTTCGGACAAGTCGGCGGCTGGCCAACCTAGACCCGGGGTCGTGGGGACGACCCTATTGTCGTCGGACATGACGGTGGCGGGCCAATCTAGTCCCGGGGTCGTGGGGACGACCCTATAGTCGTCGGACATGTCGGCGGCTGGTCAACTTTGGCCCGGGGTCGTGGGGACGACCCTATAGTCGTCGGACAAGACGGTGGCGGACCAATCTAGTCCCGGGGTCGTGGGGACGACCCTATTGTCGTCGGACATGACGGTGGCGGGCCAATCTAGTCTCGGGGTCGTGGGGACGACTCTATAGTCGTCGGAAATGTCGGCGGCTGGCCAACCTGGACCCGGGGTCGTGGGGACGACCCTATTGTCGTCGGACATGACGGTGGCGGGCCAATCTAGTCGCGCGGTCGTGGGGACGACCCTATAATCGTCGGACATGACGGTGGCGGGCCAATCTAGTCCCGGGGTCGTGGGGACGACCCTATAGTCGTCGGACATGTCGGCGGCTGGCCAACTTTGGCCCGGTGTCGTGGGGACGACTCTATAGTCGTCGGAAATGTCGGCGGCTGGCCAACCTGGACCCGGGGTCGTGGGGACGACCCTATTGTCGTCGGACATGACGGTGGCGGGCCAATCTAGTCTCGCGGTCGTGGGGACGACCCTATAATCGTCGGACATGACGGTGGCGGGCCAATCTAGTCCCGGGGTCGTGGGGACGACCCTATAGTCGTCGGACATGTCGGCGGCTGGCCAACTTTGGCCCGTGGTCGTGGGGACGATCCAATAGTCGTCGGACAAGTCGGCGGCGGGCCAACCGTGTCCCGGGGTCGTGGGCACGACCCTATAGTCGTCGGACATGTCGGCGGCTGGCCAACTTTGGCCCGGTGTCGTGGGGACGACTCTATAGTCGTCGGAAATGTCGGCGGCTGGCCAACCTGGACCCGGGGTCGTGGGGACGACCCTATTGTCGTCGGACATGACGGTGGCGGGCCAATCTAGTCTCGCGGTCGTGGGGACGACCCTATAATCGTCGGACATGACGTTGGCGGGCCAATCTAGTCTCGTGGTTGTGGGGACGACCCTATAGTCGTTGGACATGACGGTGGCGGGCCAATCTAGTCCCGGGGTCGTGGGGACGACCCTATAGTCGTCGGACAAGACGGCGGCTGGACATCTTTGGCCCGGGGTCGTGGGGACGACCCTATAGTCGTCGGACATGTTGGCGGCTTGTCAGCCTAGTCCCGGGGTCGTGGGTACGACCCTATAGTCTTCGGACAAGTCGACGGCTGGCCAACCTAGACCCGGGGTCGTGGGGACGACCCTATTGTCGTCGGACATGACGGTGGCGGGCCAATCTAGTCCCGGGGTCGTGGGGACGACCCTATAGTCGTCGGACATGTCGGCGGCTGGTCAACTTTGGCCCGGGGTCGTGGGGACGACCCTATAGTCGTCGGACAAGACGGTGGCGGACCAATCTAGTCCCGGGGTCGTGGGGACGACCCTATTGTCGTCGGACATGACGGTGGCGGGCCAATCTAGTCTCGGGGTCGTGGGGACGACTCTATAGTCGTCGGAAATGTCGGCGGCTGGCCAACCTGGACCCGGGGTCGTGGGGACGACCCTATTGTCGTCGGACATGACGGTGGCGGGCCAATCTAGTCGCGCGGTCGTGGGGACGACCCTATAATCGTCGGACATGACGGTGGCGGGCCAATCTAGTCCCGGGGTCGTGGGGACGACCCTATAGTCGTCGGACATGTCGGCGGCTGGCCAACTTTGGCCCGGTGTCGTGGGGACGACTCTATAGTCGTCGGAAATGTCGGCGGCTGGCCAACCTGGACCCGGGGTCGTGGGGACGACCCTATTGTCGTCGGACATGACGGTGGCGGGCCAATCTAGTCTCGGGGTCGTGGGGACGACCCTATAGTCGTCGGACATGTCGGCGGCTGGCCAACTTTGGCCCGGGGTCGTGGGGACGACTCTATAGTCGTCGGAAATGTCGGCGGCTGGCCAACCTGGACTCGGGGTCGTGGGGACGACCCTATAGTCGTCGGACAAGACGGCGGCTGGACATCTTTGGCCCGGGGTCGTGGGGACGACCCTATAGTCGTCGGACATGTCGGCGGCTGGCCAACCTGGACTCGGGGTCGAGGGGACGACCCTATAGTCGTCGAACAATTCGGCGGCGGGCCAAGCTTGTCCCGGGGTCGTGGGGACGACCCTATAATCGTCGGACATGACGGTGGCGGGCCAATCTAGTCTCGGGGTCGTGGGGACGACCCTATAGTCGTCGGACATGTCGGCGGCTGGCCAACTTTGGCCCGGGGTCGTGGGGACGATCCAATAGTCGTCGGACATGTCGGCGGCTGGCCAACTTTGGCCCGTGGTTGTGGGGACGACCCTATAGTCGTTGGACATGACGGTGGCGGGCCAATCTAGTCCCGGGGTCGTGGGGACGACCCTATAGTCGTCGGACAAGACGGCGGCTGGACATCTTTGGCCCGGGGTCGTGGGGACGACCCTATAGTCGTCGGACATGTTGGCGGCTCGTCAGCCTAGTCCCGGGGTCGTGGGTACGACCCTATAGTCTTCGGACAAGTCGGCGGCTGGCCAACCTAGACCCGGGGTCGTGGGGACGACCCTATTGTCGTCGGACATGACGGTGGCGGGCCAATCTAGTCCCGGGGTCGTGGGGACGACCCTATAGTCGTCGGACATGTCGGCGGCTGGCCAACTTTGGCCCGGGGTCGTGGGGACGACTGTATAGTCGTCGGAAATGTCGGCGGCTGGCCATCCTGGACTCGGGGTCGTGGGGACGACCCTATAGTCGTCGGACAAGACGGTGGCGGACCAATCGAGTCCCGGGGTAGTGGGGACGACCCTATAGTCGTCGGACATGTCGGCGGCTGGCCAACTTTGGCCCGTGGTCGTGGGGACGATCCAATAGTCGTCGGACATGTCGGTGGCTGGCCAACTTTGGCCCGTGGTTGTGGGAACGACCCTATAGTCGTTGGACATGACGGTGGCGGGCCAATCTAGTCCCGGGGTCGTGGGGACGACCCTATAGTCGTCGGACATGTCGGCGGCTGGTCAACTTTGGCCCGGGGTCGTGGGGACGACCCTATAGTCGTCGGACAAGACGGTGGCGGACCAATCTAGTCCCGGGGTCGTGGGGACGACCCTATTGTCGTCGGACATGACGGTGGCGGGCCAATCTAGTCTCGGGGTCGTGGGGACGACTCTATAGTCGTCGGAAATGTCGGCGGCTGGCCAACCTGGACCCGGGGTCGTGGGGACGACCCTATTGTCGTCGGACATGACGGTGGCGGGCCAATCTAGTCTCGCGGTCGTGGGGACGACCCTATAATCGTCGGACATGACGGTGGCGGGCCAATCTAGTCCCGGGGTCGTGGGGACGACCCTATAGTCGTCGGACATGTCGGCGGCTGGTCAACTTTGGCCCGGGGTCGTGGGGACGACCCTATAGTCGTCGGACAAGACGGTGGCGGACCAATCTAGTCCCGGGGTCGTGGGGACGACCCTATAGTCGTCGGACAAGACGGCGGCTGGACATCTTTGGCCCGGGGTCGTGGGGACGACCCTATAGTCGTCGGACATGACGGTGGCGGACCAATCTAGTCCCGGGGTCGTGGGGACGACCCTACAGTCGTCGGACATTTCGGCGGCTTGCCAACTTTGGCCCGGGGTCGTGGGGACGACCCTATAGTCGTTGGACATGACGCTGGCGGGCCAATCTAGTCCCGGGGTCGTGGGGACTACCCTATAGTCGTAGGACAAGACGGCGGCTGGACATCTTTGGCCCGGGGTCGTGGGGACGACCCTATAGTCGTCGGACATGACGGTGGCGGACCAATCTAGTCCCGGGGTCGTGGGGACGACCCTACAGTCGTCGGACATTTCGGCGGCTTGCCAACTTTGGCCCGGGGTCGTGGGGACGACCCTATAGTCGTTGGACATGACGCTGGCGGGCCAATCTAGTCCCGGGGTCGTGGGGACTACCCTATAGTCGTAGGACAAGACGGCGGCTGGACATCTTTGGCCCGGGGTCGTGGGGACGACCCTATTGTCGTCGGACATGACGGTGGCGGGCCAATCTAGTCTCGGGGTCGTGGGGACGACTCTATAGTCGTCGGAAATGTCGGCGGCTGGCCAACCTGGACCCGGGGTCGTGGGGACGACCCTATTGTCGTCGGACATGACGGTGGCGGGCCAATCTAGTCTCGGGGTCGTGGGGACGACCCTATAGTCGTCGGATATGTCGGCGGCTGGCCAACTTTGGCCCGGGGTCGTGGGGACGACCCTATAGTCGTCGGACATGACGGTGGCGGACCAATCTAGTCCCGGGGTCGTGGGGACGACCCTACAGTCGTCGGACATTTCGGCGGCTTGCCAACTTTGGCCCGGGGTCGTGGGGACGACCCTATAGTCGTTGGACATGACGCTGGCGGGCCAATCTAGTCCCGGGGTCGTGGGGACTACCCTATAGTCGTAGGACAAGACGGCGGCTGGACATCTTTGGCCCGGGGTCGTGGGGACGACCCTATAGTCGTCGGACATGTTGGCGGCTTGTCAGCCTAGTCCCAGGGTCGTGGGTACGACCCTATAGTCGTCGGACAAGTCGGCGGCGGGCCAACCTTGTCCCGGGGTCGTGGGGACGACCCTATTGTCGTCGGACATGACGGTGGCGGGCCAATCTAGTCTCGCGGTCGTGGGGACGACCCTATAATCGTCGGACATGACGTTGGCGGGCCAATCTAGTCCCGGGGTCGTGGGGACGACCCTATAGTCGTCGGACATGTCGGCGGCTGGTCAACTTTGGCCCGTGGTCGTGGGGACGACCCTATAGTCGTCGGACAAGACGGTGGCGGACCAATCTAGTCCCGGGGTCGTGGGGATGACCCTATAGTCGTCGGACATGTCGGCGGCTGGCCAACTTTGGCCCGTGGTCGTGGGGACGATCCAATAGTCGTTGGACATGTCGGCGGCTGGCCAACTTCGGCCCGTGGTTGTGGGGACGACCCTATAGTCGTTGGACATGACGGTGGCGGGCCAATCTAGTCCCGGGGTCGTGGGGACGACCCTATAGTCGTCGGACAAGACGCCGGCTGGACATCTTTGGCCCGGGGTCGTGGGGACGACCCTATAGTCGTCGGACATGTTGGCGGCTTGTCAGCCTAGTCCCGGGGTCGTGGGTACGACCCTATAGTCGTCGGACATGTCGGCAGCTGGCCAACTTTGGCCCGTGGTTGTGGGGACGACCCTATAGTCGTCGGACATGTTGGCGGCTTGTCAGCCTAGTCCCAGGGTCATGGGTACGACCCTATAGTCGTCGGACAAGTCGGCGGCGGGCCAACCTTGTCCCGGGGTCGTGGGGACGACCCTATAGTCGTCGGACATGTCGGCGGCTGGCCAACTTTGGCCCGTGGTTGTGGGGACGACCCTTGTTGCAGCCGCGGTTAAACGCGCCGCTTCGCGATGATTTAAATGTGCGTGCGAGAGCGTGTAAACACGGTGACGCACCGTTCGTCGAGAACGGTTACGCGCGTCACACGTTTTTGCACGGCTCGAGCGTTCGATTTCGGAGAATCGGGCCGTTAGTTCCTCGAACACCTTCGAACAAAGGCAACACGCTCTCGCACGCACAATCTGGAAGATCTCTTGTCGCCCAGCGACCCACCGGTTTTTGAGCCCTGTAAAACGGCCCTTCGAGCCATCGCGCCCAGCGCCCTGTACATAGTTTGTACATATTCGTGTCTCGTGTTGACTGCGTGTTTTGTGAGGAGTGTTTTGTTCGTGAAGTCTCTGCGTGTTGTATATATTGTTGCAACGACGCCCAGTTCGGCTAATAAACGTGCCGTCAACGTCACCAATTCCTTGGAGTGCATCTCTTCTCTGGCCAGTCCCAGCGATCCACACCGCCTCCACTAGGCAACAGTTTAAACAACCCTATAGTCGTCGGACATGTCGGCGGCTGGCCAACTGTGGCGCGTGGTCGTGGGGACGATCCGATTGTCGTCGGACATGTCGGCGGCTGGCCAACCTAGACCCGGGGTCGTGGGGACGACCCTATTGTCGTCGGACATGTCGGCGGCATGCCAACTTTGGCCCGTGGTCATGGGGACGACCCTATAGTCGTTGGACATGACGGTGGCGGGCCAATCTAGTCCGGGGTCGTAGGGACGACCCTATAGTCGTCGGACATGTCGGCGGCTGGCCAACTTTGGCCCGTGGTCGTGGGGACGATCCAATAGTCGTCGGACATGTCGGCGGCTGGCCAACTTTGGCCCGTGGTTGTGGGGACGACCCTATAGTCGTTGGACATGACGGTGGCGGGCCAATCTAGTCCCGGGGTCGTGGGGACGACCCTATAGTCGTCGGACAAGACGGCGGCTGGACATCTTTGGCCCGGGGTCGTGGGGACGACCCTATAGTCGTCGGACAAGTCAGCGGCTGGCCAACCTAGACCCGGGGTCGTGGGGACGACCCTATTGTCGTCGGACATGACGGTGGCGGGCCAATCTAGTCTCGGGGTCGTGGGGACGACCCTATAGTCGTCGGACATGTCGGCGGCTGGCCAACTTTGGCCCGGTGTCGTGGGGACGACTCTATAGTCGTCGGAAATGTCGGCGGCTGGCCAACCTGGACTCGGGGTCGTGGGGACGACCCTATAGTCGTCGGACAAGACGGTGGCGGACCAATCTAGTCCCGGGGTCGTGGGGACGACCCTATAGTCGTCGGACATGTCGGCGGCTGGCCAACTTTGGCCCGTGGTCGTGGGGACGATCCAATAGTCGTCGGACATGTCGGCGGCTGGCCGACTTTGGCCCGCGGTTGTGGGAACGACCCTATAGTCGTTGGACATGACGGTGGCGGGCCAATCTAGTCCCGGGGTCGTGGGGACGACCCTATAGTCGTCGGACATGTCGGCGGCTGGTCAACTTTGGCCCGGGGTCGTGGGGTCGACCCTATAGTCGTCGGACAAGACGGTGGCGGACCAATCTAGTCCCGGGGTCGTGGGGACGACCCTATTGTCGTCGGACATGACGGAGGCGGGCCAATCTAGTCTCGGGGTCGTGCGGACGACTCTATAGTCGTCGGAAATGTCGGCGGCTGGCCAACCTGGACCCGGGGTCGTGGGGACGACCCTATAGTCGTCGGACATGTCGGCGGCTGGCCAACTTTGGCCCGGTGTCGTGGGGACGACTCTATAGTCGTCGGAAATGTCGGCGGCTGGCCAACCTGGACTCGGGGTCGTGGGGGCGACCCTATAGTCGTCGGACAAGACGGTGGCGGACCAATCTAGTCCCGGGGTCGTGGGGACGACCCTATAGTCGTCGGACATGTCGGCGGCTGGCCAACTTTGGCCCGTGGTCGTGGGGACGATCCAATAGTCGTCGGACATGTCGGCGGCTGGCCAACTTTGGCCCGCGGTTGTGGGAACGACCCTATAGTCGTTGGACATGACGGTGGCGGGCCAATCTAGTCCCGGGGTCGTGGGGACGACCCTATAGTCGTCGGACATGTCGGCGGCTGGTCAACTTTGGCCCGGGGTCGTGGGGTCGCCCCTATAGTCGTCGGACAAGACGGTGGCGGACCAATCTAGTCCCGGGGTCGTGGGGACGACCCTATTGTCGTCGGACATGACGGTGGCGGGCCAATCTAGTCTCGGGGTCGTGGGGACGACTCTATAGTCGTCGGAAATGTCGGCGGCTGGCCAACCTGGACCCGGGGTCGTGGGGACGACCCTATTGTCGTCGGACATGACGGTGGCGGGCCAATCTAGTCGCGCGGTCGTGGGGACGACCCTATAATCGTCGGACATGACGGTGGCGGGCCAATCTAGTCCCGGGGTCGTAGGGACGACCCTATAGTCGTCGGACATGTCGGCGATTGGCCAACATTGGCCCGGGGTCGTGGGGACGACCCTATAGTCGTCGGACATGTCGGCGGCTGGCCAACCTAGTCCCGAGGTCGTGGGGACGACCCTATAGTCGTCGGACTTGACGGTGGCGGGCCAATCTAGTCCCGGGGTCGTGGGGACGACCCTACAGTCGTCGGAAATGTCGGCGGCTGGCCAACCTGGACCCGGGGTCGTGGGGACGACCCTATTGTCGTCGGACATGACGGTGGCGGGCCAATCTAGTCTCGGGGTCGTGGGGACGACCCTATAGTCGTCGGAAATGTCGGCGGCTGGCCAACCTGGACCCGGGGCAGTGGGGACGACCCTATTGTCGTCGGACATGACGGTGGCGGGCCAATCTAGTCTCGCGGTCGTGGGGACGACCCTATAATCGTCGGACATGACGGTGGCGGGCCAATCTAGTCCCGGGGTCGTGGGGACGACCCTATAGTCGTCGGACAAGACGGCGGCTGGACATCTTTGGCCCGGGGTCGTGGGGACGACCCTATAGTCGTCGGACAAGACGGCGGCTGGACATCTTTGGCCCGGGGTCGTGGGGACGACCCTATAGTCGTCGGACATGTTGGCGGCTTGTCAGCCTAGTCCCGGGGTCGTGGGTACGACCCTATAGTCGTCGGACAAGTCGGCGGCTGGCCAACCCAGACCCGGGGTCGTGGGGACGACCCTATTGTCGTCGGACATGACGGTGGCGGACCAATCTAGTCCCGGGGTCGTGGGGACGACCCTATAGTCGTCGGACATGTCGGCGGCTGGCCGACTTTGGCCCGCGGTTGTGGGAACGACCCTATAGTCGTTGGACATGACGGTGGCGGGCCAATCTAGTCCCGGGGTCGTGGGGACGACCCTATAGTCGTCGGACATGTCGGCGGCTGGTCAACTTTGGCCCGGGGTCGTGGGGTCGACCCTATAGTCGTCGGACAAGACGGTGGCGGACCAATCTAGTCCCGGGGTCGTGGGGACGACCCTATTGTCGTCGGACATGACGGAGGCGGGCCAATCTAGTCTCGGGGTCGTGGGGACGACTCTATAGTCGTCGGAAATGTCGGCGGCTGGCCAACCTGGACCCGGGGTCGTGGGGACGACCCTATAGTCGTCGGACATGTCGGCGGCTGGCCAACTTTGGCCCGGTGTCGTGGGGACGACTCTATAGTCGTCGGAAATGTCGGCGGCTGGCCAACCTGGACTCGGGGTCGTGGGGGCGACCCTATAGTCGTCGGACAAGACGGCGGCTGGACATCTTTGGCCCGGGGTCGTGGGGACGACCCTATAGTCGTCGGACAAGACGGCGGCTGGACATCTTTGGCCCGGGGTCGTGGGGACGACCCTATAGTCGTCGGACATGTTGGCGGCTTGTCAGCCTAGTCCCGGGGTCGTGGGTACGACCCTATAGTCGTCGGACAAGTCGGCGGCTGGCCAACCCAGACCCGGGGTCGTGGGGACGACCCTATTGTCGTCGGACATGACGGTGGCGGGCCAATCTAGTCCCGGGGTCGTGGGGACGACCCTATAATCGTCGGACATGACGGTGGCGGGCCAATCTAGTCCCGGGGTCGTGGGGACGACCCTATAGTCGTCGAACAATTCGGCGGCGGGCCAAGCTTGTCCCGGGGTCGTGGGGACGACTCTATAGTCGTCCGAAATGTCGGCGGCTGGCCAACCTGGACTCGGGGTCGTGGGGACGACCCTATAGTCGTCGGACAAGACGGCGGCTGGACATCATTGGCCCGGGGTCGTGGGGACGACCCTATAGTCGTCGGACATGTCGGAGGCTGGCCAACCTGGACCCGGGGTCGTGACGACGACCCTATAGTCGTCGGAGAAGACGGCGGGACATCTTTGGCCCGGGGTCGTGGGGACGACCCTATAGTCGTCGGACATGACGGTGGCGGACCAATCTAGTCCCGGGGTCGTTGGGACGACCCTATAGTCGTCGGACAAGTCGGCGGCTGGCCAACCTAGACCCGGCGTCGTGGGGACGGCCCTATTGTCGTCGGACATGACGGTGGCGGGCCAATCTAGTCTCGGGGTCGTGGGGACGACCCTATAGTCGTCGGAAATGTCGGCGGCTGGCCAACCTGGACCCGGGGCAGTGGGGACGACCCTATTGTCGTCGGACATGACGGTGGCGGGCCAATCTAGTCTCGCGGTCGTGGGGACGACCCTATAATCGTCGGACATGACGGTGGCGGGCCAATCTAGTCCCGGGGTCGTGGGGACGACCCTATAGCCGTCGGACAAGACGGCGGCTGGACATCTTTGGCCCGGGGTCGTGGGGACGACCCTATAGTCGTCGGACAAGACGGCGGCTGGACATCTTTGGCCCGGGGTCGTGGGGACGACCCTATAGTCGTCGGACATGTTGGCGGCTTGTCAGCCTAGTCCCGGGGTCGTGGGTACGACCCTATAGTCGTCGGACAAGTCGGCGGCTGGCCAACCCAGACCCGGGGTCGTGGGGACGACCCTATTGTCGTCGGACATGACGGTGGCGGACCAATCTAGTCCCGGGGTCGTGGGGACGACCCTATAGTCGTCGGACATGTCGGCGGCTGGCCGACTTTGGCCCGCGGTTGTGGGAACGACCCTATAGTCGTTGGACATGACGGTGGCGGGCCAATCTAGTCCCGGGGTCGTGGGGACGACCCTATAGTCGTCGGACATGTCGGCGGCTGGTCAACTTTGGCCCGGGGTCGTGGGGTCGACCCTATAGTCGTCGGACAAGACGGTGGCGGACCAATCTAGTCCCGGGGTCGTGGGGACGACCCTATTGTCGTCGGACATGACGGAGGCGGGCCAATCTAGTCTCGGGGTCGTGGGGACGACTCTATAGTCGTCGGAAATGTCGGCGGCTGGCCAACCTGGACCCGGGGTCGTGGGGACGACCCTATAGTCGTCGGACATGTCGGCGGCTGGCCAACTTTGGCCCGGTGTCGTGGGGACGACTCTATAGTCGTCGGAAATGTCGGCGGCTGGCCAACCTGGACTCGGGGTCGTGGGGGCGACCCTATAGTCGTCGGACAAGACGGCGGCTGGACATCTTTGGCCCGGGGTCGTGGGGACGACCCTATAGTCGTCGGACAAGACGGCGGCTGGACATCTTTGGCCCGGGGTCGTGGGGACGACCCTATAGTCGTCGGACATGTTGGCGGCTTGTCAGCCTAGTCCCGGGGTCGTGGGTACGACCCTATAGTCGTCGGACAAGTCGGCGGCTGGCCAACCCAGACCCGGGGTCGTGGGGACGACCCTATTGTCGTCGGACATGACGGTGGCGGGCCAATCTAGTCCCGGGGTCGTGGGGACGACCCTATAATCGTCGGACATGACGGTGGCGGGCCAATCTAGTCCCGGGGTCGTGGGGACGACCCTATAGTCGTCGAACAATTCGGCGGCGGGCCAAGCTTGTCCCGGGGTCGTGGGGACGACTCTATAGTCGTCCGAAATGTCGGCGGCTGGCCAACCTGGACTCGGGGTCGTGGGGACGACCCTATAGTCGTCGGACAAGACGGCGGCTGGACATCATTGGCCCGGGGTCGTGGGGACGACCCTATAGTCGTCGGACATGTCGGAGGCTGGCCAACCTGGACCCGGGGTCGTGACGACGACCCTATAGTCGTCGGAGAAGACGGCGGGACATCTTTGGCCCGGGGTCGTGGGGACGACCCTATAGTCGTCGGACATGACGGTGGCGGACCAATCTAGTCCCGGGGTCGTTGGGACGACCCTATAGTCGTCGGACAAGTCGGCGGCTGGCCAACCTAGACCCGGCGTCGTGGGGACGACCCTATTGTCGTCGGACATGACGGTGGCGGGCCAATCTAGTCCCGGGGTCGTGGGGACGACCCTACAGTCGTCGGAAATGTCGGCGGCTGGCCAACCTGGACCCGGGGTCGTGGGGACGACCCTATAGTCGTCGGACATGACGGTGGCGGGCCAATCTAGTCCCGGGGTCGTGGGTACGACCCTATAGTCTTCGGACATGACGGTAGCGGGCCAATCTAGACCCGAGGTCGTGGGGACGACCCTATAGTAGTCGGACATGTCGGCGGCTGTCCAACTTTGGCGCGGTGTCGTGGGGACGACTCTATAGTCGTCGGAAATGTCGGCGGCTGGCCAACCTGGACCCGGGGTCGTGGGGACGACCCTATAGTCGTCGGACTTGACGGTGGCGGGCCAATCTAGTCCCGGGGTCTGGGGGACGACCCTATAGTCGTCGAACAATTCGGTGGCGGGCCAAGCTTGTCCCGGGGTCGTGGGGACGATCCTATAGTCGTCGGACAAGACGGCGGCTGGACATCGTTGGCCCGGGGCCGTGGGGACGACCCTATAGTCGTCGGACATGTTGGCGGCTTGTCAGCCTAGTCCCAGGGTCGTGGGTACGACCCTATAGTCGTCGGACAAGTCGGAGGCGGGCCAAACTTGTCCCGGGGTCGTGGGGACGACCCTATAGTCGTCGGACATGTCGGCGGTTGGCCAACTTTGGCCCGGTGTCGTGGGGACGACTCTATAGTCGTCGGAAATGTCGGCGGCTGGCCAACCTGGACCCGGGGTCGTGGGGACGACCCTATTGTCGTCGGACATGACGGTGGCGGGCCAATCTAGTCTCGCGGTCGTGGGGACGACCCTATAATCGTCGGACATGACGGTGGCGGGCCAATCTAGTCCCGGGGTCGTGGGGACGACCCTATAGTCGTCGGACATGTCGGCGGCTGGTCAACTTTGGCCCGTGGTCGTGGGGACGACCCTATAGTCGTCGGACAAGACGGTGGCGGACCAATCTAGTCCCGGGGTCGTGGGGACGACCCTATAGTCGTCGGACAAGACGGTGGCGGACCAATCTAGTCCCGGGGTCGTGGGGACGACCCTATAGTCGTCGGACATGTTGGCGGCTTGTCAGCCTAGTCCCGGGGTCGTGGGTACGACCCTATAGTCGTCGGACAAGTCGCCGGCTGGCCAACCTAGACCCGGGGTCGTGGGGACGACCCTATTGTCGTCGTACATGACGGTGGCGGGCCAATCTAGTCCCGGGGTCGTGGGGACGACCCTATAGTCGTCGGACATGTCGGCGGCATGCCAACTTTGGCCCGTGGTCGTGGGGACGACCCTATAGTCGTTGGACATGACGGTGGCGGGCCAATCTAGTCCCGGGGTCGTAGGGACGACCCTATAGTCGTCGGACATGTCGGCGATTGGCCAACATTGGCCCGGGGTCGAGGGGACGACCCTATAGTCGTCGGACATGTCGGCGGCTGGCCAACCTAGTCCCGAGGTCGTGGGGACGACCCTATAGTCGTCGGACATGTCGGCGGCTGGCCAACTTTGGCCCGTGGTTGTGGGGACGACCCTATAGTCGTCGGAAATGTCGGCGGCTGGCCAACCTGGACCCGGGGTCGTGGGGACGACCCTATTGTCGTCGGACATGACGGTGGCGGGCCAATCTAGTCTCGGGGTCGTGGGGACGACCCTATAGTCGTCGGACATGTCGGCGGCTGGCCAACTTTGGCCCGGGGTCGTGGGGACGACCCTATAGTCGTCGGACATGTCGGCGGCTGGCCAACTTTGGCGCGTGGTCGTGGGGACGATCCGATTGTCGTCGGACATGTCGGCGGCTAGCCAACCTAGACCCGGGGTCGTGGGGACGACCCTATTGTCGTCGGACATGTCGGCGGCTGGTCAGCTTTGGCCCGTGGTCGTGGGGACGACCCTATAGTCGTCGGACAAGACGGTGGCGGACCAATCTAGTCCCGGGGTCGTGGGGACGACCCTATAGTCGTCGGACATGTCGGCGGCTGGCCAACTTTGGCCCGTGGTCGTGGGGACGATCCAATAGTCGTCGGACATGTCGGCGGCTGGCCAACTTTGGCCCGTGGTTGTGGGAACGACCCTATAGTCGTTGGACATGACGGTGGCGGGCCAATCTAGTCCCGGGGTCGTGGGGACGACCCTACAGTCTTCGGACATTTCGGCGGCTTGCCAACTTTGGCCCGGGGTCGTGGGGACGACCCTATAATCGTCGGACATTTCGGCGGCATGCCAACTTTGGCCCGTGGTCGTGGGGACGACCCTATAGTCGTTGGACATGACGGTGGCGGGCCAATCTAGTCCCGAGGTCCTGGGGACGACCCTATAGTCGTCGGACAAGTCGGCGGCTGGCCAACCTAGACCCGGGGTCGTGGGGACGACCCTATTGTCGTCGGACATGACGGTGGCGGGCCAATCTAGTCCCGGGGTCGTGGGGACGACCCTACAGTCGTCGGACATTTCGGCGGCTTGTCAGCCTAGTCCCGGGGTCGTGGGTACGACCCTACAGTCGTCGGACATTTCGGCGGCTTGCCAACTTTGGCCCGGGGTCGTGGGGACGACCCTATAGTCGTCGGACATGACGGTGGCGGGCCAATCTAGTCCCGGGGTCGTGGGGACGACCCTATAGTGGTCGGACATTTCGGCGGCTGGCCAACTTGGGCCGGGGGTCGTGGGGACGACCCTATAGTCGTCGGACATGTTGGCGGCTTGTCAGCCTAGTCCCGGGGTCGTGGGTACGGCCCTATAGTCGTCGGACAAGTCGGCGGCGGGCCAACCTTGTCCCGGGGTCGTGGGGACGACCCTATAGTCGTCGGACATGTCGGCGGCTGGCCAACTTTGGCCCGGTGTCGTGGGGACGACTCTATAGTCGTCGGAAATGTCGGCGGCTGGCCAACCTGGACCGGGGTCGTGGGTACGACCCTACAGTCGTCGGACATGTCGGCGGCGTGCCAAAATTGGCCCGAGGTCGTGGGGGCGACCCTATAGTCGTCGGACATGTCGGCGGCTGGCCAACCTAGTCCCGAGGTCGTCGGACTTGACGGTGGCGGGCCAATCTAGTCCCGGGGTCGTGGGGACGACCCTATAGTCGTCGAACAATTCGGCGGCGGGCCAAGCTTGTCCCGGGGTCGTGGGGACGACCCTATAATCGTCGGACATGACGGTGGCGGGCCAATCTAGTCCCGGGGTCGTGGGGACGACCCTATAGTCGTCGGACATGTCGGCGGCTGGCCAACTTTGGCCCGGTGTCGTGGGGACGACTCTATAGTCGTCGGATATGTCGGCGGCTGGCCAACCTGGACCCGGGGTCGTGGGGACGACCCTATTGTCGTCGGACATGACGGTGGCGGGCCAATCTAGTCTCGGGGTCGTGGGGACGACCCTATAGTCGTCGGACATGTCGGCGGCTGGCCAACTTTGGCCCGGGGTCGTGGGGACGACTCTATAGTCGTCGGAAATGTCGGCGGCTGGCCAACCTGGACTCGGGGTCGTGGGGACGACCCTATAGTCGTCGGACATGTCGGCGGCTGGCCAACCTGGACTCGGGGTCGTGGGGACGACCCTATAGTCGTCGAACAATTCGGCGGCGGGCCAAGCTTGTCCCGGGGTCGTGGGGACGACCCTATAATCGTCGGACATGACGGTGGCGGGCCAATCTTGTCTCGGGGTCGTGGGGACGACCCTATAGTCGTCGGACATGTCGGCGGCTGGCCAACTTTGGCCCGGTGTCGTGGGGACGACTCTATAGTCGTCGGAAATGTCGGCGGCTGGCCAACCTGGACCCGGGGTCGTGGGGACGACCCTATTGTCGTCGGACATGACGGTGGCGGGCCAATCTAGTCTCGGGGTCGTGGGGACGACCCTATAGTCGTCGGACATGTCGGCGGCTGGCCAACTTTGGCCCGGGGTCGTGGGGACGACTCTATAGTCGTCGGAAATGTCGGCGGCTGGCCAACCCTGGACTCGGGGTCGTGGGGACGACCCTATAGTCGTCGAACAATTCGGCGGCGGGCCAAGCTTGTCCCGGGGTCGTGGGGACGACCCTATAATCGTCGGACATGACGGTGGCGGGCCAATCTAGTCTCGGGGTCGTGGGGACGACCCTATAGTCGTCGGACATGTCGGCGGCTGGCCAACTTTGGCCCGGGGTCGTGGGGACGACCCTATTGTCGTCGGACATGACGGTGGCGGGCCAATCTAGACTCGGGGTCGTGGGGACGACCCTATAGTCGTCGGACATGTCGGCGGCTGGCCAACTTTGGCCCGGGGTCGTGGGGACGACCCTATAGTCGTCGGACATGTCGGCGGCTGGCCAACTTTGGCCCGGGGTCGTGGGGACGACCCTATAGTCGTCGGACAAGTCGGAGGCGGGCCAACCTTGTCCCGGGGTCGTGGGGACGACCCTATAGTCGTCGGACATGTCGGCGGTTGGCCAACTTTGGCCCGGTGTCGTGGGGACGACTCTATAGTCGTCGGAAATGTCGGCGGCTGGCCAACCTGGACCCGGGGTCGTGGGGACGACCCTATTGTCGTCGGACATGACGGTGGCGGGCCAATCTAGTCTCGCGGTCGTGGGGACGACCCTATAATCGTCGGACATGACGGTGGCGGGCCAATCTAGTCCCGGGGTCGTGGGGACGACCCTATAGTCGTCGGACATGTCGGCGGCTGGTCAACTTTGGCCCGTGGTCGTGGGGACGACCCTATAGTCTTCGGACAAGACGGTGGCGGACCAATCTAGTCCCGGGGTCGTGGGGACGACCCTATAGTCGTCGGACATGTCGGCGGCTGGCCAACTTTGGCCCGTGGTCGTGGGGACGATCCAATAGTCGTCGGACATGTCGGCGGCTGGCCAACTTTGGCCCGTGGTTGTGGGAACGACCCTATAGTCGTTGGACATGACGCTGGGGGGCCAATCTAGTCCCGGGGTCGTGGGGACTACCCTATAGTCGTAGGACAAGACGGCGGCTAGACATCTTTGGCCCGGGGTCGTGGGGACGACCCTATAGTCGTCGGACAAGTTGGCGGCATGCCAACTTTGGCCCGTGGTCGTGGGGACGACCCTATAGTCGTTGGACATGACGGTGGCGGGCCAATCTAGTCCCGAGGTCCTGGGGACGACCCTATAGTCGTCGGACAAGTCGACGGCTGGCCAACCTAGACCCGGGGTCGTGGGGACGACCCTATTGTCGTCGGACATGACGGTGGCGGGCCAATCTAGTCCCGGGGTCGTGGGGACGACCCTATAGTCGTCGAACAATTCGGCGGCGGGCCAAGCTTGTCCCGGGGTCGTGGGGACGACCCTATAATCGTCGGACATGACGGTGGCGGGCCAATCTAGTCCGTGGTTGTGGGGACGACCCTATAGTCGTTGGACATGACGGTGGCGGGCCAATCTAGTCCCGGGGTCGTGGGGACGACCCTATAGTCGTCGGACAAGACGGCGGCTGGACATCTTTGGCCCGGGGTCGTGGGGACGACCCTATAGTCGTCGGACATGTTGGCGGCTTGTGAGCCTAGTCCCGGGGTCGTGGGTACGACCCTATAGTCGTCGGACAAGTCGCCGGCTGGCCAATCTAGTCCCGGGGTCGTGGGGACGACCCTATAGTCGTCGGACATGTCGGCGGCTGGCCAACTTTGGCCCGGTGTCGTGGGGACGACTCTATAGTCGTCGGAAATGTCGGCGGCTGGCCAACCTGGACCCGGGGTCGTGGGGACGACCCTATTGTCGTCGGACATGACGGTGGCGGGCCAATCTAGTCTCGGGGTCGTGGGGACGACCCTATAGTCGTCGGACATGTCGGCGGCTGGCCAACTTTGGCCCGGGGTCGTGGGGACGACCCTATAGTCGTCGGACATGACGGTGGCGGACCAATCTAGTCCCGGGGTCGTGGGGACGACCCTATAATCGTTGGACATGACGGTGGCGGGCCAATCTAGTCCCGGGGTCGTAGGGACGACCCTATAGTCGTCGGACATGTTGGCGATTGGCCAACATTGGCCCGGGGTCGTCGGGACGACCCTATAGTCGTCGGACATGTCGGCGGCTGGCCAACCTAGTCCCGGGGTCGTGGGGACGACCCTATAGTCGTCGGACATTTCGGCGGCTTGCCAACTTTGGCCCGGGTTCGTGGGGACGACCCTATAGTCGTTGGACATGACGCTGGGGGGGCCAATCTAGTCCCGGGGTCGTGGGGACTACCCTATAGTCGTAGGACAAGACGGCGGCTGGACATCTTTGGCCCGGGGTCGTGGGGACGACCCTATAGTCGTCGGACAAGTTGGCGGCATGCCAACTTTGGCCGGTGGTCGTGGGGACGACCCTATAGTCGTTGGACATGACGGTGGCGGGCCAATCTAGTCCCGAGGTCCTGGGGACGACCCTATAGTCGTCGGACAAGTCGACGGCTGGCCAACCTAGACCCGGGGTCGTGGGGACGACCCTATTGTCGTCGGACATGACGGTGGCGGGCCAATCTAGTCCCGGGGTCGTGGGGACGACCCTATAGTCGTCGAACAATTCGGCGGCGGGCCAAGCTTGTCCCGGGGTCGTGGGGTCTTCTATAATCGTCGGACATGACGGTGGCCGGCCAATCTAGTCCGTGGTTGTGGGGACGACCCTATAGTCGTTGGTCATGACGGTGGCGGGCCAATCTAGTCCCGGGGTCGTGGGGACGACCCTATAGTCGTCGGACAAGACGGCGGCTGGACATCTTTGGCCCGGGGTCGTGGGGACGACCCTATAGTCGTCGGACATGTTGGCGGCTTGTCAGCCTAGTCCCGGGGTCGTGGGTACGACCCTATAGTCGTCGGACAAGTCGCCGGCTGGCCAACCTAGACCCGGGGTCGTGGGGACGACCCTATTGTCGTCGGACATGACGGTGGCGGGCCAATCTAGTCCCGGGGTCGTGGGGACGACCCTATAGTCGTCGGACATGTCGGCGGCATGCCAACTTTGGCCCGTGGTCGTGGGGACGACCCTATAGTCGTTGGACATGACGGTGGCGGGCCAATCTAGTCCCGGGGTCGTAGGGACGACCCTATAGTCGTCGGACATGTCGGCGATTGGCCAACATTGGCCCGGGGTCGAGGGGACGACCCTATAGTCGTCGGACATGTCGGCGGCTGGCCAACCTAGTCCCGAGGTCGTGGGGACGACCCTATAGTCGTCGGACATGTCGGCGGCTGGCCAACTTTGGCCCGTGGTTGTGGGGACGACCCTATAGTCGTCGGACATGTCGGCGGCTGGCCAACTTTGGCCCGGGGTCGTGGGGACGACTCTATAGTCGTCGGAAATGTCGGCGGCTGGCCAACCTGGACCCGGGGTCGTGGGGACGACCCTATTGTCGTCGGACTTGACGGTGGCGGGCCAATCTAGTCTCGGGGTCGTGGGGACGGCCCTATAGTCGTCGGACATGTCGGCGGCTGGCCAACTTTGGCCCGGGGTTGTGGGGACGACCCTATAGTCGTCGGACATGTCGGCGGCTGGCCAACTTTGGCGCGTGGTCGTGGGGACGATCCGATTGTCGTCGGACATGTCGGCGGCTGGCCAACCTAGACCGGGGGTCGTGGGGACGACCCTATTGTCGTCGGACATGTCGGCGGCTGGTCAGCTTTGGCCCGTGGTCGTGGGGACGACCCTATAGTCGTCGGACAAGACGGTGGCGGACCAATCTAGTCCCGGGGTCGTGGGGACGACCCTATAGTCGTCGGACATGTCGGCGGCTGGCCAACTTTGGCCCGTGGTCGTGGGGACGATCCAATAGTCGTCGGACATGTCGGCGGCTGGCCAACTTTGGCCCGTGGTTGTGGGAACGACCCTATAGTCGTTGGACATGACGGTGGCGGGCCAATCTAGTCCCGGGGTCGTGGGGACGACCCTACAGTCTTCGGACATTTCGGCGGCTTGCCAACTTTGGCCCGGGGTCGTGGGGACGACCCTATAATCGTCGGACATTTCGGCGGCATGCCAACTTTGGCCCGTGGTCGTGGGGACGACCCTATAGTCGTTGGACATGACGGTGGCGGGCCAATCTAGTCCCGAGGTCCTGGGGACGACCCTATAGTCGTCGGACAAGTCGGCGGCTGGCCAACCTAGACCCGGGGTCGTGGGGACGACCCTATTGTCGTTGGACATGACGGTGGCGGGCCAATCTAGTCCCGGGGTCGTGGGGACGACCCTACAGTCTTCGGACATTTCGGCGGCTTGCCAACTTTGGCCCGGGGTCGTGGGGACGACCCTATAATCGTCGGACATTTCGGCGGCATGCCAACTTTGGCCCGTGGTCGTGGGGACGACCCTATAGTCTTTGGACATGACGGTGGCGGGCCAATCTAGTCCCGAGGTCCTGGGGACGACCCTATAGTCGTCGGACAAGTCGGCGGCTGGCCAACCTAGACCCGGGGTCGTGGGGACGACCCTATTGTCGTCGGACATGACGGTGGCGGGCCAATCTAGTCCCGGGGTCGTGGGGACGACCCTATAGTCGTCGGACATGTCGGCGGCTGGCCAACTTTGGCCCGGGGTCGTGGGGACGACTCTATAGTCGTCGGAAATGTCGGCGGCTGGCCAACCTGGACTCGGGGTCGTGGGGACGACCCTATAGTCGTCGGACAAGACGGCGGCTGGATATCTTTGGCCCGGGGTCGTGGGGACGACCCTATAGTCGTCGGACATGTCGGCGGCGGGCCAACCTTGTCCCGGGGTCGTGGGGACGACCCTATAGTCGTCGAACAAGTCGGCGGCGGGCCAAGCTTGTCCCGGGGTCGTGGGGACGACCCTATAATCGTCGGACATTTCGGCGGCTTGCCAACTTTGGCCCGGGGTCGTGGGGACGACCCTATAGTCGTCGGACTTGACGGTGGCGGGCCAATCTAGTCCCAAGGTCCTGGGGACGACCCTATAGTCGTCGGACTTGACGGTGGCGGGCCAATCTAGTCTCGGGGTCGTGGGGACGACCCTACAGTCGTCGGACATTTCGGCGGCTTGCCAACTTTGGCCCGGGGTCGTGGGGACGACCCTATAGTCGTCGGACATGACGGTGGCGGGCCAATCTAATCCCGGGGTCGTGGGGACGACCCTATAGTCGTCGCACATTTCGGCGGCTTGCTAACTTTGGCCCGGAGTCGTGGGGACGACCCTATAGTCGTTGGACATGACGGTGGCGGGCTAATCTAGTCCCGGGGTCGTAGGGACGACCCTATAGTCGTTGGACATGTCGGCGATTGGCCAACATTGGCCCGGGGTCGTGGGGACGACCCTATAGTCGTCGGACATGTCGGCGGCTGGCCAACTTTGGCGCGTGGTCGTGGGGACGATCCGATTGTCGTCGGACATGTCGGCGGCTGGCCAACTTTGGCCCGTGGTCGTGGGGACGATCCAATAGTCGTCGGACATGTCGGCGGCTGGCCAACTTTGGCGCGTGGTCGTGGGGACGATCCGATTGTCGTCGGACATGTCGGCGGCTGGCCAACCTAGACCCGGGGTCGTGGGGACGACCCTATTGTCGTCGGACTTGGCGGTGGCGGGCCAATCTAGTCCCGTGGTCGTGGGGACGACCCTATAGTCTTCGGACATGACGGTAGCGGGCCAATCTAGACCCGAGGTCGTGGGGACGACCCTATAGTAGTCGGACATGTCGGCGGCTGTCCAACTTTGGCCCGGTGTCGTGGGGACGACTCTAAAGTCGTCGGACATGTCGGCGGCTGGCCAACCTAGACCCGGGGTCGTGGGGACGACCCTATAATCGTTGGACATGACGGTGGCGGGCCAATCTAGTCCCGGGGTCGTAGGGACGACCCTATAGTCGTCGGACATGTTGGCGATTAGCCAACATTGGCCCGGGGTCGTCGGGACGACCCTATAGTCGTCGGACATGTCGGCGGCTGGCCAACCTAGTCCCGGGGTCGTGGGGACGACCCTATAGTCGTCGGACATTTCGGCGTCTTGCCAACTTTGGCCCGGGTTCGTGGGGACGACCCTATAGTCGTCGGACATGTCGGCGGCTGTCCAACTTTGGCCCGGTGTCGTGGGGACGACTCTATAGTCGTCGGACATGTCGGCGGCTGGCCAACCTAGACCCGGGGTCGTGGGGACGACCCTATTGTCGTCGGACATGACGGTAGCGGGCCAATCTAGTCCCGGTGTCGTGGGGACGACCCTATAGTCGTCGGACAAGTCGGCGGCGGGCCAAGCTTGTCCCGGGATCGTGGGGACGACCCTATAACTGTCGGACATGTCGGCGGCTGGCCAACTTTGGCCCGTGGTTGTGGGAACGACCCTATAGTCGTTGCACATGACGGTGGCGGGCCAATCTAGTCCCGGGGTCGTGGGGACGACCCTACAGTCGTCGGAAATGTCGGCGGCTGGCCAACCTGGACCCGGGGTCGTGGGGACGACCCTATTGTCGTCGGACATGACGGTGGCGGGCCAATCTAGTCTCGCGGTCGTGGGGACGACCCTATAATCGTCGGACATGACGGTGGCGGGCCAATCTAGTCCCGGGGTCGTGGGGACGACCCTATAGTCGTCGGACATGTCGGCGGCTGGTCAACTTTGGCCCGTGGTCGTGGGGACGACCCTATAGTCTTCGGACAAGACGGTGGCGGACCAATCTAGTCCCGGGGTCGTGGGGACGACCCTATAGTCGTCGGACATGTCGGCGGCTGGCCAACTTTGGCCCGTGGTCGTGGGGACGATCCAATAGTCGTCGGACATGTCGGCGGCTGGCCAACTTTGGCCCGTGGTTGTGGGAACGACCCTATAGTCGTTGGACATGACGCTGGGGGGCCAATCTAGTCCCGGGGTCGTGGGGACTACCCTATAGTCGTAGGACAAGACGGCGGCTAGACATCTTTGGCCCGGGGTCGTGGGGACGACCCTATAGTCGTCGGACAAGTTGGCGGCATGCCAACTTTGGCCCGTGGTCGTGGGGACGACCCTATAGTCGTTGGACATGACGGTGGCGGGCCAATCTAGTCCCGAGGTCCTGGGGACGACCCTATAGTCGTCGGACAAGTCGACGGCTGGCCAACCTAGACCCGGGGTCGTGGGGACGACCCTATTGTCGTCGGACATGACGGTGGCGGGCCAATCTAGTCCCGGGGTCGTGGGGACGACCCTATAGTCGTCGAACAATTCGGCGGCGGGCCAAGCTTGTCCCGGGGTCGTGGGGACGACCCTATAATCGTCGGACATGACGGTGGCGGGCCAATCTAGTCCGTGGTTGTGGGGACGACCCTATAGTCGTTGGACATGACGGTGGCGGGCCAATCTAGTCCCGGGGTCGTGGGGACGACCCTATAGTCGTCGGACAAGACGGCGGCTGGACATCTTTGGCCCGGGGTCGTGGGGACGACCCTATAGTCGTCGGACATGTTGGCGGCTTGTGAGCCTAGTCCCGGGGTCGTGGGTACGACCCTATAGTCGTCGGACAAGTCGCCGGCTGGCCAATCTAGTCCCGGGGTCGTGGGGACGACCCTATAGTCGTCGGACATGTCGGCGGCTGGCCAACTTTGGCCCGGTGTCGTGGGGACGACTCTATAGTCGTCGGAAATGTCGGCGGCTGGCCAACCTGGACCCGGGGTCGTGGGGACGACCCTATTGTCGTCGGACATGACGGTGGCGGGCCAATCTAGTCTCGGGGTCGTGGGGACGACCCTATAGTCGTCGGACATGTCGGCGGCTGGCCAACTTTGGCCCGGGGTCGTGGGGACGACCCTATAGTCGTCGGACATGACGGTGGCGGACCAATCTAGTCCCGGGGTCGTGGGGACGACCCTATAATCGTTGGACATGACGGTGGCGGGCCAATCTAGTCCCGGGGTCGTAGGGACGACCCTATAGTCGTCGGACATGTTGGCGATTGGCCAACATTGGCCCGGGGTCGTCGGGACGACCCTATAGTCGTCGGACATGTCGGCGGCTGGCCAACCTAGTCCCGGGGTCGTGGGGACGGCCCTATAGTCGTCGGACATGTCGGCGGCTGGCCAACTTTGGCCCGGGGTTGTGGGGACGACCCTATAGTCGTCGGACATGTCGGCGGCTGGCCAACTTTGGCGCGTGGTCGTGGGGACGATCCGATTGTCGTCGGACATGTCGGCGGCTGGCCAACCTAGACCGGGGGTCGTGGGGACGACCCTATTGTCGTCGGACATGTCGGCGGCTGGTCAGCTTTGGCCCGTGGTCGTGGGGACGACCCTATAGTCGTCGGACAAGACGGTGGCGGACCAATCTAGTCCCGGGGTCGTGGGGACGACCCTATAGTCGTCGGACATGTCGGCGGCTGGCCAACTTTGGCCCGTGGTCGTGGGGACGATCCAATAGTCGTCGGACATGTCGGCGGCTGGCCAACTTTGGCCCGTGGTTGTGGGAACGACCCTATAGTCGTTGGACATGACGGTGGCGGGCCAATCTAGTCCCGGGGTCGTGGGGACGACCCTACAGTCTTCGGACATTTCGGCGGCTTGCCAACTTTGGCCCGGGGTCGTGGGGACGACCCTATAATCGTCGGACATTTCGGCGGCATGCCAACTTTGGCCCGTGGTCGTGGGGACGACCCTATAGTCGTTGGACATGACGGTGGCGGGCCAATCTAGTCCCGAGGTCCTGGGGACGACCCTATAGTCGTCGGACAAGTCGGCGGCTGGCCAACCTAGACCCGGGGTCGTGGGGACGACCCTATTGTCGTTGGACATGACGGTGGCGGGCCAATCTAGTCCCGGGGTCGTGGGGACGACCCTACAGTCTTCGGACATTTCGGCGGCTTGCCAACTTTGGCCCGGGGTCGTGGGGACGACCCTATAATCGTCGGACATTTCGGCGGCATGCCAACTTTGGCCCGTGGTCGTGGGGACGACCCTATAGTCTTTGGACATGACGGTGGCGGGCCAATCTAGTCCCGAGGTCCTGGGGACGACCCTATAGTCGTCGGACAAGTCGGCGGCTGGCCAACCTAGACCCGGGGTCGTGGGGACGACCCTATTGTCGTCGGACATGACGGTGGCGGGCCAATCTAGTCCCGGGGTCGTGGGGACGACCCTATAGTCGTCGGACATGTCGGCGGCTGGCCAACTTTGGCCCGGGGTCGTGGGGACGACTCTATAGTCGTCGGAAATGTCGGCGGCTGGCCAACCTGGACTCGGGGTCGTGGGGACGACCCTATAGTCGTCGGACAAGACGGCGGCTGGATATCTTTGGCCCGGGGTCGTGGGGACGACCCTATAGTCGTCGGACATGTCGGCGGCGGGCCAACCTTGTCCCGGGGTCGTGGGGACGACCCTATAGTCGTCGAACAAGTCGGCGGCGGGCCAAGCTTGTCCCGGGGTCGTGGGGACGACCCTATAATCGTCGGACATTTCGGCGGCTTGCCAACTTTGGCCCGGGGTCGTGGGGACGACCCTATAGTCGTCGGACTTGACGGTGGCGGGCCAATCTAGTCCCAAGGTCCTGGGGACGACCCTATAGTCGTCGGACTTGACGGTGGCGGGCCAATCTAGTCTCGGGGTCGTGGGGACGACCCTACAGTCGTCGGACATTTCGGCGGCTTGCCAACTTTGGCCCGGGGTCGTGGGGACGACCCTATAGTCGTCGGACATGACGGTGGCGGGCCAATCTAATCCCGGGGTCGTGGGGACGACCCTATAGTCGTCGCACATTTCGGCGGCTTGCTAACTTTGGCCCGGAGTCGTGGGGACGACCCTATAGTCGTTGGACATGACGGTGGCGGGCTAATCTAGTCCCGGGGTCGTAGGGACGACCCTATAGTCGTTGGACATGTCGGCGATTGGCCAACATTGGCCCGGGGTCGTGGGGACGACCCTATAGTCGTCGGACATGTCGGCGGCTGGCCAACTTTGGCGCGTGGTCGTGGGGACGATCCGATTGTCGTCGGACATGTCGGCGGCTGGCCAACTTTGGCCCGTGGTCGTGGGGACGATCCAATAGTCGTCGGACATGTCGGCGGCTGGCCAACTTTGGCGCGTGGTCGTGGGGACGATCCGATTGTCGTCGGACATGTCGGCGGCTGGCCAACCTAGACCCGGGGTCGTGGGGACGACCCTATTGTCGTCGGACTTGGCGGTGGCGGGCCAATCTAGTCCCGTGGTCGTGGGGACGACCCTATAGTCTTCGGACATGACGGTAGCGGGCCAATCTAGACCCGAGGTCGTGGGGACGACCCTATAGTAGTCGGACATGTCGGCGGCTGTCCAACTTTGGCCCGGTGTCGTGGGGACGACTCTAAAGTCGTCGGACATGTCGGCGGCTGGCCAACCTAGACCCGGGGTCGTGGGGACGACCCTATAATCGTTGGACATGACGGTGGCGGGCCAATCTAGTCCCGGGGTCGTAGGGACGACCCTATAGTCGTCGGACATGTTGGCGATTAGCCAACATTGGCCCGGGGTCGTCGGGACGACCCTATAGTCGTCGGACATGTCGGCGGCTGGCCAACCTAGTCCCGGGGTCGTGGGGACGACCCTATAGTCGTCGGACATTTCGGCGTCTTGCCAACTTTGGCCCGGGTTCGTGGGGACGACCCTATAGTCGTCGGACATGTCGGCGGCTGTCCAACTTTGGCCCGGTGTCGTGGGGACGACTCTATAGTCGTCGGACATGTCGGCGGCTGGCCAACCTAGACCCGGGGTCGTGGGGACGACCCTATTGTCGTCGGACATGACGGTAGCGGGCCAATCTAGTCCCGGTGTCGTGGGGACGACCCTATAGTCGTCGGACAAGTCGGCGGCGGGCCAAGCTTGTCCCGGGATCGTGGGGACGACCCTATAACTGTCGGACATGTCGGCGGCTGGCCAACTTTGGCCCGTGGTTGTGGGAACGACCCTATAGTCGTTGCACATGACGGTGGCGGGCCAATCTAGTCCGTGGTTGTGGGGACGACCCTATAGTCGTTGGACATGACGGTGGCGGGCCAATCTAGTCCCGGGGTCGTGGGGACGACCCTATAGTCGTCGGACAAGACGGCGGCTGGACATCTTTGGCCCGGGGTCGTGGGGACGACCCTATAGTCGTCGGACATGTCGGCGGCTGGCCAACTTTGGCCCGGTGTCGTGGGGACGACTCTATAGTCGTCGGAAATGTCGGCGGCTGGCCAACCTGGACCCGGGGTCGTGGGGACGACCCTATTGTCGTCGGACATGACGGCGGCGGGCCAATCTAGTCTCGGGGTCGTGGGGACGACCCTATAGTCGTCGGACATGTCGGCGGCTGGCCAACTTTGGCCCGGGGTCGTGGGGACTACCCTATAGTCGTCGGACATGACGGTGGCGGACCAATCTAGTCCCGGGGTCGTGGGGACGACCCTACAGTCGTCGGACATTTCGGCGGCTTGACAACTTTGGCCCGGGGTCGTGGGGACGACCCTATAGTCGTCGGACTTGACGGTGGCGGGCCAATCTAGTCCCAAGGTCCTGGGGACGACCCTATAGTCGTCGGACTTGACGGTGGCGGGCCAATCTAGTCTCGGGGTCGTGGGGACGACCCTACAGTCGTCGGACATTTCGGCGGCTTGCCAACTTTGACCCGGGGTCGTGGGGACGACCCTATAGTCGTCGGACATGACGGTGGCGGGCCAATCTAGTCCCGGGGTCGTGGGGACGACCCTATAGTCGTCGCACATTTCGGCGGCTTGCTAACTTTGGCCCGGAGTCGTGGGGACGACCCTATAGACGTCGGACATTTCGGCGGCATGCCAACTTTGGCCCGTGGTCGTGGGGACGACCCTATAGTCGTTGGACATGTCGGCGATTGGCCAACATTGGCCCGGGGTCGTGGGGACGACCCTATAGTCGTCGGACATGTCGGCGGCTGGCCAACTTTGGCGCGTGGTCGTGAGGACGATCCGATTGTCGTCGGACATGTCGGCGGCTGGCCAACTTTGGCCCGTGGTCGTGGGGACGATCCAATAGTCGTCGGACATGTCGGCGGCTGGCCAACTGTGGCCCGTGGTCGTGGGGACGACCCTATAGTCGTTGGACATGACGGTGGCGGGCCAATCTAGTCCCGAGGTCGTGGGGACGACCCTATAGTCGTCGAACAATTCGGCGGCGGGCCAAGCTTGTCCCGGGGTCGTGGGGACGACCCTATAATCGTCGGACATGACGGTGGCGGGCCAATCTAGTCCGTGGTTTTGGGGACGACCCTATAGTCGTTGGACAATTCGGCGGCGGGCCAAGCTTGTCCCGGGGTCGTGGGGACGACCCTATAATCGTCGGACATGACGGTGGCGGGCCAATCTAGTCCGTGGTTTTGGGGACGACCCTATAGTCGTTGGACATGACGGTGGCGGGCCAATCTAGTCCCGGGGTCGTGGGGACGACCCTATAGTCGTCGAACAAGACGGCGGCTGGACATCTTTGGCCCGGGGTCGTGGGGACGACCCTATAGTCTTTGGACATGTTGGCGGCTTGTGAGCCTAGTCCCGGGGTCGTGGGTACGACCCTATAGTCGTCGGACAAGTCGCCGGCTGGCCAATCTAGTCCCGGGGTCGTGGGGACGACCCTATAGTCGTCGGACATGTCGGCGGCTGGCCAACTTTGGCCCGGTGTCGTGGGGACGACTCTATAGTCGTCGGAAATGTCGGCGGCTGGCCAACCTGGACCCGGGGTCGTGGGGACGACCCTATTGTCGTCGGACATGACGGTGGCGGGCCAATCTAGTCTCGGGGTCGTGGGGACGACCCTATAGTCGTCGGACATGTCGGCGGCTGGCCAACTTTGGCCCGGGGTCGTGGGGACGACCCTATAGTCGTCGGACATGACGGTGGCGGACCAATCTAGTCCCGGGGTCGTGGGGACGACCCTATAATCGTTGGACATGACGGTGGCGGGCCAATCTAGTCCCGGGGTCGTAGGGACGACCCTATAGTCGTCGGACATGTTGGCGATTGGCCAACATTGGCCCGGGGTCGTCGGGACGACCCTATAGTCGTCGGACATGTCGGCGGCTGGCCAACCTAGTCCCGGGGTCGTGGGGACGACCCTATAGTCGTCGGACATTTCGGCGGCTTGCCAACTTTGGCCCGGGTTCGTGGGGACGACCCTATAGTCGTTGGACATGACGCTGGGGGGGCCAATCTAGTCCCGGGGTCGTGGGGACTACCCTATAGTCGTAGGACAAGACGGCGGCTGGACATCTTTGGCCCGGGGTCGTGGGGACGACCCTATAGTCGTCGGACAAGTTGGCGGCATGCCAACTTTGGCCGGTGGTCGTGGGGACGACCCTATAGTCGTTGGACATGACGGTGGCGGGCCAATCTAGTCCCGAGGTCCTGGGGACGACCCTATAGTCGTCGGACAAGTCGACGGCTGGCCAACCTAGACCCGGGGTCGTGGGGACGACCCTATTGTCGTCGGACATGACGGTGGCGGGCCAATCTAGTCCCGGGGTCGTGGGGACGACCCTATAGTCGTCGAACAATTCGGCGGCGGGCCAAGCTTGTCCCGGGGTCGTGGGGTCTTCTATAATCGTCGGACATGACGGTGGCCGGCCAATCTAGTCCGTGGTTGTGGGGACGACCCTATAGTCGTTGGTCATGACGGTGGCGGGCCAATCTAGTCCCGGGGTCGTGGGGACGACCCTATAGTCGTCGGACAAGACGGCGGCTGGACATCTTTGGCCCGGGGTCGTGGGGACGACCCTATAGTCGTCGGACATATTGGCGGCTTGTCAGCCTAGTCCCGGGGTCGTGGGTACGACCCTATAGTCGTCGGACAAGTCGCCGGCTGGCCAACCTAGACCCGGGGTCGTGGGGACGACCCTATTGTCGTCGGACATGACGGTGGCGGGCCAATCTAGTCCCGGGGTCGTGGGGACGACCCTATAGTCGTCGGACATGTCGGCGGCATGCCAACTTTGGCCCGTGGTCGTGGGGACGACCCTATAGTCGTTGGACATGACGGTGGCGGGCCAATCTAGTCCCGGGGTCGTAGGGACGACCCTATAGTCGTCGGACATGTCGGCGATTGGCCAACATTGGCCCGGGGTCGAGGGGACGACCCTATAGTCGTCGGACATGTCGGCGGCTGGCCAACCTAGTCCCGAGGTCGTGGGGACGACCCTATAGTCGTCGGACATGTCGGCGGCTGGCCAACTTTGGCCCGTGGTTGTGGGGACGACCCTATAGTCGTCGGACATGTCGGCGGCTGGCCAACTTTGGCCCGGGGTCGTGGGGACGACTCTATAGTCGTCGGAAATGTCGGCGGCTGGCCAACCTGGACCCGGGGTCGTGGGGACGACCCTATTGTCGTCGGACTTGACGGTGGCGGGCCAATCTAGTCTCGGGGTCGTGGGGACGGCCCTATAGTCGTCGGACATGTCGGCGGCTGGCCAACTTTGGCCCGGGGTCGTGGGGACGACCCTATAGTCGTCGGACATGTCGGCGGCTGGCCAACTTTGGCGCGTGGTCGTGGGGACGATCCGATTGTCGTCGGACATGTCGGCGGCTGGCCAACCTAGACCGGGGGTCGTGGGGACGACCCTATTGTCGTCGGACATGTCGGCGGCTGGTCAGCTTTGGCCCGTGGTCGTGGGGACGACCCTATAGTCGTCGGACAAGACGGTGGCGGACCAATCTAGTCCCGGGGTCGTGGGGACGACCCTATAGTCGTCGGACATGTCGGCGGCTGGCCAACTTTGGCCCGTGGTCGTGGGGACGATCCAATAGTCGTCGGACATGTCGGCGGCTGGCCAACTTTGGCCCGTGGTTGTGGGAACGACCCTATAGTCGTTGGACATGACGGTGGCGGGCCAATCTAGTCCCGGGGTCGTGGGGACGACCCTACAGTCTTCGGACATTTCGGCGGCTTGCCAACTTTGGCCCGGGGTCGTGGGGACGACCCTATAATCGTCGGACATTTCGGCGGCATGCCAACTTTGGCCCGTGGTCGTGGGGACGACCCTATAGTCGTTGGACATGACGGTGGCGGGCCAATCTAGTCCCGAGGTCCTGGGGACGACCCTATAGTCGTCGGACAAGTCGGCGGCTGGCCAACCTAGACCCGGGGTCGTGGGGACGACCCTATTGTCGTTGGACATGACGGTGGCGGGCCAATCTAGTCCCGGGGTCGTGGGGACGACCCTACAGTCTTCGGACATTTCGGCGGCTTGCCAACTTTGGCCCGGGGTCGTGGGGACGACCCTATAATCGTCGGACATTTCGGCGGCATGCCAACTTTGGCCCGTGGTCGTGGGGACGACCCTATAGTCTTTGGACATGACGGTGGCGGGCCAATCTAGTCCCGAGGTCCTGGGGACGACCCTATAGTCGTCGGACAAGTCGGCGGCTGGCCAACCTAGACCCGGGGTCGTGGGGACGACCCTATTGTCGTCGGACATGACGGTGGCGGGCCAATCTAGTCCCGGGGTCGTGGGGACGACCCTATAGTCGTCGGACATGTCGGCGGCTGGCCAACTTTGGCCCGGGGTCGTGGGGACGACTCTATAGTCGTCGGAAATGTCGGCGGCTGGCCAACCTGGACTCGGGGTCGTGGGGACGACCCTATAGTCGTCGGACAAGACGGCGGCTGGATATCTTTGGCCCGGGGTCGTGGGGACGACCCTATAGTCGTCGGACATGTCGGCGGCGGGCCAACCTTGTCCCGGGGTCGTGGGGACGACCCTATAGTCGTCGAACAAGTCGGCGGCGGGCCAAGCTTGTCCCGGGGTCGTGGGGACGACCCTATAATCGTCGGACATTTCGGCGGCTTGCCAACTTTGGCCCGGGGTCGTGGGGACGACCCTATAGTCGTCGGACTTGACGGTGGCGGGCCAATCTAGTCCCAAGGTCCTGGGGACGACCCTATAGTCGTCGGACTTGACGGTGGCGGGCCAATCTAGTCTCGGGGTCGTGGGGACGACCCTACAGTCGTCGGACATTTCGGCGGCTTGCCAACTTTGGCCCGGGGTCGTGGGGACGACCCAATAGTCGTCAGACATGACGGTGGCGGGCCAATCTAATCCCGGGGTCGTGGGGACGACCCTATAGTCGTCGCACATTTCGGCGGCTTGCTAACTTTGGCCCGGAGTCGTGGGGACGACCCTATAGTCGTTGGACATGACGGTGGCGGGCTAATCTAGTCCCGGGGTCGTAGGGACGACCCTATAGTCGTTGGACATGTCGGCGATTGGCCAACATTGGCCCGGGGTCGTGGGGACGACCCTATAGTCGTCGGACATGTCGGCGGCTGGCCAACTTTGGCGCGTGGTCGTGGGGACGATCCGATTGTCGTCGGACATGTCGGCGGCTGGCCAACTTTGGCCCGTGGTCGTGGGGACGATCCAATAGTCGTCGGACATGTCGGCGGCTGGCCAACTTTGGCGCGTGGTCGTGGGGACGATCCGATTGTCGTCGGACATGTCGGCGGCTGGCCAACCTAGACCCGGGGTCGTGGGGACGACCCTATTGTCGTCGGACTTGGCGGTGGCGGGCCAATCTAGTCCCGTGGTCGTGGGGACGACCCTATAGTCTTCGGACATGACGGTAGCGGGCCAATCTAGACCCGAGGTCGTGGGGACGACCCTATAGTAGTCGGACATGTCGGCGGCTGTCCAACTTTGGCCCGGTGTCGTGGGGACGACTCTAAAGTCGTCGGACATGTCGGCGGCTGGCCAACCTAGACCCGGGGTCGTGGGGACGACCCTATAATCGTTGGACATGACGGTGGCGGGCCAATCTAGTCCCGAGGTCCTGGGGACGACCCTATAGTCGTCGGACAAGTCGACGGCTGGCCAACCTAGACCCGGGGTCGTGGGGACGACCCTATTGTCGTCGGACATGACGGTGGCGGGCCAATCTAGTCCCGGGGTCGTGGGGACGACCCTATAGTCGTCGAACAATTCGGCGGCGGGCCAAGCTTGTCCCGGGATCGTGGGGACGACCCTATAACTGTCGGACATGTCGGCGGCTGGCCAACCTAGACCCGGGGTCGTGGGGACGACCCTATAATCGTTGGACATGACGGTGGCGGGCCAATCTAGTCCCGAGGTCCTGGGGACGACCCTATAGTCGTCGGACAAGTCGACGGCTGGCCAACCTAGACCCGGGGTCGTAGGGACGACCCTATAGTCGTCGGACATGTTGGCGATTAGCCAACATTGGCCCGGGGTCGTCGGGACGACCCTATAGTCGTCGGACATGTCGGCGGCTGGCCAACCTAGTCCCGGGGTCGTGGGGACGACCCTATAGTCGTCGGACATTTCGGCGTCTTGCCAACTTTGGCCCGGGTTCGTGGGGACGACCCTATAGTCGTCGGACATGTCGGCGGCTGTCCAACTTTGGCCCGGTGTCGTGGGGACGACTCTATAGTCGTCGGACATGTCGGCGGCTGGCCAACCTAGACCCGGGGTCGTGGGGACGACCCTATTGTCGTCGGACATGACGGTAGCGGGCCAATCTAGTCCCGGTGTCGTGGGGACGACCCTATAGTCGTCGGACAAGTCGGCGGCGGGCCAAGCTTGTCCCGGGATCGTGGGGACGACCCTATAACTGTCGGACATGTCGGCGGCTGGCCAACTTTGGCCCGTGGTTGTGGGAACGACCCTATAGTCGTTGCACATGACGGTGGCGGGCCAATCTAGTCCCGGGGTCGTGGGGACGACCCTACAGTCGTCGGAAATGTCGGCGGCTGGCCAACCTGGACCCGGGGTCGTGGGGACGACCCTATAGTCGTCGGACATGACGGTGGCGGGCCAATCTAGTCCCGGGGTCGTGGGTACGACCCTATAGTCTTCGGACATGACGGTAGCGGGCCAATCTAGACCCGAGGTCGTGGCGACGACCCTATAGTAGTCGGACATGTCGGCGGCTGTCCAACTTTGGCGCGGTGTCGTGGGGACGACTCTATAGTCGTCGGAAATGTCGGCGGCTGGCCAACCTGGACCCGGGGTCGTGGGGACGACCCTATAGTCGTCGGACTTGACGGTGGCGGGCCAATCTAGTCCCGGGGTCGTGGGGACGACCCTATAGTCGTCGAACAATTCGGCGGCGGGCCAAGCTTGTCCCGGGGTCGTGGGGACGACCCTATAGTCGTCGGACAAGACGGCGGCTGGACATCGTTGGCCCGGGGCCGTGGGGACGACCCTATAGTCGTCGGACATGTTGGCGGCTTGTCAGCCTAGTCCCAGGGTCGTGGGTACGACCCTATAGTCGTCGGACAAGTCGGAGGCGGGCCAACCTTGTCCCGGGGTCGTGGGGACGACCCTATAGTCGTCGGACATGTCGGCGGTTGGCCAACTTTGGCCCGGTGTCGTGGGGACGACTCTATAGTCGTCGGAAATGTCGGCGGCTGGCCAACCTGGACCCGGGGTCGTGGGGACGACCCTATTGTCGTCGGACATGACGGTGGCGGGCCAATCTAGTCTCGCGGTCGTGGGGACGACCCTATAATCGTCGGACATGACGGTGGTGGGCCAATCTAGTCCCGGGGTCGTGGGGACGACCCTATAGTCGTCGGACATGTCGGCGGCTGGTCAACTTTGGCCCGTGGTCGTGGGGACGACCCTATAGTCTTCGGACAAGACGGTGGCTGACCAATCTAGTCCCGGGGTCGTGGGGACGACCCTATAGTCGTCGGACATGTCGGCGGCTGGCCAACTTTGGCCCGTGGTCGTGGGGACGATCCAATAGTCGTCGGACATGTCGGCGGCTGGCCAACTTTGGCCCGTGGTTGTGGGAACGACCCTATAGTCGTTGGACATGACGCTGGGGGGCCAATCTAATCCCTGGGTCGTGGGGACTACCCTATAGTCGTAGGACAAGACGGCGGCTAGACATCTTTGGCCCGGGGTCGTGGGGACGACCCTATAGTCGTCGGACAAGTTGGCGGCATGCCAACTGTGCCCGTGGTCGTGGGGACGACCCTATAGTCGTTGGACATGACGGTGGCGGGCCAATCTAGTCCCGAGGTCCTGGGGACGACCCTATAGTCGTCGGACAAGTCGACGGCTGGCCAACCTAGACCCGGGGTCGTGGGGACGACCCTATTGTCGTCGGACATGACGGTGGCGGGCCAATCTAGTCCCGGGGTCGTGGGGACGACCCTATAGTCGTCGAACAATTCGGCGGCGGGCCAAGCTTGTCCCGGGGTCGTGGGGACGACCCTATAATCGTCGGACATGACGGTGGCGGGCCAATCTAGTCCGTGGTTGTGGGGACGACCCTATAGTCGTTGGACATGACGGTGGCGGGCCAATCTAGTCCCGGGGTCGTGGGGACGACCCTATAGTCGTCGGACAAGACGGCGGCTGGACATCTTTGGCCCGGGGTCGTGGGGACGACCCTATAGTCGTCGGACATGTCGGCGGCTGGCCAACTTTGGCCCGGTGTCGTGGGGATGACTCTATAGTCGTCGGAAATGTCGGCGGCTGGCCAACCTGGACCCGGGGTCGTGGGGACGACCCTATTGTCGTCGGACATGACGGCGGCGGGCCAATCTAGTCTCGGGGTCGTGGGGACGACCCTATAGTCGTCGGACATGTCGGCGGCTGGCCAACTTTGGCCCGGGGTCGTGGGGACTACCCTATAGTCGTCGGACATGACGGTGGCGGACCAATCTAGTCCCGGGGTCGTGGGGACGACCCTACAGTCGTCGGACATTTCGGCGGCTTGACAACTTTGGCCCGGGGTCGTGGGGACGACCCTATAGTCGTCGGACTTGACGGTGGCGGGCCAATCTAGTCCCAAGGTCCTGGGGACGACCCTATAGTCGTCGGACTTGACGGTGGCGGGCCAATCTAGTCTCGGGGTCGTGGGGACGACCCTACAGTCGTCGGACATTTCGGCGGCTTGCCAACTTTGACCCGGGGTCGTGGGGACGACCCTATAGACGTCGGACATGACGGTGGCGGGCCAATCTAGTCCCGGGGTCGTGGGGACGACCCTATAGTCGTCGCACATTTCGGCGGCTTGCTAACTTTGGCCCGGAGTCGTGGGGACGACCCTATAGACGTCGGACATTTCGGCGGCATGCCAACTTTGGCCCGTGGTCGTGGGGACGACCCTATAGTCGTTGGACATGTCGGCGATTGGCCAACATTGGCCCGGGGTCGTGGGGACGACCCTATAGTCGTCGGACATGTCGGCGGCTGGCCAACTTTGGCGCGTGGTCGTGAGGACGATCCGATTGTCGTCGGACATGTCGGCGGCTGGCCAACTTTGGCCCGTGGTCGTGGGGACGATCCAATAGTCGTCGGACATGTCGGCGGCTGGCCAACTGTGGCCCGTGGTCGTGGGGACGACCCTATAGTCGTTGGACATGACGGTGGCGGGCCAATCTAGTCCCGAGGTCGTGGGGACGACCCTATAGTCGTCGAACAATTCGGCGGCGGGCCAAGCTTGTCCCGGGGTCGTGGGGACGACCCTATAATCGTCGGACATGACGGTGGCGGGCCAATCTAGTCCGTGGTTTTGGGGACGACCCTATAGTCGTTGGACAATTCGGCGGCGGGCCAAGCTTGTCCCGGGGTCGTGGGGACGACCCTATAATCGTCGGACATGACGGTGGCGGGCCAATCTAGTCCGTGGTTTTGGGGACGACCCTATAGTCGTTGGACATGACGGTGGCGGGCCAATCTAGTCCCGGGGTCGTGGGGACGACCCTATAGTCGTCGAACAAGACGGCGGCTGGACATCTTTGGCCCGGGGTCGTGGGGACGACCCTATAGTCTTTGGACATGTTGGCGGCTTGTGAGCCTAGTCCCGGGGTCGTGGGTACGACCCTATAGTCGTCGGACAAGTCGCCGGCTGGCCAATCTAGTCCCGGGGTCGTGGGGACGACCCTATAGTCGTCGGACATGTCGGCGGCTGGCCAACCTTGGCCCGGTGTCGTGGGGACGACTCTATAGTCGTCGGAAATGTCGGCGGCTGGCCAACCTGGACCCGGGGTCGTGGGGACGACCCTATTGTCGTCGGACATGACGGTGGCGGGCCAATCTAGTCTCGGGGTCGTGGGGACGACCCTATAGTCGTCGGACATGTCGGCGGCTGGCCAACTTTGGCCCGGGGTCGTGGGGACGACCCTATAGTCGTCGGACATGACGGTGGCGGACCAATCTAGACCCGAGGTCGTGGGGACGACCCTATAGTCGTTGGACATGTCAGCGGCTGGCCAACTTTGGCCCGGTGTCGTGGGGACGACCCTATAGTCGTCGGACATGTTGGCGGCTGGCCAACTTTGGCCTGGTGTCGTGGGGACGACTGTATAGTTGTCGGACATTTCGGCGGCAGGCCAACTTTGGCCCCTGGTCTTGGGGACGACCCTATAATCGTCGGACATGTCGGCAGCTGGCCAACCTAGACCCGGGGTCGTGGGGACGACCCTATTGTCGTCGGACAAGTCGGCGGAGGGCCAACCTAGTCCCGGGGTCGTGGGGACGACCCTATAGTCATCGGACATGTCGGCGGCTTGCCAACTTTGGCCCGGGGTCGTGAGGACGACCCTATAGTCGTCGGACAAGTCGGCGGCGAGCGAACCTAGTCCGGGGTCGTGGGGACGACCTTATAGTCGTCGGACATGACGGTGGCGGGCCAATCTCGTCCCGGGGTCCATGGGACGACCCTATAGTCGTCGGACATGTCGGCGGCTGGCAAACTTTGGCCCGTGATCGTGGGGACGACCCTATAGTCGTCGGACTTGTCGGTGGCGGGCCAATCTAGTCCGGGGGTCGTGGGGACGACCCTACAGTCGTCGGACATGTCGGCGGCTGGTCAACTTTGGCCCGTGGTCGTGGGGACGATCCAAAAGTCGTCGGACATGTCGGCGGCTGGCCAACTTTGGCGCGTGGTCGTGGGGACGATCCGATTGTCGTCGGACATGTCGGCGGCTGGCCAACCTAGACCCGGGGTCGTGGGGACGACCCTATAGTCTTCGGACATGACGGTAGCGGGCCAATCTAGACCCGAGGTCGTGGGGACGACCCTATAGTCGTTGGACATGTCAGCGGCTGGCCAACTTTGGCCCGGTGTCGTGGGGACGATCCGATAGTCGTTGGACATGACGGTGGCGGGCCAATCTAGTCCCGGGGTCGTGGGGACGACCCTATAGTCGTCGGAGAAGACGGCGGCTGGACATCTTTGGCCCGGGGTCGTGGGGACGACCCTATAGTCGTCGGACATGTTGGCGGCTTGTCAGCCTAGTCCCGGGGTGGTGGGTACGACCCTATAGTCGTCGGACAAGTCGGCGGCTGGCCAACCTGGACCCGGGGTCGTGGGGACGACCCTATTGTCGTCGGACATGACGGTGGCGGGCCAATCTAGTCCCGGGGTCGTGGGGACGACCCTATAGTCGTCGAACAATTCGGCGGCGGGCCAAGCTTGTCCCGGGGTCGTGGGGACGACCCTATAATCGTCGGACATGACGGTGGCGGGCCAATCTAGTCCCGGGGTCGTGGGGACGACCCTATAGTCGTCGGAAATGTTGGCGGCTTGTCAGCCTAGTCCCAGGGTCGTGGGTACGACCCTATAGTCGTCGGACAAGTCGGCGGCGGGCCAACCTTGTCCCGGGGTCGTGGGGACGACCCTATAGTCGTCGGACATGTCGGCGGCTGGCCAACTTTGGCCCGTGGTTGTGGGGACGACCCTATAGTCGTTGGACATGACGGTGGCGGGCCAAACTAGTCCCGGGGTCGTGGGGACGACCCTATAGTCGTCGGACAAGACGGCGGCTGGACATCTTTGGCCCGGGGTCGTGGGGACGACCCTATAATCGTCGGACATGACGGTGGCGGGCCAATCTAGTCCCGGGGTCGTGGGGACGACCCTATAATCGTTGGACATGACGGTGGCGGGCCAATCTAGTCCCGGGGTCGACCCTATAGTCGTCGGACATTTGGACGGCTTGCCAACTTTGGCCCGGGGTCGTCGGGACGACCCTATAGTCGTCGGACATGTCGGCGGCTGGTCAACTTTGGCCCGTCGTCGTGGGGACGACCCTATAGTCGTTGGACATGTCAGCGGCTGGCCAACTTTGGCCCGGTGTCGTGGGGACGACCCAATAGTCGTCGGACATGACGGTGGCCGGCCAATCTAGTCCCGGGGTCGTGGGGACGACCCTATAGTCGTCGGACTTGTCGGTGGCGGGCCAATCTAGTCCGGGGGTCGTGGGGACGACCCTACAGTCGTCGGAAATGTCGGCGGCTGGTCAACTTTGGCCCGTGGTCGTGGGGACGATCCAAAAGTCGTCGGACATGTCGGCGGCTGGCCAACTTTGGCGCGTGGTCGTGGGGATGATCCGATTGTCGTCGGACATGTCGGCGGCTGGCCAACCTAGACCCGGGGTCGTGGGGACGACCCTATAGTCTTCGGACATGACGGTAGCGGGCCAATCTAGACCCGAGGTCGTGGGGACGACCCTATAGTCGTTGGACATGTCAGCGGCTGGCCAACTTTGGCCCGGTGTCGTGGGGACGACCCTATAGTCGTCGGACATGTTGGCGGCTGGCCAACTTTGGCCTGGTGTCGTGGGGACGACTGTATAGTTGTCGGACATTTCGGCGGCAGGCCAACTTTGGCCCCTGGTCTTGGGGACGACCCTATAATCGTCGGACATGTCGGCAGCTGGCCAACCTAGACCCGGGGTCGTGGGGACGACCCTATTGTCGTCGGACAAGTCGGCGGAGGGCCAACCTAGTCCCGGGGTCGTGGGGACGACCCTATAGTCATCGGACATGTCGGCGGCTTGCCAACTTTGGCCCGGGGTCGTGAGGACGACCCTATAGTCGTCGGACAAGTCGGCGGCGAGCGAACCTAGTCCGGGGTCGTGGGGACGACCTTATAGTCGTCGGACATGACGGTGGCGGGCCAATCTCGTCCCGGGGTCCATGGGACGACCCTATAGTCGTCGGACATGTCGGCGGCTGGCAAACTTTGGCCCGTGATCGTGGGGACGACCCTATAGTCGTCGGACTTGTCGGTGGCGGGCCAATCTAGTCCGGGGGTCGTGGGGACGACCCTACAGTCGTCGGACATGTCGGCGGCTGGTCAACTTTGGCCCGTGGTCGTGGGGACGATCCAAAAGTCGTCGGACATGTCGGCGGCTGGCCAACTTTGGCGCGTGGTCGTGGGGACGATCCGATTGTCGTCGGACATGTCGGCGGCTGGCCAACCTAGACCCGGGGTCGTGGGGACGACCCTATAGTCTTCGGACATGACGGTAGCGGGCCAATCTAGACCCGAGGTCGTGGGGACGACCCTATAGTCGTTGGACATGTCAGCGGCTGGCCAACTTTGGCCCGGTGTCGTGGGGACGATCCGATAGTCGTTGGACATGACGGTGGCGGGCCAATCTAGTCCCGGGGTCGTGGGGACGACCCTATAGTCGTCGGAGAAGACGGCGGCTGGACATCTTTGGCCCGGGGTCGTGGGGACGACCCTATAGTCGTCGGACATGTTGGCGGCTTGTCAGCCTAGTCCCGGGGTGGTGGGTACGACCCTATAGTCGTCGGACAAGTCGGCGGCTGGCCAACCTGGACCCGGGGTCGTGGGGACGACCCTATTGTCGTCGGACATGATGGTGGCGGGCCAATCTAGTCCCGGGGTCGTGGGGACGACCCTATAGTCGTCGAACAATTCGGCGGCGGGCCAAGCTTGTCCCGGGGTCGTGGGGACGACCCTATAATCGTCGGACATGACGGTGGCGGGCCAATCTAGTCCCGGGGTCGTGGGGACGACCCTATAGTCGTCGGAAATGTTGGCGGCTTGTCAGCCTAGTCCCAGGGTCGTGGGTACGACCCTATAGTCGTCGGACAAGTCGGCGGCGGGCCAACCTTGTCCCGGGGTCGTGGGGACGACCCTATAATCGTCGGACATGACGGTGGCGGGCCAATCTAGTCCCGGGGTCGTGGGGACGACCCTATAATCGTTGGACATGACGGTGGCGGGCCAATCTAGTCCCGGGGTCGTAGGGTCGACCCTATAGCCGTCGGACAAGACGGCGGCTGGACATCTTTGGCCCGGGGTCGTGGGGACGACCCTATAGTCGTCGGACAAGACGGCGACTGGACATCTTTGGCCCGGGGTCGTGGGGACGACCCTATAGTCGTCGGACAAGACGGCGACTGGACATCTTTGGCCCGGGGTCGTGGGGACGACCCTATAGTCGTCGGAAATGTTGGCGGCTTGTCAGCCTAGTCCCAGGGTCGTGGGTACGACCCTATAGTCGTCGGACAAGTCGGCGGCGGGCCAACTTTGGCCCGTGGTCGTGGGGACGATCCAATAGTCGTCGGACATGTCGGCGGCTGGCCAACTTTGGCCCGTGGTTGTGGGAACGACCCTATAGTCGTTGGACATGACGGTGGCGGGCCAATCTAGTCCCGGGTCGTGGGGACGACCCTATAATCGTTGGACATGACGGTGGCGGGCCAATCTAGTCCCGGGGTCGTGGGGATGACCCTATAGTCGTCGGACATGTCGGCGGCTGGCCAACTTTGGCCCGGGGTCGTGGGGACGACTCTATAGTCGTCGGAAATGTCGGCGGCTGGCCAACCTGGACTCGGGGTCGTGGGGTCGACCCTATAGCCGTCGGACAAGACGGCGGCTGGACATCTTTGGCCCGGGGTCGTGGGGACGACCCTATAGTCGTCGGACAAGACGGCGACTGGACATCTTTGGCCCGGGGTCGTGGGGACGACCCTATAGTCGTCGGACAAGACGGCGACTGGACATCTTTGGCCCGGGGTCGTGGGGACGACCCTATAGTCGTCGGACATGTCGGCAGCAGGCCAACTTTGGCCCGGGGTCGTGGGGACGACCCTATAGTCGTCGGACATGTCGGCGGCTGGCCAACTTTGGCCCGTGGTTGTGGGGACGACCCTATAGTCGTTGGACATGACGCTGGCGGGCCAATCTAGTCCCGGGGTCGTGGGGACGACCCTATAGTCGTCGGACAAGACGGCGGCTGGACATCTTTGGCCCGGAGTCGTGGGGACGACCCTATAGTCGTCGCACATGTTGGCGGCTTGTCAGCCTAGTCCCAGGGTCGTGGGTACGACCCTATAGTCGTCGGACAAGTCGGCGGCGGGCCAACCTTGTCCCGGGGTCGTGGTGACGACCCTATAGTCGTCGGACATGTCGGCGGCTGGCTAACTTTGGCCCGGTGTCGTGGGGACGACTCTATAGTCGTCGGAAATGTCGGCGGCTGGCCAACCTGGACCCGGGGTCGTGGAGACGACCCTATTGTCGTCGGACATGACGGTGGCGGGCCAATCTAGTCCCGGGGTCGTAGGGACGACCCTATAGTCGTCGGACATGTTGGCGATTGGCCAACATTGGCCCGGGGTCATCGGGACGACCCTATAGTCGTCGGACATGTCGGCAGCTGGCCAGCCTAGTCCCGGGGTCGTGGGGACGACCCTATAGTCGTTGGACATGACGGTGGCGGGCCAAACTAGTCCCGGGGTCGTGGGGACGACCCTATAGTCGTCGGACAAGACGGCGGCTGGACATCTTTGGCCCGGGGTCGTGGGGACGACCCTATAATCGTCGGACATGACGGTGGCGGGCCAATCTAGTCCTGGGATCGTAGGGACGACCCTATAATCGTTGGACATGACGGTGGCGGGCCAATCTAGTCCCGGGGTCGTAGGGTCGACCCTATAGTCGTCGGACATTTCGACGGCTTGCCAACTTTGGCCCGGGGTCGTCGGGACGACCCTATAGTCGTCGGACATGTCGGCGACTGGTCAACTTTGGCCCGTGGTCGTGGGGACGACCCTATAGTCGTTGGACATGTCGACGGCTGGCCAACTTTGGCCCGTGGTTGTGGGGACGACCCTATAGTCGTTGGACATGACGGTGGCGGGCCAATCTAGTCCGGGGGTCGTGGGGACGACCCTACAGTCGTCGGACATTTCGGCGGCTTGCCAAATTTGGTCCGGGGTCGTGGGGACGACCCTACAGTCGTCGGACATTTCGGCGGCTTGCCAACTTTGGCCCGGGGTCGTGGGGACGATCCAATAGTCGTCGGACATGTCGGCGGCTGGTCAACTTTGGCCCGTGGTCGTGGGGACGACCCTATTGTCGTCGGACATGTCGGCGGCTGGCCAACTTTGGCCCGGTGTCGTGGGGACGACTCTATAGTCGTCGGAAATGTCGGCGGCTGGCCAACCTGGACCCGGGGTCGTGGGGACGACCCTATTGTCGTCGGACATGACGGTGGCGGGCCAATCTAGTCTCGCGGTCGTGGGGACGACCCTATAATCGTCGGACATGACGGTGGCGGGCCAATCTAGTCCCGGGGTCGTGGGGACGACCCTATAGTCGTCGGACATGTCGGCGGCTGGCCAACTTTGGCCCGTGGTCGTGGAGACGATCCAAAAGTCGTCGGACATGTCGGCGGCTGGCCAACTTTGGCGCGTGGTCGTAGGGACGATCCGATTGTCGTCGGACATGTCGGCGGCTGGCCAACCTAGACCCGGGGTCGTGGGGACGACCCTATTGTCGTCGCACATGTCGGCGGCTGGCCAACTTTGGCCCGGTGTCGTGGGGACGACTCTATAGTCGTCGGAAATGTCGGCGGCTGGCCAACCTGGACCCGGGGTCGTGGGGACGACCCTATTGTCGTCGGACTTGTCGGGGGCGGGCCAATCAATTCCCGGGGTCGTTTGGACGACACTATAATCGTCGGACATGTCGGCGGCTGGCCAACTTTGGCCCGTGGTTGTGGGGACGACCCTATAGTCGTTGGACATGACGGTGGCGGGCCAATCTAGTCCCGGGGTTGTGGGGACGACCCTACAGTCGTCGGACATTTCGACGGCTTGCCAACTTTGGCCCGGGGTCGTGGGGACGATCCAATAGTCGTCGGACATGTCGGCGGGTGGCCAACCTAGTCCCGAGGTCGTGGGGACGACCCTATAGTCGTCGGACATGTCGGCGGCTTGCCAACTTTGGCCCGGGGTCGTGGGGACGATCCAATAGTCGTCGGACATGTCGGCGGCTGGTCAACTTTGGCCCGTGGTCGTGGGGACGACCCTATAGTCGTTGGACATGTCAGCGGCTGGCCAACTTTGGCCCGGTGTCGTGGGGACGACCCAATAGTCGTCGAACATGTCGGCGGCTGGCCAACTTTGGCCCGTGGTCGTGGGGACGATCCGATAGTCGTTGGACATGACGGTGGCGGGCCAATCTAGTCCCGGAGTCGTGGGGAGAACCCTATAGTCGTCGGACATGTCGGCGGCTGGCCAACTTTGGCCCGGTGTCGTGGGGACGACTCTATAGTCGTCGGAAATGTCGGCGGCTGGCCAACCTGGACCCGGGGTCGTGGGGACGACCCTATTGTCGTCGGACATGACGGTGGCGGGCCAATCTAGTCTCGCGGTCGTGGGGACGACCCTATAATCGTCGGACATGACGGTGGCGGGCCAATCTAGTCCCGGGGTCGTGGGGACGACCCTATAGTCGTCGGACATTTCGGCGGCATGCCAACTTTGGCCCGTGGTCGTGGGGACGACCCTATAGTTGCTGGACATGACGGTGGCAGGCTATTCTAGTCCCGGGGTCGTAGGGACGACCCTATAGTCGTTGGACATGTCGGCGATTGGCCAACATTGGCCCGGGGTCGTGGGGACGACCCTATAGTCGTCGGACATGTCGGCGGCTGGCCAACTTTGGCGCGTGGTCGTGGGGACGATCCGATTGTCGTCGGACATGTCGGCGGCTGGCCAACCTAGACCCGGGGTCGTGGGGACGACCCTATTGTCGTCGGACATGGCGGTGGCGGGCCAATCTAGTCCCGTGGTCGTGGGGACGACCCTATAGTCTTCGGACATGACGGTAGCGGGCCAATCTAGACCCGAGGTCCTGGGGACGACCCTATAGTAGTCGGACATGTCGGCGGCTGTCCAACTTTGGCCCGGTGTCGTGGGGACGACACTATAGTCGTCGGACATGTCGGCGGCTGGCCAACCTTGACCCGGGGTCGTGGGGACGACCCTATAATCGTTGGACATGACGGTGGCGGGCCAATCTAGTCCCGGGGTCGTAGGGACGACCCTATAGTCGTCGGACATGTTGGCGATCGGCCAACATTGGCCCGGGGTCGTCGGGACGACCCTATAGACGTCGGACATGTCGGCGGCTGGCCAACCTAGTCCCGGGGTCGTGGGGACGACCCAATAGTCGTCGGACATTTCGGCGGCTTGCCAACTTTGGCCCGGGGTCGTGGGGACGACCCTATAGTCGTCGGACATGTCGGCGGCGGGCCAATCTAGTCCGGGGGTCGTGGGGACGACCCTATAGTCGTCGGAAATGTCGGCGGCTGGCCAGCCTGGACCCGGGGTCGTGGGGACGACCCTATTGTCGTCGGACATGACGGTGGCGGGCCAATCTAGTCTCGCGGTCGTGGGGACGACCCTATAATCGTCGGACATGTCGGTGGCGGGCCAATCTAGTCCCGGGGTCGTGGGAATGACCCTATAGTCGTCGGACATGTCGGCGGCTGGCCAACTTTGGCCCGGTGTCGTGGGGACGACCCTATAGTCGTCGGACATTTCGGCGGCATGCCAACTTTGGCCCGTGGTCGTGGGGACGACCCTATAGTTGTTGGACATGACGGTGGCGGGCTAATCTAGTCCCGGGGTCGTAGGGACGACCCTATAGTCGTTGGACATGTCGGCGATTGGCCAGCATTGGCCCGGGGTCGTGGGGACGACCCTATAGTCGTCGGACATGTCGACGGCTGGCCAACTTTGGCCCGTGGTTGTGGGGACGACCCTATAGTCGTTGGACATGACGGTGGCGGGCCAATCTAGTCCGGGGGTCGTGGGGACGACCCTACAGTCGTCGGACATTTCGGCGGCTTGCCAAATTTGGTCCGGGGTCGTGGGGACGACCCTACAGTCGTCGGACAGTTCGGCGGCTTGCCAACTTTGGCCCGGGGTCGTGGGGACGATCCAATAGTCGTCGGACATGTCGGCGGCTGGTCAACTTTGGCCCGTGGTCGTGGGGACGACCCTATTGTCGTCGGACATGTCGGCGGCTGGCCAACTTTGGCCCGGTGTCGTGGGGACGACTCTATAGTCGTCGGAAATGTCGGCGGCTGGCCAACCTGGACCCGGGGTCGTGGGGACGACCCTATTGTCGTCGGACATGACGGTGGCGGGCCAATCTAGTCTCGCGGTCGTGGGGACGACCCTATAATCGTCGGACATGACGGTGGCGGGCCAATCTAGTCCCGGGGTCGTGGGGACGACCCTATAGTCGTCGGACATGTCGGCGGCTGGCCAACTTTGGCCCGTGGTCGTGGAGACGATCCAAAAGTCGTCGGACATGTCGGCGGCTGGCCAACTTTGGCGCGTGGTCGTAGGGACGATCCGATTGTCGTCGGACATGTCGGCGGCTGGCCAACCTAGACCCGGGGTCGTGGGGACGACCCTATTGTCGTCGCACATGTCGGCGGCTGGCCAACTTTGGCCCGGTGTCGTGGGGACGACTCTATAGTCGTCGGAAATGTCGGCGGCTGGCCAACCTGGACCCGGGGTCGTGGGGACGACCCTATTGTCGTCGGACTTGTCGGGGGCGGGCCAATCTATTCCCGGGGTCGTTTGGACGACACTATAATCGTCGGACATGTCGGCGGCTGGCCAACTTTCGCCCGGGGTCGTGGGGACGACCTTATAGTCGTCGGACATGACGGTGGCGGGCCAATCTAGTCCCGGGGTCGTGGGGTCGACCCTATAGTCGTCGGTCAAGCAGGCAGCTGGCCAATATTGGCCCGGGGTCGTGGGGACGACCCTATAGTCGTCGGACAAGTCGGCGGCGAGCCCACCTAGTCCGGGGGTCGTCGGGACGACACAATAGTCGTCGGACAAGTCGGCGGCGAGCCAACCTTGTGCGGGGGTCGTGGGGACGACCCTATAGTCGTCGGACATGTCGGTGGCTGGCCAACTTTGACCCGGGGTCGTGGGGACGACCCTATAGTCGTCGGACAAGTCGGCGGCTGGCAAACTTTGGCCCGTGGTCGTGGGGACGACCCTTTAGTCGTCGGATATGTCGGCGGCTGGCCAAAGTTGGCCCGTGGTCGAGGGGACAACCCTATAATCGTCGGACATGGCGGTGGCGGGCCAATCTAGTCCCGGGATCGTGGGGACGACCCTATTGCCGTCGGACATGGCGGTGGCGGGCCAATCTAGTCCCGGGATCGTGGGGACGATCCTATAGTCGTCGGACAAGTCGGCGGCTGCCCAATCTAGTCCCGGGATCGTAGGGACGACCCTATAGTCGTCGGACAAGTCGGCGGCTGGCCATCTTTGGCCCGGGGTTGTGGGGACGAATCTATAGTCGTCGGACATGTCGGCGGCTGGCCAACTTTGGCCCGTGGCCGTGGGGACGACCCTATAGTCGTCGGGAATGTCGCCGGCTGGGTCAACTTTGGCCCGTGGTCGTGGGGACGACCCTTTAGTCGTCGGACAAGTCGGCGGCTGTCCAACTTTGGCCCGGGGTCGTGGGGACGATCCAAAAGTCGTCGGACATGTCGGCGGCGGGCCAATCTAGTCCCGGGGTCGTGGGGACGACCCTATAGTCGTCGGACAAGTCGGCGGCTGGCCATCTTTGGCCCGGGGTTGTGGGGACGAATCTATAGTCGTCGGACATGTCGGCGGCTGGCCAACTTTGGCCCGTGGCCGTGGGGACGACCCTATAGTCGTCGGGAATGTCGCCGGCTGGGTCAACTTTGGCCCGTGGTCGTGGGGACGACCCTTTAGTCGTCGGACAAGTCGGCGGCTGTCCAACTTTGGCCCGGGGTCGTGGGGACGATCCAAAAGTCGTCGGACATGTCGGCGGCGGGCCAATCTAGTCCCGGGGTCGTGGGGACGACCCTATAATCGTTGGACTTGACGGTGGCGGGCCAATCTAGTCCCGGGGTCGTAGGGACGACCCTATAGTCGTCGGACATGTTGGCGATTGGCCAACATTGGCCCGGGGTCGTCGGGACGACCCTATAGTCGTCGGACATGTCGGCGGCTGGCCAACCTAGACCCGGGGTCGTGGGGACGACCCTATTGTCGTCGGACATGTCGGCGGCTGGCCAACCTAGTCCGGGTTCGTGGGGACGACCCTTTAGTCGTCGGACAAGTCGGCGGCTGGCCAACTTTGGCCCGTGGTCGTGAGGACGATCCAATAGTCGTCGGACATGTCGGCGGCTGGTCAACTTTGGCCCGTGGTTGTGGGGACGACCCTATACTCGTTGGGCATGTCAGCGGCTGACCGGTGTCGTGGGGACGCCTCTATAGTCGTCGGACATGTCGGCGGCTGGCCAACCTAGACCCGGGGTCGTGGGCACGACCCTATAGTCGTCGGACATGTCGGCGGGTGGCCAACCTAGTCCCGAGGTCGTGGGGACGACCCTATAGTCGTCGGATATGTCGGCGGCTTGCCAACTTTGGCCCGGGGTCGTGGGGACGATCCAATAGTCGTCGGACATGTCGGCGGCTGGTCAACTTTGGCCCGTGGTTGTGGGGACGACCCTATACTCGTTGGACATGTCAGCGGCTGGCCAACTTTGGCCCGGTGTCGTGGGGACGACCCAATAGTCGTCGGACATGTTGGCGGCTGGCCAACTTTGGCCCGGTGTCGTGGGGACGACTCTATAGTCGTCGGACATGTCGGCGGCTGGCCAACTTTGGCCCGGTGTCGTGGGGACGACTCTATAGTCGTCGGACATGTCGGCGGCTGGCCAACCTAGACCCGGGGTCGTGGGGACGACCCAATAGTCGTCGGACATGTCGGCGGCTGGCCAACTTTGGCCCGGTGTCGTGGGGACGACTCTATAGTCGTCGGACATGTCGGCGGCTGGCCAACCTAGACCCGGGGTCGTGGGGACGACCCTATTGTCGTCGGACATGTCGGCGGCTGGCCAACTTTGGCCCGTGGTCGTGGGGACGACCCTATAGTCGTTGGGCATGTCAGCGGCTGACCGGTGTCGTAGGGACGCCTCTATAGTCGTCGGACATGACGGTGGCGGGCCAATATAGTGCTGGGGTCGTGGGGCCGACCCTATAGTCGTCGGACAAGTCGGCGGCGAGCCAACCTAGTCCGGGGGTCGTGGGGACGACCCTATAGTCATCGGACATGACGGTGGCGGGCCAATATAGTGCTGCGGTCGTGGGGACGACCCTATAGTCGTCGGACAAGTCGGCGGCGAGCCAACCTAGTCCGGGGGTCGTGGGGACGACCTTATAGTCGTCGGACATGACGGTGGCGGGCCAATCTAGTCCCGGGGTCCATGGGACGACCCTATAGTCGTCGGACATGTCGGCGGCTGGCCAACTTTGGCCCGTGGTCGTGGGGACGACCCTATAGTCGTCGGACAAGTCGGCGGCGGGCCAATCTAGTCCCGGGGTCGTAGGGACGACCCTATAGTCGTCGGACATGTTGGCGGCTGGCCAACTTTGGCCTGGTGTCGTGGGGACGACTGTATAGTTGTCGGAAATTTCGGCGGCAGGCCAACTTTGGCCCCTGGTCATGTGGACGACCCTATAATCGTCGGACATGTCGGCAGCTGGCCAACCTAGACCCGGGGTCGTGGGGACGACCCTATTGTCGTCGGACAAGTCGGCGGTGGGCCAACCTAGTCCCGGGGTCGTGGGGACGACCCTATAGTCATCGGACATGTCGGCGGCTGGCCAACCTAGTCCGGGGTCGTAGGGACGACCCTATAGTCGTCGGACATGTCGGCGATAGGCCAACATTGGCCCGGGGTCGTGGCGACGACCCTATAGTCGTCGGACATGTCGGCGGCTGGCCAACCTAGTCCCGAGGTCGTGGGGACGACCCTATAGTCGTCGGACTTGTCGGGGGCGGGCCAATCTATTCCCGGGGTCGTTTGGACGACACTATAATCGTCGGATATGTCGGCGGCTGGCCAAAGTTGGCCCGTGGTCGTGGGGACAACCCTATAATCGTCGGACATGGCGGTGGCGGGCCAATCTAGTCCCGGGATCGTGGGTACGACCCTATTGTCGTCGGACATGGCGGTGGCGGGCCAATCTAGTCCCGGGATCGTGGGGACGACCCTATAGTCGTCGGACAAGTCGGCGGCTGCCCTATCTAGTCCCGGGATCGTAGGGACGACCCTATAGTCGTCGGACAAGTCGGCGGCTGGCCAACTTTGGCCCGGGGTCGTGGGGACGAATCTATAGTCGTCGGACATGTCGGCGGCTGGCCAACTTTGGCCCGTGGCCGTGGGGACGACCTTATTGTCGTCGGACATGGCGGTGGCGGCCCAATCTAGTCCCGGGATCGTAGGGACGACCCTATAGTCGTCGGACAAGTCGGCGGCTGGCCATCTTTGGCCCGGGGTTGTGGGGACGAATCTATAGTCGTCGGACATGTCGGCGGCTGGCCAACTTTGGCCCGTGGCCGTGGGGACGACCCTATAGTCGTCGGAAATGTCGCCGGCTGGCCAACTTTGGCCCGTTGTCGTAGGGAGGACCCTTTAGTCGTCGGACAAGTCGGCGGCTGTCCAACTTTGGCCCGGGGTCGTGGGGACGATCCAAAAGTCGTCGGACATGTCTGCGGCTGGCCAACTTTGGCGCGTGGTCGTGGGGACAACCCTATAATCGTCGGACATGGCGGTGGCGGGCCAATCTAGTCCCGGGGTCGTAGGGACGACCCTATAGTCGTCGGACATGTCGGCGGCGGGCCAATCTAGTCCGGGGGTCGTGGGGACGACCCTATAGTCGTCGGAAATGTCGGCGGCTGGCCAGCCTGGACCCGGGGTCGTGGGGACGACCCTATTGTCGTCGGACATGACGGTGGCGGGCCAATCTAGTCTCGCGGTCGTGGGGACGACCCTATAATCGTCGGACATGTCGGTGGCGGGCCAATCTAGTCCCGGGGTCGTCGGAATGACCCTATAGTCGTCGGACATGTCGGCGGCTGGCCAACTTTGGCCCGGTGTCGTGGGGACGACCCTATAGTCGTCGGACATTTCGGCGGCATGCCAACTTTGGCCCGTGGTCGTGGGGACGACCCTATAGTTGTTGGACATGACGGTGGCGGGCTAATCTAGTCCCGGGGTCGTAGGGACGACCCTATAGTCGTTGGACATGTCGGCGATTGGCCAGCATTGGCCCGGGGTCGTGGGGACGACCCTATAGTCGTCGGACATGTCGACGGCTGGCCAACTTTGGCCCGTGGTTGTGGGGACGACCCTATAGTCGTTGGACATGACGGTGGCGGGCCAATCTAGTCCGGGGGTCGTGGGGACGACCCTACAGTCGTCGGACATTTCGGCGGCTTGCCAAATTTGGTCCGGGGTCGTGGGGACGACCCTACAGTCGTCGGACATTTCGGCGGCTTGCCAACTTTGGCCCGGGGTCGTGGGGACGATCCAATAGTCGTCGGACATGTCGGCGGCTGGTCAACTTTGGCCCGTGGTCGTGGGGACGACCCTATTGTCGTCGGACATGTCGGCGGCTGGCCAACTTTGGCCCGGTGTCGTGGGGACGACTCTATAGTCGTCGGAAATGTCGGCGGCTGGCCAACCTGGACCCGGGGTCGTGGGGACGACCCTATTGTCGTCGGACATGACGGTGGCGGGCCAATCTAGTCTCGCGGTCGTGGGGACGACCCTATAATCGTCGGACATGACGGTGGCGGGCCAATCTAGTCCCGGGGTCGTGGGGACGACCCTATAGTCGTCGGACATGTCGGCGGCTGGCCAACTTTGGCCCGTGGTCGTGGAGACGATCCAAAAGTCGTCGGACATGTCGGCGGCTGGCCAACTTTGGCGCGTGGTCGTAGGGACGATCCGATTGTCGTCGGACATGTCGGCGGCTGGCCAACCTAGACCCGGGGTCGTGGGGACGACCCTATTGTCGTCGCACATGTCGGCGGCTGGCCAACTTTGGCCCGGTGTCGTGGGGACGACTCTATAGTCGTCGGAAATGTCGGCGGCTGGCCAACCTGGACCCGGGGTCGTGGGGACGACCCTATTGTCGTCGGACATGACGGTGGCGGGCCAACCTAGACCCGGGGTCGTGGGGACGACCATATAGTCATCGGACATGTCGGCGGCTGGCCAACTTTGGCCCGTGGTCGTGGGGCGACCCAATAGTCGTTGGACATGTCGGCGGCAGGCCAACTTTGGCCCCTGGTCATGGGGACGACCCTATAATCGTCGGACATGTCGGCAGCTGGCCAACCTAGACCCGGGGTCGTGGGGACGACCCTATTGTCGTCGGACAAGTCGGCGGTGGGCCAACCTAGTCCCGGGGTCGTGGGGACGACCCTATAGTCATCGGACATGTCGGCGGCTTGCCAACTTTGGCCCGGGTTCGTGGGGACGACCCTATAGTCGTCGGACATGTCGGCGGCTGGCCAACCTAGTCCGGGGTCGTAGGGACGACCCTATAGTCGTCGGACATGTCGGCGATAGGCCAACATTGGCCCGGGGTCGTGGCGACGACCCTATAGTCGTCGGACATGTCGGCGGCTGGCCAACCTAGTCCCGAGGTCGTGGGGACGACCCTATAGTCGTCGGACTTGTCGGGGGCGGGCCAATCTATTCCCGGGGTCGTTTGGACGACACTATAATCGTCGGATATGTCGGCGGCTGGCCAAGGTTGGCCCGTGGTCGTGGGGACAACCCTATAATCGTCGGACATGGCGGTGGCGGGCCAATCTAGTCCCGGGATCGTGGGGACGACCCTATTGTCGTCGGACAAGTCGGCGGCTGCCCAATCTAGTCCCGGGATCGTAGGGACGACCCTATAGTCGTCGGACAAGTCGGCGGCTGGCCAACTTTGGCCCGGGGTCGTGGGGACGAATCTATAGTCGTCGGACATGTCGGCGGCTGGCCAACTTTGGCCCGTGGCCGTGGGGACGACCTTATTGTCGTCGGACATGGCGGTGGCTGGCCAACCTAGTCCCGAGGTCGTGGGGACGACCCTATAGTCGTCGGACTTGTCGGGGGCGGGCCAATCTATTCCCGGGGTCGTTTGGACGACACTATAATCGTCGGACATGTCGGCGGCTGGCCAACTTTCGCCCGGGGTCGTGGGGACGACCTTATAGTCGTCGGACATGACGGTGGCGGGCCAATCTAGTCCCGGGGTCGTGGGGTCGACCCTATAGTCGTCGGTCAAGCAGGCAGCTGGCCAATATTGGCCCGGGGTCGTGGGGACGACCCTATAGTCGTCGGACAAGTCGGCGGCGAGCCCACCTAGTCCGGGGGTCGTCGGGACGACACAATAGTCGTCGGACAAGTCGGCGGCGAGCCAACCTTGTGCGGGGGTCGTGGGGACGACCCTATAGTCGTCGGACATGTCGGTGGCTGGCCAACTTTGACCCGGGGTCGTGGGGACGACCCTATAGTCGTCGGACAAGTCGGCGGCTGGCAAACTTTGGCCCGTGGTCGTGGGGACGACCCTTTAGTCGTCGGATATGTCGGCGGCTGGCCAAAGTTGGCCCGTGGTCGAGGGGACAACCCTATAATCGTCGGACATGGCGGTGGCGGGCCAATCTAGTCCCGGGATCGTGGGGACGACCCTATTGCCGTCGGACATGGCGGTGGCGGGCCAATCTAGTCCCGGGATCGTGGGGACGATCCTATAGTCGTCGGACAAGTCGGCGGCTGCCCAATCTAGTCCCGGGATCGTAGGGACGACCCTATAGTCGTCGGACAAGTCGGCGGCTGGCCATCTTTGGCCCGGGGTTGTGGGGACGAATCTATAGTCGTCGGACATGTCGGCGGCTGGCCAACTTTGGCCCGTGGCCGTGGGGACGACCCTATAGTCGTCGGGAATGTCGCCGGCTGGGTCAACTTTGGCCCGTGGTCGTGGGGACGACCCTTTAGTCGTCGGACAAGTCGGCGGCTGTCCAACTTTGGCCCGGGGTCGTGGGGACGATCCAAAAGTCGTCGGACATGTCGGCGGCGGGCCAATCTAGTCCCGGGGTCGTGGGGACGACCCTATAGTCGTCGGACAAGTCGGCGGCTGGCCATCTTTGGCCCGGGGTTGTGGGGACGAATCTATAGTCGTCGGACATGTCGGCGGCTGGCCAACTTTGGCCCGTGGCCGTGGGGACGACCCTATAGTCGTCGGGAATGTCGCCGGCTGGGTCAACTTTGGCCCGTGGTCGTGGGGACGACCCTTTAGTCGTCGGACAAGTCGGCGGCTGTCCAACTTTGGCCCGGGGTCGTGGGGACGATCCAAAAGTCGTCGGACATGTCGGCGGCGGGCCAATCTAGTCCCGGGGTCGTGGGGACGACCCTATAATCGTTGGACTTGACGGTGGCGGGCCAATCTAGTCCCGGGGTCGTAGGGACGACCCTATAGTCGTCGGACATGTTGGCGATTGGCCAACATTGGCCCGGGGTCGTCGGGACGACCCTATAGTCGTCGGACATGTCGGCGGCTGGCCAACCTAGACCCGGGGTCGTGGGGACGACCCTATTGTCGTCGGACATGTCGGCGGCTGGCCAACCTAGTCCGGGTTCGTGGGGACGACCCTTTAGTCGTCGGACAAGTCGGCGGCTGGCCAACTTTGGCCCGTGGTCGTGAGGACGATCCAATAGTCGTCGGACATGTCGGCGGCTGGTCAACTTTGGCCCGTGGTTGTGGGGACGACCCTATACTCGTTGGGCATGTCAGCGGCTGACCGGTGTCGTGGGGACGCCTCTATAGTCGTCGGACATGTCGGCGGCTGGCCAACCTAGACCCGGGGTCGTGGGCACGACCCTATAGTCGTCGGACATGTCGGCGGGTGGCCAACCTAGTCCCGAGGTCGTGGGGACGACCCTATAGTCGTCGGATATGTCGGCGGCTTGCCAACTTTGGCCCGGGGTCGTGGGGACGATCCAATAGTCGTCGGACATGTCGGCGGCTGGTCAACTTTGGCCCGTGGTTGTGGGGACGACCCTATACTCGTTGGACATGTCAGCGGCTGGCCAACTTTGGCCCGGTGTCGTGGGGACGACCCAATAGTCGTCGGACATGTTGGCGGCTGGCCAACTTTGGCCCGGTGTCGTGGGGACGACTCTATAGTCGTCGGACATGTCGGCGGCTGGCCAACTTTGGCCCGGTGTCGTGGGGACGACTCTATAGTCGTCGGACATGTCGGCGGCTGGCCAACCTAGACCCGGGGTCGTGGGGACGACCCAATAGTCGTCGGACATGTCGGCGGCTGGCCAACTTTGGCCCGGTGTCGTGGGGACGACTCTATAGTCGTCGGACATGTCGGCGGCTGGCCAACCTAGACCCGGGGTCGTGGGGACGACCCTATTGTCGTCGGACATGTCGGCGGCTGGCCAACTTTGGCCCGTGGTCGTGGGGACGACCCTATAGTCGTTGGGCATGTCAGCGGCTGACCGGTGTCGTAGGGACGCCTCTATAGTCGTCGGACATGACGGTGGCGGGCCAATATAGTGCTGGGGTCGTGGGGCCGACCCTATAGTCGTCGGACAAGTCGGCGGCGAGCCAACCTAGTCCGGGGGTCGTGGGGACGACCCTATAGTCATCGGACATGACGGTGGCGGGCCAATATAGTGCTGCGGTCGTGGGGACGACCCTATAGTCGTCGGACAAGTCGGCGGCGAGCCAACCTAGTCCGGGGGTCGTGGGGACGACCTTATAGTCGTCGGACATGACGGTGGCGGGCCAATCTAGTCCCGGGGTCCATGGGACGATCCTATAGTCGTCGGACATGTCGGCGGCTGGCCAACTTTGGCCCGTGGTCGTGGGGACGACCCTATAGTCGTCGGACAAGTCGGCGGCGGGCCAATCTAGTCCCGGGGTCGTAGGGACGACCCTATAGTCGTCGGACATGTTGGCGGCTGGCCAACTTTGGCCTGGTGTCGTGGGGACGACTGTATAGTTGTCGGAAATTTCGGCGGCAGGCCAACTTTGGCCCCTGGTCATGTGGACGACCCTATAATCGTCGGACATGTCGGCAGCTGGCCAACCTAGACCCGGGGTCGTGGGGACGACCCTATTGTCGTCGGACAAGTCGGCGGTGGGCCAACCTAGTCCCGGGGTCGTGGGGACGACCCTATAGTCATCGGACATGTCGGCGGCTGGCCAACCTAGTCCGGGGTCGTAGGGACGACCCTATAGTCGTCGGACATGTCGGCGATAGGCCAACATTGGCCCGGGGTCGTGGCGACGACCCTATAGTCGTCGGACATGTCGGCGGCTGGCCAACCTAGTCCCGAGGTCGTGGGGACGACCCTATAGTCGTCGGACTTGTCGGGGGCGGGCCAATCTATTCCCGGGGTCGTTTGGACGACACTATAATCGTCGGATATGTCGGCGGCTGGCCAAAGTTGGCCCGTGGTCGTGGGGACAACCCTATAATCGTCGGACATGGCGGTGGCGGGCCAATCTAGTCCCGGGATCGTGGGTACGACCCTATTGTCGTCGGACATGGCGGTGGCGGGCCAATCTAGTCCCGGGATCGTGGGGACGACCCTATAGTCGTCGGACAAGTCGGCGGCTGCCCTATCTAGTCCCGGGATCGTAGGGACGACCCTATAGTCGTCGGACAAGTCGGCGGCTGGCCAACTTTGGCCCGGGGTCGTGGGGACGAATCTATAGTCGTCGGACATGTCGGCGGCTGGCCAACTTTGGCCCGTGGCCGTGGGGACGACCTTATTGTCGTCGGACATGGCGGTGGCGGCCCAATCTAGTCCCGGGATCGTAGGGACGACCCTATAGTCGTCGGACAAGTCGGCGGCTGGCCATCTTTGGCCCGGGGTTGTGGGGACGAATCTATAGTCGTCGGACATGTCGGCGGCTGGCCAACTTTGGCCCGTGGCCGTGGGGACGACCTTATTGTCGTCGGACATGGCGGTGGCGGCCCAATCTAGTCCCGGGATCGTGGGGACGACCCTATAGTCGTCGGACAAGTCGGCGGCTGCCCTATCTAGTCCCGGGATCGTAGGGACGACCCTATAGTCGTCGGACAAGTCGGCGGCTGGCCAACTTTGGCCCGGGGTCGTGGGGACGAATCTATAGTCGTCGGACATGTCGGCGGCTGGCCAACTTTGGCCCGTGGCCGTGGGGACGACCCTATAGTCGTCGGAAATGTCGCCGGCTGGCCAACTTTGGCCCGTTGTCGTAGGGAGGACCCTTTAGTCGTCGGACAAGTCGGCGGCTGTCCAACTTTGGCCCGGGGTCGTGGGGACGATCCAAAAGTCGTCGGACATGTCTGCGGCTGGCCAACTTTGGCGCGTGGTCGTGGGGACGATCCGATTGTCGTCGGACATGTCGGCGGCTGGCCAACTTTGGCCCGGGGCCGTGGGAACGACCCTATAGTCGTCGGACATGACGGTGGCGGGCCAATATAGTGCTGGGGTCGTGGGGACGACCCTATAGTCGTCGGACAAGTCGGCGGCTGCCCAATCTAGTCCCGGGATCGTAGGGACGACCCTATAGTCGTCGGACAAGTCGGCGGCTGGCCAACTTTGGCCCGGGGTCGTGGGGACGAATCTATAGTCGTCGGACATGTCGGCGGCTGGCTAACTTTGGCCCGTGGCCGTGGGGACGACCTTATTGTCGTCGGACATGGCGGTGGCGGCCCAATGTAGTCCCGGGATCGTAGGGACGACCCTATAGTCGTCGGACAAGTCGGCGGCTGGCCATCTTTGGCCCGGGGTTGTGGGGACGAATCTATAGTCGTCGGACATGTCGGCGGCTGGCCAACTTTGGCCCGTGGCCGTGGGGACGACCCTATAGTCGTCGGAAATGTCGCCGGCTGGCCACCTTTGGCCCGTGGTCGTAGGGACGACCCTTTAGTCGTCGGACAAGTCGGCGGCTGTCCAACTTTGGCCCGGGGTCGTGGGGACGATCCAAAAGTCGTCGGACATGTCTGCGGCTGGCCAACTTTGGCGCGTGGTCGTGGGGACGATCCGATTGTCGTCGGACATGTCGGCGGCTGGCCAACCTAGTCCCGAGGTCGTCGGACTTGACGGTGGCGGGCCAATCTAGTCCCGGGATCGTAGGGACGACCCTATAGTCGTCGGACAAGTCGGCGGCTGGCCAACTTTGGCCCGGGGTCGTGGGGACGAATCTATAGTCGTCGGACATGTCGGCGGCTGGCTAACTTTGGCCCGTGGCCGTGGGGACGACCTTATTGTCGTCGGACATGGCGGTGGCGGCCCAATCTAGTCCCGGGATCGTAGGGACGACCCTATAGTCGTCGGACAAGTCGGCGGCTGGCCATCTTTGGCCCGGGGTTGTGGGGACGAATCTATAGTCGTCGGACATGTCGGCGGCTGGCCAACTTTGGCCCGTGGCCGTGGGGACGACCCTATAGTCGTCGGAAATGTCGCCGGCTGGCCAACTTTGGCCCGTTGTCGTAGGGACGACCCTTTAGTCGTCGGACAAGTCGGCGGCTGTCCAACTTTGGCCCGGGGTCGTGGGGACGATCCAAAAGTCGTCGGACATGTCTGCGGCTGGCCAACTTTGGCGCGTGGTCGTGGGGACGATCCGATTGTCGTCGGACATGTCGGCGGCTGGCCAACTTTGGCCCGGGGCCGTGGGAACGACCCTATAGTCGTCGGACATGACGGTGGCGGGCCAATATAGTGCTGGGGTCGTGGGGACGACCCTATAGTCGTCGGACAAGTCGGCGGCGAGCCAACCTAGTCCGGGGGTCGTGGGGACGACCTTATAGTCGTCGGACATGACGGTGGCGGGCCAATCTAGTCCCGGGGTCGTGGGGACGACCGTATAGTCGCCGGACTTGACGGTGGCGGGCCAATCTAGGCCCGGGGTCGTGGGTACGACCGTATAGTCGTCGGACAAGTCGGCGGCTGGCCAACTTTGGCCCGGGGCCGTGGGAACGACCCTATAGTCGTCGGACATGACGGTGACGGGCCAATATAGTGCTGGGGTCGTGGGGACGACCCTATAGTCGTCGGACAAGTCGGCGGCGAGCCAACCTAGTCCGGGGGTCGTGGGGACGACCTTATAGTCGTCGGACATGACGGTGGCGGGCCAATCTAGTCCCGGGGTCCATGGGACGACCCTATAGTCGTCGGACATGTCGGCGGCTGGCCAACCTAGCCCAGGGGTCGTGGGGACGACCCTATAGTCGTCGGACATGTCGGCGGCTGGCCAACTTTGGCCCGTGGTCGTGGGGACGACCCTGAAGTCGTCGGACATGACGGTGGCGGGCCAATCTAGTCCCGGGGTCGTGGGGACGACCTTATAGTCGTCGGACATGACGGTGGCGGGCCAATCTAGTCCCGGGGTCCATGGGACGACCCTATAGTCGTCGGACATGTCGGCGGCTGGCCAACTTTGGCCCGTGGTTGTGGGGACGACCCTGAAGTCGTCGGACATGACGGTGGCGAGCCAACCTAGCCCAGGGGTCGTGGGGACGACCCTATAGTCGTCGGACAAGTCGGCGGCGGGCCAATCTAGTCCCGGGGTCGTAGGGACGACCCTATAGTCGTCGGACATGTTGGCGGCTGGCCAACTTTGGCCTGGTTTCGTGGGGACGACTGTATAGTTGTCGGAAATTTCGGCGGCAGGCCAACTTTGGCCCCTGGTCATGGGGACGACCCTATAATCGTCGGACATGTCGGCAGCTGGCCAACCTAGACCCGGGGTCGTGGGGACGACCCTATTGTCGTCGGACAAGTCGGCGGTGGGCCAACCTAGTCCCGGGGTCGTGGGGACGACCCTATAGTCATCGGACATGTCGGCGGCTTGCCAACTTTGGCCCGGGTTCGTGGGGACGACCCTATAGTCGTCGGTCATGTCGGCGGCTGGCCAACCTAGTCCGGGGTCGTAGGGACGACCCTATAGTCGTCGGACATGTCGGCGATAGGCCAACATTGGCCCGGGGTCGTGGCGACGACCCTATAGTCGTCGGACATGTCGGCGGCTGGCCAACCTAGTCCCGAGGTCGTGGGGACGACCCTATAGTCGTCGGACTTGTCGGGGGCGGGCCAATCTATTCCCGGGGTCGTTTGGACGACACTATAATCGTCGGATATGTCGGCGGCTGGCCAAAGTTGGCCCGTGGTCGTGGGGACAACCCTATAATCGTCGGACATGGCGGTGGCGGGCCAATCTAGTCCCGGGATCGTGGGGACGACCCTATTGTCGTCGGACATGGCGGTGGCGGGCCAATCTAGTCCCGGGATCGTGGGGACGACCCTATAGTCGTCGGACAAGTCGGCGGCTGCCCAATCTAGTCCCGGGATCGTAGGGACGACCCTATAGTCGTCGGACAAGTCGGCGGCTGGCCAACTTTGGCCCGGGGTCGTGGGGACGAATCTATAGTCGTCGGACATGTCGGCGGCTGGCCAACTTTGGCCCGTGGCCGTGGGGACGACCTTATTGTCGTCGGACATGGCGGTGGCGGCCCAATCTAGTCCCGGGATCGTAGGGACGACCCTATAGTCGTCGGACAAGTCGGCGGCTGGCCATCTTTGGCCCGGGGTTGTGGGGAGGAATCTATAGTCGTCGGACATGCCGGCGGCTGGCCAACTTTGGCCCGTGGCCGTGGGGACGACCCTATAGTCGTCGGAAATGTCGCCGGCTGGCCAACTTTGGCCCGTGGTCGTAGGGACGACCCTTTAGTCGTCGGACAAGTCGGCGGCTGTCCAACTTTGGCCCGGGGTCGTGGGGAAGATCCAAAAGTCGTCGGACATGTCTGCGGCTGGCCAACTTTGGCGCGTGGTCGTGGGGACGATCCGATTGTCGTCGGACATGTCGGCGGCTGGCCAACCTAGTCCCGAGGTCGTCGGACTTGACGGTGGCGGGCCAATCTAGTCCCGGGGTCGTGGGGACGACCCTACAGTCGTCGGATATTTCGGCGGCTTGCCAACTTTGGCCCGGGGTCGTGGGGGCGACCCTATAGTCGTCGGACTTGACGGTGGCGGGCCAATCTAGTCCCCGGGTCGTGGGGACGACCCTACAGTCGTCGGACATTTCGGTGTCTTGCCAACTTTGGCCCGGGGTCGTGGGGACGACCCTATAGTCGTCGGACATGACGGTGGCGGACCAATCTAGTCCCGGGGTCGTGGGGACGACCCTATAGTCGTCGGACAAGTCGGCGGCTGGCCAACTTTGGCCCGTGGTCGTGGGGACGACCCTATAGTCGTCGGAAATGACGGTGGCGGGCCAATCTAGTCCCGGGGTCGTGGGGACGACCCTACAGTCGTCGGACAAGTCGGCGGCGAGCCAATCTAGTCCCGCGGTCGTGGGGACGACCCTATAGTCGTCGGACAAGTCAGCGGCTAGCCAGCTTTGGCCCGTGGTCGTGGGGACGACCCTATAGTCGTCGGAAATGACGGTGGCGGGCCAATCTAGTCCCGGGGTCGTGGGGACGACCCTACAGTCGTCGGACAAGTCGGCGGCGAGCCAATCTAGTCCCGCGGTCGTGGGGACGACCCTATAGTCGTCGGACAAGTCAGCGGCAAGCCAACATTGGCCCGTGGTCGTGGGGACGACCGTATAGTCGTCGGAAATGTCGGTGGCAGTCCAACTTTGGGCCAGGGGTCGTGGGGACGACCCTATAGTCGTCGGACATGTCGGCGGCGAGCCAACATTGACCCGGGGTCGTGGGGACGACTCTATAGTCGTCGGACATGTCGGTGGCGGGCCAGTCTAGTCCCGGGTCGTGGGGACGACCCTATAGTCGTCGGACTTGACGGTGGCGGGCCAATCTAGTCCCCGGGTCGTGGGGACGACCCTACAGTCGTCGGACATTTCGGTGTCTTGCCAACTTTGGCCCGGGGTCGTGGGGACGACCCTATAGTCGTCGGACATGACGGTGGCGGACCAATCTAGTCCCGGGGTCGTGGGGACGACCCTATAGTCGTCGGACAAGTCGGCGGCTGGCCAACTTTGGCCCGTGGTCGTGGGGACGACCCTATAGTCGTCGGAAATGACGGTGGCGGGCCAATCTAGTCCCGGGGTCGTTGGGACAACCCTACAGTCGTCGGACAAGTCGGCGGCGAGCGAATCTAGTCCCGCGGTCGTGGGGACGACCCTATAGTCGTCGGACAAGTCAGCGGCTACCCAGCTTTGGCCCGTGGTCGTGGGGACGACCCTATAGTCGTCGGAAATGACGGTGGCGGGCCAATCTAGTCCCGGGGTCGTGGGGACGACCCTACAGTCGTCGGACAAGTCGGCGGCGAGCCAATCTAGTCCTCGCGGTCGTGGGGACGACCCTATAGTCGTCGGACAAGTCGGCGGCTGGCCAACTTTGGCCCGTGGTCGTGGGGACGACCCTATAGTCGTCGGAAATGACGGTGGCGTGCCAATCTAGTCCCGGGGTCGTGGGGACGACCCTATAGTCGTCGGACATGTCGGCGGCTGGCCAACTTTGGCCCGTGGTCGTGGGGACGACCGTATAGTCGTCGGAAATGTCGGTGGCTGTCCAACTTTGGCCCAGGGGTCGTGGGGACGACCCTATAGTCGTCGGACATGTCGGCGGCGAGCCAACATTGACCCGGGGTCGTGGGGACGACTCTATAGTCGTCGGACATGTCGGTGGCGGGCCACTCTAGTCCCGGGTCATGGGGACGACCCTATAGTCGTCGGACAAGTCGGCGGCTGGCCAACTTTGGCCCGGGGTCGTGGGGACGACCCTATAGTCGTCGGATATGTCGGCGGCAGGCCAACTTTGGCCCGCGGTCGTGGGGACGACCCTATAGTCGTCGGACAAGCCGGCGATTGGCCAACATTGGCCCGTGGTCGTGGGGACGACCCTATAGTCGTCGGAAATGACGGTGGCGGGCCAATCTAGTCCCGGGGTCGTGGGGACGACCCTACAGTCGTCGGACAAGTCGGCGGCGAGCCAATCTAGTCCCGCGGTCGTGGGGACGACCCTATAATCGTCGGACAAGTCAGCGGCTAGCCAGCTTTGGCCCGTGGTCGTGGGGACGACCCTATAGTCGTCGGAAATGACGGTGGCGGGCCAATCTAGTCCCGGGGTCGTGGGGACGACCCTACAGTCGTCGGACAAGTCGGCGGCGAGCCAATCTAGTCCTCGCGGTCGTGGGGACGACCCTATAGTCGTCGGACAAGTCAGCGGCTTGCCAACATTGGCCCGTGGTCGTGAGGACGACCCTATAGTCGTCGGAAATGACGGTGGCGGGCCAATCTAGTCCCGGGGTCGTGGGGACGACCCTACAGTCGTCGGACAAGTCGGCGGCGAGCCAATCTAGTCCCGGGTCATGGGGACGACCCTATAGTCGTCGGACAAGTCGGCGGCTGGCCAACTTTGGCCCGTGGTCGTGGGGACGACCCTATAGTCGTCGGAAATGACGGTGGCGGGCCAATCTAGTCCCGGGGTCGTGGGGACGACCTTATAGTCGTCGGACATGTCGGCGGCTGGCCAACTTTGGCCCGGGGTCGTGGGGACGACCCTATAGTCGTCGGACAAGTCGGCGGCGAGCCCACCTAGTCGGGGGGTCGTGGGGACGACCCTATAGTCGTCGGACAAGTCGGTGGCGGGCCAGTCTAGTCCCGGGTCGTGGGGACGACCCTATAGTCGTCGGACATGTCGGCGGCAGGCCAACTTTGGCCCGTGGTCGTGGGGAGGACCCTATACTCGTCGGACAAGTCGGCGGCGTACCATCCTAGTCCGGGGGTCGTGGGGACGACCCTGTAGTCGTCGGACATGACGGTGGCGGGCCAGTCTAGTCCCGGGTCATGGGGACGACCCTATAGTCGTCGGACAAGCCGGCGGCTGGCCAGCTTTGGCCCGCGGTCGTGGGGACGATCCTATAGTCGTCGGACATGTCGGCGGCTGGCCAACTTTGGCCCGGGGTCGTGGGGACGACCCTATGGTCGTCGGAAATGACGGTGGCGGGCCAATCTATTCCCGGGGTCGTGGGGACGACCGTATAGTCGTCGGACATATCAGCGGCTGGCCAACTTTGGCCCGGGGTCGTGGGGACGACCCTATAGTCGTCGGATAAGTCGGCAGCTTGCCAACTTTGGCCCGGGGTCGTGGGAACGACCCTATAGTCGTCGGACAAGTCGGGGGCGAGCCCACCTAGTCCGGGGGTCGTGGGGACGACCCTATAGTCGTCGGACAAGTCGGCGGCCGGCCAACCTAGTCCGGGGGTCGTGGGGACGACCCTATAGTCGTCGGACATGACGGTGGCGGGCCAATCTAGTCCCGGGGTCGTGGGGACGACCCCATAGTCGTTGGACAAGTCGGCGGCGAGCCCACCTAGTCGGGGGGTCGTGGGGACGACCCTATAGTCGTCGGACAAGTCGGTGGCGGGCCAGTCTAGTCCCGGGTCGTGGGGACGACCCTATAGTCGTCGGACATGTCGGCGGCAGGCCAACTTTGGCCCGTGGTCGTGGGGAGGACCCTATACTCGTCGGACAAGTCGGCGGCGTACCATCCTAGTCCGGGGGTCGTGGGGACGACCCTGTAGTCGTCGGACATGACGGTGGCGGGCCAGTCTAGTCCCGGGTCATGGGGACGACCCTATAGTCGTCGGACAAGCCGGCGGCTGGCCAGCTTTGGCCCGTGGTCGTGGGGACGACCCTATAGTCGTCGGAAATGACGGTGGCGGGCCAATCTAGTCCTGGGGTCGTGGGGACGACCCTACAGTCGTCGGACAAGTCGGCGGCGAGCCAATCTAGTCCCGCGGTCGTGGGGACGACCCTATAGTCGTCGGACAAGTCAGCGGCTAGCCAACATTGGCCCGTGGTCGTGGGGACGACCCTATAGTCGTCGGAAATGACGGTGGCGGGCCAATCTAGTCCCGGGGTCGTGGGGACGACACTACAGTCGTCGGACAAGTCGGCGGCGAGCCAATCTAGTCCCGCGGTCGTGGGGACGACCCTATAGTCGTCGGACAAGTCAGCGGCTAGCCAACATTGGCCCGTGGTCGTGGGGACGACCATATAGTCGTCGGACATGACGGTGGCGGGCCACTCTAGTCCCGGGTCGTGGGGACGATCCTATAGTCGTCGGACATGTCGGCGGCTGGCCAACTTTGGCCCGGGGTCGTGGGGACGACCCTATAGTCGTCGGAAATGACGGTGGCGGGCCAATCTATTCCCGGGGTCGTGGGGACGACCGTATAGTCGTCGGACATATCAGCGGCTGGCCAACTTTGGCCCGGGGTCGTGGGGACGACCCTATAGTCGTCGGATAAGTCGGCAGCTTGCCAACTTTGGCCCGGGGTCGTGGGAACGACCCTATAGTCGTCGGACAAGTCGGGGGCGAGCCCACCTAGTCCGGGGGTCGTGGGGACGACCCTATAGTCGTCGGACAAGTCGGCGGCCGGCCAACCTAGTCCGGGGGTCGTGGGGACGACCCTATAGTCGTCGGACATGACGGTGGCGGGCCAATCTAGTCCCGGGGTCGTGGGGACGACCCCATAGTCGTTGGACATGACGGTGGCGGGCCAGTCTAGTCCCGGGTCGTGGGCACGACCCTATAGTCGTCGGAAATGTCGCCGGCTGGCCAACTTTGGCCCGTGGTCGTGGGGACGACCCTATAGTCGTCGGACAGGTCGGCGGCGGGCCAACCTAGTCCCGGGGTCGTGGGGACGACCCTATAATCGTCGGACAAGCCGGCGGCTGGCCAACTTTGGCCCGTGGTCGTGGGGACGACCCTATAGTCGTCGGACAAGTCGGCGGCTGTCCAACTTTGGCCCGGGGTCGTGGGGACGACCCTATAGTCGTCGGACAAGTCGGCGGCGAGCCCACCTAGTCCGGGGGTCGTCGGGACGACACAATAGTCGTCGGACAAGTCGGCGGCGAGCCAACCTTGTGCGGGGGTCGTGGGGACGACCCTATAGTCGTCGGACATGTCGGTGGCTGGCCAACTTTGACCCGGGGTCGTGGGGACGACCCTATAGTCGTCGGACAAGTCGGCGGCTGGCAAACTTTGGCCCGTGGTCGTGGGGACGACCCTTTAGTCGTCGGATATGTCGGCGGCTGGCCAAAGTTGGCCCGTGGTCGAGGGGACAACCCTATAATCGTCGGACATGGCGGTGGCGGGCCAATCTAGTCCCGGGATCGTGGGGACGACCCTATTGCCGTCGGACATGGCGGTGGCGGGCCAATCTAGTCCCGGGATCGTGGGGACGATCCTATAGTCGTCGGACAAGTCGGCGGCTGCCCAATCTAGTCCCGGGATCGTAGGGACGACCCTATAGTCGTCGGACAAGTCGGCGGCTGGCCATCTTTGGCCCGGGGTTGTGGGGACGAATCTATAGTCGTCGGACATGTCGGCGGCTGGCCAACTTTGGCCCGTGGCCGTGGGGACGACCCTATAGTCGTCGGGAATGTCGCCGGCTGGGTCAACTTTGGCCCGTGGTCGTGGGGACGACCCTTTAGTCGTCGGACAAGTCGGCGGCTGTCCAACTTTGGCCCGGGGTCGTGGGGACGATCCAAAAGTCGTCGGACATGTCGGCGGCGGGCCAATCTAGTCCCGGGGTCGTGGGGACGACCCTATAGTCGTCGGACAAGTCGGCGGCTGGCCATCTTTGGCCCGGGGTTGTGGGGACGAATCTATAGTCGTCGGACATGTCGGCGGCTGGCCAACTTTGGCCCGTGGCCGTGGGGACGACCCTATAGTCGTCGGGAATGTCGCCGGCTGGGTCAACTTTGGCCCGTGGTCGTGGGGACGACCCTTTAGTCGTCGGACAAGTCGGCGGCTGTCCAACTTTGGCCCGGGGTCGTGGGGACGATCCAAAAGTCGTCGGACATGTCGGCGGCGGGCCAATCTAGTCCCGGGGTCGTGGGGACGACCCTATAATCGTTGGACTTGACGGTGGCGGGCCAATCTAGTCCCGGGGTCGTAGGGACGACCCTATAGTCGTCGGACATGTTGGCGATTGGCCAACATTGGCCCGGGGTCGTCGGGACGACCCTATAGTCGTCGGACATGTCGGCGGCTGGCCAACCTAGACCCGGGGTCGTGGGGACGACCCTATTGTCGTCGGACATGTCGGCGGCTGGCCAACCTAGTCCGGGTTCGTGGGGACGACCCTTTAGTCGTCGGACAAGTCGGCGGCTGGCCAACTTTGGCCCGTGGTCGTGAGGACGATCCAATAGTCGTCGGACATGTCGGCGGCTGGTCAACTTTGGCCCGTGGTTGTGGGGACGACCCTATACTCGTTGGGCATGTCAGCGGCTGACCGGTGTCGTGGGGACGCCTCTATAGTCGTCGGACATGTCGGCGGCTGGCCAACCTAGACCCGGGGTCGTGGGCACGACCCTATAGTCGTCGGACATGTCGGCGGGTGGCCAACCTAGTCCCGAGGTCGTGGGGACGACCCTATAGTCGTCGGATATGTCGGCGGCTTGCCAACTTTGGCCCGGGGTCGTGGGGACGATCCAATAGTCGTCGGACATGTCGGCGGCTGGTCAACTTTGGCCCGTGGTTGTGGGGACGACCCTATACTCGTTGGACATGTCAGCGGCTGGCCAACTTTGGCCCGGTGTCGTGGGGACGACCCAATAGTCGTCGGACATGTTGGCGGCTGGCCAACTTTGGCCCGGTGTCGTGGGGACGACTCTATAGTCGTCGGACATGTCGGCGGCTGGCCAACTTTGGCCCGGTGTCGTGGGGACGACTCTATAGTCGTCGGACATGTCGGCGGCTGGCCAACCTAGACCCGGGGTCGTGGGGACGACCCAATAGTCGTCGGACATGTCGGCGGCTGGCCAACTTTGGCCCGGTGTCGTGGGGACGACTCTATAGTCGTCGGACATGTCGGCGGCTGGCCAACCTAGACCCGGGGTCGTGGGGACGACCCTATTGTCGTCGGACATGTCGGCGGCTGGCCAACTTTGGCCCGTGGTCGTGGGGACGACCCTATAGTCGTTGGGCATGTCAGCGGCTGACCGGTGTCGTAGGGACGCCTCTATAGTCGTCGGACATGACGGTGGCGGGCCAATATAGTGCTGGGGTCGTGGGGCCGACCCTATAGTCGTCGGACAAGTCGGCGGCGAGCCAACCTAGTCCGGGGGTCGTGGGGACGACCCTATAGTCATCGGACATGACGGTGGCGGGCCAATATAGTGCTGCGGTCGTGGGGACGACCCTATAGTCGTCGGACAAGTCGGCGGCGAGCCAACCTAGTCCGGGGGTCGTGGGGACGACCTTATAGTCGTCGGACATGACGGTGGCGGGCCAATCTAGTCCCGGGGTCCATGGGACGATCCTATAGTCGTCGGACATGTCGGCGGCTGGCCAACTTTGGCCCGTGGTCGTGGGGACGACCCTATAGTCGTCGGACAAGTCGGCGGCGGGCCAATCTAGTCCCGGGGTCGTAGGGACGACCCTATAGTCGTCGGACATGTTGGCGGCTGGCCAACTTTGGCCTGGTGTCGTGGGGACGACTGTATAGTTGTCGGAAATTTCGGCGGCAGGCCAACTTTGGCCCCTGGTCATGTGGACGACCCTATAATCGTCGGACATGTCGGCAGCTGGCCAACCTAGACCCGGGGTCGTGGGGACGACCCTATTGTCGTCGGACAAGTCGGCGGTGGGCCAACCTAGTCCCGGGGTCGTGGGGACGACCCTATAGTCATCGGACATGTCGGCGGCTGGCCAACCTAGTCCGGGGTCGTAGGGACGACCCTATAGTCGTCGGACATGTCGGCGATAGGCCAACATTGGCCCGGGGTCGTGGCGACGACCCTATAGTCGTCGGACATGTCGGCGGCTGGCCAACCTAGTCCCGAGGTCGTGGGGACGACCCTATAGTCGTCGGACTTGTCGGGGGCGGGCCAATCTATTCCCGGGGTCGTTTGGACGACACTATAATCGTCGGATATGTCGGCGGCTGGCCAAAGTTGGCCCGTGGTCGTGGGGACAACCCTATAATCGTCGGACATGGCGGTGGCGGGCCAATCTAGTCCCGGGATCGTGGGTACGACCCTATTGTCGTCGGACATGGCGGTGGCGGGCCAATCTAGTCCCGGGATCGTGGGGACGACCCTATAGTCGTCGGACAAGTCGGCGGCTGCCCTATCTAGTCCCGGGATCGTAGGGACGACCCTATAGTCGTCGGACAAGTCGGCGGCTGGCCAACTTTGGCCCGGGGTCGTGGGGACGAATCTATAGTCGTCGGACATGTCGGCGGCTGGCCAACTTTGGCCCGTGGCCGTGGGGACGACCTTATTGTCGTCGGACATGGCGGTGGCGGCCCAATCTAGTCCCGGGATCGTAGGGACGACCCTATAGTCGTCGGACAAGTCGGCGGCTGGCCATCTTTGGCCCGGGGTTGTGGGGACGAATCTATAGTCGTCGGACATGTCGGCGGCTGGCCAACTTTGGCCCGTGGCCGTGGGGACGACCTTATTGTCGTCGGACATGGCGGTGGCGGCCCAATCTAGTCCCGGGATCGTGGGGACGACCCTATAGTCGTCGGACAAGTCGGCGGCTGCCCTATCTAGTCCCGGGATCGTAGGGACGACCCTATAGTCGTCGGACAAGTCGGCGGCTGGCCAACTTTGGCCCGGGGTCGTGGGGACGAATCTATAGTCGTCGGACATGTCGGCGGCTGGCCAACTTTGGCCCGTGGCCGTGGGGACGACCCTATAGTCGTCGGAAATGTCGCCGGCTGGCCAACTTTGGCCCGTTGTCGTAGGGAGGACCCTTTAGTCGTCGGACAAGTCGGCGGCTGTCCAACTTTGGCCCGGGGTCGTGGGGACGATCCAAAAGTCGTCGGACATGTCTGCGGCTGGCCAACTTTGGCGCGTGGTCGTGGGGACGATCCGATTGTCGTCGGACATGTCGGCGGCTGGCCAACTTTGGCCCGGGGCCGTGGGAACGACCCTATAGTCGTCGGACATGACGGTGGCGGGCCAATATAGTGCTGGGGTCGTGGGGACGACCCTATAGTCGTCGGACAAGTCGGCGGCTGCCCAATCTAGTCCCGGGATCGTAGGGACGACCCTATAGTCGTCGGACAAGTCGGCGGCTGGCCAACTTTGGCCCGGGGTCGTGGGGACGAATCTATAGTCGTCGGACATGTCGGCGGCTGGCTAACTTTGGCCCGTGGCCGTGGGGACGACCTTATTGTCGTCGGACATGGCGGTGGCGGCCCAATGTAGTCCCGGGATCGTAGGGACGACCCTATAGTCGTCGGACAAGTCGGCGGCTGGCCATCTTTGGCCCGGGGTTGTGGGGACGAATCTATAGTCGTCGGACATGTCGGCGGCTGGCCAACTTTGGCCCGTGGCCGTGGGGACGACCCTATAGTCGTCGGAAATGTCGCCGGCTGGCCACCTTTGGCCCGTGGTCGTAGGGACGACCCTTTAGTCGTCGGACAAGTCGGCGGCTGTCCAACTTTGGCCCGGGGTCGTGGGGACGATCCAAAAGTCGTCGGACATGTCTGCGGCTGGCCAACTTTGGCGCGTGGTCGTGGGGACGATCCGATTGTCGTCGGACATGTCGGCGGCTGGCCAACCTAGTCCCGAGGTCGTCGGACTTGACGGTGGCGGGCCAATCTAGTCCCGGGATCGTAGGGACGACCCTATAGTCGTCGGACAAGTCGGCGGCTGGCCAACTTTGGCCCGGGGTCGTGGGGACGAATCTATAGTCGTCGGACATGTCGGCGGCTGGCTAACTTTGGCCCGTGGCCGTGGGGACGACCTTATTGTCGTCGGACATGGCGGTGGCGGCCCAATCTAGTCCCGGGATCGTAGGGACGACCCTATAGTCGTCGGACAAGTCGGCGGCTGGCCATCTTTGGCCCGGGGTTGTGGGGACGAATCTATAGTCGTCGGACATGTCGGCGGCTGGCCAACTTTGGCCCGTGGCCGTGGGGACGACCCTATAGTCGTCGGAAATGTCGCCGGCTGGCCAACTTTGGCCCGTTGTCGTAGGGACGACCCTTTAGTCGTCGGACAAGTCGGCGGCTGTCCAACTTTGGCCCGGGGTCGTGGGGACGATCCAAAAGTCGTCGGACATGTCTGCGGCTGGCCAACTTTGGCGCGTGGTCGTGGGGACGATCCGATTGTCGTCGGACATGTCGGCGGCTGGCCAACTTTGGCCCGGGGCCGTGGGAACGACCCTATAGTCGTCGGACATGACGGTGGCGGGCCAATATAGTGCTGGGGTCGTGGGGACGACCCTATAGTCGTCGGACAAGTCGGCGGCGAGCCAACCTAGTCCGGGGGTCGTGGGGACGACCTTATAGTCGTCGGACATGACGGTGGCGGGCCAATCTAGTCCCGGGGTCGTGGGGACGACCGTATAGTCGCCGGACTTGACGGTGGCGGGCCAATCTAGGCCCGGGGTCGTGGGTACGACCGTATAGTCGTCGGACAAGTCGGCGGCTGGCCAACTTTGGCCCGGGGCCGTGGGAACGACCCTATAGTCGTCGGACATGACGGTGACGGGCCAATATAGTGCTGGGGTCGTGGGGACGACCCTATAGTCGTCGGACAAGTCGGCGGCGAGCCAACCTAGTCCGGGGGTCGTGGGGACGACCTTATAGTCGTCGGACATGACGGTGGCGGGCCAATCTAGTCCCGGGGTCCATGGGACGACCCTATAGTCGTCGGACATGTCGGCGGCTGGCCAACCTAGCCCAGGGGTCGTGGGGACGACCCTATAGTCGTCGGACATGTCGGCGGCTGGCCAACTTTGGCCCGTGGTCGTGGGGACGACCCTGAAGTCGTCGGACATGACGGTGGCGGGCCAATCTAGTCCCGGGGTCGTGGGGACGACCTTATAGTCGTCGGACATGACGGTGGCGGGCCAATCTAGTCCCGGGGTCCATGGGACGACCCTATAGTCGTCGGACATGTCGGCGGCTGGCCAACTTTGGCCCGTGGTTGTGGGGACGACCCTGAAGTCGTCGGACATGACGGTGGCGAGCCAACCTAGCCCAGGGGTCGTGGGGACGACCCTATAGTCGTCGGACAAGTCGGCGGCGGGCCAATCTAGTCCCGGGGTCGTAGGGACGACCCTATAGTCGTCGGACATGTTGGCGGCTGGCCAACTTTGGCCTGGTTTCGTGGGGACGACTGTATAGTTGTCGGAAATTTCGGCGGCAGGCCAACTTTGGCCCCTGGTCATGGGGACGACCCTATAATCGTCGGACATGTCGGCAGCTGGCCAACCTAGACCCGGGGTCGTGGGGACGACCCTATTGTCGTCGGACAAGTCGGCGGTGGGCCAACCTAGTCCCGGGGTCGTGGGGACGACCCTATAGTCATCGGACATGTCGGCGGCTTGCCAACTTTGGCCCGGGTTCGTGGGGACGACCCTATAGTCGTCGGTCATGTCGGCGGCTGGCCAACCTAGTCCGGGGTCGTAGGGACGACCCTATAGTCGTCGGACATGTCGGCGATAGGCCAACATTGGCCCGGGGTCGTGGCGACGACCCTATAGTCGTCGGACATGTCGGCGGCTGGCCAACCTAGTCCCGAGGTCGTGGGGACGACCCTATAGTCGTCGGACTTGTCGGGGGCGGGCCAATCTATTCCCGGGGTCGTTTGGACGACACTATAATCGTCGGATATGTCGGCGGCTGGCCAAAGTTGGCCCGTGGTCGTGGGGACAACCCTATAATCGTCGGACATGGCGGTGGCGGGCCAATCTAGTCCCGGGATCGTGGGGACGACCCTATTGTCGTCGGACATGGCGGTGGCGGGCCAATCTAGTCCCGGGATCGTGGGGACGACCCTATAGTCGTCGGACAAGTCGGCGGCTGCCCAATCTAGTCCCGGGATCGTAGGGACGACCCTATAGTCGTCGGACAAGTCGGCGGCTGGCCAACTTTGGCCCGGGGTCGTGGGGACGAATCTATAGTCGTCGGACATGTCGGCGGCTGGCCAACTTTGGCCCGTGGCCGTGGGGACGACCTTATTGTCGTCGGACATGGCGGTGGCGGCCCAATCTAGTCCCGGGATCGTAGGGACGACCCTATAGTCGTCGGACAAGTCGGCGGCTGGCCATCTTTGGCCCGGGGTTGTGGGGAGGAATCTATAGTCGTCGGACATGCCGGCGGCTGGCCAACTTTGGCCCGTGGCCGTGGGGACGACCCTATAGTCGTCGGAAATGTCGCCGGCTGGCCAACTTTGGCCCGTGGTCGTAGGGACGACCCTTTAGTCGTCGGACAAGTCGGCGGCTGTCCAACTTTGGCCCGGGGTCGTGGGGAAGATCCAAAAGTCGTCGGACATGTCTGCGGCTGGCCAACTTTGGCGCGTGGTCGTGGGGACGATCCGATTGTCGTCGGACATGTCGGCGGCTGGCCAACCTAGTCCCGAGGTCGTCGGACTTGACGGTGGCGGGCCAATCTAGTCCCGGGGTCGTGGGGACGACCCTACAGTCGTCGGATATTTCGGCGGCTTGCCAACTTTGGCCCGGGGTCGTGGGGGCGACCCTATAGTCGTCGGACTTGACGGTGGCGGGCCAATCTAGTCCCCGGGTCGTGGGGACGACCCTACAGTCGTCGGACATTTCGGTGTCTTGCCAACTTTGGCCCGGGGTCGTGGGGACGACCCTATAGTCGTCGGACATGACGGTGGCGGACCAATCTAGTCCCGGGGTCGTGGGGACGACCCTATAGTCGTCGGACAAGTCGGCGGCTGGCCAACTTTGGCCCGTGGTCGTGGGGACGACCCTATAGTCGTCGGAAATGACGGTGGCGGGCCAATCTAGTCCCGGGGTCGTGGGGACGACCCTACAGTCGTCGGACAAGTCGGCGGCGAGCCAATCTAGTCCCGCGGTCGTGGGGACGACCCTATAGTCGTCGGACAAGTCAGCGGCTAGCCAGCTTTGGCCCGTGGTCGTGGGGACGACCCTATAGTCGTCGGAAATGACGGTGGCGGGCCAATCTAGTCCCGGGGTCGTGGGGACGACCCTACAGTCGTCGGACAAGTCGGCGGCGAGCCAATCTAGTCCCGCGGTCGTGGGGACGACCCTATAGTCGTCGGACAAGTCAGCGGCAAGCCAACATTGGCCCGTGGTCGTGGGGACGACCGTATAGTCGTCGGAAATGTCGGTGGCAGTCCAACTTTGGGCCAGGGGTCGTGGGGACGACCCTATAGTCGTCGGACATGTCGGCGGCGAGCCAACATTGACCCGGGGTCGTGGGGACGACTCTATAGTCGTCGGACATGTCGGTGGCGGGCCAGTCTAGTCCCGGGTCGTGGGGACGACCCTATAGTCGTCGGACTTGACGGTGGCGGGCCAATCTAGTCCCCGGGTCGTGGGGACGACCCTACAGTCGTCGGACATTTCGGTGTCTTGCCAACTTTGGCCCGGGGTCGTGGGGACGACCCTATAGTCGTCGGACATGACGGTGGCGGACCAATCTAGTCCCGGGGTCGTGGGGACGACCCTATAGTCGTCGGACAAGTCGGCGGCTGGCCAACTTTGGCCCGTGGTCGTGGGGACGACCCTATAGTCGTCGGAAATGACGGTGGCGGGCCAATCTAGTCCCGGGGTCGTTGGGACAACCCTACAGTCGTCGGACAAGTCGGCGGCGAGCGAATCTAGTCCCGCGGTCGTGGGGACGACCCTATAGTCGTCGGACAAGTCAGCGGCTACCCAGCTTTGGCCCGTGGTCGTGGGGACGACCCTATAGTCGTCGGAAATGACGGTGGCGGGCCAATCTAGTCCCGGGGTCGTGGGGACGACCCTACAGTCGTCGGACAAGTCGGCGGCGAGCCAATCTAGTCCTCGCGGTCGTGGGGACGACCCTATAGTCGTCGGACAAGTCGGCGGCTGGCCAACTTTGGCCCGTGGTCGTGGGGACGACCCTATAGTCGTCGGAAATGACGGTGGCGTGCCAATCTAGTCCCGGGGTCGTGGGGACGACCCTATAGTCGTCGGACATGTCGGCGGCTGGCCAACTTTGGCCCGTGGTCGTGGGGACGACCGTATAGTCGTCGGAAATGTCGGTGGCTGTCCAACTTTGGCCCAGGGGTCGTGGGGACGACCCTATAGTCGTCGGACATGTCGGCGGCGAGCCAACATTGACCCGGGGTCGTGGGGACGACTCTATAGTCGTCGGACATGTCGGTGGCGGGCCACTCTAGTCCCGGGTCATGGGGACGACCCTATAGTCGTCGGACAAGTCGGCGGCTGGCCAACTTTGGCCCGGGGTCGTGGGGACGACCCTATAGTCGTCGGATATGTCGGCGGCAGGCCAACTTTGGCCCGCGGTCGTGGGGACGACCCTATAGTCGTCGGACAAGCCGGCGATTGGCCAACATTGGCCCGTGGTCGTGGGGACGACCCTATAGTCGTCGGAAATGACGGTGGCGGGCCAATCTAGTCCCGGGGTCGTGGGGACGACCCTACAGTCGTCGGACAAGTCGGCGGCGAGCCAATCTAGTCCCGCGGTCGTGGGGACGACCCTATAATCGTCGGACAAGTCAGCGGCTAGCCAGCTTTGGCCCGTGGTCGTGGGGACGACCCTATAGTCGTCGGAAATGACGGTGGCGGGCCAATCTAGTCCCGGGGTCGTGGGGACGACCCTACAGTCGTCGGACAAGTCGGCGGCGAGCCAATCTAGTCCTCGCGGTCGTGGGGACGACCCTATAGTCGTCGGACAAGTCAGCGGCTTGCCAACATTGGCCCGTGGTCGTGAGGACGACCCTATAGTCGTCGGAAATGACGGTGGCGGGCCAATCTAGTCCCGGGGTCGTGGGGACGACCCTACAGTCGTCGGACAAGTCGGCGGCGAGCCAATCTAGTCCCGGGTCATGGGGACGACCCTATAGTCGTCGGACAAGTCGGCGGCTGGCCAACTTTGGCCCGTGGTCGTGGGGACGACCCTATAGTCGTCGGAAATGACGGTGGCGGGCCAATCTAGTCCCGGGGTCGTGGGGACGACCTTATAGTCGTCGGACATGTCGGCGGCTGGCCAACTTTGGCCCGGGGTCGTGGGGACGACCCTATAGTCGTCGGACAAGTCGGCGGCGAGCCCACCTAGTCGGGGGGTCGTGGGGACGACCCTATAGTCGTCGGACAAGTCGGTGGCGGGCCAGTCTAGTCCCGGGTCGTGGGGACGACCCTATAGTCGTCGGACATGTCGGCGGCAGGCCAACTTTGGCCCGTGGTCGTGGGGAGGACCCTATACTCGTCGGACAAGTCGGCGGCGTACCATCCTAGTCCGGGGGTCGTGGGGACGACCCTGTAGTCGTCGGACATGACGGTGGCGGGCCAGTCTAGTCCCGGGTCATGGGGACGACCCTATAGTCGTCGGACAAGCCGGCGGCTGGCCAGCTTTGGCCCGCGGTCGTGGGGACGATCCTATAGTCGTCGGACATGTCGGCGGCTGGCCAACTTTGGCCCGGGGTCGTGGGGACGACCCTATGGTCGTCGGAAATGACGGTGGCGGGCCAATCTATTCCCGGGGTCGTGGGGACGACCGTATAGTCGTCGGACATATCAGCGGCTGGCCAACTTTGGCCCGGGGTCGTGGGGACGACCCTATAGTCGTCGGATAAGTCGGCAGCTTGCCAACTTTGGCCCGGGGTCGTGGGAACGACCCTATAGTCGTCGGACAAGTCGGGGGCGAGCCCACCTAGTCCGGGGGTCGTGGGGACGACCCTATAGTCGTCGGACAAGTCGGCGGCCGGCCAACCTAGTCCGGGGGTCGTGGGGACGACCCTATAGTCGTCGGACATGACGGTGGCGGGCCAATCTAGTCCCGGGGTCGTGGGGACGACCCCATAGTCGTTGGACAAGTCGGCGGCGAGCCCACCTAGTCGGGGGGTCGTGGGGACGACCCTATAGTCGTCGGACAAGTCGGTGGCGGGCCAGTCTAGTCCCGGGTCGTGGGGACGACCCTATAGTCGTCGGACATGTCGGCGGCAGGCCAACTTTGGCCCGTGGTCGTGGGGAGGACCCTATACTCGTCGGACAAGTCGGCGGCGTACCATCCTAGTCCGGGGGTCGTGGGGACGACCCTGTAGTCGTCGGACATGACGGTGGCGGGCCAGTCTAGTCCCGGGTCATGGGGACGACCCTATAGTCGTCGGACAAGCCGGCGGCTGGCCAGCTTTGGCCCGTGGTCGTGGGGACGACCCTATAGTCGTCGGAAATGACGGTGGCGGGCCAATCTAGTCCTGGGGTCGTGGGGACGACCCTACAGTCGTCGGACAAGTCGGCGGCGAGCCAATCTAGTCCCGCGGTCGTGGGGACGACCCTATAGTCGTCGGACAAGTCAGCGGCTAGCCAACATTGGCCCGTGGTCGTGGGGACGACCCTATAGTCGTCGGAAATGACGGTGGCGGGCCAATCTAGTCCCGGGGTCGTGGGGACGACACTACAGTCGTCGGACAAGTCGGCGGCGAGCCAATCTAGTCCCGCGGTCGTGGGGACGACCCTATAGTCGTCGGACAAGTCAGCGGCTAGCCAACATTGGCCCGTGGTCGTGGGGACGACCATATAGTCGTCGGACATGACGGTGGCGGGCCACTCTAGTCCCGGGTCGTGGGGACGATCCTATAGTCGTCGGACATGTCGGCGGCTGGCCAACTTTGGCCCGGGGTCGTGGGGACGACCCTATAGTCGTCGGAAATGACGGTGGCGGGCCAATCTATTCCCGGGGTCGTGGGGACGACCGTATAGTCGTCGGACATATCAGCGGCTGGCCAACTTTGGCCCGGGGTCGTGGGGACGACCCTATAGTCGTCGGATAAGTCGGCAGCTTGCCAACTTTGGCCCGGGGTCGTGGGAACGACCCTATAGTCGTCGGACAAGTCGGGGGCGAGCCCACCTAGTCCGGGGGTCGTGGGGACGACCCTATAGTCGTCGGACAAGTCGGCGGCCGGCCAACCTAGTCCGGGGGTCGTGGGGACGACCCTATAGTCGTCGGACATGACGGTGGCGGGCCAATCTAGTCCCGGGGTCGTGGGGACGACCCCATAGTCGTTGGACATGACGGTGGCGGGCCAGTCTAGTCCCGGGTCGTGGGCACGACCCTATAGTCGTCGGAAATGTCGCCGGCTGGCCAACTTTGGCCCGTGGTCGTGGGGACGACCCTATAGTCGTCGGACAGGTCGGCGGCGGGCCAACCTAGTCCCGGGGTCGTGGGGACGACCCTATAATCGTCGGACAAGCCGGCGGCTGGCCAACTTTGGCCCGTGGTCGTGGGGACGACCCTATAGTCGTCGGACAAGTCGGCGGCTGTCCAACTTTGGCCCGGGGTCGTGGGGACGACCCTATAGTCGTCGGACTTGACGGTGGCGGGCCAATCTAGTCCCGGGGTCGTGGGGACGACCCTATAGTCGTCAGACATGTCGGTGGCGAGCCAACCTAGTCCGGGGGTCGTGGGGACGACCCTATAGTCGTCGGACAAGTCGGCGGCGGGCCAACCTAGTCCCGGGGTCGTGGGGATGACCCAATAGTCGTCGGACAAGTCGGCGGCGAGCCCACCTAGTCGGGGGGTCGTGGGGACGACCCTATAGTCGTCGGACAAGTCGGCGGCCGGCCAACCTAGTCCGGGGGTCGTGGGGACGACCCTATAGTCGTCGGACATGACGGTGGCGGGCCAGTCTAGTCCCGGGTCGTGGGGTCGACCCTATAGTCGTCGGACATGTCGGCGGCTGGCCAACTTTGGCCCGTGGTCGTGGGGACGACCCTATAGTCGTCGGACATGTCGGCGGCTGGCCAACTTTGGCCCGTGGTCGTGGGGACGACCCCATAGTCGTTGGACATGACGGTGGCGGGCCAGTCTAGTCCCGGGTCGTGGGCACGACCCTATAGTCGTCGGACAAGTCGGCGGCGAGCCAATCTAGTCCCGCGGTCGTGGGGACGACCCTATAGTCGTCGGACAAGTCAGCGGCTAGACAACATTGGCCCGTGGTCGTGGGGACGACCATATAGTCGTCGGACATGACGGTGGCGGGCCACTCTAGTCCCGGGTCGTGGGGACGATCCTATAGTCGTCGGACATGTCGGCGGCTGGCCAACTTTGGCCCGGGGTCGTGGGGACGACCCTATAGTCGTCGGAAATGACGGTGGCGGGCCAATCTATTCCCGGGGTCGTGGGGACGACCGTATAGTCGTCGGACATATCAGCGGCTGGCCAACTTTGGCCCGGGGTCGTGGGGACGACCCTATAGTCGTCGGACAAGTCGGCGGCGGGCCAACCTAGTCCCGGGGTCGTGGGGACGACCCTATAATCGTCGGACAAGCCGGCGGCTGGCCAACTTTGGCCCGTGGTCGTGGGGACGACCCTATAGTCGTCGGACAAGTCGGCGGCTGTCCAACTTTGGCCCGGGGTCGTGGGGACGACCCTATAGTCGTCGGACTTGACGGTGGCGGGCCAATCTAGTCCCGGGGTCGTGGGGACGACCCTATAGTCGTCAGACATATCGGTGGCGAGCCAACCTAGTCCCGGGTCGTGGGGAAGACCCTATAGTCGTCGGACATGTCGGCGGCTGGCCAATTTTGGCCCGTGGTCGTGGGGACGACCCTATAGTCGTCAGACATGACGGTGCCGAGCCAACCTAGTCCCGGGGTCGTGGGGACGACCCTATAGTCGTCGGACAAGTCGGCGGCGAGCCCACCTAGTCGGGGGGTCGTGGGGACGACCCTATAGTCGTCGGACAAGTCGGCGGCCGGCCAACCTAGTCCGGGGGTCGTGGGGACGACCCTATAGTCGTCGGACATGACGCTGGCGGGCCAGTCTAGTCCCGGGTCGTGGGGATGACCCTATAGTCGTCGGACATGTCGGCGGCTGGCCAACTTTGGCCCGTGGTCGTGGGGACGACCCTATAGTCGTCGGAAATGTCGGTGGCTGTCCAACTTTGGCCCGGGGGTCGTGGGGACGACCCTATAGTCGTCGGACATGTCGGCGGCGAGCCAACATTGACCCGGGGTCGTGGGGACGACTCTATAGTCGTCGGACATGTCGGTGGCGGGCCAGTCTAGTCCCGGGTCGTGGGGACGACCCTATAGTCGTCGGACATGTCGGCGGCTGGCCAACTTTGGCCCGTGGTCGTGGGGAGGACCCTATACTCGTCGGACAAGTCGGCGGCGTACCAACCTAGTCCGGGGGTCGTGGGGACGACCCTATAGTCGTCGGACATGACGGTGGCGGGCCAGTCTAGTCCCGGGTCATGGGGACGACCCTATAGTCGTCGGACATGTCGGCGGCTGGCCAACTTTGGCCCGTGGTCGTGGGGACGACCCTATAGTCGTCGGAAATGACGGTGGCGGGCCAATCTAGTCCCGGGTTCGTGGGGACGACCCTATAGTCGTCGGACATGTCGGCGGCTGGCCAACTTTGGCCCGGGGTCGTGGGGACGACCCTACAGTCGTCGGACAAGCCGGCGATTGGCCAACTTTGGCCCGTGGTCGTGGGGACGACCCTATAATCGTCGGACAAGTCGGCGGCTGTCCAACTTTGGCCCGGGGTCGTGGGGACGACCCTATAGTCGTCGGACTTGACGGTGGCGGGCCAATCTAGCCCCGGGGTCGTGGGGACGACCCTATAGTCGTCAGACATGTCGGTGGCGAGCCAACCTAGTCCCGGGGTCGTGGGGACGACCCTATAGTCGTCGGACAAGTCGGCGGCGGGCCAACCTAGTCCCGGGGTCGTGGGGATGACCCTATAGTCGTCGGACAAGTCGGCGGCGAGCCCACCTAGTCGGGGGGTCGTGGGGACGACCCTATAGTCGTCGGACAAGTCGGCGGCCGGCCAACCTAGTCCGGGGGTCGTGGGGACGACCCTATAGTCGTCGGACATGACGGTGGCGGGCCAATCTAGTCCCGGGTCGTGGGGACGACCCTATAGTCGTCGGACATGTCGGCGGCTGGCCAACTTTGGCCCGTGATCGTGGGGACGACCCTATAGTCGTCGGAAATGTCGGTGGCTATCCAACTTTGGCCCGGGGGTCGTGGGGACGACCGTATAGTCGTCGGACATGTCGGCGGCGAGCCAACATTGACCCGGGGTCGTGGGGACGACTCTATAGTCGTCGGACATGTCGGTGGCGGGCCAGTCTAGTCCCGGGTCGTGGGGACGACCCTATAGTCGTCGGACATGTCGGCGGCTGGCCAACTTTGGGCCGTGGTCGTGGGGACGACCCTATAGTCGTCGGACATGACGGTGGCGGGCCAATCTAGTCCCGGGGTCGTGGGGACGACCCCATAGTCGTTGGACATGACGGTGGCGGGCCAGTCTAGTCCCGGGTCGTGGGCACGACCCTATAGTCGTCGGAAATGTCGCCGGCTGGGCAACTTTGGCCCGTGGTCGTGGGGACGACCCTATAGTCGTCGGACAAGTCGGCGGCTGTCCAGCTTTGGCCCGGGGTCGTGGGGACGACCCTATAGTCGTCGGACAAGTCGGCGGCTGTCCAGCTTTGGCCCGGGGTCGTGGGGACGACCCTATAGTCGTCGGACTTGACGGTGGCGGGCCAATCTAGTCCCGGGGTCGTGGGGACGACCCTATAGTCGTCGGACTTGACGGTGGCGGGCCAGTCTAGTCCCGGGTCGTGGGCACGAACCTATAGTCGTCGGAAATGTCGCCGGCTGGCCAACTTTGGCCCGTGGTCGTGGGGACGACCCTATAGTCGTCAGACATGACGGTGGCGAGCCAACCTAGTCCCGGGGTCGTGGGGACGACCCTATAGTCGTCGGACAAGTCGGCGGCGTACCAACCTAGTCCGGGGGTCGTGGGGACGACCCTATGGTCGTCGGACATGACGGTGGCGGGCCAGTCTAGTCCCGGGTCATGGGGACGACCCTATAGTCGTCGGACAAGTCGGCGGCTGGCCAACTTTGGCCCGTGGTCGTGGGGACGACCCTATAGTCGTCGGAAATGACGGTGGCGGGCCAATCTAGTCCCGGGGTCGTGGAGACGACCCTATAGTCGTCGGACATATCAGCGGCTGGCCAACTTTGGCCCGGGGTCGTGGGGACGACCGTACAGTCGTCGGATATGTCGGCGGCTGGCCAACTTTGGCCCGTGGTCGTGGGGACGACCCTATAGTCGTCGGAAATGACGGTGGCGGGCCAATCTAGTCCCGGGGTCGTGGGGACGACCCTACAGTCGTCGGACAAGTCGGCGGCGAGCCAATCTAGTCCCGCGGTCGTGGGGACGACCCTATAGTCGTCGGACAAGTCGGCGGCTGGCCAACTTTGGCCCGTGGTCTTGGGGACGACCCTATAGTCGTCGGACATAACGGTGGCGGGCCAATCTAGTCCCGGGGTCGTGGGGACGACCCTATAGTCGTCGGACAAGTCGGGGCGGGCCTACCTAGTCCCGGGGTCGTGGGGACGACCCTATAGTCGTCGGATAAGTCGGCAACTTGCCAACTTTGGCCCGGGGTCGTGGGAACGACCCTATAGTCGTCGGACAAGTGGGGGGCGAGCCCACCTAGTCCGGGGGTCGTGTGGACGACCCTATAGTCGTCGGACAAGTCGGCGGCCGGCCAACCTAGTCCGGGGGTCGTGGCGACGACCCTATAGTCGTCGGACATGACGGTGGCGGGCCAATCTAGTCCCGGGGTCGTGGGGACGACCCCATAGTCGTTGGACATGACGGTGGCGGGCCAGTCTAGTCCCGGGTCGTGGGCACGACCCTATAGTCGTCGGAAATGTCGCCGGCTGGCCAACTTTGGCCCGTGGTCGTGGGAACGACCCTATAGTCGTCGGACAAGTCGGCGGCTGTCCAGCTTTGGCCCGGGGTCGTGGGGACGACCCTATAGTCGTCAGACAAGTCGGCGGCTGTCCAGCTTTGGCCCGGGGTCGTGGGGACGACCCTATAGTCGTCGGACAAGTCGGCAGCGAGCCAACCTAGTCCCGAGGTCGTGGGGACGACCCTATAGTCGTCGGACATGACGGCGGCTGGCCAACTTTGACCCGTGGTCGTGGGGACAACCCTATAGTCGTCGGACAAATCGGCGGCTGACCAACTTTGGCCCGGTGTCGTCGGGGCGACCCTATAGTCGTCGGACATGTCGGCGGCTGGCCAACTTTGGCCGGTGGTCGTGGGGACGACACTATAGTCGTCGGACAAGTCGGCGGCGAGCCAACATAGTCCCGGTGTCGTGGGGACGACTCCATAGTCGTCGGACATGTCGGCGGCTAGCCAACCTAGACCCGGGGTCGTGGGGACGACACTATGGTCCTCGGACAAGTCGGCGGGTGGCCAACTTTGGCCCGTGGTCGTGGGATCGACCCTATAGTCGTCGGACAAGTCGGCGGCTGGCCAAATTTGGCCCGTGGTCGTGAGGACGACCCTATTGTCGTCGGAAATGTCGGCGGGTGGCCAACTTTGGCCCGTGGTCGTGGGATCGACCCTATAGTCGTCGGACAAGTCGGCGGCTGGCCAAATTTGGCCCGTGGTCGTGAGGACGACCCTATTGTCGTCGGAAATGTCGGCGGGTGGCCAACTTTGGCCCGTGGTCGTGGGATCGACCCTATAGTCGTCGGACAAGTCGGCGGCTGGCCAAATTTGGCCCGTGGTCGTGAGGACGACCCTATTGTCGTCGGAAATGTCGGCGGCTGGCCAACTTTGGCCCGTGGTCGTGAAGACGACCCTATAGTCGTCGGACAAGACGGTGGCGGGCCAATCTAGTCCAGGGGTCGCGGGGACGACCCTATAGTCGTCGGACAAGTCGGCGGCTGGCCAACGTTTGCCCGGGGTCGTGGGGACGACCCTATAGTCGTCGGACAAGTCGGCGGCTGTCCAGCTTTGGCCCGGGGTCGTGGGGACGACCCTATAGTCGTCGGACTTGACGGTGGCGGGCCAATCTAGTCCCGGGGTCGTGGGGACGACCCTATAGTCGTCGGACAAGTCGGCAGCGAGCCAACCTAGTCCCGAGGTCGTGGGGACGACCCTATAGTCGTCGGACATGACGGCGGCTGGCCAACTTTGACCCGTGGTCGTGGGGACAACCCTATAGTCGTCGGACAAATCGGGGGCTGACCAACTTTGGCCCGGTGTCGTCGGGGCGACCCTATAGTCGTCGGACATGTCGGCGGCTGGCCAACTTTGGCCGGTGGTCGTGGGGACGACACTATAGTCGTCGGACAAGTCGGCGGCGAGCCAACATAGTCCCGGTGTCGTGGGGACGACTCCATAGTCGTCGGACATGTCGGCGGCTGGCCATCCTAGACCCGGGGTCGTGGGGACGACCCTATGGTCCTCGGACAAGTCGGCGGGTGGCCAACTTTGGCCCGTGGTCGTGGGGCGACCCAATAGTCGTTGGACATGTCGGCGGCTGGCCAACTTTGGCTCGTGGTCGTGGGGACGACCCTATAGTCGTCGGACATGTCGGCGGCTGGCCAACCTAGACCCGGGGTCGTGGGGACGACCCTATTGTCGTCGGACATGACGGTGGCGGGCCAACCTAGACCCGGGGTCGTGGGGACGACCATATAGTCATCGGACATGTCGGCGGCTGGCCAACTTTGGCCCGTGGTCGTGGGGCGACCCAATAGTCGTTGGACATGTCGGCGGCTGGCCAACTTTGGCCCGGGGTCGTGGGGACGACCCTATAGTCGTCGGACATGTCGGCGGCTGGCCAACTTTGGCCCGGTGTCGTGGGGACGACCCTATAGTCGTCGGACATTTCGGCAGCATGCCAACTTTGGCCCGTGGTCGTGGGGACGACCCTATAGTTGTTGGACATGACGGTGGCGAGCTAATCTAGTCCCGGGGTCGTAGGGACGACCCTATAGTCGTTGGACATGTCGGCGATTGGCCAACATTGGCCCGGGGTCGTGGGGACGACCCTATAGTCGTCGGACATGTCGGCGGCTGGCCAACATTGGCGCGTGGTCGTGGGGACGATCCGATTATCGTCGGACATGTCGGCGGCTGGCCAACTTTGGCGCGTGGTCGTGGGGACGATCCGATTGTCGTCGGACATGTCGGCGGCTGGCCAACCTAGACCCGGGGTCGTGGGGACGACCCTATTGTCGTCGGACATGGCGGTGGCGGGCCAATCTATTCCCGTGGTCGTGGGGACGACCCTATAGTCTTCGGACATGACGGTAGCGGGCCAATCTAGACCCGAGGTCCTGGGGACGACCCTATAGTAGTCGGACATGTCGGCGGCTGCCCAACTTTGGCCCGGTGTCGTGGGGACGACTCTATAGTCGTCGGACATGTCGGCGGCTGGCCAACCTAGACCCGGGGTCGTGGGGACGACCCTATTGTCGTCGGACATGACGGTGGCGGGCCAATCTAGTCCCGGGGTCGTGGGGACGACCCTATAGTCGTCGGACAAGTCGGCGGCGGGCCAAGCTTGTCCCGGGGTCCTGGGGACGACCCTATAATCGTCGGACATGACGGTGGCGGGCCAATCTAGTCCCGGGGTCGTGGGGACGACCCTATAATCGTTGGACATGACGGTGGCGGGCCAATCTAGTCCCGGGGTCGTAGGGACGACCCTATAGTCGTCGGCCATGTTGGCGATTGGCCAACATTGGCCCGGGGTCGTGGGAACGACCCTATAGTCGTCGGACATTTCGGCGGCTGGCCAACTTTGGCCCGGTGTCGTGGGGACGACCCTATAGTCGTCGGACATTTCGGCGGCATGCCAACTTTGGCCCGTGGTCGTGGGGACGACCCTATAGTTGTTGGACATGACGGTGGCGGGCTAATCTAGTCCCGGGGTCGTAGGGACGACCCTATAGTCGTTGGACATGTCGGCGATTGGCCAACATTGGCCCGGGGTCGTGGGGACGACCCTATAGTCGTCGGACATGTCGGCGGCTGGCCAACTTTGGCCCGTGGTTTTGGGGACGACCCTATAGTCGTCGGACTTGACGGTGGCGGGCCAATCTAGTCCCGGGGTCGTGGGGACGACCCTATAGTCGTCGGACTTGACGGTGGCGGGCCATCCTAGACCCGGGGTCGTGGGGACGACCCTATGGTCCTCGGACAAGTCGGCGGGTGGCCAACTTTGGCCCGTGGTCGTGGGATCGACCCTATAGTCGTCGGACAAGTCGGCGGCTGGCCAACTTTGGCCCGGTGTCGTGGGGACGACCCTATAGTCGTCGGACATTTCGGCGGCATGCCAACTTTGGCCCGTGGTCGTGGGGACGACCCTATAGTTGTTGGACATGACGGTGGCGGGCTAATCTAGTCCCGGGGTCGTAGGGACGACCCTATAGTCGTTGGACATGTCGGCGATTGGCCAACATTGGCCCGGGGTCGTGGGGACGACCCTATAGTCGTCGGACATATCGGCGGCTGGCCAACTTTTGCCCGTGGTTTTGGGGACGACCCTATAGTCGTCGGACTTGACGGTGGCGGGCCAATCTAGTCCCGGGGTCGTGGGGACGACCCTATAGTCGTCGGACTTGACGGTGGCGGGCCAGTCTAGTCCCGGGGTCGTGGGGACGACCCTATAGTCGTCGGACTTGACGGTGGCGGGCCAGTCTAGTCCCGGGTCGTGGGCACGACCCTATAGTCGTCGGAAATGTCGCCGGCTGGCCAACTTTGGCCCGTGGTCGTGGGGACGACCCTATAGTCGTCAGACATGACGGTGGCGAGCCAACCTAGTCCCGGGGTCGTGGGGACGACCCTATAGTCGTCGGACATGACGGTGGCGGGCCAATCTAGTCCCGGGGTCGTGGGGACGACCCCATAGTCGTTGGACATGACGGTGGCGGGCCAGTCTAGTCCCGGGTCGTGGGCACGACCCTATAGTCGTCGGAAATGTCGCCGGCTGGCCAACTTTGGCCCGTGGTCGTGGGAACGACCCTATAGTCGTCGGACAAGTCGGCGGTTGTCCAGCTTTGGCCCGGGGTCGTGGGGACGACCCTATAGTCGTCAGACAAGTCGGCGGCTGTCCAGCTTTGGCCCGGGGTCGTGGGGACGACCCTATAGTCGTCGGACAAGTCGGCAGCGAGCCAACCTAGTCCCGAGGTCGTGGGGACGACCCTATAGTCGTCGGACATGACGGCGGCTGGCCAACTTTGACCCGTGGTCGTGGGGACAACCCTATAGTCGTCGGACAAATCGGCGGCTGACCAACTTTGGCCCGGTGTCGTCGGGGCGACCCTATAGTCGTCGGACATGTCGGCGGCTGGCCAACTTTGGCCGGTGGTCGTGGGGACGACACTATAGTCGTCGGACAAGTCGGCGGCGAGCCAACATAGTCCCGGTGTCGTGGGGACGACTCCATAGTCGTCGGACATGTCGGCGGCTAGCCAACCTAGACCCGGGGTCGTGGGGACGACACTATGGTCCTCGGACAAGTCGGCGGGTGGCCAACTTTGGCCCGTGGTCGTGGGATCGACCCTATAGTCGTCGGACAAGTCGGCGGCTGGCCAAATTTGGCCCGTGGTCGTGAGGACGACCCTATTGTCGTCGGAAATGTCGGCGGGTGGCCAACTTTGGCCCGTGGTCGTGGGATCGACCCTATAGTCGTCGGACAAGTCGGCGGCTGGCCAAATTTGGCCCGTGGTCGTGAGGACGACCCTATTGTCGTCGGAAATGTCGGCGGCTGGCCAACTTTGGCCCGTGGTCGTGAAGACGACCCTATAGTCGTCGGACAAGACGGTGGCGGGCCAATCTAGTCCAGGGGTCGCGGGGACGACCCTATAGTCGTCGGACAAGTCGGCGGCTGGCCAACGTTTGCCCGGGGTCGTGGGGACGACCCTATAGTCGTCGGACAAGTCGGCGGCGAGCCAAGCTAGTCCGGGGGTCGTGGGGACGAGCCTATAGTCGTCGGACATGTTGGCGATTGGCCAACATTGGCCCGGGGTCGTCGGGACGACCCTATAGTCGTCGGACATGTCGGCGGCTGGCCAACCTTGTCCCGGGGTCGTGGGGACGACCCTATAGTCGTCGGACATGTCGGCGGCTGGCCAACTTTGGCCCGTGGTCGTGGGGACGATCCAATAGTCTTCGGACATGTCGGCGGCTGGCCAACTTTGGCCCGTGGTCGTGGGGACGACCCTATAGTCGTTGGGCATGTCAGCGGCTGACCGGTGTCGTGGGGACGCCTCTATAGTCGTCGAACATGTCGGCGGCTGGCCAACCTAGACCCGGGGTCGTGGGGACGACCATATAGTCATCGGACATGTCGGCGGCTGGCCAACTTTGGCCCGTGGTCGTGGGGCGACCCAATAGTCGTTGGACATGTCGGCGGCTGGCCAACTTTGGCTCGTGGTCGTGGGGACGACCCTATAGTCGCCGGACATGTCGGCGGCTGGCCAACCTAGACCCGGGGTCGTGGGGACGACCATATAGTCATCGGACATGTCGGCGGCTGGCCAACTTTGGCCCGTGGTCGTGGGGCGACCCAATAGTCGTTGGACATGTCGGCGGCTGGCCAACTTTGGCTCGTGGTCGTGGGGACGACCCTATAGTCGTCGGCCATGTTGGCGATTGGCCAACATTGGCCCGGGGTCGTGGGAACGACCCTATAGTCGTCGGACATTTCGGCGGCTGGCCAACTTTGGCCCGGTGTCGTGGGGACGACCCTATAGTCGTCGGACATTTCGGCGGCATGCCAACTTTGGCCCGTGGTCGTGGGGACGACCCTATAGTTGTTGGACATGACGGTGGCGGGCTAATCTAGTCCCGGGGTCGTAGGGACGACCCTATAGTCGTTGGACATGTCGGCGATTGGCCAACATTGGCCCGGGGTCGTGGGGACGACCCTATAGTCGTCGGACATGTCGGCGGCTGGCCAACTTTGGCCCGTGGTTTTGGGGACGACCCTATAGTCGTCGGACTTGACGGTGGCGGGCCAATCTAGTCCCGGGGTCGTGGGGACGACCCTATAGTCGTCGGACTTGACGGTGGCGGGCCAGTCTAGTCCCGGGTCGTGGGCACGACCCTATAGTCGTCGGAAATGTCGCCGGCTGGCCAACTTTGGCCCGTGGTCGTGGGGACGACCCTATAGTCGTCAGACATGACGGTGGCGAGCCAACCTAGTCCCGGGGTCGTGGGGACGACCCTATAGTCGTCGGACAAGTCGGCGGCGAGCCCACCTAGTCGGGGGGTCGTGGGGACGACCCTATAGTCGTCGGACAAGTCGGCGGCCGGCCAACCTAGTCCGGGGGTCGTGGGGACGACCCTATAGTCGTCGGACATGACGGTGGCGGGCCAGTCTAGTCCCGGGTCGTGGGGACGACCCTATAGTCGTCGGACATGTCGGCGGCTGGCCAACTTTGGCCCGTGGTCGTGGGGACGACCCTATAGTCGTCGGAAATGTCGGTGGCTGTCCAACTTTGGCCCGGGGGTCGTGGGGACGACCCTATAGTCGTCGGACATGTCGGCGGCGAGCCACCTTTGGCCCGTGGTCGTGGGGAGGACCCTATACTCGTCGGACAAGTCGGCGGCGTACCAACCTAGTCCGGGGGTCGTGGGGACGACCCTATAGTCGTCGGACATGACGTGGCGGGCTAGTCTAGTCCCGGGTCATGGGGACGACCCTATAGTCGTCGGACAAGTCGGCGGCTGGCCAACTTTGGCCCGTGGTCGTGGGGACGACCCTATAGTCGTCGGAAAAGTCGGCGGCTGTCCAGCTTTGGCCCGGGGTCGTGGGGACGACCCTATAGTCGTCGGACAAGTCGGCGGCTGTCCAGCTTTGGCCCGGGGTCGTGGGGACGACCCTATAGTCGTCGGACTTGACGGTGGCGGGCCAATCTAGTCCCGGGGTCGTGGGGACGACCCTATAGTCGTCGGACAAGTCGGCAGCGAGCCAACCTAGTCCCGAGGTCGTGGGGACGACCCTATAGTCGTCGGACATGACGGCGGCTGGCCAACTTTGACCCGTGGTCGTGGGGACAACCCTATAGTCGTCGGACAAATCGGGGGCTGACCAACTTTGGCCCGGTGTCGTCGGGGCGACCCTATAGTCGTCGGACATGTCGGCGGCTGGCCAACTTTGGCCGGTGGTCGTGGGGACGACACTATAGTCGTCGGACAAGTCGGCGGCGAGCCAACATAGTCCCGGTGTCGTGGGGACGACTCCATAGTCGTCGGACATGTCGGCGGCTGGCCATCCTAGACCCGGGGTCGTGGGGACGACCCTATGGTCCTCGGACAAGTCGGCGGGTGGCCAACTTTGGCCCGTGGTCGTGGGGCGACCCAATAGTCGTTGGACATGTCGGCGGCTGGCCAACTTTGGCTCGTGGTCGTGGGGACGACCCTATAGTCGTCGGACATGTCGGCGGCTGGCCAACCTAGACCCGGGGTCGTGGGGACGACCCTATTGTCGTCGGACATGACGGTGGCGGGCCAACCTAGACCCGGGGTCGTGGGGACGACCATATAGTCATCGGACATGTCGGCGGCTGGCCAACTTTGGCCCGTGGTCGTGGGGCGACCCAATAGTCGTTGGACATGTCGGCGGCTGGCCAACTTTGGCCCGGGGTCGTGGGGACGACCCTATAGTCGTCGGACATGTCGGCGGCTGGCCAACTTTGGCCCGGTGTCGTGGGGACGACCCTATAGTCGTCGGACATTTCGGCAGCATGCCAACTTTGGCCCGTGGTCGTGGGGACGACCCTATAGTTGTTGGACATGACGGTGGCGAGCTAATCTAGTCCCGGGGTCGTAGGGACGACCCTATAGTCGTTGGACATGTCGGCGATTGGCCAACATTGGCCCGGGGTCGTGGGGACGACCCTATAGTCGTCGGACATGTCGGCGGCTGGCCAACATTGGCGCGTGGTCGTAGGGACGATCCGATTATCGTCGGACATGTCGGCGGCTGGCCAACTTTGGCCCGTGGTCGTGGGGACGATCCAATAGTCGTCGGACATGTCGGCGGCTGGCCAACTTTGGCGCGTGGTCGTGGGGACGATCCGATTGTCGTCGGACATGTCGGCGGCTGGCCAACCTAGACCCGGGGTCGTGGGGACGACCCTATTGTCGTCGGACATGGCGGTGGCGGGCCAATCTATTCCCGTGGTCGTGGGGACGACCCTATAGTCTTCGGACATGACGGTAGCGGGCCAATCTAGACCCGAGGTCCTGGGGACGACCCTATAGTAGTCGGACATGTCGGCGGCTGCCCAACTTTGGCCCGGTGTCGTGGGGACGACTCTATAGTCGTCGGACATGTCGGCGGCTGGCCAACCTAGACCCGGGGTCGTGGGGACGACCCTATTGTCGTCGGACATGACGGTGGCGGGCCAATCTAGTCCCGGGGTCGTGGGGACGACCCTATAGTCGTCGGACAAGTCGGCGGCGGGCCAAGCTTGTCCCGGGGTCCTGGGGACGACCCTATAATCGTCGGACATGACGGTGGCGGGCCAATCTAGTCCCGGGGTCGTGGGGACGACCCTATAATCGTTGGACATGACGGTGGCGGGCCAATCTAGTCCCGGGGTCGTAGGGACGACCCTATAGTCGTCGGCCATGTTGGCGATTGGCCAACATTGGCCCGGGGTCGTGGGAACGACCCTATAGTCGTCGGACATTTCGGCGGCTGGCCAACTTTGGCCCGGTGTCGTGGGGACGACCCTATAGTCGTCGGACATTTCGGCGGCATGCCAACTTTGGCCCGTGGTCGTGGGGACGACCCTATAGTTGTTGGACATGACGGTGGCGGGCTAATCTAGTCCCGGGGTCGTAGGGACGACCCTATAGTCGTTGGACATGTCGGCGATTGGCCAACATTGGCCCGGGGTCGTGGGGACGACCCTATAGTCGTCGGACATGTCGGCGGCTGGCCAACTTTGGCCCGTGGTTTTGGGGACGACCCTATAGTCGTCGGACTTGACGGTGGCGGGCCAATCTAGTCCCGGGGTCGTGGGGACGACCCTATAGTCGTCGGACTTGACGGTGGCGGGCCAGTCTAGTCCCGGGTCGTGGGCACGACCCTATAGTCGTCGGAAATGTCGCCGGCTGGCCAACTTTGGCCCGTGGTCGTGGGGACGACCCTATAGTCGTCAGACATGACGGTGGCGAGCCAACCTAGTCCCGGGGTCGTGGGGACGACCCTATAGTCGTCGGACAAGTCGGCGGCGAGCCCACCTAGTCGGGGGGTCGTGGGGACGACCCTATAGTCGTCGGACAAGTCGGCGGCCGGCCAACCTAGTCCGGGGGTCGTGGGGACGACCCTATAGTCGTCGGACATGACGGTGGCGGGCCAGTCTAGTCCCGGGTCGTGGGGACGACCCTATAGTCGTCGGACATGTCGGCGGCTGGCCAACTTTGGCCCGTGGTCGTGGGGACGACCCTATAGTCGTCGGAAATGTCGGTGGCTGTCCAACTTTGGCCCGGGGGTCGTGGGGACGACCCTATAGTCGTCGGACATGTCGGCGGCGAGCCAACATTGACCCGGGGTCGTGGGGACGACTCTATAGTCGTCGGACATGTCGGTGGCGGACCAGTCTAGTCCCGGGTCGTGGGGACGACCCTATAGTCGTCGGACATGTCGGCGGCTGGCCACCTTTGGCCCGTGGTCGTGGGGAGGACCCTATACTCGTCGGACAAGTCGGCGGCGTACCAACCTAGTCCGGGGGTCGTGGGGACGACCCTATAGTCGTCGGACATGACGTGGCGGGCTAGTCTAGTCCCGGGTCATGGGGACGACCCTATAGTCGTCGGACAAGTCGGCGGCTGGCCAACTTTGGCCCGTGGTCGTGGGGACGACCCTATAGTCGTCGGAAAAGTCGGCGGCTGTCCAGCTTTGGCCCGGGGTCGTGGGGACGACCCTATAGTCGTCGGACAAGTCGGCGGCTGTCCAGCTTTGGCCCGGGGTCGTGGGGACGACCCTATAGTCGTCGGACTTGACGGTGGCGGGCCAATCTAGTCCCGGGGTCGTGGGGACGACCCTATAGTCGTCGGACAAGTCGGCAGCGAGCCAACCTAGTCCCGAGGTCGTGGGGACGACCCTATAGTCGTCGGACATGACGGCGGCTGGCCAACTTTGACCCGTGGTCGTGGGGACAACCCTATAGTCGTCGGACAAATCGGGGGCTGACCAACTTTGGCCCGGTGTCGTCGGGGCGACCCTATAGTCGTCGGACATGTCGGCGGCTGGCCAACTTTGGCCGGTGGTCGTGGGGACGACACTATAATCGTCGGACAAGTCGGCGGCGAGCCAACATAGTCCCGGTGTCGTGGGGACGACCCTATAGTCGTCGGACAAGTCGGCAGCGAGCCAACCTAGTCCCGAGGTCGTGGGGACGACCCTATAGTCGTCGGACATGACGGCGGCTGGCCAACTTTGACCCGTGGTCGTGGGGACAACCCTATAGTCGTCGGACAAATCGGGGGCTGACCAACTTTGGCCCGGTGTCGTCGGGGCGACCCTATAGTCGTCGGACTTGACGGTGGCGGGCCAATCTAGTCCCGGGGTCGTGGGGACGACCCTATAGTCGTCGGACAAGTCGGCAGCGAGCCAACCTAGTCCCGAGGTCGTGGGGACGACCCTATAGTCGTCGGACATGACGGCGGCTGGCCAACTTTGACCCGTGGTCGTGGGGACAACCCTATAGTCGTCGGACAAATCGGGGGCTGACCAACTTTGGCCCGGTGTCGTCGGGGCGACCCTATAGTCGTCGGACATGTCGGCGGCTGGCCAACTTTGGCCGGTGGTCGTGGGGACGACACTATAGTCGTCGGACAAGTCGGCGGCGAGCCAACATAGTCCCGGTGTCGTGGGGACGACCCTATAGTCGTCGGACAAGTCGGCAGCGAGCCAACCTAGTCCCGAGGTCGTGGGGACGACCCTATAGTCGTCGGACATGACGGCGGCTGGCCAACTTTGGCCCGTGGTTTTGGGGACGACCCTATAGTCGTCGGACTTGACGGTGGCGGGCCAATCTAGTCCCGGGGTCGTGGGGACGACCCTATAGTCGTCGGACTTGACGGTGGCGGGCCAGTCTAGTCCCGGGTCGTGGGCACGACCCTATAGTCGTCGGAAATGTCGCCGGCTGGCCAACTTTGGCCCGTGGTCGTGGGGACGACCCTATAGTCGTCAGACATGACGGTGGCGAGCCAACCTAGTCCCGGGGTCGTGGGGACGACCCTATAGTCGTCGGACAAGTCGGCGGCGAGCCCACCTAGTCGGGGGGTCGTGGGGACGACCCTATAGTCGTCGGACAAGTCGGCGGCCGGCCAACCTAGTCCGGGGGTCGTGGGGACGACCCTATAGTCGTCGGACATGACGGTGGCGGGCCAGTCTAGTCCCGGGTCGTGGGGACGACCCTATAGTCGTCGGACATGTCGGCGGCTGGCCAACTTTGGCCCGTGGTCGTGGGGACGACCCTATAGTCGTCGGAAATGTCGGTGGCTGTCCATCTTTGGCCCGGGGGTCGTGGGGACGACCCTATAGTCGTCGGACATGTCGGCGGCGAGCCAACATTGACCCGGGGTCGTGGGGACGACTCTATAGTCGTCGGACATGTCGGTGGCGGACCAGTCTAGTCCCGGGTCGTGGGGACGACCCTATAGTCGTCGGACATGTCGGCGGCTGGCCACCTTTGGCCCGTGGTCGTGGGGAGGACCCTATACTCGTCGGACAAGTCGGCGGCGTACCAACCTAGTCCGGGGGTCGTGGGGACGACCCTATAGTCGTCGGACATGACGTGGCGGGCTAGTCTAGTCCCGGGTCATGGGGACGACCCTATAGTCGTCGGACAAGTCGGCGGCTGGCCAACTTTGGCCCGTGGTCGTGGGGACGACCCTATAGTCGTCGGAAAAGTCGGCGGCTGTCCAGCTTTGGCCCGGGGTCGTGGGGACGACCCTATAGTCGTCGGACAAGTCGGCGGCTGTCCAGCTTTGGCCCGGGGTCGTGGGGACGACCCTATAGTCGTCGGACTTGACGGTGGCGGGCCAATCTAGTCCCGGGGTCGTGGGGACGACCCTATAGTCGTCGGACAAGTCGGCAGCGAGCCAACCTAGTCCCGAGGTCGTGGGGACGACCCTATAGTCGTCGGACATGACGGCGGCTGGCCAACTTTGACCCGTGGTCGTGGGGACAACCCTATAGTCGTCGGACAAATCGGGGGCTGACCAACTTTGGCCCGGTGTCGTCGGGGCGACCCTATAGTCGTCGGACATGTCGGCGGCTGGCCAACTTTGGCCGGTGGTCGTGGGGACGACACTATAGTCGTCGGACATGTCGGCGGCGAGCCACCTTTGGCCCGTGGTCGTGGGGAGGACCCTATACTCGTCGGACAAGTCGGCGGCGTACCAACCTAGTCCGGGGGTCGTGGGGACGACCCTATAGTCGTCGGACATGACGTGGCGGGCTAGTCTAGTCCCGGGTCATGGGGACGACCCTATAGTCGTCGGACAAGTCGGCGGCTGGCCAACTTTGGCCCGTGGTCGTGGGGACGACCCTATAGTCGTCGGAAAAGTCGGCGGCTGTCCAGCTTTGGCCCGGGGTCGTGGGGACGACCCTATAGTCGTCGGACAAGTCGGCGGCTGTCCAGCTTTGGCCCGGGGTCGTGGGGACGACCCTATAGTCGTCGGACTTGACGGTGGCGGGCCAATCTAGTCCCGGGGTCGTGGGGACGACCCTATAGTCGTCGGACAAGTCGGCAGCGAGCCAACCTAGTCCCGAGGTCGTGGGGACGACCCTATAGTCGTCGGACATGACGGCGGCTGGCCAACTTTGACCCGTGGTCGTGGGGACAACCCTATAGTCGTCGGACAAATCGGGGGCTGACCAACTTTGGCCCGGTGTCGTCGGGGCGACCCTATAGTCGTCGGACATGTCGGCGGCTGGCCAACTTTGGCCGGTGGTCGTGGGGACGACACTATAGTCGTCGGACAAGTCGGCGGCGAGCCAACATAGTCCCGGTGTCGTGGGGACGACTCCATAGTCGTCGGACATGTCGGCGGCTGGCCATCCTAGACCCGGGGTCGTGGGGACGACCCTATGGTCCTCGGACAAGTCGGCGGGTGGCCAACTTTGGCCCGTGGTCGTGGGGCGACCCAATAGTCGTTGGACATGTCGGCGGCTGGCCAACTTTGGCTCGTGGTCGTGGGGACGACCCTATAGTCGTCGGACATGTCGGCGGCTGGCCAACCTAGACCCGGGGTCGTGGGGACGACCCTATTGTCGTCGGACATGACGGTGGCGGGCCAACCTAGACCCGGGGTCGTGGGGACGACCATATAGTCATCGGACATGTCGGCGGCTGGCCAACTTTGGCCCGTGGTCGTGGGGCGACCCAATAGTCGTTGGACATGTCGGCGGCTGGCCAACTTTGGCCCGGGGTCGTGGGGACGACCCTATAGTCGTCGGACATGTCGGCGGCTGGCCAACTTTGGCCCGGTGTCGTGGGGACGACCCTATAGTCGTCGGACATTTCGGCAGCATGCCAACTTTGGCCCGTGGTCGTGGGGACGACCCTATAGTTGTTGGACATGACGGTGGCGAGCTAATCTAGTCCCGGGGTCGTAGGGACGACCCTATAGTCGTTGGACATGTCGGCGATTGGCCAACATTGGCCCGGGGTCGTGGGGACGACCCTATAGTCGTCGGACATGTCGGCGGCTGGCCAACATTGGCGCGTGGTCGTGGGGACGATCCGATTATCGTCGGACATGTCGGCGGCTGGCCAACTTTGGCCCGTGGTCGTGGGGACGATCCAATAGTCGTCGGACATGTCGGCGGCTGGCCAACTTTGGCGCGTGGTCGTGGGGACGATCCGATTGTCGTCGGACATGTCGGCGGCTGGCCAACCTAGACCCGGGGTCGTGGGGACGACCCTATTGTCGTCGGACATGGCGGTGGCGGGCCAATCTATTCCCGTGGTCGTGGGGACGACCCTATAGTCTTCGGACATGACGGTAGCGGGCCAATCTAGACCCGAGGTCCTGGGGACGACCCTATAGTAGTCGGACATGTCGGCGGCTGCCCAACTTTGGCCCGGTGTCGTGGGGACGACTCTATAGTCGTCGGACATGTCGGCGGCTGGCCAACCTAGACCCGGGGTCGTGGGGACGACCCTATTGTCGTCGGACATGACGGTGGCGGGCCAATCTAGTCCCGGGGTCGTGGGGACGACCCTATAGTCGTCGGACAAGTCGGCGGCGGGCCAAGCTTGTCCCGGGGTCCTGGGGACGACCCTATAATCGTCGGACATGACGGTGGCGGGCCAATCTAGTCCCGGGGTCGTGGGGACGACCCTATAATCGTTGGACATGACGGTGGCGGGCCAATCTAGTCCCGGGGTCGTAGGGACGACCCTATAGTCGTCGGCCATGTTGGCGATTGGCCAACATTGGCCCGGGGTCGTGGGAACGACCCTATAGTCGTCGGACATTTCGGCGGCTGGCCAACTTTGGCCCGGTGTCGTGGGGACGACCCTATAGTCGTCGGACATTTCGGCGGCATGCCAACTTTGGCCCGTGGTCGTGGGGACGACCCTATAGTTGTTGGACATGACGGTGGCGGGCTAATCTAGTCCCGGGGTCGTAGGGACGACCCTATAGTCGTTGGACATGTCGGCGATTGGCCAACATTGGCCCGGGGTCGTGGGGACGACCCTATAGTCGTCGGACATGTCGGCGGCTGGCCAACTTTGGCCCGTGGTTTTGGGGACGACCCTATAGTCGTCGGACTTGACGGTGGCGGGCCAATCTAGTCCCGGGGTCGTGGGGACGACCCTATAGTCGTCGGACTTGACGGTGGCGGGCCAGTCTAGTCCCGGGTCGTGGGCACGACCCTATAGTCGTCGGAAATGTCGCCGGCTGGCCAACTTTGGCCCGTGGTCGTGGGGACGACCCTATAGTCGTCAGACATGACGGTGGCGAGCCAACCTAGTCCCGGGGTCGTGGGGACGACCCTATAGTCGTCGGACAAGTCGGCGGCGAGCCCACCTAGTCGGGGGGTCGTGGGGACGACCCTATAGTCGTCGGACAAGTCGGCGGCCGGCCAACCTAGTCCGGGGGTCGTGGGGACGACCCTATAGTCGTCGGACATGACGGTGGCGGGCCAGTCTAGTCCCGGGTCGTGGGGACGACCCTATAGTCGTCGGACATGTCGGCGGCTGGCCAACTTTGGCCCGTGGTCGTGGGGACGACCCTATAGTCGTCGGAAATGTCGGTGGCTGTCCAACTTTGGCCCGGGGGTCGTGGGGACGACCCTATAGTCGTCGGACATGTCGGCGGCGAGCCAACATTGACCCGGGGTCGTGGGGACGACTCTATAGTCGTCGGACATGTCGGTGGCGGACCAGTCTAGTCCCGGGTCGTGGGGACGACCCTATAGTCGTCGGACATGTCGGCGGCTGGCCACCTTTGGCCCGTGGTCGTGGGGAGGACCCTATACTCGTCGGACAAGTCGGCGGCGTACCAACCTAGTCCGGGGGTCGTGGGGACGACCCTATAGTCGTCGGACATGACGTGGCGGGCTAGTCTAGTCCCGGGTCATGGGGACGACCCTATAGTCGTCGGACAAGTCGGCGGCTGGCCAACTTTGGCCCGTGGTCGTGGGGACGACCCTATAGTCGTCGGAAAAGTCGGCGGCTGTCCAGCTTTGGCCCGGGGTCGTGGGGACGACCCTATAGTCGTCGGACAAGTCGGCGGCTGTCCAGCTTTGGCCCGGGGTCGTGGGGACGACCCTATAGTCGTCGGACTTGACGGTGGCGGGCCAATCTAGTCCCGGGGTCGTGGGGACGACCCTATAGTCGTCGGACAAGTCGGCAGCGAGCCAACCTAGTCCCGAGGTCGTGGGGACGACCCTATAGTCGTCGGACATGACGGCGGCTGGCCAACTTTGACCCGTGGTCGTGGGGACAACCCTATAGTCGTCGGACAAATCGGGGGCTGACCAACTTTGGCCCGGTGTCGTCGGGGCGACCCTATAGTCGTCGGACATGTCGGCGGCTGGCCAACTTTGGCCGGTGGTCGTGGGGACGACACTATAGTCGTCGGACAAGTCGGCGGCGAGCCAACATAGTCCCGGTGTCGTGGGGACGACCCTATAGTCGTCGGACAAGTCGGCAGCGAGCCAACCTAGTCCCGAGGTCGTGGGGACGACCCTATAGTCGTCGGACATGACGGCGGCTGGCCAACTTTGACCCGTGGTCGTGGGGACAACCCTATAGTCGTCGGACAAATCGGGGGCTGACCAACTTTGGCCCGGTGTCGTCGGGGCGACCCTATAGTCGTCGGACTTGACGGTGGCGGGCCAATCTAGTCCCGGGGTCGTGGGGACGACCCTATAGTCGTCGGACAAGTCGGCAGCGAGCCAACCTAGTCCCGAGGTCGTGGGGACGACCCTATAGTCGTCGGACATGACGGCGGCTGGCCAACTTTGACCCGTGGTCGTGGGGACAACCCTATAGTCGTCGGACAAATCGGGGGCTGACCAACTTTGGCCCGGTGTCGTCGGGGCGACCCTATAGTCGTCGGACATGTCGGCGGCTGGCCAACTTTGGCCGGTGGTCGTGGGGACGACACTATAGTCGTCGGACAAGTCGGCGGCGAGCCAACATAGTCCCGGTGTCGTGGGGACGACCCTATAGTCGTCGGACAAGTCGGCAGCGAGCCAACCTAGTCCCGAGGTCGTGGGGACGACCCTATAGTCGTCGGACATGACGGCGGCTGGCCAACTTTGGCCCGTGGTTTTGGGGACGACCCTATAGTCGTCGGACTTGACGGTGGCGGGCCAATCTAGTCCCGGGGTCGTGGGGACGACCCTATAGTCGTCGGACTTGACGGTGGCGGGCCAGTCTAGTCCCGGGTCGTGGGCACGACCCTATAGTCGTCGGAAATGTCGCCGGCTGGCCAACTTTGGCCCGTGGTCGTGGGGACGACCCTATAGTCGTCAGACATGACGGTGGCGAGCCAACCTAGTCCCGGGGTCGTGGGGACGACCCTATAGTCGTCGGACAAGTCGGCGGCGAGCCCACCTAGTCGGGGGGTCGTGGGGACGACCCTATAGTCGTCGGACAAGTCGGCGGCCGGCCAACCTAGTCCGGGGGTCGTGGGGACGACCCTATAGTCGTCGGACATGACGGTGGCGGGCCAGTCTAGTCCCGGGTCGTGGGGACGACCCTATAGTCGTCGGACATGTCGGCGGCTGGCCAACTTTGGCCCGTGGTCGTGGGGACGACCCTATAGTCGTCGGAAATGTCGGTGGCTGTCCAACTTTGGCCCGGGGGTCGTGGGGACGACCCTATAGTCGTCGGACATGTCGGCGGCGAGCCAACATTGACCCGGGGTCGTGGGGACGACTCTATAGTCGTCGGACATGTCGGTGGCGGACCAGTCTAGTCCCGGGTCGTGGGGACGACCCTATAGTCGTCGGACATGTCGGCGGCTGGCCACCTTTGGCCCGTGGTCGTGGGGAGGACCCTATACTCGTCGGACAAGTCGGCGGCGTACCAACCTAGTCCGGGGGTCGTGGGGACGACCCTATAGTCGTCGGACATGACGTGGCGGGCTAGTCTAGTCCCGGGTCATGGGGACGACCCTATAGTCGTCGGACAAGTCGGCGGCTGGCCAACTTTGGCCCGTGGTCGTGGGGACGACCCTATAGTCGTCGGAAAAGTCGGCGGCTGTCCAGCTTTGGCCCGGGGTCGTGGGGACGACCCTATAGTCGTCGGACAAGTCGGCGGCTGTCCAGCTTTGGCCCGGGGTCGTGGGGACGACCCTATAGTCGTCGGACTTGACGGTGGCGGGCCAATCTAGTCCCGGGGTCGTGGGGACGACCCTATAGTCGTCGGACAAGTCGGCAGCGAGCCAACCTAGTCCCGAGGTCGTGGGGACGACCCTATAGTCGTCGGACATGACGGCGGCTGGCCAACTTTGACCCGTGGTCGTGGGGACAACCCTATAGTCGTCGGACAAATCGGGGGCTGACCAACTTTGGCCCGGTGTCGTCAGGGCGACCCTATAGTCGTCGGACATGTCGGCGGCTGGCCAACTTTGGCCGGTGGTCGTGGGGACGACACTATAGTCGTCGGACAAGTCGGCGGCGAGCCAACATAGTCCCGGTGTCGTGGGGACGACCCTATAGTCGTCGGACAAGTCGGCAGCGAGCCAACCTAGTCCCGAGGTCGTGGGGACGACCCTATAGTCGTCGGACATGACGGCGGCTGGCCAACTTTGACCCGTGGTCGTGGGGACAACCCTATAGTCGTCGGACAAATCGGGGGCTGACCAACTTTGGCCCGGTGTCGTCGGGGCGACCCTATAGTCGTCGGACATGTCGGCGGCTGGCCAACTTTGGCCGGTGGTCGTGGGGACGACACTATAGTCGTCGGACAAGTCGGCGGCGAGCCAACATAGTCCCGGTGTCGTGGGGACGACTCCATAGTCGTCGGACATGTCGGCGGCTGGCCATCCTAGACCCGGGGTCGTGGGGACGACCCTATGGTCCTCGGACAAGTCGGCGGGTGGCCAACTTTGGCCCGTGGTCGTGGGATCGACCCTATAGTCGTCGGACAAGTCGGCGGCTGGCCAAATTTGGCCCGTGGTCGTGAGGACGACCCTATTGTCGTCGGAAATGTCGGCGGCTGGCCAACTTTGGCCCGTGGTCGTGAAGACGACCCTATAGTCGTCGGACAAGACGGTGGCGGGCCAATCTAGTCCAGGGGTCGCGGGGACGACCCTATAGTCGTCGGACAAGTCGGCGGCTGGCCAACGTTTGCCCGGGGTCGTGGGGACGACCCTATAGTCGTCGGACAAGTCGGCGGCGAGCCAAGCTAGTCCGGGGGTCGTGGGGACGAGCCTATAGTCGTCGGACATGTTGGCGATTGGCCAACATTGGCCCGGGGTCGTCGGGACGACCCTATAGTCGTCGGACATGTCGGCGGCTGGCCAACCTTGTCCCGGGGTCGTGGGGACGACCCTATAGTCGTCGGACATGTCGGCGGCTGGCCAACTTTGGCCCGTGGTCGTGGGGACGATCCAATAGTCGTTGGACATGTCGGCGGCTGGCCAACTTTGGCCCGTGGTCGTGGGGACGACCCTATAGTCGTTGGGCATGTCAGCGGCAGACCGGTGTCGTGGGGACGCCTCTATAGTCGTCGAACATGTCGGCGGCTGGCCAACCTAGACCCGGGGTTGTGGGGACGACCATATAGTCATCGGACATGTCGGCGGCTGGCCAACTTTGGCCCGTGGTCGTGGGGCGACCCAATAGTCGTTGGACATGTCGGCGGCTGGCCAACTTTGGCTCGTGGTCGTGGGGACGACCCTATAGTCGTCGGACATGTCGGCGGCTGGCCAACCTAGACCCGGGGTCGTGGGGACGACCCTATTGTCGTCGGACATGACGGTGGCGGGCCAACCTAGACCCGGGGTCGTGGGGACGACCCTATTGTCGTCGGACATGTCGGCGGCTGGCCAACTTTGGCCCGTGGTCGTGGGGACGACCCTATAGTCGTTGGGCATGTCAGCGGCTGACCGGTGTCGTGGGGACGCCTCTATAGTCGTCGAACATGTCGGCGGCTGGCCAACCTAGACCCGGGGTCGTGGGGACGACCATATTGTCGTCGGACATGTCGGCGGCTGGCCAACTTTGGCCCGTGGTCGTGGGGACGACCCTATAGTCGTTGGGCATGTCAGCGGCTGACCGGTGTCGTGGGGACGCCTCTATAGTCGTCGAACATGTCGGCGGCTGGCCAACCTAGTCCCGGGGTCGTGGGGACGACCATATAGTCATCGGACATGTCGGCGGCTGGCCAACTTTGGCCCGTGGTCGTGGGGCGACCCAATAGTCGTTGGACATGTCGGCGGCTGGCCAACTTTGGCCCGGGGTCGTGGGGACGACCCTATAGTCGTTGGACATGTCGGCGATTGGCCAACATTGGCCCGGGGTCGTGGGGACGACCCTATAGTCGTCGGACATGTCGGCGGCTGGCCAACATTGGCGCGTGGTCGTGGGGACGATCCGATTATCGTCGGACAAGTCGGCGGCTGTCCAGCTTTGGCCCGGGGTCGTGGGGACGACCCTATAGTCGTCGGACTTGACGGTGGCGGGCCAATCTAGTCCCGGGGTCGTGGGGACGACCCTATAGTCGTCGGACAAGTCGGCAGCGAGCCAACCTAGTCCCGAGGTCGTGGGGACGACCCTATAGTCGTCGGACATGACGGCGGCTGGCCAACTTTGACCCGTGGTCGTGGGGACAACCCTATAGTCGTCGGACAAATCGGGGGCTGACCAACTTTGGCCCGGTGTCGTCGGGGCGACCCTATAGTCGTCGGACATGTCGGCGGCTGGCCAACTTTGGCCGGTGGTCGTGGGGACGACACTATAGTCGTCGGACAAGTCGGCGGCGAGCCAACATAGTCCCGGTGTCGTGGGGACGACTCCATAGTCGTCGGACATGTCGGCGGCTGGCCATCCTAGACCCGGGGTCGTGGGGACGACCCTATGGTCCTCGGACAAGTCGGCGGGTGGCCAACTTTGGCCCGTGGTCGTGGGATCGACCCTATAGTCGTCGGACAAGTCGGCGGCTGGCCAAATTTGGCCCGTGGTCGTGAGGACGACCCTATTGTCGTCGGAAATGTCGGCGGCTGGCCAACTTTGGCCCGTGGTCGTGAAGACGACCCTATAGTCGTCGGACAAGACGGTGGCGGGCCAATCTAGTCCAGGGGTCGCGGGGACGACCCTATAGTCGTCGGACAAGTCGGCGGCTGGCCAACGTTTGCCCGGGGTCGTGGGGACGACCCTATAGTCGTCGGACAAGTCGGCGGCGAGCCAAGCTAGTCCGGGGGTCGTGGGGACGAGCCTATAGTCGTCGGACATGTTGGCGATTGGCCAACATTGGCCCGGGGTCGTCGGGACGACCCTATAGTCGTCGGACATGTCGGCGGCTGGCCAACCTTGTCCCGGGGTCGTGGGGACGACCCTATAGTCGTCGGACATGTCGGCGGCTGGCCAACTTTGGCCCGTGGTCGTGGGGACGATCCAATAGTCGTTGGACATGTCGGCGGCTGGCCAACTTTGGCCCGTGGTCGTGGGGACGACCCTATAGTCGTTGGGCATGTCAGCGGCAGACCGGTGTCGTGGGGACGCCTCTATAGTCGTCGAACATGTCGGCGGCTGGCCAACCTAGACCCGGGGTCGTGGGGACGACCATATAGTCATCGGACATGTCGGCGGCTGGCCAACCTAGACCCGGGGTCGTGGGGACGACCCTATTGTCGTCGGACATGACGGTGGCGGGCCAACTTTGGCGCGTGGTCGTGGGGACGATCCGATTGTCGTCGGACATGTCGGCGGCTGGCCAACCTAGACCCGGGGTCGTGGGGACGACCCTATTGTCGTCGGACATGGCGGTGGCGGGCCAATCTATTCCCGTGGTCGTGGGGACGACCCTATAGTCTTCGGACATGACGGTAGCGGGCCAATCTAGACCCGAGGTCCTGGGGACGACCCTATAGTAGTCGGACATGTCGGCGGCTGTCCAACTTTGGCCCGGTGTCGTGGGGACGACTCTATAGTCGTCGGACATGTCGGCGGCTGGCCAACCTAGACCCGGGGTCGTGGGGACGACCCTATTGTCGTCGGACATGACGGTGGCGGGCCAATCTAGTCCCGGGGTCGTGGGGACGACCCTATAGTCGTCGGACAAGTCGGCGGCGGGCCAAGCTTGTCCCGGGGTCCTGGGGACGACCCTATAATCGTCGGACATGACGGTGGCGGGCCAATCTAGTCCCGGGGTCGTGGGGACGACCCTATAATCGTTGGACATGACGGTGGCGGGCCAATCTAGTCCCGGGGTCGTAGGGACGACCCTATAGTCGTCGGCCATGTTGGCGATTGGCCAACATTGGCCCGGGGTCGTCGGGACGACCCTATAGTCGTCGGACATGTCGGCGGCTGGCCAACCTAGTCCCGGGGTCGTGGGAACGACCCTATAGTCGTCGGACATTTCGGCGGCTGGCCAACTTTGGCCCGGTGTCGTGGGGACGACCCTATAGTCGTCGGACATTTCGGCGGCATGCCAACTTTGGCCCGTGGTCGTGGGGACGACCCTATAGTTGTTGGACATGACGGTGGCGGGCTAATCTAGTCCCGGGGTCGTAGGGACGACCCTATAGTCGTTGGACATGTCGGCGATTGGCCAACATTGGCCCGGGGTCGTGGGGACGACCCTATAGTCGTCGGACATGTCGGCGGCTGGCCAACTTTGGCCCGTGGTTTTGGGGACGACCCTATAATCGTCGGACTTGACGGTGGCGGGCCAATCTAGTCCCGGGGTCGTGGGGACGACCCTATAGTCGTCGGACTTGACGGTGGCGGGCCAGTCTAGTCCCGGGTCGTGGGCACGACCCTATAGTCGTCGGAAATGTCGCCGGCTGGCCAACTTTGGCCCGTGGTCGTGGGGACGACCCTATAGTCGTCAGACATGACGGTGGCGAGCCAACCTAGTCCCGGGGTCGTGGGGACGACCCTATAGTCGTCGGACAAGTCGGCGGCGAGCCCACCTAGTCGGGGGGTCGTGGGGACGACCCTATAGTCGTCGGACAAGTCGGCGGCCGGCCAACCTAGTCCGGGTGTCGTGGGGACGACCCTATAGTCGTCGGACATGACGGTGGCGGGCCAGTCTAGTCCCGGGTCGTGGGGACGACCCTATAGTCGTCGGACATGTCGGCGGCTGGCCAACTTTGGCCCGTGGTCGTGGGGACGACCCTATAGTCGTCGGAAATGTCGGTGGCTGTCCAACTTTGGCCCGGGGGTCGTGGGGACGACCCTATAGTCGTCGGACATGTCGGCGGCGAGCCAACATTGACCCGGGGTCGTGGGGACGACTCTATAGTCGTCGGACATGTCGGTGGCGGACCAGTCTAGTCCCGGGTCGTGGGGACGACCCTATAGTCGTCGGACATGTCGGCGGCTGGCCACCTTTGGCCCGTGGTCGTGGGGAGGACCCTATACTCGTCGGACAATTCGGCGGCGTACCAACCTAGTCCGGGGGTCGTGGGGACGACCCTATAGTCGTCGGACATGACGTGGCGGGCTAGTCTAGTCCCGGGTCATGGGGACGACCCTATAGTCGTCGGACAAGTCGGCGGCTGGCCAACTTTGGCCCGTGGTCGTGGGGACGACCCTATAGTCGTCGGACAAGTCGGCGGCTGTCCAGCTTTGGCCCGGGGTCGTGGGGACGACCCTATAGTCGTCGGACTTGACGGTGGCGGGCCAATCTAGTCCCGGGGTCGTGGGGACGACCCTATAGTCGTCGGACAAGTCGGCAGCGAGCCAACCTAGTCCCGAGGTCGTGGGGACGACCCTATAGTCGTCGGACATGACGGCGGCTGGCCAACTTTGACCCGTGGTCGTGGGGACAACCCTATAGTCGTCGGACAAATCGGCGGCTGACCAACTTTGGCCCGGTGTCGTCGGGGCGACCCTATAGTCGTCGGACATGTCGGCGGCTGGCCAACTTTGGCCGGTGGTCGTGGGGACGACACTATAGTCGTCGGACAAGTCGGCGGCGAGCCAACATAGTCCCGGTGTCGTGGGGACGACTCCATAGTCGTCGGACATGTCGGCGGCTGGCCAACCTAGACCCGGGGTCGTGGGAACGACCCTATAGTCGTCGGACATTTCGGCGGCTGGCCAACTTTGGCCCGGTGTCGTGGGGACGACCCTATAGTCGTCGGACATTTCGGCGGCATGCCAACTTTGGCCCGTGGTCGTGGGGACGACCCTATAGTTGTTGGACATGACGGTGGCGGGCTAATCTAGTCCCGGGGTCGTAGGGACGACCCTATAGTCGTTGGACATGTCGGCGATTGGCCAACATTGGCCCGGGGTCGTGGGGACGACCCTATAGTCGTCGGACATGTCGGCGGCTGGCCATCTTTGGCCCGTGGTTTTGGGGACGACCCTATAATCGTCGGACTTGACGGTGGCGGGCCAATCTAGTCCCGGGGTCGTGGGGACGACCCTATAGTCGTCGGACTTGACGGTGGCGGGCCAGTCTAGTCCCGGGTCGTGGGCACGACCCTATAGTCGTCGGAAATGTCGCCGGCTGGCCAACTTTGGCCCGTGGTCGTGGGGACGACCCTATAGTCGTCAGACATGACGGTGGCGAGCCAACCTAGTCCCGGGGTCGTGGGGACGACCCTATAGTCGTCGGACAAGTCGGCGGCGAGCCCACCTAGTCGGGGGGTCGTGGGGACGACCCTATAGTCGTCGGACAAGTCGGCGGCCGGCCAACCTAGTCCGGGTGTCGTGGGGACGACCCTATAGTCGTCGGACATGACGGTGGCGGGCCAGTCTAGTCCCGGGTCGTGGGGACGACCCTATAGTCGTCGGACATGTCGGCGGCTGGCCAACTTTGGCCCGTGGTCGTGGGGACGACCCTATAGTCGTCGGAAATGTCGGTGGCTGTCCAACTTTGGCCCGGGGGTCGTGGGGACGACCCTATAGTCGTCGGACATGTCGGCGGCGAGCCAACATTGACCCGGGGTCGTGGGGACGACTCTATAGTCGTCGGACATGTCGGTGGCGGACCAGTCTAGTCCCGGGTCGTGGGGACGACCCTATAGTCGTCGGACATGTCGGCGGCTGGCCACCTTTGGCCCGTGGTCGTGGGGAGGACCCTATACTCGTCGGACAATTCGGCGGCGTACCAACCTAGTCCGGGGGTCGTGGGGACGACCCTATAGTCGTCGGACATGACGTGGCGGGTTAGTCTAGTCCCGGGTCATGGGGACGACCCTATAGTCGTCGGACAAGTCGGCGGCTGGCCAACTTTGGCCCGTGGTCGTGGGGACGACCCTATAGTCGTCGGACAAGTCGGCGGCTGTCCAGCTTTGGCCCGGGGTCGTGGGGACGACCCTATAGTCGTCGGACTTGACGGTGGCGGGCCAATCTAGTCCCGGGGTCGTGGGGACGACCCTATAGTCGTCGGACAAGTCGGCAGCGAGCCAACCTAGTCCCGAGGTCGTGGGGACGACCCTATAGTCGTCGGACATGACGGCGGCTGGCCAACTTTGACCCGTGGTCGTGGGGACAACCCTATAGTCGTCGGACAAATCGGCGGCTGACCAACTTTGGCCCGGTGTCGTCGGGGCGACCCTATAGTCGTCGGACATGTCGGCGGCTGGCCAACTATGGCCGGTGGTCGTGGGGACGACACTATAGTCGTCGGACAAGTCGGCGGCGAGCCAACATAGTCCCGGTGTCGTGGGGACGACTCCATAGTCGTCGGACATGTCGGCGGCTGGCCAACCTAGACCCGGGGTCGTGGGGACGACCCTATGGTCCTCGGACAAGTCGGCGGGTGGCCAACTTTGGCCCGTGGTCGTGGGATCGACCCTATAGTCGTCGGACAAGTCGGCGGCTGGCCAAATTTGGCCCGTGGTCGTGAGGACGACCCTATTGTCGTCGGAAATGTCGGCGGCTGGCCAACTTTGGCCCGTGGTCGTGAAGACGACCCTATAGTCGTCGGACAAGACGGTGGCGGGCCAATCTAGTCCAGGGGTCGCGGGGACGACCCTATAGTCGTCGGACAAGTCGGCGGCTGGCCAACGTTTGCCCGGGGTCGTGGGGACGACCCTATAGTCGTCGGACAAGTCGGCGGCGAGCCAAGCTAGTCCGGGGGTCGTGGGGACGAGCCTATAGTCGTCGGACATGTTGGCGATTGGCCAACATTGGCCCGGGGTCGTCGGGACGACCCTATAGTCGTCGGACATGTCGGCGGCTGGCCAACCTTGTCCCGGGGTCGTGGGGACGACCCTATAGTCGTCGGACATTTCGGCGGCTTGCCAACTTTGGCCCGGGGTTGTGGGGACGACCCTATAGTCGTCGGACATGTCGGCGGCTGGCCAACTTTGGCCCGTGGTCGTGGGGACGATCCAATAGTCGTCGGACATGTCGGCGGCTGGCCAACTTTGGCCCGTGGTTGTGGGAACGACCCTATAGTCGTTGGACATGACGGTGGCGGGCCAATCTAGTCCCGGGGTCGTGGGGACGACCCTATAGTCGTTGGACATGTCGGCGGCTGGTCAACTTTGGCCCGGGGTCGTGGGGACGACCCTATAGTCGTCGGACATGTTGGCGGCTTGTCAGCCTAGTCCCGGGGTCGTGGGTACGACCCTATAGTCGTCGGACAAGTCGGCGGCGGGCCAACCTTGTCCCGGGGTCGTGGGGACGACCCTATAGTCGTCGGACATGTCGGCGGCTGGCCAACTTTGTCCCGGTGTCGTGGGGACGACCCTATAGTCGTCGGACATGTCGGCGGCTGGCCAACTTTGGCGCGTGGTCGTGGGGACGATCCGATTGTCGTCGGACATGTCCGCGGCTGGACATCATTGGCCCGGGGTCGTGGGGACGACCCTATAGTCGTCGGACATGTTGGCGGCTGGCCAACTTTGGCGCGAGGTCGTGGGGACGATCCGATTGTCGTCGGACATGTCGGCGGCTGGCCAACCTAGACCCGGGGTCGTGGGGACGACCCTATTGTCGTCGGACATGGCGGTGGCGGGCCACTCTAGTCCCGTGGTCGTGGGGACGACCCTATAGTCTTCGGACATGACGGTAGCGGGCCAATCTAGACCCGAGGTCCTGGGGACGACCCTATAGTAGTCGAACATGTCGGCGGCTGTCCAACATTGGCCCGGTGTCGTGGGGACGACTCTATAGTCGTCGGACATGTCGGCGGCTGGCCAACCTAGTCCCGGGGTCGTGGGGACGACCCTATAGTCGTCGGACATGTTGGCGGCTGGCCAACTTTGGCCCGTGGTTGTGGGGACGACCCTATAGTCGTTGGACATGACGGTGGCGGGCCAATCTAGTCCCGGGGTCGTGGGGACGACCCTATAGTCGTCGGACATGTCGGCGGCTGGCCAACTTTGGACCGGTGTCGTGGGGACGACTCTATAGTCGTCGGACATGTCGGCGGCTGGCCAACCTAGTCCCGGGGTCGTGGGGACGACCCTATAGTCGTCGGAAATTTCGGCGGCTGGCCAACCTGGACCCGAGGTCGTGGGGACGACCCTATTGTCGTCGGACATGACGGTGGCGGGCCAATCTAGTCTCGGGGTCGTGGGGACGACCCTATAATCGTCGGACATGACGTTGGCGGGCCAATCTAGTCCCGGGGTCGTGGGGACGACCCCATAGTCGTCGGACAAGACGGCGGCTGGACATCTTTGGCCCGGGGTCGTGGGGACGACCCTATAGTCGTCGGACATGTTGGCGGCTTGTCAGCCTAGTCCCGGGGTCGTGGGTACGACCCTATAGTCGTCGGACAAGTCGGCGGCGGGCCAACCTTGTCCCGGGGTCGTGGGGACGACCCTATAGTCGTCGGACATGTCGCCGGCTGGCCAACTTTGGCCCGGTGTCGTGGGGACGACTCTATAGTCGTCGGGAATGTCGGCGGCTGGCCAACCTGGACCCGGGGTCGTGGGGACGACCCTATTGTCGTCGGACATGACGGTGGCGGGCCAATCTAGTCTCGCGGTCGTGGGGACGACCCTATAATCGTCGGACATGACGTTGGCGGGCCAATCTAGTCCCGGGGTCGTGGGGACGACCCTATAGTCGTCGGACATGTCGGCGGCTGGTCAACTTTGGCCCGTGGTCGTGGGGACGACGCTATAGTCGTCGGACAAGACGGTGGCGGACCAATCTAGTCCCGGGGTCGTGGGGACGACCCTATTGTCGTCGGACATGTCGGCGGCTGGCCAACTTTGGCCCGTGGTCGTGGGGACGATCCAATAGTCGTCGGACATGTCGGCGGCTGGCCAACTTTGGCCCGTGGTTGTGGGGACGACCCTATAGTCGTTGGACATGACGGTGGCGGGCCAATCTAGTCCCGGGGTCGTGGGGACGACCCTATAGTCGTCGGACAAGACGGCGGCTGGACATCTTTGGCCCGGGGTCGTGGGGACGACCCTATAGTCGTCGGACATGTTGGCGGCTTGTCAGCCTAGTCCCGGGGTCGTGGGTACGACCCTATAGTCGTCGGACAAGTCGGCGGCTGGCCAACCTAGACCCGGGGTCGTGGGGACACCCCTATTGTCGTCGGACATGACGGTGGCGGGCCAATCTAGTCCCGGGGTCGTGGGGACGACCCTGTAGTCGTCGGACATGTCGGCGGCTGGCCAACTTTGGCCCGGTGTCGTGGGGACGACTCTATAGTCGTCGGAAATGTCGGCGGCAGGCCAACCTGGACACGGGGTCGTGGGGACGACCCTATTGTCGTCGGACATGACGGTGGCGGGCCAATCTAGTCTCGGGGTCGTGGGGACGACCCTATAGTCGTCGGACATGTCGGCGGCTGGCCAACCTAGTCCCGGGGTCGTGGGGACGACCCTATAGTCGTCGGACATTTCGGCGGCTTGCCAACTTTGGCCCGGGGTCGTGGGGACGACCCTATAGTCGTCGGACATGTCGGCGGCTGGCCAACTTTGGCCCGGGGTCGTGGGGACGACCCTATAGTCGTCGCACATTTCGGCGGCATGCCAACTTTCGCCCGTGGTCGTGGGGACGACCCTATAGTCGTTGGACATGACGGTGGCGGGCTAATCTAGTCCCGGGGTCGTAGGGACGACCCTATAGTCGTTGGACATGTCGGCGATTGGCCAACATTGGCCCGGGGTCGTGGGGACGACCCTATAGTCGTCGGACATGTCGGCGGCTGGCCAACTTTGGCGCGAGGTCGTGGGGACGATCCGATTGTCGTCGGACATGTCGGCGGCTGGCCAACCTAGACCCGTGGTCGTGGGGACGACCCTATAGTCTTCGGACATGTAGGCGGCTGGCCAACTTTGGCCCGTGGTCGTGGGGACGATCCAATAGTCGTCGGACATGTCGGCGGCTGGCCAACTTTGGCCCGTGGTTGTGGGGACGACCCTATAGTCGTTGGACATGACGGTGGCGGGCCAATCTAGTCCCGGGGTCGTGGGGACGACCCTATAGTCGTCGGACAAGACGGCGGCTGGACATCTTTGGCCCGGGGTCGTGGGGACGACCCTATAGTCGTCGGACATGTTGGCGGCTTGTCAGCCTAGTCCCGGGGTCGTGGGTAGGACCCTATAGTCGTCGGACAAGTCGGCGGCTGGCCAACCTAGACCCGGGGTCGTGGGGACGACCCTATTGTCGTCGGACATGACGGTGGCGGGCCAATCTAGTCCCGAGGTCCTGGGGACGACCCTATAGTCGTCGTGACAAGTCGACGGCTGGCCAACCTAGACCCGGGGTCGTGGGGACGACCCCATTGTCGTCGGACATGACGGTGGCGGGCCAATCTAGTCCCGGGGTCGTGGGGACGACCCTATAGTCGTAGGACAAGACGGCGGCTGGACATCTTTGGCCCGGGGTCGTGGGGACGAACCCTATAGTCGTCGGACATGTTGGCGGCTTGTCAGCCTAGTCCCGAGGTGGTGGGTACGATCCCTATAGTCGTCGGACAAGTCGGCGGCGGGCCAACCTTGTCCCGGGGTCGTGGGGACGACCCTATAGTCGTCGGACATGTCGGCAGCTGGCCAACTTTGGCCCGGGGTCGTGGGGACGACCCTATAGTCGTCGGACATGTCGGCGGCTGGCCAACTTTGGCGCGAGGTCGTGGGGACGATCCGATTGTCGTCGGACATGTCGGCGGCTGGCCAACCTAGACCCGGGGTCGTGGGGACGACCCTATTGTCGTCGGACATGGCGGTGGCGGGCCACTCTAGTCCCGTGGTCGTGGGGACGACCCTATAGTCTTCGGACATGACGGTAGCGGGCCAATCTAGACCCGAGGTCCTGGGGACGACCCTATAGTAGTCGAACATGTCGGCGGCTGTCCAACATTGGCCCGGTGTCGTGGGGACGACTCTATAGTCGTCGGACATGTCGGCGGCTGGCCAACCTAGTCCCGGGGTCGTGGGGACGACCCTATAGTCGTCGGACATGTTGGCGGCTGGCCAACTTTGGCCCGTGGTTGTGGGGACGACCCTATAGTCGTTGGACATGACGGTGGCGGGCCAATCTAGTCCCGGGGTCGTGGGGACGACCCTATAGTCGTCGGACATGTCGGCGGCTGGCCAACTTTGGACCGGTGTCGTGGGGACGACTCTATAGTCGTCGGACATGTCGGCGGCTGGCCAACCTAGTCCCGGGGTCGTGGGGACGACCCTATAGTCGTCGGAAATTTCGGCGGCTGGCCAACCTGGACCCGAGGTCGTGGGGACGACGCTATTGTCGTCGGACATGACGGTGGCGGGCCAATCTAGTCTCGGGGTCGTGGGGACGACCCTATAATCGTCGGACATGACGTTGGCGGGCCAATCTAGTCCCGGGGTCGTGGGGACGACCCCATAGTCGTCGGACAAGACGGCGGCTGGACATCTTTGGCCCGGGGTCGTGGGGACGACCCTATAGTCGTCGGACATGTTGGCGGATTGTCAGCCTAGTCCCGGGGTCGTGGGTACGACCCTATAGTCGTCGGACAAGTCGGCGGCGGGCCAACCTTGTCCCGGGGTCGTGGGGACGACCCTATAGTCGTCGGACATGTCGCCGGCTGGCCAACTTTGGCCCGGTGTCGTGGGGACGACTCTATAGTCGTCGGGAATGTCGGCGGCTGGCCAACCTGGACCCGGGGTCGTGGGGACGACCCTATTGTCGTCGGACATGACGGTGGCGGGCCAATCTAGTCTCGCGGTCGTGGGGACGACCCTATAATCGTCGGACATGACGTTGGCGGGCCAATCTAGTCCCGGGGTCGTGGGGACGACCCTATAGTCGTCGGACATGTCGGCGGCTGGTCAACTTTGGCCCGTGGTCGTGGGGACGACGCTATAGTCGTCGGACAAGACGGTGGCGGACCAATCTAGTCCCGGGGTCGTGGGGACGACCCTATTGTCGTCGGACATGTCGGCGGCTGGCCAACTTTGGCCCGTGGTCGTGGGGACGATCCAATAGTCGTCGGACATGTCGGCGGCTGGCCAACTTTGGCCCGTGGTTGTGGGGACGACCCTATAGTCGTTGGACATGACGGTGGCGGGCCAATCTAGTCCCGGGGTCGTGGGGACGACCCTATAGTCGTCGGACAAGACGGCGGCTGGACATCTTTGGCCCGGGGTCGTGGGGACGACCCTATAGTCGTCGGACATGTTGGCGGCTTGTCAGCCTAGTCCCGGGGTCGTTGGTACGACCCTATAGTCGTCGGACAAGTCGGCGGCTGGCCAACCTAGACCCGGGGTAGTGGGGACACCCCTATTGTCGTCGGACATGACGGTGGCGGGCCAATCTAGTCCCGGGGTCGTGGGGACGACCCTGTAGTCGTCGGACATGTCGGCGGCTGGCCAACTTTGGCCCGGTGTCGTGGGGACGACTCTATAGTCGTCGGAAATGTCGGCGGCTGGCCAACCTGGACACGGGGTCGTGGGGACGACCCTATTGTCGTCGGACATGACGGTGGCGGGCCAATCTAGTCTCGGGGTCGTGGGGACGACCCTATAGTCGTCGGACATGTCGGCGGCTGGCCAACCTAGTCCCGGGGTCGTGGGGACGACCCTATAGTCGTCGGACATTTCGGCGGCTTGCCAACTTTGGCCCGGGGTCGTGGGGACGACCCTATAGTCGTCGGACATGTCGGCGGCTGGCCAACTTTGGCCCGGGGTCGTGGGGACGACCCTATAGTCGTCGCACATTTCGGCGGCATGCCAACTTTGGCTCGGGGTCGTGGGGACGACCCTATAGTCGTCGGACATGTCGGCGGCTGGCCAACTTTGGCCCGTGGTTGTGGGGACGACCCTATAGTCGTTGGACATGACGGTGGCGGGCCAATCTAGTCCCGGGGTCGTGGGGACGACACTATAGTCGTCGGACAAGACGGCGGCTGGACATCGTTGGCCCGGGGTCGTGGGGACGACCCTATAGTCGTCGGACATGTTGGCGGCTTGTCAGCCTAGTCCCAGGGTCGTGGGTACGACCCTATAGTCGTCGGACAAGTCGGAGGCGGGCCAACCTTGTCCCGGGGTCGTGGGGACGACCCTATAGTCGTCGGACATGTCGGCGGCTGGCCAACTTTGGCCCGGTGTCGTGGGGACGACTCTATAGTCGTCGGAAATGTCGGCGGCTGGCCAACCTGGACCCGGGGTCGTGGGGACGACCCTATTGTCGTCGGACATGACGGTGGCGGGCCAATCTAGTCTCGCGGTCGTGGGGACGACCCTATAGTCTTCGGACATGACGGTAGCGGGCCAATCTAGACCCGAGGTCCTGGGGACGACCCTATAGTAGTCGAACATGTCGGCGGCTGTCCAACATTGGCCCGGAGTCGTGGGGACGACTCTATAGTCGTCGGACATGTCGGCGGCTGGCCAACTTTGGCCCGGGGTCGTGGGGACGACCCTATAGTCGTCGGATATGTCGGCGGCTGGCCAACTTTGGCCCGTGGTTGTGGGGACGACCCTATAGTCGTTGGACATGACGGTGGCGGGCCAATCTAGTCCCGAGGTCCTGGGGACGACCCTATAGTCGTCGGACAAGTCGGCGGCTGGCCAACCTAGACCCGGGGTCGTGGGGACGACCCTATTGTCGTCGGACATGACGGTGGCGGGCCAATCTAGTCCCGGGGTCGAGGGGACGACCCTATAGTCGTCGGACATGTCGGCGGCTGGCCAACTTTGGCGCGTGGTCGTGGGGACGACCCTATAGTCGTCGGACATGTCGGCGGCTGGCCAACTTTGTCCCGGTGTCGTGGGGACGACCCTATAGTCGTCGGACATGTCGGCGGCTGGCCAACTTTGGCGCGTGGTCGTGGGGACGATCCGATTGTCGTCGGACATGTCCGCGGCTGGACATCTTTGGCCCGGGGTCGTGGGGACGACCCTATAGTCGTCGGACATGTTGGCGGCTGGCCAACTTTGGCGCGAGGTCGTGGGGACGATCCGATTGTCGTCGGACATGTCGGCGGCTGGCCAACCTAGACCCGGGGTCGTGGGGACGACCCTATTGTCGTCGGACATGGCGGTGGCGGGCCAATCTAGTCCCGTGGTCGTGGGGACGACCCTATAGTCTTCGGACATGACCGTAGCGGGCCAATCTAGACCCGAGGTCCTGGGGACGACACTATAGTAGTCGAACATGTCGGCGGCTGTCCAACATTGGCCCGGTGTCGTGGGGACGACTCTATAGTCGTCGGACATGTCGGCGGCTGGCCAACCTAGTCCCGGGGTCGTGGGGACGACCCTATAGTCGTCGGACATGTTGGCGGCTGGCCAACTTTGGCCCGTGGTTGTGGGGACGACCCTATAGTCGTTGGACATGACGGTGGCGGGCCAATCTAGTCCCGGGGTCGTGGGGACGACCCTATAGTCGTCGGACATGTCGGCGGCTGGCCAACTTTGGACCGGTGTCGTGGGGACGACTCCATAGTCGTCGGAAATTTCGGCGGCTGGCCAACCTGGACCCGAGGTCGTGGGGACGACCCTATTGTCGTCGGACATGACGGTGGCGGGCCAATCTAGTCTCGGGGTCGTGGGGACGACCCTATAATCGTCGGACATGACGTTGGCGGGCCAATCTAGTCCCGGGGTCGTGGGGACGACCCCATAGTCGTCGGACAAGACGGCGGCTGGACATCTTTGGCCCGGGGTCGTGGGGACGACCCTATAGTCGTCGGACATGTTGGCGGCTTGTCAGCCTAGTCCCGGGGTCGTGGGTACGACCCTATAGTCGTCGGACAAGTCGGCGGCGGGCCAACCTTGTCCCGGGGTCGTGGGGACGACCCTATAGTCGTCGGACATGTCGCCGGCTGGCCAACTTTGGCCCGGTGTCGTGGGGACGACTCTATAGTCGTCGGGAATGTCGGCGGCTGGCCAACCTGGACCCGGGGTCGTGGGGACGACCCTATTGTCGTCGGACATGACGGTGGCGGGCCAATCTAGTCTCGCGGTCGTGGGGACGACCCTATAATCGTCGGACATGACGTTGGCGGGCCAATCTAGTCCCGGGGTCGTGGGGACGACCCTATAGTCGTCGGACATGTCGGCGGCTGGTCAACTTTGGCCCGTGGTCGTGGGGACGACGCTATAGTCGTCGGACAAGACGGTGGCGGACCAATCTAGTCCCGGGGTCGTGGGGACGACCCTATTGTCGTCGGACATGTCGGCGGCTGGCCAACTTTGGCCCGTGGTCGTGGGGACGATCCAATAGTCGTCGGACATGTCGGCGGCTGGCCAACTTTGGCCCGTGGTTGTGGGGACGACCCTATAGTCGTTGGACATGACGGTGGCGGGCCAATCTAGTCCCGGGGTCGTGGGGACGACCCTATAGTCGTCGGACAAGACGGCGGCTGGACATCTTTGGCCCGGGGTCGTGGGGACGACCCTATAGTCGTCGGACATGTTGGCGGCTTGTCAGCCTAGTCCCGGGGTCGTGGGTACGACCCTATAGACGTCGGACAAGTCGGCGGCTGGCCAACCTAGACCCGGGGTCGTGGGGACACCCCTATTGTCGTCGGACATGACGGTGGCGGGCCAATCTAGTCCCGGGGTCGTGGGGACGACCCTGTAGTCGTCGGACATGTCGGCGGCTGGCCAACTTTGGCCCGGTGTCGTGGGGACGACTCTATAGTCGTCGGAAATGTCGGCGGCTGGCCAACCTGGACACGGGGTCGTGGGGACGACCCTATTGTCGTCGGACATGACGGTGGCGGGCCAATCTAGTCTCGGGGTCGTGGGGACGACCCTATAGTCGTCGGACATGTCGGCGGCTGGCCAACCTAGTCCCGGGGTCGTGGGGACGACCCTATAGTCGTCGGACATGTCGGCGCCTGGTGAACTTTGGCCCGTGGTCGTGGGGACGACGCTATAGTCGTCGGACAAGACGGTGGCGGACCAATCTAGTCCCGGGGTCGTGGGGACGACACTATAGTCGTCGGACAAGACGGCGGCTGGACATCGTTGGCCCGGGGTCGTGGGGACGACCCTATAGTCGTCGGACATGTTGGCGGCTTGTCAGCCTAGTCCCAGGGTCGTGGGTACGACCCTATAGTCGTCGGACAAGTCGGAGGCGGGCCAACCTTGTCCCGGGGTCGTGGGGACGACCCTATAGTCGTCGGACATGTCGGCGGCTGGCCAACTTTGGCCCGGTGTCGTGGGGACGACTCTATAGTCGTCGGAAATGTCGGCGGCTGGCCAACCTGGACCCGGGGTCGTGGGGACGACCCTATTGTCGTCGGACATGACGGTGGCGGGCCCATCTAGTCTCGCGGTCGTGGGGACGACCCTATAATCGTCGGACATGACGGTGGCGGGCCAATCTAGTCCCGGGGTCGTGGGGACGACCCTATAGTCGTCGGACATGTCGGCGGCTGGCCAACTTTGGCCCGTGGTCGTGGGGACGATCCAATAGTCGTCGGACATGTCGGCGGCTGGCCAACTTTGGCCCGTGGTTGTGGGAACGACCCTATAGTCGTTGGACATGACGGTGGCGGGCCAATCTAGTCCCGGGTCATGGGGACGACCCTATAGTCGTCGGACATGTCGGCGGCTGGCCAACTTTGGCCCGTGGTCGTGGGGACGACCCTATAGTCGTCGGACATGACGGTGGCGGGCCAGTCTAGTCCCGGGTCGTGGGGACGACCCTATAGTCGTCGGACATGTCGGTGGCGGGCCAGTCTAGTCCCGGGTCGTGGGGACGACCCTATAGTCGTCGGACATGTCGGCGGCTGGCCAACTTTGTCCCGTGGTCGTGGGGACAACCCTATAGTCGTCGGACATGGCGGTGGCGGGCCAGTCTAGTCCCGGGTCATGGGGACGACCCTATAGTCGTCGGACATGTCGGCGGCTGGCCAACTTTGGCCCGTGGTCGTGGGGACGACCCAATAGTCGTCGGACATGTCGGCGGCTGGCCAACTTTGGCCCGTGGTCGTGGGGACGATCCAATAGTCGTCGGACATGTCGGCGGCTGGCCAACTTTGGCCCGTGGTCGTGGGGACGATCCGATAGTCGTTGGACATGTCAGCGGCTGGCCAACTTTGGCCCGGTGTCGTGGGGACGACTCTATAGTCGTCGGACATGTCGGCGGCTGGCCAACTTTGGCCCGTGGTCGTGGGGACGATCCGAGAGTCGTCGGACATGACGGTGGCGGGCCAATCTAGTCCCGGGGTCGTGGGGACGACCCTATAATCGTCGGACAAGTCGGCAGCTTGCCAACTTTGGTCCGGGGTCGTGGGGACGACCCTATAGTCGTCGGACATGACGGTGGCGGGCCAATCTAGTCTCGGGGTCGTGGGGACGACCCTATAATCGTCGGACATGTCGGCGGCTGGCCAAACTAGTCCCGGGGTCGTGGGGACGACCCTATAGTCGTCGGACATTTCGGCGGCTTGCCAACTTTGGCCCGGGGTTGTGGGGACGACCCTATAGTCGTCGGACATGTCGGCGGCTGGCCAACTTTGGCCCGTGGTCGTGGGGACGATCCAATAGTCGTCGGACATGTCGGCGGCTGGCCAACTTTGGCCCGTGGTTGTGGGAACGACCCTATAGTCGTTGGACATGACGGTGGCGGGCCAATCTAGTCCCGGGGTCGTGGGGACGACCCTATAGTCGTTGGACATGTCGGCGGCTGGTCAACTTTGGCCCGGGGTCGTGGGGTCGACCCTATAGTCGTCGGACAAGACGGTGGCGGACCAATCTAGTCCCGGGGTCGTGGGGACGACCCTATTGTCGTCGGACATGACGGTGGCGGGCCAATCTAGTCTCGGGGTCGTGGGGACGACTCTATAGTCGTCGGAAATGTCGGCGGCTGGCCAACCTGGACCCGGGGTCGTGGGGGCGACCCTATTGTCGTCGGACATGACGGTGGCGGGCCAATCTAGTCTCGCGGTCGTGGGGACGACCCTATATTCGTCGGACATGACGGTGGCGGGCCAATCTAGTCCCGGGGTCGTGGGGACGACCCTATAGTCGTCGGACAAGACGGCGGCTGGACATCTTTGGCCCGGGGTCGTGGGGACGACCCTATAGTCGTCGGACATGTTGGCGGCTTGTCAGCCTAGTCCCGGGGTCGTGGGTACGACCCTATAGTCGTTGGACAAGTCGGCGGCTGGCCAACCTAGACCCGGCGTCGTGGGGATGACCCTATTGTCGTCGGACATGACGGTGGCGGGCCAATCTAGTCCCGGGGTCGTGGGGACGACCCTATAGTCGTCGGACATTTCGGCGGCTTACCAGCTTTGGCCGTCGTCGGACATGTTGGGGGCTTGTCAACCTAGTCCCGGGGTTGTGGGGACGACCCTATAGTCGTTGGACATGACGGTGGCGGCCAATCTAGTCCCGGGGTCGTAGGAACGATCCGATAGTCGTTGGACATGACGGTGCCGGGCCAATCAAGTCCCGGGGTCGTAGGTACGACCCTATAGTCGTCGGACATGTCGGCGATTGGCCATTATTGGCCCGGGGTCGTGGGGACGACCCTATAGTCGTCGGACATGTCGGCGGCTGGCCAACTTTAGCCCGTGGTCGTGGGGACGACCCAATAGTCGTCGGACATGTCGGCGGCTGGCCAACTTTGGCCCGTGGTCGTGGGGACGATCCGATAGTCGTTGGACATGACGGTGCCGGGGCAATCGAGTCCCGGGGTCGTAGGTACGACCCTATAGTCGTCGGACATGTCGGGGATTGGCCAACTTTAGCCCGTGGTCGTGGGGACGACCCTATAGCCGTCGGACATGTCGGCGGCTGGCCAACTTTGGCCCGTGGTCGTGGGGACGATCCGATAGTCGTTGGACAAGTCGGCGGTGGGCCAACCTAGTCCCGGGGTCGTGGGGACGACCCTATAGTCATCGGACATGTCGGCGGCTTGCCAACTTTGGCCCGGGGTCGTGGGGACGACCCTATAGTCGTCGGACATGTCGGCGGCTGGCCAACCTAGTCCGGGGTCGTAGGGACGACCCTATAGTCGTCGGACATGTCGGCGATTGGCCAACATTGGCCCGGGGTCGTGGCGACGACCCTATAGTCGTCGGACATGTCGGCGGCTGGCCAACCTAGTCCCCAGGTCGTGGGGACGACCCTATAGTCGTCGGACTTGTCGGGGGCGGGCCAATCTATTCCCGGGTTCGTTTGGACGAAACTATAATCGTCGGACATGTCGGCGGCTGGCCAACTTTGGCCCGGGGTCGTGGGGACGACCTTATAGTCGTCGGACATGACGGTGATGGGCCAATCTAGTCCCGGGGTCGTGGGGTCGACCCTATAGTCGTCGGACATGTCGGTGGCTGGCCAACTTTGACCCGGGGTCGTGGGGACGACCCTATAGTCGTCGGACAAGTCGGCGGCTGGCAAACTTTGGCCCGTGGTCGTGGGGTCGACCCTATAGTCGTCGGATATGTCGGCGGCTGGCCAAAGTTGGCCCGTGGTCGTGGGGACAACCCTATAATCGTCGGACATGGCGGTGGCGGGCCAATCTAGTCCCGGGATCGTGGGGACGACCCTATTGTCGTCGGACATGGCGGTGGCGGGCCAATCTAGTCCCGGGATCGTGGGGACGACCCTATAGTCGTCGGACAAGTCGGCGGCTGCCCAATCTAGTCCCGGGATCGTAGGGACGACCCTATAGTCGTCGGACAAGTCGGCGGCTGACCAACTTTGGCCCGGGGTCGTGGGGACGATCCTACAGTCGTCGGACATGTCGGCGGCTGGCCAACTTTGGCCCGTGGTCGTGGGGACGACCCTGAAGTCGTCGGACATGACGGTGGCGGGCCAATCTAGTCCCGGGGTCGTGGGGACGACCGTATAGTCGTCGGACTTGACGGTGGCGGGCCAATCTAGTCCCGGGGTCGTGGGTACGACCGTATAGTCGTCGGACAAGTCGGCGGCTGGCCAACTTTGGCCCGGGGCCGTGGGAACGACCCTATAGTCGTCGGACATGACGGTGGCGGGCCAATATAGTGCTGGGGTCGTGGGGACGACCCTATAGTCGTCGGACAAGTCGGCGGCGAGCCAACCTAGTCCGGGGGTCGTGGGGACGACCTTATAGTCGTCGGACATGACGGTGGCGGGCCAATCTAGTCCCGGGGTCCATGGGACGACCCTATAGTCGTCGGACATGTCGGCGGCTGGCCAACTTTGGCCCGTGGTCGTGGGGACGACCCTATAGTCGTCGGACAAGTCGGCGGCGAGCCAACCTAGTCCGGGGGTCGTGGGGACGACCCTATAGTCGTCGGACAAGTCGGGGGCGGGCCAATCTAGTCCCGGGGTCGTAGGGACGACCCTATAGTCGTCGGACATGTTGGCGGCTGGCCAACTTTGGCCTGGTGTCGTGGGGACGACTGTATAGTTGTCGGACATTTCGGCGGCAGGCCAACTTTGGCCCCTGGTCATGGGGACGACCCTATAATCGTCGGACATGTCGGCAGCTGGCCACCCTAGACCCGGGGTCGTGGGGACGACCCTATTGTCGTCGGACAAGTCGGCGGTGGGCCAACCTAGTCCCGGGGTCGTGGGGACGACCCTATAGTCATCGGACATGTCGGCGGCTTGCCAACTTTGGCCCGGGGTCGTGGGGACGACCCTATAGTCGTCGGACATGTCGGCGGCTGGCCAACCTAGTCCGGGGTCGTAGGGACGACCCTATAGTCGTCGGACATGTCGGCGATTGGCCAACATTGGCCCGGGGTCGTGGCGACGACCCTATAGTCGTCGGACATGTCGGCGGCTGGCCAACTTTGGCCCGTGGTCGTGGGGACGACCCTATAGTCGTCGGAAATGTCGGTGGCTGTCCAACTTTGGCCCGGGGGTCGTGGGGACGACCCTATAGTCGTCGGACATGTCGGCGGCGAGCCAACATTGACCCGGGGTCGTGGGGACGACTCTATAGTCGTCGGACATGTCGGTGGCGGGCCAGTCTAGTCCCGGGTCGTGGGGACGACCCTATAGTCGTCGGACATGTCGGCGGCTGGCCAACTTTGGCCCGTGGTCGTGGGGACGACCCTATAGTCGTCAGACATGACGGTGGCGAGCCAACCTAGTCCCGGGGTAGTGGGGACGACCCTATAGTCGTCGGACAAGTCGGCAGCGAGCCCACCTAGTCGGGGGGTCGTGGGGACGACCCTATAGTCGTCGGACAAGTCGGCGGCCGGCCAACCTAGTCCGGGGGTCGTGGGGACGACCCTATAGTCGTCGGACATGACGGTGGCGGGCCAGTCTAGTCCCGGGTCGTGGGGACGACCCTATAGTCGTCGGACATGTCGGCGGCTGGCCAACTTTGGCCCGTGGTCGTGGGGACGACCCTATAGTCGTCGGAAATGTCGGTGGCTGTCCAACTTTGGCCCGGGGTCGTGGGGACGACCCTATAGTCGTCGGACAAGTCGGCGGCGAGCCCACCTAGTCGGGGGGTCGTGGGGACGACCCTATAGTCGTCGGACATGTCGGCGGCCGGCCAACCTAGTCCGGGGGTCGTGGGGACGACCCTATAGTCGTCGGACATGTCGGTGGCGGGCCAGTCTAGTCCCGGGTCGAGGGGGCGACCCTATAGTCGTCGGACATGTCGGCGGCTGGCCAATCTAGTCCCGGGGTCATAGGGACGACCCTATAGTCGTCGGACATGTCGGCGGCTGGTCAACTTAGGCCCGTGGTCGTAGGGACGATCCGATAGTCGTTGGACATGACGGTGCCGGGCCAATCAAGTCCCGGGGTCGTGGGTACGACCCTATAGTCGTCGGACATGTCGGCGATTGGCCATTATTGGCCCGGGGTCGTGGGGACGACCCTATAGTCGTCGGACATGTCGGCGGCTGGCCAACATTGGCCCGTGGTCGTGGGGACGACCCAACAGTCGTCGGACATGTCGGCGGCTGGCCAATTTTGGCCCGTGGTCGTGGGGACGATCCGATAGTCGTCGGACGTGACGGTGGCTAGCCAATCTAGTCCCGTGGTCGTGGGCACGACCCTATAGTCGTCGGAAATGTCGCCGACTGGCCAACTTTGGCCCGTGGTCGTGGGGACGACCCTATAGTCGTCGGACAAGTCGGCGGCTGTCCAGCTTTGGCCCGGGGTCGTGGGGACGACCCTATAGTCGTCGGACTTGACGGTGGCGGGCCAATCTAGTCCCGGGGTCGTGGGGACGACCCTATAGTCGTCGGACTTGACGGTGGCGGGCCAATCTAGTCTCGGGGTCGGGGGGACGACCCTATAGTCGTCGGACTTGACGGTGGCGGGCCAATCTAGTCCCGGGGTCGTGGGGACGAACCTATAGTCGTCGGACAAGTCGGCGGCTGGCCAACTTTGTCCCGTGGTCGTGGGGACGACTGTTTAGTCGTCGGACATGTCGGCGGCTGGCCAACCTAGTCCCGAGGTCGTGGGGACGAGCCTATAGTCGTCGGACATGTCGGCGGCGGGCCAGTCTATTCCCGGGGTCGTGGGGACGACCCTATTGTCGTCGGACATGACGGTGGCGGGCCAATCTAGTCCCGGGGTCGTAGGAATGACCCTATAGTCGTCGGACAAGTCGGCGGCGGGCCAATCTAGTCCCGGTGTCGTGGGGACGACCCTATTGTCGTCGATCATGTCGACGGCAGGCCAACTTTGGCCCGTGGTCGTGGGGACGATCCGATAGTCGTTGGACATGACGGTGGCGGGCCAATCTAGTCCCGGGGTCGTGGGGACGACCCTATAGTCGTCGGACAAGTCGGCGGCTGGCCAACCTTGTCCCGGGGTCGTGGGGACGACCCTATAGTCGTCGGGCAAGTCGGCGGCGGGCCAATCTAGTCCCGGGGTCGTGGGGACGACCCTATTGTCGTCGGACATGACGGTGGCGGGCCAATCTAGTCCCGGGGTCGTGGGGACGACCCTGTAGTCGTCGGACATGTCGGCGGCTGGCCAACTTTGGCCCGGTGTCGTGGGGACGACTCTATAGTCGTCGGAAATGTCGGCGGCTGGCCAACCTGGACACGGGGTCGTGGGGACGACCCTATTGTCGTCGGACATGACGGTGGCGGGCCAATCTAGTCCCGGGTCATGGGGACGACCCTATAGTCGTCGGACATGTTGGCGGCTTGTCAGCCTAGTCCCAGGGTCGTGGGTACGACCCTATAGTCGTCGGACAAGTCGGAGGCGGGCCAACCTTGTCCCGGGGTCGTGGGGACGACCCTATAGTCGTCGGACATGTCGGCGGCTGGCCAACTTTGGCCCGGTGTCGTGGGGACGACTCTATAGTCGTCGGAAATGTCGGCGGCTGGCCAACCTGGACCCGGGGTCGTGGGGACGACCCTATTGTCGTCGGACATGACGGTGGCGGGCCCATCTAGTCTCGCGGTCGTGGGGACGACCCTATAATCGTCGGACATGACGGTGGCGGGCCAATCTAGTCCCGGGGTCGTGGGGACGACCCTATAGTCGTCGGACATGTCGGCGGCTGGCCAACTTTGGCCCGTGGTCGTGGGGACGATCCAATAGTCGTCGGACATGTCGGCGGCTGGCCAACTTTGGCCCGTGGTTGTGGGAACGACCCTATAGTCGTTGGACATGACGGTGGCGGGCCAATCTAGTCCCGGGTCATGGGGACGACCCTATAGTCGTCGGACATGTCGGCGGCTGGCCAACTTTGGCCCGTGGTCGTGGGGACGACCCTATAGTCGTCGGACATGACGGTGGCGGGCCAGTCTAGTCCCGGGTCGTGGGGACGACCCTATAGTCGTCGGACATGTCGGTGGCGGGCCAGTCTAGTCCCGGGTCGTGGGGACGACCCTATAGTCGTCGGACATGTCGGCGGCTGGCCAACTTTGTCCCGTGGTCGTGGGGACAACCCTATAGTCGTCGGACATGGCGGTGGCGGGCCAGTCTAGTCCCGGGTCATGGGGACGACCCTATAGTCGTCGGACATGTCGGCGGCTGGCCAACTTTGGCCCGTGGTCGTGGGGACGACCCAATAGTCGTCGGACATGTCGGCGGCTGGCCAACTTTGGCCCGTGGTCGTGGGGACGATCCAATAGTCGTCGGACATGTCGGCGGCTGGCCAACTTTGGCCCGTGGTCGTGGGGACGATCCGATAGTCGTTGGACATGTCAGCGGCTGGCCAACTTTGGCCCGGTGTCGTGGGGACGACTCTATAGTCGTCGGACATGTCGGCGGCTGGCCAACTTTGGCCCGTGGTCGTGGGGACGATCCGAGAGTCGTCGGACATGACGGTGGCGGGCCAATCTAGTCCCGGGGTCGTGGGGACGACCCTATAATCGTCGGACAAGTCGGCAGCTTGCCAACTTTGGTCCGGGGTCGTGGGGACGACCCTATAGTCGTCGGACATGACGGTGGCGGGCCAATCTAGTCTCGGGGTCGTGGGGACGACCCTATAATCGTCGGACATGTCGGCGGCTGGCCAAACTAGTCCCGGGGTCGTGGGGACGACCCTATAGTCGTCGGACATTTCGGCGGCTTGCCAACTTTGGCCCGGGGTTGTGGGGACGACCCTATAGTCGTCGGACATGTCGGCGGCTGTCCAACTTTGGCCCGGTGTCGTGGGGACGACTCTATAGTCGTCGGACATGTCGGCGGCTGGCCAACCTAGTCCCGGGGTCGTGGGGACGACCCTATAGTCGTCGGACATTTCGGCGGCTAGCCAACTTTGGCCCGAGGTCGTGGGGACGACTCTATAGTCGTCGGAAATGTCGGCGGCTGGCCAACCTGGACTCGGGGTCGTGGGGACGACCCTATAGTCGTCGGACAAGACGGCGGCTGGATATCTTTGGCCCGGGGTCGGGGGACGACCCTATAGTCGTCGGACATGTCGGCGTCTGGCCAACTTTGGCCCGGGGTCGGGGGGACGACTCTATAGTCGTCGGAAATGTCGGCGGCTGGCCAACCTGGGCTCGGGGTCGTGGGGACGACCCTATAGTCGTCGGACAAGACGGCGGCTGGACATCTTTGGCCCGGGGTCGTGGGGACGACCCTATAGTCGTCGGACATGTCGGCGGCTGGCCAACTTTGGCCCGGTGTCGTGGGGACGACTCTATAGTCGTCGGAAATGTCGGCGGCTGGCCAACCTGGACCCGGGGTCGTGGGGACGACCCTATTGTCGTCGGACATGACGGTGGCGGGCCAATCTAGTCTCGGGGTCGTGGGGACGACCCTATAGTCGTCGGACATGTCGGCGTGTGGCCAACATTGGCCCGGGGTCGTGGGGACGACTCTATAGTCGTCGGAAATGTCGGCGGCTGGCCAACCTGTACTCGGGGTCGTGGGGACGACCCTATAGTCGTCGGACAAGACGGCGGCTGGACATCTTTGGCCCGGGGTCGTGGGGACGACCCTATAGTCGTCGGACATGTCGGCGGCTGGCCAACTTTGGCCCGGTGTCGTGGGGACGACCCTATAATCGTCGGACAAGCCGGCGGCTGGCCAACTTTGGCCCGTGGTCGTGGGGACGACCCTATAGTCGTCGGACAAGTCGGCGGCCGTCCAACTTTGGCCCGGGGTCGTGGGGACGACCCTATAGTCGTCGGACTTGACGGTGGCGGGCCAATCTAGTCCCGGGGTCGTGGGGACGACCCTATAGTCGTCAGACATGTCGGTGGCGAGCCAACCTAGTCCCGGGGTCGTAGGGATGACCCTACAGTCGTCGGACAAGTCGGCGGCGGGCCTACCTAGTCCCGGGGTCGTGGGGACGACCCTATAGTCATCGGATAAGTCGGCAGCTTGCCAACTTTGGCCCGGGGTCGTGGGAACGACCCTATAGTCGTCGGACAAGTCGGCGGCGAGCCCACCTAGTCCGGGGGTCGTGGGGACGACTCTATAGTCGTCGGATATGTCGGCGGCTGGCCAACTTTGGCCCGTGGTCGTGGGGACGACCCTATAGTCGTCGGACAAGTCGGCGGCGGGCCAACCTAGTCCCGGGGTCGTGGGGACGACCCTATAATCGTCGGACAAGCCGGCGGCTGGCCAACTTTGGCCCGTGGTCGTGGGGACGACCCTATAGTCGTCGGACAAGTCGGCGGCCGTCCAACATTGGCCCGGGGTCGTGGGGACGACCCTACAGTCGTCGGACATGTCGGCGGCTGGCCAACTTTGGCGCGTGGTCGTGGGGACGATCCGATTGTCGTCGGACATGTCGGCGGCTGGCCAACTTTGGCCCGTGGTCGTGGGGACGATCCAATAGTCATCGGACATGTCGGCGGCTGGCCAACTTTGGCGCGTGGGCGTGGTGACGATCCGATTGTCGTCGGACATGTCGGCGGCTGGCCAACCTAGCCCCGGGGTCGTGGGGACGACCCTATTGTCGTCGGACATGGCGGTGGCGGGCCAATCTAGTCCCGTGGTCGTGGGGACGACCCTATAGTCTTCGGACATGACGGTAGCGGGCCAATCTAGACCCGAGGTCCTGGGGACGACCCTATAGTAGTCGGACATGTCGGCGGCTGTCCAACTTTGGCCCGGTGTCGTGGGGACGACTCTATAGTCGTCGGATATGTCGGCGGCTGGCCAACCTAGACCCGGGGTCGTGGGGACGACCTTATAGTCGTCGGACATGACGGTGGCGGGCCAATCTAGTCCCGGGGTCCATGGGACGACCCTATAGTCGTCGGACATGTCGGCGGCTGGCCAACTTTGGCCCGTGGTCGTGGGGACGACCCTATAGTCGTCGGACAAGTCGGCGGCGAGCCAACCTAGTCCGGGGGTCGTGGGGACGACCCTATAGTCGTCGGACAAGTCGGCGGCGGGCCAATCTAGTCCCGGGGTCGTAGGGACGACCCTATAGTCGTCGGACATGTTGGCGGCTGGCCAACTTTGGCCTGGTGTCGTGGGGACGACTGTATAGTTGTCGGACATTTCGGCGGCAGGCCAACTTTGGCCCCTGGTCATGGGGACGACCCTATAATCGTCGGACATGTCGGCAGCTGGCCAACCTAGACCCGGGGTCGTGGGGACGACCCTATTGTCGTCGGACAAGTCGGCGGTGGGCCAACCTAGTCCCGGGGTCGTGGGGACGACCCTATAGTCATCGGACATGTCGGCGGCTTGCCAACTTTGGCCCGGGGTCGTGGGGACGACCCTATAATCGTCGGACATGTCGGCGGCTGGCCAACCTAGTCCGGGGTCGTAGGGACGACCCTATAGTCGTCGGACATGTCGGCGATTGGCCAACATTGGCCCGGGGTCGTGGCGACGACCCTATAGTCGTCGGACATGTCGGCGGCTGGCCAACCTAGTCCCGAGGTCGTGGGGACGACCCTATAGTCGTCGGACTTGTCGGTGGCGGGCCAATCTATTCCCGCGGTCGTGGGGACGACCCTATAATCGTCGGACATGTCGGCGGCTGGCCAACTTTGGCCCGGTGTCGTGGGGACGACTCTATAGTCGTCGGAAATGTCGGCGGCTGGCCAACCTGGACCCGGGGTCGTGGGGACGACCCTATTGTCGTCGGACATGACGGTGGCGGGCCAATCTAGTCTCGCGGTCGTGGGGACGACCCTATAATCGTCGGACATGACGGTGGCGGGCCAATCTAGTCCGGGGTCGTAGGGACGACCCTATAGTCGTCGGACATGTCGGCGATTGGCCAACATTGGCCCGGGGTCGTGGGGACGACCCTATAATCGTCGGACATGTCGGCGGCTGGCCAACTTTGGCCCGGTGTCGTGGGGACGACTCTATAGTCGTCGGAAATGTCGGCGGCTGGCCAACCTGGACCCGGGGTCGTGGGGACGACCCTATTGTCGTCGGACATGACGGTGGCGCTCCAATCTAGTCTCGCGGTCGTGGGGACGACCCTATAATCGTCGGACATGACGGTGGCGGGCCAATCTAGTCCCGGGGTCGTGGGGACGACCCTATAGTCGTCGGACATGTCGGCGGCTGGCCAACTTTGGCCCGGTGTCGTGGGGACGACCCTATAGTCGTCGGACATTTCGGCGGCATGCCAACATTGGCCCGTGGTCGTGGGGACGACCCTATAGTTGTTGGACATGACGGTGGCGGGCTAATCTAGTCCCTGGGTCGTAGGGACGACCCTATAGTCGTTGGACATGTCGGCGATTGGCCAACATTGGCCCGGGGTCGTGGGGACGACCCTATAGTCGTCGGACATGTCGGCGGCTGGCCAACTTTGGCGCGTGGTCGTGGGGACGATCCGATTGTCGTCGGACATGTCGGCGGCTGGCCAACTTTGGCCCGTGGTCGTGGGGACGATCCAATAGTCGTCGGACATGTCGGCGGCTGGCCATCTTTGGCGCGTGGTCGTGGGGACGATCCGATGGTCGTCGGACATGTCGGCGGCTGGCCAACCTAGACCCGGGGTCGTGGGGACGACCCTATTGTCGTCGGACATGGCGGTGGCGGGCCAATCTAGTCCCGTGGTCGTGGGGACGACCCTATAGTCTTCGGACATGACGGTAGCGGGCCAATCTAGACCCGAGGTCCTGGGGACGACCCTATAGTAGTCGGACATGTCGGCGGCTGTCCAACTTTGGCCCGGTGTCGTGGGGACGACTCTATAGTCGTCGGACATGTCGGCGGCTGGCCAACCTAGACCCGGGGTCGTGGGGACGACCCTATAGTCGTCGGACATGTTGGCGATTGGCCAACATTGGCCCGGGGTCGTCGGGACGACCCTATAGTCGTCGGACATGTCGGCGGCTGGCCAACCTTGTCCCGGGGTCGTGGGGACGACCCTATAGTCGTCGCACATGTCGGCGGCTGGCCAACTTTGGCCCGTGGTCGTGGGGACGATCCAATAGTCGTCGGACATGTCGGCGGCTGGCCAACTTTGGCCCGTGGTCGTGGGGACGACCCTATAGTCGTTGGACATGTCAGCGGCTGGCCAACATTGGCCCGGTGTCGTGGGGACGACTCTATAGTCGTCGGACATGACGGCGGCTGGCCAACCTAGACCCGGCGTCGTGGGGACGACCCTATTGTCGTCGGACATGTCGGCGGCTGGCCAACTTTGGCCCGTGGTCGTGGGGACGACCCTATAGTCGTTGGGCATGTCAGCGGCTGACCGGTGTCGTGGGGACGCCTCTATAGTCGTCGAACATGTCGGCGGCTGGCCAACCTAGACCCGGGGTCGTGGGGACGACCATATAGTCATCGGACATGTCGGCGGCTGGCCAACTTTGGCCCGTGGTCGTGGGGCGACCCAATAGTCGTTGGACATGTCGGCGGCTGGCCAACTTTGGCTCGTGGTCGTGGGGACGATCCGATAGTCGTCGGACGTGACGGTGGCTAGCCAATCTAGTCCCAGGGTCGTGGGGACGACCAAATAGTGGTCGGACCTGTCGGCGGCTGGCCAACTTTGGCCCGTGGTCGTAGGAACGATCCGATAGTCGTTGGACATGACGGTGCCGGGCCAATCAAGTCCCGGGGTCGTGGGTACGACCCTATAGTCGTCGGACATGTCGGCGATTGGCCATTATTGGCCCGGGGTCGTGGGGACGACCCTATAGTCGTCGGACATGTCGGCGGCTGGCCAACATTGGCCCGTGGTCGTGGGGACGACCCAACAGTCGTCGGACATGTCGGCGGCTGGCCAACTTTGGCCCGTGGTCGTGGGGACGATCCGATAGTCGTCGGACGTGACGGTGGCTAGCCAATCTAGTCCCGTGGTCGTGGGCACGACCCTATAGTCGTCGGAAATGTCGCCGACTGGCCAACTTTGGCCCGTGGTCGTGGGGACGACCCTATAGTCGTCGGACAAGTCGGCGGCTGTCCAGCTTTGGCCCGGGGTCGTGGGGACGACCCTATAGTCGTCGGACTTGACGGTGGCGGGCCAATCTAGTCCCGGGGTCGTGGGGACGACCCTATAGTCGTCGGACTTGACGGTGGCGGGCCAATCTAGTCTCGGGGTCGGGGGGACGACCCTATAGTCGTCGGACTTGACGGTGGCGGGCCAACCTAGTCCCGGGGTCGTGGGGACGACCCTATAATCGTCGGACATGTCGGCGGCTGGCCAACTTTGGCCCGGTGTCGTGGGGACGACTCTATAGTCGTCGGAAATGTCGGCGGCTGGCCAACCTGGACCCGGGGTCGTGGGGACGACCCTATTGTCGTCGGACATGACGGTGGCGGGCCAATCTAGTCTCGCGGTCGTGGGGACGACCCTATAATCGTCGGACATGACGGTGGCGGGCCAATCTAGTCCCGGGGTCGTGGGGACGACCCTATAGTCGTCGGACATGTCGGCGGCTGGCCAACTTTGGCCCGGTGTCGTGGGGACGACCCTATAGTCGTCGGACATTTCGGCGGCATGCCAACTTTGGCCCGTGGTCGTGGGGACGACCCTATAGTTGTTGGACATGACGGTGGCGGGCTAATCTAGTCCCTGGGTCGTAGGGACGACCCTATAGTCGTTGGACATGTCGGCGATTGGCCAACATTGGCCCGGGGTCGTGGGGACGACCCTATAGTCGTCGGACATGTCGGCGGCTGGCCAACTTTGGCGCGTGGTCGTGGGGACGATCCGATTGTCGTCGGACATGTCGGCGGCTGGCCAACTTTGGCCCGTGGTCGTGGGGACGATCCAATAGTCGTCGGACATGTCGGCGGCTGGCCATCTTTGGCGCGTGGTCGTGGGGACGATCCGATGGTCGTCGGACATGTCGGCGGCTGGCCAACCTAGACCCGGGGTCGTGGGGACGACCCTATTGTCGTCGGACATGGCGGTGGCGGGCCAATCTAGTCCCGTGGTCGTGGGGACGACCCTATAGTCTTCGGACATGACGGTAGCGGGCCAATCTAGACCCGAGGTCCTGGGGACGACCCTATAGTAGTCGGACATGTCGGCGGCTGTCCAACTTTGGCCCGGTGTCGTGGGGACGACTCTATAGTCGTCGGACATGTCGGCGGCTGGCCAACCTAGACCCGGGGTCGTGGGGACGACCCTATAGTCGTCGGACATGTTGGCGATTGGCCAACATTGGCCCGGGGTCGTCGGGACGACCCTATAGTCGTCGGACATGTCGGCGGCTGGCCAACCTTGTCCCGGGGTCGTGGGGACGACCCTATAGTCGTCGCACATGTCGGCGGCTGGCCAACTTTGGCCCGTGGTCGTGGGGACGATCCAATAGTCGTCGGACATGTCGGCGGCTGGCCAACTTTGGCCCGTGGTCGTGGGGACGACCCTATAGTCGTTGGACATGTCAGCGGCTGGCCAACATTGGCCCGGTGTCGTGGGGACGACTCTATAGTCGTCGGACATGACGGCGGCTGGCCAACCTAGACCCGGGGTCGTGGGGACGACCCTATTGTCGTCGGACATGTCGGCGGCTGGCCAACTTTGGCCCGTGGTCGTGGGGACGACCCTATAGTCGTTGGGCATGTCAGCGGCTGACCGGTGTCGTGGGGACGCCTCTATAGTCGTCGAACATGTCGGCGGCTGGCCAACCTAGACCCGGGGTCGTGGGGACGACCATATAGTCATCGGACATGTCGGCGGCTGGCCAACTTTGGCCCGTGGTCGTGGGGCGACCCAATAGTCGTTGGACATGTCGGCGGCTGGCCAACTTTGGCTCGTGGTCGTGGGGACGATCCGATAGTCGTCGGACGTGACGGTGGCTAGCCAATCTAGTCCCAGGGTCGTGGGGACGACCAAATAGTGGTCGGACCTGTCGGCGGCTGGCCAACTTTGGCCCGTGGTCGTAGGAACGATCCGATAGTCGTTGGACATGACGGTGCCGGGCCAATCAAGCCCCGGGGTCGTGGGTACGACCCTATAGTCGTCGGACATGTCGGCGATTGGCCATTATTGGCCCGGGGTCGTGGGGACGACCCTATAGTCGTCGGACATGTCGGCGGCTGGCCAACATTGGCCCGTGGTCGTGGGGACGACCCAACAGTCGTCGGACATGTCGGCGGCTGGCCAACTTTGGCCCGTGGTCGTGGGGACGATCCGATAGTCGTCGGACGTGACGGTGGCTAGCCAATCTAGTCCCGTGGTCGTGGGCACGACCCTATAGTCGTCGGACAAGTCGGCGGCTGGCCAACTTTGTCCCGTGGTCGTGGGGACGACTGTTTAGTCGTCGGACATGTCGGCGGCTGGCCAACCTAGTCCCGAGGTCGTGGGGACGAGCCTATAGTCGTCGGACATGTCGGCGGCGGGCCAGTCTATTCCCGGGGTCGTGGGGACGACCCTATTGTCGTCGGACATGACGGTGGCGGGCCAATCTAGTCCCGGGGTCGTAGGAATGACCCTATAGTCGTCGGACAAGTCGGCGGCGGGCCAATCTAGTCCCGGTGTCGTGGGGACGACCCTATTGTCGTCGATCATGTCGACGGCAGGCCAACTTTGGCCCGTGGTCGTGGGGACGATCCGATAGTCGTTGGACATGACGGTGGCGGGCCAATCTAGTCCCGGGGTCGTGGGGACGACCCTATAGTCGTCGGACAAGTCGGCGGCTGGCCAACCTTGTCCCGGGGTCGTGGGGACGACCCTATAGTCGTCGGGCAAGTCGGCGGCGGGCCAATCTAGTCCCGGGGTCGTGGGGACGACCCTATTGTCGTCGGACATGACGGTGGCGGGCCAATCTAGTCCCGGGGTCGTGGGGACGACCCTGTAGTCGTCGGACATGTCGGCGGCTGGCCAACTTTGGCCCGGTGTCGTGGGGACGACTCTATAGTCGTCGGAAATGTCGGCGGCTGGCCAACCTGGACACGGGGTCGTGGGGACGACCCTATTGTCGTCGGACATGACGGTGGCGGGCCAATCTAGTCTCGGGGTCGTGGGGACGACCCTATAGTCGTCGGACATGTCGGCGGCTGGCCAACCTAGTCCCGGGGTCGTGGGGACGACCCTATAGTCGTCGGACATGTCGGCGGCTGGTCAACTTTGGCCCGTGGTCGTGGGGACGACGCTATAGTCGTCGGACAAGACGGTGGCGGACCAATCTAGTCCCGGGGTCGTGGGGACGACACTATAGTCGTCGGACAAGACGGCGGCTGGACATCGTTGGCCCGGGGTCGTGGGGACGACCCTATAGTCGTCGGACATGTTGGCGGCTTGTCAGCCTAGTCCCAGGGTCGTGGGTACGACCCTATAATCGTCGGACAAGTCGGAGGCGGGCCAACCTTGTCCCGGGGTCGTGGGGACGACCCTATAGTCGTCGGACATGTCGGCGGCTGGCCAACTTTGGCCCGGTGTCGTGGGGACGACTCTATAGTCGTCGGAAATGTCGGCGGCTGGCCAACCTGGACCCGGGGTCGTGGGGACGACCCTATTGTCGTCGGACATGACGGTGGCGGGCCCATCTAGTCTCGCGGTCGTGGGGACGACCCTATAATCGTCGGACATGACGGTGGCGGGCCAATCTAGTCCCGGGGTCGTGGGGACGACCCTATAGTCGTCGGACATGTCGGCGGCTGGCCAACTTTGGCCCGTGGTCGTGGGGACGATCCAATAGTCGTCGGACATGTCGGCGGCTGGCCAACTTTGGCCCGTGGTTGTGGGAACGACCCTATAGTCGTTGGACATGACGGTGGCGGGCCAATCTAGTCCCGGGTCATGGGGACGACCCTATAGTCGTCGGACATGTCGGCGGCTGGCCAACTTTGGCCCGTGGTCGTGGGGACGACCCTATAGTCGTCGGACATGACGGTGGCGGGCCAGTCTAGTCCCGGGTCGTGGGGACGACCCTATAGTCGTCGGACATGTCGGTGGCGGGCCAGTCTAGTCCCGGGTCGTGGGGACGACCCTATAGTCGTCGGACATGTCGGCGGCTGGCCAACTTTGTCCCGTGGTCGTGGGGACAACCCTATAGTCGTCGGACATGGCGGTGGCGGGCCAGTCTAGTCCCGGGTCATGGGGACGACCCTATAGTCGTCGGACATGTCGGCGGCTGGCCAACTTTGGCCCGTGGTCGTGGGGACGACCCAATAGTCGTCGGACATGTCGGCGGCTGGCCAACTTTGGCCCGTGGTCGTGGGGACGATCCAATAGTCGTCGGACATGTCGGCGGCTGGCCAACTTTGGCCCGTGGTCGTGGGGACGATCCGATAGTCGTTGGACATGTCAGCGGCTGGCCAACTTTGGCCCGGTGTCGTGGGGACGACTCTATAGTCGTCGGACATGTCGGCGGCTGGCCAACTTTGGCCCGTGGTCGTGGGGACGATCCGAGAGTCGTCGGACATGACGGTGGCGGGCCAATCTAGTCCCGGGGTCGTGGGGACGACCCTATAATCGTCGGACAAGTCGGCAGCTTGCCAACTTTGGTCCGGGGTCGTGGGGACGACCCTATAGTCGTCGGACATGACGGTGGCGGGCCAATCTAGTCTCGGGGTCGTGGGGACGACCCTATAATCGTCGGACATGTCGGCGGCTGGCCAAACTAGTCCCGGGGTCGTGGGGACGACCCTATAGTCGTCGGACATTTCGGCGGCTTGCCAACTTTGGCCCGGGGTTGTGGGGACGACCCTATAGTCGTCGGACATGTCGGCGGCTGGCCAACTTTGGCCCGTGGTCGTGGGGACGATCCAATAGTCGTCGGACATGTCGGCGGCTGGCCAACTTTGGCCCGTGGTTCTGGGAACGACCCTATAGTCGTTGGACATGACGGTGGCGGGCCAATCTAGTCCCGGGGTCGTGGGGACGACCCTATAGTCGTTGGACATGTCGGCGGCTGGTCAACTTTGGCCCGGGGTCGTGGGGTCGACCCTATAGTCGTCGGACAAGACGGTGGCGGACCAATCTAGTCCCGGGGTCGTGGGGACGACCCTATTGTCGTCGGACATGACGGTGGCGGGCCAATCTAGTCTCGGGGTCGTGGGGACGACTCTATAGTCGTCGGAAATGTCGGCGGCTGGCCAACCTGGACCCGGGGTCGTGGGGACGACCCTATTGTCGTCGGACATGACGGTGGCGGGCCAATCTAGTCTCGCGGTCGTGGGGACGACCCTATATTCGTCGGACATGACGGTGGCGGGCCAATCTAGTCCCGGGGTCGTGGGGACGACCCTATAGTCGTCGGACAAGACGGCGGCTGGACATCTTTGGCCCGGGGTCGTGGGGACGACCCTATAGTCGTCGGACATGTTGGCGGCTTGTCAGCCTAGTCCCGGGGTCGTGGGTACGACCCTATAGTCGTTGGACAAGTCGGCGGCTGGCCAACCTAGACCCGGCGTCGTGGGGACGACCCTATAGTCGTTGGACATGTCAGCGGCTGGCCAACATTGGCCCGGTGTCGTGGGGACGACTCTATAGTCGTCGGACATGACGGCGGCTGGCCAACCTAGACCCGGGGTCGTGGGGACGACCCTATTGTCGTCGGACATGTCGGCGGCTGGCCAACTTTGGCCCGTGGTCGTGGGGACGACCCTATAGTCGTTGGGCATGTCAGCGGCTGACCGGTGTCGTGGGGACGCCTCTATAGTCGTCGAACATGTCGGCGGCTGGCCAACCTAGACCCGGGGTCGTGGGGACGACCATATAGTCATCGGACATGTCGGCGGCTGGCCAACTTTGGCCCGTGGTCGTGGGGCGACCCAATAGTCGTTGGACATGTCGGCGGCTGGCCAACTTTGGCTCGTGGTCGTGGGGACGATCCGATAGTCGTCGGACGTGACGGTGGCTAGCCAATCTAGTCCCAGGGTCGTGGGGACGACCAAATAGTGGTCGGACCTGTCGGCGGCTGGCCAACTTTGGCCCGTGGTCGTAGGAACGATCCGATAGTCGTTGGACATGACGGTGCCGGGCCAATCAAGTCCCGGGGTCGTGGGTACGACCCTATAGTCGTCGGACATGTCGGCGGCTGGCCAACTTTGGCCCGGTGTCGTGGGGACGACTCTATAGTCGTCGGAAATGTCGGCGGCTGGCCAACCTGGACACGGGGTCGTGGGGACGACCCTATTGTCGTCGGACATGACGGTGGCGGGCCAATCTAGTCTCGGGGTCGTGGGGACGACCCTATAGTCGTCGGACATGTCGGCGGCTGGCCAACCTAGTCCCGGGGTCGTGGGGACGACCCTATAGTCGTCGGACATGTCGGCGGCTGGTCAACTTTGGCCCGTGGTCGTGGGGACGACGCTATAGTCGTCGGACAAGACGGTGGCGGACCAATCTAGTCCCGGGGTCGTGGGGACGCCACTATAGTCGTCGGAAAAGACGGCGGCTGGACATCGTTGGCCCGGGGTCGTGGGGACGACCCTATAGTCGTCGGACATGTTGGCGGCTTGTCAGCCTAGTCCCAGGGTCGTGGGTACGACCCTATAGTCGTCGGACAAGTCGGAGGCGGGCCAACCTTGTCCCGGGGTCGTGGGGACGACCCTATAGTCGTCGGACATGTCGGCGGCTGGCCAACTTTGGCCCGGTGTCGTGGGGACGACTCTATAGTCGTCGGAAATGTCGGCGGCTGGCCAACCTGGACCCGGGGTCGTGGGGACGACCCTATTGTCGTCGGACATGACGGTGGCGGGCCCATCTAGTCTCGCGGTCGTGGGGACGACCCTATAATCGTCGGACATGACGGTGGCGGGCCAATCTAGTCCCGGGGTCGTGGGGACGACCCTATAGTCGTCGGACATGTCGGCGGCTGGCCAACTTTGGCCCGTGGTCGTGGGGACGATCCAATAGTCGTCGGACATGTCGGCGGCTGGCCAACTTTGGCCCGTGGTTGTGGGAACGACCCTATAGTCGTTGGACATGACGGTGGCGGGCCAATCTAGTCCCGGGTCATGGGGACGACCCTATAGTCGTCGGACATGTCGGCGGCTGGCCAACTTTGGCCCGTGGTCGTGGGGACGACCCTATAGTCGTCGGACATGACGGTGGCGGGCCAGTCTAGTCCCGGGTCGTGGGGACGACCCTATAGTCGTCGGACATGTCGGTGGCGGGCCAGTCTAGTCCCGGGTCGTGGGGACGACCCTATAGTCGTCGGACATGTCGGCGGCTGGCCAACTTTGTCCCGTGGTCGTGGGGACAACCCTATAGTCGTCGGACATGGCGGTGGCGGGCCAGTCTAGTCCCGGGTCATGGGGACGACCCTATAGTCGTCGGACATGTCGGCGGCTGGCCAACTTTGGCCCGTGGTCGTGGGGACGACCCAATAGTCGTCGGACATGTCGGCGGCTGGCCAACTTTGGCCCGTGGTCGTGGGGACGATCCAATAGTCGTCGGACATGTCGGCGGCTGGCCAACTTTGGCCCGTGGTCGTGGGGACGATCCGATAGTCGTTGGACATGTCAGCGGCTGGCCAACTTTGGCCCGGTGTCGTGGGGACGACTCTATAGTCGTCGGACATGTCGGCGGCTGGCCAACTTTGGCCCGTGGTCGTGGGGACGATCCGAGAGTCGTCGGACATGACGGTGGCGGGCCAATCTAGTCCCGGGGTCGTGGGGACGACCCTATAATCGTCGGACAAGTCGGCAGCTTGCCAACTTTGGTCCGGGGTCGTGGGGACGACCCTATAGTCGTCGGACATGACGGTGGCGGGCCAATCTAGTCTCGGGGTCGTGGGGACGACCCTATAATCGTCGGACATGTCGGCGGCTGGCCAAACTAGTCCCGGGGTCGTGGGGACGACCCTATAGTCGTCGGACATTTCGGCGGCTTGCCAACTTTGGCCCGGGGTTGTGGGGACGACCCTATAGTCGTCGGACATGTCGGCGGCTGGCCAACTTTGGCCCGTGGTCGTGGGGACGATCCAATAGTCGTCGGACATGTCGGCGGCTGGCCAACTTTGGCCCGTGGTTGTGGGAACGACCCTATAGTCGTTGGACATGACGGTGGCGGGCCAATCTAGTCCCGGGGTCGTGGGGACGACCCTATAGTCGTTGGACATGTCGGCGGCTGGTCAACTTTGGCCCGGGGTCGTGGGGTCGACCCTATAGTCGTCGGACAAGACGGTGGCGGACCAATCTAGTCCCGGGGTCGTGGGGACGACCCTATTGTCGTCGGACATGACGGTGGCGGGCCAATCTAGTCTCGGGGTCGTGGGGACGACTCTATAGTCGTCGGAAATGTCGGCGGCTGGCCAACCTGGACCCGGGGTCGTGGGGACGACCCTATTGTCGTCGGACATGACGGTGGCGGGCCAATCTAGTCTCGCGGTCGTGGGGACGACCCTATATTCGTCGGACATGACGGTGGCGGGCCAATCTAGTCCCGGGGTCGTGGGGACGACCCTATAGTCGTCGGACAAGACGGCGGCTGGACATCTTTGGCCCGGGGTCGTGGGGACGACCCTATAGTCGTCGGACATGTTGGCGGCTTGTCAGCCTAGTCCCGGGGTCGTGGGTACGACCCTATAGTCGTTGGACAAGTCGGCGGCTGGCCAACCTAGACCCGGCGTCGTGGGGACGACCCTATTGTCGTCGGACATGACGGTGGCGGGCCAATCTAGTCCCGGGGTCGTGGGGACGACCCTATAGTCGTCGGACATTTCGGCGGCTTACCAGCTTTGGCCGTCGTCGGACATGTTGGGGGCTTGTCAACCTAGTCCCGGGGTTGTGGGGACGACCCTATAGTCGTTGGACATGACGGTGGCGGCCAATCTAGTCCCGGGGTCGTAGGAACGACCCTATAGTCGTCGGACATGTCGGCGGCTTGCCAACTTTGGCCCGGGGTCGTGGGGACGACCCTATAGTCGTCGGACATGTCGGCGGCTGGCCAACCTAGTCCCGAGGTCGTGGGGACGACCCTATAGTCGTCGGACATGACGGTGGCGGGCCAGTCTAGTCCCGGGTCGTGGGGACGACCCTATAGTCGTCGGACATGTCGGCGGCTGGCCAACTTTGGCCCGGGGTCGTGGGGACGACCCTATAGTCGTCGGATATGTCGGCGGCTGGCCAACTTTGGCCCGTGGTCGTGGGGACGACCCTATAGGCGTCGGACAAGTCGGCGGCGGGCCAACCTAGTCCCGGGGTCGTGGGGACGACCCTATAATCGTCGGACAAGCCGGCGGCTGGCCAACTTTGGCCCGTGGTCGTGGGGACGACCCTATAGTCGTCGGACAAGTCGGCGGCCGTCCAACTTTGGCCCGGGGTCGTGGGGACGACCCTATAGTCGTCGGACTTGACGGTGGCGGGCCAATCTAGTCCCGGGGTCGTGGGGACGACCCTATAGTCGTCAGACATGTCGGTGGCGAGCCAACCTAGTCCCGGGGTCGTAGGGACGACCCTATAGTCGTCAGACATGTCGGTGGCGAGCCAACCTAGTCCCGGGGTCGTAGGGACGACCCTATAGTCGTCGGACAAGTCGGCGGCGGGCCTACCTAGTCCCGGGGTCGTGGGGACGACCCTATAGTCATCGGATAAGTCGGCAGCTTGCCAACTTTGGCCCGGGGTCGTGGGGACGACCCTATAGTCATCGGATAAGTCGGCAGCTTGCCAACTTTGGCCCGGGGTCGTGGGAACGACCCTATAGTCGTCGGACATGACGGTGGCGGGCCAGTCTAGTCCCGGGTCGTGGGGACGACCCTATAGTCGTCGGACATGTCGGCGGCTGGCCAACTTTGGCCCGGGGTCGTGGGGACGACCCTATAGTCGTCGGATATGTCGGCGGCTGGCCAACTTTGGCCCGTGGTCGTGGGGACGACCCTATAGGCGTCGGACAAGTCGGCGGCGGGCCAACCTAGTCCCGGGGTCGTGGGGACGACCCTATAATCGTCGGACAAGCCGGCGGCTGGCCAACTTTGGCCCGTGGTCGTGGGGACGACCCTATAGTCGTCGGACAAGTCGGCGGCCGTCCAACTTTGGCCCGGGGTCGTGGGGACGACCCTATAGTCGTCGGACTTGACGGTGGCGGGCCAATCTAGTCCCGGGGTCGTGGGGACGACCCTATAGTCGTCAGACATGTCGGTGGCGAGCCAACCTAGTCCCGGGGTCGTAGGGACGACCCTATAGTCGTCGGACAAGTCGGCGGCGGGCCTACCTAGTCCCGGGGTCGTGGGGACGACCCTATAGTCATCGGATAAGTCGGCAGCTGGCCAACTTTGGCCCGTGGTCGTGGGGACGATCCAATAGTCGTCGGACATGTCGGCGGCTGGCCAACTTTGGCCCGTGGTTGTGGGAACGACCCTATAGTCGTTGGACATGACGGTGGCGGGCCAATCTAGTCCCGGGTCATGGGGACGACCCTATAGTCGTCGGACATGTCGGCGGCTGGCCAACTTTGGCCCGTGGTCGTGGGGACGACCCTATAGTCGTCGGACATGACGGTGGCGGGCCAGTCTAGTCCCGGGTCGTGGGGACGACCCTATAGTCGTCGGACATGTCGGTGGCGGGCCAGTCTAGTCCCGGGTCGTGGGGACGACCCTATAGTCGTCGGACATGTCGGCGGCTGGCCAACTTTGTCCCGTGGTCGTGGGGACAACCCTATAGTCGTCGGACATGGCGGTGGCGGGCCAGTCTAGTCCCGGGTCATGGGGACGACCCTATAGTCGTCGGACATGTCGGCGGCTGGCCAACTTTGGCCCGTGGTCGTGGGGACGACCCAATAGTCGTCGGACATGTCGGCGGCTGGCCAACTTTGGCCCGTGGTCGTGGGGACGATCCAATAGTCGTCGGACATGTCGGCGGCTGGCCAACTTTGGCCCGTGGTCGTGGGGACGATCCGATAGTCGTTGGACATGTCAGCGGCTGGCCAACTTTGGCCCGGTGTCGTGGGGACGACTCTATAGTCGTCGGACATGTCGGCGGCTGGCCAACTTTGGCCCGTGGTCGTGGGGACGATCCGAGAGTCGTCGGACATGACGGTGGCGGGCCAATCTAGTCCCGGGGTCGTGGGGACGACCCTATAATCGTCGGACAAGTCGGCAGCTTGCCAACTTTGGTCCGGGGTCGTGGGGACGACCCTATAGTCGTCGGACATGACGGTGGCGGGCCAATCTAGTCTCGGGGTCGTGGGGACGACCCTATAATCGTCGGACATGTCGGCGGCTGGCCAAACTAGTCCCGGGGTCGTGGGGACGACCCTATAGTCGTCGGACATTTCGGCGGCTTGCCAACTTTGGCCCGGGGTTGTGGGGACGACCCTATAGTCGTCGGACATGTCGGCGGCTGGCCAACTTTGGCCCGTGGTCGTGGGGACGATCCAATAGTCGTCGGACATGTCGGCGGCTGGCCAACTTTGGCCCGTGGTTGTGGGAACGACCCTATAGTCGTTGGACATGACGGTGGCGGGCCAATCTAGTCCCGGGGTCGTGGGGACGACCCTATAGTCGTTGGACATGTCGGCGGCTGGTCAACTTTGGCCCGGGGTCGTGGGGTCGACCCTATAGTCGTCGGACAAGACGGTGGCGGACCAATCTAGTCCCGGGGTCGTGGGGACGACCCTATTGTCGTCGGACATGACGGTGGCGGGCCAATCTAGTCTCGGGGTCGTGGGGACGACTCTATAGTCGTCGGAAATGTCGGCGGCTGGCCAACCTGGACCCGGGGTCGTGGGGACGACCCTATTGTCGTCGGACATGACGGTGGCGGGCCAATCTAGTCTCGCGGTCGTGGGGACGACCCTATATTCGTCGGACATGACGGTGGCGGGCCAATCTAGTCCCGGGGTCGTGGGGACGACCCTATAGTCGTCGGACAAGACGGCGGCTGGACATCTTTGGCCCGGGGTCGTGGGGACGACCCTATAGTCGTCGGACATGTTGGCGGCTTGTCAGCCTAGTCCCGGGGTCGTGGGTACGACCCTATAGTCGTTGGACAAGTCGGCGGCTGGCCAACCTAGACCCGGCGTCGTGGGGACGACCCTATTGTCGTCGGACATGACGGTGGCGGGCCAATCTAGTCCCGGGGTCGTGGGGACGACCCTATAGTCGTCGGACATTTCGGCGGCTTACCAGCTTTGGCCGTCGTCGGACATGTTGGGGGCTTGTCAACCTAGTCCCGGGGTTGTGGGGACGACCCTATAGTCGTTGGACATGACGGTGGCGGCCAATCTAGTCCCGGGGTCGTAGGAACGACCCTATAGTCGTCGGACATGTCGGCGGCTTGCCAACTTTGGCCCGGGGTCGTGGGGACGACCCTATAGTCGTCGGACATGTCGGCGGCTGGCCAACCTAGTCCCGAGGTCGTGGGGACGACCCTATAGTCGTCGGACATGACGGTGGCGGGCCAGTCTAGTCCCGGGTCGTGGGGACGACCCTATAGTCGTCGGACATGTCGGCGGCTGGCCAACTTTGGCCCGGGGTCGTGGGGACGACCCTATAGTCGTCGGATATGTCGGCGGCTGGCCAACTTTGGCCCGTGGTCGTGGGGACGACCCTATAGGCGTCGGACAAGTCGGCGGCGGGCCAACCTAGTCCCGGGGTCGTGGGGACGACCCTATAATCGTCGGACAAGCCGGCGGCTGGCCAACTTTGGCCCGTGGTCGTGGGGACGACCCTATAGTCGTCGGACAAGTCGGCGGCCGTCCAACTTTGGCCCGGGGTCGTGGGGACGACCCTATAGTCGTCGGACTTGACGGTGGCGGGCCAATCTAGTCCCGGGGTCGTGGGGACGACCCTATAGTCGTCAGACATGTCGGTGGCGAGCCAACCTAGTCCCGGGGTCGTAGGGACGACCCTATAGTCGTCGGACAAGTCGGCGGCGGGCCTACCTAGTCCCGGGGTCGTGGGGACGACCCTATAGTCATCGGATAAGTCGGCAGCTTGCCAACTTTGGCCCGGGGTCGTGGGAACGACCCTATAGTCGTCGGACAAGTCGGCGGCGAGCCCACCTAGTCCGGAGGTCGTGGGGACGACCCTATAGTCGTCGGATATGTCGGCGGCTGGCCAACTTTGGCCCGGGGTCGTGGGGACGACCCTATAGTCGTCGGATATGTCGGCGGCTGGCCAACTTTGGCCCGTGGTCGTGGGGACGACCCTATAGCCGTCGGACAAGTCGGCGGCGGGCCAACCTAGTTCCGGGGTCGTGGGGACGACCCTATAATCGTCGGAGAAGCCGGCGGCTGGCCAACTTTGGCCCGTGGTCGTGGGGACGACCCTATAGTCGTCGGACAAGTCGGCGGCCGTCCAACTTTGGCCCGGGGTCGTGGGGACGACCCTATAGTCGTCGGACTTGACGGTGGCGGGCCAACTTTGGCGCGTGGTCGTGGGGACGATCCGATTGTCGTCGGACATGTCGGCGGCTGGCCAACTTTGGCCCGTGGTCGTGGGGACGATCCAATAGTCGTCGGACATGTCGGCGGCTGGCCAACTTTGGCGCGTGGGCGTGGTGACGTTCCGATTGTCGTCGGACATGTCGGCGGCTGGCCATCCTAGCCCCGGGGTCGTGGGGACGACCCTATTGTCGTCGGACATGGCGGTGGCGGGCCAATCTAGTCCCGTGGTCGTGGGGACGCCCCTATAGTCTTCCGACATGACGGTAGCGGGCCAATCTAGACCCGAGGTCCTGGGGACGACCCTATAGTAGTCGGACATGTCGGCGGCTGTCCAACTTTGGCCCGGTGTCGTGGGGACGACCCTATAGTCGTCGGACATGTCGGCGGCTGTCCAACTTTGGCCCGGTGTCGTGGGGACGACTCTATAGTCGTCGGACATGTCGGCGGCTGGCCAACCTAGTCCCGGGGTCGTGGGGACGACCCTATAGTCGTCGGACATTTCGGCGGCTAGCCAACTTTGGCCCGAGGTCGTGGGGACGACTCTATAGTCGTCGGAAATGTCGGCGGCTGGCCAACCTGGACTCGGGGTCGTGGGGACGACCCTATAGTCGTCGGACAAGACGGCGGCTGGATATCTTTGGCCCGGGGTCGGGGGACGACCCTATAGTCGTCGGACATGTCGGCGTCTGGCCAACTTTGGCCCGGGGTCGGGGGGACGACTCTATAGTCGTCGGAAATGTCGGCGGCTGGCCAACCTGGGCTCGGGGTCGTGGGGACGACCCTATAGTCGTCGGACAAGACGGCGGCTGGACATCTTTGGCCCGGGGTCGTGGGGACGACCCTATAGTCGTCGGACATGTCGGCGGCTGGCCAACTTTGGCCCGGTGTCGTGGGGACGACTCTATAGTCGTCGGAAATGTCGGCGGCTGGCCAACCTGGACCCGGGGTCGTGGGGACGACCCTATTGTCGTCGGACATGACGGTGGCGGGCCAATCTAGTCTCGGGGTCGTGGGGACGACCCTATAGTCGTCGGACATGTCGGCGTGTGGCCAACATTGGCCCGGGGTCGTGGGGACGACTCTATAGTCGTCGGAAATGTCGGCGGCTGGCCAACCTGTACTCGGGGTCGTGGGGACGACCCTATAGTCGTCGGACAAGACGGCGGCTGGACATCTTTGGCCCGGGGTCGTGGGGACGACCCTATAGTCGTCGGACATGTCGGCGGCTGGCCAACTTTGGCCCGGTGTCGTGGGGACGACCCTATAATCGTCGGACAAGCCGGCGGCTGGCCAACTTTGGCCCGTGGTCGTGGGGACGACCCTATAGTCGTCGGACAAGTCGGCGGCCGTCCAACTTTGGCCCGGGGTCGTGGGGACGACCCTATAGTCGTCGGACTTGACGGTGGCGGGCCAATCTAGTCCCGGGGTCGTGGGGACGACCCTATAGTCGTCAGACATGTCGGTGGCGAGCCAACCTAGTCCCGGGGTCGTAGGGATGACCCTACAGTCGTCGGACAAGTCGGCGGCGGGCCTACCTAGTCCCGGGGTCGTGGGGACGACCCTATAGTCATCGGATAAGTCGGCAGCTTGCCAACTTTGGCCCGGGGTCGTGGGAACGACCCTATAGTCGTCGGACAAGTCGGCGGCGAGCCCACCTAGTCCGGGGGTCGTGGGGACGACTCTATAGTCGTCGGATATGTCGGCGGCTGGCCAACTTTGGCCCGTGGTCGTGGGGACGACCCTATAGTCGTCGGACAAGTCGGCGGCGGGCCAACCTAGTCCCGGGGTCGTGGGGACGACCCTATAATCGTCGGACAAGCCGGCGGCTGGCCAACTTTGGCCCGTGGTCGTGGGGACGACCCTATAGTCGTCGGACAAGTCGGCGGCCGTCCAACATTGGCCCGGGGTCGTGGGGACGACCCTACAGTCGTCGGACAAGTCGGCGGCTGGCCAACTTTGGCGCGTGGTCGTGGGGACGATCCGATTGTCGTCGGACATGTCGGCGGCTGGCCAACTTTGGCCCGTGGTCGTGGGGACGATCCAATAGTCATCGGACATGTCGGCGGCTGGCCAACTTTGGCGCGTGGGCGTGGTGACGATCCGATTGTCGTCGGACATGTCGGCGGCTGGCCAACCTAGCCCCGGGGTCGTGGGGACGACCCTATTGTCGTCGGACATGGCGGTGGCGGGCCAATCTAGTCCCGTGGTCGTGGGGACGACCCTATAGTCTTCGGACATGACGGTAGCGGGCCAATCTAGACCCGAGGTCCTGGGGACGACCCTATAGTAGTCGGACATGTCGGCGGCTGTCCAACTTTGGCCCGGTGTCGTGGGGACGACTCTATAGTCGTCGGATATGTCGGCGGCTGGCCAACCTAGACCCGGGGTCGTGGGGACGACCTTATAGTCGTCGGACATGACGGTGGCGGGCCAATCTAGTCCCGGGGTCCATGGGACGACCCTATAGTCGTCGGACATGTCGGCGGCTGGCCAACTTTGGCCCGTGGTCGTGGGGACGACCCTATAGTCGTCGGACAAGTCGGCGGCGAGCCAACCTAGTCCGGGGGTCGTGGGGACGACCCTATAGTCGTCGGACAAGTCGGCGGCGGGCCAATCTAGTCCCGGGGTCGTAGGGACGACCCTATAGTCGTCGGACATGTTGGCGGCTGGCCAACTTTGGCCTGGTGTCGTGGGGACGACTGTATAGTTGTCGGACATTTCGGCGGCAGGCCAACTTTGGCCCCTGGTCATGGGGACGACCCTATAATCGTCGGACATGTCGGCAGCTGGCCAACCTAGACCCGGGGTCGTGGGGACGACCCTATTGTCGTCGGACAAGTCGGCGGTGGGCCAACCTAGTCCCGGGGTCGTGGGGACGACCCTATAGTCATCGGACATGTCGGCGGCTTGCCAACTTTGGCCCGGGGTCGTGGGGACGACCCTATAATCGTCGGACATGTCGGCGGCTGGCCAACCTAGTCCGGGGTCGTAGGGACGACCCTATAGTCGTCGGACATGTCGGCGATTGGCCAACATTGGCCCGGGGTCGTGGCGACGACCCTATAGTCGTCGGACATGTCGGCGGCTGGCCAACCTAGTCCCGAGGTCGTGGGGACGACCCTATAGTCGTCGGACTTGTCGGGGGCGGGCCAATCTATTCCCGCGGTCGTGGGGACGACCCTATAATCGTCGGACATGTCGGCGGCTGGCCAACTTTGGCCCGGTGTCGTGGGGACGACTCTATAGTCGTCGGAAATGTCGGCGGCTGGCCAACCTGGACCCGGGGTCGTGGGGACGACCCTATTGTCGTCGGACATGACGGTGGCGGGCCAATCTAGTCTCGCGGTCGTGGGGACGACCCTATAATCGTCGGACATGACGGTGGCGGGCCAATCTAGTCCGGGGTCGTAGGGACGACCCTATAGTCGTCGGACATGTCGGCGATTGGCCAACATTGGCCCGGGGTCGTGGGGACGACCCTATAATCGTCGGACATGTCGGCGGCTGGCCAACTTTGGCCCGGTGTCGTGGGGACGACTCTATAGTCGTCGGAAATGTCGGCGGCTGGCCAACCTGGACCCGGGGTCGTGGGGACGACCCTATTGTCGTCGGACATGACGGTGGCGGGCCAATCTAGTCTCGCGGTCGTGGGGACGACCCTATAATCGTCGGACATGACGGTGGCGGGCCAATCTAGTCCCGGGGTCGTGGGGACGACCCTATAGTCGTCGGACATGTCGGCGGCTGGCCAACTTTGGCCCGGTGTCGTGGGGACGACCCTATAGTCGTCGGACATTTCGGCGGCATGCCAACTTTGGCCCGTGGTCGTGGGGACGACCCTATAGTTGTTGGACATGACGGTGGCGGGCTAATCTAGTCCCTGGGTCGTAGGGACGACCCTATAGTCGTTGGACATGTCGGCGATTGGCCAACATTGGCCCGGGGTCGTGGGGACGACCCTATAGTCGTCGGACATGTCGGCGGCTGGCCAACTTTGGCGCGTGGTCGTGGGGACGATCCGATTGTCGTCGGACATGTCGGCGGCTGGCCAACTTTGGCCCGTGGTCGTGGGGACGATCCAATAGTCGTCGGACATGTCGGCGGCTGGCCATCTTTGGCGCGTGGTCGTGGGGACGATCCGATGGTCGTCGGACATGTCGGCGGCTGGCCAACCTAGACCCGGGGTCGTGGGGACGACCCTATTGTCGTCGGACATGGCGGTGGCGGGCCAATCTAGTCCCGTGGTCGTGGGGACGACCCTATAGTCTTCGGACATGACGGTAGCGGGCCAATCTAGACCCGAGGTCCTGGGGACGACCCTATAGTAGTCGGACATGTCGGCGGCTGTCCAACTTTGGCCCGGTGTCGTGGGGACGACTCTATAGTCGTCGGACATGTCGGCGGCTGGCCAACCTAGACCCGGGGTCGTGGGGACGACCCTATAGTCGTCGGACATGTTGGCGATTGGCCAACATTGGCCCGGGGTCGTCGGGACGACCCTATAGTCGTCGGACATGTCGGCGGCTGGCCAACCTTGTCCCGGGGTCGTGGGGACGACCCTATAGTCGTCGCACATGTCGGCGGCTGGCCAACTTTGGCCCGTGGTCGTGGGGACGATCCAATAGTCGTCGGACATGTCGGCGGCTGGCCAACTTTGGCCCGTGGTCGTGGGGACGACCCTATAGTCGTTGGACATGTCAGCGGCTGGCCAACATTGGCCCGGTGTCGTGGGGACGACTCTATAGTCGTCGGACATGACGGCGGCTGGCCAACCTAGACCCGGGGTCGTGGGGACGACCCTATTGTCGTCGGACATGTCGGCGGCTGGCCAACTTTGGCCCGTGGTCGTGGGGACGACCCTATAGTCGTTGGGCATGTCAGCGGCTGACCGGTGTCGTGGGGACGCCTCTATAGTCGTCGAACATGTCGGCGGCTGGCCAACCTAGACCCGGGGTCGTGGGGACGACCATATAGTCATCGGACATGTCGGCGGCTGGCCAACTTTGGCCCGTGGTCGTGGGGCGACCCAATAGTCGTTGGACATGTCGGCGGCTGGCCAACTTTGGCTCGTGGTCGTGGGGACGATCCGATAGTCGTCGGACGTGACGGTGGCTAGCCAATCTAGTCCCAGGGTCGTGGGGACGACCAAATAGTGGTCGGACCTGTCGGCGGCTGGCCAACTTTGGCCCGTGGTCGTAGGAACGATCCGATAGTCGTTGGACATGACGGTGCCGGGCCAATCAAGTCCCGGGGTCGTAGGTACGACCCTATAGTCGTCGGACATGTCGGCGATTGGCCATTATTGGCCCGGGGTCGTGGGGACGACCCTATAGTCGTCGGACATGTCGGCGGCTGGCCAACTTTAGCCCGTGGTCGTGGGGACGACCCAATAGTCGTCGGACATGTCGGCGGCTGGCCAACTTTGGCCCGTGGTCGTGGGGACGATCCGATAGTCGTTGGACATGACGGTGCCGGGGCAATCGAGTCCCGGGGTCGTAGGTACGACCCTATAGTCGTCGGACATGTCGGAGATTGGCCAACTTTAGCCCGTGGTCGTGGGGACGACCCTATAGCCGTCGGACATGTCGGCGGCTGGCCAACTTTGGCCCGTGGTCGTGGGGACGATCCGATAGTCGTTGGACAAGTCGGCGGTGGGCCAACCTAGTCCCGGGGTCGTGGGGACGACCCTATAGTCATCGGACATGTCGGCGGCTTGCCAACTTTGGCCCGGGGTCGTGGGGACGACCCTATAGTCGTCGGACATGTCGGCGGCTGGCCAACCTAGTCCGGGGTCGTAGGGACGACCCTATAGTCGTCGGACATGTCGGCGATTGGCCAACATTGGCCCGGGGTCGTGGCGACGACCCTATAGTCGTCGGACATGTCGGCGGCTGGCCAACCTAGTCCCCAGGTCGTGGGGACGACCCTATAGTCGTCGGACTTGTCGGGGGCGGGCCAATCTATTCCCGGGTTCGTTTGGACGACACTATAATCGTCGGACATGTCGGCGGCTGGCCAACTTTGGCCCGGGGTCGTGGGGACGACCTTATAGTCGTCGGACATGACGGTGATGGGCCAATCTAGTCCCGGGGTCGTGGGGTCGACCCTATAGTCGTCGGACATGTCGGTGGCTGGCCAACTTTGACCCGGGGTCGTGGGGACGACCCTATAGTCGTCGGACAAGTCGGCGGCTGGCAAACTTTGGCCCGTGGTCGTGGGGTCGACCCTATAGTCGTCGGATATGTCGGCGGCTGGCCAAAGTTGGCCCGTGGTCGTGGGGACAACCCTATAATCGTCGGACATGGCGGTGGCGGGCCAATCTAGTCCCGGGATCGTGGGGACGACCGTATAGTCGTCGGACTTGACGGTGGCGGGCCAATCTAGTCCCGGGGTCGTGGGTACGACCGTATAGTCGTCGGACAAGTCGGCGGCTGGCCAACTTTGGCCCGGGGCCGTGGGAACGACCCTATAGTCGTCGGACATGACGGTGGCGGGCCAATATAGTGCTGGGGTCGTGGGGACGACCCTATAGTCGTCGGACAAGTCGGCGGCGAGCCAACCTAGTCCGGGGGTCGTGGGGACGACCTTATAGTCGTCGGACATGACGGTGGCGGGCCAATCTAGTCCCGGGATCGTAGGGACGACCCTATAGTCGTCGGACAAGTCGGCGGCTGACCAACTTTGGCCCGGGGTCGTGGGGACGATCCTACAGTCGTCGGACATGTCGGCGGCTGGCCAACTTTGGCCCGTGGTCGTGGGGACGACCCTGAAGTCGTCGGACATGACGGTGGCGGGCCAATCTAGTCCCGGGGTCGTGGGGACGACCGTATAGTCGTCGGACTTGACGGTGGCGGGCCAATCTAGTCCCGGGGTCGTGGGTACGACCGTATAGTCGTCGGACAAGTCGGCGGCTGGCCAACTTTGGCCCGGGGCCGTGGGAACGACCCTATAGTCGTCGGACATGACGGTGGCGGGCCAATATAGTGCTGGGGTCGTGGGGACGACCCTATAGTCGTCGGACAAGTCGGCGGCGAGCCAACCTAGTCCGGGGGTCGTGGGGACGACCTTATAGTCGTCGGACATGACGGTGGCGGGCCAATCTAGTCCCGGGATCCATGGGACGACCCTATAGTCGTCGGACATGTCGGCGGCTGGCCAACTTTGGCCCGTGGTCGTGGGGACGACCCTATAGTCGTCGGACAAGTCGGCGGCGAGCCAACCTAGTCCGGGGGTCGTGGGGACGACCCTATAGTCGTCGGACAAGTCGGGGGCGGGCCAATCTAGTCCCGGGGTCGTAGGGACGACCCTATAGTCGTCGGACATGTTGGCGGCTGGCCAACTTTGGCCTGGTGTCGTGGGGACGACTGTATAGTTGTCGGACATTTCGGCGGCAGGCCAACTTTGGCCCCTGGTCATGGGGACGACCCTATAATCGTCGGACATGTCGGCAGCTGGCCACCCTAGACCCGGGGTCGTGGGGACGACCCTATTGTCGTCGGACAAGTCGGCGGTGGGCCAACCTAGTCCCGGGGTCGTGGGGACGACCCTATAGTCATCGGACATGTCGGCGGCTTGCCAACTTTGGCCCGGGGTCGTGGGGACGACCCTATAGTCGTCGGACATGTCGGCGGCTGGCCAACCTAGTCCGGGGTCGTAGGGACGACCCTATAGTCGTCGGACATGTCGGCGATTGGCCAACATTGGCCCGGGGTCGTGGCGACGACCCTATAGTCGTCGGACATGTCGGCGGCTGGCCAACTTTGGCCCGTGGTCGTGGGGACGACCCTATAGTCGTCGGAAATGTCGGTGGCTGTCCAACTTTGGCCCGGGGGTCGTGGGGACGACCCTATAGTCGTCGGACATGTCGGCGGCGAGCCAACATTGACCCGGGGTCGTGGGGACGACTCTATAGTCGTCGGACATGTGGGTGGCGGGCCAGTCTAGTCCCGGGTCGTGGGGACGACCCTATAGTCGTCGGACATGTCGGCGGCTGGCCAACTTTGGCCCGTGGTCGTGGGGACGACTCTATAGTCGTCAGACATGACGGTGGCGAGCCAACCTAGTCCCGGGGTAGTGGGGACGACCCTATAGTCGTCGGACAAGTCGGCAGCGAGCCCACCTAGTCGGGGGGTCGTGGGGACGACCCTATAGTCGTCGGACAAGTCGGAGGCCGGCCAACCTAGTCCGGGGGTCGTGGGGACGACCCTATAGTCGTCGGACATGACGGTGGCGGGCCAGTCTAGTCCCGGGTCGTGGGGACGACCCTATAGTCGTCGGACATGTCGGCGGCTGGCCAACTTTGGCCCGTGGTCGTGGGGACGACCCTATAGTCGTCGGAAATGTCGGTGGCTGTCCAACTTTGGCCCGGGGTCGTGGGGACGACCCTATAGTCGTCGGACAAGTCGGCGGCGAGCCCACCTAGTCGGGGGGTCGTGGGGACGACCCTATAGTCGTCGGACATGTCGGCGGCCGGCCAACCTAGTCCGGGGGTCGTGGGGACGACCCTATAGTCGTCGGACATGTCGGTGGCGGGCCAGTCTAGTCCCGGGTCGAGGGGGCGACCCTATAGTCGTCGGACATGTCGGCGGCTGGCCAATCTAGTCCCGGGGTCATAGGGACGACCCTATAGTCGTCGGACATGTCGGCGGCTGGTCAACTTAGGCCCGTGGTCGTAGGGACGATCCGATAGTCGTTGGACATGACGGTGCCGGGCCAATCAAGTCCCGGGGTCGTGGGTACGACCCTATAGTCGTCGGACATGTCGGCGATTGGCCATTATTGGCCCGGGGTCGTGGGGACGACCCTATAGTCGTCGGACATGTCGGCGGCTGGCCAACATTGGCCCGTGGTCGTGGGGACGACCCAACAGTCGTCGGACATGTCGGCGGCTGGCCAACTTTGGCCCGTGGTCGTGGGGACGATCCGATAGTCGTCGGACGTGACGGTGGCTAGCCAATCTAGTCCCGTGGTCGTGGGCACGACCCTATAGTCGTCGGAAATGTCGCCGACTGGCCAACTTTGGCCCGTGGTCGTGGGGACGACCCTATAGTCGTCGGACAAGTCGGCGGCTGTCCAGCTTTGGCCCGGGGTCGTGGGGACGACCCTATAGTCGTCGGACTTGACGGTGGCGGGCCAATCTAGTCCCGGGGTCGTGGGGACGACCCTATAGTCGTCGGACTTGACGGTGGCGGGCCAATCTAGTCTCGGGGTCGGGGGGACGACCCTATAGTCGTCGGACTTGACGGTGGCGGGCCAATCTAGTCCCGGGGTCGTGGGGACGAACCTATAGTCGTCGGACAAGTCGGCGGCTGGCCAACTTTGTCCCGTGGTCGTGGGGACGACTGTTTAGTCGTCGGACATGTCGGCGGCTGGCCAACCTAGTCCCGAGGTCGTGGGGACGAGCCTATAGTCGTCGGACATGTCGGCGGCGGGCCAGTCTATTCCCGGGGTCGTGGGGACGACCCTATTGTCGTCGGACATGACGGTGGCGGGCCAATCTAGTCCCGGGGTCGTAGGAATGACCCTATAGTCGTCGGACAAGTCGGCGGCGGGCCAATCTAGTCCCGGTGTCGTGGGGACGACCCTATTGTCGTCGATCATGTCGACGGCAGGCCAACTTTGGCCCGTGGTCGTGGGGACGATCCGATAGTCGTTGGACATGACGGTGGCGGGCCAATCTAGTCCCGGGGTCGTGGGGACGACCCTATAGTCGTCGGACAAGTCGGCGGCTGGCCAACCTTGTCCCGGGGTCGTGGGGACGACCCTATAGTCGTCGGGCAAGTCGGCGGCGGGCCAATCTAGTCCCGGGGTCGTGGGGACGACCCTATTGTCGTCGGACATGACGGTGGCGGGCCAATCTAGTCCCGGGGTCGTAGGGACGACCCTATTGTCGTCGGACATGATGGTGGCGGGCCAATCTAGTCCCGGGGTCGTAGGGATGACCCTATAGTCGTCGGACATGTCGGCGATTGGCCAACATTGGCCCGGGGTCGTGGGGACGACCCTATAGTCGTCGGACATGTCGGCGGCTGGCCAACTTTGGCCCGTGGTCGTGGGGACGACTCAATAATCGTCGGACATGTCGGCGATTGGCCAACTTTGGCCCGCGGTCGGCGGGACGACCCTATAGTCGTCGGACATGTCGGCGGCTGGCCAATTTAGTCCCGGGGTCGTGGGGACGACCCAATAGTCGTCGGACATGTCGGCGGCTGGCCAACTTTGGCCCGTGGTCGTGGAGACGACTGTTTAGTCGTCGGACATGTCGGCGGCTGGCCAACCTAGACCCGGGGTCGTCGGGACGACCCTATTGTCGCCGGACATGACGGTGGCGGGCCAATCTAGTCCCGGGGTCACAGGGACGACCCTATAGTCGTCGGACATGTCGGCGATTGGCCAACTTTGGTCCGTGGTCGTGGGGACGACTGTTTAGTCGTCGGACATGTCGGCGGCTGGCCAACCTAGACCCGGGGTCGTGGGGACGACCCTATAGTCGTCGGACATGTCGCCGGCTGGCCAACTTTGGCCCGGTGTCGTGGGGACGACTCTATATTCGTCGGACATGTCGGCGGCTGGCCGTCCTGGACCCGGGGTCGTGGGGACGACCCTATTGTCGTCGGACATGACGGTGGCGGGCCAAACTAGCCCCGGGGTCATAGGGACGAACCTATAGTCGTCGGACAAGTCGGCGGCTGGCCAACCTAGACCCGGGGTCGTCGGGACGACCCTATTGTCGCCGGACATGACGGTGGCGGGCCAATCTAGTCCCGGGGTCATAGGGACGACCCTATAGTCGTCGGACATGTCGGCGATTGGCCAACTTTGGTCCGTGGTCGTGGGGTAGATCCGATAGTCGTCGGACATGACGGCGGCTGGCCAACTTTGGCCCGTGGTCGTGGAGACGACTGTTTAGTCGTCGGACATGTCGGCGGCTGGCCAACCTAGACCCGGGGTCGTCGGGACGACCCTATTGTCGCCGGACATGACGGTGGCGGGCCAATCTAGTCCCGGGGTCATAGGGACGACCCTATAGTCGTCGGACATGTCGGCGATTGGCCAACTTTGGTCCGTGGTCGTGGGGTAGATCCGATAGTCGTCGGACATGACGGCGGCTGGCCAACTTTGGCCCGTGGTCGTGGGGACGACTGTTTAGTCGTCGGACATGACGGTGGCGGGCCAATCTAGTCCCGGGGTCGTGGGGACGACCCTATAGTCGTCGGACAAGTCGGCGGCTGGCCAACCTTGTCCCGGGGTCGTGGGGACGACCCTATAGTCGTCGGACAAGTCGGCGGCGGGCCAATCTAGTCCCGGTGTCGTGGGGACGACCCTATTGTCGTCGATCATGTCGACGGCAGGCCAACTTTGGCCCGTGGTCGTGGGGACGATCCGATAGTCGTTGGACATGACGGTGGCGGGCCAATCTAGTCCCGGGGTCGTGGGGACGACCCTATAGTCGTCGGACAAGTTGGCGGCTGGCCAACCTTGTCCCGGGGTCGTGGGGACGACCCTATAGTCGTCGGACAAGTCGGCGGCGGGCCAATCTAGTCCCGGGGTCGTGGGGACGACCCTATTGTCGTCGGACATGACGGTGGCGGGCCAATCTAGTCCCGGGGTCGTAGGGACGACCCTATTGTCGTCGGACATGATGGTGGCGGGCCAATCTAGTCCCGGGGTCGTAGGGATGACCCTATAGTCGTCGGACATGTCGGCGATTGGCCAACATTGGCCCGGGGTCGTGGGGACGACCCTATAGTCGTCGGACATGACGGCGGCGGGCCAATCTATTCTCGGGGTCGTGAGGACGACCCTATAGTCGTCGGACATGTCGGCAGCTGGCCAACTTTGGCCTGTGGTCGTGGGGACCACCCTATTGTCATCGGACATGACGGTGGCGGGCCAATCTAGTCCTGGGGTCGTGGGGACGACCCCATAGTCGTCGGACAAGTCGGCGGCTGGCCAACTTTGGCCCGGGGTCGTGGGGACGACCCAATAGTCGTCGGACATGTCGGCGGCTGGCCAACTTTGGCCCGTGGTCGTGGGGACGACCCTATAGTCGTCGGACATGTCGGCGGCTGGCCAACCTAGTCCCGAGGTCGTGGGGGCGACCCTATAGTCGTCGGACATGACGGTGGCCGGCCAATCTAGTCCCGGGGTCGTGAGAACGACCCTATAGTCGTCGGACAAGACGGCGGCGGGCCAACTTTGGCCCGGGGTTGTGGGGACGACCCTATAGTCATCGGACATGTCGGCGGCTGGCCAACCTAGTCCCGAGGTCGTGGGGGCGACCCTATAGTCGTCGGACATGACGGTGGCCGGCCAATCTAGTCCCGGGGTCGTGAGAACGACCCTATAGTCGTCGGACAAGACGGCGGCGGGCCAACTTTGGCCCGGGGTTGTGGGGACGACCCTATAGTCATCGGACATGACGGTGGCGGGCCAATCTAGTCCCGGGGTCGTGGGGACGACCCTATAGTCGTCGGACATATCGGCGGCTGGCCAATTTAGTCCCGGGGTCGTGGGGACGAACCTATAGTCGTCGGACAAGTCGGCGGCTGGCCAACTTTGGCCCAGGGTTGCGGGGACGACCCTATAGTCATCGGACATGTCGGCGGCTGGCCAACCTAGTCCCGAGGTCGTGGGGACGACCCTATAGTCGTCGGACATGACGGTGGCCGGCCAATCTAGTCCCGGGGTCGTGAGAACGACCCTATAGTCGTCGGACAAGACGGCGGCGGGCCAACTTAGCCCCGGGGTCGTGGGGACGACCCTATAGTCGTCGCACATGTCGGCGGCTGGCCAACCTAGACCCGGGGTCGTGAGAACGACCCTATAGTCGTCGGACATGTCGGCGGCTGGCCAATTTAGTCCCGGGGTCGTGGGGACGACCCAATAGTCGTCGGACATATGGGCGGCTGGCCAACTTTGGCCCGTGGTCGTGGGGACGACTGTTTAGTCGTCGGACATGTCGGCGGCTGGCCAACCTAGACCCGGGGTCGTCGGGACGACCCTATTGTCGCCGGACATGACGGTGGCGGGCCAATCTAGTCCCGGGGTCATAGGGACGACCCTATAGTCGTCGGACATGTCGGCGATTAGCCAACTTTGGTCCGTGGTCGTGGGGTCGATCCGATAGTCGTCGGACATGATGCCGGCTGGCCAACTTTGGCCCGGTGTCGTGGGGACGACTCTATATTCGTCGGACATGTCGGCGGCTGGCCGACCTGGACCCGGGGTCGTGGGGACGACCCTATTGTCGTCGGACATGACGGTGGCGGGCCAAACTAGCCCCGGGGTCATAGGGACGACCCTATAGTCGTCGGACATGTCGGCGATTGGCCAACTTTGGTCCGTGGTCGTTGGGTCGATCCGATAGTCGTCGGGCATGACGGCGGCTGGCCAACTTTGGCCCGTGGTCGTGGGGACGACTGTTTAGTCGTCGGACATGTCGGCGGCTTGCCAACCTAGACCCGGGGTCGTGAGAACGACCCTATAGTCGTCGGACATGACGGTGGCCGGCCAATCTAGTCCCGGGGTCGTGAGAACGACCCTATAGTCGTCGGACAAGACGGCGGCGGGCCAACTTAGTCCCGAGGTCGTGGGGACGAGCCTATAGTCGTCGGACATGTCGGCGGCGGGCCAATCTATTCCCGGGGTCGTAGGGACGACCCTATTGTCGTCGGACATGACGGTGGCGGGCCAATCTAGTCCCGGGGTCGTAGGAATGACCCTATAGTCGTCGGACAAGTCGGCGGCGGGCCAACCTAGACCCGGGGTCGTGGGGATGACCCTATAGTCGTCGGACATGACGGTGGCGGGCCAGTCTAGTCCCGGGTCGTGGGGAGGACCCAATAGTCGTTGGACATGTCAGCGGCTGGCCAACTTTGGCCCGGCGTCGTGGGGACGACTCTATAGTGGTCGGACATGTCGGCGGCTGGCCAATCTAGTCCCGGGGTCGTGGGGACGACCCTATAGTCTTCGGACATGTCGGCGGCTGGTCAACTTTGGCCCGGGGTCGTGAGGACGAATCTATAGTCGTCGGACATGTCGGCGGCTGTCCAACTTTGGCCCGGGGTCGTGGGGACGACCCTATAGTCGTCGGACTTGACGGTGGCGGGCCAATCTAGTCCCGGGGTCGTGGGGACGACTCTATAGTCGTGAGACATATCGGTGGCGAGCCAACCTAGTCCCGGGGTCGTGGGGACGACCCTATAGTCGTCGGACAAGTCGGCGGCGGGCCAACCTAGACCCGGGGTCGTGGGGATGACCCTATAGTCGTCGGACATGACGGTGGCGGGCCAGTCTAGTCCCGGGTCGTGGGGAGGACCCAATAGTCGTTGGACATGTCAGCGGCTGGCCAACTTTGGCCCGGCGTCGTGGGGACGACTCTATAGTCGTCGGACATGTCGGCGGCTGGCCAATCTAGTCCCGGGTTCGTGGGGACGACCCTATAGTCTTCGGACATGTCGGCGGCTGGCCAACTTTGGCCCGTGGTCGTGGGAACGACCCTATAGTCGTCGGACAAGTCGGCGGCTGGCCAAATTTGGTCCGTGATCGTGGGGACGACCCTATAGTCGTCGGAAATGTCGGCGGCTGGCCAACTTTGGCCCGTGGTCGTAAAGACGGACCTATTGTCGTCGGACAAGACGGTGGCGGGCCAATCTAGTCCCGGCTTCGTGGGGACGACCCTATACTCGTCGGACAAGTCGGCGGCTGGCCAACTTTTGCCCGGGGTCGTGGGGACGACCCTATAGTGGTCGGACTAGTCGGCGGCTGGCCAACCTAGTCCCGGGTCCGTGGGGACGACCCTATAGTCCTCGGACAAGTCGGCGGCTGGCCAACTTTGGCCCGGGGTTGTAGGGACAACCCTATAGTCGTCGGACAAGTCGGAGGCTGGCCAACTTTGGCCCGTGGTCGTGGGGACGACCCTATAGTCGTCGGACATGTCGGCGGCTGGCCAACTTTGACCCGGGGACGTGGGGACGACCCTATAGTCTTCGGACAAGTCGGCGGCTGGCCAAATTTGGCCCGTGGTCGTGGGGACGACCCTATAGTCGTCGGACATGACGGTGTCGGGCCAATCTAGTCCCGGGGTCGTGGGGACGACCCTATAGTCGTGGGAAATGACGGTGTCGGGCCAATCTAGTCCCGGGGTCGTGGGGACGACCCTATAGTCGTCGGACATGTCGGCGGCTGGCCAACTTTGGCCCGTGGTCGTGGGGACGACCCTATAGTCGTCGGACATGACGGTGGCGGGCCAATCTAGTCCTGGGGTCGTGGGGACGACCCTATAGTCGTCGGACATGACGGTGGCGGGCCAATCTAGTCCCGGGGCGTGGGGACGACCCTATAGTCGTCGGACAAGTCGGCGGCTGGCCAACTTTGGCCCGTGGTCGTGGGGAAGACCCTATAATCGTCGGACTTGACGGTGGCGGGCCAATCTAGTTTCGGGGTCGTGTGGACGACCCCATAGTCGTCGGACATGACGGTGGCGGGCCAATCTAGTCCCGGGGTCGTGGGGACGATCCCATAGTCGTTGGACATGACGGTGGCGGGCCAGTCTAGTCCCGGGTCGTGGGCACGACCCTATAGTCGTCGGACATGACAGTGGCGGCCAATCTAGGCCCGGGTCGTGGGGACGACCCTGTAGTCGTCGGACATGTCGCCGGCTGGCCAACTTTGGCCCGTGGTCGTGGGGACGACCCTATAGTCGTCGGACAAGTCGGCGGCTGTCCAGCTTTGGCCCGGGTTCGTGGGGACGACCCTATAGTCTTCGGACATGTCGGCGGCTGGCCAACTTTGGCCCGTGGTCGTGGGAACGACCCTATAGTCGTCGGACAAGTCGGCGGCTGGCCAAATTTGGTCCGTGATCGTGGGGACGACCCTATAGTCGTCGGAAATGTCGGCGGCTGGCCAACTTTGGCCCGTGGTCGTAAAGACGGACCTATTGTCGTCGGACAAGACGGTGGCGGGCCAATCTAGTCCCGGCTTCGTGGGGACGACCCTATACTCGTCGGACAAGTCGGCGGCTGGCCAACTTTTGCCCGGGGTCGTGGGGACGACCCTATAGTGGTCGGACTAGTCGGCGGCTGGCCAACCTAGTCCCGGGTCCGTGGGGACGACCCTATAGTCCTCGGACAAGTCGGCGGCTGGCCAACTTTGGCCCGGGGTTGTAGGGACAACCCTATAGTCGTCGGACAAGTCGGAGGCTGGCCAACTTTGGCCCGTGGTCGTGGGGACGACCCTATAGTCGTCGGACATGTCGGCGGCTGGCCAACTTTTGCCCGGGGTCGTGGGGACGACCCTATAGTGGTCGGACTAGTCGGCGGCTGGCCAACCTAGTCCCGGGTCCGTGGGGACGACCCTATAGTCCTCGGACAAGTCGGCGGCTGGCCAACTTTGGCCCGGGGTTGTAGGGACAACCCTATAGTCGTCGGACAAGTCGGAGGCTGGCCAACTTTGGCCCGTGGTCGTGGGGACGACCCTATAGTCGTCGGACAAGTCGGCGGCTGTCCAGCTTTGGCCCGGGGTCGTGGGGACGACCCTATAGTCGTCGGACATATCGGCGGCTGGCCAATTTAGTCCCGGGGTCGTGGGGACGAACCTATAGTCGTCGGACAAGTCGGCGGCTGGCCAACTTTGGCCCAGGGTTGCGGGGACGACCCTATAGTCATCGGACATGTCGGCGGCTGGCCAACCTAGTCCCGAGGTCGTGGGGACGACCCTATAGTCGTCGGACATGACGGTGGCCGGCCAATCTAGTCCCGGGGTCGTGAGAACGACCCTATAGTCGTCGGACAAGACGGCGGCGGGCCAACTTAGCCCCGGGGTCGTGGGGACGACCCTATAGTCGTCGCACATGTCGGCGGCTGGCCAACCTAGTATCGAGGTCGTGGGGAGGACCGTATAGTCGTCGGACAATTCGGCGGCCGGCCAAATTTGGCCCGGGGTTGCGGGGACGACCCTATAGTCGTCGGACATGTCGGCGGCTGGCTAATTTAGTCCCGGGGTGGTGGGGGCGACCCAATAGACGTCCGACATGACGGTGGTGGGCCAATCTAGTCCCGGGGTCGTGGGGACGACTCTATAGTCGTCGGACATGTCGGCGGCTGGCCAATTTAGTCCCGGGGTCGTGGGGACGAACCTATAGTCGTCGGACAAGTCGGCGGCTGGCCAACTTTGTCCCGTGGTCGTGGGGACGACTGTTTAGTCGTCGGACATGTCGGCGGCTGGCCAACCTAGTCCCGAGGTCGTGGGGACGAGCCTATAGTCGTCGGACATGTCGGCGGCGGGCCAATCTATTCCCGGGGTCGTGGGGACGACCCTATTGTCGTCGGACATGACGGTGGCGGGCCAATCTAGTCCCGGGGTCGTAGGAATGACCCTATAGTCGTCGGACAAGTCGGCGGCGGGCCAATCTAGTCCCGGTGTCGTGGGGACGACCCTATTGTCGTCGATCATGTCGACGGCTGGCCAACTTTGGCCCGTGGTCGTGGGGACGATCCGATAGTCGTTGGACATGACGGTGGCGGGCCAATCTAGTCCCGGGGTCGTGGGGACGACCCTATAGTCGTCGGACATGTCGGCGGCTGGCCAACTTTGGCCCGTGGTCGTGGGGACGACTCAATAATCGTCGGACATGTCGGCGATTGGCCAACTTTGGCCCGCGGTCGGCGGGTCGACCCTATAGTCGTCGGACATGTCGGCGGCTGGCCAATTTAGTCCCGGGGTCGTGGGGACGACCCAATAGTCGTCGGACATATGGGCGGCTGGCCAACTTTGGCCCGTGGTCGTGGGGACGACTGTTTAGTCGTCGGACATGTCGGCGGCTGGCCAACCTAGACCCGGGGTCGTCGGGACGACCCTATTGTCGCCGGACATGACGGTGGCGGGCCAATCTAGTCCCGGGGTCATAGGGACGACCCTATAGTCGTCGGACATGTCGGCGATTAGCCAACTTTGGTCCGTGGTCGTGGGGTCGATCCGATAGTCGTCGGACATGATGCCGGCTGGCCAACTTTGGCCCGGTGTCGTGGGGACGACTCTATATTCGTCGGACATGTCGGCGGCTGGCCGACCTGGACCCGGGGTCGTGGGGACGACCCTATTGTCGTCGGACATGACGGTGGCGGGCCAAACTAGCCCCGGGGTCATAGGGACGACCCTATAGTCGTCGGACATGTCGGCGATTGGCCAACTTTGGTCCGTGGTCGTTGGGTCGATCCGATAGTCGTCGGGCATGACGGCGGCTGGCCAACTTTGGCCCGTGGTCGTGGGGACGACTGTTTAGTCGTCGGACATGTCGGCGGCTAGCCAACCTAGACCCGGGGTCGTGAGAACGACCCTATAGTCGTCGGACAAGACGGCGGCGGGCCAACTTAGCCCCGGGGTCGTGGGGACGACCCTATAATCGTCGCACATGTCGGCGGCTGGCCAACCTAGTATCGAGGTCGTGGGGAGGACCGTTTAGTCGTCGGACAATTCGGCGGCCGGCCAAATTTGGCCCGGGGTTGCGGGGACGACCCTATAGTCGTAGGACATGTCGGCGGCTGGCCAACCTAGTCCCGAGGTCGTGGGGACGACCCTATAGTCGTCGGACATGACGGTGGCCGGCCAATCTAGTCCCGGGGTCGTGAGAACGACCCTATAGTCGTCGGACAAGACGGCGGCGGGCCAACTTAGCCCCGGGGTCGTGGGGACGACCCTATAATCGTCGCACATGTCGGCGGCTGGCCAACCTAGTATCGAGGTCGTGGGGAGGACCGTATAGTCGTCGGACAATTCGGCGGCTGGCCAATTTAGTCCCGGGGTCGTGGGGACGAACCTATAGTCGTCGGACAAGTCGGCGGCTGGCCAACTTTGTCCCGTGGTCGTGGGGACGACTGTTTAGTCGTCGGACATGTCGGCGGCTGGCCAACCTAGTCCCGAGGTCGTGGGGACGAGCCTATAGTCGTCGGACATGTCGGCGGCGGGCCAATCTATTCCCGGGGTCGTAGGGACGACCCTATTGTCGTCGGACATGACGGTGGCGGGCCAATCTAGTCCCGGGGTCGTAGGAATGACCCTATAGTCGTCGGACAAGTCGGCGGCGGGCCAACCTAGACCCGGGGTCGTGGGGATGACCCTATAGTCGTCGGACATGACGGTGGCGGGCCAGTCTAGTCCCGGGTCGTGGGGAGGACCCAATAGTCGTTGGACATGTCAGCGGCTGGCCAACTTTGGCCCGGCGTCGTGGGGACGACTCTATAGTCGTCGGACATGTCGGCGGCTGGCCAATCTAGTCCCGGGGTCGTGGGGACGACCCTATAGTCTTCGGACATGTCGGCGGCTGGTCAACTTTGGCCCGGGGTCGTGAGGACGAATCTATAGTCGTCGGACATGTCGGCGGCTGTCCAACTTTGGCCCGGGGTCGTGGGGACGACCCTATAGTCGTCGGACTTGACGGTGGCGGGCCAATCTAGTCCCGGGGTCGTGGGGACGACTCTATAGTCGTGAGACATATCGGTGGCGAGCTAACCTAGTCCCGGGGTCGTGGGGACGACCCTATAGTCGTCGGACAAGTCGGCGGCGGGCCAACCTAGACCCGGGGTCGTGGGGATGACCCTATAGTCGTCGGACATGACGGTGGCGGGCCAGTCTAGTCCCGGGTCGTGGGGAGGAACCAATAGTCGTTGGACATGTCAGCGGCTGGCCAACTTTGGCCCGGCGTCGTGGGGACGACTCTATAGTCGTCGGACATGTCGGCGGCTGGCCAATCTAGTCCCGGGGTCGTGGGGACGACCCTATAGTCTTCGGACATGTCGGCGGCTGGCCAACTTTGGCCCGTGGTCGTGGGAACGACCCTATAGTCGTCGGACAAGTCGGCGGCTGGCCAAATTTGGTCCGTGATCGTGGGGACGACCCTATAGTCGTCGGAAATGTCGGCGGCTGGCCAACTTTGGCCCGTGGTCGTAAAGACGGACCTATTGTCGTCGGACAAGACGGTGGCGGGCCAATCTAGTCCCGGCTTCGTGGGGACGACCCTATACTCGTCGGACAAGTCGGCGGCTGGCCAACTTTTGCCCGGGGTCGTGGGGACGACCCTATAGTGGTCGGACTAGTCGGCGGCTGGCCAACCTAGTCCCGGGTCCGTGGGGACGACCCTATAGTCCTCGGACAAGTCGGCGGCTGGCCAACTTTGGCCCGGGGTTGTAGGGACAACCCTATAGTCGTCGGACAAGTCGGAGGCTGGCCAACTTTGGCCCGTGGTCGTGGGGACGACCCTATAGTCGTTGGACATGACGGTGGCGGGCCAATCTAGTCCCGGGGTCGTAGGGACGACCCTATAGTCGTCGGACATGTCGGCGATTGGCCAACATTGGCCCGGGGTCGTGGGGACGACCCTATAGTCGTCGGAGAAGACGGCGGCTGGACATCTTTGGCCCGGGGTCGTGGGGACGACCCTATAGTCGTCGGAAATGACGGTGGCGGGCCAATCTAGTCCCGGGGTCGTGGGGACGACCCTACAGTCGTCGGACAAGTCGGCGGCGAGCCAATCTAGTCCCGCGGTCGTGGGGACGACCCTATAGTCGTCGGACATGTCGGCGGCTGGCCAACTTTGACCCGGGGACGTGGGGACGACCCTATAGTCTTCGGACAAGTCGGCGGCTGGCCAAATTTGGCCCGTGGTCGTGGGGACGACCCTATAGTCGTCGGACATGACGGTGTCGGGCCAATCTAGTCCCGGGATCGTGGGGACGACCCTATAGTCGTGGGAAATGACGGTGTCGGGCCAATCTACTCCCGGGGTCGTGGGGACGACCCTATAGTCGTCGGACATGTCGGCGGCTGGCCAACTTTGGCCCGTGGTCGTGGGGACGACCCTATAGTCGTCAGACATGACGTTGGCGAGCCAACCTAGTCCCGGGGTCGTGGGGACGACCCTATAGTCGTCGGACAAGTCGGCGGCGAGCCCACCTAGTCGGGGGGTCGTGGGGACGACCCTATAGTCGTCGGACAAGTCGGCGGCCGGCCAACCTAGTCCGGGGGTCGTGGGGACGACCCTATAGTCGTCGGACATGACGGTGGCGGGCCAGTCTAGTCCCGGTTCGTGGGGACGACCCTATAGTCGTCGGACATGTCGGCGGCTGGCCAACTTTGGCCCGTGGTCGTGGGGACGACCCTATAGTCGTCGGAAATGTCGGTGGCTGTCCAACTTTGGCCCGGGGGTCGTTGGGACGACCCTATAGTCGTCGGACATGTCGGCGGCGAGCCAACATTGACCCGGGGTCGTGGGGACGACTCTATAGTCGTCGGACATGTCGGTGGCGGGCCAGTCTAGTCCCGGGTCGTGGGGACGACCCTATAGTCGTCGGACATGTCGGCGGCTGGCCAACTTTGGCCCGTGGTCGTGGGGACGACTCAATAGTCGTCGGACATGTCGGCGATTGGCCAACTTTGGCCCGCGGTCGGCGGGACGACCCTATAGTCGTCGGACATGTCGGCGGCTGGCCAACTTTGGCCCGTGGTCGTGGGGACGACTGTTTAGTCGTCGGACATGTCGGCGGCTGGCCAACCTAGACCCGGGGTCGTGGGGACGACCCTATTGTCGCCGGACATGAGAGTGGCGGGCCAATCTAGTCCCGGGGTCGTGGAGACGACCCAATAGTCGTCGGACATGTCGGCGGCTGGCCAATTTAGTCCCGGGGTCGTGGGGACGAACCTATAGTCGTCGGACAATTCGGCGGCCGGCCAACTTTGGCCCGGGGTCGTGGGGGCGACCCTATAGTCGTCGGACATGTCGGCGGCTGGCCAACCTAGTCCGGGGTCGTGGGGACGACCCTATAGTCGTCGGACATGTCGGCGGCTGGCAAACCTAGTCCCGAGGTCGTGGGGACGACCCTATAGTGGTCGGAGAAGTCGGCGGCTAGCCAACCTAGTCCGGGGGTCGTGGGGACGACCCTATAGTCGTCGGACAATTCGGCGGCCGGCCAACTTTGGCCCGGGGTTCCGGGGACGACCCTATAGTCGTCGGACATGTCGGCGGCTGGCAAACCTAGTCCCGAGGTCGTGGGGACGACCCAATAGTGGTCGGAGAAGTCGGCGGCTAGCCAACCTAGTCCGGGGGTCGTGGGGACGACCCTATAGTCGTCGGACATGTAGGCGGCTGGCCAATCCAGTCCCGGGGTCGTGGGGACGACCCTATTGTCGTCGGACATGTCGGCGGCTGGCTAACCTAGTCCGGGGTCGTGGGGACGACCCTATAGTCGTCGGAAATGTCGGCGGCTGGCCAACTTTGGCCCGTGGTCGTGAAGACGATCCTATAGTCGTCGGACAAGACGGTGGCGGGCCAACCTACTCCGGGGTCGTGGGGACGAACCTATTGTCGTCGGACATGTCGGCGGCGAGCCAACCTAGTCCCGGCGTTGTGGGGACGACCCTATAGTGGTCGGACAAGTCGGCGGCTGGCCAACCTAGTCCCGTGGTCCTGGGGACGACCCTATAGACGTCCGACACGACGGTGGTGAGCCAATCTAGTCCCGGGGTCGTGGGGACGACCCAATAGTCGTCGGACAATTCGGCGGCCGGCCAACTTTGTCCCGTGGTCGTGGGGACGACTGTTTAGTCGTCGGACATGTCGGCGGCTGGCCAACCTAGTCCCGAGGTCGTGGGGACGAGCCTATAGTCGTCGGACATGTCGGCGGCGGGCCAGTCTATTCCCGGGGTCGTGGGGACGACCCTATTGTCGTCGGACATGACGGTGGCGGGCCAATCTAGTCCCGGGGTCGTAGGAATGACCCTATAGTCGTCGGACAAGTCGGCGGCGGGCCAATCTAGTCCCGGTGTCGTGGGGACGACCCTATTGTCGTCGATCATGTCGACGGCAGGCCAACTTTGGCCCGTGGTCGTGGGGACGATCCGATAGTCGTTGGACATGACGGTGGCGGGCCAATCTAGTCCCGGGGTCGTGGGGACGACCCTATAGTCGTCGGACAAGTCGGCGGCTGGCCAACCTTGTCCCGGGGTCGTGGGGACGACCCTATAGTCGTCGGACAAGTCGGCGGCTGGCCAACCTTGTCCCGGGGTCGTGGGGACGACCCTATAGTCGTCGGACAAGTCGGCGGCGGGCCAATCTAGTCCCGGGGTCGTGGGGACGACCCTATTGTCGTCGGACATGACGGTGGCGGGCCAATCTAGTCCCGGGGTCGTAGGGACGACCCTATTGTCGTCGGACATGATGGTGGCGGGCCAATCTAGTCCCGGGGTCGTAGGGATGACCCTATAGTCGTCGGACATGTCGGCGATTGGCCAACATTGGCCCGGGGTCGTGGGGACGACCCTATAGTCGTCGGACATGTCGGCGGCTGGCCAACTTTGGCCCGTGGTCGTGGGGACGACTGTTTAGTCGTCGGACATGACGGTGGCGGGCCAATCTAGTCCCGGGGTCGTGGGGACGACCCTATAGTCGTCGGACAAGTCGGCGGCTGGCCAACCTTGTCCCGGGGTCGTGGGGACGACCCTATAGTCGTCGGACAAGTCGGCGGCGGGCCAATCTAGTCCCGGTGTCGTGGGGACGACCCTATTGTCGTCGATCATGTCGACGGCAGGCCAACTTTGGCCCGTGGTCGTGGGGACGATCCGATAGTCGTTGGACATGACGGTGGCGGGCCAATCTAGTCCCGGGGTCGTGGGGACGACCCTATAGTCGTCGGACAAGTCGGCGGCTGGCCAACCTTGTCCCGGGGTCGTGGGGACGACCCTATAGTCGTCGGACAAGTCGGCGGCGGGCCAATCTAGTCCCGGGGTCGTGGGGACGACCCTATTGTCGTCGGACATGACGGTGGCGGGCCAATCTAGTCCCGGGGTTGTAGGGACGACCCTATTGTCGTCGGACATGATGGTGGCGGGCCAATCTAGTCCCGGGGTCGTAGGGATGACCCTATAGTCGTCGGACATGTCGGCGATTGGCCAACATTGGCCCGGGGTCGTGGGGACGACCCTATAGTCGTCGGACATGACGGCGGCGGGCCAATCTATTCTCGGGGTCGTGAGGATGACCCTATAGTCGTCGGACATGTCGGCAGCTGGCCAACTTTGGCCTGTGGTCGTGGGGACCACCCTATTGTCGTCGGACATGACGGTGGCGGGCCAATCTAGTCCTGGGGTCGTGGGGACGACCCCATAGTCGTCGGACAAGTCGGCGGCTGGCCAACTTTGGCCCGGGGTCGTGGGGACGACCCAATAGTCGTCGGACATGTCGGCGGCTGGCCAACTTTGGCCCGTGGTCGTGGGGACGACCCTATAGTCGTCGGACATGCCGGCGGCTGGCCAACCTAGTCCCGAGGTCGTGGGGGCGACCCTATAGTCGTCGCACATGACGGTGGCCGGCCAATCTAGTCCCGGGGTCGTGAGAACGACCCTATAGTCGTCGGACAAGACGGCGGCGGGCCAACTTTGGCCCGGGGTTGTGGGGACGACCCTATAGTCATCGGACATGTCGGCGGCTGGCCAACCTAGTCCCGAGGTCGTGGGGGCGACCCTATAGTCGTCGGACATGACGGTGGCCGGCCAATCTAGTCCCGGGGTCGTGAGAACGACCCTATAGTCGTCGGACAAGACGGCGGCGGGCCAACCTAGCGCCGGGGTCGTGGGGACGACCCTATAGTCGGCGGACATGTCGGCGGCTGGCCAATTTAGTCCCGGGGTCGTGGGGACGAACCTATAGTCGTCGGACAAGTCGGCGGCTGGCCAACTTTGGCCCGGGGTTGCGGGGACGACCCTATTGTCGTCGGACATGACGGTGGCGGGCCAATCTAGTCCCGGGGTCGTGGGGACGACCCTATAGTCGTCGGACATATCGGCGGCTGGCCAATTTAGTCCCGGGGTCGTGGGGACGAACCTATAGTCGTCGGACAAGTCGGCGGCTGGCCAACTTTGGCCCAGGGTTGCGGGGACGACCCTATAGTCATCGGACATGTCGGCGGCTGGCCAACCTAGTCCCGAGGTCGTGGGGACGACCCTATAGTCGTCGGACATGACGGTGGCCGGCCAATCTAGTCCCGGGGTCGTGAGAACGACCCTATAGTCGTCGGACAAGACGGCGGCGGGCCAACTTAGCCCCGGGGTCGTGGGGACGACCCTATAGTCGTCGCACATGTCGGCGGCTGGCCAACCTAGTATCGAGGTCGTGGGGAGGACCGTATAGTCGTCGGACAATTCGGCGGCCGGCCATATTTGGCCCGGGGTTGCGGGGACGACCCTATAGTCGTCGGACATGTCGGCGGCTGGCTAATTTAGTCCCGGGGTGGTGGGGGCGACCCAATAGACGTCCGACATGACGGTGGTGGGCCAATCTAGTCCCGGGGTCGTGGGGACGACTCTATAGTCGTCGGACATGTCGGCGGCTGGCCAATTTAGTCCCGGGGTCGTGGGGACGAACCTATAGTCGTCGGACAAGTCGGCGGCTGGCCAACTTTGTCCCGTGGTCGTGGGGACGACTGTTTAGTCGTCGGACATGTCGGCGGCTGGCCAACCTAGTCCCGAGGTCGTGGGGACGAGCCTATAGTCGTCGGACATGTCGGCGGCGGGCCAATCTATTCCCGGGGTCGTGGGGACGACCCTATTGTCGTCGGACATGACGGTGGCGGGCCAATCTAGTCCCGGGGTCGTAGGAATGACCCTATAGTCGTCGGACAAGTCGGCGGCGGGCCAATCTAGTCCCGGTGTCGTGGGGACGACCCTATTGTCGTCGATCATGTCGACGGCTGGCCAACTTTGGCCCGTGGTCGTGGGGACGATCCGATAGTCGTTGGACATGACGGTGGCGGGCCAATCTAGTCCCGGGGTCGTGGGGACGACCCTATAGTCGTCGGACATGTCGGCGGCTGGCCAACTTTGGCCCGTGGTCGTGGGGACGACTCAATAATCGTCGGACATGTCGGCGATTGGCCAACTTTGGCCCGCGGTCGGCGGGACGACCCTATAGTCGTCGGACATGTCGGCGGCTGGCCAATTTAGTGCCGGGGTCGTGGGGACGACCCAATAGTCGTCGGACATATGGGCGGCAGGCCAACTTTGGCCCGTGGTCGTGGGGACGACTGTTTAGTCGTCGGACATGTCGGCGGCTGGCCAACCTAGACCCGGGGTCGTCGGGACGACCCTATTGTCGCCGGACATGACGGTGGCGGGCCAATCTAGTCCCGGGGTCATAGGGACGACCCTATAGTCGTCGGACATGTCGGCGATTAGCCAACTTTGGTCCGTGGTCGTGGGGTCGATCCGATAGTCGTCGGACATGATGCCGGCTGGCCAACTTTGGCCCGGTGTCGTGGGGACGACTCTATATTCGTCGGACATGTCGGCGGCTGGCCGACCTGGACCCGGGGTCGTGGGGACGACCCTATTGTCGTCGGACATGACGGTGGCGGGCCAAACTAGCCCCGGGGTCATAGGGACGACCCTATAGTCGTCGGACATGTCGGCGATTGGCCAACTTTGGTCCGTGGTCGTTGGGTCGATCCGATAGTCGTCGGGCATGACGGCGGCTGGCCAACTTTGGCCCGTGGTCGTGGGGACGACTGTTTAGTCGTCGGACATGTCGGCGGATAGCCAACCTAGACCCGGGGTCGTGGGGACGACCCTATTGTCGTCGGACAACACGGCGGCTGGCCATCTTTGGCCCGTGGTCGTGGGGACGACCCTATAATCGTCGGACATGACGGTGGCTGGCCAATCTAGTCCGGGGGTCGTGGGGACGACACTATAGTCGTCGGACAACACGGCGGCTGGCCATCTTTGGTCCGTGGTCGTGGGGACGACCCTATAGTCGTCGGACATGACGGCGGCGGGCCAATCTATTCTCGGGGTCGTGGGGACGACCCTATAGTCGTCGCACATGTCGGTGGCTGGCCAAATTGGCCTGTGGTCGTGGGGACGACCCTATAGTCGTCGGACATGACGGTGGCCGGCCAATCTAGTCCCGGGGTCGTGAGAACGACCCTATAGTCGTCGGACAAGACGGCGGCGGGCCAACCTAGCCCCGGGGTCGTGGGGACGACCCTATAGTCGTCGCACATGTTGGCGGCTGGCCAACCTAGTATCGAGGTCGTGGGGACGACCCAATAGTGGTCGGGCAAGTCAGCGGCTGGCCAACCTAGCCCCGGGGTCGTGGGGACGACCCTATAGTCTTAGGACATGACGGTGGCGGGCCAATCTATTCTCGGGGTCGTGGGGACGACCCTATAGTCGTCGGACATGTCGGCGGCTGGCCAACTTTGGCCCGTGGTCGTGGGGACGACCCTATAGTCGTCGGACATGACGGTGGCGGGCCAATCTATTCTCGGGGTCGTGGGGACGACCCTATAGTCGTCGGACAAGTCGGCGGCTGGCCAACCTTGTCCCGGGGTCGTGGGGACGACCCTATAGTCGTCGGACAAGTCGGCGTCGGGCCAATCTAGTCCCGGGGTCGTGGGGACGACCCTATAGTCGTCGTACATGTCGGCGATTGGCCAACTTTGGTCCGTGGTCGTGGGGTCGATCCGATAGTCGTCGGACATGACGGCGGCTGGCCAATCTAGTCCGGGGGTCGTGGGGACGACACTATAGTCGTCGGACAACACGGCGGCTGGCCATCTTTGGTCCGTGGTCGTGGGGACGACCCTATAGTCGTCGGACATGACGGCGGCGGGCCAATCTATTCTCGGGGTCGTGGGGACGACCCTATAGTCGTCGGACATGTCGGCGGCTGGCCAACTGGGGCCCGTGGTCGTGGGGACGACCCTATAGTCGTCGCACATGTCGGCGGCTGGCCAAATTGGCCTGTGGTCGTGGGGGCGACCCTATAGTCGTCGGACATGACGGTGGCCGGCCAATCTAGTCCCGGGGTCGTGAGAACGACCCTATAGTCGTCGGACAAGACGGCGGCGGGCCAACCTAGCCCCGGGGTCGTGGGGACGACCCTATAGTCGTCGCACATGTCGGCGGCTGGCCAACCTAGTATCGAGGTCGTGGGGACGACCCAATAGTGGTCGGGCAAGTCGGCGGCTGGCCAACCTAGCCCCGGGGTCGTGGGGACGAACCTATAGTCGTCGGACAAGTCGGCGGCTGGCCAACTTTGGCCCGTGGTCGTGGGGACGACTGTTTAGTCGTCGGACATGACGGTGGCGGGCCAATCTAGTCCCGGGGTCGTGGGGACGACCCTATAGTCGTCGGACAAGTCGGCGGCTGGCCAACCGTGTCCCGGGGTCGTGGGGACGACCCTATAGTCGTCGGACATGTCGGCGGCTGGCCAACTTTTGCCCGTGGTCGTGGGGACGACCCAATAGTCGTCGGACATGTCGCCGGCTGGCCAACTTTTGCCCGTGGTCGTGGGGACGACTCAATAGTCGTCGGACATGTCGCCGGCCGGCCAACTTTGGCCCGTGGTCGTGGGGACGAACCGATAATCGTCGGACATGACGGTGGCGGGCCAATCTAGTCCCGGGGTCGTAGGTACGACCCTATAGTCGTCGGACATGTCGGCGGCTGGCCAACTTTGGCCCGTGGTCGTGGGGACGACCCTATAGTCGTCGGACATGACGGTGGCGGGCCAATCTAGTCCCGGGGTCGTGGGGACGACCCTATAGTCGTCGGACATGTCGGCGGCTGGCCAACTTTGGCCCGTGGTCGTGGGGACGACCCAATAGTCGCTGAACATGTCGGCGGCTGGCCAACTTTGGCCCGTGGTCGTGGGGACGACCCTATAGTCGTCGGACATGTCGGCGGCTGGCCAACTTTTGCCCGTGGTCGTGGGGACGACCCAATAGTCGTCGGACATGTCGCCGGCTGGCCAACTTTTGCCCGTGGTCGTGGGGACGACTCAATAGTCGTCGGACATGTCGCCGGCTGGCCAACTTTGGCCCGTGGTCGTGGGGACGAACCGATAATCGTCGGACATGACGGTGGCGGGCCAATCTAGTCCCGGGGTCGTAGGTACGACCCTATAGTCGTCGGACATGTCGGCGGCAGGCCAACTTTGGCCCGTGGTCGTGGGGACGAACCTATAGTCGTCGGACATGACGGTGGCGGGCCAATCTAGTCCCGGGGTCGTGGGGACGACCCTATAGTCGCCGGGCAAGTCGGCGGCGGGCCAACCTTGTACCGGGGTCGTGGGGACGACCCTATAGTCGTCGGACATGTCGGCGGCTGGCCAACCTAGTCCCGAGGTCGTGGGGACGACCCTATAGTCGTCGGACATGACGGTGGCCGGCCAATCTAGTCCCGGGGTCGTGAGAACGACCCTATAGTCGTCGGACAAGACGGCGGCGGGCCAACTTAGCCCCGGGGTCGTGGGGACGACCCTATAGTCGTCGCACATGTCGGCGGCTGGCCAACTTTTGCCCGTGGTCGTGGGGACGAACCAATAGTCGTCGGACATGTCGCCGGCTGGCCAACTTTTGCCCGTGGTCGTGGGACGACCCTATAGTCGTCGGACATGACGGTGGCGGGCCAATCTAGCCCCGGGGTCGTGGGGACGACCCTATAGTCGACGGGCAAGTCGGCGGCGGGCCAACCTTGTACCGGGGTCGTGGGGACGACCCTATAGTCGTCGGACATGTCGGCGATTGGCCAACTTTGGCCCGGTGTCGTGGGGACGACCCTATAGTCGTCGGACATGTCGGCGGCTGGCCAATTTAGTCCCGGGGTCGTGGGGACGACCCAATAGTCGTCGGACATGTCGGCGGCTGGCCAACTTTGGCCCGTGGTCGTGGAGACGACTGTTTAGTCGTCGGACATGTCGGCGGCTGGCCAACCTAGACCCGGGGTCGTCGGGACGACCCTATTGTCGCCGGACATGACGGTGGCGGGCCAATCTAGTCCCGGGGTCATAGGGACGACCCTATAGTCGTCGGACATGTCGGCGATTGGCCAACTTTGGTCCGTGGTCGTGGGGTCGATCCGATAGTCGTCGGACATGACGGCGGCTGGCCAACTTTGGCCCGTGGTCGTGGGGACGACTGTTTAGTCGTCGGACATGTCGGCGGCTGGCCAACCTAGACCCGGGGTCGTGGGGACGACCCTATAGTCGTCGGACATGTCGCCGGCTGGCCAACTTTGGCCCGGTGTCGTGGGGACGACTCTATATTCGTCGGACATGTCGGCGGCTGGCCGACCTGGACCCGGGGTCGTGGGGACGACCCTATTGTCGTCGGACATGACGGTGGCGGGCCAAACTAGCCCCGGGGTCATAGGGACGAACCTATAGTCGTCGGACAAGTCGGCGGCTGGCCAACTTTGGCCCGTGGTCGTGGGGACGACTGTTTAGTCGTCGGACATGACGGTGGCGGGCCAATCTAGTCCCGGGGTCGTGGGGACGACCCTATAGTCGTCGGACAAGTCGGCGGCTGGCCAACCTTGTCCCGGGGTCGTGGGGACGACCCTATAGTCGTCGGACAAGTCGGCGGCGGGCCAATCTAGTCCCGGTGTCGTGGGGACGACCCTATTGTCGTCGATCATGTCGACGGCAGGCCAACTTTGGCCCGTGGTCGTGGGGACGATCCGATAGTCGTTGGACATGACGGTGGCGGGCCAATCTAGTCCCGGGGTCGTGGGGACGACCCTATAGTCGTCGGACAAGTCGGCGGCTGGCCAACCTTGTCCCGGGGTCGTGGGGACGACCCTATAGTCGTCGGACAAGTCGGCGGCGGGCCAATCTAGTCCCGGGGTCGTGGGGACGACCCTATTGTCGTCGGACATGACGGTGGCGGGCCAATCTAGTCCCGGGGTTGTAGGGACGACCCTATTGTCGTCGGACATGATGGTGGCGGGCCAATCTAGTCCCGGGGTCGTAGGGATGACCCTATAGTCGTCGGACATGTCGGCGATTGGCCAACATTGGCCCGGGGTCGTGGGGACGACCCTATAGTCGTCGGACATGACGGCGGCGGGCCAATCTATTCTCGGGGTCGTGAGGATGACCCTATAGTCGTCGGACATGTCGGCAGCTGGCCAACTTTGGCCTGTGGTCGTGGGGACCACCCTATTGTCGTCGGACATGACGGTGGCGGGCCAATCTAGTCCTGGGGTCGTGGGGACGACCCCATAGTCGTCGGACAAGTCGGCGGCTAGCCAACTTTGGCCCGGGGTCGTGGGGACGACCCAATAGTCGTCGGACATGTCGGCGGCTGGCCAACTTTGGCCCGTCGTCGTGGGGACGACCCTATAGTCGTCGGACATGTCGGCGGCTGGCCAACCTAGTCCCGAGGTCGTGGGGGCGACCCTATAGTCGTCGGACATGACGGTGGCCGGCCAATCTAGTCCCGGGGTCGTGAGAACGACCCTATAGTCGTCGGACAAGACGGCGGCGGGCCAACTTTGGCCCGGGGTTGTGGGGACGACCCTATAGTCATCGGACATGTCGGCGGCTGGCCAACCTAGTCCCGAGGTCGTGGGGGCGACCCTATAGTCGTCGGACATGACGGTGGCCGGCCAATCTAGTCCCGGGGTCGTGAGAACGACCCTATAGTCGTCGGACAAGACGGCGGCGGGCCAACCTAGCGCCGGGGTCGTGGGGACGACCCTATAGTCGGCGGACATGTCGGCGGCTGGCCAATTTAGTCCCGGGGTCGTGGGGACGAACCTATAGTCGTCGGACAAGTCGGCGGCTGGCCAACTTTGGCCCGGGGTTGCGGGGACGACCCTATTGTCGTCGGACATGACGGTGGCGGGCCAATCTAGTCCCGGGGTCGTGGGGACGACCCTATAGTCGTCGGACATATCGGCGGCTGGCCAATTTAGTCCCGGGGTCGTGGGGACGAACCTATAGTCGTCGGACAAGTCGGCGGCTGGCCAACTTTGGCCCAGGGTTGCGGGGACGACCCTATAGTCATCGGACATGTCGGCGGCTGGCCAACCTAGTCCCGAGGTCGTGGGGACGACCCTATAGTCGTCGGACATGACGGTGGCCGGCCAATCTAGTCCCGGGGTCGTGAGAACGACCCTATAGTCGTCGGACAAGACGGCGGCGGGCCAACTTAGCCCCGGGGTCGTGGGGACGACCCTATAGTCGTCGCACATGTCGGCGGCTGGCCAACCTAGTATCGAGGTCGTGGGGAGGACCGTATAGTCGTCGGACAATTCGGCGGCCGGCCAAATTTGGCCCGGGGTTGCGGGGACGACCCTATAGTCGTCGGACATGTCGGCGGCTGGCTAATTTAGTCCCGGGGTGGTGGGGGCGACCCAATAGACGTCCGACATGACGGTGGTGGGCCAATCTAGTCCCGGGGTCGTGGGGACGACTCTATAGTCGTCGGACATGTCGGCGGCTGGCCAATTTAGTCCCGGGGTCGTGGGGACGAACCTATAGTCGTCGGACAAGTCGGCGGCTGGCCAACTTTGTCCCGTGGTCGTGGGGACGACTGTTTAGTCGTCGGACATGTCGGCGGCTGGCCAACCTAGTCCCGAGGTCGTGGGGACGAGCCTATAGTCGTCGGACATGTCGGCGGCGGGCCAATCTATTCCCGGGGTCGTGGGGACGACCCTATTGTCGTCGGACATGACGGTGGCGGGCCAATCTAGTCCCGGGGTCGTAGGAATGACCCTATAGTCGTCGGACAAGTCGGCGGCGGGCCAATCTAGTCCCGGTGTCGTGGGGACGACCCTATTGTCGTCGATCATGTCGACGGCTGGCCAACTTTGGCCCGTGGTCGTGGGGACGATCCGATAGTCGTTGGACATGACGGTGGCGGGCCAATCTAGTCCCGGGGTCGTGGGGACGACCCTATAGTCGTCGGACATGTCGGCGGCTGGCCAACTTTGGCCCGTGGTCGTGGGGACGACTCAATAATCGTCGGACATGTCGGCGATTGGCCAACTTTGGCCCGCGGTCGGCGGGACGACCCTATAGTCGTCGGACATGTCGGCGGCTGGCCAATTTAGTGCCGGGGTCGTGGGGACGACCCAATAGTCGTCGGACATATGGGCGGCAGGCCAACTTTGGCCCGTGGTCGTGGGGACGACTGTTTAGTCGTCGGACATGTCGGCGGCTGGCCAACCTAGACCCGGGGTCGTCGGGACGACCCTATTGTCGCCGGACATGACGGTGGCGGGCCAATCTAGTCCCGGGGTCATAGGGACGACCCTATAGTCGTCGGACATGTCGGCGATTAGCCAACTTTGGTCCGTGGTCGTGGGGTCGATCCGATAGTCGTCGGACATGATGCCGGCTGGCCAACTTTGGCCCGGTGTCGTGGGGACGACTCTATATTCGTCGGACATGTCGGCGGCTGGCCGACCTGGACCCGGGGTCGTGGGGACGACCCTATTGTCGTCGGACATGACGGTGGCGGGCCAAACTAGCCCCGGGGTCATAGGGACGACCCTATAGTCGTCGGACATGTCGGCGATTGGCCAACTTTGGTCCGTGGTCGTTGGGTCGATCCGATAGTCGTCGGGCATGACGGCGGCTGGCCAACTTTGGCCCGTGGTCGTGGGGACGACTGTTTAGTCGTCGGACATGTCGGCGGATAGCCAACCTAGACCCGGGGTCGTGGGGACGACCCTATAGTCGTCGCACATGTCGGCGGCTGGCCAACCTAGTATCGAGGTCGTGGGGACGACCCAATAGTGGTCGGGCAAGTCGGCGGCTGGCCAACCTAGCCCCGGGGTCGTGGGGACGACCCTATAGTCTTAGGACATGACGGTGGCGGGCCAATCTATTCTCGGGGTCGTGGGGACGACCCTATAGTCGTCGGACATGTCGGCGGCTGGCCAACTTTGGCCCGTGGTCGTGGGGACGACCCAATAGTCGTTGAACATGTCGGCGGCTGGCCAACTTTGGCCCGTGGTCGTGGGGACGACCCTATAGTCGTCGGACATGTCGGCGGCTGGCCAACTTTTGCCCGTAGTCGTGGGGACGACCCAATAGTCGTCGGACATGTCGCCGGCTGGCCAACTTTTGCCCGTGGTCGTGGGGACGACTCAATAGTCGTCGGACATGTCGCCGGCCGGCCAACTTTGGCCCGTGGTCGTGGGGACGAACCGATAATCGTCGGACATGACGGTGGCGGGCCAATCAAGTCCCGGGGTCGTAGGTACGACCCTATAGTCGTCGGACATGTCGGCGGCTGGCCAACTTTGGCCCGTGGTCGTGGGGACGACCCTATAGTCGTCGGACATGACGGTGGCGGGCCAATCTAGTCCCGGGGTCGTGGGGACGACCCTATAGTCGTCGGACATGTCGCCGGCTGGCCAACTTTTGCCCGTGGTCGTGGGGACGACTCAATAGTCGTCGGACATGTCGCCGGCTGGCCAACTTTGGCCCGTGGTCGTGGGGACGAACCGATAATCGTCGGACATGACGGTGGCGGGCCAATCTAGTCCCGGGGTCGTAGGTACGACCCTATAGTCGTCGGACATGTCGGCGGCAGGCCAACTTTGGCCCGTGGTCGTGGGGACGACCCTATAGTCGTCGGACATGACGGTGGCGGGCCAATCTAGTCCCGGGGTCGTGGGGACGACCCTATAGTCGCCGGGCAAGTCGGCGGCGGGCCAACCTTGTACCGGGGTCGTGGGGACGACCCTATAGTCGTCGGACATGTCGGCGGCTGGCCAACCTAGTCCCGAGGTCGTGGGGACGACCCTATAGTCGTCGGACATGACGGTGGCCGGCCAATCTAGTCCCGGGGTCGTGAGAACGACCCTATAGTCGTCGGACAAGACGGCGGCGGGCCAACTTAGCCCCGGGGTCGTGGGGACGACCCTATAGTCGTCGCACATGTCGGCGGCTGGCCAACTTTTGCCCGTGGTCGTGGGGACGAACCAATAGTCGTCGGACATGTCGCCGGCTGGCCAACTTTTCCCCGTGGTCGTGGGACGACCCTATAGTCGTCGGACATGACGGTGGCGGGCCAATCTAGCCCCGGGGTCGTGGGGACGACCCTATAGTCGACGGGCAAGTCGGCGGCGGGCCAACCTTGTACCGGGGTCGTGGGGACGACCCTATAGTCGTCGGACATGTCGGCGATTGGCCAACTTTGGCCCGGTGTCGTGGGGACGACCCTATAGTCGTCGGACATGTCGCCGGCTGGCCAACTTTTGCCCGTGGTCGTGGGGACGACCCTATAGTCGTCGGACATGACGGTGGCGGGCCAATCTAGTTCCGGGGTCGTGGTGACGACCCTATAGCCGTCGGACATGTCGGCGGCTGGCCAACCTAGTTCCGGAGTCGTGGGGACGACCCTATAGTGGTCGGACAAGTCGGCAGCGGGCCAACCTGGACCCGGGGTCGTGGGGACGACCCTATTGTCGTCGGACATGACGGTGGCGGGCCAATCTAGTCCCGGGGTCGTGGGGACGACCGTATAGTCGTCGGACAAGACGGCGGCTGGACATCTTTGGCCCGTGGTCGTGGGGACGACTGTTTAGTCGTCGGACATGTCGGCGGCTGGCCAACCTAGACCCGGGGTCGTGGGGACGAACCTATTGTCGTCGGACATGACGGTGGCGGGCCAATCTAGTCCCGGGGTCGTGGGGACGACCCTATAGTCGTCGGACATGTCGGCGGCTGGCCAACTTTGGCCCGTGGTCGTGAAGACGACCCTATAGTCGTCGGACAAGACGGTTGCGGGCCAATCTAGTCCCGGGGTCGTGGGGACGACCCTATAGTCGTCGGACAAGTCGGCGTCGAGCCAACCTACTCCGGGGGTCGTGGGGACGAACCTATAGTCGTCGGACATGTCGGCGGCGAGCCAACCTAGTCCCGGGGTCGTGGGGACGACCCTATAGTGGTCGGACAAGTCGGCAGCGGGCCAACCTGGACCCGGGGTCGTGGGGACGACCCTATTGTCGTCGGACATGACGGTGGCGGGCCAATCTAGTCCCGGGGTCGTGGGGACGACTCTATAGTCGTCGGACATGTCGGCGGCTGGCCAACCTAGACCCGGGGTCGTGAGGACGACCCTATAGTCGTCGGACATGACGGTGGCGGGCCAGTCTAGTCCCGGGGTCGTGGGGACGACCGTATAGTCGTCGGACAAGACGGCGGCTGGATATCTTTGGCCCGGGGTCGTGAGAACGACCCTATAGTCGTCGGACAAGACGGCGGCGGGCCAACTTAGCCCCGGGGTCGTGGGGACGACCCTATAGTCGTCGCACATGTCGGCGGCTGGCCAACTTTTGCCCGTGGTCGTGGGGACGAACCAATAGTCGTCGGACATGTCGCCGGCTGGCCAACTTTTGCCCGTGGTCGTGGGACGACCCTATAGTCGTCGGACATGACGGTGGCGGGCCAATCTAGCCCCGGGGTCGTGGGGACGACCCTATAGTCGACGGGCAAGTCGGCGGCGGGCCAACCTTGTACCGGGGTCGTGGGGACGACCCTATAGTCGTCGGACATGTCGGCGATTGGCCAACTTTGGCCCGGTGTCGTGGGGACGACCCTATAGTCGTCGGACATGTCGCCGGCTGGCCAACTTTGGCCCGGTGTCGTGGGGACGACCCTATAGTCGTCGGACATGTCGGCGGCTGGCCAACTTTGGCCCGTGGTCGTGAAGACGACCCTATAGTCGTCGGCCAAGACGGTGGCGGGCCAATCTAGTCCCGGGGTCGTGGGGACGACCGTATAGTCGTCGGACATGACGGCGGCTGGACATCTTTGGCCCGTGGTCGTGGGGACGACTGTTTAGTCGTCGGACATGTCGGCGGCTGGCCAACTTTGGCCCGTGGTCGTGAAGACGACCCTATAGTCGTCGGACAAGACGGTGGCGGGCCAATCTAGTCCCGGGGTCGTGGGGACGACTCTATAGTCGTCGGACATGTCGGCGGCTGGCCAACCTAGACCCGGGGTCGTGAGGACGACCCTATAGTCGTCGGACATGACGGTGGCGGGCCAATCTAGTCCCGGGGTCGTGGGGACGACCGTATAGTCGTCGGACAAGACGGCGGCTGGCCAACTTTGGCCCGTGGTCGTGGGGACGACCCTATATTCGTCGGACATGACGGTGGCGAGCCAACCTAGTCCCGGGGTCGTGGGGACGACCCTATAGTCGTCGGACATGTCGGCGGCTGGCCAACATTGGCCCGTGGTCTTGGGGACGACCCTATAGTCGTCGGATATGTCGGCGGCTGGCCAACTTTGGCCCGGGGTCGTGGGGACGACCCTATAGTCGTCGGACAAGTCGGCAGCTTGCCAACATTGGCCCGGGGTCGTGGGGACGACTCTATAGTCGTCGGACATGTCGGCGGCTCGTCAACTTTGACCCGGTGTCGTGGGGACGACCCTATAGTCGTCGGACATGTCGGCGGCTGGCCAACATTGGCCCGTGGTCGTGGGGACGACCCTATAGTCGTCGGACATGTCGGCGGCTGGCCAACTTTGGCCCGTGGTCGTGAAGACGACCCTATAGTCGTCGGACAAGTCGGCGGCGGGCCAACCTAGTCCCGGGGACGTGGGGACGACCCTATAATCCTCGGACATGTCGGCGGCTGGCCAACTTTGGCCCGTGGTCGTGGGGACGACCCTATATTCGTCGGACATGACGGTGGCGAGCCAACCTAGTCCCGGGGTCGTGGGGACGACCCTATAGTCGTCGGACATGTCGGCGGCTGGCCAACTTTGGCCCGTGGTCGTGGGGAGGACCCTATATTCGTCGGACAATTCGGCGGCGAGCCAACCTAGTCCGGGGGTCGTGGGGACGACCCTATAGTCGTCGGACAAGACGGTTGCGGGCCAATCTAGTCCCGGGGTCGTGGGGACGACCCTATAGTCGTCGGACAAGTCGGCGTCGAGCCAACCTACTCCGGGGGTCGTGGGGACGAATCTATAGTCGTCGGACATGTCGGCGGCGAGCCAACCTAGTCCCGGGGTCGTGGGGACGACCCTATAGTGGTCGGACAAGTCGGCAGCGGGCCAACCTGGACCCGGGGTCGTGGGGACGACCCTATTGTCGTCGGACATGACGGTGGCGGGCCAATCTAGTCCCGGGGTCGTGGGGACGACTCTATAGTCGTCGGACATGTCGGCGGCTGGCCAACCTAGACCCGGGGTCGTGAGGACGACCCTATAGTCGTCGGACATGACGGTGGCGGGCCAGTCTAGTCCCGGGGTCGTGGGGACGACCGTATAGTCGTCGGACAAGACGGCGGCTGGATATCTTTGGCCCGGGGTCGTGGGGACGACTCTATAGTCGTCGGACATGACGGTGGCGAGCCAACCGAGTCCCGGGGTCGTAGGGGCGACCCTATAGTCGTCGGACATGTCGCCGGCTGGCCAACTTTGGCCCGGTGTCGTGGGGACCACCCTATAGTCGTCGGACATGTCGGCGGCTAGCCAACTTTGGCCCGTGGTCGTGAAGACGACCCTATAGTCGTCGGACAAGACGGTGGCGGGCCAATCTAGTCCCGGGGTCGTGGGGACGACCGTATAGTCGTCGGACAAGACGGCAGCTGGACATCTTTGGCCCGTGGTCGTGGGGACGACTGTTTAGTCGTCGGACATGTCGGCGGCTGGCCAACATTGGCCCGTGGTCGTGGGGACGACCCTATAGTCGTCGGATATGTCGGCGGCTGGCCAACTTTGGCCCGTGGTCGTGGGGACGACCCTATAGTCGTCGGACAAGTCAGCGGCTGGCCAACACTGGCCCGTGGTCGTGGGGAAGACCCTATAGTCGTCGGACAAGTCAGCGGCTGGCCAACATTGGCCCGTGGTCGTGGGGACGACCCTATAGTCGTCGGACATAACGGTGGCGGGCCAACTTTGGCCCGTGGTCGTGAAGACGACCCTATAGTCGTCGGACAAGACGGTTGCGGGCCAATCTAGTCCCGGGGTCGTGGGGACGACCCTATAGTCGTCGGACAAGTCGGCGTCGAGCCAACCTACTCCGGGGGTCGTGGGGACGAACCTATAGTCGTCGGACATGTCGGCGGCGAGCCAACCTAGTCCCGGGGTCGTGGGGACGACCCTATAGTGGTCGGACAAGTCGGCGGCGGGCCAACCTAGTCCCGGGGACGTGGGGACGACCCTATAATCCTCGGACATGTCGGCGGCTGGCCAACTTTGGCCCGTGGTCGTGGGGACGACCCTATATTCGTCGGACATGACGGTGGCGAGCCAACCTAGTCCCGGGGTCGTGGGGACGACCCTATAGTCGTCGGACATGTCGGCGGCTGGCCAACTTTGGCCCGTGGTCGTGGGGAGGACCCTATACTCGTCGGACAATTCGGCGGCGAGCCAACCTAGTCCGGGGGTCGTGGGGACGACCCTATAGTCGTCGGACAAGTCGGCGGCGGGCCAACCTAGTCCCGGGGTCGTAGGGTCGACCCTATAGTCGTCGGACATGTCGCCGGCTGGCCAACTTTGGCCCGTGGTCGTGGAGACGACCCTATAGTCGTCGGACATGTCGGCGGCTGGCCAACTTTGACCCGGGGTCGTGGGGACGACCCTATAGTCGTCGGACAAGTCAGCGGCTGGCCAACATTGGCCCGTGGTCGTGGGGACGACCCTATAGTCGTCGGATATGTCGGCGGCTGGCCAACTTTGGCCCGGGGTCGTGGGGACGACCCTATAGTCGTCGGACAAGTCGGCAGCTTGCCAACCTTGGCCCGGGGTCGTGGGGACGACCCAATAGTCGTCGGACATGTCGGCGGCTGGCCAACCTTGGCCCGTGGTCGTGGGGACGATCCGATAGTCGTCGGACATGACGGTGGCGGGCCTATCTAGTCCCGGGGTCGTAGGGACGACCCTGTAGTCGTCCGACATGTCGGCGATTGGCCAACATTGGCCCGGGGTCGTGGGGACGACTCTATAGTCGTCGGACATGTCGGCTGCAGGCCAACCTAGACCCGGGGTCGTGGGGACGACCCTATTTTCGTCGGACATGACGATGGCGGGCCAATCTAGTCCTGGGGTCGTGGGGACGACCCCCATAGTCGTCGGACAAGTCGGCGGCTGGCCAACTTTGGCCCGGGGTCGTGGGGACGACCCAATAGTCGTCGGACATGTCGGCGGCTGGCCAACCTTGGCCCGTGGTCGTGGGGACGATCCGATAGTCGTCGGACATGACGGTGGCGGGCCTATCTAGTCTCGGGGTCGTAGGGACGACCCTGTAGTCGTCCGACATGTCGGCGATTGGCCAACATTGGCCCGGGGTCGTGGGGACGACTCTATAGTCGTCGGACATGTCGGCTGCAGGCCACCCTTGTCCCGGGGTCGTGAGGACGACCCTATAGTCGTCGGACATGTAGGCGGCGAGCCAATCTAGAACCGCGGTCGTGGGGACGACCCTATAGTCGTCGCACAAATCAGCGGCTGGCCAACATTGGCCCGTGGTCGTGGGGACGTCCATATAGTCGTCGGACATGACGGTGGCGGGCCACTCTAGTCCCGGGTGGTGGGGACGACCCTATAGTCGTCGGACAAATCGGCAGCTTGCCAACTTTGGCCCGGAGTCGTGGGGACGACCCTACAGTCGTCGGTCAAGTCAGCGGCGAGCCAACCTAGTCCCGGGGTCGTGGGGACGACCCTATAGTCGTCGGACAAGTCGGCGGCGGGCCAACCTTGTCCCGGGGTCGTGGGGACGACCATATAGTCGTCGGACATGACGGTGGCGGGCCAATCTAGTCCCGGGGTCGTGGGGACGACCCTATAGTCGTCGGACAAGACGGCGGCTGGACATCTTTGGCCTGCGGTCGTGGGGACGACCCTATAGTCGTCGGACATTTCGGCGGCTTGCCAACTTTGGCCCGGGGTCGTGGGGACGACCCTATAGTCGTCGGACATGTCGGCGGCTGGCTAACTTTGGCCCGCGGTCGTGGGGACGACCCAATAGTCGTTGGACATGTCGGCGGCTGGCCAACTTTGGGCCGTGGTCGTGGAGACGATCCTATAGTCGTCGGACTTGACGGTGGCGGGCCAATCTAGTCCCGGGGTTGTGGGGACGACCCTTTAGTCGTCGGACATTTCGGCGGCTTGCCAACTTTGGCCCCGGGTCGTGGGGACGACCCTATAGTTGTCGGACATGACGGCGGCTGGCCGACCTAGTCCCGAGGTCGTGGGGACGACCGTATAGTCGTCGGATATGTTGGCGGCTTGTCAACCTAGTCCCGGGGTCGTGGGGACGACCCTATAGTCGTTGGACATGACGGTGGCGGGCCAATCTAGTCCCGGGGTCGTAGGGACGACCCTATAGTCGTCGGACAAGTCGGCGGCGGGCCAACCTTGTCCCGGGGTCGTGGGGACGACCGTATAGTCGTCGGACATGACGGTGGCGGGCCAATCTAGTCCCGGGGTCGTGGGGACGACCCTATAGTCGTCGGACATGTCGGCGGCTGGCTAACTTTGGCCCGTGGTCGTGGGGACGACCCAATAGTCGTTGGACATGTCGGCGGCTGGCCAACTTTGGGCCGTGGTCGTGGAGACGATCCTATAGTCGTCGGACTTGACGGTGGCGGGCCAATCTAGTCCCGGGGTTGTGGGGACGACCCTATACTTGTCGGATATGTCGGCGGCTTGCCAAATTTGCCCGGGGTCGTGGGGACGACCCTATAGTCGTCGGACTTGACGGTGGCGGGCCAATCTAGTCCCGGGGTCGTGGGGACGACCCAATAGTCGTTGGACATTACGGAGGCTGGCCAACTTTGGCCCGGGGTCGTGGGGACGACCCTATAGTCGTCGGACATGTTGGCGGCTTGTCAACCTAGTCCCGGGGTCGTGGGGACGACCCTATAATCGTTGGACATGACGGTGGCGGGCCAATCTAGTCCCGGGGTCGTGGGGACGACCCTATAGTCGTCGTACAAGTCGGCGGCGGGCCAAGCTTGTCCCGTGGTCGTGGGGACGATCCGATAGTTGTCGGACATGACGGTGGCGGGCCAATCTAGTCCCGGGGTCGTGGGGACGACCCTATAGTCGTCGGACATTTCGGCGGCTTGTCAACCTAGTCCCGGGGTCGTGGGGACGACCCTATAGTCGTTGGACATGACGGTGGCGGGCCAATCTAGTCCCGGGGTCGTGGGTACGAACCTATAGTCGTCGGACAAGTCGGCGGCGGGCCAACCTTGTCCCGGGGTCGTGGGGACGACCGTATAGTCGTCGGACATGACGGTGGCGGGCCAATCTAGTCCCGGGGTCGTGGGGACGACCCTATAGTCGTCGGACTTGACGGTGGCGGGCCAATCTAGTCCCGGGGTCGTGGGGACGACCCAATAGTCGTTGGACATTACGGAGGCTGGCCAACTTTGGCCCGGGGTCGTGGGGACGACCCTATAGTCGTCGGACATGTTGGCGGCTTGTCAACCTAGTCCCGGGGTCGTGGGGACGACCCTATAGTCGTTGGACATGACGGTGGCGGGCCAATCTAGTCCCGGGGTCGTGGGGACGACCCTATAGTCGTCGTACAAGTCGGCGGCGGGCCAAGCTTGTCCCGTGGTCGTGGGGACGATCCGATAGTTGTCGGACATGACGGTGGCGGGCCAATCTAGTCCCGGGGTCGTGGGGACGACCCTATAGTCGTCGGACATTTCGGCGGCTTGTCAACCTAGTCCCGGGGTCGTGGGGACGACCCTATAGTCGTTGGACATGACGGTGGCGGGCCAATCTAGTCCCGGGGTCGTGGGTACGAACCTATAGTCGTCGGACAAGTCGGCGGCGGGCCAACCTTGTCCCGGGTCGTGGGGACGACCGTATAGTCGTCGGACATGACGGTGGCGGGCCAATCTAGTCCCGGGGTCGTGGGGACGACCCTATAGTCGTCGGGCAAGACGGCGGCTGGACATCTTTGGCCCGCGGTCGTGGGGACGACCCTATAGTCGTCGGACATTTCGGCGGCTTGCCAACTTTGGCTCGGGGTCGTGGGGACGACCCTATAGTCGTCGGACATGTCGGCGGCTGGCTAACTTTGGCCCGTGGTCGTGGGGACGACCCAATAGTCGTTGGACATATCGGCAGCTGGCCAACTTTGGGCCGTGGTCGTGGAGACGATCCTATAGTCGTCGGACATGTCGGCGGCTGGCCAACTTTGGCCCGGGGTCGTGGGGACGACCCTATAATCGTCGGACAAGTCGGCGGCGAGCCAACGTAGTCCCGCGGTTGTGGGGACGACCCTTTAGTCGTCGGACAAGTCGGCGGCGAGCCAACGTAGTCCCGCGGTTGTGGGGACGACCCTTTAGTCGTCGGACAAGTCGGCGGCGAGCCAACGTAGTCCCGCGGTTGTGGGGACGACCCTTTAGTCGTCGGACAAGTCAGCGGCTGGCCATGCTTGGCCTGTGGTCGTGGGGACGACCCTATAATCGTCGGACAAGACGGTGGCGGGCCAATATATTCCCGGGGTCGTGGGGACGACTCTATAGTCGTCGGACGTATCGGCGGCTGGCCAACTTTGACCCGGGGTCGTGGGGACGAGCCTATAGTCGCCGGACAAGTCTGCGGCGAGCCAACCTAGTCCCGGGGTCGTGGGGACGACCCTATAGTCGTCGGACTTGACGGTGGCGGGCCAATCTAGTCCCGGGGTCGTGGGGACGACCCAATAGTCGTTGGACATTACGGAGGCTGGCCAACTTTGGCCCGGGGTCGTGGGGACGACCCTATAGTCGTCGGACATGTTGGCGGCTTGTCAACCTTGTCCCGGGGTCGTGGGGACGACCCTATAGTCGTTGGACATGACGGTGGCGGGCCAATCTAGTCCCGGGGTCGTGGGGACGACCCTATAGTCGTCGTACAAGTCGGCGGCGGGCCAAGCTTGTCCCGTGGTCGTGGGGACGATCCGATAGTCGTTGGACATGACGGTGGCGGGCCAATCTAGTCCCGGGGTCGTGGGTACGAACCTATAGTCGTCGGACATGTCGGCGGCGGGCCAACCTTGTCCCGGGGTCGTGGGGACGACCGTATAGTCGTCGGACATGACGGTGGCGGGCCAATCTAGTCCCGGGGTCGTGGGGACGACCCTATAGTCGTCGGACAAGACGGCGGCTGGACATCTTTGGCCCGCGGTCGTGGGGACGACCCTATAGTCGTCGGACATTTCGGCGGCTTGCCAACTTTGGCCCGGGGTCGTGGGGACGACCCTATAGTCGTCGGACATGTCGGCGGCTGGCTAACTTTGGCCCGCGGTCGTGGGGACGACCCAATAGTCGTTGGACATGTCGGCGGCTGGCCATCTTTGGGCCGTGGTCGTGGAGACGATCCTATAGTCGTCGGACTTGACGGTGGCGGGCCAATCTAGTCCCTGGGTTGTGGGGACGACCCTATAGTCGTCGGATATGTCGGCGGCTTGCCAAATTTGCCCGGGGTCGTGGGGACGACCCTATAGTCGTCGGACTTGACGGTGGCGGGCCAATCTAGTCCCGGGGTCGTGGGGACGACCCAATAGTCGTTGGACATTACGGCGGCTGGGCAACTTTGGCCCATGGTCGTGGGGACGACCCTATAGTCGTTGGACATGACGGTGGCGGGCCAATCTAGTCCCGGGGTCGTAGGGACGACCCTATAGTCGTCGGACATGTCGGCGATTGGCCAACATTGGCCCGGGGTCGTGGGGACGACCCTATAGTCGACGGACATGTCGGCGGCTGGCCAACTTTGGCCCGTGGTCGTGGAGACGATCCTATAGTCGTCGGACTTGACGGTGGCGGGCCAATCTAGTCCCGGGGTTGTGGGGACGACCCTATAGTCGTCGGACATTTCGGCGGCTTGCCAACTTTGGCCCGGGGTCGTTGGGACGACCCTATAGTTGTCGGACATGACGGCGGCTGGCCGACCTAGTCCCGAGGTCGTGGGGACGACCGTATAGTCGTCGGATATGTTGGCGGCTTGTCAACCTAGTCCCGGGGTCGTGGGGACGACCCTATAGTCGTTGGACATGACGGTGGCGGGCCAATCTAGTCCCGGGGTCGTGGGGACGACCCTATAGTCGTCGGACATGTCGGCGGCTGGCTAACTTTGGCCCGTGGTCGTGGGGACGACCCAATAGTCGTTGGACATGTCGGCGGCTGGCTAACTTTGGCCCGTGGTCGTGGGGACGACCCAATAGTCGTTGGACATGTCGGCGGCTGGCCAACTTTGGGCCGTGGTCGTGGAGACGATCCTATAGTCGTCGGACTTGACGGTGGCGGGCCAATCTAGTCCCGGGGTTTTGGGGACGACCCTATACTTGTCGGATATGTCGGCGGCTTGCCAAATTTGCCCGGGGTCGTGGGGACGACCCTATAGTCGTCGGACTTGACGGTGGCGGGCCAATCTAGTCCCGGGGTCGTGGGGACGACCCAATAGTCGTTGGACATTACGGAGGCTGGCCAACTTTGGCCCGGGGTCGTGGGGACGACCCTATAGTCGTCGGACATGTTGGCGGCTTGTCAACCTAGTCCCGGGGTCGTGGGGACGACCCTATAGTCGTTGGACATGACGGTGGCGAGCCAATATAGTCCCGGGGTCGTGGGTACGAACATATAGTCGTCGGACAAGTCGGCGGCGGGCCAACCTTGTCCCGGGGTCGTGGGGACGACCGTATAGTCGTCGGACATGACGGTGGCGGGCCAATCTAGTCCCGGGGTCGTGGTGACGACCCTATAGTCGTCGGACAAGACGGCGGCTGGACATCCTTGGCTCGCGGTCGTGGGGACGACCCTATAGTCGTCGGACATTTCGGCGGCTGGTCAACCTAGTCCCGGGGTCGTGGGGACGACCCTATAGTCGTTGGACATGACGGTGGCGGGCCAATCTAGTCCCGGGGTCGTGGGTACGAACCTATAGTCGTCGGACAAGTCGGCGGCGGGCCAACCTTGTCCCGGGGTCGTGGGGACGACCGTATAGTCGTCGGACATGACGGTGGCGGGCCAATCTAGTCCCGGGGTCGTGGTGACGACCCTATAGTCGTCGGACAAGACGGCGGCTGGTCATCTTTGGCCCGCGGTCGTGGGGACGACCCTATAGTCGTCGGACATTTCGGCGGCTTGCCAACTTTGGCCCGGGGTCGTGGGAACGACCCTATAGTCGTCGGACATGTCGGCGGCTGGCTAACTTTGGCCCGCGGTCGTGGGGACGACCCAATAGTCGTTGGACATGTCGGCGGCTGGCCATCATTGGGCCGTGGTCGTGGAGACGATCCTATAGTCGTCGGACTTGACGGTGGCGGGCCAATCTAGTCCCGGGGTTGTGGGGACGACCCTATAGTCGTCGGATATGTCGGCGGCTTGCCAAATTTGCCCGGGGTCGTGGGGACGACCCTATAGTCGTCGGACTTGACGGTGGCGGGCCATTCTAGTCCCGGGGTCGTGGGGACGACCCAATAGTCGTCGGACTTGACGGTGGCGGGCCAATCTAGTCCCGGGGTCGTGGGGACGACCCAATAGTCGTTGGACATTACGGCGGCTGGGCAACTTTGGCCCATGGTCGTGGAGACGATCCTATAGTCGTCGGACTTGACGGTGGCGGGCCAATCTAGTCCCGGGGTTGTGGGGACGACCCTATAGTCGTCGGACATTTCGGCGGCTTGCCAACTTTGGCCCGGGGTCGTGGGGTCGACCCTATAGTTGTCGGACATGACGGCGGCTGGCCGACCTAGTCCCGAGGTCGTGGGGACGACCGTATAGTCGTCGGATATGTTGGCGGCTTGTCAACCTAGTCCCGGGGTCGTGGGGACGACCCTATAGTCGTTGGACATGACGGTGGCCGGCCAATCTAGTGCCGGGGTCGTAGGGACGACCCTATAGTCGTCGGACATGTTGGCGATTGGCCAACATTGGCCCGGGGTCGTCGGGACGACCCTATAGTCGTCGGACATGTTGGCGGCTTGTCAGCCTAGTCCCGGGGTCGTGGGGGCGACCGTATAGTCGTCGGATATGTTGGCGGCTTGTCAACCTAATCCCGGGGTCGTGGGGACGACCCTATAGTCGTTGAACATGACGGTGGCGGGCCAATCTAGTCCCGCGGTCGTAGGGGACGACCCTATAGTCGTCGTACAAGTCGGCGGCGGGCCAATCTAGTCCCGGGGTTGTGGGGACGACCCTATAGTCGTCGGATATGTCGGCGGCTTGCCAAATTTGCCCGGGGTCGTGGGGACGACCCTATAGTCGTCGGACTTGACGGTGGCGGGCCATTCTAGTCCCGGGGTCGTGGGGACGACCCAATAGTCGTCGGACTTGACGGTGGCGGGCCAATCTAGTCCCGGGGTCGTGGGGACGACCCAATAGTCGTTGGACATTACGGCGGCTGGGCAACTTTGGCCCATGGTCGTGGGGACGACCCTATAGTCGTTGGACATGACGGTGGCGGGCCAATCTAGTCCCGGGGTCGTAGGGACGACCCTATAGTCGTCGGACATGGCGGCGATTGGCCAACATTGGCCCGGGGTCGTGGGGACGACCCTATAGTCGACGGACATGTCGGCGGCTGGCCCGTGGTCGTGGAGACGATCCTATAGTCGTCGGACTTGACGGTGGCGGGCCAATCTAGTCCCGGGGTTGTGGGGACGACCCTATAGTCGTCGGACATTTCGGCGGCTTGCCAACTTTGGCCCGGGGTCGTGGGGTCGACCCTATAGTTGTCGGACATGACGGCGGCTGGCCGACCTAGTCCCGAGGTCGTGGGGACGACCGTATAGTCGTCGGATATGTTGGCGGCTTGTCAACCTAGTCCCGGGGTCGTGGGGACGACCCTATAGTCGTTGGACATGACGGTGGCCGGCCAATCTAGTGCCGGGGTCGTAGGGACGACCCTATAGTCGTCGGACATGTTGGCGATTGGCCAACATTGGCCCGGGGTCGTCGGGACGACCCTATAGTCGTCGGACATGTTGGCGGCTTGTCAGCCTAGTCCCGGGGTCGTGGGGGCGACCGTATAGTCGTCGGATATGTTGGCGGCTTGTCAACCTAATCCCGGGGTCGTGGGGACGACCCTATAGTCGTTGAACATGACGGTGGCGGGCCAATCTAGTCCCGCGGTCGTAGGGACGACCCTATAGTCGTCGGACAAGTCGGCGGCGGGCCAACCTTGTCCCGGGGTCATGGGGACGACCGTATAGTCGTCGGACATGACGGTGGCGGGCCAATCTAGTCCCGGGGTCGTGGGGACGACCCTATACTTGTCGGATATGTCGGCGGCTTGCCAAATTTGCCCGGGGTCGTGGGGACGACCCTATAGTCGTCGGACTTGACGGTGGCGGGCCAATCTAGTCCCGGGGTCGTGGGGACGACCCAATAGTCGTTGGACATTACGGAGGCTGGCCAACTTTGGCCCGGGGTCGTGGGGACGACCCTATAGTCGTCGGACATGTGGGCGGCTTGTCAACCTAGTCCCGGGGTCGTGGGGACGACCCTATAGTCGTTGGACATGACGGTGGCGGGCCAATAGAGTCCCGGGGTCGTGGGTACGAACCTATAGTCGTCGGACAAGTCGGCGGCGGGCCAACCTTGTCCCGGGGTCGTGGGGACGACCGTATAGACGTCGGACATGACGGTGGCGGGACAATCTAGTCCCGGGGTCGTGGGGACGACCCTATAGTCGTCGGGCAAGACGGCGGCTGGACATCTTTGGCCCGCGGTCGTGGGGACGACCCTATAGTCGTCGGACATTTCGGCGGCTTGCCAACTTTGGCTCGGGGTCGTGGGGACGACCCTATAGTCGTCGGACATGTCTGCGGCTGGCTAACTTTGGCCCGTGGTCGTGGGGACTACCCAATAGTCGTTGGACATATCGGCAGCTGGCCAACTTTGGGCCGTGGTCGTGGAGACGATCCTATAGTCGTCGGACATGACGGTGGCGGACCAATCTAGTCCCGGGGTCGTGGGGACGACCCAATAGTCGTCGGACATGTCGGCGGCTTGCCAAATTTGCCCGGGGTCGTGGGGACGACCCTATAGTCGTCGGACATGACGGTGGCGGACCAATCTAGTCCCGGGGTCGTGGGGACGACCCAATAGTCGTCGGACATGTCGGCGGCTTGCCAAATTTGCCCGGGGTCGTGGGGACGACCCTATAGTCGTCGGACTTGACGGTGGCGGGCCAATCTAGTCCCGGGGTCGTGGGGACGACCCAATAGTCGTTGGACATTACGGCGGCTGGCCAACTTTGGCCCATGGTCGTGGGGACGACCCTATAATCGTTGGACATGACGGTGGCGGGCCAATCTAGTCTAGGGGTCGTAGGGACGACCCTATAGTCGTCGGACATGTCGGCGATTGGCCAACATTGGCCCGGGGTCGTGGGGACGACCCTACAGTCGTCGGACATGTCGGCGGCTTGCCAAATTTGCCCGGGGTCGTGGGGACGACCCTATAGTCGTCGGACTGGACGGTGGCGGGCCAATCTAGTCCCGGGGTCGTGGGGACGACCCAATAGTCGTTGGACATTACGGCGGCTGGCCAACTTTGGCCCATGGTCGTGGGGACGACCCTATAGTCGTTGGACATGACGGTGGCGGGCCAACCTAGTCCCGGGGTCGTAGGGACGACCCTATAGTCGTCGGACATGTCGGCGATTGGCCAACATTGGCCCGGGGTCGTGGGGACGACCCTACAGTCGTCGGACATTTCGGCGGTTGCCAACTTTGGCCCGGGGTCGTGGGGACGACCCTATAGTCGTCGGACATGACGGTGGCGGACCAATCTAGTCCCGGGGTCGTGGGGACGACCCTATAGTCGTCGGACAAGTCGGCGGCGGGCCAACCTAGTCCCGGGGTCGTGGAGACGACCCTATAGTCGTCGGACATGACGGTGGCGGGCCAATCTAGTCCCGGGGTCATGGGGACGACCCTATAGTCGTCGGACAAGACGGCGGCTGGACATCCTTGGCTCGCGGTCGTGGGGACGACCCTATAGTCGTCGGACATTTCGGCGGCTTGTCAACCTAGTCCCGGGGTCGTGGGGACGACCCTATAGTCGTCGGACATGACGGTGGCGGACCATTCTAGTCCCGGAGTCGTGGGGACGACCCTATAGTCGTCGGACATGTCGGCGGCTGGCCAACTTTGGCCCGTGGTCGTGGGGACGACCCTATAGTCGTTGGACATGTCAGCGGCTGGCCAACTTTGGCCCGGTGTCGTGGGGACGACTCTATAGTCGTCGGACATGTCGGCGGCTGGCCATCCTAGACCCGGGGTCGTGGGGACGACCCTATTGTCGTCGGACATGACGGTGGCGGGCCAATCTATTCCCGGGGTCGTACGGACGACCCTATAGTCGTCGGACATGTTGGCGATTGGCCAACATTGGCCCGGGGTCGTGGGGACGACCCTATAGTCGTCGGACTTGACGGTGGCGGGCCAATCTAGTCCGGGGGTCGTGGGGACGACCCAATAGTCGTTGGACATTACGGCGGCTGGGCAACTTTGGCCCATGGTCGTGGGGACGACCCTATAGTCGTTAGACATGACGGTGGCGTGCCAATCTAGACCCGGGGTCGTAGGGACGACCCTATAGTCGTCGGACATGTCGGCGATTGGCCAACATTGGCCCGGGGTCGTGGGGACGACCCTATAGTCGACGGACATGTCGGCGGCTGGCCAACATTGGCCCGGGGTCGTGGGGACGACCCTATAGTCGTCGGACTTGACGGTGGCGGGCCAATCTAGTCCCGGGGTTGTGGGGACGACCCTATAGTCGTCGGATATGTCGGCGGCTTGCCAAATTTGCCCGGGGTCGTGGGGACGACCCTATAGTCGTCGGACTTGACGGTGGCGGGCCAATCTAGTCCGGGGGTCGTGGGGACGACCCAATAGTCGTTGGACATTACGGCGGCTGGGCAACTTTGGCCCATGGTCGTGGGGACGACCCTATAGTCGTTAGACATGACGGTGGCGTGCCAATCTAGACCCGGGGTCATGGGGACGACCCTATAGTCGTCGGACAAGACGGCGGCTGGACATCCTTGGCTCGCGGTCGTGGGGACGACCCTATAGTCGTCGGACATGTCGGCGGCTGGCCAACTTTGGCCCGTGGTCGTGGGGACGACCCTATAGTCGTCGGAAATGACGGTGGCGGGCCAATCTAGTCCCGGGGTCGTGGGGACGACCCTACAGTCGTCGGACAAGTCGGCGGCGAGCCAATCTAGTCCCGCGGTCGTGGGGACGACCCTATAGTCGTCGGACAAGTCAGCGGCTGGCCAACATTGGCCCGTGGTCGTGGGGACGACCATATAGTCGTCGGACAAGTCGGCGGCGGGCCAACCTAGTCCCTGGGTCGTGGGGACGACCCTATAATCGTCGGACAAGCCGGCGGCTGGCCAACTTTGGCCCGTGGTCGTGGGGACGACCCTATAGTCGTCGGACAAGTCGGCGGCTGTCCAACTTTGGCCCGGGGTCGTGGGGACGACCCTGTAGTCGTCGGAATTGACGGTGGCGGGCCAATCTAGTCCCGGGGTCGTGGGGACGACCCTATAGTCGTCAGACATGTCGGTGGCGAGCCAACCTAGTCCCGGGGTCGTGGGGACGACCCTATAGTCGTCGGACATGTCGGCGGCTGGCCAACTTTGGCCCGTGGTCGTGGGGACGACCCTATAGTCGTCGGACATGTCGGCGGCTGGCCAACTTTGGCCCGTGGTCGTGGGGACGACCCTATAGTCGTCAGACATGACGGTGGCGAGCCAACCTAGTCCCGGGGTCGCGGGGACGACCCTATAGTTGTCGGACAAGTCGGCGGCGAGCCCACCTAGTCGGGGGGTCGTGGGGACGACCCTATACTCGTCGGACATGTCGGCGGCTGGCCAACCTAGTCCCGAGGTCGTGGGGACGACCGTATAGTCGTCGGACATGTCGGCGGCTGGCCAACCTAGCCCCGAGGTCGTGGTAGCGACCCTACAGTCGTCGGACATTTCGGCGGCTTGCCAACTTTGGCCCGGGGTCGTGGGGACGACCCTATAGTCGTCGGACATGTCGGCGGCTGGCTAACATTGGCCCGTGGTCGTGGGGACGACCCAATAGTCGTTGCACATATCGGCGGCTGGCCAACTTTGGCCCATGGTCGTGGGGACGACCCTATAGTCGTTGGACATGACGGTGGCGGGCCAATCTAGTCCCGGGGTCGTAGGGACGACCCTATAGTCGTCGGACATGTCGGCGATTGGCCAACATTGGCCCGGGGTCGTGGGGACGAGCCTATAGTCGTCGGACATGTCGGCGGCTGGCCAACCTAGTCCCGAGGTCGTGGGGACGACCCTATAATCGTCGGACTTGACGGTGGCGGGCCAATCTAGTCCCGGGGTCCGTGGGGACCACCCTATAGTCGTCGGAAATGTCGGTGGCTGTCCAACTTTGGCCCGGGGGTCGTGGGGACGACCCTATAGTCGTCGGACATGTCGGCGGCGAGCCAACATTGACCCGGGGTCGTGGGGACGACTCTATAGTCGTCGGACATGTCGGCGGCTGGCCAAATATGACCCGGGGACGTGGGGACGACCCTATAGTCTTCGGACAAGTCGGCGGCTGGCCAAATTTGGCCCGGGGTCGTGGGGACGACCCTATAGTCGTCGGACATGTCGGCGGCTGGCCAACATTGGCCCGTGGTCGTGGGGACGACCCAACAGTCGTCGGACATGTCGGCGGCTGGCCAACTTTGGCCCGTGGTCGTGGGGACGATCCGATAGTCGTCGGACGTGACGGTGGCTAGCCAATCTAGTCCCGGGATCGTGGGGACGACCCTATAGTCGTCGGAGATGTCGGCGGCTGTCCTACTTTGGCCCGGTGTCTTGGGGACGACTCTATAGTCGTCGGACATGTCGGCGGCTGGCCAACCTAGACCCGGGGTCGTGGGGACGACCCTATAGTCCTCGAACAAGTCGGCGGCTGGCCAACTTTGGCCCGTGGTCGTGGGAACGACCCTATAGTCGTCGGACAAGTCGGCGGCTGGCCAAATATGGCCCGTGGTCGTGGGGACGACCCTATAGTCGTCGGAAATGTCGGCGGCGAGCCAACCTAGTCCCGGCGTCGTGGGGACGACCCTATAATGTTCGGACAAGTCGGCAGCTGGCCAAATTTGGCCCGTGGTCGAGAGGACGACCCTATAGTCGTCGGAAATGTCGGCGGCTGGCCAACTTTGGCCCGTGGTCGTGAAGACGACCTTATAGTCGTCGGACAAGACGGTGGCGGGCCAATCTAGTCCCGGGGTCGTAGGGACGACCCTATAGTCGTCGGACATGACGGTGTCGGGCCAATCTAGTCCCGGGATCGTGGGGACGACCCTATAGTCGTCGGACATGTTGGCGGCTGGCCAGCTTTGGCCCATGGTCGTGGGGACGATCCGATAGTCGTCGGACGTGACGGTGGCTAGCCAATCTAGTCCCGGGCTCGTGGGGACGACCCTATAGTCGTCGGACATGTCGGTGGCGGGCCAATCTAGTACCGGGGTCGTGGGGACGACCCTACAGTCGTCGGACTTGACGGTGGCGGGCCAATCTAGTCCCGGGGTCATGGGGACGACCCTATAGTCGTTGGACATGACGGTGGCGGGCCAATCTAGTCCCGGGGTCGTAGGGACGACCCTACAGTCGTCGGACATGTCGGCGATTGGCCAACATTGGCCCGGGGTCGTGGGGACGAGCCTATAGTCGTCGGACATGTCGACGGCTGGCCAACCTAGTCCCGAGGTCGTGGGGACGACCCTATAATCGTCGGACTTGACGGTGGCGGGCCAATCTAGTCCCGGGGTCCGTGGGGACCACCCTATAGTCGTCGGAAATGTCGGTGGCTGTCCAACTTTGGCCCGGGGGTCGTGGGGACGACCCTATAGTCGTCGGACATGTCGGCGGCGAGCCAACATTGACCCGGGGTCGTGGGGACGACTCTATAGTCGTCGGACATGTCGGCGGCTGGCCAAATATGACCCGGGGACGTGGGGACGACCCTATAGTCTTCGGACAAGTCGGCGGCTGGCCAAATTTGGCCCGGGGTCGTGGGGACGACCCTATAGTCGTCGGACATGTCGGCGGCTGGCCAACATTGGCCCGTGGTCGTGGGGACGACCCAACAGTCGTCGGACATGTCGGCGGCTGGCCAACTTTGGCCCGTGGTCGTGGGGACGATCCGATAGTCGTCGGACGTGACGGTGGCTAGCCAATCTAGTCCCGGGATCGTGGGGACGACCCTATAGTCGTCGGAGATGTCGGCGGCTGTCCTACTTTGGCCCGGTGTCTTGGGGACGACTCTATAGTCGTCGGACATGTCGGCGGCTGGCCAACCTAGACCCGGGGTCGTGGGGACGACCCTATAGTCCTCGAACAAGTCGGCGGCTGGCCAACTTTGGCCCGTGGTCGTGGGAACGACCCTATAGTCGTCGGACAAGTCGGCGGCTGGCCAAATATGGCCCGTGGTCGTGGGGACGACCGTATAGTCGTCGGAAATGTCGGCGGCGAGCCAACCTAGTCCCGGCGTCGTGGGGACGACCCTATAATGTTCGGACAAGTCGGCAGCTGGCCAAATTTGGCCCGTGGTCGAGAGGACGACCCTATAGTCGTCGGAAATGTCGGCGGCTGGCCAACTTTGGCCCGTGGTCGTGAAGACGACCTTATAGTCGTCGGACAAGACGGTGGCGGGCCAATCTAGTCCCGGGGTCGTGGGGACGACCCTATAGTCGTCGGACATGACGGTGTCGGGCCAATCTAGTCCCGGGATCGTGGGGACGACCCTATAGTCGTCGGACATGTTGGCGGCTGGCCAGCTATGGCCCATGGTCGTGGGGACGATCCGATAGTCGTCGGACGTGACGGTGGCTAGCCAATCTAGTCCCGGGCTCGTGGGGACGACCCTATAGTCGTCGGACATGTCGGTGGCGGGCCAATCTAGTACCGGGGTCGTGGGGACGACCCTATAGTCTTTGGACATGTCGGCGGCGGGCCAACTTTGGCCCGTGGTCGTAGGGACGACCCTACAGTCGTCGGACAAGTCGGCGGCGAGCCAACTTTGGGCCGGGGTCGTCGGGACGACCCTATAGTCGTCGGACATGTTGGCGACTTGTCAGCCTAGTCCCAGGGTCGTGGGTACGACCCTATAGTCGTCGGAAATGTCGGTGGCTGTCCAACTTTGGCCCGGGGGTCGTGGGGACGACCCTATAGTCGTCGGACAAGTCGGCGACGGGCCTACCTAGTCCCGGGGTCGTGGGGACGACCCTATAGTCTTTGGACATGTCGGCGGCGGGCCAACTTTGGCCCGTGGTCGTAGGGACGACCCTACAGTCGTCGGACAAGTCGGCGGCTGGCCAAATATGGCCCGTGGTCGTGGGGACGACCCTATAGTCGTCGGAAATGTCGGCGGCGAGCCAACCTAGTCCCGGCGTCGTGGGGACGACCCTATAATGTTCGGACAAGTCGGCAGCTGGCCAAATTTGGCCCGTGGTCGAGAGGACGACCCTATAGTCGTCGGAAATGTCGGCGGCTGGCCAACTTTGGCCCGTGGTCGTGAAGACGACCTTATAGTCGTCGGACAAGACGGTGGCGGGCCAATCTAGTCCCGGGGTCGTGGGGACGACCCTATAGTCGTCGGACATGACGGTGTCGGGCCAATCTAGTCCCGGGATCGTGGGGACGACCCTATAGTCGTCGGACATGTTGGCGGCTGGCCAGCTTTGGCCCATGGTCGTGGGGACGATCCGATAGTCGTCGGACGTGACAGTGGCTAGCCAATCTAGTCCCGGGCTCGTGGGGACGACCCTATAGTCGTCGGACATGTCGGTGGCGGGCCAATCTAGTCCCGGGGTCGTAGGGACGACCCTATAGTCGTCGGACATGTTGGCGATTGGCCAACATTGGCCCGGGGTCGTCGGGACGACCCTATAGTCGTCGGACATGTCGGCGGCTGGCCAACCTAGTCCCGGGGTCGTGGGGACGACCCTATAGTCGTCGGACATTTCGGCGGCTTGCCAACTTTGGCCCGGGGTCGTGGGGACGACCCTATAGTCGTTGGACATGACGGTGGCGGGCCAATCTAGTCCCGGGGTCGTGGGGACGACCCTATAGTCGTCGGACATGTCGGCGGCTGGCCAACTTTGGACCGGTGTCGTGGGGACGACTCTATAGTCGTCGGAAATGTCGGCGGCTGGCCAACCTGGACCCGAGGTCGTGGGGACGACTTTATTGTCGTCGGACATGACGGTGGCGGGCCAATCTAGTCTCGGGGTCGTGGGGACGACCCTATAGTCGTCGGACATGTCGGCGGCTGGCCAACTTTGGCCCGGGGTCGTGGGGACGACCCTATAGTCGTCGGACATGTCGGCGGCTGGCCAACTTTGGCCCGTGGTTGTGGGGACGACCCTATAATCGTTGGACATGACGGTGGCGGGCCAATCTAGTCCCGGGGTCGTGGGGACGACCCTATAGTCGTCGGACAAGACGGTGGCGGGCCAATCTAGTCTCGGGGTTGTGGGGACGACCCTATAGTCGTCGGACATGTCGGCGTCTGGCCAACTTTGGCCCGGGGTCGTGGGGACGACTCTATAGTCGTCGGAAATGTCGGCGGCTGGCCAACCTGGACTCGGGGTCGTGGGGTCGACCCTATAGTCGTCGGACAAGACGGCGGCTGGACATCTTTGGCCCGGGGTCGTGGGGACGACCCAATAGTGGTCGGACATGTCGGCGGCTGGCCAACCTAGTCCCGAGGTCGTGGGGACGACCCTATAGTCGTCGGACATTTCGGCGGCTTGCCAACTTTGGCCCGGGGTCGTGGGACGACCCTATAGTCGTCGGACTTGACGGTAGCGGGCCAATCTAGTCCCGAGGTCGTGGGGACGACCCTATAGTCTTCGGACATGACGGTAGCGGACCAATCTAGACCCGAGGTCGTGGGGACGACCCTATAGTAGTCGGACATGTCGGCGGCTGTCCAACTTTGGCGCGGTGTCGTGGGGACGACTCTATAGTCGTCGGACATGTCGGCAGCTGGCCAACCTAGACCCGGGGTCGTGGGGACGACCCTATTGTCGTCGGACATGACGGTGGCGGGCCAATCTAGTCCCGGGGTCGTGGGGACGACCCTATAGTCGTCGGACAAGTCGGCGGCGGGCCTACCTAGTCCCGGGGTCGTGGGGACCACCCTATAGTCGTCGGATAAGTCGGCAGCTTGCCAACTTTGGCCCGGGGTCGGGGGAACGCACCCTATAGTCGTCGGACAAGTCGGCGGCGAGCCCACCTAGTCGGGGGGTCGTGGGGACGACCCTATAGTCGTCGGACAAGTCGGCGGCCGGCCAACCTAGTCCGGGGGTCGTGGGGACGACCCTATAGTCGTCGGACATGACGGTGGCGGGCCAGTCTAGTCCCGGGTCGTGGGGACGACCCTATAGTCTTCGGACAGGTCGGCGGCTGGCCAACTTTGTCCCGTGGTCGTGGGGACGACCGTATAGTCGTCGGAAATGTCGGTGGCTGTCCATCTTTGGCCCAGGGGTCGTGGGGACGACCCTATAGTCGTCGGACATGTCGGCGGCGAGCCAACATTGACCCGGAGTCGTGGGGACGACCCTATAGTCGTCGGACATGTCGGTGGCGGGCCAACTTTGGCCCGTGGTCGTGGAGACGACCCTATAGTCGTCGGAAATGTCGGTGGCTGTCCAACTTTGGCCCGGGGGTCGTGGGGACGACCCTATAGTCGTCGGACAAGTCGGCGACGGGCCTACCTAGTCCCGGGGTCGTGGGGACGACCCTATTGTCGTCGGATAATTCGGCAGCTTGCCAACTTTGGCCCGGGGTCGTGGGAACGACCCTATAGTCGTCGGACATGTCGGCGGCGAGCCAACATTGACCCGGGGTCGTGGGGACGACTCTATAGTCGTCGGACATGTCGGCGGCTGGCCAAATATGACCCGGGGACGTGGGGACGACCCTATAGTCTTCGGACAAGTCGGCGGCTGGCCAAATTTGGCCCGGGGTCGTGGGGACGACCCTATAGTCGTCGGACATGTCGGCGGCTGGCCAACATTGGCCCGTGGTCGTGGGGACGACCCAACAGTCGTCGGACATTTCGGCGGCTGGCTAACATTGGCCCGTGGTCGTGGGGACGACCCAATAGTCGTTGGACATATCGGCGGCTGGCCAACTTTGGCCCATGGTCGTGGGGACGACCCTATAGTCGTTGGACATGACGGTGGCGGGGCAATCTAGTCCCGGGGTCGTAGGGACGACCCTATAGTCGTCGGACATGTCGGCGATTGGCCAACATTGGCCCGGGGTCGTGGGGACGAGCCTATAGTCGTCGGACATGTCGGCGGCTGGCCAACCTAGTCCCGAGGTCGTGGGGACGACCCTATAATCGTCGGACTTGACGGTGGCGGGCCAATCTAGTCCCGGGGTCCGTGGGGACCACCCTATAGTCGTCGGAAATGTCGGTGGCTGTCCAACTTTGGCCCGGGGGTCGTGGGGACGACCCTATAGTCGTCGGACATGTCGGCGGCGAGCCAACATTGACCCGGGGTCGTGGGGACGACTCTATAGTCGTCGGACATGTCGGCGGCTGGCCAAATATGACCCGGGGACGTGGGGACGACCCTATAGTCTTCGGACAAGTCGGCGGCTGGCCAAATTTGGCCCGGGGTCGTGGGGACGACCCTATAGTCGTCGGACATGTCGGCGGCTGGCCAACATTGGCCCGTGGTCGTGGGGACGACCCAACAGTCGTCGGACATGTCGGCGGCTGGCCAACTTTGGCCCGTGGTCGTGGGGACGATCCGATAGTCGTCGGACGTGACGGTGGCTAGCCAATCTAGTCCCGGGATCGTGGGGACGACCCTATTGTCGTCGGAGATGTCGGCGGCTGTCCTACTTTGGCCCGGTGTCTTGGGGCGACTCTATAGTCGTCGGACATGTCGGCGGCTGGCCAACCTAGACCCGGGGTCGTGGGGACAACCCTATAGTCCTCGAACAAGTCGGCGGCTGGCCAACTTTGGCCCGTGGTCGTGGGAACGACCCTATAGTCGTCGGACAAGTCGGCGGCTGGCCAAATATGGCCCGTGGTCGTGGGGACGACCCTATAGTCGTCGGAAATGTCGGCGGCGAGCCAACCTAGTCCCGGCGTCGTGGGGACGACCCTATAATGTTCGGACAAGTCGGCAGCTGGCCAAATTTGGCCCGTGGTCGAGAGGACGACCCTATAGTCGTCGGAAATGTCGGCGGCTGGCCAACCTGGACCCGAGGTCGTGGGGACGACTTTATTGTCGTCGGACATGACGGTGGCGGGCCAATCTAGTCTCGGGGTCGTGGGGACGACCCTATAGTCGTCGGACATGTCGGCGGCTGGCCAACTTTGGCCCGGGGTCGTGGGGACGACCCTATAGTCGTCGGACATGTCGGTGGCTGGCCAACTTTGGCCCGTGGTTGTGGGGACGACCCTATAATCGTTGGACATGACGGTGGCGGGCCAATCTAGTCCCGGGGTCGTGGGGACGACCCTATAGTCGTCGGACAAGACGGTGGCGGGCCAATCTAGTCTCGGGGTTGTGGGGACGACCCTATAGTCGTCGGACATGTCGGCGTCTGGCCAACTTTGGCCCGGGGTCGTGGGGACGACTCTATAGTCGTCGGAAATGTCGGCGGCTGGCCAACCTGGACTCGGGGTCGTGGGGTCGACCCTATAGTCGTCGGACAAGACGGCGGCTGGACATCTTTGGCCCGTGGTCGTAGGGACGACCCTATAGTCGTTGGACATGTCGGCGATTGGCCAACGTTGGCCCGGGGTCGTGGGGACGACCCTATAGTCGTCGGACATGACGGTGTCGGGCCAATCTAGTCCCGGGATCGTGGGGACGACCCTATAGTCGTCGGACATGTTGGCGGCTGGCCAGCTTTGGCCCATGGTCGTGGGGACGATCCGATAGTCGTCGGACGTGACAGTGGCTAGCCAATCTAGTCCCGGGCTCGTGGGGACGACCCTATAGTCGTCGGACATGTCGGTGGCGGGCCAATCTAGTCCCGGGGTCGTAGGGACGACCCTATAGTCGTCGGACATGTTGGCGATTGGCCAACATTGGCCCGGGGTCGTCGGGACGACCCTATAGTCGTCGGACATGTCGGCGGCTGGCCAACCTAGTCCCGGGGTCGTGGGGACGACCCTATAGTCGTCGGACATTTCGGCGGCTTGCCAACTTTGGCCCGGGGTCGTGGGGACGACCCTATAGTCGTTGGACATGACGGTGGCGGGCCAATCTAGTCCCGGGGTCGTGGGGACGACCCTATAGTCGTCGGACATGTCGGCGGCTGGCCAACTTTGGACCGGTGTCGTGGGGACGACTCTATAGTCGTCGGAAATGTCGGCGGCTGGCCAACCTGGACCCGAGGTCGTGGGGACGACTTTATTGTCGTCGGACATGACGGTGGCGGGCCAATCTAGTCTCGGGGTCGTGGGGACGACCCTATAGTCGTCGGACATGTCGGCGGCTGGCCAACTTTGGCCCGGGGTCGTGGGGACGACCCTATAGTCGTCGGACATGACGGTGGCGGGCCAACTTTGGCCCCTGGTCTTGGGGACGACCCAATAGTCGTCAGACATGTCGGCGGCGAGCCAACCTAGTCCGGGGGTCGTGGAGACGACCCTATAGTCGTCGGACATGACGGTGGCCGGCCAATCTAGTCCCGGGGGCCTGGGGACGACCCTATTGTCGTCGGAGGTGTCGGCGGCTGGCCAAATTTGGCCCGTGGCCGTGGAGACGACCCTATAATCGTCAGACATAACGGTGGCGGGCCAATCTAGTCCCGGGTTCGTGGGGACGACCTTATAGTCGTCGGACATGATGGTGGCGGGCCAGTCTAGTCCCGGGGTCGTGGAGCCGCCCCTATAGTCGTCAGACATGTCGGCGTCTAGCCAACTTTGGCCTGTGGTCGTGGGGACGACCCTATAGTCATCGGACTTGACGGTGGCGGGCCAATCTAGTCCCGGGGTCGTGGGGACGTCCCTATAGTCGTCGTACAAGTCGGCGGCGAGCCAACCTAGTCCGGGGGTCGTGGGGACGACCCTATAGTCGTCGGATATGTCGGCGGCTGGCCAACTTTGGCCCGTGGTCGTGGGGACGACCCTATAGTCGTCCGACTTGACGGTGGCGCGCCAATCTAGTCCCGGGGTCGTGGGGACGACCCTATAGTCGTCGGACAAGACGGCGGCAGGCCAACTTTGGCCCGTGGTCGTGGGCACGACCCTATAGTCGTCGGACATGACGGTGGCTGCCCAACTTTGGCCTGTGGTCGTGGGGACGACCCTATAGTCGTCGGACATGTCGGCGGCTGGCCAATCTAGTACCGGGGTCGTGGGGAGGACCGTATAGTCGTCGGACAATTCGGCGGCCGGCCAACTTTGGCCCGGGGTTGCGGGGACGACCCTATAGTCGTCGGACATGTCGGCGGCTGGCCAACCTAGTCCCGAGGTCGTGGGGGCGACCCTATAGTCGTCGGACATGTCGGCGGCTGGCCAACCTATTCCCGAGGTCGTGGGGACGACCCTATTGTCGTCGGACATGACGGTGGCGGGCCAACTTTGGCCCCTGGTCTTGGGGACGACCCAATAGTCGTCAGACATGTCGGCGGCGAGCCAACCTAGTCCGGGAGTTCGTGGGGACGACCCTATAGTCGTCGGACAAGTCGGCGGCGGGCCAATCTAGTCCCGGGGTCGTAGGGACGACCCTATAGTCGTCGGACATGTTGGCGGCTGGTCTACCTACTCCCGGGGTCGTGGGGACGACCCACAGTCGTCGGACATTTCGGCGGCTTGCCAACTTCGGCCCAGGGTCGTAGGGACGACCCTATAGTCGTCGGACATGTCGGCGGCGGGCCAACTTTGGCCCGGGGTCAGGGAGACGACCCTATAGTCGTCGGACATGTTGGCGGCTGGTCTACCAAATTCCTGGGTCGTGGGGACGACCCTATAGTCGTCGGACATGTTGGCGGCTGGTCTACCAAATCCCGGGGTCGTGGGGACGACCCTATAGTCGTCGGACATGTCGGCGGCTGGCCAACTTTGGCCCGTGGTCGTGGGGACGACTGTTTAGTCGTCGGAGATGTCGGCGGCTGGCCAACCTAGTCCCGATGTCGTGGGGACGACCCTCTAGTCGTCGGACATGTCGGCGGCTGGCTAACCTAGTCCCGAGGTCGTGGGGACGACCCTATAGTGGTCGGACAAGTCGGCGGCGAGCCAGCCTAGTCCGGGGGTGGTGGGGACGACCCTATAGTCGTCGGACATGTCGGCGGCTGGCCAACTTTGGCCCGTGGTCGTGGGAACGACTGTTTAGTCGTCGGACATGTCGGCGGCTGGCCAACCTAGTCCCGAGGTCGTGGGGACGAGCCTATAGTCGTCGGACATGTCGGCGGCGGGCCAATCTATTCCCGGGGTCGTGGGGACGACCCTATTGTCGTCGGACATGACGGTGGCGGGCCAATATAGTCCCGGGGTCATAGGGACGACCCTATAGTCGTCGGACATGTCGGCGATTGGCCAACTTTGGTCCGTGGTCGTGGGGTCGATCCGATAGTCGTCGGACATGACGCCGGCTGGCCAACTTTGGCCCGTGGTCGTGGGGACGACTGTTTAGTCGTCGGACATGTCGACGGCTGGCCAACCTAGACCCGGGGTCGTGGGGACGACCCTATAGTCGTCGGACATGTCGCCGGCTGGCCAACTTTGGCCCGGTGTCGTGGGGACGACTCTATATTCGTCGGACATGTCGGCGGCTGGCCGACCTGGACCCGGGGTCGTGGGGACGACCCTATTGTCGTCGGACATGACGGTGGCGGGCCAAACTAGCCCCGGGGTCATAGGGACGACCCTATAGTCGTCGGACATGTCGGCGATTGGCCAACTTTGGTCCGTGGTCGTTGGGTCGATCCGATAGTCGTCGGACATGACGGCGGCTGGCCAACTTTGGCCCGTGGTCGTGGGGACGACTGTTTAGTCGTCGGACATGTCGGCGGCTAGCCAACCTAGACCCGGGGTCGTGGGGAAGACCCTATTGTCGTCGGACAACACGGCGGCTGGCCATCTTTGGCCCGTGGTCGTGGGGACGACCCTATAATCGTCGGACATGACGGTGGCTGGCCAATCTAGACCGGGGGTCGTGGGGACGACACTATAGTCGTCGGACAACACGGCGGCTGGCCATCTTTGGTCCGTGGTCGTGGGGACGACCCTATAGTCGTCGGACATGACGGCGGCGGGCCAATCTATTCTCGGGGTCGTGGGGACGACCCTATAGTCGTCGGACATGTCGGCGGCTGGCCAACTTTGGCCCGCGGTCGTGGGGACGACCCTATAGTCGTCGCACATGTCGGCGGCTGGCCAAATTGGCCTGTGGTCGTGGGGACGACCCTATAGTCGTCGGACATGACGGTGGCCGGCCAATCTAGTCCCGGGGTCGTGAGAACGACCCTATAGTCGTCGGACAAGACGGCGGCGGGCCAACCTAGGCCCGGGGTCGTGGGGACGACCCTATAGTCGTCGCACATGTCGGCGGCTGGCCAACCTAGTATCGAGGTCGTGGGGACGACCCAATAGTGGTCGGGCAAGTCGGCGGCTGGCCAACCTGGTATCGAGGTCGTGGGGACGACCCAATAGTGGTCGGGCAAGTCGGCGGCTGGCCAACCTAGCCCCGGGGTCGTGGGGACGACCCTATAGTCTTAGGACATGACGGTGGCGGGCCAATCTATTCTCGGGGTCGTGGGGACGACCCTATAGTCGTCGGACATGTCGCCGGCTGGCCAACTTTGGCCCGTGGTCGTGGGGACGAACCGATAATCGTCGGACATGACGGTGGCGGGCCAATCTAGTCCCGGGGTCGTGGGGACGACCCTATAGTCGTCGGACATGTCGGCGGCGAGCCAACCTAGTCCCGGGGTCGTGGGGACGACCCTATTGTCGTCGGACATGACGGTGGCGTGCCAATCTAGTCCCGGGGTCGTGGGGACGACCCTATAGTCGTCGCACATGTCGGCGGCTGGCCAACTTTGGCCCGTGGTCGTGGGGACGACTCAATAGTCGTCGGACATGTCGGCGGCTGGCCAGCTTTCGCCCGTGGTCGTGGGGACGATCCGATAGTCGTCGGACATGACGGTGGCGGGCCAATCTAGTCCCGGGGTCGTAGGTACGACCCTATAGTCGTCGGACATGTAGGCGGCTGGCCAACTTTGGCCCGTGGTCGTGGGGACGACCCTATAGTCGTCGGACATGACGGTGGCGGGCCAATCTAGTCCCGGGGTCGTGGGGACGACCCTATAGTCGTCGGACATGTCGGCGGCGAGCCAACCTAGTCCCGGGGTCGTGGGGACGACCCTATTGTCGTCGGACATGACGGTGGCGTGCCAATCTAGTCCCGGGGTCGTGGGGACGACCCTATAGTCGTCGGACATGTCGGCGGCGAGCCAACCTAGTCCCGGGGTCGTGGGGACGACCCTATTGTCGTCGGACATGACGGTGGCGTGCCAATCTAGTCCCGGGGTCGTGGGGACGACCCTATAGTCGTCGCACATGTCGGCGGCTGGCCAACTTTGGCCCGGTGTCGTGGGGACGACTCTATAGTCGTCGGACATGTCGGCGGCTGGCCAACCTAGTCCCCAGGTCGTCGGACTTGACGGTGGCGGGCCAATCTAGTCCCGGGGTCGTGGGGACGACCCTACAGTCGTCGGACATTTCGGCGGCTTGCCAACTTTGGCCCGGGGTCGTGGGGACGACCCTATAGTCGTCGGACATGACGGTGGCGGAACAATCTAGTCCCGGGGTCGTGGGGACGACCGTATAGTCGTCGGACATGTCGGCGGCTGGTCAACTTTGGCCCGTGGTCGTGGGGACGATCCAATAGTCGTCGGACATGTCGGCGGCTGGCCAACTTTGGCCCGTGGTCGTGGGGACGATCCAAAAGTCGTCGGACATGTCGCGGCTGGCCAACTTTGGCGCGTGGTCGTGGGGACGATACGATTGTCGTCGGACATGTCGGCGGCTGGCCAACTTTGGCCCGTGGTCGTGGGGACGACCCTATAGTCGTCGGACATGTCGGCGGCTATCCAACATTGGCCCGTGGTCGTGGGGACGACCCAATAGTCGTTGGAAATGTCAGCGGCTGGCCAACTTTGACCCGGTGTCGTGGGGACGACTCTATAGTCGTCGGACATGTCGGCGGCTGGCCAATCTAGTCCCGGGGTCGTGGGGACGACCCTATAGTCTTCGCACTTGTTGGTGGCCGACCAATCTAGTCCCGGGGTCGTGGGGACGACCCTATAGTCGTCGGACATGTCGGCGGCTGGCCAACTTTGGCCCGTGGTCGTGGGGACGATCCAATCGTCGTCGGACATGTCGGCGGCTGGCCAGGTTTGGCCCGTGGTCGTGGGGACGACCCTATAGTCGTCGGACATGTCGGCGGCTAGCCAACTTTGGCGCGTGGTCGTGGGGACGATCCGATTGTCGTCGGACATGTCGGCGGCTGGCCAACTATGGCCCGTGGTCGTGGGGACGACCCTACAGTCGTCGGACATGTCGGCGGCTAGCCAACATTGGGCCGTGGTCGTGGGGACGACCCAATAGTCGTTGGAAATGTCAGCGGCTGGCCAACTTTGACCCGGTGTCGTGGGGACGACTCTATAGTCGTCGGACATGTCGGCGGCTGGCCAATCTAGTCCCGGGGTCGTGGGGACGACCCTATAGTCTTCGCACTTGTCGGTGGCGGACCAATCTAGTCCCGAGGTCGTGGGGACGACCCTATAGTCGTCGGACTTGACGGTGGCGGGCCAATCTAGTCCCGGGGTCGTGGGGACGACCCTACAGTCGTCGGACATTTCGGCGTCTTGCCAACTTTGGCCCGGGGTCGTGGGGACGACCCTATAGTCGTCGGACATGACGGTGGCGGACCAATCTAGTCCCGGGGTCGTGGGGACGACCCTATAGTCGTCGGACATGTCGGCGGGTGGCCAACCTAGTCCCGAGGTCGTGGGGACGACCCTATAGTCGTCGGACATGTCGGCGGCTTGCCAACTTTGGCCCGGGGTCGTGGGGACGATCCAATAGTCGTCGGACATGTCGGCGGCTGGTCAACTTTGGCCCGTGGTCGTGGGGACGACCCTATAGTCGTTGGACATGTCGGCGGCTGGCCAACTTTGGCCCGTGGTTGTGGGGACGACCCTATAGTCGTTGGACATGACGGTGGCGGGCCAATCTAGTCCCGGGGTCGTGGGGACGACCCTATAGTCGTCGGACAAGACGGCGGCTGGACATCTTTGGCCCGGGGTCGTGGGGACGACCCTATAGTCGTCGGACATGTTGGCGGCTTGTCAGCCTAGTCCCGGGGTCGTGGGTACGACCCTATAGTCGTCGGACAAGTCGGCGGCTGGCCAACCTAGACCCGGGGTCGAGGGGACGACCCTATTGTCGTCGGACATTTCGGCGGCTTGCCAACTTTGGCCCGGGGTCGTGGGGACGACCCTATAGTCGTCGGACTTGACGTTGGCGGGCCAATCTAGTCCCGAGGTCGTGGGGACGACCCTATATTCGTCGGACTTGACGGTGGCCGGCCAATCTATTCCCGGGGTCGTGGGGACGACCCTACAGTCGTCGGACATTTCGGCGGCTTGCCAACTTTGGCGCGTGGTCGTGGGGACGATACGATTGTCGTCGGATATGTCGGCGGCTGGCCAACTTTGGCCCGTGGTCGTGGGGACGACCCTATAGTCGTCGGACATGTCGGCGGCTAGCCAACATTGGCCCGTGGTCGTGGGGACGACCCAATAGTCGTTGGAAATGTCAGCGGCTGGCCAACTTTGACCCGGTGTCGTGGGGACGACTCTATAGTCGTCGGACATGTCGGCGGCTGGCCAATCTAGTCCCGGGGTCGTGGGGACGACCCTATAGTCTTCGCACTTGTCGGTGGCGGACCAATCTAGTCCCGGGGTCGTGGGGACGACCCTATAGTCGTCGGACATGTCGGCGGCTGGCCAACTTTGGCCCGTGGTCGTGGGGACGATCCAATGGTCGTCGGACATGTCGGCGGCTGGCCAGGTTTGGCCCGTGGTCGTGGGGACGACCCTATAGTCGTCGGACATGTCGGCGGCTAGCCAACTTTGGCGCGTGGTCGTGGGGACGATCCGATTGTCGTCGGACATGTCGGCGGCTGGCCAACTATGGCCCGTGGTCGTGGGGACGACCCTACAGTCGTCGGACATGTCGGCGGCTAGCCAACATTGGCCCGTGGTCGTGGGGACGACCCAATAGTCGTTGGAAATGTCAGCGGCTGGCCAACTTTGACCCGGTGTCGTGGGGACGACTCTATAGTCGTCGGACATGTCGGCGGCTGGCCAATCTAGTCCCGGGGTCGTGGGGACGACCCTATAGTCTTCGCACTTGTCGGTGGCGGACCAATCTAGTCCCGAGGTCGTGGGGACGACCCTATAGTCGTCGGACTTGACGGTGGCGGGCCAAATCTAGTCCCGGGGTCGTGGGGACGACCCTACAGTCGTCGGACATTTCGGCGTCTTGCCAACTTTGGCCCGGGGTCGTGGGGACGACCCTATAGTCGTCGGACATGACGGTGGCGGACCAATCTAGTCCCGGGGTCGTGGGGACGACCCTATAATCGTCGGACATGTCGGCGGCTAGCCAACATTGGCCCGTGGTCGTGGGGACGACCCTACAGTCGTCGGACATTTCGGCGGCTTGCCAACTTTGCCCGGGGTCGTGGGGACGACCCTATAGTCGTCGGACTTGACGGTGGCGGGCCAATCTAGTCCCGAGGTCGTGGGGACGACCCTATAGTCGTCGGACTTGACGGTGGCCGGCCAATCTATTCCCGGGGTCGTGGGGACGACCCTACAGTCGTCGGACATTTCGGCGGCTTGCCAACTTTGGCCCGAGGTCGTGGGGGCGACCCTATAGTCGTCGGACATGTCGGCGGCTGGCCAACCTAGTCCCGAGGTCGTCGGACTTGACGGTGGCGGGCCAATCTAGTCCCGGGGTCGTGGGGACGACCCTACAGTCGTTGGACATTTCGGCGGCTGGACATCTTTGGCCCGCGGTCGTGGGGACGACCCTATAGTCGTCGGACATTTCGGCGGCTTGCCAACTTTGGCCCGGGGTCGTGGGGACGACCCTATAGTCGTCGGACATGTCGGCGGCTGGCTAACTTTGGCCCGCGGTCGTGGGGACGACCCAATAGTCGTTGGACATGTCGGCGGCTGGCCAACTTTGGGCCGTGGTCGTGGAGACGATCCTATAGTCGTCGGACTTGACGGTGGCGGGCCAATCTAGTCCCGGGGTTGTGGGGACGACCCTATAGTCGTCGGATATGTCGGCGGCTTGCCAAATTTGCCCGGGGTCGTGGGGACGACCCTATAGTCGTCGGACTTGACGGTGGCGGGCCAATCTAGTCCCGGGGTCGTGGGGACGACCCAATAGTCGTTGGACATTACGGCGGCTGGGCAACTTTGGCCCATGGTCGTGGGGACGACCCTATAGTCGTTGGACATGACGGTGGCGGGCCAATCTAGTCCCGGGGTCGTAGGGACGACCCTATAGTCGTCGGACATGTCGGCGATTGGCCAACATTGGCCCGGGGTCGTGGGGACGACCCTATAGTCGACGGACATGTCGGCGGCTGGCCAACTTTGGCCCGTGGTCGTGGAGACGATCCTATAGTCGTCGGACTTGACGGTGGCGGGCCAATCTAGTCCCGGGGTTGTGGGGACGACCCTATAGTCGTCGGACATTTCGGCGGCTTGCCAACTTTGGCCCGGGGTCGTGGGGACGACCCTATAGTTGTCGGACATGACGGCGGCTGGCCGACCTAGTCCCGAAGTCGTGGGGACGACCGTATAGTCGTCGGATATGTTGGCGGCTTGTCAACCTAGTCCCGGGGTCGTGGGGACGACCCTATAGTCGTTGGACATGACGGTGGCCGGCCAATCTAGTGCCGGGGTCGTAGGGACGACCCTATAGTCGTCGGACATGTTGGCGATTGGCCAACATTGGCCCGGGGTCGTCGGGACGACCCTATAGTCGTCGGACATGTTGGCGGCTTGTCAACCTAGTCCCGGGGTCGTGGGGACGACCCTATAGTCGTTGGACATGACGGTGGCCGGCCAATCTAGTGCCGGGGTCGTAGGGACGACCCTATAGTCGTCGGACATGTTGGCGATTGGCCAACATTGGCCCGGGGTCGTCGGGACGACCCTATAGTCGTCGGACATTTCGGCGGCTTGCCAACTTTGGCCCGGGGTCGTGGGGACGACCCTATAGTCGTCGGACATGTCGGCGGCTGGCTAACTTTGGCCCGTGGTCGTGGGGACGACCCAATAGTTGTTGGACATATCGGCAGCTGGCCAACTTTGGGCCGTGGTCGTGGAGACGATCCTATAGTCGTCGGACTGGACGGTGGCGGGCCAATCTAGTCCCGGGGTCGTGGGGACGACCCAATAGTCGTCGGACATGTCGGCGGCTTGCCAAATTTGCCCGGGGTCGTGGGGACGACCCTATAGTCGTCGGACATGACGGTGGCGGACCAATCTAGTCCCGGGGTCGTGGGGACGACCCTACAGTCGTCGAACATGTCGGCGGGTTGCCAAATTTGCCCGGGGTCGTGGGGACGACCCTATAGTCGTCGGACTTGACGGTGGTGGGTCAATCTAGTCCCGGGGTCGTGGGGACGACCCAATAGTCGTTGGACATTACGGCGGCTGGCCAACTTTGGCCCATGGTCGTGGGGACGACCCTATAGTCGTTGGACATGACGGTGGCGGGCCAATCTAGTCCCGGGGTCGTAGGGACGACCCTATAGTCGTCGGACATGTCGGCGATTGGCCAACATTGGCCCGGGGTCGTGGGGACGACCCTACAGTCGTCGGACATTTCGGCGGCTTGCCAACTTTGGCCCGGGGTCGTGGGGACGACCCTATAGTCGTCGGACATGACGGTGGCGGACCAATCTAGTCCCGGGGTCGTGGGGACGACCCTGCAGTCGTCGAACATGTCGGCGGCTTGCCAAATTTGCCCGGGGTCGTGGGGACGACCCTATAGTCGTCGGACAAGACGGCGGCTGGACATCCTTGGCTCGCGGTCGTGGGGACGACCCTATAGTCGTCGGACATTTCGGCGGCTGGTCAACCTAGTCCCGGGGTCGTGGGGACGACCCTATAGTCGTTGGACATGACGGTGGCGGGCCAATCTAGTCCCGGGGTCGTGGGTACGAACCTATAGTCGTCGGACAAGTCGGCGGCGGGTCAACCTTGTCCCGAGGTCGTGGGGACGACCGTATAGTCGTCGGACATGACGGTGGCGGGCCAATCTAGTCCCGGGGTCGTGGGGACGACCCTATAGTCGTCGGGCAAGACGGCGGTGGACATCTTTGGCCCGCGGTCGTGGGGACGACCCTAAAGTCGTCGGACATTTCGGCGGCTTGCCAACTTTGGCCCGGGGTCGAGGGGACGACCCTATAGTCGTCGGACATGTCGGCGGCTGGCTAACTTTGGCCCGTGGTCGTGGGGACGACCCAATAGTCGTTGGACATATCGGCAGCTGGCCAACTTTGGGCCGTGGTCGTGGAGACGATCCTATAGTCGTCCGACTGGACGGTGGCGGGCCAATCTAGTCCCGGGGTCGTGGGGACGACCCTATAGTCGTCGGACATGACGGTGGCGGACCAATCTAGTCCTGGGGTCGTGGGGACGACCCAATAGTCGTCGGACATGTCGGCGGCTTGCCAAATTTGCCCGGGGTCGTGGGGACGACCCTATAGTCGTCGGACTTGACGGTGGCGGGCCAATCTAGTCCCGGGGTCGTGGGGACGACCCAATAGTCGTTGGACATTACGGCTGCTGGCCAACTTTGGCCCATGGTCGTGGGGACGACCCTATAGTCGTTGGACATGACGGTGGCGGGCCAATCTAGTCCCGGGGTCGTGGGTACCAACCTATAGTCGTCGGGCAAGTCGGCGGCGGGCCAACCTTGTCCCGAGGTCGTGGGGACGACCGTATAGTCGTCGGACATGACGGTGGCGGGCCAATCTAGTCCCGGGGTCGTGGGGACGACCCTATAGTCGTTGGGCAAGACGGCGGCTGGACATCTTTGGCCCGCGGTCGTGGGGACGACCCTAAAGTCGTCGGACATTTCGGCGGCTTGCCAACTTTGGCCCGGGGTCGTGGGGACGACCCTATAGTCGTCGGACATGTCGGCGGCTGGCTAACTTTGGCCCGTGGTCGTGGGGACGACCCAATAGTCGTTGGACATATCGGCAGCTGGCCAACTTTGGGCCGTGGTCGTGGAGACGATCCTATAGTCGTCGGACATTTCGGCGGCTTGCCAACTTTGGCCCGGGGTCGTGGGGACGACCCTATAGTCGTCGGACATGTCGGCGGCTTGCCAAATTTGCCCGGGGTCGTGGGGACGACCCTATAGTCGTCGGACTGGACGGTGGCGGGCCAATCTAGTCCCGGGGTCGTGGGGACGACCCTATAGTCGTCGGACAAGACGGCGGCTGGACATCTTTGGCCCGCGGTCGTGGGGACGACCCTATAGTCGTCGGACATTTCGGCGGCTTGCCAACTTTGGCCCGGGGTCGTGGGGACGACCCTATAGTCGTCGGACATGTCGGCGGCTGGCTAACTTTGGCCCGTGGTCGTGGGGACGACCCAATAGTCGTTGGACATGTCGGCGGCTGGCCAACTTTGGGCCGTGGTCGTGGAGACGATCCTATAGTCGTCGGACTTGACGGTGGCGGGCCAATCTAGTCGCGGGGTCGTGGGGACGACCCTATAGTCGTCGGACATGACGGTGGCGGGCCAGTCTAGTCCCGGGTCATGGGGACGACCCTATAGTCGTCGGACAAGTCGGCGGCTGGCCAACTTTGGCCCGTGGTCGTGGGGACGACCCTATAGTCGTCGGGCAAGACGGCGGCTGGACATCTTTGGCCCGCGGTAGTGGGGACGACCCTAAAGTCGTCGGACATTTCGGCGGCTTGCCAACATTGGCCCGGGGTCGTGGGGACGACCCTATAGTCGTCGGACATGTCGGCGGCTGGCTAACTTTGGCCCGTGGTCGTGGGGACGACCCAATAGTTGTTGGACATATCGGCAGCTGGCCAACTTTGGGCCGTGGTCGTGGAGACGATCCTATAGTCGTCGGACTGGACGGTGGCGGGCCAATCTAGTCCCGGGGTCGTGGGGACGACCCTATAGTCGTCGGACATGACGGTGGCGGACCAATCTAGTCCCGGGGTCGTGGGGACGACCCAATAGTCGTCGGACATGTCGGCGGCTTGCCAAATTTGCCCGGGGTCGTGGGGACGACCCTATAGTCGTCGGACTTGACGGTGGCGGGCCAATCCAGTCCCGGGGTCGTGGGGACGACCCAATAGTCGTTGGACATTACGGCGGCTGGCCAACTTTGGCCCATGGTCGTGGGGACGACCCTATAGTCGTTGGACATGACGGTGGCGGGCCAATCTAGTCCCGGGGTCGTAGGGACGACCCTATAGTCGTCGGACATGTCGGCGATTGGCCAACATTGGCCCCGGGTCGTGGGGACGACCCTACAGTCGTCGGACATTTCGGCGGCTTGCCAACTTTGGCCCGGGGTCGTGGGGACGACCCTATAGTCGTCGGACATGACGGTGGCGGACCAATCTAGTCCCGGGGTCGTGGGGACGACCCTACAGTCGTCGAACATGTCGGCGGCTTGCCAAATTTGCCCGGGGTCGTGGGGACGACCCTATAGTCGTCGGATTTGACGGTGGCGGGCCAATCTAGTCCCGGGGTCGTGGGGACGACCCAATAGTCGTTGGACATTACGGCGGCTGGCCAACTCTGGCCCATGGTCGTTGGGACGACCCTATAGTCGTTGGACATGACGGTGGCGGGCCAACCTAGTCCCGGGGTCGTAGGGACGACCCTATAGTCGTCGGACATGTCGGCGATTGGCCAACATTGGCCCGGGGTCGTGGGGACGACCCTACAGTCGTCGGACATTTCGGCGGCTTGCCAACTTTGGCCCGGGGTCGTGGGGACGACCCTATAGTCGTTGGATATGACGGTGGCGGGCCAATCTAGTCCCGGGGTCGTGGGGACGACCCTATAGTCGTCGGACAAGACGGCGGCTGGACATCTTTGGCCCGGGGTCGTGGGGACGACCCTATAGTCGTCGTACATGTCGGCGGCTGGCCAACTTTGGCCCGTGGTCGTGGGGACGACCCAATAGTGGTCGGACATGTCGGCGGCTGGCCAACCTAGTCCCGAAGTCGTGGGGACGACCCTATAGTCGTCGGACATGTCGGCGGCTGGCCAACTTTGGCCCGTGGTCGTGGGGACGATCCGATAGTCGTTGGACATGACGGTGGCGGGCCATTCTAGTCCCGGGGTCGTGGGGACGACCCTATAGTCGTCGGACATGTCAGCGGCTGGCCAACTTTGGCCCGGTGTCGTGGGGACGACTCTATAGTCGTCGGACATGTCGGCGGCGGGCCAACTTTGGCCCGTGGTTGTGGGGACGACCCTATAGTCGTTGGACATGACGGTGGCGGGCCAATCTAGTCCCGGGGTCGTGGGGACGACTCTATAGTCGTCGGACAAGACGGCGGCTGGACATCTTTGGCCCGGGGTCGTGGGGACGACCCTATAGTCGTCGTACATGTCGGCGGCTGGCCAACTTTGGTCCGTGGTCGTGGGGACGACCCAATAGTGGTCGGACATGTCGGCGGCTGGCCAACCTAGTCCCGAAGTCGTGGGGACGACCCTATAGTCGTCGGACATGTCGGCGGCTGGCCAACATTGGCCCGTGGTCGTGGGGACGATCCAATAGTCGTCGGACATGTCGGCGGCTGGCCAACTTTGGCCCGTGGTCGTGGGGACGACCCTATAGTCGTTGGACATGTCAGCGGCTGGCCAACTTTGGCCCGGTGTCGTGGGGACGACTCTATAGTCGTCGGACATGTCGACGGCTGGCCAACCTAGACCCGGGGTCGTGGGGACGATCCGATAGTCGTTGGACATGACGGTGGCGGGCCATTCTAGTCCCGGGGTCGTGGGGACGACCCTATAGTCGTCGGACATGTCGGCGGCTGGCCAACTTTGGCCCGTGGTCGTGGGGACGACCCAATAGTCGTCGGACATGTCGGCGGCTGGCCAAATTTGGCCCGGTGTCGTGGGGACGACTCTATAGTCTTCGGAAATGTCGGCAGCTGGCCAACATTGGCCCGGGGTCGTGGGGACGACGCTATTGTCGACGGAGAAGTCGGCGGTGAGCCAATCTAGTCCCGGGGTCGTGGGGACGACCCTATAGTCGTCGGACATGTCGGCGGCTGGCCAACTTTGGTCCGTGGTCGTGGGGACGACCCTATAGTCGTCGGACTTGACGGTGTCGGGCCAATCTAGTCCCGGGGTCGTGGGGACGACCCTATTGTCGTCGGACATGACGGTGGCGGGCCAAACTAGTCCCGGGGTCGTAGGGACGACCCTATAGTCGTCGGACATGTCGGCGATTGGCCAACATTGGCCCGGGGTCGTGGGGTCAACCCTATAGTCGTCGGACATGTCGGCGGCTGGCCAACTTTGGCCCGTAGTCGTGGAGACGACGCTATTGTCGACGGACAAGTCGGCGGTGAGCCAACCTAGTCCAGGGGTCGTGGGGACGACCCTATAGTCGTCGGACAAGTCGGCGGCGGGCCAAGCTTGTCCCGAGGTCGTGGGGACGACCCTATAATCGTCGGACATGACGGTGGCGGGCCAATCTAGTCCCGGGGTCGTGGGGACGACCCTATAATCGTTGGACATGACGGTGGCGGACCAATCTAGTCCCGGGGTTGTGGGGACGACCCTATAGTCGTCGGACATGTCGGCGGCTGGCCAAACTAGTCCTGCGGTCGTGGGGGCGACCCTATAGTCGTCGGACATGTCGGCGGCTGGCCAACCTTGTCCCGAGGTCGTCGGACTTGACGGTGGCGGGCCAATCTAGTCCCGGGGTCGTGGGGACGATCCTACAGTCGTCGGACATTTCGGCGGCTTGCCAACTTTGGCCCGTGGTCGTGGGGACGACCCTATAGTCGTCGGACAGGTCGGCGGCTGGCCAACCTGGACCCGGGGTCGTGGGGACGACCCTATTGTCGTCGGACATGACGGTGGCGGGCCAATCTAGTCCCGGGGTCGTAGGGACGACCCTATAGTCGTCCGACATGTCGGCGGCTGGCCACCTTTGGCCCGTAGACGTGGGGACGATCCGACAGTCGTCGGACATGTCGGCGGCTTAACAACTTGGGCCCGGGGTCGTGGGCACGACCCTATAGTCGTCGGACATGTCGGCGGCTGGCCAACCTACTCCCGAGGTCGTGGGGCCGACCCTATAGTCGTCGGACTTGACGGTGGTGGGCCAATCTAGTCCCGGGGTCGTGGGGACGACCCTACAGTCATCGGACATTTCGGCGTCTTGCCAACTTTGGCCCGGGGTCGTGGGGACGACCCTATAGTCGTCGGACATGTCGGCGGCTGACCAACCTAGTCACGAGGTCGTGGGGGCGACCCTGTAGTCGTCGGACATGTCGGCGGCTGGCCAAACTAGCCCCGAGGTCGTCGGACTTGACGGTGGCGGACCAATCTAGTCCCGGGGTTGGGACGACCCTATAGTCGTCGGACATGTCGGCGGCTGGCCAAACTAGTCCTGAGGTCGTGGGGGCGACCCTATAGTCGTCGGACATGTCGGCGGCTGGCCAAACTTGTCCCGAGGTCGTCGGACTTGACGGTGGCGGGCCAATCTAGTCCCGGGGTCGTGGGGACGATCCTACAGTCGTCGGACATTTCGGCGGCTTGCCAACTTTGGCCCGTGGTCGTGGGGACGACCCTATAGTCGTCGGACAGGTCGGCGGCTGGCCAACATTGGCCCGGGGTCGTGGGGACGACGCTATTGTCGACGGAGAAGTCGGCGGTGAGCCAACCTAGTCCAGGGGTCGTGGGGACGACCCTATAGTCGTCGGACATGTCGGCGGCTTGCCAACTTTGGCCCGGGGTCGTGGGGACGACCCTATTGTCGTCGGACATGTCGGCGGCTGGCCAAATTTGGCCCGGTGTCGTGGGGACGACTCTATAGTCGTCGGAAGTGTCGGCGGCTGGCCAACATTGGCCCGGGGTCGTGGGGACGACGCTATTGTCGACGGAGAAGTCGGCGGTGAGCCAACCTAGTCCAGGGGTCGTGGGGACGACCCTATAGTCGTCGGACATGTCGGCGGCTTGCCAACTTTGGCCCGGGGTCGTGGGCACGACCCTATTGTCGTCGGACATGTTGCCGGCTGGTCAACCTAGTCTCGGGGTCGTGGGGACGACCCTATAGTCGTCGGAAATGTCGGCGGCTGGCTAACTTTGGCGGGTGGTCGTGAATACGACCCTATAGTCGTCGGACAAGACAGAGGCGGGCCAATCTTGTCCCGGCGTGGGGTCAATCCTATAGTCGTCGGACATGTCGGCGGCTGGCCAACTTTGGCCCGTAGTCGTGGGGACGATCCGACAGTCGCCGGACATGACGGTGGCGGGCCAATCTAGTCCCGGGGTCGTGGGAGCGACCCTGTAGTCGTCGGACATGTCGGCGGCTGGCCAACCTAGTCCCGAGGTCGTGGGGCCGACCCTATAGTCGTCGGACTTGACGGTGGTGGGCCAATCTAGTCCCGGGATCGTGGGGACGACCCGACAGTCGTCGGACATTTCGGCGTCTTGCCAACTTTGGCCCGGGGTCGTGGGGACGACCCTATAGTCGTCGGATATGTCGGCGGCTGACCAACCTAGTCACGAGGTCGTGGGGGCGACCCTGTAGTCGTCGGACATGTCGGCGGCTGGCCAAACTAGCCCCGAGGTCGTCGGACATGTCGGCGGCTGGCCAAACTAGCCCCGAGGTCGTCGGACTTGACGGTGGCGGACCAATCTAGTCCCGGGGTTGGGACGACCCTATAGTCGTCGGACATGTCGGCGGCTGGCCAAACTAGTCCTGAGGTCGTGGGGGCGACCCTATAGTCGTCGGACATGTCGGCGGCTGGCCAAACTTGTCCCGAGGTCGTCGGACATGACGGTGGCGGGCCAATCTAGTCCCGGGGTCGTGGGGACGACCCTATTGTCGTCGGACATGTCGGCGGCTGGCCAACTTTGGCCCGTAGACGTGGGGACGATCCGACAGTCGCCGGACATGACGGTGGCGGGCCAATCTAGTCCCGGGGTCGTGGGGACGACCCTATTGTCGTCGGACATGTCGGCGGCTGGCCAAATTTGGCCCGGTGTCGTGGGGACGACTCTATAGTCGTCGGAAATGTCGGCGGCTGGCCAACTTTGGCCCGGGGTCGTGGGGACGACGCTATTGTCGACGGACAAGTCGGCGGTGAGCCAACCTAGTCCAGGGGTCGTGGGGACGACCCTATAGTCGTCGGACATGTCGGCGGCTTGCCAACTTGGGCCCGGGGTCGTGGGCACGACCCTATAGTCGTCGGACATGTCGGCGGCTGGCCAACCTACTCCCGAGGTCGTGGGGCCGACCCTATAGTCGTCGGACTTGACGGTGGTGGGCCAATCTAGTCCCGGCGTCGTGGGGACGACCCTATACTCGTCGGACAAGTCGGCGGCTGGCCAACTTTTGCCCTGGGTCGTGGGGACGACCCTATAGTCGTCGGACTTGACGGTGTCGGGCCAATCTAGTCCCGGGGTCGTGGGGACGACCCTATTGTCGTCGGACATGACGGTGGCGGGCCAACCTAGTCCCGGGGTCGTAGGGACGACCCTATAGTCGTCGGACATGTCGGCGATTGGCCAACATTGGCCCGGGGTCGTGGGGACGACCCTATAGTCGTCGGAAATGTCGGCGGTTGGCTAACTTTGGCGGGTGGTCGTGAATACGACCCTATAGTCGTCGGACAAGACAGAGGCGGGCCAATCTTGTCCCGGGGTCGTGGGGTCAACCCTATAGTCGTCGGACATGTCGGCGGCTGGCCAAATTTGGCCCGGTGTCGTGGGGACGACTCTATAGTCGTCTGAAATGTCGGCGGCTGGCCAACTTTGGCCCGGGGTCGTGGGGACGACGCTATTGTCGACGGACAAGTCGGCGGTGAGCCAACCTAGTCCAGGGGTCGTGGGGACGACCCTATAGTCGTCGGACATGTCGGCGGCTTGCCAACTTGGGCCCGGGGTCGTGGGCACGACCCTATAGTCGTCGGACATGTCGGCGGCTGGCCAACCTACTCCCGAGGTCGTGGGGCCGACCCTATAGTCGTCGGACTTGACGGTGGTGGGCCAATCTAGTCCCGGGATCGTGGGGACGACCCTACAGTCGTCGGACATTTCGGCGTCTTGCCAACTTTGGCCCGGGGTCGTGGGGACGACCCTATAGTCGTCGGATATGTCGGCGGCTGACCAACCTAGTCACGAGGTCGTGGGGGCGACCCTGTAGTCGTCGGACATGTCGGCGGCTGGCCAAACTAGCCCCGAGGTCGTCGGACTTGACGGTGGCGGACCAATATAGACCCGGGGTTGTGGGGACGACCCTATAGTCGTCGGACATGTCGGCGGCTGGCCAAACTAGTCCTGAGGTCGTGGGGGCGACCCTATAGTCGTCGGACATGTCGGCGGCTGGCCAAATTTGGCCCGGTGTCGTGGGGACGACTCTATAGTCGTCGGAAATGTCGGCGGCTGGCCAACATTGGCCCGGGGTCGTGGGGTCAACCCTATAGTCGTCGGACATGTCGGCGGCTGGCCAACTTTGGCCCGTAGTCGTGGGCACGATCCGACAGTCGCCGGACATGACGGTGGCGGGCCAATCTAGTCCCGGGGTCGTGGGGACGACCCTATTGTCGTCGGACATGTCGGCGGCTGGCCAACCTACTCCCGAGGTCGTGGGGCCGACCCTATAGTCGTCGGACTTGACGGTGGTGGGCCAATCTAGTCCCGGCGTCGTGGGGACGACCCTATACTCGTCGGACAAGTCGGCGGCTGGCCAACTTTTGCCCTGGGTCGTGGGGACGACCCTATAGTCGTCGGACTTGACGGTGTCGGGCCAATCTAGTCCCGGGGTCGTGGGGACGACCCTATTGTCGTCGGACATGACGGTGGCGGGCCAACCTAGTCCCGGGGTCGTAGGGACGACCCTATAGTCGTCGGACATGTCGGCGATTGGCCAACATTGGCCCGGGGTCGTGGGGACGACCCTATAGTCGTCGGAAATGTCGGCGGTTGGCTAACTTTGGCGGGTGGTCGTGAATACGACCCTATAGTCGTCGGACAAGACAGAGGCGGGCCAATCTTGTCCCGGGGTCGTGGGGTCAACCCTATAGTCGTCGGACATGTCGGCGGCTGGCCAAATTTGGCCCGGTGTCGTGGGGACGACTCTATAGTCGTCTGAAATGTCGGCGGCTGGCCAACTTTGGCCCGGGGTCGTGGGGACGACGCTATTGTCGACGGACAAGTCGGCGGTGAGCCAACCTAGTCCAGGGGTCGTGGGGACGACCCTATAGTCGTCGGACATGTCGGCGGCTTGCCAACTTGGGCCCGGGGTCGTGGGCACGACCCTATAGTCGTCGGACATGTCGGCGGCTGGCCAACCTACTCCCGAGGTCGTGGGGCCGACCCTATAGTCGTCGGACTTGACGGTGGTGGGCCAATCTAGTCCCGGGATCGTGGGGACGACCCTACAGTCGTCGGACATTTCGGCGTCTTGCCAACTTTGGCCCGGGGTCGTGGGGACGACCCTATAGTCGTCGGATATGTCGGCGGCTGACCAACCTAGTCACGAGGTCGTGGGGGCGACCCTGTAGTCGTCGGACATGTCGGCGGCTGGCCAAACTAGCCCCGAGGTCGTCGGACTTGACGGTGGCGGACCAATCTAGACCCGGGGTTGTGGGGACGACCCTATAGTCGTCGGACATGTCGGCGGCTGGCCAAACTAGTCCTGAGGTCGTGGGGGCGACCCTATAGTCGTCGGACATGTCGGCGGCTGGCCAAATTTGGCCCGGTGTCGTGGGGACGACTCTATAGTCGTCGGAAATGTCGGCGGCTGGCCAACATTGGCCCGGGGTCGTGGGGTCAACCCTATAGTCGTCGGACATGTCGGCGGCTGGCCAACTTTGGCCCGTAGTCGTGGGCACGATCCGACAGTCGCCGGACATGACGGTGGCGGGCCAATCTAGTCCCGGGGTCGTGGGGACGACCCTATTGTCGTCGGACATGTCGGCGGCTGGCCAACCTACTCCCGAGGTCGTGGGGCCGACCCTATAGTCGTCGGACTTGACGGTGGTGGGCCAATCTAGTCCCGGGGTCGTGGGGACGACCCTACAGTCGTCGGACATTTCGGCGTCTTGCCAACTTTGGCCCGGGGTCGTGGGCACGACCCTATAGTCGTCGGACATGTCGGCGGCTGGCCAACCTACTGCCGAGGTCGTGGGGCCGACCCTATAGTCGTCGGACTTGACGGTGGTGGGCCAATCTAGTCCCGGGATCGTGGGGACGACCCTACAGTCGTCGGACATTTCGGCGTCTTGCCAACTTTGGCCCGGGGTCGTGGGGACGACCCTATAGTCGTCGGATATGTCGGCGGCTGACCAACCTAGTCACGAGGTCGTGGGGGCGACCCTGTAGTCGTCGGACATGTCGGCGGCTGGCCAAACTAGCCCCGAGGTCGTCGGACATGTCGGCGGCTGGCCAAACTAGCCCCGAGGTCGTCGGACTTGACGGTGGCGGACCAATCTAGTCCCGGGGTTGGGACGACCCTATAGTCGTCGGACATGTCGGCGGCTGGCCAAACTAGTCCTGAGGTCGTGGGGGCGACCCTATAGTCGTCGGACATGTCGGCGGCTGGCCAAACTTGTCCCGAGGTCGTCGGACATGACGGTGGCGGGCCAATCTAGTCCCGGGGTCGTGGGGACGACCCTATTGTCGTCGGACATGTCGGCGGCTGGCCAACTTTGGCCCGTAGACGTGGGGACGATCCGACAGTCGCCGGACATGACGGTGGCGGGCCAATCTAGTCCCGGGGTCGTGGGGACGACCCTATTGTCGTCGGACATGTCGGCGGCTGGCCAAATTTGGCCCGGTGTCGTGGGGACGACTCTATAGTCGTCGGAAATGTCGGCGGCTGGCCAACTTTGGCCCGGGGTCGTGGGGACGACGCTATTGTCGACGGACAAGTCGGCGGTGAGCCAACCTAGTCCAGGGGTCGTGGGGACGACCCTATAGTCGTCGGACATGTCGGCGGCTTGCCAACTTGGGCCCGGGGTCGTGGGCACGACCCTATAGTCGTCGGACATGTCGGCGGCTGGCCAAATTTGGCCCGGTGTCGTGGGGACGACTCTATAGTCTTCGGAAATGTCGGCAGCTGGCCAACATTGGCCCGGGGTCGTGGGGACGACGCTATTGTCGACGGAGAAGTCGGCGGTGAGCCAATCTAGTCCCGGGGTCGTGGGGACGACCCTATAGTCGTCGGACATGTCGGCGATTGGCCAACATTGGCCCGCGGTCGGCGGGACGACCCTATAGTCGTCGGACATGTCGGCGGCTGGCCAATTTAGTCCCGGGGTCGTGGGGACGACCCAATAGTCGTCGGACATGTCGGTGGCTGGCCAACTTTGGCCCGTGGTCGTGGGGACGACTGTTTAGTCGTCGGACATGTCGGCGGCTGGCCAACCTAGACCCGGGGTCGTGGGGACGACCCTATTGTCGCCGGACATGACGGTGTCGGGCCAATCTAGTCCCGGGGTCATAGGGACGACCCTATAGTCGTCGGACATGTCGGCGATTGGCCAACTTTGGTCCGTGGTCGTGGGGTCGATCCGATAGTCGTCGGACATGACGCCGGCTGGCCAACTTTGGCCCGTGGTCGTGGGGACGACTGTTTAGTCGTCGGACATGTCGGCGGCTGGCCAACCTAGACCCGGGGTCGTGGGGACGACCCTATAGTCGTCGGACATGTCGCCGGCTGGCCAACTTTGGCCCGGTGTCGTGGGGACGACTCTATATTCGTCGGACATGTCGGCGGCTGGCCGACCTGGACCCGGGGTCGTGGGGACGACCCTATTGTCGTCGGACATGACGGTGGCGGGCCAAACTAGCCCCGGGGTCATAGGGACGACCCTATAGTCGTCGGACATGTCGGCGATTGGCCAACTTTGGTCCGTGGTCGTTGGGTCGACCCGATAGTCGTCGGACATGACGGCGGCTGGCCAACCTTGGCCCGTGGTCGTGGGGACGACTGTTTAGTCGTCGGACATGTCGGCGGCTAGCCAACCTAGACCCGGGGTCGTGGGGACGACCCTATTGTCGTCGGACAACACGGCGGCTGGCCATCTTTGGCCCGTGGTCGTGGGGACGACCCTATAATCGTCGGACATGACGGTGGCTGGCCAATCTAGACCGGGGGTCGTGGGGACGACACTATAGTCGTCGGACAACACGGCGGCTGGCCATCTTTGGTCCGTGGTCGTGGGGACGACCCTATAGTCGTCGGACAAGACGGCGGCGGGCCAATCTATTCTCGGGGTCGTGGGGACGACCCTATAGTCGTCGGACATGTCGGCGGCTGGCCAACTTTGGCCCGCGGTCGTGGGGACGACCCTATAGTCGTCGCACATGTCGGCGGCTGGCCAAATTGGCCTGTGGTCGTGGGGACGACCCTATAGTCGTCGGACATGACGGTGGCCGGCCAATCTAGTCCCGGGGTCGTGAGAACGACCCTATAGTCGTCGGACAAGACGGCGGCGGGCCAACCTAGGCCCGGGGTCGTGGGGACGACCCAATAGTCGTTGAACATGTCGGCGGCTGGCCAAATTGGCCTGTGGTCGTGGGGACGACCCTATAGTCGTCGGACATGACGGTGGCCGGCCAATCTAGTCCCGGGGTCGTGAGAACGACCCTATAGTCGTCGGACAAGACGGCGGCGGGCCAACCTAGGCCCGGGGTCGTGGGGACGACCCTATAGTCGTCGGACATGTCGGCGGCTGGCCAACTTTGGCCCGTGGTCGTGGGGACGACCCTATAGTCGTCGGACATGACGGTGGCGGGCCAATCTATTCTCGGGGTCGTGGGGACGACCCTATAGTCGTCGGACATGTCGGCGGCTGGCCAACTTTGGCCCGTGGTCGTGGGGACGACCCAATAGTCGTTGAACATGTCGGCGGCTGGCCAAATTGGCCTGTGGTCGTGGGGACGCCCCTATAGTCGTCGGACATGACGGTGGCCGGCCAATCTAGTCCCGGGGTCGTGAGAACGACCCTATAGTCGTCGGACAAGACGGCGGCGGGCCAACCTAGGCCCGGGGTCGTGGGGACGACCCTATAGTCGTCGCACATGTCGGCGGCTGGCCAACCTAGTATCGAGGTCGTGGGGACGACCCAATAGTGGTCGGGCAAGTCGGCGGCTGGCCAACCTAGCCCCGGGGTCGTGGGGACGACCCTATAGTCTTAGGACATGACGGTGGCGGGCCAATCTATTCTCGGGGTCGTGGGGACGACCCTATAGTCGTCGGACATGTCGGCGGCTGGCCAACTTTGGCCCGTGGTCGTGGGGACGACCCTATAGACGTCGGACATGACGGTGGCGGGCCAATCTATTCTCGAGGTCGTGGGGACGACCCTATAGTCGTCGGACATGTCGGCGGCTGGCCAACTTTGGCCCGTGGTCGTGGGGACGACCCAATAGTCGTTGAACATGTCGGCGGCTGGCCATCTTTGGCCCGTGGTCGTGGGGACGACCCTATAGTCGTCGGACATGTCGGCGGCTGGCCAACTTTTGCCCGTGGTCGTGGGGACGACCCAATAGTCGTCGGACATGTCGCCGGCTGGCCAACTTTTGCCCGTGGTCGTGGGGACGACTCAATAGTCGTCGGACATGTCGCCGGCTGGCCAACTTTGGCCCGTGGTCGTGGGGACGAACCGATAATCGTCGGACATGACGGTGGCGGGCCAATCTAGTCCCGGGGTCGTAGGTACGACCCTATAGTCGTCGGACATGTAGGCGGCTGGCCAACTTTGGCCCGTGGTCGTGGGGACGACCCTATAGTCGTCGGACATGACGGTGGCGGGCCAATCTAGTCCCGGGGTCGTGGGGACGACCCTATAGTCGCCGGGCAAGTCGGCGGCGGGCCAACCTTGTACCGGGGTCGTGGGGACGACCCTATAGTCGTCGGACATGTCGGCGATTGGCCAACTTTGGCCCGGTGTCGTGGGGACGACCCTATAGTCGTCGGACATGTCGCCGGCTGGCCAACTTTGGCCCGTGGTCGTGGGGTCAAACCGATAATCGTCGGACATGACGGTGGCGGGCCAATCTAGTCCCGGGGTCGTGGGGACGACCCTATAGTCGTCGGACATGTCGGCGGCGAGCCAACCTAGTCCCGGGGTCGTGGGGACGACCCTATTGTCGTCGGACATGACGGTGGCGTGCCAATCTAGTCCCGGGGTCGTGGGGACGACCCTATAGTCGTCGCACATGTCGGCGGCTGGCCAACTTTGGCCCGTGGTCGTGGGGACGACTCAATAGTCGTCGGACATGTCGGCGGCTGGCCAGCTTTCGCCCGTGGTCGTGGGGACGATCCGATAGTCGTCGGACATGACGGTCTAGTGCCAATCTAGTCCCGGGGTCGTGGGGACGACCCTATAGTCGTCGGACATGTCGCCGGCTGGCCAAATTTGGCCCGGTGTCGTGGGGACGACTCTATATTCGTCGGACATGTCGGCGGCTGGCCGACCTGGACCCGGGGTCGTGGGGACGACCCTATAGTCGTCGGACATGTCGGCGGCTAGCCAACATTGGCCCGTGGTCGTGGGGACGACCCAATAGTCGTTGGAAATGTCAGCGGCTGGCCAACTTTGACCCGGTGTCGTGGGGACGACTCTATAGTCGTCGGACATGTCGGCGGCTGGCCAATCTAGTCCCGGGGTCGTGGGGACGACCCTATAGTCTTCGCACATGTCGGCGGCTTGCCAACTTTGGCCCGGTGTCGTGGGGACGACCCAATAGTCGTCGGACATGTCGGCGGCTGGCCAACTTTGGCCCGTGGTCGTGGGGACGATCCAATAGTCGTCGGACATGTCGGCGGCTGGCCAGCTTTGGCCCGGGGTCGTTTGGGACGACCCTATAGTCGTCGGACATGTCGGCGGCTGGCCAACTTTGGCCCGTGGTCGTGGGGACGATCCAATAGTCGTCGGACATGTCGGCGGCTGGCCAGCTTTGGCCCGGGGTCGTGGGGACGATCCAAAAGTCGTCGGACATGTCGGCGGCAGGCCAACTTTGGTGCGTGGTCGTGGGGACGATCCGATTGTCGTCGGACATGTCGGCGGCTGGCCAACTTTGACCCGTGGTCGTGGGGACGACCCTATAGTCGTCGGACATGTCGGCGGCTAGCCAACATTGGCCCGTGGTCGTCGGGACGACCCAATAGTCGTTGGAAATGTCAGCGGCTGGCCAACTTTGACCCGGTGTCGTGAGGACGACTCTATAGTCGTCGGACATGTCGGCGGCTGGCCAATCTAGTCCCGGGGTCGTGGGGACGACCCTATAGTCTTCGCACATGTCGGCGGCTTGCCAACTTTGGCCCGGTGTCGTGGGGACGACCCAATAGTCGTCGGACATGTCGGCGGCTGGCTAACTTTGGCCCGGTGTCGTGGGGACGACTCTATAGTCGTCGGACATGTCGGCGGCTCTCCAACCTAGACCCGGGGTCGTGGGGACGACCCTATAGTCGTCGGACATGTCGGCGGGTGGCCAACATTGGCCCGGGGTCGTGAGGACGACATTATAGTCGTCGGACATGTCGGCGGCTGGCCAACCTAGTCCCGAGGTCGTGGGGACGACCCTATAGTCGTTGGACATGACGGTGGCGGGCCAATCTAGTCCCGGGGTCGTGGGGACGACCCTATAGTCGTCGGACGAGACGGCGGCTGGACATCTTTGGCCCGGGGTCGTGGGGACGACCCTATAGTCGTCGGACATGTTGGCGGCTTGTCAGCCTAGTCTCGGGGTCGTGGGTACGACACTATAGTCGTCGGACAAGTCGGCGGCTGGCCAACCTAGACCCGGGGTCGAGGGGACGACCCTATAGTCGTCGGACTTGACGTTGGCGGGCCAATCTAGTCCCGAGGTCGTGGGGACGACCCTATAGTCGTCGGACTTGACGGTGGCCGGCCAATCTATTCCCGGGGTCGTGGGGACGACCCAACAGTCGTCGGACATTTCGGCGGCTTGCCAACTTTGGCCCGGGGTCGTGGGGACGACCCTATAGTCGTCGGACATGTGGCGGCTGGCCAACTTTGGCCCGGTGTCGTGGGGACGACTCTATAGTCGTCGGACATGTCGGCGGCTGGCCAACCTAGTCCCGAGGTCGTCGGACTTGACGGTGGCGGGCCAATCTAGTCCCGGGGTCGTGGGGACGACCCTACAGTCGTCGGACATTTCGGCGGCTTGCCAACTTTGGCCCGGGGTCGTGGGGACGACCCTATAATCGTCGGACATGACGGTGGCGGAACAATCTAGTCCCGGGGTCGTGGGGACGACCCTATAGTCGTCGGACATGACGGTGGCGGGCCAACTTTGGCCCCTGGTCTTGGGGACGACCCAATAGTCGTCAGACATGTCGGCGGCGAGCCAACCTAGTCCGGGGGTCGTGGAGACGACCCTATAGTCGTCGGACATGACGGTGGCCGGCCAATCTAGTCCCGGGGGCCTGGGGACGACCCTATTGTCGTCGGAGGTGTCGGCGGCTGGCCAAATTTGGCCCGTGGTCGTGGGGACGACTGTTTAGTCGTCGGAGATGTCGGCGGCTGGCCAACCTAGTCCCGATGTCGTGGGGACGACCCTCTAGTCGTCGGACATGTCGGCGGCTGGCTAACCTAGTCCCGAGGTCGTGGGGACGACCCTATAGTGGTCGGACAAGTCGGCGGCGAGCCAGCCTAGTCCGGGGGTGGTGGGGACGACCCTATAGTCGTCGGACATGTCGGCGGCTGGCCAACTTTGGCCCGTGGTCGTGGGAACGACTGTTTAGTCGTCGGACATGTCGGCGGCTGGCCAACCTAGTCCCGAGGTCGTGGGGACGAGCCTATAGTCGTCGGACATGTCGGCGGCGGGCCAATCTATTCCCGGGGTCGTGGGGACGACCCTATTGTCGTCGGACATGACGGTGGCGGGCCAATATAGTCCCGGGGTCGTAGGAATGACCCTATAGTCGTCGGACAAGTCGGCGGCGGGCCAATCTAGTCCCGGGGTCGTGGGGACGACCCTATAGTCGTCGGACATGTCGGCGATTGGCCAACATTGGCCCGGGGTCGTGGGGACGACCCTATAGTCGTCGGACATGTCGGCGGCTGGCCAACTTTGGCCCGTGGTCGTGGGGACGACTCAATAGTCGTCGGACATGTCGGCGATTGGCCAACATTGGCCCGCGGTCGGCGGGACGACCCTATAGTCGTCGGACATGTCGGCGGCTGGCCAATTTAGTCCCGGGGTCGTGGGGACGACCCAATAGTCGTCGGACATGTCGGCGGCTGGCCAACTTTGGCCCGTGGTCGTGGGGACGACTGTTTAGTCGTCGGACATGTCGGCGGCTGGCCAACCTAGACCCGGGGTCGTGGGGACGACCCTATTGTCGCCGGACATGACGGTGTCGGGCCAATCTAGTCCCGGGGTCATAGGGACGACCCTATAGTCGTCGGACATGTCGGCGATTGGCCAACTTTGGTCCGTGGTCGTGGGGTCGATCCGATAGTCGTCGGACATGACGCCGGCTGGCCAACTTTGGCCCGTGGTCGTGGGGACGACTGTTTAGTCGTCGGACATGTCGACGGCTGGCCAACCTAGACCCGGGGTCGTGGGGACGACCCTATAGTCGTCGGACATGTCGCCGGCTGGCCAACTTTGGCCCGGTGTCGTGGGGACGACTCTATATTCGTCGGACATGTCGGCGGCTGGCCGACCTGGACCCGGGGTCGTGGGGACGACCCTATTGTCGTCGGACATGACGGTGGCGGGCCAAACTAGCCCCGGGGTCATAGGGACGACCCTATAGTCGTCGGACATGTCGGCGATTGGCCAACTTTGGTCCGTGGTCGTTGGGTCGATCCGATAGTCGTCGGACATGACGGCGGCTGGCCAACTTTGGCCCGTGGTCGTGGGGACGACTGTTTAGTCGTCGGACATGTCGGCGGCTAGCCAACCTAGACCCGGGGTCGTGGGGAAGACCCTATTGTCGTCGGACAACACGGCGGCTGGCCATCTTTGGCCCGTGGTCGTGGGGACGACCCTATAATCGTCGGACATGACGGTGGCTGGCCAATCTAGACCGGGGGTCGTGGGGACGACACTATAGTCGTCGGACAACACGGCGGCTGGCCATCTTTGGTCCGTGGTCGTGGGGACGACCCTATAGTCGTCGGACATGACGGCGGCGGGCCAATCTATTCTCGGGGTCGTGGGGACGACCCTATAGTCGTCGGACATGTCGGCGGCTGGCCAACTTTGGCCCGCGGTCGTGGGGACGACCCTATAGTCGTCGCACATGTCGGCGGCTGGCCAAATTGGCCTGTGGTCGTGGGGACGACCCTATAGTCGTCGGACATGACGGTGGCCGGCCAATCTAGTCCCGGGGTCGTGAGAACGACCCTATAGTCGTCGGACAAGACGGCGGCGGGCCAACCTAGGCCCGGGGTCGTGGGGACGACCCTATAGTCGTCGCACATGTCGGCGGCTGGCCAACCTAGTATCGAGGTCGTGGGGACGACCCAATAGTGGTCGGGCAAGTCGGCGGCTGGCCAACCTGGTATCGAGGTCGTGGGGACGACCCAATAGTGGTCGGGCAAGTCGGCGGCTGGCCAACCTAGCCCCGGGGTCGTGGGGACGACCCTATAGTCTTAGGACATGACGGTGGCGGGCCAATCTATTCTCGGGGTCGTGGGGACGACCCTATAGTCGTCGGACATGTCGCCGGCTGGCCAACTTTGGCCCGTGGTCGTGGGGACGAACCGATAATCGTCGGACATGACGGTGGCGGGCCAATCTAGTCCCGGGGTCGTGGGGACGACCCTATAGTCGTCGGACATGTCGGCGGCGAGCCAACCTAGTCCCGGGGTCGTGGGGACGACCCTATTGTCGTCGGACATGACGGTGGCGTGCCAATCTAGTCCCGGGGTCGTGGGGACGACCCTATAGTCGTCGCACATGTCGGCGGCTGGCCAACTTTGGCCCGTGGTCGTGGGGACGACTCAATAGTCGTCGGACATGTCGGCGGCTGGCCAGCTTTCGCCCGTGGTCGTGGGGACGATCCGATAGTCGTCGGACATGACGGTGGCGGGCCAATCTAGTCCCGGGGTCGTAGGTACGACCCTATAGTCGTCGGACATGTAGGCGGCTGGCCAACTTTGGCCCGTGGTCGTGGGGACGACCCTATAGTCGTCGGACATGACGGTGGCGGGCCAATCTAGTCCCGGGGTCGTGGGGACGACCCTATAGTCGTCGGACATGTCGGCGGCGAGCCAACCTAGTCCCGGGGTCGTGGGGACGACCCTATTGTCGTCGGACATGACGGTGGCGTGCCAATCTAGTCCCGGGGTCGTGGGGACGACCCTATAGTCGTCGGACATGTCGGCGGCGAGCCAACCTAGTCCCGGGGTCGTGGGGACGACCCTATTGTCGTCGGACATGACGGTGGCGTGCCAATCTAGTCCCGGGGTCGTGGGGACGACCCTATAGTCGTCGCACATGTCGGCGGCTGGCCAACTTTGGCCCGGTGTCGTGGGGACGACTCTATAGTCGTCGGACATGGCGGCGGCTGGCCAACCTAGTCCCCAGGTCGTCGGACTTGACGGTGGCGGGCCAATCTAGTCCCGGGGTCGTGGGGACGACCCTACAGTCGTCGGACATTTCGGCGGCTTGCCAACTTTGGCCCGGGGTCGTGGGGACGACCCTATAGTCGTCGGACATGACGGTGGCGGAACAATCTAGTCCCGGGGTCGTGGGGACGACCGTATAGTCGTCGGACATGTCGGCGGCTGGTCAACTTTGGCCCGTGGTCGTGGGGACGATCCAATAGTCGTCGGACATGTCGGCGGCTGGCCAACTTTGGCCCGTGGTCGTGGGGACGATCCAAAAGTCGTCGGACATGTCGGCGGCTGGCCAACTTTGGCGCGTGGTCGTGGGGACGATACGATTGTCGTCGGACATGTCGGCGGCTGGCCAACTTTGGCCCGTGGTCGTGGGGACGACCCTATAGTCGTCGGACATGTCGGCGGCTATCCAACATTGGCCCGTGGTCGTGGGGACGACCCAATAGTCGTTGGAAATGTCAGCGGCTGGCCAACTTTGACCCGGTGTCGTGGGGACGACTCTATAGTCGTCGGACATGTCGGCGGCTGGCCAATCTAGTCCCGGGGTCGTGGGGACGACCCTATAGTCTTCGCACTTGTCGGTGGCGGACCAATCTAGTCCCGGGGTCGTGGGGACGACCCTATAGTCGTCGGACATGTCGGCGGCTGGCCAACTTTGGCCCGTGGTCGTGGGGACGATCCAATCGTCGTCGGACATGTCGGCGGCTGGCCAGGTTTGGCCCGTGGTCGTGGGGACGACCCTATAGTCGTCGGACATGTCGGCGGCTAGCCAACTTTGGCGCGTGGTCGTGGGGACGATCCGATTGTCGTCGGACATGTCGGCGGCTGGCCAACTATGGCCCGTGGTCGTGGGGACGACCCTACAGTCGTCGGACATGTCGGCGGCTAGCCAACATTGGGCCGTGGTCGTGGGGACGACCCAATAGTCGTTGGAAATGTCAGCGGCTGGCCAACTTTGACCCGGTGTCGTGGGGACGACTCTATAGTCGTCGGACATGTCGGCGGCTGGCCAATCTAGTCCCGGGGTCGTGGGGACGACCCTATAGTCTTCGCACTTGTCGGTGGCGGACCAATCTAGTCCCGAGGTCGTGGGGACGACCCTATAGTCGTCGGACTTGACGGTGGCGGGCCAATCTAGTCCCGGGGTCGTGGGGACGACCCTACAGTCGTCGGACATTTCGGCGTCTTGCCAACTTTGGCCCGGGGTCGTGGGGACGACCCTATAGTCGTCGGACATGACGGTGGCGGACCAATCTAGTCCCGGGGTCGTGGGGACGACCCTATAGTCGTCGGACATGTCGGCGGGTGGCCAACCTAGTCCCGAGGTCGTGGGGACGACCCTATAGTCGTCGGACATGTCGGCGGCTTGCCAACTTTGGCCCGGGGTCGTGGGGACGATCCAATAGTCGTCGGACATGTCGGCGGCTGGTCAACTTTGGCCCGTGGTCGTGGGGACGACCCTATAGTCGTTGGACATGTCGGCGGCTGGCCAACTTTGGCCCGTGGTTGTGGGGACGACCCTATAGTCGTTGGACATGACGGTGGCGGGCCAATCTAGTCCCGGGGTCGTGGGGACGACCCTATAGTCGTCGGACAAGACGGCGGCTGGACATCTTTGGCCCGGGGTCGTGGGGACGACCCTATAGTCGTCGGACATGTTGGCGGCTTGTCAGCCTAGTCCCGGGGTCGTGGGTACGACCCTATAGTCGTCGGACAAGTCGGCGGCTGGCCAACCTAGACCCGGGGTCGAGGGGACGACCCTATTGTCGTCGGACATTTCGGCGGCTTGCCAACTTTGGCCCGGGGTCGTGGGGACGACCCTATAGTCGTCGGACTTGACGTTGGCGGGCCAATCTAGTCCCGAGGTCGTGGGGACGACCCTATATTCGTCGGACTTGACGGTGGCCGGCCAATCTATTCCCGGGGTCGTGGGGACGACCCTACAGTCGTCGGACATTTCGGCGGCTTGCCAACTTTGGCGCGTGGTCGTGGGGACGATACGATTGTCGTCGGACATGTCGGCGGCTGGCCAACTTTGGCCCGTGGTCGTGGGGACGACCCTATAGTCGTCGGACATGTCGGCGGCTAGCCAACATTGGCCCGTGGTCGTGGGGACGACCCAATAGTCGTTGGAAATGTCAGCGGCTGGCCAACTTTGACCCGGTGTCGTGGGGACGACTCTATAGTCGTCGGACATGTCGGCGGCTGGCCAATCTAGTCCCGGGGTCGTGGGGACGACCCTATAGTCTTCGCACTTGTCGGTGGCGGACCAATCTAGTCCCGGGGTCGTGGGGACGACCCTATAGTCGTCGGACATGTCGGCGGCTGGCCAACTTTGGCCCGTGGTCGTGGGGACGATCCAATGGTCGTCGGACATGTCGGCGGCTGGCCAGGTTTGGCCCGTGGTCGTGGGGACGACCCTATAGTCGTCGGACATGTCGGCGGCTAGCCAACTTTGGCGCGTTGTCGTGGGGACGATCCGATTGTCGTCGGACATGTCGGCGGCTGGCCAACTATGGCCCGTGGTCGTGGGGACGACCCTACAGTCGTCGGACATGTCGGCGGCTAGCCAACATTGGCCCGTGGTCGTGGGGACGACCCAATAGTCGTTGGAAATGTCAGCGGCTGGCCAACTTTGACCCGGTGTCGTGGGGACGACTCTATAGTCGTCGGACAGGTCGGCGGCTGGCCAATCTAGTCCCGGGGTCGTGGGGACGACCCTATAGTCTTCGCACTTGTCGGTGGCGGACCAATCTAGTCCCGAGGTCGTGGGGACGACCCTATAGTCGTCGGACTTGACGGTGGCGGGCCAATCTAGTCCCGGGGTCGTGGGGACGACCCTACAGTCGTCGGACATTTCGGCGTCTTGCCAACTTTGGCCCGGGGTCGTGGGGACGACCCTATAGTCGTCGGACATGACGGTGGCGGACCAATCTAGTCCCGGGGTCGTGGGGACGACCCTATAATCGTCGGACATGTCGGCGGCTAGCCAACATTGGCCCGTGGTCGTGGGGACGACCCTACAGTCGTCGGACATTTCGGCGGCTTGCCAACTTTGCCCGGGGTCGTGGGGACGACCCTATAGTCGTCGGACTTGACGGTGGCGGGCCAATCTAGTCCCGAGGTCGTGGGGACGACCCTATAGTCGTCGGACTTGACGGTGGCCGGCCAATCTATTCCCGGGGTCGTGGGGACGACCCTACAGTCGTCGGACATTTCGGCGGCTTGCCAACTTTGGCCCGAGGTCGTGGGGGCGACCCTATAGTCGTCGGACATGTCGGCGGCTGGCCAACCTAGTCCCGAGGTCGTCGGACTTGACGGTGGCGGGCCAATCTAGTCCCGGGGTCGTGGGGACGACCCTACAGTCGTTGGACATTTCGGCGGCTGGACATCTTTGGCCCGCGGTCGTGGGGACGACCCTATAGTCGTCGGACATTTCGGCGGCTTGCCAACTTTGGCCCGGGGTCGTGGGGACGACCCTATAGTCGTCGGACATGTCGGCGGCTGGCTAACTTTGGCCCGCGGTCGTGGGGACGACCCAATAGTCGTTGGACATGTCGGCGGCTGGCCAACTTTGGGCCGTGGTCGTGGAGACGATCCTATAGTCGTCGGACTTGACGGTGGCGGGCCAATCTAGTCCCGGGGTTGTGGGGACGACCCTATAGTCGTCGGATATGTCGGCGGCTTGCCAAATTTGCCCGGGGTCGTGGGGACGACCCTATAGTCGTCGGACTTGACGGTGGCGGGCCAATCTAGTCCCGGGGTCGTGGGGACGACCCAATAGTCGTTGGACATTACGGCGGCTGGGCAACTTTGGCCCATGGTCGTGGGGACGACCCTATAGTCGTTGGACATGACGGTGGCGGGCCAATCTAGTCCCGGGGTCGTAGGGACGACCCTATAGTCGTCGGACATGTCGGCGATTGGCCAACATTGGCCCGGGGTCGTGGGGACGACCCTATAGTCGACGGACATGTCGGCGGCTGGCCAACTTTGGCCCGTGGTCGTGGAGACGATCCTATAGTCGTCGGACTTGACGGTGGCGGGCCAATCTAGTCCCGGGGTTGTGGGGACGACCCTATAGTCGTCGGACATTTCGGCGGCTTGCCAACTTTGGCCCGGGGTCGTGGGGACGACCCTATAGTTGTCGGACATGACGGCGGCTGGCCGACCTAGTCCCGAAGTCGTGGGGACGACCGTATAGTCGTCGGATATGTTGGCGGCTTGTCAACCTAGTCCCGGGGTCGTGGGGACGACCCTATAGTCGTTGGACATGACGGTGGCCGGCCAATCTAGTGCCGGGGTCGTAGGGACGACCCTATAGTCGTCGGACATGTTGGCGATTGGCCAACATTGGCCCGGGGTCGTCGGGACGACCCTATAGTCGTCGGACATGTTGGCGGCTTGTCAACCTAGTCCCGGGGTCGTGGGGACGACCCTATAGTCGTTGGACATGACGGTGGCCGGCCAATCTAGTGCCGGGGTCGTAGGGACGACCCTATAGTCGTCGGACATGTTGGCGATTGGCCAACATTGGCCCGGGGTCGTGGGGACGACCCTATAGTCGTCGGACATGTCGGCGGCTGGCTAACTTTGGCCCGTGGTCGTGGGGACGACCCAATAGTTGTTGGACATATCGGCAGCTGGCCAACTTTGGGCCGTGGTCGTGGAGACGATCCTATAGTCGTCGGACTGGACGGTGGCGGGCCAATCTAGTCCCGGGGTCGTGGGGACGACCCAATAGTCGTCGGACATGTCGGCGGCTTGCCAAATTTGCCCGGGGTCGTGGGGACGACCCTATAGTCGTCGGACATGACGGTGGCGGACCAATCTAGTCCCGGGGTCGTGGGGACGACCCTACAGTCGTCGAACATGTCGGCGGGTTGCCAAATTTGCCCGGGGTCGTGGGGACGACCCTATAGTCGTCGGACTTGACGGTGGTGGGTCAATCTAGTCCCGGGGTCGTGGGGACGACCCAATAGTCGTTGGACATTACGGCGGCTGGCCAACTTTGGCCCATGGTCGTGGGGACGACCCTATAGTCGTTGGACATGACGGTGGCGGGCCAATCTAGTCCCGGGGTCGTAGGGACGACCCTATAGTCGTCGGACATGTCGGCGATTGGCCAACATTGGCCCGGGGTCGTGGGGACGACCCTACAGTCGTCGGACATTTCGGCGGCTTGCCAACTTTGGCCCGGGGTCGTGGGGACGACCCTATAGTCGTCGGACATGACGGTGGCGGACCAATCTAGTCCCGGGGTCGTGGGGACGACCCTGCAGTCGTCGAACATGTCGGCGGCTTGCCAAATTTGCCCGGGGTCGTGGGGACGACCCTATAGTCGTCGGACAAGACGGCGGCTGGACATCGTTGGCTCGCGGTCGTGGGGACGACCCTATAGTCGTCGGACATTTCGGCGGCTGGTCAACCTAGTCCCGGGGTCGTGGGGACGACCCTATAGTCGTTGGACATGACGGTGGCGGGCCAATCTAGTCCCGGGGTCGTGGGTACGAACCTATAGTCGTCGGACAAGTCGGCGGCGGGTCAACCTTGTCCCGAGGTCGTGGGGACGACCGTATAGTCGTCGGACATGACGGTGGCGGGCCAATCTAGTCCCGGGGTCGTGGGGACGACCCTATAGTCGTCGGGCAAGACGGCGGCTGGACATCTTTGGCCCGCGGTCGTGGGGACGACCCTAAAGTCGTCGGACATTTCGGCGGCTTGCCAACTTTGGCCCGGGGTCGAGGGGACGACCCTATAGTCGTCGGACATGTCGGCGGCTGGCTAACTTTGGCCCGTGGTCGTGGGGACGACCCAATAGTCGTTGGACATATCGGCAGCTGGCCAACTTTGGGCCGTGGTCGTGGAGACGATCCTATAGTCGTCCGACTGGACGGTGGCGGGCCAATCTAGTCCCGGGGTCGTGGGGACGACCCTATAGTCGTCGGACATGACGGTGGCGGACCAATCTAGTCCTGGGGTCGTGGGGACGACCCAATAGTCGTCGGACATGTCGGCGGCTTGCCAAATTTGCCCGGGGTCGTGGGGACAACCCTATAGTCGTCGGACTTGACGGTGGCGGGCCAATCTAGTCCCGGGGTCGTGGGGACGACCCAATAGTCGTTGGACATTACGGCTGCTGGCCAACTTTGGCCCATGGTCGTGGGGACGACCCTATAGTCGTTGGACATGACGGTGGCGGGCCAATCTAGTCCCGGGGTCGTGGGTACCAACCTATAGTCGTCGGGCAAGTCGGCGGCGGGCCAACCTTGTCCCGAGGTCGTGGGGACGACCGTATAGTCGTCGGACATGACGGTGGCGGGCCAATCTAGTCCCGGGGTCGTGGGGACGACCCTATAGTCGTTGGGCAAGACGGCGGCTGGACATCTTTGGCCCGCGGTCGTGGGGACGACCCTAAAGTCGTCGGACATTTCGGCGGCTTGCCAACTTTGGCCCGGGGTCGTGGGGACGACCCTATAGTCGTCGGACATGTCGGCGGCTGGCTAACTTTGGCCCGTGGTCGTGGGGACGACCCAATAGTCGTTGGACATATCGGCAGCTGGCCAACTTTGGGCCGTGGTCGTGGAGACGATCCTATAGTCGTCGGACTGGACGGTGGCGGGCCAATCTAGTCCCGGGGTCGTGGGGACGACCCTATAGTCGTCGGACAAGACGGCGGCTGGACATCTTTGGCCCGCGGTCGTGGGGACGACCCTATAGTCGTCGGACATTTCGGCGGCTTGCCAACTTTGGCCCGGGGTCGTGGGGACGACCCTATAGTCGTCGGACATGTCGGCGGCTGGCTAACTTTGGCCCGTGGTCGTGGGGACGACCCAATAGTCTTTGGACATGTCGGCGGCTGGCCAACTTTGGGCCGTGGTCGTGGAGACGATCCTATAGTCGTCGGACTTGACGGTGGCGGGCCAATCTAGTCGCGGGGTCGTGGGGACGACCCTATAGTCGTCGGACATGACGGTGGCGGGCCAGTCTAGTCCCGGGTCATGGGGACGACCCTATAGTCGTCGGACAAGTCGGCGGCTGGCCAACTTTGGCCCGTGGTCGTGGGGACGACCCTATAGTCGTCGGGCAAGACGGCGGCTGGACATCTTTGGCCCGCGGTGGTGGGGACGACCCTAAAGTCGTCGGACATTTCGGCGGCTTGCCAACATTGGCCCGGGGTCGTGGGGACGACCCTATAGTCGTCGGACATGTCGGCGGCTGGCTAACTTTGGCCCGTGGTCGTGGGGACGACCCAATAGTTGTTGGACATATCGGCAGCTGGCCAACTTTGGGCCGTGGTCGTGGAGACGATCCTATAGTCGTCGGACTGGACGGTGGCGGGCCAATCTAGTCCCGGGGTCGTGGGGACGACCCTATAGTCGTCGGACATGACGGTGGCGGACCAATCTAGTCCCGGGGTCGTGGGGACGACCCAATAGTCGTCGGACATGTCGGCGGCTTGCCAAATTTGCCCGGGGTCGTGGGGACGACCCTATAGTCGTCGGACTTGACGGTGGCGGGCCAATCCAGTCCCGGGGTCGTGGGGACGACCCAATAGTCGTTGGACATTACGGCGGCTGGCCAACTTTGGCCCATGGTCGTGGGGACGACCCTATAGTCGTTGGACATGACGGTGGCGGGCCAATCTAGTCCCGGGGTCGTAGGGACGACCCTATAGTCGTCGGACATGTCGGCGATTGGCCAACATTGGCCCGGGGTCGTGGGGACGACCCTACAGTCGTCGGACATTTCGGCGGCTTGCCAACTTTGGCCCGGGGTCGTGGGGACGACCCTATAGTCGTCGGACATGACGGTGGCGGACCAATCTAGTCCCGGGGTCGTGGGGACGACCCTACAGTCGTCGAACATGTCGGCGGCTTGCCAAATTTGCCCGGGGTCGTGGGGACGACCCTATAGTCGTCGGATTTGACGGTGGCGGGCCAATCTAGTCCCGGGGTCGTGGGGACGACCCAATAGTCGTTGGACATTACGGCGGCTGGCCAACTCTGGCCCATGGTCGTTGGGACGACCCTATAGTCGTTGGACATGACGGTGGCGGGCCAACCTAGTCCCGGGGTCGTAGGGACGACCCTATAGTCGTCGGACATGTCGGCGATTGGCCAACATTGGCCCGGGGTCGTGGGGACGACCCTACAGTCGTCGGACATTTCGGCGGCTTGCCAACTTTGGCCCGGGGTCGTGGGGACGACCCTATAGTCGTTGGATATGACGGTGGCGGGCCAATCTAGTCCCGGGGTCGTGGGGACGACCCTATAGTCGTCGGACAAGACGGCGGCTGGACATCTTTGGCCCGGGGTCGTGGGGACGACCCTATAGTCGTCGTACATGTCGGCGGCTGGCCAACTTTGGCCCGTGGTCGTGGGGACGACCCAATAGTGGTCGGACATGTCGGCGGCTGGCCAACCTAGTCCCGAAGTCGTGGGGACGACCCTATAGTCGTCGGACATGTCGGCGGCTGGCCAACTTTGGCCCGTGGTCGTGGGGACGATCCGATAGTCGTTGGACATGACGGTGGCGGGCCATTCTAGTCCCGGGGTCGTGGGGACGACCCTATAGTCGTCGGACATGTCAGCGGCTGGCCAACTTTGGCCCGGTGTCGTGGGGACGACTCTATAGTCGTCGGACATGTCGGCGGCGGGCCAACTTTGGCCCGTGGTTGTGGGGACGACCCTATAGTCGTTGGACATGACGGTGGCGGGCCAATCTAGTCCCGGGGTCGTGGGGACGACTCTATAGTCGTCGGACAAGACGGCGGCTGGACATCTTTGGCCCGGGGTCGTGGGGACGACCCCATAGTCGTCGTACATGTCGGCGGCTGGCCAACTTTGGTCCGTGGTCGTGGGGACGACCCAATAGTGGTCGGACATGTCGGCGGCTGGCCAACCTAGTCCCGAAGTCGTGGGGACGACCCTATAGTCGTCGGACATGTCGGCGGCTGGCCAACATTGGCCCGTGGTCGTGGGGACGATCCAATAGTCGTCGGACATGTCGGCGGCTGGCCAACTTTGGCCCGTGGTCGTGGGGACGACCCTATAGTCGTTGGACATGTCAGCGGCTGGCCAACTTTGGCCCGGTGTCGTGGGGACGACTCTATAGTCGTCGGACATGTCGACGGCTGGCCAACCTAGACCCGGGGTCGTGGGGACGATCCGATAGTCGTTGGACATGACGGTGGCGGGCCATTCTAGTCCCGGGGTCGTGGGGACGACCCTATAGTCGTCGGACATGTCGGCGGCTGGCCAACTTTGGCCCGTGGTCGTGGGGACGACCCAATAGTCGTCGGACATGTCGGCGGCTGGCCAAATTTGGCCCGGTGTCGTGGGGACGACTCTATAGTCTTCGGAAATGTCGGCAGCTGGCCAACATTGGCCCGGGGTCGTGGGGACGACGCTATTGTCGACGGAGAAGTCGGCGGTGAGCCAATCTAGTCCCGGGGTCGTGGGGACGACCCTATAGTCGTCGGACATGTCGGCGGCTGGCCAACTTTGGTCCGTGGTCGTGGGGACGACCCTATAGTCGTCGGACTTGACGGTGTCGGGCCAATCTAGTCCCGGGGTCGTGGGGACGACCCTATTGTCGTCGGACATGACGGTGGCGGGCCAAACTAGTCCCGGTGTCGTAGGGACGACCCTATAGTCGTCGGACATGTCGGCGATTGGCCAACATTGGCCCGGGGTCGTGGGGTCAACCCTATAGTCGTCGGACATGTCGGCGGCTGGCCAACTTTGGCCCGTAGTCGTGGGGACGACGCTATTGTCGACGGACAAGTCGGCGGTGAGCCAACCTAGTCCAGGGGTCGTGGGGACGACCCTATAGTCGTCGGACAAGTCGGCGGCGGGCCAAGCTTGTCCCGAGGTCGTGGGGACGACCCTATAATCGTCGGACATGACGGTGGCGGGCCAATCTAGTCCCGGGGTCGTGGGGACGACCCTATAATCGTTGGACATGACGGTGGCGGACCAATCTAGTCCCGGGGTTGTGGGGACGACCCTATAGTCGTCGGACATGTCGGCGGCTGGCCAAACTAGTCCTGCGGTCGTGGGGGCGACCCTATAGTCGTCGGACATGTCGGCGGCTGGCCAACCTTGTCCCGAGGTCGTCGGACTTGACGGTGGCGGGCCAATCTAGTCCCGGGGTCGTGGGGACGATCCTACAGTCGTCGGACATTTCGGCGGCTTGCCAACTTTGGCCCGTGGTCGTGGGGACGACCCTATAGTCGTCGGACAGGTCGGCGGCTGGCCAACCTGGACCCGGGGTCGTGGGGACGACCCTATTGTCGTCGGACATGACGGTGGCGGGCCAATCTAGTCCCGGGGTCGTAGGGACGACCCTATAGTCGTCCGACATGTCGGCGGCTGGCCACCTTTGGCCCGTAGACGTGGGGACGATCCGACAGTCGTCGGACATGTCGGCGGCTTAACAACTTGGGCCCGGGGTCGTGGGCACGACCCTATAGTCGTCGGACATGTCGGCGGCTGGCCAACCTACTCCCGAGGTCGTGGGGCCGACCCTATAGTCGTCGGACTTGACGGTGGTGGGCCAATCTAGTCCCGGGATCGTGGGGACGACCCGACAGTCGTCGGACATTTCGGCGTCTTGCCAACTTTGGCCCGGGGTCGTGGGGACGACCCTATAGTCGTCGGATATGTCGGCGGCTGACCAACCTAGTCACGAGGTCGTGGGGGCGACCCTGTAGTCGTCGGACATGTCGGCGGCTGGCCAAACTAGCCCCGAGGTCGTCGGACATGTCGGCGGCTGGCCAAACTAGCCCCGAGGTCGTCGGACTTGACGGTGGCGGACCAATCTAGTCCCGGGGTTGGGACGACCCTATAGTCGTCGGACATGTCGGCGGCTGGCCAAACTAGTCCTGAGGTCGTGGGGGCGACCCTATAGTCGTCGGACATGTCGGCGGCTGGCCAAACTTGTCCCGAGGTCGTCGGACATGACGGTGGCGGGCCAATCTAGTCCCGGGGTCGTGGGGACGACCCTATTGTCGTCGGACATGTCGGCGGCTGGCCAACTTTGGCCCGTAGACGTGGGGACGATCCGACAGTCGCCGGACATGACGGTGGCGGGCCAATCTAGTCCCGGGGTCGTGGGGACGACCCTATTGTCGTCGGACATGTCGGCGGCTGGCCAAATTTGGCCCGGTGTCGTGGGGACGACTCTATAGTCGTCGGAAATGTCGGCGGCTGGCCAACTTTGGCCCGGGGTCGTGGGGACGACGCTATTGTCGACGGACAAGTCGGCGGTGAGCCAACCTAGTCCAGGGGTCGTGGGGACGACCCTATAGTCGTCGGACATGTCGGCGGCTTGCCAACTTGGGCCCGGGGTCGTGGGCACGACCCTATAGTCGTCGGACATGTCGGCGGCTGGCCAACCTACTCCCGAGGTCGTGGGGCCGACCCTATAGTCGTCGGACTTGACGGTGGTGGGCCAATCTAGTCCCGGCGTCGTGGGGACGACCCTATACTCGTCGGACAAGTCGGCGGCTGGCCAACTTTTGCCCTGGGTCGTGGGGACGACCCTATAGTCGTCGGACTTGACGGTGTCGGGCCAATCTAGTCCCGGGGTCGTGGGGACGACCCTATTGTCGTCGGACATGACGGTGGCGGGCCAACCTAGTCCCGGGGTCGTAGGGACGACCCTATAGTCGTCGGACATGTCGGCGATTGGCCAACATTGGCCCGGGGTCGTGGGGACGACCCTATAGTCGTCGGAAATGTCGGCGGTTGGCTAACTTTGGCGGGTGGTCGTGAATACGACCCTATAGTCGTCGGACAAGACAGAGGCGGGCCAATCTTGTCCCGGGGTCGTGGGGTCAACCCTATAGTCGTCGGACATGTCGGCGGCTGGCCAAATTTGGCCCGGTGTCGTGGGGACGACTCTATAGTCGTCTGAAATGTCGGCGGCTGGCCAACTTTGGCCCGGGGTCGTGGGGACGACGCTATTGTCGACGGACAAGTCGGCGGTGAGCCAACCTAGTCCAGGGGTCGTGGGGACGACCCTATAGTCGTCGGACATGTCGGCGGCTTGCCAACTTGGGCCCGGGGTCGTGGGCACGACCCTATAGTCGTCGGACATGTCGGCGGCTGGCCAACCTACTCCCGAGGTCGTGGGGCCGACCCTATAGTCGTCGGACTTGACGGTGGTGGGCCAATCTAGTCCCGGGATCGTGGGGACGACCCTACAGTCGTCGGACATTTCGGCGTCTTGCCAACTTTGGCCCGGGGTCGTGGGGACGACCCTATAGTCGTCGGATATGTCGGCGGCTGACCAACCTAGTCACGAGGTCGTGGGGGCGACCCTGTAGTCGTCGGACATGTCGGCGGCTGGCCAAACTAGCCCCGAGGTCGTCGGACTTGACGGTGGCGGACCAATCTAGACCCGGGGTTGTGGGGACGACCCTATAGTCGTCGGACATGTCGGCGGCTGGCCAAACTAGTCCTGAGGTCGTGGGGGCGACCCTATAGTCGTCGGACATGTCGGCGGCTGGCCAAATTTGGCCCGGTGTCGTGGGGACGACTCTATAGTCGTCGGAAATGTCGGCGGCTGGCCAACATTGGCCCGGGGTCGTGGGGTCAACCCTATAGTCGTCGGACATGTCGGCGGCTGGCCAACTTTGGCCCGTAGTCGTGGGCACGATCCGACAGTCGCCGGACATGACGGTGGCGGACCAATCTAGTCCTGGGGTCGTGGGGACGACCCAATAGTCGTCGGACATGTCGGCGGCTTGCCAAATTTGCCCGGGGTCGTGGGGACAACCCTATAGTCGTCGGACTTGACGGTGGCGGGCCAATCTAGTCCCGGGGTCGTGGGGACGACCCAATAGTCGTTGGACATTACGGCTGCTGGCCAACTTTGGCCCATGGTCGTGGGGACGACCCTATAGTCGTTGGACATGACGGTGGCGGGCCAATCTAGTCCCGGGGTCGTGGGTACCAACCTATAGTCGTCGGGCAAGTCGGCGGCGGGCCAACCTTGTCCCGAGGTCGTGGGGACGACCGTATAGTCGTCGGACATGACGGTGGCGGGCCAATCTAGTCCCGGGGTCGTGGGGACGACCCTATAGTCGTTGGGCAAGACGGCGGCTGGACATCTTTGGCCCGCGGTCGTGGGGACGACCCTAAAGTCGTCGGACATTTCGGCGGCTTGCCAACTTTGGCCCGGGGTCGTGGGGACGACCCTATAGTCGTCGGACATGTCGGCGGCTGGCTAACTTTGGCCCGTGGTCGTGGGGACGACCCAATAGTCGTTGGACATATCGGCAGCTGGCCAACTTTGGGCCGTGGTCGTGGAGACGATCCTATAGTCGTCGGACTGGACGGTGGCGGGCCAATCTAGTCCCGGGGTCGTGGGGACGACCCTATAGTCGTCGGACAAGACGGCGGCTGGACATCTTTGGCCCGCGGTCGTGGGGACGACCCTATAGTCGTCGGACATTTCGGCGGCTTGCCAACTTTGGCCCGGGGTCGTGGGGACGACCCTATAGTCGTCGGACATGTCGGCGGCTGGCTAACTTTGGCCCGTGGTCGTGGGGACGACCCAATAGTCGTTGGACATGTCGGCGGCTGGCCAACTTTGGGCCGTGGTCGTGGAGACGATCCTATAGTCGTCGGACTTGACGGTGGCGGGCCAATCTAGTCGCGGGGTCGTGGGGACGACCCTATAGTCGTCGGACATGACGGTGGCGGGCCAGTCTAGTCCCGGGTCATGGGGACGACCCTATAGTCGTCGGACAAGTCGGCGGCTGGCCAACTTTGGCCCGTGGTCGTGGGGACGACCCTATAGTCGTCGGGCAAGACGGCGGCTGGACATCTTTGGCCCGCGGTGGTGGGGACGACCCTAAAGTCGTCGGACATTTCGGCGGCTTGCCAACATTGGCCCGGGGTCGTGGGGACGACCCTATAGTCGTCGGACATGTCGGCGGCTGGCTAACTTTGGCCCGTGGTCGTGGGGACGACCCAATAGTTGTTGGACATATCGGCAGCTGGCCAACTTTGGGCCGTGGTCGTGGAGACGATCCTATAGTCGTCGGACTGGACGGTGGCGGGCCAATCTAGTCCCGGGGTCGTGGGGACGACCCTATAGTCGTCGGACATGACGGTGGCGGACCAATCTAGTCCCGGGGTCGTGGGGACGACCCAATAGTCGTCGGACATGTCGGCGGCTTGCCAAATTTGCCCGGGGTCGTGGGGACGACCCTATAGTCGTCGGACTTGACGGTGGCGGGCCAATCCAGTCCCGGGGTCGTGGGGACGACCCAATAGTCGTTCGACATTACGGCGGCTGGCCAACTTTGGCCCATGGTCGTGGGGACGACCCTATAGTCGTTGGACATGACGGTGGCGGGCCAATCTAGTCCCGGGGTCGTAGGGACGACCCTATAGTCGTCGGACATGTCGGCGATTGGCCAACATTGGCCCGGGGTCGTGGGGACGACCCTACAGTCGTCGGACATTTCGGCGGCTTGCCAACTTTGGCCCGGGGTCGTGGGGACGACCCTATAGTCGTCGGACATGACGGTGGCGGACCAATCTAGTCCCGGGGTCGTGGGGACGACCCTACAGTCGTCGAACATGTCGGCGGCTTGCCAAATTTGCCCGGGGTCGTGGGGACGACCCTATAGTCGTCGGATTTGACGGTGGCGGGCCAATCTAGTCCCGGGGTCGTGGGGACGACCCAATAGTCGTTGGACATTACGGCGGCTGGCCAACTCTGGCCCATGGTCGTTGGGACGACCCTATAGTCGTTGGACATGACGGTGGCGGGCCAACCTAGTCCCGGGGTCGTAGGGACGACCCTATAGTCGTCGGACATGTCGGCGATTTGCCAACATTGGCCCGGGGTCGTGGGGACGACCCTACAGTCGTCGGACATTTCGGCGGCTTGCCAACTTTGGCCCGGGGTCGTGGGGACGACCCTATAGTCGTTGGATATGACGGTGGCGGGCCAATCTAGTCCCGGGGTCGTGGGGACGACCCTATAGTCGTCGGACAAGACGGCGGCTGGACATCTTTGGCCCGGGGTCGTGGGGACGACCCTATAGTCGTCGTACATGTCGGCGGCTGGCCAACTTTGGCCCGTGGTCGTGGGGACGACCCAATAGTGGTCGGACATGTCGGCGGCTGGCCAACCTAGTCCCGAAGTCGTGGGGACGACCCTATAGTCGTCGGACATGTCGGCGGCTGGCCAACTTTGGCCCGTGGTCGTGGGGACGATCCGATAGTCGTTGGACATGACGGTGGCGGGCCATTCTAGTCCCGGGGTCGTGGGGACGACCCTATAGTCGTCGGACATGTCAGCGGCTGGCCAACTTTGGCCCGGTGTCGTGGGGACGACTCTATAGTCGTCGGACATGTCGGCGGCGGGCCAACTTTGGCCCGTGGTTGTGGGGACGACCCTATAGTCGTTGGACATGACGGTGGCGGGCCAATCTAGTCCCGGGGTCGTGGGGACGACTCTATAGTCGTCGGACAAGACGGCGGCTGGACATCTTTGGCCCGGGGTCGTGGGGACGACCCCATAGTCGTCGTACATGTCGGCGGCTGGCCAACTTTGGTCCGTGGTCGTGGGGACGACCCAATAGTGGTCGGACATGTCGGCGGCTGGCCAACCTAGTCCCGAAGTCGTGGGGACGACCCTATAGTCGTCGGACATGTCGGCGGCTGGCCAACATTGGCCCGTGGTCGTGGGGACGATCCAATAGTCGTCGGACATGTCGGCGGCTGGCCAACTTTGGCCCGTGGTCGTGGGGACGACCCTATAGTCGTTGGACATGTCAGCGGCTGGCCAACTTTGGCCCGGTGTCGTGGGGACGACTCTATAGTCGTCGGACATGTCGACGGCTGGCCAACCTAGACCCGGGGTCGTGGGGACGATCCGATAGTCGTTGGACATGACGGTGGCGGGCCATTCTAGTCCCGGGGTCGTGGGGACGACCCTATAGTCGTCGGACATGTCGGCGGCTGGCCAACTTTGGCCCGTGGTCGTGGGGACGACCCAATAGTCGTCGGACATGTCGGCGGCTGGCCAAATTTGGCCCGGTGTCGTGGGGACGACTCTATAGTCTTCGGAAATGTCGGCAGCTGGCCAACATTGGCCCGGGGTCGTGGGGACGACGCTATTGTCGACGGAGAAGTCGGCGGTGAGCCAATCTAGTCCCGGGGTCGTGGGGACGACCCTATAGTCGTCGGACATGTCGGCGGCTGGCCAACTTTGGTCCGTGGTCGTGGGGACGACCCTATAGTCGTCGGACTTGACGGTGTCGGGCCAATCTAGTCCCGGGGTCGTGGGGACGACCCTATTGTCGTCGGACATGACGGTGGCGGGCCAAACTAGTCCCGGTGTCGTAGGGACGACCCTATAGTCGTCGGACATGTCGGCGATTGGCCAACATTGGCCCGGGGTCGTGGGGTCAACCCTATAGTCGTCGGACATGTCGGCGGCTGGCCAACTTTGGCCCGTAGTCGTGGGGACGACGCTATTGTCGACGGACAAGTCGGCGGTGAGCCAACCTAGTCCAGGGGTCGTGGGGACGACCCTATAGTCGTCGGACAAGTCGGCGGCGGGCCAAGCTTGTCCCGAGGTCGTGGGGACGACCCTATAATCGTCGGACATGACGGTGGCGGGCCAATCTAGTCCCGGGGTCGTGGGGACGACCCTATAATCGTTGGACATGACGGTGGCGGACCAATCTAGTCCCGGGGTTGTGGGGACGACCCTATAGTCGTCGGACATGTCGGCGGCTGGCCAAACTAGTCCTGCGGTCGTGGGGGCGACCCTATAGTCGTCGGACATGTCGGCGGCTGGCCAACCTTGTCCCGAGGTCGTCGGACTTGACGGTGGCGGGCCAATCTAGTCCCGGGGTCGTGGGGACGATCCTACAGTCGTCGGACATTTCGGCGGCTTGCCAACTTTGGCCCGTGGTCGTGGGGACGACCCTATAGTCGTCGGACAGGTCGGCGGCTGGCCAACCTGGACCCGGGGTCGTGGGGACGACCCTATTGTCGTCGGACATGACGGTGGCGGGCCAATCTAGTCCCGGGGTCGTAGGGACGACCCTATAGTCGTCCGACATGTCGGCGGCTGGCCACCTTTGGCCCGTAGACGTGGGGACGATCCGACAGTCGTCGGACATGTCGGCGGCTTAACAACTTGGGCCCGGGGTCGTGGGCACGACCCTATAGTCGTCGGACATGTCGGCGGCTGGCCAACCTACTCCCGAGGTCGTGGGGCCGACCCTATAGTCGTCGGACTTGACGGTGGTGGGCCAATCTAGTCCCGGGGTCGTGGGGACGACCCTACAGTCATCGGACATTTCGGCGTCTTGCCAACTTTGGCCCGGGGTCGTGGGGACGACCCTATAGTCGTCGGACATGTCGGCGGCTGACCAACCTAGTCACGAGGTCGTGGGGGCGACCCTGTAGTCGTCGGACATGTCGGCGGCTGGCCAAACTAGCCCCGAGGTCGTCGGACTTGACGGTGGCGGACCAATCTAGTCCCGGGGTTGGGACGACCCTATAGTCGTCGGACATGTCGGCGGCTGGCCAAACTAGTCCTGAGGTCGTGGGGGCGACCCTATAGTCGTCGGACATGTCGGCGGCTGGCCAAACTTGTCCCGAGGTCGTCGGACTTGACGGTGGCGGGCCAATCTAGTCCCGGGGTCGTGGGGACGATCCTACAGTCGTCGGACATTTCGGCGGCTTGCCAACTTTGGCCCGTGGTCGTGGGGACGACCCTATAGTCGTCGGACAGGTCGGCGGCTGGCCAACATTGGCCCGGGGTCGTGGGGACGACGCTATTGTCGACGGAGAAGTCGGCGGTGAGCCAACCTAGTCCAGGGGTCGTGGGGACGACCCTATAGTCGTCGGACATGTCGGCGGCTTGCCAACTTTGGCCCGGGGTCGTGGGGACGACCCTATTGTCGTCGGACATGTCGGCGGCTGGCCAAATTTGGCCCGGTGTCGTGGGGACGACTCTATAGTCGTCGGAAATGTCGGCGGCTGGCCAACATTGGCCCGGGGTCGTGGGGACGACGCTATTGTCGACGGAGAAGTCGGCGGTGAGCCAACCTAGTCCAGGGGTCGTGGGGACGACCCTATAGTCGTCGGACATGTCGGCGGCTTGCCAACTTTGGCCCGGGGTCGTGGGCACGACCCTATTGTCGTCGGACATGTTGCCGGCTGGTCAACCTAGTCTCGGGGTCGTGGGGACGACCCTATAGTCGTCGGAAATGTCGGCGGCTGGCTAACTTTGGCGGGTGGTCGTGAATACGACCCTATAGTCGTCGGACAAGACAGAGGCGGGCCAATCTTGTCCCGGCGTGGGGTCAATCCTATAGTCGTCGGACATGTCGGCGGCTGGCCAACTTTGGCCCGTAGTCGTGGGGACGATCCGACAGTCGCCGGACATGACGGTGGCGGGCCAATCTAGTCCCGGGGTCGTGGGAGCGACCCTGTAGTCGTCGGACATGTCGGCGGCTGGCCAACCTAGTCCCGAGGTCGTGGGGCCGACCCTATAGTCGTCGGACTTGACGGTGGTGGGCCAATCTAGTCCCGGGATCGTGGGGACGACCCGACAGTCGTCGGACATTTCGGCGTCTTGCCAACTTTGGCCCGGGGTCGTGGGGACGACCCTATAGTCGTCGGATATGTCGGCGGCTGACCAACCTAGTCACGAGGTCGTGGGGGCGACCCTGTAGTCGTCGGACATGTCGGCGGCTGGCCAAACTAGCCCCGAGGTCGTCGGACATGTCGGCGGCTGGCCAAACTAGCCCCGAGGTCGTCGGACTTGACGGTGGCGGACCAATCTAGTCCCGGGGTTGGGACGACCCTATAGTCGTCGGACATGTCGGCGGCTGGCCAAACTAGTCCTGAGGTCGTGGGGGCGACCCTATAGTCGTCGGACATGTCGGCGGCTGGCCAAACTTGTCCCGAGGTCGTCGGACATGACGGTGGCGGGCCAATCTAGTCCCGGGGTCGTGGGGACGACCCTATTGTCGTCGGACATGTCGGCGGCTGGCCAACTTTGGCCCGTAGACGTGGGGACGATCCGACAGTCGCCGGACATGACGGTGGCGGGCCAATCTAGTCCCGGGGTCGTGGGGACGACCCTATTGTCGTCGGACATGTCGGCGGCTGGCCAAATTTGGCCCGGTGTCGTGGGGACGACTCTATAGTCGTCGGAAATGTCGGCGGCTGGCCAACTTTGGCCCGGGGTCGTGGGGACGACGCTATTGTCGACGGACAAGTCGGCGGTGAGCCAACCTAGTCCAGGGGTCGTGGGGACGACCCTATAGTCGTCGGACATGTCGGCGGCTTGCCAACTTGGGCCCGGGGTCGTGGGCACGACCCTATAGTCGTCGGACATGTCGGCGGCTGGCCAACCTACTCCCGAGGTCGTGGGGCCGACCCTATAGTCGTCGGACTTGACGGTGGTGGGCCAATCTAGTCCCGGCGTCGTGGGGACGACCCTATACTCGTCGGACAAGTCGGCGGCTGGCCAACTTTTGCCCTGGGTCGTGGGGACGACCCTATAGTCGTCGGACTTGACGGTGTCGGGCCAATCTAGTCCCGGGGTCGTGGGGACGACCCTATTGTCGTCGGACATGACGGTGGCGGGCCAACCTAGTCCCGGGGTCGTAGGGACGACCCTATAGTCGTCGGACATGTCGGCGATTGGCCAACATTGGCCCGGGGTCGTGGGGACGACCCTATAGTCGTCGGAAATGTCGGCGGTTGGCTAACTTTGGCGGGTGGTCGTGAATACGACCCTATAGTCGTCGGACAAGACAGAGGCGGGCCAATCTTGTCCCGGGGTCGTGGGGTCAACCCTATAGTCGTCGGACATGTCGGCGGCTGGCCAAATTTGGCCCGGTGTCGTGGGGACGACTCTATAGTCGTCTGAAATGTCGGCGGCTGGCCAACTTTGGCCCGGGGTCGTGGGGACGACGCTATTGTCGACGGACAAGTCGGCGGTGAGCCAACCTAGTCCAGGGGTCGTGGGGACGACCCTATAGTCGTCGGACATGTCGGCGGCTTGCCAACTTGGGCCCGGGGTCGTGGGCACGACCCTATAGTCGTCGGACATGTCGGCGGCTGGCCAACCTACTCCCGAGGTCGTGGGGCCGACCCTATAGTCGTCGGACTTGACGGTGGTGGGCCAATCTAGTCCCGGGATCGTGGGGACGACCCTACAGTCGTCGGACATTTCGGCGTCTTGCCAACTTTGGCCCGGGGTCGTGGGGACGACCCTATAGTCGTCGGATATGTCGGCGGCTGACCAACCTAGTCACGAGGTCGTGGGGGCGACCCTGTAGTCGTCGGACATGTCGGCGGCTGGCCAAACTAGCCCCGAGGTCGTCGGACTTGACGGTGGCGGACCAATCTAGACCCGGGGTTGTGGGGACGACCCTATAGTCGTCGGACATGTCGGCGGCTGGCCAAACTAGTCCTGAGGTCGTGGGGGCGACCCTATAGTCGTCGGACATGTCGGCGGCTGGCCAAATTTGGCCCGGTGTCGTGGGGACGACTCTATAGTCGTCGGAAATGTCGGCGGCTGGCCAACATTGGCCCGGGGTCGTGGGGTCAACCCTATAGTCGTCGGACATGTCGGCGGCTGGCCAACTTTGGCCCGTAGTCGTGGGCACGATCCGACAGTCGCCGGACATGACGGTGGCGGGCCAATCTAGTCCCGGGGTCGTGGGGACGACCCTATTGTCGTCGGACATGTCGGCGGCTGGCCAACCTACTCCCGAGGTCGTGGGGCCGACCCTATAGTCGTCGGACTTGACGGTGGTGGGCCAATCTAGTCCCGGGGTCGTGGGGACGACCCTACAGTCGTCGGACATTTCGGCGTCTTGCCAACTTTGGCCCGGGGTCGTGGGCACGACCCTATAGTCGTCGGACATGTCGGCGGCTGGCCAACCTACTGCCGAGGTCGTGGGGCCGACCCTATAGTCGTCGGACTTGACGGTGGTGGGCCAATCTAGTCCCGGGATCGTGGGGACGACCCTACAGTCGTCGGACATTTCGGCGTCTTGCCAACTTTGGCCCGGGGTCGTGGGGACGACCCTATAGTCGTCGGATATGTCGGCGGCTGACCAACCTAGTCACGAGGTCGTGGGGGCGACCCTGTAGTCGTCGGACATGTCGGCGGCTGGCCAAACTAGCCCCGAGGTCGTCGGACATGTCGGCGGCTGGCCAAACTAGCCCCGAGGTCGTCGGACTTGACGGTGGCGGACCAATCTAGTCCCGGGGTTGGGACGACCCTATAGTCGTCGGACATGTCGGCGGCTGGCCAAACTAGTCCTGAGGTCGTGGGGGCGACCCTATAGTCGTCGGACATGTCGGCGGCTGGCCAAACTTGTCCCGAGGTCGTCGGACATGACGGTGGCGGGCCAATCTAGTCCCGGGGTCGTGGGGACGACCCTATTGTCGTCGGACATGTCGGCGGCTGGCCAACTTTGGCCCGTAGACGTGGGGACGATCCGACAGTCGCCGGACATGACGGTGGCGGGCCAATCTAGTCCCGGGGTCGTGGGGACGACCCTATTGTCGTCCGACATGTCGGCGGCTGGCCAAATTTGGCCCGGTGTCGTGGGGACGACTCTATAGTCGTCGGAAATGTCGGCGGCTGGCCAACTTTGGCCCGGGGTCGTGGGGACGACGCTATTGTCGACGGACAAGTCGGCGGTGAGCCAACCTAGTCCAGGGGTCGTGGGGACGACCCTATAGTCGTCGGACATGTCGGCGGCTTGCCAACTTGGGCCCGGGGTCGTGGGCACGACCCTATAGTCGTCGGACATGTCGGCGGCTGGCCAAATTTGGCCCGGTGTCGTGGGGACGACTCTATAGTCTTCGGAAATGTCGGCAGCTGGCCAACATTGGCCCGGGGTCGTGGGGACGACGCTATTGTCGACGGAGAAGTCGGCGGTGAGCCAATCTAGTCCCGGGGTCGTGGGGACGACCCTATAGTCGTCGGACATGTCGGCGATTGGCCAACATTGGCCCGGGGTCGTGGGGACGACCCTATAGTCGTCGGACATGTCGGCGGCTGGCTAACCTAGTCCCGTGGTCGTGGGCACGACCCTGTAGTCGTCGGACATGTCGGCGGCTGGCCAACTTTGGCCCGGTGTCGTGGGGACGACTCTATAGTCGTCGGAAATGTCGGTGGCGGGCCAATCTAGTCTCGCGGTCGTGGGGACGACCCTATAATCGTCGGACATGACGGTGGCGGGCCAATCTAGTCCCGGGGTCGTGGGGACGACCTTATAGTCGTCGGACATGTCGGCGGCTGGCCAACTTTGGCCCGGTGTCGTGGGGACGACTCTATAGTCGTCGGAAATGTCGGCGGCTGGCCAACCTAGTCCCGAAGTCGTGGGGACGACCCTATAGTCGTCGGACAAGTCGGCGGCGGGCCAAGCTTGGCCCGGGGTCGTGGGGACGACCCTATAGTCGTCGGACATGACGGTGGCGGACCAATCTAGTCCCGGGGTCGTGGGGACGACCCTATAGTCGTCGGACATGTCGGCGGCTGGCCATCTTTGGCTCGTGGTCGTGGGGACGATCCAATTGTCGTCGGACATATTGGCGGCTGGCCAACTTTGGCCCGTGGTCGTGGGGACGATCCGATAGTCGTCGGACATGTCGGCGGCTGGCCAATCTAGTCCCGTGGTCGTGGGCACGACCCTGTAGTCGTCGGACATGTCGGCGGCTGGCCAACTTTGGCCCGTGGTCGTGGGGACGATCCAATAGTCGTCGGACATGTCGGCGGCTGGCCAACTTTGGCCCGGGGTCGTGGGGACGACCCTATAGTCGTCGGACAAGACGGCGGCTGGACATCTTTGGCCCGGGGTCGTGAGGACGACCCTATAGTCGTCGGACATGTTGGCGTCTTGTCAGCCTAGTCCCGGGGTCGTGGGTACGACCCTATAGTCGTCGGACAAGTCGGCGGCTGGCCAACCTAGACCCGGGGTCGTGGGGACGACCCTATTGTCGTCGGACATGACGGTGGCGGGCCAATCTAGTCCCGGGGTCGTGGGGACGACCCTATAGTCGTCGAACAATTCGGCGGCGGGCCAAGCTTGTCCCGGGGTCGTGGGGACGACCCTATAATCGTCGGACATGATGGTGGCGGGCCAATCTAGTCCCGGGGTCGTGGGGATGACCCTATAGTCGTCGGACATGTCTGCGGCTGGCCAACTTTGGCCCGGTGTCGTGGGGACGACCCTATAGTCGTCGGACAAGTCGGCGGCGGGCCAAGCTTGGCCCGTGGTCGTGGGGACGATCCAATAGTCGTCGGACATGTCGGCGGCTGGCCAACCTAGACCCGGGGTCGTGGGGACGACCCTATTGTCGTCGGACATGGCGGTGGCGGGCCAATCTAGTCCCGTGGTCGTGAGGACGACCCTATAGTCTTCGGACATGACGGTAGCGGGCCAATCTAGACCCGGGGTTGTGGGGACGACCCTATAGTCGTCGGACATGTCGGCGGCTGGCCAAACTAGTCCTGCGGTCGTGGGGGCGACCCTATAGTCGTCGGACATGTCGGCGGCTGGCCAACCTTGTCCCGAGGTCGTCGGACTTGACGGTGGCGGGCCAATCTAGTCCCGGGGTCGTGGGGACGATCCTACAGTCGTCGGACATTTCGGCGGCTTGCCAACTTTGGCCCGTGGTCGTGGGGACGACCCTATAGTCGTCGGACAGGTCGGCGGCTGGCCAACCTGGACCCGGGGTCGTGGGGACGACCCTATTGTCGTCGGACATGACGGTGGCGGGCCAATCTAGTCCCGGGGTCGTAGGGACGACCCTATAGTCGTCCGACATGTCGGCGGCTGGCCACCTTTGGCCCGTAGACGTGGGGACGATCCGACAGTCGTCGGACATGTCGGCGGCTTAACAACTTGGGCCCGGGGTCGTGGGCACGACCCTATAGTCGTCGGACATGTCGGCGGCTGGCCAACCTACTCCCGAGGTCGTGGGGCCGACCCTATAGTCGTCGGACTTGACGGTGGTGGGCCAATCTAGTCCCGGGGTCGTGGGGACGACCCTACAGTCATCGGACATTTCGGCGTCTTGCCAACTTTGGCCCGGGGTCGTGGGGACGACCCTATAGTCGTCGGACATGTCGGCGGCTGACCAACCTAGTCACGAGGTCGTGGGGGCGACCCTGTAGTCGTCGGACATGTCGGCGGCTGGCCAAACTAGCCCCGAGGTCGTCGGACTTGACGGTGGCGGACCAATCTAGTCCCGGGGTTGGGACGACCCTATAGTCGTCGGACATGTCGGCGGCTGGCCAAACTAGTCCTGAGGTCGTGGGGGCGACCCTATAGTCGTCGGACATGTCGGCGGCTGGCCAAACTTGTCCCGAGGTCGTCGGACTTGACGGTGGCGGGCCAATCTAGTCCCGGGGTCGTGGGGACGATCCTACAGTCGTCGGACATTTCGGCGGCTTGCCAACTTTGGCCCGTGGTCGTGGGGACGACCCTATAGTCGTCGGACAGGTCGGCGGCTGGCCAACATTGGCCCGGGGTCGTGGGGACGACGCTATTGTCGACGGAGAAGTCGGCGGTGAGCCAACCTAGTCCAGGGGTCGTGGGGACGACCCTATAGTCGTCGGACATGTCGGCGGCTTGCCAACTTTGGCCCGGGGTCGTGGGGACGACCCTATTGTCGTCGGACATGTCGGCGGCTGGCCAAATTTGGCCCGGTGTCGTGGGGACGACTCTATAGTCGTCGGAAATGTCGGCGGCTGGCCAACATTGGCCCGGGGTCGTGGGGACGACGCTATTGTCGACGGAGAAGTCGGCGGTGAGCCAACCTAGTCCAGGGGTCGTGGGGACGACCCTATAGTCGTCGGACATGTCGGCGGCTTGCCAACTTTGGCCCGGGGTCGTGGGCACGACCCTATTGTCGTCGGACATGTTGCCGGCTGGTCAACCTAGTCTCGGGGTCGTGGGGACGACCCTATAGTCGTCGGAAATGTCGGCGGCTGGCTAACTTTGGCGGGTGGTCGTGAATACGACCCTATAGTCGTCGGACAAGACAGAGGCGGGCCAATCTTGTCCCGGCGTGGGGTCAATCCTATAGTCGTCGGACATGTCGGCGGCTGGCCAACTTTGGCCCGTAGTCGTGGGGACGATCCGACAGTCGCCGGACATGACGGTGGCGGGCCAATCTAGTCCCGGGGTCGTGGGAGCGACCCTGTAGTCGTCGGACATGTCGGCGGCTGGCCAACCTAGTCCCGAGGTCGTGGGGCCGACCCTATAGTCGTCGGACTTGACGGTGGTGGGCCAATCTAGTCCCGGGATCGTGGGGACGACCCGACAGTCGTCGGACATTTCGGCGTCTTGCCAACTTTGGCCCGGGGTCGTGGGGACGACCCTATAGTCGTCGGATATGTCGGCGGCTGACCAACCTAGTCACGAGGTCGTGGGGGCGACCCTGTAGTCGTCGGACATGTCGGCGGCTGGCCAAACTAGCCCCGAGGTCGTCGGACATGTCGGCGGCTGGCCAAACTAGCCCCGAGGTCGTCGGACTTGACGGTGGCGGACCAATCTAGTCCCGGGGTTGGGACGACCCTATAGTCGTCGGACATGTCGGCGGCTGGCCAAACTAGTCCTGAGGTCGTGGGGGCGACCCTATAGTCGTCGGACATGTCGGCGGCTGGCCAAACTTGTCCCGAGGTCGTCGGACATGACGGTGGCGGGCCAATCTAGTCCCGGGGTCGTGGGGACGACCCTATTGTCGTCGGACATGTCGGCGGCTGGCCAACTTTGGCCCGTAGACGTGGGGACGATCCGACAGTCGCCGGACATGACGGTGGCGGGCCAATCTAGTCCCGGGGTCGTGGGGACGACCCTATTGTCGTCGGACATGTCGGCGGCTGGCCAAATTTGGCCCGGTGTCGTGGGGACGACTCTATAGTCGTCGGAAATGTCGGCGGCTGGCCAACTTTGGCCCGGGGTCGTGGGGACGACGCTATTGTCGACGGACAAGTCGGCGGTGAGCCAACCTAGTCCAGGGGTCGTGGGGACGACCCTATAGTCGTCGGACATGTCGGCGGCTTGCCAACTTGGGCCCGGGGTCGTGGGCACGACCCTATAGTCGTCGGACATGTCGGCGGCTGGCCAACCTACTCCCGAGGTCGTGGGGCCGACCCTATAGTCGTCGGACTTGACGGTGGTGGGCCAATCTAGTCCCGGCGTCGTGGGGACGACCCTATACTCGTCGGACAAGTCGGCGGCTGGCCAACTTTTGCCCTGGGTCGTGGGGACGACCCTATAGTCGTCGGACTTGACGGTGTCGGGCCAATCTAGTCCCGGGGTCGTGGGGACGACCCTATTGTCGTCGGACATGACGGTGGCGGGCCAACCTAGTCCCGGGGTCGTAGGGACGACCCTATAGTCGTCGGACATGTCGGCGATTGGCCAACATTGGCCCGGGGTCGTGGGGACGACCCTATAGTCGTCGGAAATGTCGGCGGTTGGCTAACTTTGGCGGGTGGTCGTGAATACGACCCTATAGTCGTCGGACAAGACAGAGGCGGGCCAATCTTGTCCCGGGGTCGTGGGGTCAACCCTATAGTCGTCGGACATGTCGGCGGCTGGCCAAATTTGGCCCGGTGTCGTGGGGACGACTCTATAGTCGTCTGAAATGTCGGCGGTGAGCCAACCTAGTCCAGGGGTCGTGGGGACGACCCTATAGTCGTCGGACATGTCGGCGGCTTGCCAACTTGGGCCCGGGGTCGTGGGCACGACCCTATAGTCGTCGGACATGTCGGCGGCTGGCCAACCTACTCCCGAGGTCGTGGGGCCGACCCTATAGTCGTCGGACTTGACGGTGGTGGGCCAATCTAGTCCCGGGATCGTGGGGACGACCCTACAGTCGTCGGACATTTCGGCGTCTTGCCAACTTTGGCCCGGGGTCGTGGGGACGACCCTATAGTCGTCGGATATGTCGGCGGCTGACCAACCTAGTCACGAGGTCGTGGGGGCGACCCTGTAGTCGTCGGACATGTCGGCGGCTGGCCAAACTAGCCCCGAGGTCGTCGGACTTGACGGTGGCGGACCAATCTAGACCCGGGGTTGTGGGGACGACCCTATAGTCGTCGGACATGTCGGCGGCTGGCCAAACTAGTCCTGAGGTCGTGGGGGCGACCCTATAGTCGTCGGACATGTCGGCGGCTGGCCAAATTTGGCCCGGTGTCGTGGGGACGACTCTATAGTCGTCGGAAATGTCGGCGGCTGGCCAACATTGGCCCGGGGTCGTGGGGTCAACCCTATAGTCGTCGGACATGTCGGCGGCTGGCCAACTTTGGCCCGTAGTCGTGGGCACGATCCGACAGTCGCCGGACATGACGGTGGCGGGCCAATCTAGTCCCGGGGTCGTGGGGACGACCCTATTGTCGTCGGACATGTCGGCGGCTGGCCAACCTACTCCCGAGGTCGTGGGGCCGACCCTATAGTCGTCGGACTTGACGGTGGTGGGCCAATCTAGTCCCGGGGTCGTGGGGACGACCCTACAGTCGTCGGACATTTCGGCGTCTTGCCAACTTTGGCCCGGGGTCGTGGGCACGACCCTATAGTCGTCGGACATGTCGGCGGCTGGCCAACCTACTGCCGAGGTCGTGGGGCCGACCCTATAGTCGTCGGACTTGACGGTGGTGGGCCAATCTAGTCCCGGGATCGTGGGGACGACCCTACAGTCGTCGGACATTTCGGCGTCTTGCCAACTTTGGCCCGGGGTCGTGGGGACGACCCTATAGTCGTCGGATATGTCGGCGGCTGACCAACCTAGTCACGAGGTCGTGGGGGCGACCCTGTAGTCGTCGGACATGTCGGCGGCTGGCCAAACTAGCCCCGAGGTCGTCGGACATGTCGGCGGCTGGCCAAACTAGCCCCGAGGTCGTCGGACTTGACGGTGGCGGACCAATCTAGTCCCGGGGTTGGGACGACCCTATAGTCGTCGGACATGTCGGCGGCTGGCCAAACTAGTCCTGAGGTCGTGGGGGCGACCCTATAGTCGTCGGACATGTCGGCGGCTGGCCAAACTTGTCCCGAGGTCGTCGGACATGACGGTGGCGGGCCAATCTAGTCCCGGGGTCGTGGGGACGACCCTATTGTCGTCGGACATGTCGGCGGCTGGCCAACTTTGGCCCGTAGACGTGGGGACGATCCGACAGTCGCCGGACATGACGGTGGCGGGCCAATCTAGTCCCGGGGTCGTGGGGACGACCCTATTGTCGTCCGACATGTCGGCGGCTGGCCAAATTTGGCCCGGTGTCGTGGGGACGACTCTATAGTCGTCGGAAATGTCGGCGGCTGGCCAACTTTGGCCCGGGGTCGTGGGGACGACGCTATTGTCGACGGACAAGTCGGCGGTGAGCCAACCTAGTCCAGGGGTCGTGGGGACGACCCTATAGTCGTCGGACATGTCGGCGGCTTGCCAACTTGGGCCCGGGGTCGTGGGCACGACCCTATAGTCGTCGGACATGTCGGCGGCTGGCCAAATTTGGCCCGGTGTCGTGGGGACGACTCTATAGTCTTCGGAAATGTCGGCAGCTGGCCAACATTGGCCCGGGGTCGTGGGGACGACGCTATTGTCGACGGAGAAGTCGGCGGTGAGCCAATCTAGTCCCGGGGTCGTGGGGACGACCCTATAGTCGTCGGACATGTCGGCGATTGGCCAACATTGGCCCGGGGTCGTGGGGACGACCCTATAGTCGTCGGACATGTCGGCGGCTGGCCAACTTTGGCCCGTAGTCGTGGGCACGATCCGACAGTCGCCGGACATGACGGTGGCGGGCCAATCTAGTCCCGGGGTCGTGGGGACGACCCTATTGTCGTCGGACATGTCGGCGGCTGGCCAACCTACTCCCGAGGTCGTGGGGCCGACCCTATAGTCGTCGGACTTGACGGTGGTGGGCCAATCTAGTCCCGGGGTCGTGGGGACGACCCTACAGTCGTCGGACATTTCGGCGTCTTGCCAACTTTGGCCCGGGGTCGTGGGCACGACCCTATAGTCGTCGGACATGTCGGCGGCTGGCCAACCTACTGCCGAGGTCGTGGGGCCGACCCTATAGTCGTCGGACTTGACGGTGGTGGGCCAATCTAGTCCCGGGATCGTGGGGACGACCCTACAGTCGTCGGACATTTCGGCGTCTTGCCAACTTTGGCCCGGGGTCGTGGGGACGACCCTATAGTCGTCGGATATGTCGGCGGCTGACCAACCTAGTCACGAGGTCGTGGGGGCGACCCTGTAGTCGTCGGACATGTCGGCGGCTGGCCAAACTAGCCCCGAGGTCGTCGGACATGTCGGCGGCTGGCCAAACTAGCCCCGAGGTCGTCGGACTTGACGGTGGCGGACCAATCTAGTCCCGGGGTTGGGACGACCCTATAGTCGTCGGACATGTCGGCGGCTGGCCAAACTAGTCCTGAGGTCGTGGGGGCGACCCTATAGTCGTCGGACATGTCGGCGGCTGGCCAAACTTGTCCCGAGGTCGTCGGACATGACGGTGGCGGGCCAATCTAGTCCCGGGGTCGTGGGGACGACCCTATTGTCGTCGGACATGTCGGCGGCTGGCCAACTTTGGCCCGTAGACGTGGGGACGATCCGACAGTCGCCGGACATGACGGTGGCGGGCCAATCTAGTCCCGGGGTCGTGGGGACGACCCTATTGTCGTCCGACATGTCGGCGGCTGGCCAAATTTGGCCCGGTGTCGTGGGGACGACTCTATAGTCGTCGGAAATGTCGGCGGCTGGCCAACTTTGGCCCGGGGTCGTGGGGACGACGCTATTGTCGACGGACAAGTCGGCGGTGAGCCAACCTAGTCCAGGGGTCGTGGGGACGACCCTATAGTCGTCGGACATGTCGGCGGCTTGCCAACTTGGGCCCGGGGTCGTGGGCACGACCCTATAGTCGTCGGACATGTCGGCGGCTGGCCAAATTTGGCCCGGTGTCGTGGGGACGACTCTATAGTCTTCGGAAATGTCGGCAGCTGGCCAACATTGGCCCGGGGTCGTGGGGACGACGCTATTGTCGACGGAGAAGTCGGCGGTGAGCCAATCTAGTCCCGGGGTCGTGGGGACGACCCTATAGTCGTCGGACATGTCGGCGATTGGCCAACATTGGCCCGGGGTCGTGGGGACGACCCTATAGTCGTCGGACATGTCGGCGGCTGGCTAACCTAGTCCCGTGGTCGTGGGCACGACCCTGTAGTCGTCGGACATGTCGGCGGCTGGCCAACTTTGGCCCGGTGTCGTGGGGACGACTCTATAGTCGTCGGAAATGTCGGTGGCGGGCCAATCTAGTCTCGCGGTCGTGGGGACGACCCTATAATCGTCGGACATGACGGTGGCGGGCCAATCTAGTCCCGGGGTCGTGGGGACGACCTTATAGTCGTCGGACATGTCGGCGGCTGGCCAACTTTGGCCCGGTGTCGTGGGGACGACTCTATAGTCGTCGGAAATGTCGGCGGCTGGCCAACCTAGTCCCGAAGTCGTGGGGACGACCCTATAGTCGTCGGACAAGTCGGCGGCGGGCCAAGCTTGGCCCGGGGTCGTGGGGACGACCCTATAGTCGTCGGACATGACGGTGGCGGACCAATCTAGTCCCGGGGTCGTGGGGACGACCCTATAGTCGTCGGACATGTCGGCGGCTGGCCATCTTTGGCTCGTGGTCGTGGGGACGATCCAATTGTCGTCGGACATATTGGCGGCTGGCCAACTTTGGCCCGTGGTCGTGGGGACGATCCGATAGTCGTCGGACATGTCGGCGGCTGGCCAATCTAGTCCCGTGGTCGTGGGCACGACCCTGTAGTCGTCGGACATGTCGGCGGCTGGCCAACTTTGGCCCGTGGTCGTGGGGACGATCCAATAGTCGTCGGACATGTCGGCGGCTGGCCAACTTTGGCCCGGGGTCGTGGGGACGACCCTATAGTCGTCGGACAAGACGGCGGCTGGACATCTTTGGCCCGGGGTCGTGAGGACGACCCTATAGTCGTCGGACATGTTGGCGTCTTGTCAGCCTAGTCCCGGGGTCGTGGGTACGACCCTATAGTCGTCGGACAAGTCGGCGGCTGGCCAACCTAGACCCGGGGTCGTGGGGACGACCCTATTGTCGTCGGACATGACGGTGGCGGGCCAATCTAGTCCCGGGGTCGTGGGGACGACCCTATAGTCGTCGAACAATTCGGCGGCGGGCCAAGCTTGTCCCGGGGTCGTGGGGACGACCCTATAATCGTCGGACATGATGGTGGCGGGCCAACCTAGTCCCGGGGTCGTGGGGATGACCCTATAGTCGTCGGACATGTCTGCGGCTGGCCAACTTTGGCCCGGTGTCGTGGGGACGACCCTATAGTCGTCGGACAAGTCGGCGGCGGGCCAAGCTTGGCCCGTGGTCGTGGGGACGATCCAATAGTCGTCGGACATGTCGGCGGCTGGCCAACCTAGACCCGGGGTCGTGGGGACGACCCTATTGTCGTCGGACATGGCGGTGGCGGGCCAATCTAGTCCCGTGGTCGTGAGGACGACCCTATAGTCTTCGGACATGACGGTAGCGGGCCAATCTAGACCCGTGGTCGTGGGCACGACCCTATAGTCGTCGGACATGTCGGCGGCTGGCCAACTTTGGCCCGGGGTCGTGACGACGACCCTATAGTCGTCGGAGAAGACGGCGGCTGGACATCTTTGGCCCGGGGTCGTGGGGACGACCCTATAGTCGTCGGACATGACGGTGGCGGGCCAATCTGGTCCCAGGGTCGTGGGGACGACCCTATAGTCGTCGGACATGTCGGCGGCTGGCCAACTTTGGCCCGTGGTCGTGGGGACGACTCTATAGTCGTCGGACATGTCGGCGGCTGGCCAACCTAGACCCGCGGTCGTGGGGACGACCCTATAGTCGTCGGACATGTCGGCGATTGGCCAACATTGGCCCGGGGTCGTGGGGACGACCCTATTGTCGTCGGACATGACGGCGGCTGGCCAATCTAGTCCCGGGGTCGTGGGGACGACACTATAGTCGTCGGACTTGTCGGCGGCTGGCCAACTTTGGCCCGTGGTCGTGGGGACGATCCGATAGTCGTTGGACATGACGGTGGCGGGCCAATCTAGTCCCGGGGTCGTGGGGACGATCCAATAGTCGTCGGACATGTCGGCGGCTGGCCAACTTTGGCCCGTGGTCGTGGGGACGACCCTATAGTCGTTGGACATGTCAGCGGCTGGCCAACTTTGGCCCGGTGTCGTGGGGACAACTCTATAGTCGTCGGACATGTCGGCGGCTGGCCAACCTAGACCCGGGGTCGTTGGGACGACCCTATTGTCGTCGGACATGACGGTGGCGGGCCAATCTATTCCCGGGGTCGTAGGGACGACCCTATAGTCGTCGGACATGTTGGCGATTGGCCAACATTGGCCCGGGGTCGTCGGGACGACCCTATAGTCGTCGGACATGTCGGCGGCTGGCAAATCTAGTCCCGGGGTCGTGGGGACGACCCTATAGTCGTCGGACATGTCGGCGGCTGGCCAACTTTGGCCCCTGGTCGTGGGGACGATCCGATAGTCGTTGGACATGACGGTGGCGGGCCAATCTAGTCCCGGGGTCGTGGGGACGATCCAATAGTCGTCGGACATGTCGGCGGCTGGCCAACTTTGGCCCGTGGTCGTGGGGACGACCCTATAGTCGTTGGACATGTCAGCGGCTGGCCAACTTTGGCCCGGTGTCGTGGGGACAACTCTATAGTCGTCGGACATGTCGGCGGCTGGCCAACCTAGACCCGGGGTCGTGGGGACGACCCTATTGTCGTCGGACATGGCGGTGGCGGGCCAATCTAGTCCCGTGGTCGTGAGGACGACCCTATAGTCTTCGGACATGACGGTAGCGGGCCAATCTAGACCCGAGGTCGTGGGGACGACCCTATAGTCGTCGGACATGACGGTAGCGGGACAATCTAGACCCGAGGTCGTGGGGACGACCTCATAGTCTTCGGACATGTCGGCGGCTGTCCAACTTTGGCCCGGTGTCGTGGGGACGACTCTATAGTCGTCGGACATGTCGGCGGCTGGCCAACCTAGACCCGGGGTCGTGAGGACGACCCTATTGTCGTCGGACATGACGGTGGCGGGCCAATCTAGTCCCGGGGTCGTGGGGACGACCCTATAGTCGTCAGACAAGTCGGCGGCGGGCCAAGCTTGTCCCAGGGTCGTGGGGACGACCCTATAGTCGTCGGACATGTCGGCGGCTGGCCAACTTTGGCCCGTGGTCGTGGGGACGACTCTATAGTCGTCGGACATGTCGGCGGCTGGCCAACCTAGACCCGCGGTCGTGGGGACGACCCTATAGTCGTCGGACATGACGGTGGCGGACCAATCTAGTCCCGAGGTCGGTGGGACGACCCTACAGTCGTCGGACATGTTGGCGGCAGGTCTGCCTAGTCCCGGGGTCGTGGGGACGAACCTATAGTCGTCGGACAACACGGCGGCTGGATATCTTTGGCCCGCGGTCGTGGGGACGACCCTATAGTCGTCGGACATGACGGTGGCGGGCCAATCTGGTCCCAGGGTCGTGGGGACGACCCTATAGTCGTCGGACATGTCGGCGGCTGGACAACCTGGACCCGGGGTCGTGGGGACGACCCTATTGTCGTCGGACATGACGGTGGCGGGCCAATGTAGTCCCGGGGTCGTAGGGACGACCCTATAGTCGTCGGACATGTCGGCGATTGGCCAACATTGGCCCGGGGTCTTGGGGACAACCCTATAGTCGTCGGACATGTCGGCGGCTGGCCAACTTTGGCCCGTGGTCGTGGGGACGATCCGATAGTCGTCGGACATGTCGGCGGCTGGCCAACTTTGGCCCGGGGTCGTGGGGACGACGCTATTGTCGACGGACAAGTCGGCGGTGAGCCAACCTAGTCCAGGGGTCGTGGGGACGACCCTATAGTCGTCGGACATGTCGGCGGCTTGCCAACTTGGGCCCGGGGTCGTGGGCACGACCCTATAGTCGTCGTACATGTCGGCGGCTGGCCAACTTTGGCCCGTGGTCGTGGGGACGACCCTATAGTCGTCGGACATGACGGTGGCGGACCAATCTAGTCCCGGGGTCGTGGGGACGACCCTATAGTCGTCGGACATGTCGGCGGCTGTCCAACTTTGGCCCGTGGTCGTGGGGACGATCCAATAGTCGTCGGACATATTGGCGGCTGGCCAACTTTGGCCCGTGGTCGTGGGGACGATCCGATAGTCGTCGGACATGTCGGCGGCTGGCCAATCTAGTCCCGTGGTGGTGGGCACGACCCTATAGTCGTCGGACATGTCGGCGGCTGGCCAACTTTGGCCCGGGGTCGTGACGACGACCCTATAGTCGTCGGAGAAGACGGCGGCTGGACATCTTTGGCCCGGGGTCGTGGGGACGACCCTATAGTCGTCGGACATGTCGGCGATTGGCCAACATTGGCCCGGGGTCGTGGGGACGACCCTATAGTCGTCGGACATGTCGGCGGCTGGCTAACCTAGTCCCGAGGTCGTGGGGACGACCCTATAGTCGTCGGTCATGTCGGCGGCTGGCCAACTTTGGCCCGTGGTTGTGGGGACGACCCTATAGTCGTCGGACATGTCGGCGGCTGGCCAACTTTGGCCCGGTGTCGTGGGGACGACTCTATAGTCGTCGGAAATGTCGGTGGCGGGCCAATCTAGTCTCGCGGTCGTGGGGACGACCCTATAATCGTCGGACATGACGGTGGCGGGCCAATCTAGTCCCGGGGTCGTGGGGACGACCTTATAGTCGTCGGACATGTCGGCGGCTGGCCAACTTTGGCCCGGTGTCGTGGGGACGACTCTATAGTCGTCGGAAATGTCGGCGGCTGGCCAACCTAGTCCCGAAGTCGTGGGGACGACCCTATAGTCGTCGGACAAGTCGGCGGCGGGCCAAGCTTGGCCCGGGGTCGTGGGGACGACCCTATAGTCGTCGGACATGACGGTGGCGGACCAATCTAGTCCCGGGGTCGTGGGGACGACCCTATAGTCGTCGGACATGTCGGCGGCTGGCCATCTTTGGCTCGTGGTCGTGGGGACGATCCAATTGTCGTCGGACATATTGGCGGCTGGCCAACTTTGGCCCGTGGTCGTGGGGACGATCCGATAGTCGTCGGACATGTCGGCGGCTGGCCAATCTAGTCCCGTGGTCGTGGGCACGACCCTGTAGTCGTCGGACATGTCGGCGGCTGGCCAACTTTGGCCCGTGGTCGTGGGGACGATCCAATAGTCGTCGGACATGTCGGCGGCTGGCCAACTTTGGCCCGGGGTCGTGGGGACGACCCTATAGTCGTCGGACAAGACGGCGGCTGGACATCTTTGGCCCGGGGTCGTGAGGACGACCCTATAGTCGTCGGACATGTTGGCGGCTTGTCAGCCTAGTCCCGGGGTCGTGGTTACGACCCTATAGTCGTCGGACAAGTCGGCGGCTGGCCAACCTAGACCCGGGGTCGTGGGGACGACCCTATTGTCGTCGGACATGACGGTGGCGGGCCAATCTAGTCCCGGGGTCGTGGGGACGACCCTATAGTCGTCGAACAATTCGGCGGCGGGCCAAGCTTGTCCCGGGGTCGTGGGGACGACCCTATAATCGTCGGACATGATGGTGGCGGGCCAATCTAGTCCCGGGGTCGTGGGGATGACCCTATAGTCGTCGGACATGTCTGCGGCTGGCCAACTTTGGCCCGGTGTCGTGGGGACGACCCTATAGTCGTCGGACAAGTCGGCGGCGGGCCAAGCTTGGCCCGTGGTCGTGGGGACGATCCAATAGTCGTCGGACATGTCGGCGGCTGGCCAACCTAGACCCGGGGTCGTGGGGACGACCCTATTGTCGTCGGACATGGCGGTGGCGGGCCAATCTAGTCCCGTGGTCGTGAGGACGACCCTATAGTCTTCGGACATGACGGTAGCGGGCCAATCTAGACCCGAGGTCGTGGGGACGACCCTATAGTCGTCGGACATGTCGGCGGCTGGCCAACCTGGACCCGGGGTCGTGACGACGACCCTATAGTCGTCGGAGAAGACGGCGGCTGGACATCTTTGGCCCGGGGTCGTGGGGACGACCCTATAGTCGTCGGACATGTCGGCGGCTGGCCATCTTTGGCTCGTGGTCGTGGGGACGATCCAATTGTCGTCGGACATATTGGCGGCTGGCCAACTTTGGCCCGTGGTCGTGGGGACGATCCGATAGTCGTCGGACATGTCGGCGGCTGGCCAATCTAGTCCCGTGGTCGTGGGCACGACCCTATAGTCGTCGGACATGTCGGCGGCTGGCCAACTTTGGCCCGTGGTCGTGGGGACGATCCAATAGTCGTCGGACATGTCGGCGGCTGGCCAACCTAGACCCGGGGTCGTGGGGACGACCCTATTGTCGTCGGACATGGCGGTGGCGGGCCAATCTAGTCCCGTGGTCGTGAGGACGACCCTATAGTCTTCGGACATGACGGTAGCGGGCCAATCTAGACCCGTGGTCGTGGGCACGACCCTATAGTCGTCGGACATGTCGGCGGCTGGCCAACTTTGGCCCGGGGTCGTGACGACGACCCTATAGTCGTCGGAGAAGACGGCGGCTGGACATCTTTGGCCCGGGGTCGTGGGGACGACCCTATAGTCGTCGGACATGACGGTGGCGGGCCAATCTGGTCCCAGGGTCGTGGGGACGACCCTATAGTCGTCGGACATGTCGGCGGCTGGCCAACTTTGGCCCGTGGTCGTGGGGACGACTCTATAGTCGTCGGACATGTCGGCGGCTGGCCAACCTAGACCCGCGGTCGTGGGGACGACCCTATAGTCGTCGGACATGTCGGCGATTGGCCAACATTGGCCCGGGGTCGTGGGGACGACCCTATTGTCGTCGGACATGACGGCGGCTGGCCAATCTAGTCCCGGGGTCGTGGGGACGACACTATAGTCGTCGGACTTGTCGGCGGCTGGCCAACTTTGGCCCGTGGTCGTGGGGACGATCCGATAGTCGTTGGACATGACGGTGGCGGGCCAATCTAGTCCCGGGGTCGTGGGGACGATCCAATAGTCGTCGGACATGTCGGCGGCTGGCCAACTTTGGCCCGTGGTCGTGGGGACGACCCTATAGTCGTTGGACATGTCAGCGGCTGGCCAACTTTGGCCCGGTGTCGTGGGGACAACTCTATAGTCGTCGGACATGTCGGCGGCTGGCCAACCTAGACCCGGGGTCGTTGGGACGACCCTATTGTCGTCGGACATGACGGTGGCGGGCCAATCTATTCCCGGGGTCGTAGGGACGACCCTATAGTCGTCGGACATGTTGGCGATTGGCCAACATTGGCCCGGGGTCGTCGGGACGACCCTATAGTCGTCGGACATGTCGGCGGCTGGCCAATCTAGTCCCGGGGTCGTGGGGACGACCCTATAGTCGTCGGACATGTCGGCGGCTGGCCAACTTTGGCCCCTGGTCGTGGGGACGATCCGATAGTCGTTGGACATGACGGTGGCGGGCCAATCTAGTCCCGGGGTCGTGGGGACGATCCAATAGTCGTCGGACATGTCGGCGGCTGGCCAACTTTGGCCCGTGGTCGTGGGGACGACCCTATAGTCGTTGGACATGTCAGCGGCTGGCCAACTTTGGCCCGGTGTCGTGGGGACAACTCTATAGTCGTCGGACATGTCGGCGGCTGGCCAACCTAGACCCGGGGTCGTGGGGACGACCCTATTGTCGTCGGACATGGCGGTGGCGGGCCAATCTAGTCCCGTGGTCGTGAGGACGACCCTATAGTCTTCGGACATGACGGTAGCGGGCCAATCTAGACCCGAGGTCGTGGGGACGACCCTATAGTCGTCGGACATGACGGTAGCGGGACAATCTAGACCCGAGGTCGTGGGGACGACCTCATAGTCTTCGGACATGTCGGCGGCTGTCCAACTTTGGCCCGGTGTCGTGGGGACGACTCTATAGTCGTCGGACATGTCGGCGGCTGGCCAACCTAGACCCGGGGTCGTGAGGACGACCCTATTGTCGTCGGACATGACGGTGGCGGGCCAATCTAGTCCCGGGGTCGTGGGGACGACCCTATAGTCGTCAGACAAGTCGGCGGCGGGCCAAGCTTGTCCCAGGGTCGTGGGGACGACCCTATAGTCGTCGGACATGTCGGCGGCTGGCCAACTTTGGCCCGTGGTCGTGGGGACGACTCTATAGTCGTCGGACATGTCGGCGGCTGGCCAACCTAGACCCGCGGTCGTGGGGACGACCCTATAGTCGTCGGACATGACGGTGGCGGACCAATCTAGTCCCGAGGTCGGTGGGACGACCCTACAGTCGTCGGACATGTTGGCGGCAGGTCTGCCTAGTCCCGGGGTCGTGGGGACGAACCTATAGTCGTCGGACAACACGGCGGCTGGATATCTTTGGCCCGCGGTCGTGGGGACGACCCTATAGTCGTCGGACATGACGGTGGCGGGCCAATCTGGTCCCAGGGTCGTGGGGACGACCCTATAGTCGTCGGACATGTCGGCGGCTGGACAACCTGGACCCGGGGTCGTGGGGACGACCCTATTGTCGTCGGACATGACGGTGGCGGGCCAATGTAGTCCCGGGGTCGTAGGGACGACCCTATAGTCGTCGGACATGTCGGCGATTGGCCAACATTGGCCCGGGGTCGTGGGGACAACCCTATAGTCGTCGGACATGTCGGCGGCTGGCCAACTTTGGCCCGTGGTCGTGGGGACGATCCGATAGTCGTCGGACATGTCGGCGGCTGGCCAACTTTGGCCCGGGGTCGTGGGGACGACGCTATTGTCGACGGACAAGTCGGCGGTGAGCCAACCTAGTCCAGGGGTCGTGGGGACGACCCTATAGTCGTCGGACATGTCGGCGGCTTGCCAACTTGGGCCCGGGGTCGTGGGCACGACCCTATAGTCGTCGTACATGTCGGCGGCTGGCCAACTTTGGCCCGTGGTCGTGGGGACGACCCTATAGTCGTCGGACATGACGGTGGCGGACCAATCTAGTCCCGGGGTCGTGGGGACGACCCTATAGTCGTCGGACATGTCGGCGGCTGTCCAACTTTGGCCCGTGGTCGTGGGGACGATCCAATAGTCGTCGGACATATTGGCGGCTGGCCAACTTTGGCCCGTGGTCGTGGGGACGATCCGATAGTCGTCGGACATGTCGGCGGCTGGCCAATCTAGTCCCGTGGTCGTGGGCACGACCCTATAGTCGTCGGACATGTCGGCGGCTGGCCAACTTTGGCCCGGGGTCGTGACGACGACCCTATAGTCGTCGGAGAAGACGGCGGCTGGACATCTTTGGCCCGGGGTCGTGGGGACGACCCTATAGTCGTCGGACATGTCGGCGATTGGCCAACATTGGCCCGGGGTCGTGGGGACGACCCTATAGTCGTCGGACATGTCGGCGGCTGGCTAACCTAGTCCCGAGGTCGTGGGGACGACCCTATAGTCGTCGGTCATGTCGGCGGCTGGCCAACTTTGGCCCGTGGTTGTGGGGACGACCCTATAGTCGTCGGACATGTCGGCGGCTGGCCAACTTTGGCCCGGTGTCGTGGGGACGACTCTATAGTCGTCGGAAATGTCGGTGGCGGGCCAATCTAGTCTCGCGGTCGTGGGGACGACCCTATAATCGTCGGACATGACGGTGGCGGGCCAATCTAGTCCCGGGGTCGTGGGGACGACCTTATAGTCGTCGGACATGTCGGCGGCTGGCCAACTTTGGCCCGGTGTCGTGGGGACGACTCTATAGTCGTCGGAAATGTCGGCGGCTGGCCAACCTAGTCCCGAAGTCGTGGGGACGACCCTATAGTCGTCGGACAAGTCGGCGGCGGGCCAAGCTTGGCCCGGGGTCGTGGGGACGACCCTATAGTCGTCGGACATGACGGTGGCGGACCAATCTAGTCCCGGGGTCGTGGGGACGACCCTATAGTCGTCGGACATGTCGGCGGCTGGCCATCTTTGGCTCGTGGTCGTGGGGACGATCCAATTGTCGTCGGACATATTGGCGGCTGGCCAACTTTGGCCCGTGGTCGTGGGGACGATCCGATAGTCGTCGGACATGTCGGCGGCTGGCCAATCTAGTCCCGTGGTCGTGGGCACGACCCTGTAGTCGTCGGACATGTCGGCGGCTGGCCAACTTTGGCCCGTGGTCGTGGGGACGATCCAATAGTCGTCGGACATGTCGGCGGCTGGCCAACTTTGGCCCGGGGTCGTGGGGACGACCCTATAGTCGTCGGACAAGACGGCGGCTGGACATCTTTGGCCCGGGGTCGTGAGGACGACCCTATAGTCGTCGGACATGTTGGCGGCTTGTCAGCCTAGTCCCGGGGTCGTGGGTACGACCCTATAGTCGTCGGACAAGTCGGCGGCTGGCCAACCTAGACCCGGGGTCGTGGGGACGACCCTATTGTCGTCGGACATGACGGTGGCGGGCCAATCTAGTCCCGGGGTCGTGGGGACGACCCTATAGTCGTCGAACAATTCGGCGGCGGGCCAAGCTTGTCCCGGGGTCGTGGGGACGACCCTATAATCGTCGGACATGATGGTGGCGGGCCAATCTAGTCCCGGGGTCGTGGGGATGACCCTATAGTCGTCGGACATGTCTGCGGCTGGCCAACTTTGGCCCGGTGTCGTGGGGACGACCCTATAGTCGTCGGACAAGTCGGCGGCGGGCCAAGCTTGGCCCGTGGTCGTGGGGACGATCCAATAGTCGTCGGACATGTCGGCGGCTGGCCAACCTAGACCCGGGGTCGTGGGGACGACCCTATTGTCGTCGGACATGGCGGTGGCGGGCCAATCTAGTCCCGTGGTCGTGAGGACGACCCTATAGTCTTCGGACATGACGGTAGCGGGCCAATCTAGACCCGAGGTCGTGGGGACGACCCTATAGTCGTCGGACATGTCGGCGGCTGGCCAACCTGGACCCGGGGTCGTGACGACGACCCTATAGTCGTCGGAGAAGACGGCGGCTGGACATCTTTGGCCCGGGGTCGTGGGGACGACCCTATAGTCGTCGGACATGTCGGCGGCTGGCCATCTTTGGCTCGTGGTCGTGGGGACGATCCAATTGTCGTCGGACATATTGGCGGCTGGCCAACTTTGGCCCGTGGTCGTGGGGACGATCCGATAGTCGTCGGACATGTCGGCGGCTGGCCAATCTAGTCCCGTGGTCGTGGGCACGACCCTATAGTCGTCGGACATGTCGGCGGCTGGCCAACTTTGGCCCGTGGTCGTGGGGACGATCCAATAGTCGTCGGACATGTCGGCGGCTGGCCAACCTAGACCCGGGGTCGTGGGGACGACCCTATTGTCGTCGGACATGGCGGTGGCGGGCCAATCTGGTCCCGTGGTCGTGAGGACGACCCTATAGTCTTCGGACATGACGGTAGCGGGCCAATCTAGACCCGAGGTCGTGGGGACGACCCTTTAGTCGTCGGACATGTCGGCGGCTGGCCAACCTGGACCCGGGGTCGTGACGACGACCCTATAGTCGTCGGAGAAGACGGCGGCTGGACATCTTTGGCCCGGGGTCGTGGGGACGACCCTATAGTCGTCGGACATGTCGGCGATTGGCCAACATTGGCCCGGGGTCGTGGGGACGACCCTATAGTCGTCGGACATGTCGGCGGCTGGCTAACCTAGTCCCGAGGTCGTGGGGACGACCCTATAGTCGTCGGTCATGTCGGCGGCTGGCCAACTTTGGCCCGTGGTTGTGGGGACGACCCTATAGTCGTCGGACATGTCGGCGGCTGGCCAACTTTGGCCCGGTGTCGTGGGGACGACTCTATAGTCGTCGGAAATGTCGGTGGCGGGCCAATCTAGTCTCGCGGTCGTGGGGACGACCCTATAATCGTCGGACATGACGGTGGCGGGCCAATCTAGTCCCGGGGTCGTGGGGACGACCTTATAGTCGTCGGACATGTCGGCGGCTGGCCAACTTTGGCCCGGTGTCGTGGGGACGACTCTATAGTCGTCGGAAATGTCGGCGGCTGGCCAACCTAGTCCCGAAGTCGTGGGGACGACCCTATAGTCGTCGGACAAGTCGGCGGCGGGCCAAGCTTGGCCCGGGGTCGTGGGGACGACCCTATAGTCGTCGGACATGACGGTGGCGGACCAATCTAGTCCCGGGGTCGTGGGGACGACCCTATAGTCGTCGGACATGTCGGCGGCTGGCCATCTTTGGCTCGTGGTCGTGGGGACGATCCAATTGTCGTCGGACATATTGGCGGCTGGCCAACTTTGGCCCGTGGTCGTGGGGACGATCCGATAGTCGTCGGACATGTCGGCGGCTGGCCAATCTAGTCCCGTGGTCGTGGGCACGACCCTATAGTCGTCGGACATGTCGGCGGCTGGCCAACTTTGGCCCGTGGTCGTGGGGACGATCCAATAGTCGTCGGACATGTCGGCGGCTGGCCAACTTTGGCCCGGGGTCGTGGGGACGACCCTATAGTCGTCGGACAAGACGGCGGCTGGACATCTTTGGCCCGGGGTCGTGAGGACGACCCTATAGTCGTCGGACATGTTGGCGGCTTGTCAGCCTAGTCCCGGGGTCGTGGGTACGACCCTATAGTCGTCGGACAAGTCGGCGGCTGGCCAACCTAGACCCGGGGTCGTGGGGACGACCCTATTGTCGTCGGACATGACGGTGGCGGGCCAATCTAGTCCCGGGGTCGTGGGGACGACCCTATAGTCGTCGAACAATTCGGCGGCGGGCCAAGCTTGTCCCGGGGTCGTGGGGACGACCCTATAATCGTCGGACATGATGGTGGCGGGCCAATCTAGTCCCGGGGTCGTGGGGATGACCCTATAGTCGTCGGACATGTCTGCGGCTGGCCAACTTTGGCCCGGTGTCGTAGGGACGACCCTATAGTCGTCGGACATGTCGGCGGCTGGCCAACTTTGGCCCGTGGTTGTGGGGACGACCCTATAGTCGTTGGACATGACGCTGGCGGGCCAATCTAGTCCCGGGGTCGTGGGGACGACCCTATAGTCGTCGGACAAGACGGCGGCTGGACATCTTTGGCCAGGGGTCGTGGGGACGACCCTATAGTCGTCGGACACGTTGGCGGCTTGTCAGCCTAGTCCCAGGGTCGTGGCTACGACCCTATAGTCGTCGGACAAGTCGGCGGCGGGCCAACCTTGTCCCGGGGTCGTGGGGACGTCCCTATAGTCGTCGGACATGTCGGCGGCTGGCCAACTTTGGCCCGGTGTCGTGGGGACGACTCTATAGTCGTCGGAAATGTCGGCGGCTGGCCAATCTAGTCTCGGGGTCGTGGGGACGACCCTATAGTCGTCGGACATGTCGGCGGCTGGCCAACTTTGGCCCGGCGTCGTGGGGACGACTCTATAGTCGTCGGAAATGTCGGCGGCGGGCCAAACTAGTCCCGGGGTCGTGGGGACGACCCTATAATCGTCGGACATTTCGGCGGCATGCCAACTTTGGCCCATGGTCGTGGGGACGACCCTATAGTCGTTGGACATGACGGTGGCGGGCCAATCTAGTCCCGAGGTCCTGGGGACGACCCTATAGTCGTCGGACAAGTCGGCGGCTGGCCAACCTAGACCCGGGGTCCTGGGGACGACCCTATTGTCGGCGGACATGACGGTGGCGGGCCAATCTAGTCCCGGGGTCGTGGGGACGACCCTATAGTCGTCGGACATGTCGGCGGCTGGCCAACTTTGGCGCGTGGTCGTGGGGACGACCCTATTGTCGTCGGACATGACGGCGGCTGGCCAAATTTGGCCCGGTGTCGTGGGGACGACTCTACAGTCGTCGGAAATGTCGGCGGCTGGCCAACATTGGCCCGGGGTCGTGGGGACGACGCTATTGTCGACGGAGAAGTCGGCGGTGAGCCAACCTGGTCCAGGGGTCGTGGGGACGACCCTATAGTCGTCGGACATGTCGGCGGCTTGCCAACTTTGGCCCGGGGTCGTGGGCACGACCCTATAGTCGTGGGACATGTTGCCGGCTGGTCAACCTAGTCTCGGGGTCGTGGGGACGACCCTATAGTCGTCGGAAATGTCGGCGGCTGGCTAACTTTGGCGGGTGGTCGTGAATACGACCCTATAGTCGTCGGACAAGACAGAGGCGGGCCAATCTTGTCCCGGGGTCGTGGGGACGACCCAATAGTCGTCGGACATGTCGGCGGCTGGCCAACCTACTCCCGAGGTCGTGGGGCCGACCCTATAGTCGTCGGACTTGACGGTGGTGGGCCAATCTAGTCCCGGGGTCGTGGGGACGACCCTATAGTCGTCGAACATGTCGGCGGCTGGCCAACTTTGGCCCGTGGTCGTGGGGACGATCCGATAGTCGTCGGACATGTCGGCGGCTGGCCAACCTAGACCCGGGGTCGTGGGGACGACCCTATTGTCGTCGGACATGTCGGTGGCGGGCCAATCTAGTCCCGGGGTCGTGGGGACGACCTTATAGTCGTCGGACATGTCGGCGGCGGGCCAAGCTTGTCCCGGGGTCGTTGGGACGACCCTATAATCGTCGGACATGACGGTGGCGGGCCAATCTAGTCCCGGGGTCGTGGGGACGACCCTATAATCGTTGGACATGACGGTGGCGGGCCAATCTAGTCCCGGGGTCGTAGGGACGACCCTATAGTCGTCGGACATGTTGGCGATTGGCCAACATTGGCCCGGGGTCGTGGGGACGACCCTATTGTCGTCGGACATGACGGCGGCTGGCCAATCTAGTCCCGGGGTCGTGGGGACGACCCTATAGTCGTCGGACATGTCGGCGGCTGGCCAACCTAGACCCGGGGTCGTGGGGACGACCCTATTGTCGTCGGACATGGCGGTGGCGGGCCAATCTAGTCCCGTGGTCGTGAGGACGACCCTATAGTCGTCGGACATGACGGTAGCGGGACAATCTAGACCCGAGGTCGTGGGGACGACCTCATAGTCTTCGGACATGTCGGCGGCTGTCCAACTTTGGCCCGGTGTCGTGGGGACGACTCTATAGTCGTCGGACATGTCGGCGGCTGGCCAACCTAGACCCGGGGTCGTGGGGACGACCCTATTGTCGTCGGACATGACGGTGGCGGGCCAATCTAGTCCCGGGGTCGTGGGGACGACCCTATAGTCGTCGGACAAGTCGGCGGCGGGCCAAGCTTGTCCCGGGGTCGTGGGGACGACCCTATAGTCGTCGGACATGTCGGCGATTGGCCAACATTGGCCCGGGGTCGTGGGGACGACCCTATTGTCGTCGGACATGACGGTGGCGGGCCAATCTAGTCCCAGGGTCGTGGGGACGACCCTATAGTCGTCGGACATGACGGTGGCGGGCCAATCTGGTCCCAGGGTCGTGGGGACGACCCTATAGTCGTCGGACATGTCGGCGGCTGGCCAACTTTGGCCCGTGGTCGTGGGGACGACCCTATAGTCGTTGGACATGTCAGCGGCTGGCCAACTTTGGCCCGGTGTCGTGGGGACAACTCTATAGTCGTCGGACATGTCGGCGGCTGGCCAACCTAGACCCGGGGTCGTTGGGACGACCCTATTGTCGTCGGACATGACGGTGGCGGGCCAATCTATTCCCGGGGTCGTAGGGACGACCCTATAGTCGTCGGACATGTTGGCGATTGGCCAACATTGGCCCGGGGTCGTCGGGACGACCCTATAGTCGTCGGACATGTCGGCGGCTGGCCAATCTAGTCCCGGGGTCGTGGGGACGACCCTATAGTCGTCGGACATGTCGGCGGCTGGCCAACTTTGGCCCCTGGTCGTGGGGACGATCCGATAGTCGTTGGACATGACGGTGGCGGGCCAATCTAGTCCCGGGGTCGTGGGGACGATCCAATAGTCGTCGGACATGTCGGCGGCTGGCCAACTTTGGCCCGTGGTCGTGGGGACGACCCTATAGTCGTTGGACATGTCAGCGGCTGGCCAACTTTGGCCCGGTGTCGTGGGGACAACTCTATAGTCGTCGGACATGTCGGCGGCTGGCCAACCTAGACCCGGGGTCGTGGGGACGACCCTATTGTCGTCGGACATGGCGGTGGCGGGCCAATCTAGTCCCGTGGTCGTGAGGACGACCCTATAGTCTTCGGACATGACGGTAGCGGGCCAATCTAGACCCGAGGTCGTGGGGACGACCCTATAGTCGTCGGACATGACGGTAGCGGGACAATCTAGACCCGAGGTCGTGGGGACGACCTCATAGTCTTCGGACATGTCGGCGGCTGTCCAACTTTGGCCCGGTGTCGTGGGGACGACTCTATAGTCGTCGGACATGTCGGCGGCTGGCCAACCTAGACCCGGGGTCGTGGGGACGACCCTATTGTCGTCGGACATGACGGTGGCGGGCCAATCTAGTCCCGGGGTCGTGGGGACGACCCTATAGTCGTCAGACAAGTCGGCGGCGGGCCAAGCTTGTCCCAGGGTCGTGGGGACGACCCTATAGTCGTCGGACATGTCGGCGGCTGGCCAACTTTGGCCCGTGGTCGTGGGGACGACTCTATAGTCGTCGGACATGTCGGCGGCTGGCCAACCTAGACCCGCGGTCGTGGGGACGACCCTATAGTCGTCGGACATGACGGTGGCGGACCAATCTAGTCCCGAGGTCGGTGGGACGACCCTACAGTCGTCGGACATGTTGGCGGCAGGTCTGCCTAGTCCCGGGGTCGTGGGGACGAACCTATAGTCGTCGGACAACACGGCGGCTGGATATCTTTGGCCCGCGGTCGTGGGGACGACTCTATAGTCGTCGGACATGACGGTGGCGGGCCAATCTGGTCCCAGGGTCGGGGGGACGACCCTATAGTCGTCGGACATGTCGGCGGCTGGACAACCTGGACCCGGGGTCGTGGGGACGACCCTATTGTCGTCGGACATGACGGTGGCGGGCCAATGTAGTCCCGGGGTCGTAGGGACGACCCTATAGTCGTCGGACATGTCGGCGATTGGCCAACATTGGCCCGGGGTCGTGGGGACAACCCTATAGTCGTCGGACATGTCGGCGGCTGGCCAACTTTGGCCCGTGGTCGTGGGGACGATCCGATAGTCGTCGGACATGTCGGCGGCTGGCCAACCTAGACCCGGGGTCGTGGGGACGACCCTATTGTCGTCGGACATGGCGGTGGCGGGCCAATCTAGTCCCGTGGTCGTGAGGACGACCCTATAGTCTTCGGACATGACGGTAGCGGGCCAATCTAGACCCGAGGTCGTGGGGACGACCCTATAGGCGTCGGACATGACGGTAGCCGGACAATCTACACCCGAGGTCGTGGGGACGACCACATAGTCTTCGGACATGTCGGCGGCTGTCCAACTTTGGCCCGGTGTCGTGGGGACGACTCTATATTCGTCGGACATGTCGGCGGCTGGCCAACCTAGACCCGGGGTCGTGGGAACGACCCTATTGTCGTCGGACATGTTGCCGGCTGGTCAACCTAGTCTCGGGGTCGTGGGGACGACCCTATAGTCGTCGGAAATGGCGGCGGCTGGCTAACTTTGGCGGGTGGTCGTGAATACGACCCTATAGTCGTCGGACAAGACAGAGGCGGGCCAATCTTGTCCCGGGGTCGTGGGGACGACCCAATAGTCGTCGGACATGTCGGCGGCTGGCCAACCTAGTCCCGAGGTCGTGGGGACGACCCTATAGTCGTCGGACATGTCGGCGGCTGGCCAACTTTGGCCCGTGGTCGTGGGGACGACCCTATAGTCGTTGGACATGTCAGCGGCTGGCCAACTTTGGCCCGGTGTCGTGGGGACAACTCTATAGTCGTCGGACATGTCGGCGGCTGGCCAACCTAGACCCGGGGTCGTGGGGACGACCCTATTGTCGTCGGACATGGCGGTGGCGGGCCAATCTAGTCCCGTGGTCGTGAGGACGACCCTATAGTCTTCGGACATGACGGTAGCGGGCCAATCTAGACCCGAGGTCGTGGGGACGACCCTATAGTCGTCGGACATGACGGTAGCGGGACAATCTAGACCCGAGGTCGTGGGGACGACCTCATAGTCTTCGGACATGTCGGCGGCTGTCCAACTTTGGCCCGGTGTCGTGGGGACGACTCTATAGTCGTCGGACATGTCGGCGGCTGGCCAACCTAGACCCGGGGTCGTGGGGACGACCCTATTGTCGTCGGACATGACGGTGGCGGGCCAATCTAGTCCCGGGGTCGTGGGGACGACCCTATAGTCGTCAGACAAGTCGGCGGCGGGCCAAGCTTGTCCCAGGGTCGTGGGGACGACCCTATAGTCGTCGGACATGTCGGCGGCTGGCCAACTTTGGCCCGTGGTCGTGGGGACGACTCTATAGTCGTCGGACATGTCGGCGGCTGGCCAACCTAGACCCGCGGTCGTGGGGACGACCCTATAGTCGTCGGACATGACGGTGGCGGACCAATCTAGTCCCGAGGTCGGTGGGACGACCCTACAGTCGTCGGACATGTTGGCGGCAGGTCTGCCTAGTCCCGGGGTCGTGGGGACGAACCTATAGTCGTCGGACAACACGGCGGCTGGATATCTTTGGCCCGCGGTCGTGGGGACGACCCTATAGTCGTCGGACATGACGGTGGCGGGCCAATCTGGTCCCAGGGTCGTGGGGACGACCCTATAGTCGTCGGACATGTCGGCGGCTGGACAACCTGGACCCGGGGTCGTGGGGACGACCCTATTGTCGTCGGACATGACGGTGGCGGGCCAATGTAGTCCCGGGGTCGTAGGGACGACCCTATAGTCGTCGGACATGTCGGCGATTGGCCAACATTGGCCCGGGGTCGTGGGGACAACCCTATAGTCGTCGGACATGTCGGCGGCTGGCCAACTTTGGCCCGTGGTCGTGGGGACGATCCGATAGTCGTCGGACATGTCGGCGGCTGGCCAACCTAGACCCGGGGTCGTGGGGACGACCCTATTGTCGTCGGACATGGCGGTGGCGGGCCAATCTAGTCCCGTGGTCGTGAGGACGACCCTATAGTCTTCGGACATGACGGTAGCGGGCCAATCTAGACCCGAGGTCGTGGGGACGACCCTATAGTCGTCGGACATGACGGTAGCCGGACAATCTACACCCGAGGTCGTGGGGACGACCACATAGTCTTCGGACATGTCGGCGGCTGTCCAACTTTGGCCCGGTGTCGTGGGGACGACTCTATATTCGTCGGACATGTCGGCGGCTGGCCAACCTAGACCCGGGGTCGTGGGAACGACCCTATTGTCGTCGGACATGTTGCCGGCTGGTCAACCTAGTCTCGGGGTCGTGGGGACGACCCTATAGTCGTCGGAAATGGCGGCGGCTGGCTAACTTTGGCGGGTGGTCGTGAATACGACCCTATAGTCGTCGGACAAGACAGAGGCGGGCCAATCTTGTCCCGGGGTCGTGGGGACGACCCAATAGTCGTCGGACATGTCGGCGGCTGGCCAACCTAGTCCCGAGGTCGTGGGGACGACCCTATAGTCGTCGGACATGTCGGCGGCTGGCCAACTTTGGCCCGTGGTCGTGGAGACGATCCAATAGTCGTCGGACATGTCGGCGGCTGGCCAACTTTGGCCCGTGGTCGTGGGGACGATCCGATAGTCGTCGGACATGTCGGCGGCTGGCCAACTTTGGCCCGGGGTCGTGGGGACGACGCTATTGTCGACGGACAAGTCGGCGGTGAGCCAACCTAGTCCAGGGGTCGTGGGGACGACCCTATAGTCGTCGGACATGTCGGCGGCTTGCCAACTTGGGCCCGGGGTCGTGGGCACGACCCTATAGTCGTCGTACATGTCGGCGGCTGGCCAACTTTGGCCCGTGGTCGTGGGGACGACCCTATAGTCGTCGGACATGACGGTGGCGGACCAATCTAGTCCCGGGGTCGTGGGGACGACCCTATAGTCGTCGGACATGTCGGCGGCTGTCCAACTTTGGCCCGTGGTCGTGGGGACGATCCAATAGTCGTCGGACATATTGGCGGCTGGCCAACTTTGGCCCGTGGTCGTGGGGACGATCCGATAGTCGTCGGACATGTCGGCGGCTGGCCAATCTAGTCCCGTGGTCGTGGGCACGACCCTATAGTCGTCGGACATGTCGGCGGCTGGCCAACTTTGGCCCGGGGTCGTGACGACGACCCTATAGTCGTCGGAGAAGACGGCGGCTGGACATCTTTGGCCCGGGGTCGTGGGGACGACCCTATAGTCGTCGGACATGTCGGCGATTGGCCAACATTGGCCCGGGGTCGTGGGGACGACCCTATAGTCGTCGGACATGTCGGCGGCTGGCTAACCTAGTCCCGAGGTCGTGGGGACGACCCTATAGTCGTCGGTCATGTCGGCGGCTGGCCAACTTTGGCCCGTGGTTGTGGGGACGACCCTATAGTCGTCGGACATGTCGGCGGCTGGCCAACTTTGGCCCGGTGTCGTGGGGACGACTCTATAGTCGTCGGAAATGTCGGTGGCGGGCCAATCTAGTCTCGCGGTCGTGGGGACGACCCTATAATCGTCGGACATGACGGTGGCGGGCCAATCTAGTCCCGGGGTCGTGGGGACGACTTTATAGTCGTCGGACATGTCGGCGGCTGGCCAACTTTGGCCCGGTGTCGTGGGGACGACTCTATAGTCGTCGGAAATGTCGGCGGCTGGCCAACCTAGTCCCGAAGTCGTGGGGACGACCCTATAGTCGTCGGACAAGTCGGCGGCGGGCCAAGCTTGGCCCGGGGTCGTGGGGACGACCCTATAGTCGTCGGACATGACGGTGGCGGACCAATCTAGTCCCGGGGTCGTGGGGACGACCCTATAGTCGTCGGACATGTCGGCGGCTGGCCATCTTTGGCTCGTGGTCGTGGGGACGATCCAATTGTCGTCGGACATATTGGCGGCTGGCCAACTTTGGCCCGTGGTCGTGGGGACGATCCGATAGTCGTCGGACATGTCGGCGGCTGGCCAATCTAGTCCCGTGGTCGTGGGCACGACCCTGTAGTCGTCGGACATGTCGGCGGCTGGCCAACTTTGGCCCGTGGTCGTGGGGACGATCCAATAGTCGTCGGACATGTCGGCGGCTGGCCAACTTTGGCCCGGGGTCGTGGGGACGACCCTATAGTCGTCGGACAAGACGGCGGCTGGACATCTTTGGCCCGGGGTCGTGAGGACGACCCTATAGTCGTCGGACATGTTGGCGGCTTGTCAGCCTAGTCCCGGGGTCGTGGGTACGACCCTATAGTCGTCGGACAAGTCGGCGGCTGGCCAACCTAGACCCGGGGTCGTGGGGACGACCCTATTGTCGTCGGACATGACGGTGGCGGGCCAATCTAGTCCCGGGGTCGTGGGGACGACCCTATAGTCGTCGAACAATTCGGCGGCGGGCCAAGCTTGTCCCGGGGTCGTGGGGACGACCCTATAATCGTCGGACATGATGGTGGCGGGCCAATCTAGTCCCGGGGTCGTGGGGATGACCCTATAGTCGTCGGACATGTCTGCGGCTGGCCAACTTTGGCCCGGTGTCGTGGGGACGACCCTATAGTCGTCGGACAAGTCGACGGCGGGCCAAGCTTGGCCCGTGGTCGTGGGGACGATCCAATAGTCGTCGGACATGTCGGCGGCTGGCCAACCTAGACCCGGGGTCGTGGGGACGACCCTATTGTCGTCGGACATGGCGGTGGCGGGCCAATCTAGTCCCGTGGTCGTGAGGACGACCCTATAGTCTTCGGACATGACGGTAGCGGGCCAATCTAGACCCGAGGTCGTGGGGACGACCCTATAGTCGTCGGACATGTCGGCGGCTGGCCAACCTGGACCCGGGGTCGTGACGACGACCCTATAGTCGTCGGAGAAGACGGCGGCTGGACATCTTTGGCCCGGGGTCGTGGGGACGACCCTATAGTCGTCGGACATGTCGGCGGCTGGCCATCTTTGGCTCGTGGTCGTGGGGACGATCCAATTGTCGTCGGACATATTGGCGGCTGGCCAACTTTGGCCCGTGGTCGTGGGGACGATCCGATAGTCGTCGGACATGTCGGCGGCTGGCCAATCTAGTCCCGTGGTCGTGGGCACGACCCTATAGTCGTCGGACATGTCGGCGGCTGGCCAACATTGGCCCGTGGTCGTGGGGACGATCCAATAGTCGTCGGACATGTCGGCGGCTGGCCAACCTAGACCCGGGGTCGTGGGGACGACCCTATTGTCGTCGGACATGGCGGTGGCGGGCCAATCTAGTCCCGTGGTCGTGAGGACGACCCTATAGTCTTCGGACATGACGGTAGCGGGCCAATCTAGACCCGAGGTCGTGGGGACGACCCTTTAGTCGTCGGACATGTCGGCGGCTGGCCAACCTGGACCCGGGGTCGTGACGACGACCCTATAGTCGTCGGAGAAGACGGCGGCTGGACATCTTTGGCCCGGGGTCGTGGGGACGACCCTATAGTCGTCGGACATGTCGGCGATTGGCCAACATTGGCCCGGGGTCGTGGGGACGACCCTATAGTCGTCGGACATGTCGGCGGCTGGCTAACCTAGTCCCGAGGTCGTGGGGACGACCCTATAGTCGTCGGTCATGTCGGCGGCTGGCCAACTTTGGCCCGTGGTTGTGGGGACGACCCTATAGTCGTCGGACATGTCGGCGGCTGGCCAACTTTGGCCCGGTGTCGTGGGGACGACTCTATAGTCGTCGGAAATGTCGGTGGCGGGCCAATCTAGTCTCGCGGTCGTGGGGACGACCCTATAATCGTCGGACATGACGGTGGCGGGCCAATCTAGTCCCGGGGTCGTGGGGACGACCTTATAGTCGTCGGACATGTCGGCGGCTGGCCAACTTTGGCCCGGTGTCGTGGGGACGACTCTATAGTCGTCGGAAATGTCGGCGGCTGGCCAACCTAGTCCCGAAGTCGTGGGGACGACCCTATAGTCGTCGGACAAGTCGGCGGCGGGCCAAGCTTGGCCCGGGGTCGTGGGGACGACCCTATAGTCGTCGGACATGACGGTGGCGGACCAATCTAGTCCCGGGGTCGTGGGGACGACCCTATAGTCGTCGGACATGTCGGCGGCTGGCCATCTTTGGCTCGTGGTCGTGGGGACGATCCAATTGTCGTCGGACATATTGGCGGCTTTCCAACTTTGGCCCGTGGTCGTGGGGACGATCCGATAGTCGTCGGACATGTCGGCGGCTGGCCAATCTAGTCCCGTGGTCGTGGGCACGACCCTATAGTCGTCGGACATGTCGGCGGCTGGCCAACTTTGGCCCGTGGTCGTGGGTACGATCCAATAGTCGTCGGACATGTCGGCGGCTGGCCAACTTTGGCCCGGGGTCGTGGGGACGACCCTATAGTCGTCGGACAAGACGGCGGCTGGACATCTTTGGCCCGGGGTCGTGAGGACGACCCTATAGTCGTCGGACATGTTGGCGGCTTGTCAGCCTAGTCCCGGGGTCGTGGGTACGACCCTATAGTCGTCGGACAAGTCGGCGGCTGGCCAACCTAGACCCGGGGTCGTGGGGACGACCCTATTGTCGTCGGACATGACGGTGGCGGGCCAATCTAGTCCCGGGGTCGTGGGGACGACCCTATAGTCGTCGAACAATTCGGCGGCGGGCCAAGCTTGTCCCGGGGTCGTGGGGACGACCCTATAATCGTCGGACATGATGGTGGCGGGCCAATCTAGTCCCGGGGTCGTGGGGATGACCCTATAGTCGTCGGACATGTCTGCGGCTGGCCAACTTTGGCCCGGTGTCGTAGGGACGACCCTATAGTCGTCGGACATGTCGGCGGCTGGCCAACTTTGGCCCGTGGTTGTGGGGACGACCCTATAGTCGTTGGACATGACGCTGGCGGGCCAATCTAGTCCCGGGGTCGTGGGGACGACCCTATAGTCGTCGGACAAGACGGCGGCTGGACATCTTTGGCCAGGGGTCGTGGGGACGACCCTATAGTCGTCGGACACGTTGGCGGCTTGTCAGCCTAGTCCCAGGGTCGTGGCTACGACCCTATAGTCGTCGGACAAGTCGGCGGCGGGCCAACCTTGTCCCGGGGTCGCGGGGACGTCCCTATAGTCGTCGGACATGTCGGCGGCTGGCCAACTTTGGCCCCTGGTCGTGGGGACGATCCGATAGTCGTTGGACATGACGGTGGCGGGCCAATCTAGTCCCGGGGTCGTGGGGACGATCCAATAGTCGTCGGACATGTCGGCGGCTGGCCAACATTGGCCCGTGGTCGTGGGGACGACCCTATAGTCGTTGGACATGTCAGCGGGTGGCCAACTTTGGCCCGGTGTCGTGGGGACAACTCTATAGTCGTCGGACATGTCGGCGGCTGGCCAACCTAGACCCGGGGTCGTGGGGACGACCCTATTGTCGTCGGACATGGCGGTGGCGGGCCAATCTAGTCCCGTGGTCGTGAGGACGACCCTATAGTCTTCGGACATGACGGTAGCGGGCCAATCTAGACCCGAGGTCGTGGGGACGACCCTATAGTCGTCGGACATGACGGTAGCGGGACAATCTAGACCCGAGGTCGTGGGGACGACCTCATAGTCTTCGGACATGTCGGCGGCTGTCCAACTTTGGCCCGGTGTCGTGGGGACGACTCTATAGTCGTCGGACATGTCGGCGGCTGGCCAACCTAGACCCGGGGTCGTGGGGACGACCCTATTGTCGTCGGACATGACGGTGGCGGGCCAATCTAGTCCCGGGGTCGTGGGGACGACCCTATAGTCGTCAGACAAGTCGGCGGCGGGCCAAGCTTGTCCCAGGGTCGTGGGGACGACCCTATAGTCGTCGGACATGTCGGCGGCTGGCCAACTTTGGCCCGTGGTCGTGGGGACGACTCTATAGTCGTCGGACATGTCGGCGGCTGGCCAACCTAGACCCGCGGTCGTGGGGACGACCCTATAGTCGTCGGACATGACGGTGGCGGACCAATCTAGTCCCGAGGTCGGTGGGACGACCCTACAGTCGTCGGACATGTTGTCGGCAGGTCTGCCTAGTCCCGGGGTCGTGGGGACGAACCTATAGTCGTCGGACAACACGGCGGCTGGATATCTTTGGCCCGCGGTCGTGGGGACGACCCTATAGTCGTCGGACATGACGGTGGCGGGCCAATCTGGTCCCAGGGTCGTGGGGACGACCCTATAGTCGTCGGACATGACGGTGGCGGGCCAATCTGGTCCCAGGGTCGTGGGGACGACCCTATAGTCGTCGGACATGTCGGCGGCTGGACAACCTGGACCCGGGGTCGTGGGGACGACCCTATTGTCGTCGGACATGACGGTGGCGGGCCAATGTAGTCCCGGGGTCGTAGGGACGACCCTATAGTCGTCGGACATGTCGGCGATTGGCCAACATTGGCCCGGGGTCGTGGGGACAACCCTATAGTCGTCGGACATGTCGGCGGCTGGCCAACTTTGGCCCGTGGTCGTGGGGACGATCCGATAGTCGTCGGACATGTCGGCGGCTGGCCAACTTTGGCCCGGGGTCGTGGGGACGACGCTATTGTCGACGGACAAGTCGGCGGTGAGCCAACCTAGTCCAGGGGTCGTGGGGACGACCCTATAGTCGTCGGACATGTCGGCGGCTTGCCAACTTGGGCCCGGGGTCGTGGGCACGACCCTATAGTCGTCGTACATGTCGGCGGCTGGCCAACTTTGGCCCGTGGTCGTGGGGACGACCCTATAGTCGTCGGACATGACGGTGGCGGACCAATCTAGTCCCGGGGTCGTGAGGACGACCCTATAGTCGTCGGACATGTCGGCGGCTGTCCAACTTTGGCCCGTGGTCGTGGGGACGATCCAATAGTCGTCGGAGAAGACGGCGGCTGGACATCTTTGGCCCGGGGTCGTGGGGACGACCCTATAGTCGTCGGACATGTCGGCGGCTGGCTAACCTAGTCCGGAGGTCGTGGGGACGACCCTATAGTCGTCGGTCATGTCGGCGGCTTGCCAACTTGGGCCCGGGGTCGTGGGCACGACCCTATAGTCGTCGTACATGTCGGCGGCTGGCCAACTTTGGCCCGGGGTCGTGACGACGACCCTATAGTCGTCGGAGAAGACGGCGGCTGGACATCTTTGGCCCGGGGTCGTGGGGACGACCCTATAGTCGTCGGACATGTCGGCGGCTGGCTAACCTAGTCCGGAGGTCGTGGGGACGACCCTATAGTCGTCGGTCATGTCGGCGGCTGGCCAACTTTGGCCCGTGGTTGTGGGGACGACCCTATAGTCGTCGGACATGTCGGCGGCTGGCCAACTTTGGCCCGGTGTCGTGGGGACGACTCTATAGTCGTCGGAAATGTCGGTGGCGGGCCAATCTAGTCTCGCGGTCGTGGGGACGACCCTATAATCGTCGGACATGACGGTGGCGGGCCAATCTAGTCCCGGGGTCGTGGGGACGACCTTATAGTCGTCGGACATGTCGGCGGCTGGCCAACTTTGGCCCGGGGTCGTGGGGACGACCCTATAGTCGTCGGACATGACGGTGGCGGACCAATCTAGTCCCGGGGTCGTGGGGACGACCCTATAGTCGTCGGACATGTCGGCGGCTGGCCATCTTTGGCTCGTGGTCGTGGGGACGATCCAATTGTCGTCGGACATATTGGCGGCTGGCCAACTTTGGCCCGTGGTCGTGGGGACGATCCGATAGTCGTCGGACATGTCGGCGGCTGGCCAATCTAGTCCCGGGGTCGTGGGGACGACCTTATAGTCGTCGGACATGTCGGCGGCTGGCCAACTTTGGCCCGGGGTCGTGGGGACGACCCTATAGTCGTCGGACATGACGGTGGCGGACCAATCTAGTCCCGGGGTCGTGGGGACGACCCTATAGTCGTCGGACATGTCGGCGGCTGGCCATCTTTGGCTCGTGGTCGTGGGGACGATCCAATTGTCGTCGGACATGTCGGCGGCTGGCTAACCTAGTCCGGAGGTCGTGGGGACGACCCTATAGTCGTCGGTCATGTCGGCGGCTGGCCAACTTTGGCCCGTGGTTGTGGGGACGACCCTATAGTCGTCGGACATGTCGGCGGCTGGCCAACTTTGGCCCGGTGTCGTGGGGACGACTCTATAGTCGTCGGAAATGTCGGTGGCGGGCCAATCTAGTCTCGCGGTCGTGGGGACGACCCTATAATCGTCGGACATGACGGTGGCGGGCCAATCTAGTCCCGGGGTCGTGGGGACGACCTTATAGTCGTCGGACATGTCGGCGGCTGGCCAACTTTGGCCCGGGGTCGTGGGGACGACCCTATAGTCGTCGGACATGACGGTGGCGGACCAATCTAGTCCCGGGGTCGTGGGGACGACCCTATAGTCGTCGGACATGTCGGCGGCTGGCCATCTTTGGCTCGTGGTCGTGGGGACGATCCAATTGTCGTCGGACATATTGGCGGCTGGCCAACTTTGGCCCGTGGTCGTGGGGACGATCCGATAGTCGTCGGACATGTCGGCGGCTGGCCAATCTAGTCCCGTGGTCGTGGGCACGACCCTGTAGTCGTCGGACATGTCGGCGGCTGGCCAACATTGGCCCGTGGTCGTGGGGACGATCCAATAGTCGTCGGACATGTCGGCGGCTGGCCAACTTTGGCCCGGGGTCGTGGGGACGACCCTATAGTCGTCGGACAAGACGGCGGCTGGACATCTTTGGCCGGGGGTCGTGAGGACGACCCTATAGTCGTCGGACATGTTGGCGGCTTGTCAGCCTAGTCCCGGGGTCGTGGGTACGACCCTATAGTCGTCGGACAAGTCGGCGGCTGGCCAACCTAGACCCGGGGTCGTGGGGACGACCCTATTGTCGTCGGACATGACGGTGGCGGGCCAATCTAGTCCCGGGGTCGTGGGGACGACCCTATAGTCGTCGAACAATTCGGCGGCGGGCCAAGCTTGTCCCGGGGTCGTGGGGACGACCCAATAGTCGTCGGACATGTCGGCGGCTGGCCAACCTACTCCCGAGGTCGTGGGGCCGACCCTATAGTCGTCGGACTTGACGGTGGTGGGCCAATCTAGTCCCGGGGTCGTGGGGACGACCCTATAGTCGTCGAACATGTCGGCGGCTGGCCAACTTTGGCCCGTGGTCGTGGGGACGATCCGATAGTCGTCGGACATGTCGGCGGCTGGCCAACCTAGACCCGGGGTCGTGGGGACGACCCTATTGTCGTCGGACATGTCGGTGGCGGGCCAATCTAGTCCCGGGGTCGTGGGGACGACCTTATAGTCGTCGGACATGTCGGCGGCGGGCCAAGCTTGTCCCGGGGTCGTTGGGACGACCCTATAATCGTCGGACATGACGGTGGCGGGCCAATCTAGTCCCGGGGTCGTGGGGACGACCCTATAATCGTTGGACATGACGGTGGCGGGCCAATCTAGTCCCGGGGTCGTAGGGACGACCCTATAGTCGTCGGACATGTTGGCGATTGGCCAACATTGGCCCGGGGTCGTGGGGACGACCCTATAGTCGTCGGACTTGTCGGCGGCTGGCCAACTTTGGCCCGTGGTCGTGGGGACGATCCGATAGTCGTCGGACATGTCGGCGGCTGGCCAACCTAGTCCCGAGGTCGTGGGGACGACCTTATAGTCGTCGGACATGTCGGCGGCTGGCCAACCTAGTCCCGAGGTCGTGGGGACGACCCTATAGTCGTCGGACATGTCGGCGGCTGGCCAACTTTGGCCCGTGGTCGTGGGGACGATCCGATAGTCGTCGGACATGTCGGCGGCTGGCCAACCTAGACCCGGGGTCGTGGGGACGACCCTATTGTCGTCGGACATGGCGGTGGCGGGCCAATCTAGTCCCGTGGTCGTGAGGACGACCCTATAGTCGTCGGACATGACGGTAGCGGGACAATCTAGACCCGAGGTCGTGGGGACGACCTCATAGTCTTCGGACATGTCGGCGGCTGTCCAACTTTGGCCCGGTGTCGTGGGGACGACTCTATATTCGTCGGACATGTCGGCGGCTGGCCAACCTAGACCCGGGGTCGTGGGAACGACCCTATTGTCGTCGGACATGTTGCCGGCTGGTCAACCTAGTCTCGGGGTCGTGGGGACGACCCTATAGTCGTCGGAAATGGCGGCGGCTGGCTAACTTTGGCGGGTGGTCGTGAATACGACCCTATAGTCGTCGGACAAGACAGAGGCGGGCCAATCTTGTCCCGGGGTCGTGGGGACGACCCAATAGTCGTCGGACATGTCGGCGGCTGGCCAACCTAGTCCCGAGGTCGTGGGGACGACCCTATAGTCGTCGGACATGTCGGCGGCTGGCCAACTTTGGCCCGTGGTCGTGGAGACGATCCAATAGTCGTCGGACATGTCGGCGGCTGGCCAACTTTGGCCCGTGGTCGTGGGGACGATCCGATAGTCGTCGGACATGTCGGCGGCTGGCCAACTTTGGCCCGGGGTCGTGGGGACGACGCTATTGTCGACGGACAAGTCGGCGGTGAGCCAACCTAGTCCAGGGGTCGTGGGGACGACCCTATAGTCGTCGGACATGTCGGCGGCTTGCCAACTTGGGCCCGGGGTCGTGGGCACGACCCTATAGTCGTCGTACATGTCGGCGGCTGGCCAACTTTGGCCCGTGGTCGTGGGGACGACCCTATAGTCGTCGGACATGACGGTGGCGGACCAATCTAGTCCCGGGGTCGTGGGGACGACCCTATAGTCGTCGGACATGTCGGCGGCTGTCCAACTTTGGCCCGTGGTCGTGGGGACGATCCAATAGTCGTCGGACATATTGGCGGCTGGCCAACTTTGGCCCGTGGTCGTGGGGACGATCCGATAGTCGTCGGACATGTCGGCGGCTGGCCAATCTAGTCCCGTGGTCGTGGGCACGACCCTATAGTCGTCGGACATGTCGGCGGCTGGCCAACTTTGGCCCGGGGTCGTGACGACGACCCTATAGTCGTCGGAGAAGACGGCGGCTGGACATCTTTGGCCCGGGGTCGTGGGGACGACCCTATAGTCGTCGGACATGTCGGCGATTGGCCAACATTGGCCCGGGGTCGTGGGGACGACCCTATAGTCGTCGGACATGTCGGCGGCTGGCTAACCTAGTCCCGAGGTCGTGGGGACGACCCTATAGTCGTCGGTCATGTCGGCGGCTGGCCAACTTTGGCCCGTGGTTGTGGGGACGACCCTATAGTCGTCGGACATGTCGGCGGCTGGCCAACTTTGGCCCGGTGTCGTGGGGACGACTCTATAGTCGTCGGAAATGTCGGTGGCGGGCCAATCTAGTCTCGCGGTCGTGGGGACGACCCTATAATCGTCGGACATGACGGTGGCGGGCCAATCTAGTCCCGGGGTCGTGGGGACGACCTTATAGTCGTCGGACATGTCGGCGGCTGGCCAACTTTGGCCCGGTGTCGTGGGGACGACTCTATAGTCGTCGGAAATGTCGGCGGCTGGCCAACCTAGTCCCGAAGTCGTGTGGACGACCCTATAGTCGTCGGACAAGTCGGCGGCGGGCCAAGCTTGGCCCGGGGTCGTGGGGACGACCCTATAGTCGTCGGACATGACGGTGGCGGACCAATCTAGTCCCGGGGTCGTGGGGACGACCCTATAGTCGTCGGACATGTCGGCGGCTGGCCATCTTTGGCTCGTGGTCGTGGGGACGATCCAATTGTCGTCGGACATATTGGCGGCTGGCCAACTTTGGCCCGTGGTCGTGGGGACGATCCGATAGTCGTCGGACATGTCGGCGGCTGGCCAATCTAGTCCCGTGGTCGTGGGCACGACCCTGTAGTCGTCGGACATGTCGGCGGCTGGCCAACTTTGGCCCGTGGTCGTGGGGACGATCCAATAGTCGTCGGATATGTCGGCGGCTGGCCAACTTTGGCCCGGGGTCGTGGGGACGACCCTATAGTCGTCGGACAAGACGGCGGCTGGACATCTTTGGCCCGGGGTCGTGAGGACGACCCTATAGTCGTCGGACATGTTGGCGGCTTGTCAGCCTAGTCCCGGGGTCGTGGGTACGACCCTATAGTCGTCGGACAAGTCGGCGGCTGGCCAACCTAGACCCGGGGTCGTGGGGACGACCCTATTGTCGTCGGACATGACGGTGGCGGGCCAATCTAGTCCCGGGGTCGTGGGGACGACCCTATAGTCGTCGAACAATTCGGCGGCGGGCCAAGCTTGTCCCGGGGTCGTGGGGACGACCCTATAATCGTCGGACATGATGGTGGCGGGCCAATCTAGTCCCGGGGTCGTGGGGATGACCCTATAGTCGTCGGACATGTCTGCGGCTGGCCAACTTTGGCCCGGTGTCGTGGGGACGACCCTATAGTCGTCGGACAAGTCGACGGCGGGCCAAGCTTGGCCCGTGGTCGTGGGGACGATCCAATAGTCGTCGGACATGTCGGCGGCTGGCCAACCTAGACCCGGGGTCGTGGGGACGACCCTATTGTCGTCGTACATGGCGGTGGCGGGCCAATCTAGTCCCGTGGTCGTGAGGACGACCCTATAGTCTTCGGACATGACGGTAGCGGGCCAATCTAGACCCGAGGTCGTGGGGACGACCCTATAGTCGTCGGACATGTCGGCGGCTGGCCAACCTGGACCCGGGGTCGTGACGACGACCCTATAGTCGTCGGAGAAGACGGCGGCTGGACATCTTTGGCCCGGGGTCGTGGGGACGACCCTATAGTCGTCGGACATGTCGGCGGCTGGCCATCTTTGGCTCGTGGTCGTGGGGACGATCCAATTGTCGTCGGACATATTGGCGGCTGGCCAACTTTGGCCCGTGGTCGTGGGGACGATCCGATAGTCGTCGGACATGTCGGCGGCTGGCCAATCTAGTCCCGTGGTCGTGGGCACGACCCTATAGTCGTCGGACATGTCGGCGGCTGGCCAACATTGGCCCGTGGTCGTGGGGACGATCCAATAGTCGTCGGACATGTCGGCGGCTGGCCAACCTAGACCCGGGGTCGTGGGGACGACCCTATTGTCGTCGGACATGGCGGTGGCGGGCCAATCTAGTCCCGTGGTCGTGAGGACGACCCTATAGTCTTCGGACATGACGGTAGCGGGCCAATCTAGACCCGAGGTCGTGGGGACGACCCTTTAGTCGTCGGACATGTCGGCGGCTGGCCAACCTGGACCCGGGGTCGTGACGACGACCCTATAGTCGTCGGAGAAGACGGCGGCTGGACATCTTTGGCCCGGGGTCGTGGGGACGACCCTATAGTCGTCGGACATGTCGGCGATTGGCCAACATTGGCCCGGGGTCGTGGGGACGACCCTATAGTCGTCGGACATGTCGGCGGCTGGCTAACCTAGTCCCGAGGTCGTGGGGACGACCCTATAGTCGTCGGTCATGTCGGCGGCTGGCCAACTTTGGCCCGTGGTTGTGGGGACGACCCTATAGTCGTCGGACATGTCGGCGGCTGGCCAACTTTGGCCCGGTGTCGTGGGGACGACTCTATAGTCGTCGGAAATGTCGGTGGCGGGCCAATCTAGTCTCGCGGTCGTGGGGACGACCCTATAATCGTCGGACATGACGGTGGCGGGCCAATCTAGTCCCGGGGTCGTGGGGACGACCTTATAGTCGTCGGACATGTCGGCGGCTGGCCAACTTTGGCCCGGTGTCGTGGGGACGACTCTATAGTCGTCGGAAATGTCGGCGGCTGGCCAACCTAGTCCCGAAGTCGTGTGGACGACCCTATAGTCGTCGGACAAGTCGGCGGCGGGCCAAGCTTGGCCCGGGGTCGTGGGGACGACCCTATAGTCGTCGGACATGACGGTGGCGGACCAATCTAGTCCCGGGGTCGTGGGGACGACCCTATAGTCGTCGGACATGTCGGCGGCTGGCCATCTTTGGCTCGTGGTCGTGGGGACGATCCAATTGTCGTCGGACATATTGGCGGCTGGCCAACTTTGGCCCGTGGTCGTGGGGACGATCCGATAGTCGTCGGACATGTCGGCGGCTGGCCAATCTAGTCCCGTGGTCGTGGGCACGACCCTGTAGTCGTCGGACATGTCGGCGGCTGGCCAACTTTGGCCCGTGGTCGTGGGGACGATCCAATAGTCGTCGGATATGTCGGCGGCTGGCCAACTTTGGCCCGGGGTCGTGGGGACGACCCTATAGTCGTCGGACAAGACGGCGGCTGGACATCTTTGGCCCGGGGTCGTGAGGACGACCCTATAGTCGTCGGACATGTTGGCGGCTTGTCAGCCTAGTCCCGGGGTCGTGGGTACGACCCTATAGTCGTCGGACAAGTCGGCGGCTGGCCAACCTAGACCCGGGGTCGTGGGGACGACCCTATTGTCGTCGGACATGACGGTGGCGGGCCAATCTAGTCCCGGGGTCGTGGGGACGACCCTATAGTCGTCGAACAATTCGGCGGCGGGCCAAGCTTGTCCCGGGGTCGTGGGGACGACCCTATAATCGTCGGACATGATGGTGGCGGGCCAATCTAGTCCCGGGGTCGTGGGGATGACCCTATAGTCGTCGGACATGTCTGCGGCTGGCCAACTTTGGCCCGGTGTCGTGGGGACGACCCTATAGTCGTCGGACAAGTCGACGGCGGGCCAAGCTTGGCCCGTGGTCGTGGGGACGATCCAATAGTCGTCGGACATGTCGGCGGCTGGCCAACCTAGACCCGGGGTCGTGGGGACGACCCTATTGTCGTCGTACATGGCGGTGGCGGGCCAATCTAGTCCCGTGGTCGTGAGGACGACCCTATAGTCTTCGGACATGACGGTAGCGGGCCAATCTAGACCCGAGGTCGTGGGGACGACCCTATAGTCGTCGGACATGTCGGCGGCTGGCCAACCTGGACCCGGGGTCGTGACGACGACCCTATAGTCGTCGGAGAAGACGGCGGCTGGACATCTTTGGCCCGGGGTCGTGGGGACGACCCTATAGTCGTCGGACATGTCGGCGGCTGGCCATCTTTGGCTCGTGGTCGTGGGGACGATCCAATTGTCGTCGGACATATTGGCGGCTGGCCAACTTTGGCCCGTGGTCGTGGGGACGATCCGATAGTCGTCGGACATGTCGGCGGCTGGCCAATCTAGTCCCGTGGTCGTGGGCACGACCCTATAGTCGTCGGACATGTCGGCGGCTGGCCAACATTGGCCCGTGGTCGTGGGGACGATCCAATAGTCGTCGGACATGTCGGCGGCTGGCCAACCTAGACCCGGGGTCGTGGGGACGACCCTATTGTCGTCGGACATGGCGGTGGCGGGCCAATCTAGTCCCGTGGTCGTGAGGACGACCCTATAGTCTTCGGACATGACGGTAGCGGGCCAATCTAGACCCGAGGTCGTGGGGACGACCCTTTAGTCGTCGGACATGTCGGCGGCTGGCCAACCTGGACCCGGGGTCGTGACGACGACCCTATAGTCGTCGGAGAAGACGGCGGCTGGACATCTTTGGCCCGGGGTCGTGGGGACGACCCTATAGTCGTCGGACATGTCGGCGATTGGCCAACATTGGCCCGGGGTCGTGGGGACGACCCTATAGTCGTCGGACATGTCGGCGGCTGGCTAACCTAGTCCCGAGGTCGTGGGGACGACCCTATAGTCGTCGGTCATGTCGGCGGCTGGCCAACTTTGGCCCGTGGTTGTGGGGACGACCCTATAGTCGTCGGACATGTCGGCGGCTGGCCAACTTTGGCCCGGTGTCGTGGGGACGACTCTATAGTCGTCGGAAATGTCGGCGGCTTGTCAGCCTAGTCCCGGGGTCGTGGGGACGACCCTATAATCGTCGGACATGACGGTGGCGGGCCAATCTAGTCCCGGGGTCGTGGGGACGACCTTATAGTCGTCGGACATGTCGGCGGCTGGCCAACTTTGGCCCGGTGTCGTGGGGACGACTCTATAGTCGTCGGAAATGTCGGCGGCTGGCCAACCTAGTCCCGAAGTCGTGGGGACGACCCTATAGTCGTCGGACAAGTCGGCGGCGGGCCAAGCTTGGCCCGGGGTCGTGGGGACGACCCTATAGTCGTCGGACATGACGGTGGCGGACCAATCTAGTCCCGGGGTCGTGGGGACGACCCTATAGTCGTCGGACATGTCGGCGGCTGGCCATCTTTGGCTCGTGGTCGTGGGGACGATCCAATTGTCGTCGGACATATTGGCGGCTGGCCAACTTTGGCCCGTGGTCGTGGGGACGATCCGATAGTCGTCGGACATGTCGGCGGCTGGCCAATCTAGTCCCGTGGTCGTGGGCACGACCCTATAGTCGTCGGACATGTCGGCGGCTGGCCAACTTTGGCCCGTGGTCGTGGGGACGATCCAATAGTCGTCGGACATGTCGGCGGCTGGCCAACTTTGGCCCGGGGTCGTGGGGACGACCCTATAGTCGTCGGACAAGACGGCGGCTGGACATCTTTGGCCCGGGGTCGTGAGGACGACCCTATAGTCGTCGGACATGTTGGCGGCTTGTCAGCCTAGTCCCGGGGTCGTGGGTACGACCCTATAGTCGTCGAACAATTCGGCGGCGGGCCAAGCTTGTCCCGGGGTCGTGGGGACGATCCGATAGTCGTCGGACATGTCGGCGGCTGGCCAATCTAGTCCCGTGGTCGTGGGCACGACCCTATAGTCGTCGGACATGTCGGCGGCTGGCCAACTTTGGCCCGTGGTCGTGGGGACGATCCAATAGTCGTCGGACATGTCGGCGGCTGGCCAACCTAGACCCGGGGTCGTGGGGACGACCCTATTGTCGTCGGACATGGCGGTGGCGGGCCAATCTAGTCCCGTGGTCGTGAGGACGACCCTATAGTCTTCGGACATGACGGTAGCGGGCCAATCTAGACCCGAGGTCGTGGGGACGACCCTTTAGTCGTCGGACATGTCGGCGGCTGGCCAACCTGGACCCGGGGTCGTGACGACGACCCTATAGTCGTCGGAGAAGACGGCGGCTGGACATCTTTGGCCCGGGGTCGTGGGGACGACCCTATAGTCGTCGGACATGTCGGCGATTGGCCAACATTGGCCCGGGGTCGTGGGGACGACCCTATAGTCGTCGGACATGTCGGCGGCTGGCTAACCTAGTCCCGAGGTCGTGGGGACGACCCTATAGTCGTCGGTCATGTCGGCGGCTGGCCAACTTTGGCCCGTGGTTGTGGGGACGACCCTATAGTCGTCGGACATGTCGGCGGCTGGCCAACTTTGGCCCGGTGTCGTGGGGACGACTCTATAGTCGTCGGAAATGTCGGTGGCGGGCCAATCTAGTCTCGCGGTCGTGGGGACGACCCTATAATCGTCGGACATGACGGTGGCGGGCCAATCTAGTCCCGGGGTCGTGGGGACGACCTTATAGTCGTCGGACATGTCGGCGGCTGGCCAACTTTGGCCCGGTGTCGTGGGGACGACTCTATAGTCGTCGGAAATGTCGGCGGCTGGCCAACCTAGTCCCGAAGTCGTGGGGACGACCCTATAGTCGTCGGACAAGTCGGCGGCGGGCCAAGCTTGGCCCGGGGTCGTGGGGACGACCCTATAGTCGTCGGACATGACGGTGGCGGACCAATCTAGTCCCGGGGTCGTGGGGACGACCCTATAGTCGTCGGACATGTCGGCGGCTGGCCATCTTTGGCTCGTGGTCGTGGGGACGATCCAATTGTCGTCGGACATATTGGCGGCTGGCCAACTTTGGCCCGTGGTCGTGGGGACGATCCGATAGTCGTCGGACATGTCGGCGGCTGGCCAATCTAGTCCCGTGGTCGTGGGCACGACCCTATAGTCGTCGGACATGTCGGCGGCTGGCCAACTTTGGCCCGTGGTCGTGGGGACGATCCAATAGTCGTCGGAAATGTCGGCGGCTGGCCAACTTTGGCCCGGGGTCGTGGGGACGACCCTATAGTCGTCGGACAAGACGGCGGCTGGACATCTTTGGCCCGGGGTCGTGAGGACGACCCTATAGTCGTCGGACATGTTGGCGGCTTGTCAGCCTAGTCCCGGGGTCGTGGGTACGACCCTATAGTCGTCGGACAAGTCGGCGGCTGGCCAACCTAGACCCGGGGTCGTGGGGACGACCCTATTGTCGTCGGACATGACGGTGGCGGGCCAATCTAGTCCCGGGGTCGTGGGGACGACCCTATAGTCGTCGAACAATTCGGCGGCGGGCCAAGCTTGTCCCGGGGTCGTGGGGACGACCCTATAATCGTCGGACATGATGGTGGCGGGCCAATCTAGTCCCGGGGTCGTGGGGATGACCCTATAGTCGTCGGACATGTCTGCGGCTGGCCAACTTTGGCCCGGTGTCGTAGGGACGACCCTATAGTCGTCGGACATGTCGGCGGCTGGCCAACTTTGGCCCGTGGTTGTGGGGACGACCCTATAGTCGTTGGACATGACGCTGGCGGGCCAATCTAGTCCCGGGGTCGTGGGGACGACCCTATAGTCGTCGGACAAGACGGCGGCTGGACATCTTTGGCCAGGGGTCGTGGGGACGACCCTATAGTCGTCGGACACGTTGGCGGCTTGTCAGCCTAGTCCCAGGGTCGTGGCTACGACCCTATAGTCGTCGGACAAGTCGGCGGCGGGCCAACCTTGTCCCGGGGTCGTGGGGACGTCCCTATAGTCGTCGGACATGTCGGCGGCTGGCCAACTTTGGCCCGGTGTCGTGGGGACGACTCTATAGTCGTCGGAAATGTCGGCGGCTGGCCAATCTAGTCTCGGGGTCGTGGGGACGACCCTATAGTCGTCGGACATGTCGGCGGCTGGCCAACTTTGGCCCGGCGTCGTGGGGACGACTCTATAGTCGTCGGAAATGTCGGCGGCGGGCCAAACTAGTCCCGGGGTCGTGGGGACGACCCTATAATCGTCGGACATTTCGGCGGCATGCCAACTTTGGCCCATGGTCGTGGGGACGACCCTATAGTCGTTGGACATGACGGTGGCGGGCCAATCTAGTCCCGAGGTCCTGGGGACGACCCTATAGTCGTCGGACAAGTCGGCGGCTGGCCAACCTAGACCCGGGGTCCTGGGGACGACCCTATTGTCGTCGGACATGACGGTGGCGGGCCAATCTAGTCCCGGGGTCGTGGGGACGACCCTATAGTCGTCGGACATGTCGGCGGCTGGCCAACTTTGGCGCGTGGTCGTGAATACGACCCTATAGTCGTCGGACAAGACAGAGGCGGGCCAATCTTGTCCCGGGGTCGTGGGGACGACCCAATAGTCGTCGGACATGTCGGCGGCTGGCCAACCTACTCCCGAGGTCGTGGGGCCGACCCTATAGTCGTCGGACTTGACGGTGGTGGGCCAATCTAGTCCCGGGGTCGTGGGGACGACCCTATAGTCGTCGAACATGTCGGCGGCTGGCCAACTTTGGCCCGTGGTCGTGGGGACGATCCGATAGTCGTCGGACATGTCGGCGGCTGGCCAACCTAGACCCGGGGTCGTGGGGACGACCCTATTGTCGTCGGACATGTCGGTGGCGGGCCAATCTAGTCCCGGGGTCGTGGGGACGACCTTATAGTCGTCGGACATGTCGGCGGCGGGCCAAGCTTGTCCCGGGGTCGTTGGGACGACCCTATAATCGTCGGACATGACGGTGGCGGGCCAATCTAGTCCCGGGGTCGTGGGGACGACCCTATAATCGTTGGACATGACGGTGGCGGGCCAATCTAGTCCCGGGGTCGTAGGGACGACCCTATAGTCGTCGGACATGTTGGCGATTGGCCAACATTGGCCCGGGGTCGTGGGGACGACCCTATTGTCGTCGGACATGACGGCGGCTGGCCAATCTAGTCCCGGGGTCGTGGGGACGACCCTATAGTCGTCGGACTTGTCGGCGGCTGGCCAACTTTGGCCCGTGGTCGTGGGGACGATCCGATAGTCGTCGGACATGTCGGCGGCTGGCCAACCTAGTCCCGAGGTCGTGGGGACGACCTTATAGTCGTCGGACATGTCGGCGGCTGGCCAACCTAGTCCCGAGGTCGTGGGGACGACCCTATAGTCGTCGGACATGTCGGCGGCTGGCCAACTTTGGCCCGTGGTCGTGGGGACGATCCGATAGTCGTCGGACATGTCGGCGGCTGGCCAACCTAGACCCGGGGTCGTGGGGACGACCCTATTGTCGTCGGACATGGCGGTGGCGGGCCAATCTAGTCCCGTGGTCGTGAGGACGACCCTATAGTCGTCGGACATGACGGTAGCGGGACAATCTAGACCCGAGGTCGTGGGGACGACCTCATAGTCTTCGGACATGTCGGCGGCTGTCCAACTTTGGCCCGGTGTCGTGGGGACGACTCTATAGTCGTCGGACATGTCGGCGGCTGGCCAACCTAGACCCGGGGTCGTGGGGACGACCCTATTGTCGTCGGACATGACGGTGGCGGGCCAATCTAGTCCCGGGGTCGTGGGGACGACCCTATAGTCGTCGGACAAGTCGGCGGCGGGCCAAGCTTGTCCCGGGGTCGTGGGGACGACCCTATAGTCGTCGGACATGTCGGCGGCTGGCCAACTTTGGCCCGTGGTCGTGGGGACGATCCGATAGTCGTCGGACATGTCGGCGGCTGGCCAACTTTGGCCCGGGGTCGTGGGGACGACGCTATTGTCGACGGACAAGTCGGCGGTGAGCCAACCTAGTCCAGGGGTCGTGGGGACGACCCTATAGTCGTCGGACATGTCGGCGGCTTGCCAACTTGGGCCCGGGGTCGTGGGCACGACCCTATAGTCGTCGTACATGTCGGCGGCTGGCCAACTTTGGCCCGTGGTCGTGGGGACGACCCTATAGTCGTCGGACATGACGGTGGCGGACCAATCTAGTCCCGGGGTCGTGGGGACGACCCTATAGTCGTCGGACATGTCGGCGGCTGTCCAACTTTGGCCCGTGGTCGTGGGGACGATCCAATAGTCGTCGGACATATTGGCGGCTGGCCAACTTTGGCCCGTGGTCGTGGGGACGATCCGATAGTCGTCGGACATGTCGGCGGCTGGCCAATCTAGTCCCGTGGTCGTGGGCACGACCCTATAGTCGTCGGACATGTCGGCGGCTGGCCAACTTTGGCCCGTGGTCGTGGGGACGATCCAATAGTCGTCGGACATGTCGGCGGCTGGCCAACCTAGACCCGGGGTCGTGGGGACGACCCTATTGTCGTCGGACATGGCGGTGGCGGGCCAATCTAGTCCCGTGGTCGTGAGGACGACCCTATAGTCTTCGGACATGACGGTAGCGGGCCAATCTAGACCCGAGGTCGTGGGGACGACCCTATAGTCGTCGGTCATGACGGTAGCGGGACAATCTAGACCCGAGGTCGTGGGGACGACCACATAGTCTTCGGACATGTCGGCGGCTGTCCAACTTTGGCCCGGTGTCGTGGGGACGACTCTATATTCGTCGGACATGTCGGCGGCTGGCCAACCTAGACCCGGGGTCGTGGGGACGACCCTATTGTCGTCGGACATGTTGCCGGCTGGTCAACCTAGTCTCGGGGTCGTGGGGACGACCCTATAGTCGTCGGAAATGTCGGCGGCTGGCTAACTTTGGCGGGTGGTCGTGAATACGACCCTATAGTCGTCGGACAAGACAGAGGCGGGCCAATCTTGTCCCGGGGTCGTGGGGACGACCCAATAGTCGTCGGACATGTCGGCGGCTGGCCAACCTACTCCCGAGGTCGTGGGGCCGACCCTATAGTCGTCGGACTTGACGGTGGTGGGCCAATCTAGTCCCGGGGTCGTGGGGACGACCCTATAGTCGTCGGACATGTCGGCGGCTGGCCAACTTTGGCCCGTGGTCGTGGGGCGACCCAATAGTCGTTGGACAAGTCGGCGGCTGGCCAAAAATGGCCCGTGGTCGTGGGGCCGACCCTATAGTCGTCGGAAATGTCGGGGGCTGGCCAACTTTGGCCCGTGGTCGTGGGGCGACCCAATAGTCGTTGGACAAGTCGGCGGCTGGCCAAAAATGGCCCGTGGTCGTGGGGCCGACCCTATAGTCGTCGGAAATGTCGGGGGCTGGCCAACTTTGGCCCGTGGTCGTAAAGACGACCCTCTAGTCGTCGGACAATACGGTGGCGGGCCAATCTAGTCCCCGCGTCGTGGGGACCACCCTATACTCGTCGGACAAGTCGGCGGCTGGCCAACTTTTGCCCTGGGTCGTGGGGACGACCCTATAGTCGTCGGACATGTCGGCGGCTGGCCAACTTTGGCCCGTGGTCGTGGGGCGACCCAATAGTCGTCGGACATGTCGGCGGCTGGCCAACCTAGACCCGGGGTCGTGGGGACGACCCTATTGTCGTCGGACATAACGGTGGCGGGCCAATCTAGTCCCGGGGTCGTGGGGACGACCCTATAGTCTTCGGACATGACGGTAGCGGGCCAATCTAGACCCGAGGTCGTGGGGACGACCCTATAGTCGTCGGACTTGTCGGCGGCTGTCCAACTTTGGCCCGGTGTCGTGGGGACGACTCTATAGTCGTCGGACATGTCGGCGGCTGGCCAACCTAGACTCGGGGTCGTGGGGACGACCCTATTGTCGTCGGACATGTCGGTGGCGGGCCAATCTAGTCCCGGGGTCGTGGGGACGACCTTATAGTCGTCGGACAAGTCGGCGGCGGGCCAAGCTTGTCCCGGGGTCGTGGGGACGACCCTATAATCGTCGGACATGACGGTGGCGGGCCAATCTAGTCCCGGGGTCGTGGGGACGACCCTATAATCGTTGGACATGACGGTGGCGGGCCAATCTAATCCCGGGGTCGTAGGGACGACCCTATAGTCGTCGGACATGTTGGCGATTGGCCAACATTGGCCCGGGGTCGTGGGGACGACCCTATAGTCGTCGGACATGTCGGCGGCTGGCCAACCTAGACTCGGGGTCGTGGGGACGACCCTATTGTCGTCGGACATGTCGGTGGCGGGCCAATCTAGTCCCGGGGTCGTGGGGACGACCTTATAGTCGTCGGACAAGTCGGCGGCGGGCCACGCTTGTCCCGGGGTCGTGGGGACGACCCTATAATCGTCGGACATGACGGTGGCGGGCCTATCTAGTCCCGTGGTCGTGGGGACGACCCTATAATCGTTGGACATGACGGTGGCGGGCCAATCTAGTCCCGGGGTCGTAGGGACGACCCTATAGTCGTCGGACATGTTGGCGATTGGCCAACTTTGGCCCGTGGTCGTGGGGACGATCCGATAGTCGTCGGACATGTCGGCGGCTGGCCAACCTAGACCCGGGGTCGTGGGGACGACCCTATTGTCGTCGGACATGGCGGTGGCGGGCCAATCTAGTCCCGTGGTCGTGAGGACGACCCTATAGTCTTCGGACATGACGGTAGCGGGCCAATCTAGACCCGAGGTCGTGGGGACGACCCTATAGTCGTCGGACATGACGGTAGCGGGACAATCTAGACCCGAGGTCGTGGGGACGACCCTATAGTCGTCGGACATGTCGGCGGCTGGCCAACTTTGGCCCGTGGTCGTGGAGACGATCCAATAGTCGTCGGACATGTCGGCGGCTGGCCAATCTAGTCCCGGGGTCGTGGGGACGACCCTATAGTCGTCGGACATGTCGGCGGCTGGCCAACTTTGGCCCCTGGTCGTGGGGACGATCCGATAGTCGTTGGACATGACGGTGGCGGGCCAATCTAGTCCCGGGGTCGTGGGGACGATCCAATAGTCGTCGGACATGTCGGCGGCTGGCCAACTTTGGCCCGTGGTCGTGGGGACGACCCTATAGTCGTTGGACATGTCAGCGGCTGGCCAACTTTGGCCCGGTGTCGTGGGGACAACTCTATAGTCTTCGGACATGTCGGCGGCTGGCCAACCTAGACCCGGGGTCGTGGGGACGACCCTATTGTCGTCGGACATGACGGTGGCGGGCCAATCTATTCCCGGGGTCGTAGGGACGACCCTATAGTCGTCGGACATGTTGGCGATTGGCCAACATTGGCCCGGGGTCGTCGGGACGACCCTATAGTCGTCGGACATGTCGGCGGCTGGCCAATCTAGTCCCGGGGTCGTGGGGACGACCCTATAGTCGTCGGACATGTCGGCGGCTGGCCAACTTTGGCCCGTGGTCGTGGGGACGATCCGATAGTCGTCGGACATGTTGGCGATTGGCCAACATTGGCCCGGGGTCGTCGGGACGACCCTATAGTCGTCGGACATGTCGGCGGCTGGCCAATCTAGTCCCGGGGTCGTGGGGACGACCCTATAGTCGTCGGACATGTCGGCGGCTGGCCAACTTTGGCCCCTGGTCGTGGGGACGATCCGATAGTCGTTGGACATGACGGTGGCGGGCCAATCTAGTCCCGGGGTCGTGGGGACGATCCAATAGTCGTCGGACATGTCGGCGGCTGGCCAACTTTGGCCCGTGGTCGTGGGGACGACCCTATAGTCGTTGGACATGTCAGCGGCTGGCCAACTTTGGCCCGGTGTCGTGGGGACAACTCTATAGTCTTCGGACATGTCGGCGGCTGGCCAACCTAGACCCGGGGTCGTGGGGACGACCCTATTGTCGTCGGACATGACGGTGGCGGGCCAATCTATTCCCGGGGTCGTAGGGAGGACCCTATAGTCGTCGGACATGTTGGCGATTGGCCAACATTGGCCCGGGGTCGTCGGGACGACCCTATAGTCGTCGGACATGTCGGCGGCTGGCCAACCTAGTCCCGAGGTCGTGGGGACGACCTTATAGTCGTCGGACATGTCGGCGGCTGGCCAACCTGGACCCGGGGTCGTGGGGACGACCCTATTGTCGTCGGACATGACGGTGGCGGGCCAATCTAGTCCTGCGGTCGTGGGGACGACCCTATAATCGTCGGACATGACGGTGGCGGGCCAATCTAGTCCCGGGGTCGTGGGGACGACCCTATAGTCGTGGGACATGTCGGCGGCTGGCCAACTTTGGCCCGGTGTTGTGGGGACGACTCTATAGTCGTCGGAAATGTCGGCGGCTGGCCAACCTGGACCCGGGGTCGTGGGGACGACCCTATAGTCGTCGGACTTGACGGTGGCGGGCCAATCTAGTCCCGGGGTCGTGGGGACTACCCTACAGTCGTCGGACATTTCGGCGGCTTGCCAACTTTGGCCCGGGGTCGTGGGGACGACCCTATAGTCGTCGGACAAGTCGGCGGCGGGCCAACCTTGTCCCGGGGTCGTGGGGACGACCCTATAGTCGTCGGACATGTCGGCGGCTGGCCAACTTTGGCCCGGTGTCGTGGGGACGACTCTATAGTCGTCGGAAATGTCGGCGGCTGGCCAACCTGGACCCGGGGTCGTGGGGACGACCCTATTGTCGTCGGACATGACGGTGGCGGGCCAATCTAGTCTCGCGGTCGTGGGGACGACCCTATAATCGTCGGACATGACGGTGGCGGGCCAATCTAGTCCCGGGGTCGTGGGGACGACCCTATAGTCGTCGGACATGTTGGCGGCTTGTCAGCCTAGTCCCAGGGTCGTGGGTACGACCCTATAGTCGTCGGACATGTCGGCGGCTGGCCAACCTAGTCCCGGGGTCGTGGGGACGACCCTATAGTCGTCGGACATTTCGGCGGCTTGCCAACTTTGGCCCGGGGTCGTGGGGACGACCCTATAGTCGTCGGACATGTCGGCGGCTGGCCAACCTGGACCCGGGGTCGTGACGACGACCCTATAGTCGTCGGAGAAGACGGCGGCTGGACATCTTTGGCCCGGGGTCGTGGGGACGACCCTATAGTCGTCGGACATGTCGGCGATTGGCCAACATTGGCCCGGGGTCGTGGGGACGACCCTATAGTCGTCGGACATGTCGGCGGCTGGCTAACCTAGTCCCGAGGTCGTGGGGACGACCCTATAGTCGTCGGTCATGTCGGCGGCTGGCCAACTTTGGCCCGTGGTTGTGGGGACGACCCTATAGTCGTCGGACATGTCGGCGGCTGGCCAACTTTGGCCCGGTGTCGTGGGGACGACTCTATAGTCGTCGGAAATGTCGGTGGCGGGCCAATCTAGTCTCGCGGTCGTGGGGACGACCCTATAATCGTCGGACATGACGGTGGCGGGCCAATCTAGTCCCGGGGTCGTGGGGACGACCTTATAGTCGTCGGACATGTCGGCGGCTGGCCAACTTTGGCCCGGTGTCGTGGGGACGACTCTATAGTCGTCGGAAATGTCGGCGGCTGGCCAACCTAGTCCCGAAGTCGTGGGGACGACCCTATAGTCGTCGGACAAGTCGGCGGCGGGCCAAGCTTGGCCCGGGGTCGTGGGGACGACCCTATAGTCGTCGGATATGACGGTGGCGGACCAATCTAGTCCCGGGGTCGTGGGCACGACCCTATAGTCGTCGGACATGTCGGCGGCTGGCCAACTTTGGCCCGTGGTCTTGGGGACGATCCAATAGTCGTCGGACATGTCGGCGGCTGGCCAACCTAGACCCGGGGTCGTGGGGACGACCCTATTGTCGTCGGACATGGCGGTGGCGGGCCAATCTAGTCCCGTGGTCGTGAGGACGACCCTATAGTCTTCGGACATGACGGTAGCGGGCCAATCTAGACCCGAGGTCGTGGGGACGACCCTATAGTCGTCGGTCATGACGGTAGCGGGACAATCTAGACCCGAGGTCGTGGGGACGACCACATAGTCTTCGGACATGTCGGCGGCTGTCCAACTTTGGCCCGGTGTCGTGGGGACGACTCTATATTCGTCGGACATGTCGGCGGCTGGCCAACCTAGACCCGGGGTCGTGGGGACGACCCTATTGTCGTCGGACATGTTGCCGGCTGGTCAACCTAGTCTCGGGGTCGTGGGGACGACCCTATAGTCGTCGGAAATGTCGGCGGCTGGCTAACTTTGGCGGGTGGTCGTGAATACGACCCTATAGTCGTCGGACAAGACAGAGGCGGGCCAATCTTGTCCCGGGGTCGTGGGGCCGACCCAATAGTCGTCGGACATGTCGGCGGCTGGCCAACCTACTCCCGAGGTCGTGGGGCCGACCCTATAGTCGTCGGACTTGACGGTGGTGGGCCAATCTAGTCCCGGGGTCGTGGGGACGACCCTATAGTCGTCGGACATGACGGTGGCGGGCCAATCTAGTCCCGGGGTCGTGGGGACGACCCTATAGTCTTCGGACATGACGGTAGCGGGCCAATCTAGACCCAAGGTCGTGGGGACGACCCTATAGTCGGCGGACTTGTCGGCGGCTGTCCAACTTTGGCCCGGTGTCGTGGGGACGACTTTATAGTCGTCGGACATGTCGGCGGCTGGCCAACCTAGACTCGGGGTCGTGGGGACGACCCTATTGTCGTCGGACATGTCGGCGATTGGCCAACATTGGCCCGGGGTCGTGGGGACGATCCAATAGTCGTCGGACATGTCGGCGGCTGGCCAACCTAGACCCGGGGTCGTGGGGACGACCCTATTGTCGTCGGACATGGCGGTGGCGGGCCAATCTAGTCCCGTGGTCGTGAGGACGACCCTATAGTCTTCGGACATGACGGTAGCGGGCCAATCTAGACCCGAGGTCGTGGGGACGACCCTATAGTCGTCGGACATGTCGGCGGCTGGCCAACCTGGACCCGGGGTCGTGACGACGACCCTATAGTCGTCGGAGAAGACGGCGGCTGGACATCTTTGGCCCGGGGTCGTGGGGACGACCCTATAGTCGTCGGACATGTCGGCGATTGGCCAACATTGGCCCGGGGTCGTGGGGACGACCCTATAGTCGTCGGACATGTCGGCGGCTGGCTAACCTAGTCCCGAGGTCGTGGGGACGACCCTATAGTCGTCGGTCATGTCGGCGGCTGGCCAACTTTGGCCCGTGGTTGTGGGGACGACCCTATAGTCGTCGGACATGTCGGCGGCTGGCCAACTTTGGCCCGGTGTCGTGGGGACGACTCTATAGTCGTCGGAAATGTCGGTGGCGGGCCAATCTAGTCTCGCGGTCGTGGGGACGACCCTATAATCGTCGGACATGACGGTGGCGGGCCAATCTAGTCCCGGGGTCGTGGGGACGACCTTATAGTCGTCGGACATGTCGGCGGCTGGCCAACTTTGGCCCGGTGTCGTGGGGACGACTCTATAGTCGTCGGAAATGTCGGCGGCTGGCCAACCTAGTCCCGAAGTCGTGGGGACGACCCTATAGTCGTCGGACAAGTCGGCGGCGGGCCAAGCTTGGCCCGGGGTCGTGGGGACGACCCTATAGTCGTCGGACATGACGGTGGCGGACCAATCTAGTCCCGGGGTCGTGGGGACGACCTTATAGTCGTCGGACATGTCGGCGGCTGGCCATCTTTGGCTCGTGGTCGTGGGGACGATCCAATTGTCGTCGGACATATTGGCGGCTGGCCAACTTTGGCCCGTGGTCGTGGGGACGATCCGATAGTCGTCGGACATGTCGGCGGCTGGCCAATCTAGTCCCGTGGTCGTGGGCACGACCCTATAGTCGTCGGACATGTCGGCGGCTGGCCAACTTTGGCCCGTGGTCGTGGGGACGATCCAATAGTCGTCGGACATGTCGGCGGCTGGCCAACTTTGGCCCGGGGTCGTGGGGACGACCCTATAGTCGTCGGACAAGACGGCGGGTGGACATCTTTGGCCCGGGGTCGTGAGGACGACCCTATAGTCGTCGGACATGTTGGCGGCTTGTCAGCCTAGTCCCGGGGTCGTGGGTACGACCCTATAGTCGTCGGACAAGTCGGCGGCTGGCCAACCTAGACCCGGGGTCGTGGGGACGACCCTATTGTCGTCGGACATGACGGTGGCGGGCCAATCTAGTCCCGGGGTCGTGGGGACGACCCTATAGTCGTCGAACAATTCGGCGGCGGGCCAAGCTTGTCCCGGGGTCGTGGGGACGACCCTATAATCGTCGGACATGATGGTGGCGGGCCAATCTAGTCCCGGGGTCGTGGGGATGACCCTATAGTCGTCGGACATGTCTGCGGCTGGCCAACTTTGGCCCGGTGTCGTAGGGACGACCCTATAGTCGTCGGACATGTCGGCGGCTGGCCAACTTTGGCCCGTGGTTGTGGGGACGATCCTATAGTCGTTGGACATGACGCTGGTGGGCCAATCTAGTCCCGGGGTCGTGGGGACGACCCTATAGTCGTCGGACAAGACGGCGGCTGGACATCTTTGGCCAGGGGTCGTGGGGACGACCCTATAGTCGTCGGACACGTTGGCGGCTTGTCAGCCTAGTCCCAGGGTCGTGGCTACGACCCTATAGTCGTCGGACAAGTCGGCGGCGGGCCAACCTTGTCCCGGGGTCGTGGGGACGTCCCTATAGTCGTCGGAAATGTCGGCGGCTGGCCAATCTAGTCTCGGGGTCGTGGGGACGACCCTATAGTCGTCGGACATGTCGGCGGCTGGCCAACTTTGGCCCGGCGTCGTGGGGACGACTCTATAGTCGTCGGAAATGTCGGCGGCGGGCCAAACTAGTCCCGGGGTCGTGGGGACGACCCTATAATCGTCGGACATTTCGGCGGCATGCCAACTTTGGCCCATGGTCGTGGGGACGACCCTATAGTCGTTGGACATGACGGTGGCGGGCCAATCTAGTCCCGAGGTCCTGGGGACGACCCTATAGTCGTCGGACAAGTCGGCGGCTGGCCAACCTAGACCCGGGGTCCTGGGGACGACCCTATTGTCGTCGGACATGACGGTGGCGGGCCAATCTAGTCCCGGGGTCGTGGGGACGACCCTATAGTCGTCGGACATGTCGGCGGCTGGCCAACTTTGGCGCGTGGTCGTGGGGACGACCCTATAGTCGTCGGACATGTCGGCGGCTGGCCAACTTTGGCCCGGTGTCGTGGGGACGACCCTATAGTCGTCGGACATGTCGGCGGCTGGCCAACTTTGGCGCGTGGTCGTGGGGACGATCCGATTGTCGTCGGACATGTCGGCGGCTGGCCAACCTAGACCCGGGGTCGTGGGGACGACCCTATTGTCGTCGGACATGGCGGTGGCGGGCCAATCTAGTCCCGTGGTCGTGGGGACGACCCTATAGTCTTCGGACATGACGGTAGCGGGCCAATCTAGACCCGAGGTCCTGGGGACGACCCTATAGTAGTCGAACATGTCGGCGGCTGTCCAACATTGGCCCGGTGTCGTGGGGACGACCCTATAGTCGTCGGACATTTCGGCGGCTTGCCAACTTTGGCCCGGGGTCGTGGGGACGACCCTATAGTCGTCGGACATGTCGGCGGCTGGCCAACATTGGCCCGTGGTTGTGGGGACGACCCTATAGTCGTTGGACATGACGGTGGCGGGCCAATCTAGTCCCGGGGTCGCGGGGACGACCCTATAGTCTTCGGACATGACGGTAGCGGGCCAATCTAGACCCGAGGTCCTGGGGACGACCCTATAGTAGTCGAACATGTCGGCGGCTGTCCAACATTGGCCCGGTGTCGTGGGGACGACTCTATAGTCGTCGGACATGTCGGCGGCTGGCCAACCTAGTCCCGGGGTCGTGGGGACGACCCTATAGTCGTCGGACATTTCGGCGGCTTGCCAACTTTGGCCCGGGGTCGTGGGGACGACCCTATAGTCGTCGGACATGTCGGCGGCTGGCCAACCTGGACCCGGGGTCGTGACGACGACCCTATAGTCGTCGGAGAAGACGGCGGCTGGACATCTTTGGCCCGGGGTCGTGGGGACGACCCTATAGTCGTCGGACATGTCGGCGATTGGCCAACATTGGCCCGGGGTCGTGGGGACGACCCTATAGTCGTCGGACATGTCGGCGGCTGGCTAACCTAGTCCCGAGGTCGTGGGGACGACCCTATAGTCGTCGGTCATGTCGGCGGCTGGCCAACTTTGGCCCGTGGTTGTGGGGACGACCCTATAGTCGTCGGACATGTCGGCGGCTGGCCAACTTTGGCCCGGTGTCGTGGGGACGACTCTATAGTCGTCGGAAATGTCGGTGGCGGGCCAATCTAGTCTCGCGGTCGTGGGGACGACCCTATAATCGTCGGACATGACGGTGGCGGGCCAATCTAGTCCCGGGGTCGTGGGGACGACCTTATAGTCGTCGGACATGTCGGCGGCTGGCCAACTTTGGCCCGGTGTCGTGGGGACGACTCTATAGTCGTCGGAAATGTCGGCGGCTGGCCAACCTAGTCCCGAAGTCGTGGGGACGACCCTATAGTCGTCGGACAAGTCGGCGGCGGGCCAAGCTTGGCCCGGGGTCGTGGGGACGACCCTATAGTCGTCGGACATGACGGTGGCGGACCAATCTAGTCCCGGGGTCGTGGGGACGACCCTATAGTCGTCGGGCATGTCGGCGGCTGGCCATCTTTGGCTCGTGGTCGTGGGGACGATCCAATTGTCGTCGGACATATTGGCGGCTGGCCAACTTTGGCCCGTGGTCGTGGGGACGATCCGATAGTCGTCGGACATGTCGGCGGCTGGCCAATCTAGTCCCGTGGTCGTGGGCACGACCCTATAGTCGTCGGACATGTCGGCGGCTGGCCAACTTTGGCCCGTGGTCTTGGGGACGATCCAATAGTCGTCGGACATGTCGGCGGCTGGCCAACCTAGACCCGGGGTCGTGGGGACGACCCTATTGTCGTCGGACATGGCGGTGGCGGGCCAATCTAGTCCCGTGGTCGTGAGGACGACCCTATAGTCTTCGGACATGACGGTAGCGGGCCAATCTAGACCCGAGGTCGTGGGGACGACCCTATAGTCGTCGGTCATGACGGTAGCGGGACAATCTAGACCCGAGGTCGTGGGGACGACCACATAGTCTTCGGACATGTCGGCGGCTGTCCAACTTTGGCCCGGTGTCGTGGGGACGACTCTATATTCGTCGGACATGTCGGCGGCTGGCCAACCTAGACCCGGGGTCGTGGGGACGACCCTATTGTCGTCGGACATGTTGCCGGCTGGTCAACCTAGTCTCGGGGTCGTGGGGACGACCCTATAGTCGTCGGAAATGTCGGCGGCTGGCTAACTTTGGCGGGTGGTCGTGAATACGACCCTATAGTCGTCGGACAAGACAGAGGCGGGCCAATCTTGTCCCGGGGTCGTGGGGCCGACCCAATAGTCGTCGGACATGTCGGCGGCTGGCCAACCTACTCCCGAGGTCGTGGGGCCGACCCTATAGTCGTCGGACTTGACGGTGGTGGGCCAATCTAGTCCCGGGGTCGTGGGGACGACCCTATAGTCGTCGGACATGTCGGCGGCTGGCCAACTTTGGCCCGTGGTCGTGGGGCGACCCAATAGTCGTTGGACAAGTCGGCGGCTGGCCAAAAATGGCCCGTGGTCGTGGGGACGACCCTATAGTCGTCGGAAATGTCGGGGGCTGGCCAACTTTGGCCCGTGGTCGTAAAGACGACCCTCTAGTCGTCGGACAATACGGTGGCGGGCCAATCTAGTCCCCGCGTCGTGGGGACCACCCTATACTCGTCGGACAAGTCGGCGGCTGGCCAACTTTTGCCCGTGGTCGTGGGGCGACCCAATAGTCGTCGGACATGTCGGCGGCTGGCCAACCTAGACCCGGGGTCGTGGGGACGACCCTATTGTCGTCGGACATGACGGTGGCGGGCCAATCTAGTCCCGGGGTCGTGGGGACGACCCTATAGCCTTCGGACATGACGGTAGCGGGCCAATCTAGACCCGAGGTCGTGGGGACGACCCTATAGTCGGCGGACTTGTCGGCGGCTGTCCAACTTTGGCCCGGTGTCGTGGGGACGACTCTATAGTCGTCGGACATGTCGGCGGCTGGCCAACCTAGACTCGGGGTCGTGGGGACGACCCTATTGTCGTCGGACATGTCGGTGGCGGGCCAATCTAGTCCCGGGGTCGTGGGGACGACCTTATAGTCGTCGGACAAGTCGGCGGCGGGCCAAGCTTGTCCCGGGGTCGTGGGGACGACCCTATAATCGTCGGACATGACGGTGGCGGGCCAATCTAATCCCGGGGTCGTGGGGACGACCCTATAATCGTTGGACATGACGGTGGCGGGCCAATCTAATCCCGGGGTCGTAGGGACGACCCTATAGTCGTCGGACATGTTGGCGATTGGCCAACATTGGCCCGGGGTCGTCGGGACGACCCTATAGTCGTCGGACATGTCGGCGGCTGGCCAACCTAGACTCGGGGTCGTGGGGACGACCCTATTGTCGTCGGACATGTCGGTGGCGGGCCAATCTAGTCCCGGGGTCGTGGGGACGACCTTATAGTCGTCGGACAAGTCGGCGGCGGGCCAAGCTTGTCCCGGGGTCGTGGGGACGACCCTATAATCGTCGGACATGACGGTGGCGGGCCAATTTAGTCCCGGGGTCGTGGGGACGACCCTATAATCGTTGGACATGACGGTGGCGGGCCAATCTAGTCCCGCGGTCGTAGGGACGACCCTATAGTCGTCGGACATGTTGGCGATTGGCCAACTTTGGCCCGTGGTCGTGGGGACGATCCGATAGTCGTCGGACATGTCGGCGGCTGGCCAACCTAGACCCGGGGTCGTGGGGACGACCCTATTGTCGTCGGACATGGCGGTGGCGGGCCAATCTAGTCCCGTGGTCGTGAGGACGACCCTATAGTCTTCGGACATGACGGTAGCGGGCCAATCTAGACCCGAGGTCGTGGGGACGACCCTATAGTCGTCGGACATGACGGTAGCGGGACAATCTAGACCCGAGGTCGTGGGGACGACCCTATAGTCGTCGGACATGTCGGCGGCTGGCCAACTTTGGCCCGTGGTCGTGGAGACGATCCAATAGTCGTCGGACATGTCGGCGGCTGGCCAACTTTGGCCCGTGGTCGTGGGGACGATCCGATAGTCGTCGGACATGTTGGCGATTGGCCAACATTGGCCCGGGGTCGTCGGGACGACCCTATAGTCGTCGGACATGTCGGCGGCTGGCCAATCTAGTCCCGGGGTCGTGGGGACGACCCTATAGTCGTCGGACATGTCGGCGGCTGGCCAACTTTGGCCCCTGGTCGTGGGGACGACCCTATAGTCGTTGGACATGACGGTGGCGGGCCAATCTAGTCCCGGGGTCGTAGGGACGACCCTATAGTCGTTGGACATGACGGTGGCGGGCCAATCTAGTCCCGGGGTCGTAGGGACGACCCTATAGTCGTTGGACATGTCGGCGATTGGCCAACATTGGCCCGGGGTCGTGGGGACGACCCAATAGTCGTTGGACATTACGGCGGCTGGCCAACTCTGGCCCATGGTCGTTGGGACGACCCTATAGTCGTTGGACATGACGGTGGCGGGCCAACCTAGTCCCGGGGTCGTAGGGACCACCCTATAGTCGTCGGACATGTCGGCGATTGGCCAACATTGGCCCGGGGTCGTGGGGACGACCCTACAGTCGTCGGACATTTCGGCGGCTTGCCAACTTTGGCCCGGGGTCGTGGGGACGACCCTATAGTCGTCGGACATGACGGTGGCGGACCAATCTAGTCCCGGGGTCGTGGAGACGACCCTACAGTCGTCGGACATGTCGGCGGCTTGCCAACTTGGGCCCGGGGTCGTGGGCACGACCCTATAGTCGTCGGACATGTCGGCGGCTGGCCAACCTAGTCCCGAGATCGTGGGGACGACCTTATAGTCGTCGGACATGTCGGCGGCTGGCCAACCTAGTCCCGAGGTCGTGGGGACGACCCTATAGTCGTCGGACATGTCGGCGGCTGGCCAACTTTGGCCCGTGGTCGTGGAGACGATCCAATAGTCGTCGGACATGTCGGCGGCTGGCCAACTTTGGCCCGTGGTCGTGGGGACGATCCGATAGTCGTCGGACATGTCGGCGGCTGGCCAACTTTGGCCCGGGGTCGTGGGGACGACGCTATTGTCGACGGACAAGTCGGCGGTGAGCCAACCTAGTCCAGGGGTCGTGGGGACGACCCTATAGTCGTCGGACATGTCGGCGGCTTGCCAACTTGGGCCCGGGGTCGTGGGCACGACCCTATAGTCGTCGTACATGTCGGCGGCTGGCCATCTTTGGCCCGTGGTCGTGGGGACGACCCAATAGTGGTCGGACATGTCGGCGGCTGGCCAACCTAGTCCCGAAGTCGTGGGGACGACCCTATAGTCGTCGGACAAGTCGGCGGCGGGCCAAGCTTGGCCCGGGGTCGTGGGGCGACCCAATAGTCGTCGGACATGTCGGCGACTGGCCAACCTAGACCCGGGGTCGTGGGGACGACCCTATTGTCGACGGACAAGTCGGCGGTGAGCCAACCTAGTCCAGGGGTCGTGGGGACGACCCTATAGTCGTCGGACATGTCGGCGGCTTGCCAACTTGGGCCCGGGGTCGTGGGCACGACCCTATAGTCGTCGGACATGTCGGCGGCTGGCCAACCTAGTCCCGAGATCGTGGGGACGACCTTATAGTCGTCGGACATGTCGGCGGCTGGCCAACCTAGTCCCGAGGTCGTGGGGACGACCCTATAGTCGTCGGACATGTCGGCGGCTGGCCAACTTTGGCCCGTGGTCGTGGAGACGATCCAATAGTCGTCGGACATGACGGTGGCGGACCAATCTAGTCCCGGGGTCGTGGGGACGACCCTATAGTCGTCGGACATGTCGGCGGCTGGCCATCTTTGGCTCGTGGTCGTGGGGACGATCCAATAGTCGTCGGACATATTGGCGGCTGGCCAACTTTGGCCCGTGGTCGTGGGGACGATCCGATAGTCGTCGGACATGTCGGCGGCTGGCCAACTTTTGCCCGTGGTCGTGGGGCGACCCAATAGTCGTTGGACAAGTCGGCGGCTGGCCAAAAATGGCCCGTGGTCGTGGGGACGACCCTATAGTCGTCGGAAATGTCGGCGGCTGGCTAACTTTGGCGGGTGGTCGTGAATACGACCCTATAGTCGTCGGACAAGACAGAGGCGGGCCAATCTTGTCCCGGGGTCGTGGGGACGACCCTATAGTCGTCGGTCATGACGGTAGCGGGACAATCTAGACCCGAGGTCGTGGGGACGACCACATAGTCTTCGGACATGTCGGCGGCTGTCCAACTTTGGCCCGGTTTCGTGGGGACGACTCTATATTCGTCGGACATGTCGGCGGCTGGCCAACCTACTCCCGAGGTCGTGGGGCCGACCCTATAGTCGTCGGACTTGACGGTGGTGGGCCAATCTAGTCCCGGGGTCGTGGGGACGACCCTATAGTCGTCGGACATGTCGGCGGCTGGCCAACTTTGGCCCGTGGTCGTGGGGCGACCCAATAGTCGTTGGACAAGTCGGCGGCTGGCCAAAAATGGCCCGTGGTCGTGGGGACGACCCTATAGTCGTCGGAAATGTCGGGGGCTGGCCAACTTTGGCCCGTGGTCGTAAAGACGACCCTCTAGTCGTCGGACAATACGGTGGCGGGCCAATCTAGTCCCCGCGTCGTGGGGACCACCCTATACTCGTCGGACAAGTCGGCGGCTGGCCAACTTTTGCCCGTGGTCGTGGGGCGACCCAATAGTCGTCGGACATGTCGGCGGCTGGCCAACCTAGACCCGGGGTCGTGGGGACGACCCTATTGTCGTCGGACATGACGGTGGCGGGCCAATCTAGTCCCGGGGTCGTGGGGACGACCCTATAGTCTTCGGACATGACGGTAGCGGGCCAATCTAGACCCGAGGTCGTGGGGACGACCCTATAGTCGGCGGACTTGTCGGCGGCTGTCCAACTTTGGCCCGGTGTCGTGGGGACGACTCTATAGTCGTCGGACATGTCGGCGGCTGGCCAACCTAGACTCGGGGTCGTGGGGACGACCCTATTGTCGTCGGACATGTCGGTGGCGGGCCAATCTAGTCCCGGGGTCGTGGGGACGACCTTATAGTCGTCGGACAAGTCGGCGGCGGGCCAAGCTTGTCCCGGGGTCGTGGGGACGACCCTATAATCGTCGGACATGACGGTGGCGGGCCAATCTAGTCCCGGGGTCGTGGGGACGACCCTATAATCGTTGGACATGACGGTGGCGGGCCAATCTAATCCCGGGGTCGTAGGGACGACCCTATAGTCGTCGGACATGTTGGCGATTGGCCAACATTGGCCCGGGGTCGTCGGGACGACCCTATAGTCGTCGGACATGTCGGCGGCTGGCCAACCTAGACTCGGGGTCGTGGGGACGACCCTATTGTCGTCGGACATGTCGGTGGCGGGCCAATCTAGTCCCGGGGTCGTGGGGACGACCTTATAGTCGTCGGACAAGTCGGCGGCGGGCCACGCTTGTCCCGGGGTCGTGGGGACGACCCTATAATCGTCGGACATGACGGTGGCGGGCCTATCTAGTCCCGGGGTCGTGGGGACGACCCTATAATCGTTGGACATGACGGTGGCGGGCCAATCTAGTCCCGGGGTCGTAGGGACGACCCTATAGTCGTCGGACATGTTGGCGATTGGCCAACTTTGGCCCGTGGTCGTGGGGACGATCCGATAGTCGTCGGACATGTCGGCGGCTGGCCAACCTAGACCCGGGGTCGTGGGGACGACCCTATTGTCGTCGGACATGGCGGTGCGGGCCAATCTAGTCCCGTGGTCGTGAGGACGACCGTATAGTCTTCGGACATGACGGTAGCGGGCCAATCTAGACCCGAGGTCGTGGGGACGACCCTATAGTCGTCGGACATGACGGTAGCGGGACAATCTAGACCCGAGGTCGTGGGGACGACCCTATAGTCGTCGGACATGTCGGCGGCTGGCCAACTTTGGCCCGTGGTCGTGGAGACGATCCAATAGTCGTCGGACATGTCGGCGGCTGGCCAACTTTGGCCCGTGGTCGTGGGGACGATCCGATAGTCGTCAGACATATTGGCGATTGGCCAACATTGGCCCGGGGTCGTCGGGACGACCCTATAGTCGTCGGACATGTCGGCGGCTGGCCAATCTAGTCCCGGGGTCGTGGGGACGACCCTATGGTCGTCGGACATGTCGGCGGCTGGCCAACTTTGGCCCCTGGTCGTGGGGACGATCCGATAGTCGTTGGACATGACGGTGGCGGGCCAATCTAGTCCCGGGGTCGTGGGGACGATCCAATAGTCGTCGGACATGTCGGCGGCTGGCCAACTTTGGCCCGTGGTCGTGGGGACGACCCTATAGTCGTTGGACATGTCAGCGGCTGGCCAACTTTGGCCCGGTGTCGTGGGGACAACTCTATAGTCTTCGGACATGTCGGCGGCTGGCCAACCTAGACCCGGGGTCGTGGGGACGACCCTAATGTCGTCGGACATGACGGTGGCGGGCCAATCTATTCCCGGGGTCGTAGGGACGACCCTATAGTCGTCGGACATGTTGGCGATTGGCCAACATTGGCCCGGGGTCGTCGGGACGACCCTATAGTCGTCGGACATGTCGGCGGCTGTCCAACCTAGTCCCGAGGTCGTGGGGACGACCTTATAGTCGTCGGACATGTCGGCGGCTGGCCAACCTGGACCCGGGGTCGTGGGGACGACCCTATTGTCGTCGGACATGACGGTGGCGGGCCAATCTAGTCCTGCGGTCGTGGGGACGACCCTATAATCGTCGGACATGACGGTGGCGGGCCAATCTAGTCCCGGGGTCGTGGGGACGACCCTATAGTCGTGGGACATGTCGGCGGCTGGCCAACATTGGCCCGGTGTTGTGGGGACGACTCTATAGTCGTCGGAAATGTCGGCGGCTGGCCAACCTGGACCCGGGGTCGTGGGGACGACCCTATAGTCGTCGGACTTGACGGTGGCGGGCCAATCTAGTCCCGGGGTCGTGGGGACGACCCTACAGTCGTCGGACATTTCGGCGGCTTGCCAACTTTGGCCCGGGGTCGTGGGGACGACCCTATAGTCGTCGGACAAGTCGGCGGCGGGCCAACCTTGTCCCGGGGTCGTGGGGACGACCCTATAGTCGTCGGACATGTCGGCGGCTGGCCAACTTTGGCCCGGTGTCGTGGGGACGACTCTATAGTCGTCGGAAATGTCGGCGGCTGGCCAACCTGGACCCGGGGTCGTGGGGACGACCCTATTGTCGTCGGACATGACGGTGGCGGGCCAATCTAGTCTCGCGGTCGTGGGGACGACCCTATAATCGTCGGACATGACGGTGGCGGGCCAATCTAGTCCCGGGGTCGTGGGGACGACCCTATAGTCGTCGGACATGTTGGCGGCTTGTCAGCCTAGTCCCAGGGTCGTGGGTACGACCCTATAGTCGTCGGACAAGTCGGCGGCGGGCCAACCTGGTCCCGGGGTCGTGGGGACGACCCTATAATCGTCGGACATGTCGGCGGCTGGCCAACTTTGGCCGGGTGTCGTGGGGACGACTCTATAGTCGTCGGAAATGTCGGCGGCTGGCCAACCTGGACCCGGGGTCGTGGGGACGACCCTATTGTCGTCGGACATGACGGTGGCGGGCCAATCTAGTCTCGCGGTCGTGGGGACGACCCTATAATCGTCGGACATGACGGTGGCGGGCCAATCTAGTCCCGGTGTCGTGGGGACGACTCTATAGTCGTCGGAAATGTCGGCGGCTGGCCAACCTGGACCCGGGGTCGTGGGGACGACCCTATTGTCGTCGGACATGACGGTGGCGGGCCAATCTAGTCTCGCGGTCGTGGGGACGACCCTATAATCGTCGGACATGACGGTGGCGGGCCAATCTAGTCCCGGGGTCGTGGGGACGACCCTATAGTCGTCGGACATGTTGGCGGCTTGTCAGCCTAGTCCCAGGGTCGTGGGTACGACCCTATAGTCGTCGGACAAGTCGGCGGCGGGCCAACCTTGTCCCGGGGTCGTGGGGACGTCCCTATAGTCGTCGGACATGTCGGCGGCTGGCCAACTTTGGCCCGGTGTCGTGGGGACGACTCTATAGTCGTCGGAAATGTCGGCGGCTGGCCAATCTAGTCTCGGGGTCGTGGGGACGACCCTATAGTCGTCGGACATGTCGGCGGCTGGCCAACTTTGGCCCGGTGTCGTGGGGACGACTCTATAGTCGTCGGAAATGTCGGCGGCGGGCCAAACTAGTCCCGGGGTCGTGGGGACGACCCTATAATCGTCGGACATTTCGGCGGCATGCCAACTTTGGCCCATGGTCGTGGGGACGACCCTATAGTCGTTGGACATGACGGTGGCGGGCCAATCTAGTCCCGAGGTCCTGGGGACGACCCTATAGTCGTCGGACAAGTCGGCGGCTGGCCAACCTAGACCCGGGGTCCTGGGGACGACCCTATTGTCGTCGGACATGACGGTGGCGGGCCAATCTAGTCCCGGGGTCGTGGGGACGACCCTATAGTCGTCGGACATGTCGGCGGCTGGCCAACTTTGGCGCGTGGTCGTGGGGACGACCCTATAGTCGTCGGACATGTCGGCGGCTGGCCAACTTTGGCCCGGTGTCGTGGGGACGACCCTATAGTCGTCGGACATGTCGGCGGCTGGCCAACTTTGGCGCGTGGTCGTGGGGACGATCCGATTGTCGTCGGACATGTCGGCGGCTGGCCAACCTAGACCCGGGGTCGTGGGGACGACCCTATTGTCGTCGGACATGGCGGTGGCGGGCCAATCTAGTCCCGTGGTCGTGGGGACGACCCTATAGTCTTCGGACATGACGGTAGCTGGCCAATCTAGACCCGAGGTCCTGGGGACGACCCTATAGTAGTCGAACATGTCGGCGGCTGTCCAACATTGGCCCGGTGTCGTGGGGACGACTCTATAGTCGTCGGACATGTCGAAGGCTGGCCAACCTAGTCCCGGGGTCGTGGGGACGACCCTATAGTCGCCGGACATTTCGGCGGCTTGCCAACTTTGGCCCGGGGTCGTGGGGACGACCCTATAGTCGTCGGACATGTCGGCGGCTGGCCAACATTGGCCCGTGGTTGTGGGGACGACCCTATAGTCGTTGGACATGACGGTGGCGGGCCAATCTAGTCCCGGGGTCGCGGGGACGACCCTATAGTCTTCGGACATGACGGTAGCGGGCCAATCTAGACCCGAGGTCCTGGGGACGACCCTATAGTAGTCGAACATGTCGGCGGCTGTCCAACATTGGCCCGGTGTCGTGGGGACGACCCTATAGTCGTCGGACATGTCGGCGGCTGGCCAACTTTGGCCCGTGGTGGTGGGGACGATCCAATAGTCGTCGGACATGTCGGCGGCTGGCCAACCTAGACCCGGGGTCGTGGGGACGACCCTATTGTCGTCGGACATGGCGGTGGCGGGCCAATCTAGTCCCGTGGTCGTGAGGACGACCCTATAGTCTTCGGACATGACGGTAGCGGGCCAATCTAGACCCGAGGTCGTGGGGACGACCCTATAGTCGTCGGTCATGACGGTAGCGGGACAATCTAGACCCGAGGTCGTGGGGACGACCACATAGTCTTCGGACATGTCGGCGGCTGTCCAACTTTGGCCCGGTGTCGTGGGGACGACTCTATATTCGTCGGACATGTCGGCGGCTGGCCAACCTAGACCCGGGGTCGTGGGGACGACCCTATAGTCGTCGGACATGTCGGCGGCTGGCCAACTTTGGCCCGGTGTCGTGGGGACGACTCTATAGTCGTCGGAAATGTCGGCGGCTGGCCAACCTGGACCCGGGGTCGTGGGGACGACCCTATTGTCGTCGGACATGACGATGGCGGGCCAATCTAGTCTCGGGGTCGTGGGGACGACCCTATAGTCGTCGGACATGTCGGCGGCTGGCCAACTTTGGCCCGTGGTCGTGGGGACGACCCTATAGTCGTTGGACATGACGGTGGCGGGCCAATCTAGTCCCGAGGTCCTACGGACGACCCTATAGTCGTCGGACAAGTCGGCGGCTGGCCAACCTAGACCCGGGGTCGTGGGGACGACCCTATTGTCGTCGGACATGACGGTGGCGGGCCAATCTAGTCCGGGGTCGTGGGAATGACCCTATAGTCGTCGGACATGTCGGCGGCTGGCCAACTTTGGCGCGTGGTCGTGGGGACGACCCTATAGTCGTCGGACATGTCGGCGGCTGGCCAACTTTGGCCCGTGGTTGTGGGGACGACCCTATAGTCGTTGGACATGACGGTGGCGGGCCAATCTAGTCCCGGGGTTGTGGGGACGACCCTATAGTCGTCGGACATGTCGGCGGCTGGCCAACCTGGACCCTGGGTCGTGACGACGACCCTATAGTCGTCGGAGAAGACGGCGGCTGGACATCTTTGGCCCGGGGTCGTGGGGACGACCCTATAGTCGTCGGACATGACGGTGGCGGACCAATCTAGTCCCGGGGTCGTGGGGACGACCCAATAGTCGTCGGACATGTCGGCGGCTGGCCAACTTTGGCCCGTGGTTGTGGGAACGACCCTATAGTCGTTGGACATGACGGTGGCGGGCCAATCTAGTCCCGGGGTCGTGGGGACGACCCTATAGTCGTCGGACATGTCGGCGGCATGCCAACTTTGGCCCGTGGTCGTGGGGACGACCCTATAGTCGTTGGACATGACGGTGGCGGGCCAATCTAGTCCCGGGGTCGTAGGGACGACCCTATAGTCGTCGGACATGTCGGCGATTGGCCAACATTGGCCCGGGGTCGTGGGGACGACCCTATAGTCGTCGGACATGTCGGCGGCTGGCCAACCTAGTCCCGAGGTCGTGGGGACGACCCTATAGTCGTCGGTCATGTCGGCGGCTGGCCAACTTTGGCTCGTGGTTGTGGGGACGACCCTATAGTCGTCGGACATGTCGGCGGCTGGCCAACTTTGGCCCGGTGTCGTGGGGACGACTCTATAGTCGTCGGAAATGTCGGTGGCGGGCCAATCTAGTCTCGCGGTCGTGGGGACGACCCTATAATCGTCGGACATGACGGTGGCGGGCCAATCTAGTCCCGGGGTCGTGGGGACGACCCTATAGTCGTCGGACATGTCGGCGGCTGGCCAACTTTGGCCCGGTGTCGTGGGGACGACTCTATAGTCGTCGGAAATGTCGGCGGCTGGCCAACCTGGACCCGGGGTCGTGGGGACGACCCTATTGTCGTCGGACATGACGGTGGCGGGCCAATCTAGTCTCGGGGTCGTGGGGACGACCCTATAGTCGTCGGACATGTCGGCGGCTGGCCAACTTTGGCCCGGGGTCGTGGGGACGACCCTATAGTCGTCGGACATGTCGGCGGCTGGCCAACTTTGGCGCGTGGTCGTGGGGACGATCCGATTGTCGTCGGACATGTCGGCGGCTGGCCAACCTAGACCCGGGGTCGTGGGGACGACCCTATAGTCGTCGGACATGTCGGCGGCTGGCCAACTTTGGCCCGGGGTCGTGGGGACGACCCTATAGTCTTCGGACATGACGGTAGCGGGCCAATCTAGTCCCGGGGTCGTGGGGACGACCCTATAGTCGTCGGACATGTCGGCGGCTGGCCAACTTTGGCCCGGTGTCGTGGGGACGACTCTATAGTCGTCGGAAATGTCGGCGGCTGGCCAACCTGGACCCGGGGTCGTGGGGACGACCCTATTGTCGTCGGACATGACGGTGGCTGGCCAACCTAGACCCGGGGTCGTGGGGACGACCCTATTGTCGTCGGACATGGCGGTGGCGGGCCAATCTAGTCCCGTGGTCGTGAGGACGACCCTATAGTCTTCGGACATGACGGTAGCGGGCCAATCTAGACCCGAGGTCGTGGGGACGACCCTATAGTCGTCGGTCATGACGGTAGCGGGACAATCTAGACCCGAGGTCGTGGGGACGACCACATAGTCTTCGGACATGTCGGCGGCTGTCCAACTTTGGCCCGGTGTCGTGGGGACGACTCTATATTCGTCGGACATGTCGGCGGCTGGCCAACCTAGACCCGGGGTCGTGGGGACGACCCTATAGTCGTCGGACATGTCGGCGGCTGGCCAACTTTGGCCCGGTGTCGTGGGGACGACTCTATAGTCGTCGGAAATGTCGGCGGCTGGCCAACCTGGACCCGGGGTCGTGGGGACGACCCTATTGTCGTCGGACATGACGATGGCGGGCCAATCTAGTCTCGGGGTCGTGGGGACGACCCTATAGTCGTCGGACATGTCGGCGGCTGGCCAACTTTGGCCCGTGGTCGTGGGGACGACCCTATAGTCGTTGGACATGACGGTGGCGGGCCAATCTAGTCCCGAGGTCCTACGGACGACCCTATAGTCGTCGGACAAGTCGGCGGCTGGCCAACCTAGACCCGGGGTCGTGGGGACGACCCTATTGTCGTCGGACATGACGGTGGCGGGCCAATCTAGTCCGGGGTCGTGGGGACGACCCTATAGTCGTCGGACATGTCGGCGGCTGGCCAACTTTGGCGCGTGGTCGTGGGGACGACCCTATAGTCGTCGGACATGTCGGCGGCTGGCCAACTTTGGCCCGTGGTTGTGGGGACGACCCTATAGTCGTTGGACATGACGGTGGCGGGCCAATCTAGTCCCGGGGTTGTGGGGACGACCCTATAGTCGTCGGACATGTCGGCGGCTGGCCAACCTGGACCCTGGGTCGTGACGACGACCCTATAGTCGTCGGAGAAGACGGCGGCTGGACATCTTTGGCCCGGGGTCGTGGGGACGACCCTATAGTCGTCGGACATGACGGTGGCGGACCAATCTAGTCCCGGGGTCGTGGGGACGACCCAATAGTCGTCGGACATGTCGGCGGCTGGCCAACTTTGGCCCGTGGTTGTGGGAACGACCCTATAGTCGTTGGACATGACGGTGGCGGGCCAATCTAGTCCCGGGGTCGTGGGGACGACCCTATAGTCGTCGGACATGTCGGCGGCATGCCAACTTTGGCCCGTGGTCGTGGGGACGACCCTATAGTCGTTGGACATGACGGTGGCGGGCCAATCTAGTCCCGGGGTCGTAGGGACGACCCTATAGTCGTCGGACATGTCGGCGATTGGCCAACATTGGCCCGGGGTCGTGGGGACGACCCTATAGTCGTCGGACATGTCGGCGGCTGGCCAACCTAGTCCCGAGGTCGTGGGGACGACCCTATAGTCGTCGGACATGACGGTGGCGGGCCAATCTAGTCCCGGGGTCGTGGGGACGACCCTATAGTCGTCGGACATGTCGGCGGCTGGCCAACTTTGGCCCGGTGTCGTGGGGACGACTCTATAGTCGTCGGAAATGTCGGCGGCTGGCCAACCTGGACCCGGGGTCGTGGGGACGACCCTATTGTCGTCGGACATGACGGTGGCGGGCCAATCTAGTCTCGGGGTCGTGGGGACGACCCTATAGTCGTCGGACATGTCGGCGGCTGGCCAACTTTGGCCCGGGGTCGTGGGGACGACCCTATAGTCGTCGGACATGTCGGCGGCTGGCCAACTTTGGCGCGTGGTCGTGGGGACGATCCGATTGTCGTCGGACATGTCGGCGGCTGGCCAACCTAGACCCGGGGTCGTGGGGACGACCCTATTGTCGTCGGACATGTCGGCGGCTGGTCAACTTTGGCCCGTGGTCGTGGGGACGACCCTATAGTCGTCGGACAAGACGGTGGCGGACCAATCTAGTCCCGGGGTCGTGGGGACGACCCTATAGTCGTCGGACATGTCGGCGGCTGGCCAACTTTGACCTATGGTCGTGGGGACGATCCAATAGTCGTCGGACATGTCGGCGGCTGGCCAACTTTGGCCCGTGGTTGTGGGAACGATCCTATAGTCGTTGGACATGACGGTGGCGGGCCAATCTAGTCCCGGGGTCGTGGGGACGACCCTACAGTCTTCGGACATTTCGGCGGCTTGCCAACTTTGGCCCGGGGTCGTGGGGACGACCCTATAATCGTCGGACATTTCGGCGGCATGCCAACTTTGGCCCGTGGTCGTGGGGACGACCCTATAGTCGTTGGACATGACGGTGGCGGGCCAATCTAGTCCCGAGGTCTTGGGGACGACCCTATAGTCGTCGGACAAGTCGGCGGCTGGCCAACCTAGACCCGGGGTCGTGGGGACGACCCTATTGTCGTCGGACATGACGGTGGCGGGCCAATCTAGTCCGGGGTCGTGGGGACGACCCTATAGTCGTCGGACATGTCGGCGGCTGGCCAACTTTGGCGCGTGGTCGTGGGGACGACCCTATAGTCGTCGGACATGTCGGCGGCTGGCCAACTTTGGCCCGTGGTTGTGGGGACGACCCTATAGTCGTTGGACATGACGGTGGCGGGCCAATCTAGTCCCGGGGTCGTGGGGACGACCCTATAGTCGTCGGACATGTCGGCGGCTGGCCAACCTGGACCCTGGGTCGTGACGACGACCCTATAGTCGTCGGAGAAGACGGCGGCTGGACATCTTTGGCCCGGGGTCGTGGGGACGACCCTATAGTCGTCGGACATGACGGTGGCGGACCAATCTAGTCCGGGGGTCGTGGGGACGACCCTATAGTCGGCGGACATGTCGGCCGCTGGCCAACTTTGGCCCGTGGTCGTGGGGACGATCCAATAGTCGTCGGACATGTCGGCGGCTGGCCAACTTTGGCCCGTGGTTGTGGGAACGACCCTATAGTCGTTGGACATGACGGTGGCGGGCCAATCTAGTCCCGGGGTCGTGGGGACGACCCTATAGTCGTCGGACATGTCGGCGGCATGCCAACTTTGGCCCGTGGTCGTGGGGACGACCCTATAGTCGTTGGACATGACGGTGGCGGGCCAATCTAGTCTCGCGGTCGTGGGGACGACCCTATAATCGTCGGACATGACGGTGGCGGGCCAATCTAGTCCCGGGGTCGTGGGGACGACCCTATAGTCGTCGGACATGTCGGCGGCTGGCCAACTTTGGCCCGGTGTCGTGGGGACGACTCTATAGTCGTCGGAAATGTCGGCGGCTGGCCAACCTGGACCCGGGGTCGTGGGGACGACCCTATTGTCGTCGGACATGACGGTGGCGGGCCAATCTAGTCTCGGGGTCGTGGGGACGACCCTATAGTCGTCGGACATGTCGGCGGCTGGCCAACTTTGGCCCGGGGTCGTGGGGACGACCCTATAGTCGTCGGACATGTCGGCGGCTGGCCAACTTTGGCGCGTGGTCGTGGGGACGATCCGATTGTCGTCGGACATGTCGGCGGCTGGCCAACCTAGACCCGGGGTCGTGGGGACGACCCTATTGTCGTCGGACATGTCGGCGGCTGGTCAACTTTGGCCCGTGGTCGTGGGGACGACCCTATAGTCGTCGGACAAGACGGTGGCGGACCAATCTAGTCCCGGGGTCGTGGGGACGACCCTATAGTCGTCGGACATGTCGGCGGCTGGCCAACTTTGACCTGTGGTCGTGGGGACGATCCAATAGTCGTCGGACATGTCGGCGGCTGGCCAACTTTGGCCCGTGGTTGTGGGAACGACCCTATAGTCGTTGGACATGACGGTGGCGGGCCAATCTAGTCCCGGGGTCGTGGGGACGACCCTACAGTCTTCGGACATTTCGGCGGCTTGCCAACTTTGGCCCGGGGTCGTGGGGACGACCCTATAATCGTCGGACATTTCGGCGGCATGCCAACTTTGGCCCGTGGTCGTGGGGACGACCCTATAGTCGTTGGACATGACGGTGGCGGGCCAATCTAGTCTCGAGGTCCTGGGGACGACCCTATAATCGTCGGACAAGTCGGCGGCTGGCCAACCTAGACCCGGGGTCGTGGGGACGACCCTATTGTCGTCGGACATGACGGTGGCGGGCCAATCTAGTCCCGGGGTCGTGGGGACGACCCTATAGTCGTCGGACATGTCGGCGGCTGGCCAACTTTGGCCCGGTGTCGTGGGGACGACTCTATAGTCGTCGGAAATGTCGGCGGCTGGCCAACCTGGACCCGGCGTCGTGGGGACGACCCTATTGTCGTCGGACATGACGGTGGCGGGCCAATCTAGTCTCGGGGTCGTGGGGACGACCCTATAGTCGTCGGACATGTCGGCGGCTGGCCAACTTTGGCCCGGGGTCGTGGGGACGACTCTATAGTCGTCGGAAATGTCGGCGGCTGGCCAACCTGGACTCGGGGTCGTGGGGACGACCCTATAGTCGTCGGACAAGACGGCGGCTGGACATCGTTGGCCCGGGGCCGTGGGGACGACCCTATAGTCGTCGGACATGTTGGCGGCTTGTCAGCCTAGTCCCAGGGTCGTGGGTACGACCCTATAGTCGTCGGACAAGTCGGAGGCGGGCCAACCTTGTCCCGGGGTCGTGGGGACGTCGTCCACATCGTAATCGTCATCCTCCGGATCCAAGTTGGTTGACGCCGCCTAACCATGGACAATGGGACCACGGCCAGTACGGTACCATTATCCACCTCTCGCGTCTATGACAACCCCATGAATTATGCAGCGTAATGTAGACGGATACGCGGCCCCTCCTCTGCACGCTCGCGCGCCCGCGAACCTTGTTCCATTACCGATCCCTACCGCTTTCAGCCGCACGATTTATCCCACTAACCTCCCTCGCCCTTTCGATTTATGCTTCTCTGCTGGCCTAAGACCTCGGCTCTCCTTCGCTTACCAAATCGACTCGTCGCTAACACCTCTGCGCTTAACTGCTATTGCCACAGTATCGCGAGTTACGCTGCTTTTCAAAAGAATCGCTAATTCTCCGGGGGTATCCGCGTTCACGTCGGCCCTAAATATCCGTTTCCGCTCGTGCGCCAGGTCGCGGAACACGAGAAGCCTGGATGTATTATGCATTCGCCGCGAGACACACGGTGAAAACGAGTTGTCAATAAAGACTGCAATCTAAGAGATCGTGAATAGGGATGTTTTGAAGCGAGTAACCGTGCAACTGACGCGTGCAATTTCCCCTCTCCGGCGCAGATCTTGCAGGGGCTGGATTCGCAACGGGAACTTTGAATGTCGTACGTTCGTTACCCAGCCTGTATAATATAAAGCGGCGCACCGCAATTGCCAATATTACAGTCTCTACAATATCAATCCGCGCGTGCGGTTATCGCCGCGCCCAAGTAGGGAAACGCCGATGCCATGTTCCAATCCGACGAACGCCACCCGCCGCTACCCTACTCCTATATTACCAGATTCATATTACGTCGGCTTTGACTACCACCGACTACTACGACCCTATAGTCGTCGGACATGTCGGCGGTTGGCCAACTTTGGCCCGGTGTCGTGGGGACGACTCTATAGTCGTCGGAAATGTCGGCGGCTGGCCAACCTGGACCCGGGGTCGTGGGGACGACCCTATTGTCGTCGGACATGACGGTGGCGGGCCAATCTAGTCTCGCGGTCGTGGGGACGACCCTATAATCGTCGGACATGACGGTGGCGGGCCAATCTAGTCCCGGGGTCGTGGGGACGACCCTATAGTCGTCGGACATGTCGGCGGCTGGTCAACTTTGGCCCGTGGTCGTGGGGACGACCCTATAGTCGTCGGACAAGACGGCGGCTGGACATCTTTGGCCCGGGGTCGTGGGGACGACCCTATAGTCGTCGGACAAGTTGGCGGCATGCCAACTTTGGCCCGTGGTCGTGGGGACGACCCTATAGTCGTTGGACATGACGGTGGCGGGCCAATCTAGTCCCGAGGTCCTGGGGACGACCCTATAGTCGTCGGACAAGTCGGCGGCTGGCCAACCTAGACCCGGGGTCGTGGGGACGACCCTATTGTCGTCGGACATGACGGTGGCGGGCCAATCTAGTCCCGGGGTCGTGGGGACGACCCTATAGTCGTCGAACAATTCGGCGGCGGGCCAAGCTTGTCCCGGGGTCGTGGGGACGACCCTATAATCGTCGGACATGACGGTGGCGGGCCAATCTAGTCCGTGGTTGTGGGGACGACCCTATAGTCGTTGGACATGACGGTGGCGGGCCAATCTAGTCCCGGGGTCGTGGGGACGACCCTATAGTCGTCGGACAAGACGGCGGCTGGACATCTTTGGCCCGGGGTCGTGGGGACGACCCTATAGTCGTCGGACATGTTGGCGGCTTGTCAGCCTAGTCCCGGGGTCGTGGGTACGACCCTATAGTCGTCGGACAAGTCGCCGGCTGGCCAACCTAGACCCGGGGTCGTGGGGACGACCCTATTGTCGTCGGACATGACGGTGGCGGGCCAAACTAGTCCCGGGGTCGTGGGGACGACCCTATAGTCGTCGGACATGTCGGCGGCATGCCAACTTTGGCCCGTGGTCGTGGGGACGACCCTATAGTCGTTGGACATGACGGTGGCGGGCCAATCTAGTCCCGGGGTCGTAGGGACGACCCTATAGTCTTCGGACATGTCGGCGATTGGCCAACATTGGCCCGGGGTCGAGGGGACGACCCTATAGTCGTCGGACATGTCGGCGGCTGGCCAACCTAGTCCCGAGGTCGTGGGGACGACCCTATAGTCGTCGGACATGTCGGCGGCTGGCCAACTTTGGCCCGGGGTCGTGGGGACGACCCTATAGTCGTCGGACATGTCGGCGGCTGGCCAACTTTGGCGCGTGGTCGTGGGGACGATCCGATTGTCGTCGGACATGTCGGCGGCTGGCCAACCTAGACCCGGGGTCGTGGGGACGACCCTATTGTCGTCGGACATGTCGGCGGCTGGTCAACTTTGGCCCGTGGTCGTGGGGACGACCCTATAGTCGTCGGACAAGACGGAGGCGGACCAATCTAGTCCCGGGGTCGTGGGGACGACCCTATAGTCGTCGGACATGTCGGCGGCTGGCCAACTTTGGCCCGGGGTCGTGGGGACGACTCTATAGTCGTCGGAAATGTCGGCGGCTGGCCAACCTGGACTCGGGGTCGTGGGGACGACCCTATTGTCGTCGGACATGACGGTGGCGGGCCAATCTAGTCTCGCGGTCGTGGGGACGACCCTATAATCGTCGGACATGACGGTGGCGGGCCAATCTAGTCCCGGGGTCGTGGGGACGACCCTATAGTCGTCGGACATGTCGGCGGCTGGTCAACTTTGGCCCGTGGTCGTGGGGACGACCCTATAGTCGTCGGACAAGACGGCGGCTGGACATCTTTGGCCCGGGGTCGTGGGGACGACCCTATAGTCGTCGGACAAGTTGGCGGCATGCCAACTTTGGCCCGTGGTCGTGGGGACGACCCTATAGTCGTTGGACATGACGGTGGCGGGCCAATCTAGTCCCGAGGTCCTGGGGACGACCCTATAGTCGTCGGACAAGTCGGCGGCTGGCCAACCTAGACCCGGGGTCGTGGGGACGACCCTATTGTCGTCGGACATGACGGTGGCGGGCCAATCTAGTCCCGGGGTCGTGGGGACGACCCTATAGTCGTCGAACAATTCGGCGGCGGGCCAAGCTTGTCCCGGGGTCGTGGGGACGACCCTATAATCGTCGGACATGACGGTGGCGGGCCAATCTAGTCCGTGGTTGTGGGGACGACCCTATAGTCGTTGGACATGACGGTGGCGGGCCAATCTAGTCCCGGGGTCGTGGGGACGACCCTATAGTCGTCGGACAAGACGGCGGCTGGACATCTTTGGCCCGGGGTCGTGGGGACGACCCTATAGTCGTCGGACATGTTGGCGGCTTGTCAGCCTAGTCCCGGGGTCGTGGGTACGACCCTATAGTCGTCGGACAAGTCGCCGGCTGGCCAACCTAGACCCGGGGTCGTGGGGACGACCCTATTGTCGTCGGACTTGACGGTGGCGGGCCAAACTAGTCCCGGGGTCGTGGGGACGACCCTATAGTCGTCGGACATGTCGGCGGCATGCCAACTTTGGCCCGTGGTCGTGGGGACGACCCTATAGTCGTTGGACATGACGGTGGCGGGCCAATCTAGTCCCGGGGTCGTAGGGACGACCCTATAGTCTTCGGACATGTCGGCGATTGGCCAACATTGGCCCGGGGTCGAGGGGACGACCCTATAGTCGTCGGACATGTCGGCGGCTGGCCAACCTAGTCCCGAGGTCGTGGGGACGACCCTATAGTCGTCGGACATGTCGGCGGCTGGCCAACTTTGGCCCGGGGTCGTGGGGACGACCCTATAGTCGTCGGACATGTCGGCGGCTGGCCAACTTTGGCGCGTGGTCGTGGGGACGATCCGATTGTCGTCGGACATGTCGGCGGCTGGCCAACCTAGACCCGGGGTCGTGGGGACGACCCTATTGTCGTCGGACATGTCGGCGGCTGGTCAACTTTGGCCCGTGGTCGTGGGGACGACCCTATAGTCGTCGGACAAGACGGAGGCGGACCAATCTAGTCCCGGGGTCGTGGGGACGACCCTATAGTCGTCGGACATGTCGGCGGCTGGCCAACTTTGGCCCGGGGTCGTGGGGACGACCCTATAGTCGTCGGACATGTCGGCGGCTGGCCAACTTTGGCGCGTGGTCGTGGGGACGATCCGATTGTCGTCGGACATGTCGGCGGCTGGCCAACCTAGACCCGGGGTCGTGGGGACGACCCTATTGTCGTCGGACATGTCGGCGGCTGGTCAACTTTGGCCCGTGGTCGTGGGGACGACCCTATAGTCGTCGGACAAGACGGAGGCGGACCAATCTAGTCCCGGGGTCGTGGGGACGACCCTATAGTCGTCGGACATGTCGGCGGCTGGCCAACTTTGGCCCGTGGTCGTGGGGACGATCCAATAGTCGTCGGACATGTCGGCGGCTGGCCAACTTTGGCCCGTGGTTGCGGGAACGACCCTATAGTCGTTGGACATGACGGTGGCGGGCCAATCTAGTCCCGGGGTCGTGGGGACGACCCTATAGTCGTCGGACATGTCGGCGGCATGCCAACTTTGGCCCGTGGTCGTGGGGACGACCCTATAGTCGTCGGACAAGACGGTGGCGGGCCAATCTAGTCCCGGGGTCGTAGGGACGACCCTATAGTCTTCGGACATGTCGGCGATTGGCCAACATTGGCCCGGGGTCGAGGGGACGACCCTATAGTCGTCGGACATGTCGGCGGCTGGCCAACCTAGTCCCGAGGTCGTGGGGACGACCCTATAGTCGTCGGACATGTCGGCGGCTGGACATCTTTGGCCCGGGGTCGTGGGGACGACCCTATAGTCGTCGGACATGTTGGCGGCTTGTCAGCCTAGTCCCGGGGTCGTGGGTACGACCCTATAGTCGTCGGACAAGTCGCCGGCTGGCCAATCTAGTCCCGGGGTCGTGGGGACGACCCTACAGTCTTCGGACATTTCGGCGGCTTGCCAACTTTGGCCCGGGGTCGTGGGGACGACCCTATAATCGACGGACATTTCGGCGGCATGCCAACTTTGGCCCGTGGTCGTGGGGACGACCCTATAGTCGTTGGACATGACGGTGGCGGGCCAATCTAGTCCCGAGGTCCTGGGGACGACCCTATAGTCGTCGGACAAGTCGGCGGCTGGCCAACCTAGACCCGGGGTCGTGGGGACGACCCTATTCTCGTCGGACATGACGGTGGCGGGCCAATCTAGTCCCGGGGTCGTGGGGACGACCCTACAGTCGTCGGACATTTCGGCGGCTTGTCAGCCTAGTCCCGGGGTCGTGGGTACGACCCTACAGTCGTCGGACATTTCGGCGGCTTGCCAACTTTGGCCCGGGGTCGTGGGGACGACCCTATAGTCGTCGGACATGACGGTGGCGGGCCAATCTAGTCCCGGGGTCGTGGGGACGACCCTATAGTGGTCGGACATTTCGGCGGCTGGCCAACTTGGGCCGGGGGTCGTGGGGACGACCCTATAGTCGTCGGACATGTTGGCGGCTTGTCAGCCTAGTCCCGGGGTCGTGGGTACGGCCCTATAGTCGTCGGACAAGTCGCCGGCTGGCCAACCTAGACCCGGGGTCGTGGGGACGACCCTATTGTCGTCGGACATGACGGTGGCGGGCCAATCTAGTCCCGGGGTCGTGGGGACGACCCTATAGTCGTCGGACATGTCGGCGGCATGCCAACTTTGGCCCGTGGTCGTGGGGACGACCCTATAGTCGTCGGACAAGACGGTGGCGGACCAATCTAGTCCCGGGGTCGTGGGGACGACCCTATAGTCGTCGGACATGTCGGCGGCTGGCCAACTTTGGCCCGTGGTCGTGGGGACGATCCAATAGTCGTCGGACATGTCGGCGAGTAGTAAGGCAAAGCCGATTCTAACCCAGGTCCTCTGAGGGGAGCGCGGGGGCGGGGGGGAAGTGAGGGCGCGCGGGGTAGTGCGGTGGAGGGAACTATGGGCGCGGGGAGAGCTGGGGAGTGGAAGACCGGTTGCGCGCGCACGAACCGCAGAGTGGGGGAAGCTGTAATCGTGGTGGGGATCAGTCCGGGCCGAGCCGCCGCGGAGACCTCTCCAGACCTGACCCATTGTTGGAAAATTTTCAGAGGGTCGTCCCCTCCCTCTAAAAATTTCTGGGGCCGGGTCTTGTATGAAAAAATCTTTTTTTCAGACTCGATCCGGCCCCCAGAAATTTTTTCCCCCAAATATTGGTTCTAAATCAGATCTACCGCCAGAATATTTTTTTCCAAACCAACCGAGCAAACAAATATGCATCATACATTCTAAAGCTACCAATTGTTCAAACTCCAGCAAACAAATATGCATCATGCATTCATAGCACTGTGAAGAAATGGTATCATCTCAGCGTTCCGATTTAACATCGCAGCATATCGCGCGATTATGCGTAATTTGACTCCTCTGGAGCAGTCGTGCAGGATGTCATTTTCGCGGCGCGAAGAACGTACGAATCACAGAAAGAATTATGCAGCGTCGGCAGAAATGTTTTTTCCATACATATATATGATATAAATTTTTCCCCAACGCAGAGAAATAATACTTTTTAGAAACGTTGAATCTTAAAATTAGGTGGCGAGAAGGAGGAAGGTGGGTAAATAAAATGTAGAGGAAAGAAGGAGGATGGATGACGAGTAAATAAATAATACTTTTTAGAAACGTTGAATCTTAAAATTAGGTGGCGAGAAGGAGGAAGGTGGGTAAATAAAATGTAGAGGAAAGAACGAGGATGGATGACGAGTAAATAAAATTGAGAAGTATTGTATGTTCAAGAAATTATATATTGTTACATAATAAAAGGAAAATATATATATTGTTACAAAGAATAATTGTACAATTTAACATCAACTGGATATCATTGGGCTAACAGAGACATGGGTGGAGGAAAAAACTGAGAGCAAGTAAAACACAAGCTATCAAACAAAGGGTATAGCCGGTTAAGATGGTCAAATGTGCCCCTGAACCAAATTCAAATCGCGATGAGTCATTCGAAAGCTTATAAAAAAAGAATGATTTCTGTCAAGTTTCAACTTTGTATCTCGACCCGGGGGGTAGTAAAGGGTAAAAATAGAAAATCAGGTTTTTGGCGAATTTCTACTATACCAGGGAATGAAAAATTTTGAAAAAATTCAGAGGCATATCTGTTATCGGGGCACATATTAGGGAATTATTTCAGATTTTTAAATTGAGAAACCAAGCTGTGAAAAATAAAAAACGCCAAAAAATGATGAAAAATGCCGATTGTGTATCGAAGCAGTTGCAGAACTATAATCATATTTTTACTGTAAGTACGTATCATTGTTACTATTGTCCTGAATTTTTTTCAGATTTTTCAATTTGGTGCGCCGCAGTTAAAAAAATTAAAAACCGATTTTTTCGTCGTTTTTTCCGTGTCAGAGTAACTTATACGTCGAATTGCTTCATGAAATAAGTGTTTTATGCGATCTTCAATGTTTATACGTACAACAAAACATCATAGGAATTAAAGAAACTGGAAAAACCGAATCATTTGAAACTATATTATGCGCCTTACATTGTAAAGTGTCTACCGTATTTTCCAACGGCGTCGGTGGCGCAGCGGTAAAGTGTCGAGCTGCTATACCGCTGCGAACTTTTTTAACATCGGTTCGAATCTCGAACTTCCAAGTCCGCTTGGGCAAAGTTTTTTCTTTTTTTTTCCGTAATTATATATATTTTCTAACTATATGACAATGATCAATATTGCTTTTCAAATGTTTCAAGAATGTTTGAAAAATATATTAACCTGAAATATACGTAAACATGAGTTCGGACTGCGTTTCTCTTGTCAAGTATCCTGCCAATTACGATATTATTTAACATTTCCTACATTATATTAATATGTGAAGATCGTTTTCGAATCTCTTACCTTTAACAATTATGCATGGATACCAACAAAAATAGTGTAGTGCTTTGTTACTATTTAGCATTTCCGTTTACTAGATCATACAATTCTCTCTTTTTTCAAAACGTATGTTAGAATTTCTGGCACGGCTTCAAAGTATGAAGGGAAAAGACAACCATGACTGTTCGATTGATAAAGCATGTTTGGAACAGAGCGATGAGGACCGAGAAAGGATGTTTATGTTAGAGTATCGAATGTGTCAGGAGTGTGAAGTCTGAATAGTTTCTCAGAATGCGCATGGATGATTTGAATCACTGAAGTGCGTGTCAAGAGTGTATGTTGTATGTGTGAATCGCGAGGAGCTCAAGAGATGAATGCACGAGAATAGTCCTGCACAGACTGTCACGGGGTCACGTCGTCTTTCGAAACTTGTGACATTCATTAATTAACGTGTGGTCTTACAATCTGTACACATTTTTTAATTAGACTTGCTTTCACCCTGTTTTTAAATATTTTTTGTCGGTGTGCGTTCATCTGTGGTTGTGTGTTCAATATGTCGACGGAGAAAGTACAATTTGTGGAAAGGAAAACCTTGCATGCTAAGTGTATTCGGTGTAATATTTTGGTTCGCAAATCACCTGGTCAGATACGAAAAATCAAGACGGAAGTTGATGCAGTGAAATATTCTAAAATTCTGGAAAGAGTGGTGACTGTTGGTGACATATTTTGCAATAGGTGCCGCGTTTACATGTACAAAAACGCGACAACTACCGCCCCCAATCGTGAAAATTCTCAGGAATGTCGTCAACTCGAGGAATCTTCTGACAGAGTGCTTTCTGTAGCTGAATCTTTTTCTTCAGGACCCTCTTCTTCAGCTGAACTCTCTTCTTCAGCTCAAACCTCTTCTTCAGCTAAAACCTCTTCTTCAACTGGACCCTCTTCTTCAGCTGGACCCTCTTCTTCAGCTGAACCTTCTTCTTCGGCTGAACTCTCCTCTTCATCCAGAGTTTTTTCTGCCACAATATCTTTGCACAGAACAGCCTCAGCCGAAATACTTTCACCCGAAAAATCAACTGAAAAATCTTCACCGGAAAAATCTGAATCCGAATCTGTTGCTCCATCGTGTTCTTCAACAGAAGATCCATCATTTCTTATGGATTTGAGGAATGTTGAACAAGTAGCTACTGAATTCGTAGAGATGCCATTTTCTAGAGTTATTTCCACTCATAGGTACTGTTTCGTCTGTGGAATTTCGAAAAATATCGTGAATGTACCGAATGAAACCAGGAAGCAGGCATTTATCATGCGAAGACTATATGTTCCTAAAGGAAATCGGTGCTGTTCTGGTCATTTATTAAAGAACCGTTTGTTTCAGGAAGATGTTCTAAAATTAAGAATACATTCAAATAGCAGTATAATCGAGACCAAAGAATTACGAAATTATTTTGAATACCTTTCAGTTAATAACCATTCTAATATCAAAGATACAATAGGTGATTTTACACTTTCTGAAGAGCGGTTGAAAGTATTTACAGGTTTAACGTGGGAAAACGTAATAAAGCTTCGGGGAATGATGACTTCTTTGAGAAATTCTGAGCAGCGAGATGTCACACAAGCTATTGTTGTTTTCTTGTTCAAATTGCGTACTGGTAACTCAAATAGTATGATAGCTGCAATTCTCGGATTAGAACGCGAGCAACAGGTATCTGATTTTTGTAGGTCCGTCATAAAGTCTTTTGAAAAAGATATTCTACCTAGTTATTTTGGATTCGCGACACTTCCCCGGAAAACCCTAATAAAAAATCAAACCTCTCTTGTTGCCAAAAAGTTATATGGTATCACAGACGAATTAGCACTGATTTTCGATGGAACATATATTCGACATCAGAAAAGTTCGAACAATGAATACCAACGAAAATCATATTCGGGTCAAAAGAAAGTACCCTTATGTAAACCTTTCACAATTTGTACCACAAACGGCTATGTAGTTGAAGTTCTTGGCCCTTTTTGTGCAAACCAGAACGATGCACAAATCATGAAAATTGCTCTGGAAGATCCAAATGGTTTGCAAACCCTTTTAAAACCTGGGGATATTTGTATTGTTGATCGAGGTTTTCGCGACGTAACATCTTATTTAGAAGAGCGCGGTTACAGAGTGCTCATGCCTGCGTTAAAAGGTAAGCGTAATCAGCTAACGACTGCAGAATCAAATGCATCCCGTCACGTCACTAAGATTCGCTGGGTAGTCGAGGCAATTCACGGCATCATAGGGCAAAAATACAAACTTCTTCACCATCAAATGGACAATAAGCTACTGCCAAAAGTTAGTTTATATTGCAGAATAGCGTGCTTTTTAAATAATACGTTTGGAAAGCGCTTAAATTCGGACGTAGATCTCTGTGATGAGATAGTAGAAAGAATGTCATCTCAAAACATCACTGAGAATTCATTGTCAGTAGAAGTTGAAAACCAGCATTGGAACAGACGTAAGATTCCATTTACTCAACTATCATCTAACGACCTCCTTGATTTTCCAGAAATGACAGAGAAAGACCTCAAAATTCTATTCACTGGTTCATATCAATTATCTCAAGCAATCTCATATTTAGCAGAACTAATGGATGAACAGAACACCATTAATCTTCGATGTCTTAAAGAGAGAAATAATATTATTAAATTCGAAGTAAGATCCCGACATATTAACAGTAAAACTTATAGATGTTACATTGATTATGCACCAAACTCAATAGGCTACTCCGGAGTTAAACGCTATTGTTGTGAATGCGCAAATGGTAACCGAACCGTCGGGTGCTGTTCACACATAGCTGCAATAATTTATTATTTTTCGCATGCTCGGTACCTTTCAAAAATTGTAAGACCTGCAGAAATACTCAGTAAAATATTCAACAGTGAACACGTGACACCAGTAATTAACGAAGACAGCGATGAAGATTAAAAAATCACTACACTATTTTTGTTGGTATCCATGCATAATTGTTAAAGGTAAGAGATTCGAAAACGATCTTCACATATTAATATAATGTAGGAAATGTTAAATAATATCGTAATTGGCAGGATACTTGACAAGAGAAACGCAGTCCGAACTCATGTTTACGTATATTTCAGGTTAATATATTTTTCAAACATTCTTGAAACATTTGAAAAGCAATATTGATCATTGTCATATAGTTAGAAAATATATATAATTACGGAAAAAAAAAGAAAAAACTTTGCCCAAGCGGACTTGGAAGTTCGAGATTCGAACCGATGTTAAAAAAGTTCGCAGCGGTATAGCAGCTCGACACTTTACCGCTGCGCCACCGACGCCGTTGGAAAATACGGTAGACACTTTACAATGTAAGGCGCATAATATAGTTTCAAATGATTCGGTTTTTCCAGTTTCTTTAATTCCTATGATGTTTTGTTGTACGTATAAACATTGAAGATCGCATAAAACACTTATTTCATGAAGCAATTCGACGTATAAGTTACTCTGACACGGAAAAAACGACGAAAAAATCGGTTTTTAATTTTTTTAACTGCGGCGCACCAAATTGAAAAATCTGAAAAAAATTCAGGACAATAGTAACAATGATACGTACTTACAGTAAAAATATGATTATAGTTCTGCAACTGCTTCGATACACAATCGGCATTTTTCATCATTTTTTGGCGTTTTTTATTTTTCACAGCTTGGTTTCTCAATTTAAAAATCTGAAATAATTCCCTAATATGTGCCCCGATAACAGATATGCCTCTGAATTTTTTCAAAATTTTTCATTCCCTGGTATAGTAGAAATTCGCCAAAAACCTGATTTTCTATTTTTACCCTTTACTACCCCCCGGGTCGAGATACAAAGTTGAAACTTGACAGAAATCATTCTTTTTTTATAAGCTTTCGAATGACTCATCGCGATTTGAATTTGGTTCAGGGGCACATTTGACCATCTTAACCGGCTATACCCTTTCATTGGAAATTCCAGCTTGTAGAGAGATAGTGTTCCCTCAATAACAAATCTTATACGTGCGCGATGTATGAGTCTAGAGTTTCATCGACGGCATCGCACCGCTATAACACGCTCACAAAATTTGAAAACGTCGTATCGATTTGCTGCGAGCGACATCGATAATATCATTCAAGGTACACGCCAGCAGTTCACAATCAACAAGAGATTTACCATCAAAATATTCACTATCGCATATGGCTTTAGCAGCGCAGCATGAGTCTAAAGTTTCATCGATGGTATCACACAGCTGTAACACGCTCACAAAATTTGAAAACTTCGTATCGACATAATGTATAGTTTCATAAAGCTGCATATATACATGATTGATACAGCGCTCGAGATTAAATAAACAGATTAATGTAGCAGGTTTTAAATATAGCGACTTATTATGCCGCATCATCTTTACCATTTGCGAATTATACATTACACAAAATTCCACCACCAAATCATTAATCTGTAGTGATGATCCGCTTGACCGCATGCGCTGCTCGATGTCGGTACGTTTTTCAATTAATCCTTTCCATGTTGGAATAGACAATATCAACCGATTCCCTCGATTGTCGCCGAGAACGATTTCTACTTGTGTTATAGGCCGCACACTGATTCCGATTTCCAAGTACTTATATGCCGTAGATGTTAGCGCATATCTTCTAACCATGATGCGAGCTGTGTAATGGGAGCTAAAAAAGAACAATAAAAGTTATGAAAATGATCACTACTATCGAGAAAACACAACTAAAAATCATGAGAGGATATGAAAAAAATTATATCATACCTGTTAGATGTAGTCGTAATGTTTGAACATGCATTATCGTCTGCGATTATTGGTGTGTAATAATTCCCAACACTAGCGTTATACATTTTTTGGAGCACTGTGCTTGTATATGTCGAACGTCACTGGAGAGCTACTGAGCGATTAATGTAACACCACACGAGGAGCTGGATTAAATAGAGGTGCATAGCACCATCCCCTCCATAGAATATTGGGATGGGTCATCAGTTTTTGCATGCAATGCATTCGAGGGAGAACATCATAGCATATCACACGATTGCAATTTCAGTTCCCATCCTCAAGATTAAAAGTTTCGACACATGTTGAATGTAACAGCATCAGCAGAAACTGGGATAATGGAAGAATTCGCGCAAGTAGAACGCAAAATGTTGGAACAATCTGAACGATTGTTTTTGCAACATCGGCAGAAATATTTTTTTCCATACATATATGTGATGGAAATGAGGAAAGAAGGAGGATGGAAGACTTGACACGTGTCGAATGTAATATAATACTTTTGGAAGCGTCAAATCTTAGAATTATGTGATGTTGGTAGAAACTGTGTCGGATGATTTTTACACACTAATTCGTCATACGTGTGTCACAGAAGGAGGATGGAAGACTTGACACGCGTCGAATGTAATATAATACCTTTGGAAGCGTCGAATCTTAGAATTATGCGGTGTTGGTAGAAACTGTGTCGGATGATTTTTTGCACACTAATTCGTCATATGTGTGTCACATGGAATCTTCGTTTTTGCATGCAATGCATTCGAGGGAGAAACACTGAAAGAGTTCAACAGAGATACCAAATCGCTGCACAAGCTATAAAAGCATGCTCTACTCTGCACAAAGCCTCAAATCGTTGCATCGTGTTGCATAGAAAAAGACATTACATTTACACTCTATCAATGATCATGGAAGAATTCGCGCAAGTAGAACGCCAATTGTCAGATCAATCTGAACGATTGATTTCACGGGAAGAATACCTCACGTGGGAAGAACGGTGCAACGAGTGTATCGAATCGTTGGAAGAACACAGCCGAGTAAAACGTCCTCGATTATCGATTGGTGTTCGGCAATCATTGGTTGCTCGAATCGCGCGACTCGAAGGACTGAAGCTGTCGTTGCGTGGACGTTTCATGCGTGAAGGTGCCGGGCATTCGAGCACAGGACTTTCATGGCGTGAAATAGACACTGCATTCGAAAGCCGCATATTAACTGGTGTCGTGCTAAATTCCAACTACATCGAACCGCGCAACTTCCTCAAGGATGCGGAGACCATTGTGTTGGAACATGTACGAGATGCTTTGAGGAAACATCTGAACCTCAAAGTGAATACAATGTTCAATGGTGAATTTGTTGCGGGGGACAAGCATGCTTGTAAAAGCATCAATACCCGAAACTGTGAACTCTTCGGTACATCTGATCTACATGAGTGGTACCAGCGATGTGTCATCGAACCCACCCTGTCATCGCTGGAAGAGTTCCAGGAACGCGACAGTGGATGGGCATTGACGAGAATCCTCAATCTGACTGTCAATGTCAACAAGTATAATCCACTGCATGCGGGGTGTCACCACAAGTTGCCACGAGAATTATTGCTGAAGAAAGCGACGATTAGCATACAATCCTCAGACAACGCCTGTTTCGCATGGGCAGTGGTTGCCGCACTACATCCTGTCGAAAGACATGTTGACCGTCCAAGTTCATACCCCAATTATGACACCATATTAAATCTCCATGGCATTGAGTTTCCAATGTCCATGAAACAGATTGGGAAGTTTGAACAGCTGAACAACATCTCGATCAATGTGTACAGCTTCGAGGAGCGATTGGAGAAGAAGACCGAGAAGATAATTGTCGCAGTGTTTCCACTGCATCTTACTAGCTGCAAGAGGGATCGACATGTCAATCTGCTCTACACACCAAATAAAGAGCATGGGGATGTAGGGCACTTTGTACTAATCAAGGACTTGTCCAGGCTGGTGAGCATGCAGCTGAGCAAGCATGGGAAAAAGAAATTCATCTGTGATCGGTATGTATATAAACTTGCGAAATGTTGAAATGTTGAAATGTCTCGCGAAAAAAATTAAAGAAAAAATTTTGGTTTTTGCAGATGTCTGCATTACTTTGGATCCACCGAGAAGTTGGAGATGCATTCGCTAGACTGTGGAAAAATGAATGATTGTGCAATTCTGCTGCCCAGCGAAGACAACAACTTGCTCAGTTTTAAGAACCACTGCATGAAGGAGCGGCTTCCTTTCGTGGTTTATGCAGATCTCGAATGCATCATCGAGAAAACGGGGGACAATCGAATGGGTGATGATAAATTACATACATATCAACACCATAAAGTGCATAGCATTGCATATTATATGCATTGTTCGTATGATACATCACTGTCGATATATCGATGTCGCCGCGATGTGAATTGTATTTCATGGTTCGTCGACGAATTAAAAAATTTTTCAAATTTTGCCAAGCCCATTCTAGCCAATAATGCTTCCATGGAAAAGTTGACGAAAGACCAGTGGGCGACATTTCGCAATGCGTCACATTGTCATATTTGCGAAGAGCCATTTGAAGCTGGTGATAAACGAGTTCGTGATCATTGCCATATATCCGGACGGTTTAGAGGACCTGCACATTCGGAGTGCAATTTAAAATATAAAAATGCGTTTTACATCCCCATAGTTTTTCATAATTTATCCGGCTATGATTCACATTTCATTATCGAAGAAATATCTACCGCTTTCAAAGGTCGTGTTGACGTATTGCCTATAACTAAGGAAAAGTATATTTCTTTCACAAAAAATGTCGAAGATCAGGTTGATTCAGACCCACGAAATTGTATTAAATTGCGATTCATCGATTCATACAAATTTCTCAATACCAGTCTCAACAAATTAGCATCTTTTCTTAGCACAAATAAATTAAAAATTTTACGATCCCAATTTGAAACATTGTCCACTGAAGATTTCAATTTATTAACGCGAAAGGGTGTCTTTCCATACGAATATCTCGATTGTGTGGACAAGCTGCAGGATCCATGCTTACCACCGCGCGAGTCATTCTACAGTTCGTTAACGGGTGAGACTGTATCCGAGAGCGATTACGCACACGCTGAGACTGTTTGGCAGCGTTTCGGGATTAAAACATTGGGCGAATACAGCGACTTGTATTTGAAAACGGATGTCTTGTTATTGGCAGATATTTTTGAAAATTTTCGTGAAAGTTGTATCAAGAGTTATGGATTAGATTCAGCGCATTATTATACATTACCTGGTTTCACATGGGATGCCATGCTAAAACATACCAAAATTACATTCGAATTGCTCACTGATATCGATATGGTCATGTTTATCGAACGTGGTATACGTGGGGGTTTAAGTCAATGTTCTGGAAGATATGCACATGCCAATAACAAGTACATGCCATCTTATGACGCATCGGAACAATCATCATACTTGATGTACTTTGACGTAAACAATTTGTATGGATGGGCAATGTGCCAGGCCCTACCATATGCCCAATTTCAATGGGTTGAAGATGTTGCAAATTTTGATGTGTCTTCAATCGCTATCGATTCGCCCACAGGATACATTCTCGAGGTAGATCTAGAATATCCGCAACGTCTGCACGACGCTCATGCTGATCTACCATTCTGCCCGACGCGTGCCAAACCGCCAGGCAGCAGACAGGAAAAGTTACTCGCGACATTATACGATAAGCAGCGTTACGTTATCCATTATCGCAACCTGCAGTAGTGTACACGTCACGGTATTCGTATTACAAAGATACACCGCGTGCTTCAATTCGCGCAATCTCCCTGGCTCCGCGATTACATCGAACTAAATACACGGTTCAGAACAGGCGCGACAAACGATTTTGAAAAAAATTTATACAAATTGATGAACAACGCGGTATTTGGTAAAACTATGGAAAACGTGCGAAATCACGTGGATGTAAAACTTTTAACACAATGGGATGGACGATATGGCGCGGAGGCAATGATCGCTAAACCGAATTTCCACAGCAGAAGTGTATTTTCGGAAAATTTAATAGCTGTTGAATTGCGAAAAGTCGAGGTGAAATTCAACAAACCGATATATGTGGGTATGTGCATTCTGGACATATCAAAAATTTGTTTGTATGAATTTCATCATGAGTACATGTCTCCCCTGCACAGACAAAATTGTAAAATTCTATACACAGACACAGACAGCCTCATTTATCATATTCAGTGCGAAGATATCTATGAAACTATGAAATACAATATCGATAGATTGGACACATCCGATTATCCTATCAACAATCCATATAATATGCCGTGCTTAAATAAGAAGGTTCCAGGGTTGATGAAGGATGAAAATAATGGTGCGATAATGACTGAATTCGTAGGTCTTAGAGCGAAAATGTATGCACTTCGCGTAGACGGTAAAAAAGATACAAAAAAGGCGAAAGGCGTCAAGACCAACGTCATAGCCAGAACGATAACTTTCGACGACTACGCGCAGTGTTTGCAAAGGGAGATCGAAATGGTTCGCAGACAATCATGCATACGGTCTAAATTGCACAAAGTGTACACCATTTCGGAATCCAAAATCGCTCTAAGTCCACACGACGACAAGCGGCATATCGTACCTGATTCGATCGACACTCTGCCCTGGGGACATTACAAAATTCCATTGTAAAAATATCGATGTAAAATAGAAAATTATTTTGTATTTATTGTATAATATAACATGTATGGAAATTATTATAAATAGTGGAATTATTGCATATGTATCGTTGTATATTGTATGCACATTTAGATATGTATATGTATATCATTGTATTTATTGAACCATGTATTATTATTTTACAATACATTATTTTTCACTATCCATGAAGTATCATTGTATATTGTATGCACATTTAGATATGTATATGTATATCATTGTATTTATTGAACCATGTATTATTATTTTACAATACATTATTTTTCACTATCCATGAATTGTGTGATTTATCAAACCCCAACCACTTAACGTATACCTTATCCCCCTTCCTACGCAACACTTTTTCCACTAGATATACATCAGGATCGGTGACGCGTTGCAGCTCGTATTCATAGAATCCTCCAGCAACAGGTTTTCCACAGGAATCGATGAGCAGATACGTCGCAGGATTAGTTGTCTGTACTTTCGCTATCTTGAACACCTCCGTTGTCCAATTCGGTGTATAGCCTTTATCGAATATGGTTTTGAATTTGCTCACACGCACAAACTCGCCCAATTTGAATCTCGCTGGAGCAGCAATCTTTATGTTGCTGTATATGGTGGCTAGCAGCTTATCGGCGATCGCAGGGGTAACATCGCGAGGACACATTTTGATGGTTCTATGTTTTCGTGCGTTATATTCTGAAAGTAGACGCGGTAGCGCATCGATCCATTTATAGGTTCCATTGAGCGTAAACAGTTTCCACATATTGTTCTTCAAAGTTCGATTGAAACGTTCTACGACGGAGGCCTTCATCACCGAATACGTCGAATAATGATTAATGTCATGCTTTGCCAAGAGTTTCTGCACATCGGTGTTGTAAAATTCTTTTCCTTGATCGGTTTGCAAATTTTTTGGATATCGATCTCTAAATATCTTTGCAAACGCTTTAGTCACCTCTGCACCACTTTTAGTCTTGAGCGGCAATGCCCATGCATACTTGCTCAGCACATCGATGACGGTGAGTATGTAGTGGTGACCTTGGTTGAATCGCGAGTATGGGCGCATTTCTACAACATCAGCTTGCCACAGATCATCGTATCCATGCACTATGACACGCCTCCGTGGGAAATGTCTTCGAGCTGGAGCATGCAATTCCTCAACAAGCTGCCGCTTCTTGTGGCCATGGTTTTCTTCTTTACTCTTGGATTTTGATAATGGTTGCATGTTTGATCGCAGAGGTGCCTGACACGAATGGTTCGGTAATTATTGTGTATGTGCATTATGTGTCCTCCACCGCCTCGAGGTAATTCTGGACAAGTTCAATCGTCTCGCATGATTCTCCTTCGCAGCGCTGCTGTGGGATAGAATTCGACGCCTGCGTTATCTTTTGAATGCTGTTTTGCAATGTCAGCATATCTCTCTGAAACACAACCAGCTTCCTCTCTAATTCTTCCTGCTGCTCTCTCAAAAGTTTAATGCTCTTTTCCATGTATAGTTTATTGACAGCATCGCTGTCAGCTGTGGGCTGCGCTACATGCCGTATCTTGCATGATTTTGCATCAAAGTCAGCACCGATCATGCAAAGAGCGTTATCTCGCATATAATTTCGAAGCACACCGCTCCATTTGTAATAGGCCATTCCAGCTGCCCCACTCTTCTCGAGCGATACCCCAAATTTGTTGATCGGCATCTCGATGCATACAATGCACATTATCGGTGCGCAGCTTAATTTATAATGAGGCCTACCTCGCGGAGTTCCTCGATAATCGATAGAATTTCATTGTCGTGCGAGTTATTACCCGCCTGACGCGATGCTTCCAGCAAACGGAATCGCTCCACCAACTCGTTGGGATCGTCCCAGTGCACATAATCGATCTTGTTATCGCTTACAACCATGACTCTCGGTGTCGTCAGACCTTTCCCTGTCCTACTAGTCGATACACGGGGGAGTAGCGGTGCAATTACATGTTTGTATTTATATCCTTTGTTGCCCAATATGGGATTTTGAGCGTTATGATCGCGTCTGTGAGCATTCGTCGCCAGCAGTATGCTTTTGTATTTTTGTTTATCAGCATCGGTGTATGTGGTATCGTCGGGAATTCTCTTGAAAATCAGTTCGTAAAGACCAGGTGTTCCTCCATATCTTACACCATCGATGATTATATTATCATCCATGTCTATATCGAAAGCCTTATCCCCAAGCATCGTTCCACTACCGCCAAAGTATACGCCATACACATAGTCCATGGTTGTATCCCTATCACCACTTAGGATTGCGCTCATGTATTTTTGCCCCAGCGGACCGAAATGGCTGCGAAACGTTTCTTGTCCCTCGGATGTTTGTAGTTGATGTCTAATAGATGTTGCAAACGACACATCGGGACTAGTTTCGAAAACGTCTTCATCATTGGTTGTGAGCGATTGTACATCGAGAAATGTATTTATTGGTGTCGAAGGAATCGAGGAATCGTTTGATGCAACATTCTGCCGTTTCCGCTTCGATTGAACTGGTGTAGAGGTTACGAGTGATTTTTCCGATGGCATGTGTGGTTTCCTCTTTGTCTTGCGTGATACGTTCCCTTTCGGATGGATTTTTGTTTTAGGTGTTAATGTTTCATTCCCATCGACATATGTGCTCATCAACGGTGACGTGTCAGCTTCTGTCGCTGTAGTATTTTCCGCAATATGTTTTAGGGGTTCGACAATAGGTTTAAAGTATCTCTCCAACGCAATATCTTCCTCCATCTTGCCAGTCTTCAAAGCCTGATGCTTCTTGCGAATGGATTCGCTGGTTTTTGCAATTTCCTTCGCTATTCTCTCGCGATCCTTAATCTCCAGACTATCGATATCAATCATCGTTGTACCGCAGACGTTGCTTTCCCCACCGACGTGTTGATGACAATTGACAATCTCACGGTATCGCAAACTCGTTAAATCCCTTTCTATAACGTCCTTTGAACATCGCGCTATCCTTGTCTATTACCGCGAAACCATACTCCCGTTGCCAACAATTACGACACAACGCGCAGAAATCCTCGTAAGACATATCAGTGTTTACGTGGTCGTTGTACACATGTTTCAAGTTGGTACAATCCTGCTTAAACAGAATCAATAGATTCGCATTGTCGCGTATAAGATGTTTTGGAATCTTTGCATACGTCTGACAGAGATAGAAACAGTCAACGTTCGAGTGGCGCCCCATTGCAAAGTATTCCCTTATCGTATCTTGCTTGTCACATGCCACATCATCAAAGATAAAAATGGAATTCGGAAGCGATTCGCTCGGTGGGATGACATCACTGTTATTCGAAAACTTAAAGTAGCCAATTTCATCTATCTGAGTCAATAAATTCTCCAAATATTGATATTTTGGTTGTTGCAACGACTTGGAATACACGTACACGTTCTCGAAGCGGACGCCGTGTGGACTTTCCAACAAGCTCACCAACACGTTGGTCTTTCCACAATTTGATGGACCACAAATGAGGCAGCGTATAGTGTTTGGTAGCATGCTACCATGTCTGTGCATTGTTTTCGAAGACATCATTTGCGATTTATCGTCAAAATTTGTCACGCGTATTGTTTCAGGTTGTCGCACGAATCGCATCCTCTCCGCGAACTGCAAAAATGATTTTGATACATCGAAGCGGTGACGCGACCTATTTATAGGTCTGCGCCGATGCAAAACAGCTCAGTATTCAAAATGCTTCTGGTCCTGTCGGATAATTTCGATATTCGAAACCTAACCTCTGAGCAGCTGAAATATATACCAAAGATTATTCTACTGCGAGAGTTTGACAGACACATTCATCAGTTGTGGGACAGACTCCCCAAGCATATAAAAGCCGATTCTGAGGTTCAACAGTATCGTCGGTGTTTGAAACATTATAATCGCCCTTGGCAGCGAACGCATATCGACGGTCCAGCCCCATTGATTAAAAACTGTGGCGAATGTCGTCGACGAGAATAAAGAAAGGTCGTGGTTTGTTAAATCGGGTGATAAACGCGCTACCTATCGAATTACATATCCCAGGATATCAGTTTTGCGGTCCAGGAACTCATCTGACAAAACGATTGGCTAGAGGTGATCAAGGTATCAATCCGTTGGACGCAGCGTGTCGCGAACACGATATTGCGTATTCGCGTAGCAACGACCTCGGCGAACGACACGCTGCAGATAACGTTCTCGCTGACAAAGCGCGAAAACGCATCGTTGCGCGAGACTCGACACTGGGTGAAAGAGGTGCTGCTACAGCTGTTTGGGCAGCTATGAAGGCTAAGACGAAAATTGGGATGGGAATGAAAACAAAAACTCGCAAAAGGACTCCAAAGAGAGCATTGAAAAAGCGAATTCTTCCGATAGCAAAACGTGGTGGTATATTACCACTTCTCCCACTGCTAGGTGTTCTCGGATCATTAGCTGGTGGAGCAGCGGGGATCGCCAAGGCGGTAAATGATAATAAGGCGGCGCAACATCAGCTACAGGAAATGCAGCGTCATAATCGCTCCATGGAAGGTCGCGGACTTTATCTCGCACCATACAAGCGCGGGCAGGGAATATCAAAACGAAAAAAAAAAACGCCGAAAAGAAAATAAAAATGCCGGTGGGCGTAACTACCGATGTGCAGTTGGAGGAGTTGGCAAAACGTATGCGTATTCCATTCTTTAGAGGTGTTTTTATGCGCAATGCACTACCTGTCGGAGGAGTACATCGAAACGAGAGCGGTATCGTAAATTTGGGCAATGTTGAGGGGTCAGGGACTCATTGGGTGGCATATGTGAAGAGAGGGTGCCGAGCTATATATTTCGACAGCTTTGGGAATCTTCGACCACCTAAGGAATTGGTGCAATATCTGGATAATGATGCTGTGAAAATCGAATACAATCGAACGTCTTATCAGAAGTACAATCAGAGCAATTGTGGACAACTCTGCCTACGCTTTCTACAAACGATCGGCCGCAAATTTAAGGATTGACTTCCCACCGCTATGATTCAGTACTAGCCGAGTCGTACAGCTCGGAATATGTCGTTAACATTCACTCTAACCGGCAAGAGTAGCACCCTCGCGGTGAGCTACTTTCCACCCATAGATTTGAGCGATGATGATTACGAGCTTGGTTTAACAACCTTTGAAACTTATCATACAATACCGAACATCGACTGGAGCAACGATAAATTCTACTTCACCTCGAAATATGGCATCAAAAACAACAGTGTTGATACCACTCCTGAAACTATTAGGATTCCACACGGCTCCTACGAACTAGACGCCATTGCCAAGTATTTGAGGCAGCGATTACTCGAGCGGTATCCTAAAAATCCTGATGACACTGATGATGATAACGATGTGTATCCTATAGTGTTGCGTCCCAACAATAACACCATGAAAAGCGAGCTGTACTGCTCATTCACCGTAGATTTTACGAAGCGCAATAACATTGGATCGCTGCTAGGATTCTCGATGAATCGGGTATTAGAACCAGGACGGTGGCACGAATCGGATGATACAATTAATATCATGAACGTGAACATTATTCGCGTAGAATGTAGTGTGACCGCTGGCGCATACAACAATGGGAAGCGTGTACATACGATACATGAATTTTCTCCGAGAGTCCCTCCAGGATATAAGATATCGGAAACGCCTGCACAGATCATTTATCTTCCAATCACCGCACGGGTCATTACGGATCTAACGATACGCGTTGTGGATCAAGACGGACGGTTGCTCGATTTTCGAGGTGAAGAGATTACCATCAGGTTGCACATGCGACGGCGGCGATAATACGTGTGGTGTGAATGATTGAGATGCTTGTGCTGAACGACTCCAGAAACCCGTTTCTTCCAAGTGAAATTGTTTACAACTACAATAGCTCTGATTACGCTAAAAAGAAGAGACTCAGTGCTGTAAACATTGCATTTTTGAAATCATTGGGATTTATTGTACGCATATAAGTTGAAAAATGGCAGACATTCTAAGCATTGGAGGGAAGCCGACGTTTGATGATCGCATCGTCAAGCTCGAGACTCACACGTACAACCCATATGTCAACACAACGTTTGGACATAGTGATGAGATAAGAATACCTATACAGCAGCAGGATTTATACACATTGCCGTGTGAAAGTTTCCTCTACGTGGAGGGGAAATTGGTGATAAATAAGCCAAACGATGCATTAACAGTGATGTTGGGAAATAATTGTATGGCGTTCATATTTGATGAGATTCGATACGAGCTGAATGGTGTGGAGATTGACCGTAACAGAAACGTTGGAATAACTAGCACGCTTAAAAACTATGTATCGTTGACATCTGACGAAGACAAAAATATGGAGAATGCTGGATGGGGCTTGAAACGACACGATGAGCTAATAGTGAAAAATCATTTCAATTTTTGCATCCCGCTCAAATATTTGCTGGGATTTTGCGAGGATTACAAACGCATGATTATTAATGCACGTCACGAATTGATTTTAATACGATCGCGCAACGATAACAATTCTCTAATAGGATCATCAACGTTGGAACCGGAAATTGAATTACTTAAAGTGCAATGGCGGATGCCTCATGTGACGCTGAACGATGTTAATAAGCTATCGTTGCTACATGCTTTGGATCGTGGACAAAACCTGAGCATTAGTTTTCGCTCATGGGATCTGTACGAGTATCCTCTCTTACAGAGCACAACCAAGCATTCGTGGGCTGTGAAGGCAGCTGCACAGTTGGAGAAGCCGCGATACGTTATCTTTGCTCTACAGACTGCTCGAAAGAATGTGATGACTGAAGATGCTACTCGGTTCGACCACTGTAAATTGACCAATGTAAAACTTTTTCTCAACTCGGAATTTTATCCATATGATGATCTGAACTTGGACTTTGACAAGAATAAGCACGCCATCTTGTTTAACATGTATACGCATTTCCGTAAATCGTATTATGGACATAGTTGCAACGAGGCATTATTCACCGTGGCCCAATTTTTACAATTTGGCCCCCTCGTGGTGATTGATTGTTCGCGACAAAATGAGTCGATCAAGAATGGCACCGTGGATGTGCGCATAGAATTTGATTGTAAAGAGAATGTGCCTGCAAATACTACAGCCTACTGCCTGATTCTGCACGATCGGGTGGTTGAATACAATCCGCTGACAAACGTGGTGCGCAAAATCAATTAAAATTGTCATGCTGCTTACATGCCCTCTCCTATGTCAAAATTCATACAAAAATTTCATCATGAAAATTGAGATGCTTTACAAGAAAGACTGCATTCTCCCGTCTGTTGTGGAAGCGAGTGGACCTCTAAATCGTATCGATAATGGTTGTACCAACATTTGTTGATCTGCAAGGATTCATCGTTGATGGAAGATTTGTTGTCAAGGAAGTGGCTATCCTACGAATGGGAACAATTCTCTCGCACTATATTTTTGGGAGTTCGATGCCTCAATATCTTCTTACAAAATCTGACAAATCAAGCATCCGATGGTTGGTTGCAAAACATCATGGGCTACGGTGGGATGATGGAGACGTTCCATACAGTATGGCTAAACAGCTAATTACGAAAGCTATAGCTGATGCTGTCGATGAAGAAGATGACGCATCCCATATCGTATATGTTAAAGGGCTGCAGAAATGTGGTTGGCTTGCAGATTTCCTCGATGAAAATACGAGAGCGAACGTGATCATTGAAACGTTGGACATTGACTACGATGCTATCAAATCTCTAAATAAGCTAAATGTAGTTAATACTTTGCGATGCTGTAGACATGTAAAGCATTGTGCTTTGCAAAATGTATTTAAAATATTCTACTGGTGGTCTAAACATCAGATGGAAATTCATAAATAAATATAATCAATTTTTAATGCATAAATGTTTTTTCTTCACCCTTTCCAAACCCAACCTCCTTAATATGATGTACGATAGATTAAGACGGTAGTTGTAATTATTTAGAAGTGGTACGATACACGTTCAGAGTGGTATCATACACGTTCAATACATGTTCAGAGTGGTACCATACAAGTTCGATACATGTTCAATACATGTTCAGAGTGGTATGATCTAGTCGAATAATGTGTCCAAAGAAGAATTCGAAGAAGATGCGTGTAAATATTGAGAGGATTACCAATGAAGAAGAAACTGAAGGTGGAGAAGAAACTTGAGGTGGAGAACAACAAGAGAAGAAACTTGAGGTGGAGAACAATAAGAGAAGAAACTTGAGGTGGAGAACAACAACATCTTACTTTGCAAAGATATGCACTTCTCGATTTCATGATGGTGGGGGTTTTTGCATGCGTGAGCTTGGAAGAGTTTCTATACGCAAGAGCTTGAAGATGCTGCGAGCCTAGTTGTCATTTGAATGTGGTACCGCGCCATGGGGTTCAAAAGAATTGCTCCCGAGTGGGACTCTGAACCGTGCCAACACAATCCTGAGGTATGTACATATCAATATTTTTAATATTTTATCACATTTAACCGTTTAAATCGTGTGAGATTAAATCATACTAATATTATATCGCGGGTTTTCTGTGTTTTAGCAATTACCGCCACAGTTATCATCATCATCATCGTCGTCGCCATCGCTGTCGCGGTCGCCATCGCCATCGCTATCCAGAACACCATCGCCATCGCTTTCGCCGCCGCTCCCTTCAGTGGTATGTAATACATTGCATTGGTGTCCATGTGCGCGCGCGCGCGTGTGTGTGTGTGTGTGTGTGTGTGCGTGCGTGCGTGCGTGCGTGCGTGCGTGTGTGTGTGTGTGTGTGTG